>OY292315.1:29607878-31012330 GCA_958496155.1 Sisyra nigra | reverse complement strand
CGATGTTCGGTGCCGGAAATATTCCGGGAAACCGGATACCCGGGATTGTATTCTATAGCCAGTATGAAAGCCAGAAAGACTGCTCGAAGAAATCTTTTTAAAGACGTCTTTAGGAGTTCCAAATATTTTTTTAAAATCCTCCTTTAATTGGCTGTCAAGATCTGGGTCCTTTTATCCAATTTGATGGGTGAAATTTAGGCATGGTAAAGATCACTCCCATTAAAGGAATCACCTTATGACTGATTTGGGTCACTATTGGGACTTTCTTCTTCAGACGTCTTGAACCTTGGTGGATTAAAAGTAGTGCCACTAGTGGGTTTATGGTGGTGCGAGCAGCCATGATAAGCTAGATAAGTAAGTTCGAAATGTCTCGTTGGTGACATACCATGGTTCATCTACCAGCTGTCTCAGTATTTTACTCTGAGTAGCTTCGATTAGTCTTATTGTAATAGATTTGCTGACAGTACGTCCAGATCGGAACTATTATTGTCTTATAGATGAGAATTTTGGTTTCCAGGGAAAGCTTTGAACTCTACCCAACAGTCAGTGAAGCTGTTTGATTCTAGTGCATATACACTTTGTTTTTGGGATATGTGGTACTTCCACGTAAGCCATATATCTAAATAGATACCAAAATTTTTGACAAAGTCCAAATATGATGTCTTAAAGCAAGGTCTTAAAGACCTCTTTTTCAGAGATCTCAATTAAGTGGTGTTAAGTATAATAATTTGATTTTTTTCTGAATTTGTAAAATTGTAAGACGTTAAAAATGGTTATCAGCTCTTTAAGACATCTTTGTTTGACTTCGTAATAGACATTTCAAATATGAGCTCTTTAAGAATTTTTTTTCGTTAGATAACTGAAATATTCATATGTAAAAAAGAACTCAGCAAAAGTTTTTTAACTTCGAAATAACTCATAAAGTGACGCATTCGACACGCTCAAAACGTCTTAATGACTTAATTTTTACAAAAAATGATGATGTCTAAATCTTACATAAGAGCAATTCAAGAACTTTTCAAGACATCAAATTGCTAGTTTCTGGACATTTTTTAAATGAATTGAGTTTAATAATTAAACATTGAAATTAAATAACTTGTAAATGCAATGCTTGATTTAACTTAATACTTAAATATTAAAATTTGACTTGAGTTTGACATGTTTTTAAGCAAAATTTAAGTCAAGTAGCTTAAAAATCAAGTCAAGTAGTGAAACTCTGGACGATGAATACTTTCTGTGGTATTCCAAGACCTAAGATAAGTCCCTACAAATATAGTTAAATATTCATATGACACCAAACATCTATATCCGTAATAAATAAATATTATAAAAAAATGAAAAACCGACTTCAAATATATAAAAATTCTTAAACAAGAAATGCACTAGAAAGTAACAAAATAATGGCGTATCCTTGCAGTATCTACAACTTACAAATTATTAGGATGATACAATGTACAACTATTGTTATTTTTAGAGTTGGTGTCAGCCAAGGAAATACGACTATATTGGTACTTAGCAAAAAACGAGAATACCTTATGAAAATTATTTTTCAAATGAACATTTAAACAATATACTCGAACTGTAACAATATCTAGCGGCCTTTAAACTACAAAATACCAATTACCAACTAAACCTTTTTACAATTTTTACAAATTACTATTAATATTTATTTTCTTGACTGACACCAACTCCAAAAATAACAATAGTTGTACATTGTATCATCCTAATCATTTTGTTAGTTGTAGATACTGCAAGGATACGCCATTATTTTGTTACTTTTTAGTGCATTTCTTGTTTAAGAATTTTTATATATTTTGAAGTCGGTTTTTCATTTTTTTATAATATTTATTTATTTCTCGCGTTTTAGTGATCTGAAGTTTGATAACCGATTTTATTTTCTTGAAAATGGTTAACCTTTTAAACGCGCTGCTCATATGAGGCAGCGCCGTTTAATATTAAAAGTTACTACATCATCCCTTTTTGCCCTTAAGGGTTGAAATTTTTTGCTTTTAAATGTAATAACAAAACTAAGTGGATTACTCTTTCCAGCAGAAAAAAAAATTATCAAAGTCGATGATTCAGTTAAATGTCTCTATGTCATCCCTTATTTTCATCCCTAAGGGGTGGATTTTTTTCTTCAAATTGAAATGTGAACAATTTTAAGGTACGTTGTACGTAATAAAAACAAAATTTTCAAAATCGGGTTAGCCAGGAAAAATTTATAATATTATTTCATCTCTAATTTTTAACCCTTTATGAGTGGAGTTTTTTTTTTAAATAGATAGGAGATTAATTTAAGGTTGTGTTCTACAAATAAAAAAAGAATTATCAAAATCGAGCTATCCAATAAGAAGTTAATATTTCATCCCTTAGTTTTCAACCCTTTAGAAGTGAAAGATGTTCCTCAAATTAAAATGGGAACACACGAGAAGCACTAGCTTTCAAATAAAAAAAGAATTATCGAAATCGAGCTATCCAATAAGAAGTTAGTATTTCATCCCTTAGTTTTCAACCTCTTAGAAGTGAACGATTTCCTTTAAATTAAAATGGAACCACACGAAAAGCACTGGCTTTCAAATAAAAAAAATAATTTTCAAAATCGAGCTATCCAATAAGAAGTTAGTATTTCATCCCTTAGTTTTCAACTCCTTAGAAGTGAACGATTTTCTTAAAATTAAAATGGGACCATTCGGGAAGCACCAGCTTTCAAATAAAAAAAGAATCATCAAAATCGCTTCACCCAGCCGGAAATGCTGAGGTAACAAATATAAAAAAAAAAAATACTGTCGAACTGAGAACCTCCTCCTTTTTTTAAAGTCGGTTAAAAATGTTTTAGTATGAAAAATATTGTGATCTTCTCTGGGAACTATAATACATGCATTTCCTAGAAAAAGTAGCTTATACACTCACTTTAATTCCTGTGTAGTGGTTAAATCTTAGGAGAGGATCTTAATTTACTTTTAAGGACGTTCATGTTGCTAAACACCTGCTCACAACACTATGTAGATCTGCCAACTTTTCTTTTTAAAATATATAATTTGAACAGGCTGAAGAGTCCCACAATTTGGATAAAAGAGCCACATGCGGCTCGCGAGCCTCGGGTTGCCTACCCTACTATTAATATCTCATATGTGTAATTTTGTGTTGCATATCTTGTCTCGAAAATAGTGCACATATTAGTTCATTATGAGTCTCAATTCTAGACGAAAAACCTGAAATTAAAAGGTTACTGTTTTAATTATGAGACGCAAAATTAAATATTTTTTTTTTATTTAATTAATTGCTTAATGTACGGTATTTATTTCAAACGATTTTTCAAATTCGTTTTGCAAATTGTTCTATGTTGTTAACGAGAAGATTATCATTCTAAATAAGTTTTCATGATGAAACGATGAACTATTGCAGATTACTTTATAATAAATGAATACTGCTAAAAATATTAATTTATCCCTAACTAACAATTATAATTATCAACACTTAATAGAAAAATCAATAAAAAATTATATACTTTAAATCTTAATGCATTACTGATGCGACAAAAACAAAAGAAAAATGGAAAATAAAAAATATCGATTAAAAAAACAGAAACGATTCTTAATAGTGGGAATATGATGAAGAAGATGGTGAGAATGAGAGAGAAAAGTAGAACTGTCAACGATTTAGTTGATTCGCGATCGTTTTTTCGCTATAGCGTCCTCAACAGCTTTAAGTTGTTTCAGTAATTCTTCCCGACGTGACGTTGACTTTTTACCACTGCCACCACTTCCTGATTGGTTTCCTGGTTTTGATGTCGCGGCAACTTTCGCTGGCGTTGGTCCATCGTTACTTGGGCTCGCTGGTCGTTTTTTGCTAGCAACATCTCCTTTGGCTGTATCAGTTGATTTATTTTTTAATGAAATTAATGATGCTAAGTCTGATTTTGTATCGGTAGTTGCTTTACGTTTGCTAGATGAATTTGCCGATGGTCCCGTAGTCGGTGAACCATCACGACTTGTCGAACTTGACGAATAACTGCTTTCCGAATCGCTGCTCGACCATCCTGAACTGTCCGAACCGCTACTGGATCGAGATGAACGAGTTTTGCTTTTAATCCGAGACGCTAACGCGGCAGCCGCTGCTAGTTTCTTACGGTCAGGCTCAAGATTTCTTCGTTCTGATGTGATTCTGTCAACTTCTCGCTTTGCAATTCGACCGAATTGATCAGTTGCAGCCTAAAAGCCATATAATGTAAATACATTGGTTTGTTAATAAGATGAAGAATAAGAGACCAGGAGTAGGGATTCACAACTTGATTTGATTTTAGAGCGACTTGGTCTAAATTGGTCTTAAAATCAAGTCAAACTTGAGTCAATTATTAATATTTAAATATCAAATCAAGTCAAGTATAGACTTTGCAGGTCATTTCTGTACTCTTTATTAACTGAACTTAATGAATCCTAAACTAGTAGTAGTCACGGTAGTTCTACAGGATGGTTACAAACAGTAATTTTGAAGTCTCCAGATTACTCCAGGCTTTCCAGAAAAATTATAATATTTTCCATGAATTTGAAAGTTTGATTACATTCTTTTTGTGTTTTTCAAAATCAAAATCAAGCATTGAAAAAATTTTGTTTCAATATTGTTAAATACGAAAAAAATTATTTTGAACTAATGGCCCACACAGTGAAACCTCTTTTATTCTTTTCTGTTATCAACATGTTGGAGACAACAAAGTTATTTTTCGCTTCATAGCTAATATCGCAGCAAAAAATCGTCGCATAGTATATGAATTTAAAAACCTTAAACAATTTTTTTTTAATCTGAATGAAGCTTTCATACTTTTTAAACTAAAAACCAGCTGTATGTTTAATGAACAAAATATTCTGCAGACACTATAAATTTTACATATGACAAAAGGGGAGAGGAGAGTAAACGAGTAAGAGAAAGACCGCGGACTCAGATCTAGTACCAATTAACATAAGCGACGTCCAAAGTTGGATGTGGATGAGAAGCCCCCTGTCACTTAAATATGAGAAAAGCTAAAAAAACGTGACCGATTTTTACGCAAATCTTAGTACCTTTGGGTGGCGCTGGTAGCTAGTTGAAAAACAGCTATTAGCTATTTGTGTAGTTATACTAATCATACGTCTCAAACAGTCCCCTGTCACTTAAACTTATCATCACTTATCGTAGTTATTATACTTACTATATAAAAATAATTTGCCTGACGTTTATTATAAAAAAATTATTTCTAACCTCCGACCTCCATAAAAGTCTTCGGTCTTCGTCAGTCTTTGTGGTCTTCGTTCAACTCGTTTTAAACTTATATTACTGGTGATGTCTGCAAATGCAGTCACATTTTTGTAACATGGAGTTGTAGGGGGCTGTGTATGAGCGTATATATCAACAGCTGCTGAGGGGATAACCTTAAGTTCCGGTTCCTGGTCTCTATTTTTCACGGATAATTAGTTATAAGTATATTACCTTGACAGGAGCAGGGGGATTTTGGGCACTTGACCGCATCATTCCTGGTGATGGAGGCCGTATGTCTTTATGTGGTTTTCGTGGTGAAGGAGCTGGGGGATTCATAAGCGCGGCTCGTTCGTTGGCCGCTTTTCTTTCTGAAACAATTACACTGGGAGAAACGCGACCCCGTCGCCTACTTTCTCGTCGATATCCCGGCACTGAATTTGAGATTGGAGGCACAGGACCCACAGCCACCCGTCGACGATTACGAGGTGATCCAGATCTAGAACGTGAATTCGATTTATGGCTCTGTCGTCGATACGAAGAACTTCGACTAGACCCCGAAGAACTGCGAGATGTGCTTGACGATGAATAACTTGACCCGCTTGAATAAGACTGTCGCCGTCCAGGTCGCCCAGTACGAGCTCCTGGTGATTTAGATCGCATCCACGGATCGGCCCACTCATCTGCACGTCCAGGAGGCGCGGAGGTTTCTATACGCTGAACAATTACTTCTCGTTTCGGCCTAACATGTCGTTTATGTGGATTGCTAACTGTAACCGTCCTTTCTTCGTATTTGTCATTGTAATAATCTGGCATTCGATGAGTTGGTAGTTCACGATATGAATGAACACGTTCTCGAGGTGGAGGTTCATATTCGGGTTCAATTCGCACTTGGCGAGTTGGAATAGGTGGGGTGGCAGCATCGTAGTGATGTAACCGTCGATAATATTCTTCACTATGACGTTGTGGAGGAGGATAATAAGGATCGTGAGCAGGAGCTGGAGGATGACGAACAAAATGTTTTACAGGAGCTGGAGTTGGTTCTACCAATACAGGACTGGCCGCTCTTGTGTAGTATCCATTCTCCTTATCAAGTTCATCTTGTGATAAAGTTAAATTCATTTTCTTTTCCTCAAAGTCCATATCTTGCTCTCGACGTTTAATTGACCGACGAACCATTTCTTTAGCCGTGCGTAACCCTCGTTCCCAAGCAGACTCAGCCGGAGGAGGTTCAGCTCTTAGTGGATGATTAAATAACCCAGGCCGTTCGTCGCGAAAATCAGTTCCAGGAAATGAAACCGGTAACGGACCTGGTACTACTGGACGAATCATTTCAAACATCGTATAGTTTCCTTTATCAGTAACGCCGGGGTGTAAAAATCTGCAACTTGCACCCCACGTGCATTGTCCTCGGGAATAAAAACGACATACAGGTCGTGGTTCGGTTTCTTCAGGTCGAGTTTCATCGTCATCCGTAACTTCACCTTCTTCCAAATCTTCTGGGTCTTTCACTTTTAGTTCGACAGATTCTTCATCGCCATTGTCATTTTTCTCATTGTTTTCTCCATTAGTAGCATCGTCTTTTGTCGGGGTTTCTTCTACACATTCACCATCTTCGGCTTCGAAATCTAACGCCTCCTCCCCATCTTCGGTTTTACTTGTTTTTTCTATTACCTAATAATAACAAAAAAAGGATTAATAATCGCACAATGTGGTTTTCAAAAAAAAATAAAAATAGTACACCGAGAGACAACAATTGTTAAGGGTTGTTATTTTATAAGTGTCGCAAAAATTTTTACTCTTTTAATGTAGGAAATGTTTAAAACTAAATAATACTGTTGTTAAATTATTTTTGAAACAAACGCATAAAATCAATTTCAACAAGGTTTTTTAATATGTGCTCGAAGTTATTTATTGGTGAGCGTTTATTAGCTAAGTGAGGTGTTTGGGGGGGGGGAGGTTCTTGCGAATATTACGTAATTTTTTCCCGCAAAAAACAGCGTAAAATAGCGATAAAATTGGGTAAATTAAGTGAAATATATTTCATGGCTTAATCTTACATTTTATGTTTCTTGTTTAAAATGAGGTGTTTTTAGATAAAAAATTCGAAGACAGTTATACTAGAAATAACATTTTAAAAAAATCTAACGTGAGATTCGGAGCCGGGGAATGGGTTAAACCAAATCTCACCATTAAGGGGGAAGTAGAAAATCGTTATTAACGCCTCACGTAACTAATGGACGTACCCTAACCAATCAACACGTACTCTATAATGTACAGCTCCTTCAGATGAAAATAAAAACGTTCATTGTATGGTACAAATGATGAGCAATACAAAAGTTATACGTTATGAAAAAGGTGTATTAATTTTATATTGAGTATGTCTTATAACGTATTATATACGTTAAAAAGTAAAACACTGTACACTGGCTATACGCTTGTTGAATAAATAAATATTATAAAAAAATGAAAAACCTTAAGCAAGAAATGCGCTAAAAAGTAACAAAATAATGGCGTATCCTTGCAGTATCTACAACTTACAAAATATTAGGATGATACAATGTACAACTATTGTTATTTTTGGAGTTGGTGTCAGCCAAAGAAATACGACTATATTGGTACTTAGCAAAAAAAGAGAATACCTTATGAAAATTATTTTTCAAATGAACTTTTAAACAATATACTCAAACTGTAACAATATCTAGCGACCTTTAAACTACAAAATACCAATAACCAACTAAACCTTTTTACAAATTACCATTAATATTTATTTTCTTGACTGACACCAACTCCAAAAATAGCAATAGTTGTACATTGTATCATCCTAATATTTTGTAAGTTGTAGATACTGCAAGGATACGCCATTATTTTGTTACTTTTTAGCGCATTTCTTGCTTAAGATTTTTTATTTATTTTGAAGTCGGTTTTTCATTCTTTTATAATATGTATTTATTTCTCGCGTTTTAGTGAACTGCAATTTGATAACTGATTTTATTTTCTTGAAAATGGTAAAACCTTCTAAACGCGCCGCTCATATGAGGCAGCGCTGTTTAATATTAAAAGTTACTACATCATCCCTTTTTGCCCTTAAGAGTTGAAATGTTTTGCTTTTAAATGTAATAACAAAACTAAGTGGATTACTCTTTCCAACAGAAAAAAAAATTATCAAAGTCGATGATTCAGTTAAATGTTACTATTTCATCTCCCATTTTCATCCTTAAGGGGTGGATTTTTTTCTTCAAATTGAAATGTGAACAATTTAAAGGTACGTTGTACGTAATAGAAACAAAATTATCAAAATCGGGTTAGCCAAAAAACATTTATAATATTATTTCATCTCTTAATTTTTAACCCTTTATGAGTGAAGTTTTTTTTTTTTAATAGATAGGAGATTAAATTAAGGTTGTGTTCTACAAATAAAAAAATAATTTTCAAAATCGACCTATCCAATAAGAAGTTAGTATTTCATCCCTTAGTTTTCAACCCCTTAGAAGTGAACGATTTCCTTCAAATTAAAATGGGACCATTCGGAAAGCACCAGCTTTCAAATAAAAAAATAATTTTCAAAATCGAGCTATCCAATAAGAAGTTAGTATTCCATCCCTTAGTTTTCAAGCCCTTAGAAGTGAACGATTTCCTTCAAATTAAAATGAGATCATTCGGGAAGCACCAGCTTTCAAATAAAAAAAGAATCATCAAAATCGCTTTACCCAGTCGGAAATGCTGAGGTAACAAACAAAAAAAAAACCGTCGAATTGAGAACCTCCTCCTTTTTTTGAAGTCGGTTAAAAAGGACTATATTCTATCCATCTCCATTATTCATGAAGGTTTTGCAGTAAAAAGTAAGTTGGTCCCAGATAAAAATGAAGTTGCACATTACAAGGCATGCGCAGTATAAAACTATGTTTTTTACATTGCGCATGACTTGTACCTTACAGTGTATGATGTAATTTTTATTGGGAACAAACTTAGCATTTATGATGTGAAATACGACAGAAAAATAAGTCTTAATGTACATCTTTAATGCGCCGCACATTAAAATGAGATGGAATGTTCAACAATAACTCATTAAAAAACGGTCGAACGTCCTGAAATCGACAACTGATTTGAATCGGACACTCCAGAAAGTAACGTTGAGAAACTTCTAAGACATTCCGTTCTAGTACATAAATGTAATGAGACAACCAGCTTTCAATAAGATATTTTGTGAATTCATAAATTTAGTACGATTTAAGCCATTAGTAATTATTTAAATTTAAATACAATTGAGCCTCGTATAACACGGTTTTATATAACACGGATGTATAAATTGTGGCATATTTTTTGTACAACACGGTTTCATGTTTTACCATCAATGGAAGTTGAATACCAAAGGACAATAAATATTTGTTGTGGTATTGGAGGAGAAGGTTTTAATGTCATGGATATTCATGCTATTCAAGAAATATTGGAGGATCGTTCGGCGAACGAAGAAGAATTAATTGACATTTTGAAGAACCTACCACAATTAATGACCCAGAAAGCAGTTGCAGCGAGGTAGTTACATGTTTTGCATTAAAAAATATAAATGAGGGCTTGGAATTGGCTATTAAATTAGAAAAATATTTTATTGAAAAGGATCCTATAATGGAAAGAAATGCAAAAGGGAATTACAACAGATTTTGGAATCTTATAAAGAAATACGTAAAGATTTATACGCTAAAAGCAGACAAAATTAATAATCTCACAAAGTGGTTTTCATAAAGCATAAAGCAATCTCTTTAGTTTATAACGCGGGCAAATAACAGATAGTAATAAATTAATGTTATTACTTTTAACGGTTCTGATAATTTTCGGTTTTTCGCTTCATCGAGTTTTTGTCGAAGATCTTGCGGCGGTGATTTTGATGTAGACTTTGTTGGCTGTGGAGATTGTGAGCGTTCATCTTCTGAATGTTCACCCATTGAATCCAAGTCTGAAACATCTGACAAATCTTCATGAGAGAGTTGCATTTTATTTTCCTCCGGATTACAGTTTTGCTTGCGATCATAATCTTTGCAAGCCTCTATATCCATTTCCCCTAAAAAATAAATAAAGTTAGTTGAATTTTTACAAATTTTCTTATTTTTTTAATTTTTACCATCGGATATTTCTTCAGCTTGATTTTCTAAAGGAATAGCCGCATGTGAGGAGGAAAACGACTTGTGACGTTTGGAGCCTCGACTTGATGTGCTACTATCTGACGAGTTTCCATCGTCGTGCTGTCGTGATTTTGGCGACGGACTCGATTTGACACTTTCTCGAGACCGAGACCGGTGTTCAGATGCAATGGAACCACGCTCAGAACTTCGAGAATTCGATCGCCTGGTGGATTTATTTGATCGACCCGAACTTCCTGAATTTCTTCGAGACATTTTTGAGTGTTGAGATTTCCTAGAATCTTCCGATTTGACTGATTCATGTTCTGAGCTAGGCGAACGATCAGATCGAGACTTGACAGAGCCCCGATCTGGAGATTGCGGAGTGTGGGCCTGTTTAATGTGCTCATCTGGGGACGCCGATCGTGACGATGAACTTTCCGAGTCACTGTTTTGGGCCGAGCCTGGACTGTTGTTATTAGTGAGGCCAGACTGAGGCTCGTTGTTATTGACGACCTCCGTTTCAGAGTCGCTACTAGAAGAGCCTTGAGAGTCATTTTCATCCGAATCCATCGTTCAATATCGCCTAGTTATTGTTGAAAAGAAAATATATAGTATAGAATCTTTAAGCGTTAATAATTAATAAAGTCGGATTCACACTATGAAATATAATTTAATATATTTATATACTTAATATTTTCAGATATCACTTTCTGAACAAAACTGTTTACTCTTAAACTATAAAAAATGTTTAAGATCGACTGAGCAATATTTGGAGTTCTACTTTACCTCTTATTATTTCTCCAACAATTTGTGTATCTGTGGAAGTTATAATTGCAACTCAGCAGATTTAAAAGATATGTAATAAAATAATTAATAACTCATAAGGCCGGATTTCACCAGTCGAGCTTAGGGATTTATCACATCAAGTAGTTGGTCATTATTTTAAGGAAATTGTGCTTGATATTGTAACTTGTAAATAAAATAACTTACACTGTTAATGCTTGATTTAAATAGTTATATTTTGGCTCGAGTTTAACTTTGTTTTAAGTCAAATTTAGGTCTGAATGAAAGTCAAATTTAGGCAACAATTAGCTTGATAAATAAATATTATAAAAAAATGAAAAAAACCGACTTCAAAATATATAAAAATTCTTAAACAAAAAATGCTCTAAAAAGTAAAAAAATAATGGCGTATCCTTGCAGTATCTACAACTTACAAATTATTAGGATGATACAATGTACAACTATTGTTATTTTTGGAGTTGGTGTCAGCCAAGGAAATACGACTATATTGGTACTTAGCAAAAAACGAAAATACCTTATGAAAATTAGTTTTCAAATGAACTTTTAAACAATATACTCGAACTGTAACAATATCTAGCGACCTTTAAACTACAAAATACCAATACCAACTAAACCTTTTTAAAATTTTTACAAATTACTATTAATATTTATTTTATTGACTGACACCAACTCCAAAAATAACAATAGTTGTACATTGTATCATCCTAATAATTTGTAAGTTGTAGATACTGCAAGGATACGCCATTATTTTTTTACTTTTTAGAGCATTTTTTGTTTAAGAATTTTTATATATTTTGAAGTCGGTTTTTCATTTTTTTATAATATTTATTTATTTCTCGCGTTTTAGTGATCTGAAGTTCGATAACTGATTTTATTTTCTTAAGGTTCTCATTTTTTTAAATGGTTAACCTTCCAAACGCGCTGCTCATATGAGGCAGCGCCGTTTAATATTAAAAGTTACTACATCATCCCTTTTTGTTCTTAAGGGTTGAAATTTTTTGCTTTTAAATGTAATAACAAAACTAAGTAGATTATTCTTTCCAACAGAAAAAAATTATCAAAATTCGGTTAAATGTCACTATTTCATCCCCTATTTTCATCCTTAAGGGGTAGATTTTTTTCTTCAAATTGAAATGTGAACAATGTTTAAAGGTACGTTGTACGTAATAAAACAAAATTATCAAAATCGGGTTAGCCAGAAAAAAATTATAATATTATTTCATCTCTAATTTTTAACCCCTTATGAGTGGAGTTTTTTTTAAATGGATAGGAGATTAATTTAAGGTTGTGTTCTACAAATATAAAAAGAATTATCAAAATCGAGCTATCCAATAAGAAGTTAATATTTCATCCCTTAGTTTTCAACCCTTTAGAAGTGAAAGATGTTCCTCAAATTAAAATGGGAACACACGAGAAGCACTAGCTTTCAAATAAAAAAAGAATTATCGAAATCGAGCTATCCAATAAGAAGTTAGTATTTCATCCCTTCGTTTTCAACCCTTTAGAAGTAAAAAATGTTCCTCAAATTAAAATGGGAACACACGAGAAGCACTAGCTTTCAAATAAAAAAAGAATTATCGAAATCGAGCTATCCAATAAGAAGTTAGTATTTCATCCCTTCGTTTTCAACCCCTTAGAAGTAAACGATTTTCTTCAAATTAAAATTGAGCCACACGAAAAGCACTGGCTTTCAAATAAAAAAATAATTTTCAAAATCGAGCCATCCAATAAGAAGTCAGTATTTCATCCCTTAGTTTTCAACCCCTTAGAAGTGAACGATTTCCTTCAAACTAAAATGGGACCATTCGGGAAGCATCAGCTTTCAAATAAAAAAAGAATCATCAAAATCGATTCACCCAGTCGGAAATGCTGAGGTAACAAACATAAAAAAAAAAAAAATACAGTCGAATTGAGAACCTCCTCCTTTTTTTGAAGTCGGTTAAAAATCGAGTCCAATTATTTTGAAATCAAGTTAAGTAGTCTCTAGTCGATCTGCTCACCTTGACCTTGTACATATGGATTATGCGTAAAGCAAATAACTTATTTTTTTAACCTAACCGCCCCTCTTCATGTAATGCCATGCTGACAATTATTAGGATATGTTCCAGATCAAACTAAAAACGTACATAATACGGTACAATTACAAGTCATGCGTAATTCAAAAAACTAATATTTATAAAATAAAAATTAAATTTCTAAAACTGGTATTTTTTATCCGATTTTCCAATTTAAAAACCATTTTCTTCGCTTAGAATTTAAAGATTCCTTTTTTTCACCATTACAAATTGGAAAATGAACAAGGCTAAAAAATTAGAATTGGTCCTTAGATAACCTGGGTCTTGACGCACAAAATACATGCAAAGCAAGGAGCCGAAGAAAAATGAAAATGTTACAGATTTTTTTTGTTTAAAAGTTACATTAGACAAATAATACTGCCAAGAAGAGGGGACAGGAATGACAAAATTATAGTTTACATTTGGATTTTTGACACGACCCATAAAGAGCAAGAACCCTTATGTTCTTAGCACTCCGTTGTGAATTTCTTCAAAATCAAGTTTACAAAAGTGCTATTTTTTATACCGAAATTTTGAATTGTGAAAATCGAAGAAAAATTCACCAAATTAAAATTTAGTCACACTCTTTTCCTTCACGATGCCGTTATTTTGTGTTATGTAACTTCTAAACCAATTAAATATTTCAAATTTTAAAATAGTCAAGTGATAAAAATTAAATATAAATATCTTTTAACTAAATGCATCTTTCTAAACTTTCATTTTATAAAAATAATTAAAAATTAGATCCAAATATTGCTCTACTAAAATAAATGACGAGTAGCCGTAGGTAGACATTATCCGGAGCGCTACAGTTGATAGTAATAATTATAAATAAATGTTATATTTGCGCCGCGTAACTTAAAGCTGCATTACCTCCTCCTACCGCCCTTTGTAACATCATCTAATATAGAAGCATACCTCTTCTCTTCCACTACAAAAATTCGTTACGTGGTTTATGGGTAGTCTTATGGAACGGTATTCAATCCAACTTGGTCAAATCACTAGTCCTATATTGGGGCGAGTTGACTATCCTAATCATACTTGCTAAGTCGAATGAACTGTCTCGACCAAGCACTCGACTGGTGTAATCCATCTTCCAACGTGAAGGACTAACGCATGATATAACTCATATCTCAAAGTATACATTACATTATAACGCACAGTGTGAAGCTAACTTAAGTTAGTAGTTTTTTTTTTTAAATAACAAAATAAAATATAAACCATTTATATCATTTTTGTGCTGCTTTTTCGGATTTGTAAATCACATTTAAGTAAGTCGTTAGATCTTGTGATTTATATAAATATAATTTTTTTTTTCAAAATTTGTGGAAATTGGCTTCGTCTCGTATCAATCTTACCTTCGTGCCGACTATTTGAAGAGGAGTTCTATAGCACATTGAACACTCCGCGATAGTAAACGACAAACTCTTCACTAATTTTTTCATTTTCATAACTTTTTCATACATTTTCATTTTTGAAATATAATTTTTCTCGACAACTTACTATACAATCCTGATACTTTTATACAAAAACACAACACAAAACTGAGAAAAACTAAGTCTTATAAGCACATTGACATTCTTTACATTTTTTTGGTACATACTTATTTTTGAACATTTCTCGCTTGAATATGCATAAATGAATTTAAACTACGTTTTGACTAAAACACATTTCCAGATTATTTTCCTGCCTTTATCGAAAGAAAAACTTCATTTTATTAATTGTATGAAAGGAAAATTTGTGTTTGCATTTTTTTTTTTATTTTTGATTTTTTACATTGGGACACTGGTTGTACTTTTTCACAATTATCAACCTTACCTTGTTTGCTCAGTAAGTATGTTGCTGATTTGTCTTGCAGACGACGCACGTTTTACTGATAAGGGATGTTAAAATTTTTGTCTAAAACGAAAAATAATCGATTTGGAAAAATTAATTATTTTTCTATTTACAAACTACTAGCAGCCTTCCATATAATGATGGCGGCCGGCTTTGTCGTTCTCACACATACAGCTATATTCAAGATGGTGAAACAAAGATCGCTACATATGATATTCAATAAACTAAAGTGCAATAGAATTAGCAAAAAATTTTCATCTGAAATTTTTCATGCAATTTTCTTTAAAAAACTATTTTTAGAGATTTTTTATTTGATTATAATTTAAATTCTAAATAATTAATTACATATTTTTAATACAGATTGATGAAATAAGATATAAAACGCATGCGTTCACAACTACTACGTGAGTCGTTCAAGAACTAAAATTAAATTTTATAAATATTACAAATATATTTTTTTATTTGATAATTAGCCAAAACTAATAGTAAATTAATTAAAATTTTTCCATTTAATTTTTTTTTTAATTTAATAGAATTATATATTTATTTAAGTCAAAACATCTTCAACTGTCATATGCGCATGAAAATACCTAACCAACAATTAAATAATGTTAAATAATTAATTGTAAAATTTAATAAAAGAGCATTAAAAATCATGGGAGATAGTGAGCAAATGCCAAATATCGATAAAAACAAAGTAAATAAAACACTTTCACAGTATATGAAAATAATCGAAAAGCAAAACTTGGAACGGGTACAAAAATTGCAACTAATCCGAAAAAAAAATATTATTACGGGTTGTGCAGTAGGAGCTGGTGTTGTAGGCATTTACCTCTATTCTATGTTTGCTGTTAAACAAGAAAAATTCTTGGACGACTTCGAGGAACCGAAAAAAACAGAAAAAATATACACGTAGTAAGCTGCAAAGATGTCTGCATCAGCGGCCTTAATTCGGTTGCCCCCTTTACCAACCATCAGGGACTTGATTAAAATGTATAAATTACAAGCGCTAAAACAATTATCACAGAATTTCTTAATGGACGAACGAATAATTGATCGATTTGTTAAAGCAGCCGGAAAAATTGAAAATGGCTATGTTTGCGAAGTGGGTCCCGGTCCTGGAGGTATAACCCGATCAATTATAAAACGTGGCCCTAAAAAATTGATTGTCGTTGAAAAGGATGATCGGTTCTTGCCCACTTTACAGCTTTTATCGGAAGCATGCCAAAGTGGACCGACTACGATGGATATAGTCATCGGGGATATCATGTCTTACAATTTAAAATCAGCCTTTGAATCAGCACCGCATCATAATTGGGATGATTATCCTCCTCCAGTTCATTTAATTGGAAATCTACCGTTTAGTGTTTCGACCCATTTGATAATTCGTTGGCTGGATTCAATTTCGCAGAGAAATTCGGCATGGACCAATGGTCGAACCCGGATGACTCTAACGTTTCAGAAGGAAGTAGCTGAACGGATGACGGCTCAGATAATGTCAGCACAACGATGTCGTCTTTCAGTCATGTGTCAGATTTGGTGTAAGGTCGATCATGTTTTTACAATTCCTGGTCGAGCTTTCGTTCCTAAACCGCAAGTAGACGTTGGTGTTGTCACTCTAACACCCCACAAACGACCCTTGACCAACCTTCCCTTTGATTTGGTCGAACGAGTCTTACGGCACTTGTTCAATATGCGTCAGAAATACATACGACGTGGGGTCGAAGTCTTATTTCCTGAAGATTTACGCCTTGAACTGACCGAAAAAATGTTTGAAATGGCCGATGTGGATCCAACAGCTCGATCATTTCAACTCACAAATCTTGAAATGGTTCGTTTATGCCAGGCTTTCAGTGATCTACAAAATCAGTACCCAATTATTAGCACATATGATTTTAGAGCTTGTAAAAATCCTAATAAAATAGAGTTAATGAATTAAGGTGATGCATTGTTAGTGTTTCTTTTATTAAAATGAAAAATATACTGTAGTTAAAAAAATATTTTAAGATATTTTTTTTATTGACTAAATCCTGGTTACAGGTACGTAGTATCCATTTGTTGATGGACGTCACTAAATTCAGGAGGGCATCGATAACAAATGGGATTTCCATCATGGTCCAGGGAATATTCTTCTTTGACAATAGCATCACATTTTTTGCAATGGAAGCAGTCAGGATGATAATGCCGTTGTACTCCATTCAGTTCTGAAACTATGCCGGGTCCAAGGATTATTTGGTCACATTGGAAACATTTAGGTCTGAAATATTCCGCATAGTCCCTCTGGCAGTAGGCATGATTTTGAACCATCACATACCCTTCCTGCAGTGGTTTTGAACATTTGTAACATGTGAAATGTTCAGTATGAAAGTAGAATCCTTCAGCTTGAAGATATTCGCCATGAAAAATCGGTTTTTTACATTCGTAACATAACGGTCTAGGTACAGGATGTGAGTGCATTTTATTATGTTGTTTTTTTTTTTAAATTATATATATTTATTGGTATATGAAATTTTTTTTTAGTTATGACATTTTAACAAAAATTTTTAAGTTTTTATTTGAATCAATCAATTAATGAACATTGATAATAACGTCTTATGGTCATAGTCGTCATAGTTACTATGGCCGGCTTTGCTATTGTGTAAATATGCTAAATTTTCTATGAGGACGGATTTTTCAGAGGCAAAAATGTTATTTTTTAAAAACAATATTATAATTTTTTCTTGCAATAGTAAAACTTAGATCTTAGAATCAGGTTTAATGTTTATATTAGTTCTATTCCTGATGAAAACAAAACCATCCATTTAGAATTGGTGCGCAATATACAATTTGGCATATAATTGTATATTGCGCAGAACTTATATCGTAACTGAATGGTTTTATTTTCATCTGGAACATGCCTGTTAAAATGAAAATTTAAGTATTTTATTCCAAATTCGGTCAAGTCTACTGTTCCCCGGGTGCTCAGATTTGACGACAAATTCTTAGATCTCGCTAAAATAAATCAAAAATGTTTTTTTCGCTATTTTTCAAGATATTGATTGTCACCCAACTTGCTATTTTCTCTTGAAAAATAAGTTGGAATCTTTTATGGTCTTAAAAACTAAATGTATTTAAAGGGTTCGGCAATCGAAGTTTCTGGACTGTTCGGGAACATAATATGGTTTTACCCGTTTTACCTATATAAGGCGGCTCTATTTAAAAAAAAAATTCTCACAGGACATGAAAATATGGACAAATGCACATAAAAAGTATATAGGTTTTGTGAGATCTTATATGTGTATTTGTCATTCCTATATGACTTTTCCAGTATGGAGTAACTGGGGTACTTTGATTCTAAGGAATTCATTCTGTGAATACAAACGTGATTCAAATAATAGTGATATGAGCGATTTGAAAAATGTTAGAAGTATAAAATGATTTTTGTGATAAATTGTTCATCAACGAATTAAAATGAATAAAGTAGCTTGGTTTAGAATCACGAGTGCCAAAAATGACCACCAAAAACTCCGATGGTCATTTCAAAATATAGATAAATATCTGCTGCGAGGCGTCACAGTACTTTCTTTTACTTTAATTTATCAAACTCGCTGTTGGTGAAAAGAAATATAAGCTTTTTTTAACTATACATATAAACAGAACTATATGCATACAACCTATATGGACAATGTACATAATATATTTAACATATACGAATTCTCAACCTTCACCCCAGAATCGCCCTTATTCGAATTTTCCCAGGAAAAAGTTTCAAATAAAAGTTATAGGTATCAATAAATCTAAGAATTGTTGAAAGTTTGAAGAAAATCGTTTGAGTTGTTTTTGAAAAAAATTGAAAAAGCTCCAAAACTCCTCGAATAAAATGGAGCTTTCGTTCAACTGATCTAAACCAAAAGCTTCGCGGCACAACTAGGTATAATATGGAGGCCAAATTCCAAGTTTGGTGAAATTCGGATAAAGCTTTCGATACGATATAGCTGTCACACACACATGTTTCTAAAAACAACTTTTTTGGATTCAGGGGTCTCAAAACATGTATTTCCAGTGAAAACTCGAATTCGAAAATTCGACCTAATTACAATACTTCCTTTACCATATAGTAGTAAAAGAAAGTAAACAGTAGACATTTCACTTGGGATCTTTGTTGTTAATTTTTGGTATTCAAATATCTGTGACGCGCTATCTTGGGTTCTTAAAATGTGGCTCGAATTGGTCTTTTTGAGTTATTGTAATTGTAGCGGTAATGTGATCAGTTGATTACAGTATTATAGTGGAAAATATTCCATCTTAATGCGTTTACCGCTTGCTAAATAGCAGTTGAACACCGCAGATGCGCCAAATCCAGAAAAGCCTGTCAAGATCAAAAGTGCTGACGTGGAGAGAAACGTTTGCTAGTTTTCCTAACATCCCTGCGGTTTCTATATTCTGTGTCTATAAGTAACCAGCAACTTGGTTATATTCAGTTAAATATAGGTACATAATCTAGATTCACTAACCCAGAACTATTACACAAACAATTCTATTGTCATTTTGTAAAGAATAATCTTTAATCGTTATAATTACATACGAATTATACAAATCAGAGTTTCCGAATTTTAGGGTTCGAAATTGTTTCTCGTACCGGTGCCTGTGTAGTGTCCATCATAGGACACCTGAAGCATATAGGATCTCCATTTTGATTAACTGAAAAAAATTCCTCTATCCTCGCTCCACAATTAGCACACGTAAAACATCCCATATGAAAATGCTTCTCAACCCCATTTAGCTCAGCGATGATACCCGTTTCTTGGATCCCTTTGTTGCATTTGCTGCATTTCGGACGACAATATTCAATGTAATCAGCCTGACAGTATGCGTGATTTTCATACATTACATATCCCTGAGTCAAAGGTTTCGAGCATTTGTAGCAAAGGAAATGATTCGAATGAAAATAGTAACCTTCTGCTTTGATATATTCGCCATCATCGATCGGTCTTTCACAACCATAACATATTGGTTTGTGAAATAAAAACATCGCTATCCGAAATTTTTAATTTATTATAATCATTTTTAATAGTTTAAAACATTTTATCATTTTCAACACTTATAATTTAGATCTTTCAAATAAAATTATGACATTTTAGAAGATAGAATTTTACTTTAAAAATTACCTCATATACTTACAGATGCAACACATTACTCATAAACTTATCGATATTATAATATCGATGACAAAGATATGTTCGTAAAATATCGATATTTATTGATATTTTAGAAAAAATATTTTTTGACGGTTTTTTTACTATGAGATGAAGTAAAACTCCTTTAATATAATTGACTTAATAATCCTTATTTTTTTAAATTTATTTGAAATTAAAAAAATAAATTTTCCGTATATAAATTGCCGCGTTGTCTATTTGAAATAATGAAATAAAACAATGATATTGTATAGTTTGCTTTAACTTTCAAGTTTCGATAATAATGAATTAATTTCAAACGCAATTTTAGAAAATAAAAGTTGTATATAGTGACCACTTAGTGGCGGGATGATTAAATTACTGCTCCATATATGTGTATAGTGTATACCCAGAATTTATCTTGAATTTTTGGATTTGAGGGGCATTTTGTTATTCTTATGATCCCAGTGATCCCGGTAGTGAAAACGATCTGAAATTAAAAAAACAAAAAAGGAGCGGGGATTACGATCGCTTAGTGGCGTGGCGATCAACAACTCTATTGTTGATCTATACGCCAGCGGCCATAGGATCGAATTCTAATAAAAAGCCAAAAATGTTTTTTGGGTATTCGAATTCGCCGGTCGCTTATACCTATCCGTAGTTGATAGGATCTTAAGTAATCAAAAAAAGTAGTAGAAATTAGCATTTTTATAAAAAACTATTATGTATATATACTTAATTATGAATACATGAAGACGAACGTTAATTTCTCCAGTTTCACGTGAAAGTTGGAGTTTGATCATGAAGTTGGGACCGAAATTCGAAGTTAAAATTGATTTATTACTTTTTATTATTCTATGCAAACATATAAATCATTTGAAAAATGTAATAAAATAAACATTATATCTGCAAAAAATGAAAATCGTAAGAAGTTGCTCCGAATTCAGGGATCTGCTGCAATTGGCTGCAATATAATGACTGAAAGAAATAGTAAATTGCCTTATCAAACAAATACTTTCCCATACATAAGCAAACAAATCTTGGTAAAACATAGTTTAGTAAATTTAATTTTAAATTAGATAAAGCTTTTTTTAAGCGTTATATACACTAAGTATGCATTGCTGTTTTATGGGTTGCCTATTTGGCGCTACGTTTGAATCGGCAAATGCTATAAAAAGAGTTTTTTTTTTGCATTATGTATTTGCAATCTGTCCCTGGACAATAAGCAAATCAGATGAATGTAGAGACTTAGGTATTAGTTACTTTCGGAAGTAACCTCGGCTCTTTAATATGTGCTCATTTCCGGTATGGCAGATCAAGGAAGCTGATGCGTCTAAGTCTAATTGTGTCGCCGGTATTATCGAGCAGGTTGATCGCCAGGTGATTGGTATGGTCATTCAATCTTTTTTGATATTTTTCGCTAAACCTAACGATCTCATCCCTCACTGTGGCCATCTTCAAGTCCTTATAAATGTCATGGTTAGTGACAAACCATAGGGCATTCGTGATGAGTCTTAGAGTCTTAGACTGGAAACGTTGGATGATTTCCAGGTTGGAGCTGCTGGCCGCTCCCCACAGTTGGATACCATAAGTCCATATAGGCTTTAAGACAGCTTTATATATCATGAGCTTTGCGTCCAGGGACAGTTGCGATCGTTGCGATCTACGGCCAATGAGCCACTGCAACTGCCTGCTTTTAATTTTTAACTGGTCCCTCTTGGCCATTATGTGCTATCGCCATGTGAGTCTCCTGTCCATGTGCATCCCGAGATACTTGACCGTTGTTTCTTGTGAGATTTGTTGGTTATTGAGGACCACTGGGGGGCAAGTATCTCGCCGAGTTGTAAATGTCACATGGACAGATTTGGCTTCATTCACCTTTATACGCCACTTATTGAGCCAAGGAGCCAGCTGATCGAGGGCATTTTGCAGTTTTTCTGAAGCAATCCGAGAGCATCGATCTGTTGCTATAATGGCGGTGTCATCTGCATATGTGGCTAAAATGATGTCTTCCGGGATAGGCATATCTGCTGTATAGATAAGGTACAGCACCGGACCCCATATGCTACCCTGTGGTACTCCAGAGCCCACTTCATATAGTTCCGATCGTTCTTCATTATAGCTCACAAAGAATTTTCTGTCACTTAGATAGGATCGTAGGACACAAAAGAGAGGATAGGGTAGCGCTTTCCGTAGTTTGTGAAGCAGACCCTCATGCCAAACTTTGTCGAACGCCTGTGTGATATCCAGAAAAGCTGTAGAGCAGAATGCTTTATCGTGTAGAGCCCTCATAATTGTAGAAGCAACTCTGTGGGTATGAAAAGAGTGAGAGATACTTTAATATAGTATACAGCAGTATACACTATACATAATATATTTATGTGTATTGCGTAATTGAATGAGCGTATGCACATGCAAATTTTTTATTCTAACAATCAATTACCGATATTAAAAATTTGTTCATAAAAATTAATATTTTATGGATTTGGATATCGATATCAAATATCGATATAACGTTTGCATCGCCCCTACTGATACTTGAGCTCGTTGAACTTAATGATATTAATATGAACATAATTACACCAAGATATCTTTACGATATAGGTAACTGTTCATAAAATGACGAATTTATTAAATGACATTTAATATTGACAGTGATTTAAATTATTAGTGATATTCTTAAAAAATGGATAAAAAGTTTAAAAAAATTGAAGAACCGCTTAAAAACGGAATGCAGCGACTTGGAAACTTATTTGGTCATCCGACCTGTTATGGGTGCGAGAAACCGATTGAACAGGGTGAATATATTCAAGCCGAAGGATATTGTTTCCATACCGATCATTTTATCTGTTTCAAATGTTCGAAGCCACTGAATGAGGGCTATGTTATGTATCAACACCATGCTTATTGCAAACAAGACTTTCTCGAATATTGTCAGCCGAAATGTTCTAAGTGTAACGAACCAATTACTGAAACAGCACTTGTTGCCGTGTTGAATGGAAAAGAGCTGCGATTCCATCCACGTTGTTTTACTTGTAATAACTGCGGTAGCGTCATTGATGGAGGATATAGTTTAGATGAGAATGGAAATATTGTTTGTTTCAGATGTCCACCGCAGTATTTGTTCCCACAAAAGCCTGATAAGGCCGGTACATTAAATTTACGAAAAATTTAAGAGTTGTAATCAGCAATAATGGTATAATAAAATATCACATTTTATTGATTAATATACTTGATCTGTCTAACAATAAGATAGATATTGAACTTAAGAAAAGCACCTCCTTGTGAATTTTCTTAAGATTTGAAACAACATAAGCCACATAAATGATCGAATTTTGAAAATCAAATTGTATTCGGGGGAGGGGGCCTTAAAAGGTACTATGAGATATAAATAAAAACATACATTGAACGATACAAGTCATTGACAAGGTGTAACTTTCTATATTTCTGCGCATGACTTGTACCGTACAGTAGTACGGGTAATACGGTTTCGTTTTCATTGGAGCTGATTGGAGCAAAGGGTCTAGCCGAATAAGCGGGCTAAACTTTTTTAATGAACATCAGAAACATACAAAAAGGTCGAGCCGAATAAGCCTATCTCAGCGGGCCCAGGGTGTTTTTTAGCCTAACGTTTATTTTGTTCTTCTCCACATATATATCTAAGGGGAAGTAGTAAGTATACTCGATATTAGACCGCTATCCCTTCTATTATCAGAACTAGATGGGCTACAGCCCTTAACTTAAAATTTTTTTTTCTCCGAAACTAATAAAGATAACGGAGCAAATTTTTCAAAATAACATTTAAATTAATGAATTCTATATTCTGTATTGTTTTGTGCTTACACCAAAATATTTAAGTGGTAAAAACATTAATGAAATATTTAAGGGGCTGTTTTCATACCTTTCTTTTAGTTGAGTCCCACCTAATATGTTTTATGCAACTATCAAGTAACTTATTATCATAAAAATTTCGAGAAAATTGATTTGGTGGAACATACTTTAAAAAAATATATACCGCACTAATGTTTGGATAGCGACCATTAGTTCTATTTAAAGTATGTTCCACCAAATCGATTTTCTCGAAATTTTTATGATAAGTAGATACTTGATAGTTGCAGAAAATATATTTTTTTTGGTGGGTGTCAACTAAGAGGGAGGTATGAAAATAGCGCGCTAAATATTTCATTAATGTTTTTTACCACTTAAATATTTTGGTGTAAGCACAAAAAAATACAGAATATAAAATTCAATAATTTAAATGTTATTTTGGAAAAATTGCTCCGTTATCTACATATGTATTAGTTTCGGAGAAAAAAAAATTTTAAATTAAGGGTTGTAACCCCATCTAGCTCTGATAATAGAAGGGGTAGCGGTCTAATATCGAGTGTACTTACTACTCCCACCTAGTTATATATGTAGAGAAGAACAAAATAAACGTCAGGCTAAAAACACCCTGGGCCAGCTGAGATAGGCTTATTCGGCTCGACCCTTTTGTATGTTTCAGATGTTCATTGAAAAAGTTTGATAAGAATAAAAAATATTAATGAAAATTGCCCTGTTTGCAATAATTAATGATATACTAAAATATTATTAGGTAAGGACATTTAAATAGATTTTATTGATTATTTTGTCGGACATTTAATACATGTTGGATTTCCCTGTGCATTAATAGCGTATTTATCTTTCATCATTATTCCACATGATGCACAAATAAAACAGTTAGGATGGAAATGTTTTTGAGTTCCATTTATTTCAACAATAACTTCTTGCTCGGGGATAGTTTGACCACATTTGTTGCACTTGGCTCGACACAATTCTGCATAATCCTTTTTACAATAAGCTTGCTTTTCATGCATTGCATAACCATTGTTTAAAGGCTTCGAACATTTGTGACAAAGAAAATGGTTTGGATGATATTTATGTCCCTCGGCCTCAACAAATTTTCCTTTGATGTGTTTGTCACATTTATGACACTTAGGCAAAGTGGACTCGGGACGATCGAACATTTTATGTTTGCGTTAAATTCTATTGTTATGAAAAATTTAGACTATAATTTTTTTAAATTCTTTAATTTTAACTAAATAGTACAAGAATAAATATTGATTATTAAACATTGGTTTTAATAAGTATCTAATCATCTCTGGATTTCCCACTTGATTTTTATATTATATTTTCCCTAGCGATTTTCATTTTTGTGGTCTGGCAAATTGAGGTGGACAACTGGCACATGTAAGATTTCCTGCAGCATCGGTGGTATAGTCTCCTTCGATTGCATTTCCGCATAGTTTACACTTGAAACATTTCTGATGAAAACGTTTCGTGACTCCATTTTCCTCGATAACCATCACCTTGTCTTTGTCTTTAAAAGACAATTCACATTTAGCACATGAAAGAGCCATATTCAGATTTCTTAATACACCAAATAAAACCTAACATAAATAAAAAATCCGGCTTGTTATGACATTGTATTGGTTTCTATGAAATTGGTGTTCAATTAATAATTTTTAGTGTCGAATATGTCGGATGTATCAGTAAGGCATAAATTATGTTCAAGTTGTAAGCAAGCCATCGAAGACATTAACATTTCAACACAAACAGCCGGACGATATTGGCACCCGGACCATTTCATCTGCAAAGAATGTAAAAAGGATCTAAACGAGTCGATTTTTTTCCTCGACGATGACTTGCACTGTGAAAATTGCCAGCGAAACAAGTATGGAATTATTTGCGAGGCCTGCAAAAAGCCAATTACCGTTGCCGACTATCAAATCGTCGTCACCGGTAATCTGCAAAAACGCGAATGGCACTTAGACTGTTTCAAATGTTCCAAATGCCAAAAAGTGATCCACCAAAAAACCCATCACATCTCAACCAATGGTGAAGTGATATGCAACATTTGTTTTAGAAAACGATAACATTTTGCTGTTAAGAAAAAACTTTATCTATATTTTGTTTTATAATCATAGGCTTAAATTAAAGTTTTATGTTTCCGAGTATTCCTCTGTCGAATTTCAGGGTAGCACCTGAAACATATCCTGTTTTCAGCTTCATCGGTGCGATACTCGGTTTGTATTGGTTCGTTACATACCGAACACACGAAACATTTAACGTGAAAGTGTTGTTTCACGTTGTCTTTCAGAAGGATTATCGTAGCATCTCGAATCAGTTTCTTACATATTAAACACGGTGGACTAAATTCATGATAATAATGGTCATCACAGTATTTTCGATTGTCATGAATCATAATTGGTTCATCTGTAATTGGATTTCGACATTTAAAGCATTTGAATGGGGGAGGCGGAATTTCAGGTTCAGGTTCTGGAGGTTTAGGTTGCTTTGGTGTTATCCACCATGGATATTCGCAGACTTTCTATTTAAAAGAATAGTTTTAAAATCAAATATAAATTCTTAAATGAAATTAGCAACAACTTACCCTATTACAAGGAAGACAACTAGTATCCATATTGAAAATAATAAAAACAAGAAATTTTTAATTGGTTCCAATGATAAAAATAAGTAGTTAAGTCGTTTGATTATAATAATTATTAAGCCATATAATTATGTTTAGTACTGAAATTTTATCTAATTGTCAAATATTTTAAATTTTTACAATAAATTTTATTTGCTCAATTGTTTCACTTCAAATAAATGTTTTCGGAATCTCATTTTTACTTTCTTTTACTACTATATAGATAGTAAAGAAAGTATTGTAATCGGGTCGAATTTTCGAATTCGAGCTTTCACCGGAAATACATGTTTTGAGGTCCCCTGAGTCCAAAAAAGTGGTTTTTAGAAACATGTCTGTGTGTGTGTCTGTGTGTGGCAGCCATATCGTATCGAAAGCTTTATCCGAATTTCACCAAACTTGAGATTTGACCTCCATATGATACCTAGTTGTGCCGCGAAGCTTTTGGTTGAAATAGGTTAACCGAAAGCTCCAATTTACTCTAGGAGTTTTTGAGCTTTTTCATTTTTTTTAGAAACGGCTTCAACGATTTTCTTTAAACTTACTATAGTTCTTAGACTCATTATTGGCTACAACTTTTATTTGAAAGTTTTTCCTGGGAAAAATTCGAATAAGGGCGGTTCTGGGATGAAGGCTGGAAATTCGTATATACATATAGTGCTTATAGTTATAAAGTGCTTATATTTCAAATATTTTATACCAACAGCGAGTTTCATAATTGAAAGTAAAAGAAAGTACTGTGACGCCTCGCAGCAGATATTTTATTCTTTACCTTATATATGTCGCAGTTTCAGATTATAGATGCTTAATTTTATGAAGAAGCATCTTTTCATGGAACGAACGTTTTTTGGGATCATTTTAGCTTTTTCAAGAAAAGACGATGGACAGTGGACACTATAAGCTTTTTTATGCAAATTACTCATTTTTTATAAAATCTTTGTTTTATTCTTTATTACTCTGTATGTGCATACAACACTTCCCGTTAAAATAATTACGCGGTGTTTTATTAGTGCTTCGCATAAAAAGGTTAAATGTCCACTGCGTTTTCTTGAAAAAGCTAACATTTTTCAGCTTTTTCATGAAACAAACATACCCCAGTGAGGACAAAACGTCCAACTACAAAACGATTACGTAACATTCTTTCGTTATGTAGCTGTTACAGAAACTGTTATGCAATTGGACGTTTTGTGTTTATCAGGTCATTCCATGAAGAGGCACTATTTTATAAAAAGCCTAGATTTTCCATAAAAAATATCAAAAATCTACTAGTTGTACACCCAAGGACTTGTTTTCCTTGGTTATTCCGGCTATCTTTAGAATAACTGTGCGATTGATCATTTAAGTCAGTGGTCGGGGAACCGGGATAAATTACCCCAAATAGGGTAAAAATGAAATTTTTGGTGGTAGGTAAAGAAATTTGTTGGCATAGCTATTTTATCAACGTGTTAGTATTTCCGAAGACTTTATTGAAATTGTTCTTACATCTTTCAAAAAGCCCCAATTTTGAAATTATTGTATCAAACAATATAATTTACCAAGCAAGATATATATATCAAGCAAGATAATTTACCCAAAATTCGAAGGAAGAAAGCGAAGAAAGTTTTTGTTCCATGCGTTTTGATCCCCGGACAAAATATCCTCACAAAAAAAGTTCTCATAGAATAACTTCAAATCGTGTATGTAACATAATTTTGATGTTAAAACATTTAGTTTTGTGTAAAGCTTCGCGGTGTCAAGAAGTGCACATTCAGTCAATGAATGAAAATCGGGTAAACGCACAATGACTATAATTTATTTTGTTAATTATAATTTATTTTTATATTGATTGTCTCCTTTTCAAAATGATAAAGGTAATATCGAAAACGGCTCCAACAATTTTCTTTAAACTTCCTATAGTTCTTAGACTCATTGATGCCTACAAGTTTTATTTGAAACTTTTTTCTGGGAAAATTCGAATAAGGGCGGTTCTGGGGTGAAGGTCGGGAATTTGTATATACATATATATTATATGCATACAGTTCTGTTTATATGTATAGATACAAAGTGCGTATATTTCTTCTATCTTCCTTTTTCTAACAGCGAGTTTCATAAATGAAAGTAAAAGAAGTACTGTGACACCTCGCAGCAGATATTTTTTAAATATTTGTTACCTCAGAATTTTCGACTGGGTGAACCGATTTTGATGATTATTTTTTTATTTGAAAGCTGCTGCTTCCCGTGTGGTCCCATTTTAATTTGTAGGAAATCTTTCACTTTCAAAAGGTTGAAAACTAAGGAATGAAATATTAAGTTCTTATTAGATAGCTCGATGAGCTCGGTTTTGATAATTCTTTTTTTATTGATAGAACATAATTTTGAATTAATCTCATATTCATTTTTTATAAAAAAAAACTCCACTCATAAGGGGTTAAAAATTAGGGATAAAATAATAATTTTTATTGTTTATTTATTTATTTGTTTCTATTACGTCCATCGTACCTTTAAATTGTTGACATTTCAATTTGAAGAAAAAATTCCACCCCCTAAGGATGAATATAGGGAATGAAATAGTGACGTTTAACTGAATTATCGAATTTTGATGATTTTTTTTTCTATTGGAAAGAGTATACCACTTAGTTCTTTCATTACATTTAAAAGCAAAAAATTTCAACCCTTAAGGGGGTATTCTAGTCTAGAAGCCCGAATTTCGAGCGTTTTTTGGAAATTGATAAAAAAAAAGCATTTGATATTTTTAGCACCCATTTTTTTATCTTTTGTTTATTTATATTCAGAAAGTACACACAATTAATTTCGAAAAAAAATTTTTTTTTTCATTGAGTTATGCGTCTTTGAAGTAGAGGGAAAAAAAAGGCCGTGTCCTCGTCGTCATGATTTCTACCCTTGTGGTCATTTGAAAAATAAAACAATGATGAATTCTTGATAAGTATGAACGTCGCTATCGCATGAATTTCCAAAACTGAAAGGATTTTTTTTTTATAAAATGGAGACTACTCTAAAATAAATGTCGATTTTTTGACTCATTTTTTAACTTTGTCGAATTTTTAAAAATATTACAAATTTTCATTTTTTGTGGTTCATGCGATAGAGAGATATTTAAAAAATATTCATGCCAAATTTCAAGTAAATCGGCTGATTAGAACTTGAGATATTATGACGACCGCATCGAAAAAAGTAGTTTCGAGAAAAACGCGTTTAAAGTTTTACGTTAAGTCGCAACCGGTCTAGTTGCCACGACACTAAAACGGCTATAACTTCGAAAATAATTTTAATTTTAAAAATCCTTTTTAAGGAGATATTTTTGAATATATAAACTATCGGATTATGAAAAAAACATTTTTTTTCCAAATTCCTAGACTAGGATATAGGGATGTGAGATTAATGGAAAAGAATCGATTAAATAAAAATCAATTTTTCTTTATTTAATATTAATCGATTTGTCAAAAATCGATTTTAATAAAAAAAAATCGATTTATGTGAGAAAATCAATTTTTTCTATTATTTAAAATTCTACTTGCTTTTCATATTCCAATAATGATGAAACCTAAGAGATTCATACTAACAATTTATCAGATTAAAAATCAAATAAAATGATATGAATAAAAAAATAACCAATTCAAAACTAAAAATTAATGCGAATCTTCCATTAAATTTTCAAGGTAAGGAATAAGGCAAATATGATTATTGATACACAATTTCAGTACCATTAAACGTTTTATTATAATAAAAATGAAATGGTGAGCATCCTAACAAAATTACAACCTTATTGCCTCAAAAACTATTTTTGATTTCAATCTTTTAATAACGAATTTTAAATTTAACAATCAAATATTTGAATGAATGTCTATTATATTTGAATGACAAGAATGAAAAAAACCGTTACAGCTAGTTTGTATTTAAGTTTGCGCTGTTTATGAAAATCGATTTAAACGTGTAATTTATATAATCGATTATTTAAAAATCGATTAATATTACTATGAAAATCGATTGTTAGAAAATAATAATCGATTCAAATAAAAATCGATTATTTTTTAACATCCCTACTAGATACCCCCATAAGATCAAACTGCAATGAAGAAATAACTTTTACCATTTAAATGACTGTCTCATATGAGCAGCGCGTTTAGTAGGTTTACCCATATGCAAAGAAATAAAATCAGTTATCAAACTTTAGATCTCTAAAAATCGAGAAATAAATAAAAATTATAACAAAATGAAAAACCGACTTCTAAATAAATATAAAATTTTAAACAACATATGCACTAAAAAGGAGCTCTGAGCGCAGACCTTACGTGTCCTTATGATAAATTAAAAGTGAGATAGTGAAAAGTTGATTTTTTATCCGAATTGAAAACAAAATTACGTTAAGCAAATTAAAAACAATTCAAATATTTAATTGTTAAATTTTATTTTGAATAATTAAAATCACCAGTCAAATCTTTGACTATAAGTAATTACATTATTAAAACTCGATAATTAATTATGACCAATTATAATTTTTTTTATAATTGTATCGTTTTATGAAGTGAGTTCATTATTGATTTTTGCTTCTTTTTTTTCTACGATTCGATTTGCTGGTATTTTCAAAACAATTGATCTGCGTTGATATGAAAATCAATAAGATTGATTTAACGATGAATTTATCGAAGAGGGAAATTGTTAATGAAAGTGAAAATATTTGTGAGCTAGAATCACAATTTATTCTTCGTTTACCTGCAGAAACAGCTCGAGTTTTACGCGCTCTTCTCCATGCTGGAGTTTCCTTGAAAGATAGGATTTCACTCGACTTATATAACGATTTACGTCATGCCGTATTCCAACTCGATGACTGGGTGTACTGTGGTAAAATTTACGACCTACCAACGATCATCGAAAGTCTCAAGACCATCGATAAGAAATCATTTTTCAAAACAGCCGATATTTCTCAAATTCTCGTATGCAAGGGAGAGGATTTCTCCAGGTGAATTTTTTCAATTTTCAATTATATTATAAAAAAGTTACCACAATTTGATATTGTGTATGACTTGTATCGTACAATGTATGGTTTTATTTTTGTCGGGAGCAAACCTTTCGATTTTAAAACATCGATTCAATTTGTTTATAAATTTTAGTTCTGATGAAGAACCGGTCGCGAGTCACAAAACGGGAAATCGAAATGTTCCAAAGAAATACCAATGGCCTCATGGAGTGGTGGCTCCACTGAAAAACGTTCGAAAACATCGTTTCCGAAAAACGTTGACAAAAGAATTTGTCCGGTTATCCGAAGTGGAAAAAGAAGTTAAAACTCTCCTCCGAGCTGATAACGAAGCTGTAGGTGTAAAATGGGAAATTTTCTACGAAACCGAAAAAAACAACCCAGAAAAGGAAGAAATCGACATATTTGGAGCTTCAATCAGCGACACTGATAATGATGAGATTCACAAAGAAAATAATAAAAATATTTTAAAAATCAAGATGAGATCTCCGGATAGTTCTACATCGGAAGACAATTCAAAAACTGATAACCCTCCTTCAATGAATCTAGAACCTGAGAGCAACTCGGAAGAATCAAATGTTGACTATGAAGAAATTTACAATATAATCCAACAAGAAATCTGGAACTTGGAAACTGAAAAGGGGAAACTTCAACGTAAAATAAACGGAATTGAAAATTTCGCACTGAAAATTCGCATGGATGAGATTTTAAAAGATTTTGATAAAGAAATTAAAAAGAAAATCGAAGCTTGCGATAATATAAGAAAGTATTTAACTTGAAAAAAATGTTTTATTAAATTAGAAATTAAACAATTACGTAAAAAAATTAAATATAAATTGTTAAATTATCGAGAACTTCTTCTTGTTGATCGCAGCTGCTTTTCTATTTCAAATTGCCTCAAGTCGGTTCTATTTAAAAAATCTTGTCTTTCTAAATATCTAAATAAAGAAAAGAGAGTAAATTTCAGAAGGAAAATAAAAAATGATAAATGCCTTACCCGTCTCTCCCTTTGTTATGCATTTCTAGGTCATCCTGGATGCCCTCGTCTTGCTTAAATCGATCCCAATCTAGTTTTGATTTTTCAAGAGTGCTAATTTTAGTTTTCTTGCCTAAAGTGTTGAGAACAGCCGAAATTCCTTTCAGTCCACTAGGTTTTGGTGGAACTCCTTTGGGGATTTCAATTTTTTTACTTGAACCAGAGGGTGGGCTGGTTATAGAAGCTAGACGAGCCTCAGCTGAATCTATAGGAACTTCTTTTGTTACTTTCACTTCTTCACCGGCGAACTCGAAAACTTTTGTTACGGCAACGGTTTCTTGAACTTTTTTACTTGGTTTTTCATCGCATTTAGAACTTTTGGGAGACGATCCATTCGCCTTTGGTTTGGTATTGGTCGTTTCTAAGAAATCTGCCCACAAAGAATCTTCATGTTTCTTTCTTTCTTCTTGGTTCATTTCTTTAGGCTTAATGTCCTCTTCGGGATCTTTTTCTGGTTTATCCGATTTGAGTTTTTTAGCCGATTTTTTTCGAGCTTTGACTTTTCGTTTGCGAGAGTTTGGAGTCGCCTCGGTTTCATCTTCTGGATCGCCGTCGGATTCCACCTCGGATGGAGGATCTGCATCGCCACTCTCTGGAATGTAGTCTTGATCGCTCAAATCACTGTCGGATGGAAGATCTTGATCCATTTTTGCGTGCGAAAAATAAACAATACAGCTAATAATACTTCGGAGTTAATGAATTAAGTTAAATTTGATCTTGTCACATTTATTTTTAAGCGTTTAATTGATTATTGTTGCCGGTTTTTTACTCTCATCCCATCAATACGCGGCCATATTGAATAGTTTTTTTTGGTAATAAACTAATAAACCACCAGATGTCGCATCTGCTCTCATTTTTAAAATTTAATAAAATTTTAATTATTTTAATTGTACCAATTACACTCTGATTCTAAATTATTTGTTATTTTTAATTTTAGTACTACGCAATGCTTATGCCTGACATTACAATTTTTTTTGTTATTTAAAAAAGGTTAAAAATCAATCATTTTCCATAATTTTCCTCATTTTGATACAGACATTTTCCGAAATCTGCATTACCGACATGTTCCAATTTTCAGTTCTATGAAACTGTCATAATCACAGTGATTGTCAATTGATGTCAATTGATTTCAATAATAATAAAAAAAAAATGATGAAATGATTAATTGTATTAATAAATCAGATAAGAAACAATGAATAATCATCTAATAACTATAATGATAAATAATATCTTAGTATAAGGCTGGTAAGTTAAACATTTCGATTATTTATTTTAAAATACGTCATAGATCTGCTCTAATATAATGTAGACATGATTTATTGGTTGTTTATTTTCAGTAGTTTAATAAATGTAAATGGTGATTATAGTCTTAAATAATTATTCGATATGACCAGACATAAGGGAGGATGGTTCACTTGACGTGGGGCGTCATGTAAGACGCTGCCGCGGCTATGTCGTCCTCGTCCACCTCTGATCAATTTCAGTCTGAGTTTAACGAAGCTGCCAATTTTTTTTTATACACCGAACATGATGCGTACCTGAAAACATTTCCTGATATGTGGTATAAGATATTTCTGACCGCATTATTTTCATCGCTCTTCATTCATACTGTAAACGGTTTATTTGGTTCGTTCGAGCATCCAGTTTCAATCACAGGATTGTTTGAAGTGGCTTTTATTTAAATTCAGGTATTTGAAATTCTCAAAATGTTATGGAATTTGAATTTATAATGCTAATAGTTTGATTTGAGTAAATCTAATCTAAAAAACATACCCATCTACATTCCATAAAAATAAGGCAAACATATTGAATTTCCAACCCATGGGCTCTACTAACAGAGGCTAGTTAGTATAAGTATTGATCGCAACATATCGCATCCTTCGTAGAATTTGCGTACATTTCAAAATATGGCACGTTTTTTGAGTTAGTACCGACGTTCAAATATGGATAGACTAAAATTTATAGATAGAAGAACGGCTGATTTATTAATTATTATTGATCCTTAAACAGTGGATACAGTATGCGGGTACAATTTGGAGATATTGATTTATACCTGGTTTTTTAACAAGTTAAAATTTCTATAAAACTATGTTAGCCTACGATTTTTTTTTTCATTTGTCTAAATTTTCTTGAATTCCATAGCTAAGAATTTCAAAAGCTTCAATTTAATAAAAATTCACTCCAAGCCAGCGGTTGGGGAACCGGATAATAAGAAAAATTTTTGCCATGGCTATATTATAAACATGATAGTATGACCGAAGATTGTATTCAAATAGTTCTTACATCAAAAAGCCCCAATTTTTAAGTTATTGTATCAAACACGAAGCAAGATCATTTATCCAAAATCCGAGGGGAGAAAGTTTTCAATTAATTTTTGTTTGTTCTAATATGAGAATTTTGTTTGTCTATTACATACTTACTACTCTCATACAAGTTTTTTTTTTTGGGTCAATTAATTTAATAAATAATTTATAATTTAAATGTACATTGGTTGTCTCCTTTTCAAAATTAGGGGGTAATATCGCCTTACGCAAAAATATTTTGGGGTAATGGCAAGAAAAGTTCCCCGACCGCTGCTCTAAACCAAATTCAAATCCTGAGATTTGTGTACTGGATGTTAAAACGAATCTATTATTTTATTGACTAGGAATAAATTAGTTTTGTTTTTTAGGTAGCCGCATTGATAGCTTTTGCGACACTAAGGAAACATAAATTCGGGAAGTTTTTCCCGATTTTCATATTGGTAATGGGAATCGTTCCACCGTTAACGTCGGGAATTGTGAGTAGTGCGGCAATTGCGTTTGTTTATCGAGCGTCCAGCCTACCAATGTCCCCTCTGTACGCCATGTTTTGGGGTTTGGGACAAACGGCACTGGCAGCCTGCATTGGTTTCACAAGAATATTAGCCACATTATAAACACAATCGAAACAATGATTTTTCTATTCCCAACAATTACTTTTATCATAAATATACACGGGTTGGACTTTAACACAGAAATCGGTGGTGCTGTATTTATTAAGTAAAACTCACATAAATGTTTAAATATATTCATTAAGTAATAAGAAATAGAAATATTTCCATTAGACTAAGCTAATGTATAGAATTTTTACATTTAGATAGACATTAGGAGAAATAAATTAGTCTTGAAAATGAGAACCAAATCGGCCTATTATAAACAAAAAGCTTATTAAATCTCATTTACAAAACTAATGTTTAAAAAATACATTAGATAGATAATAGATATAGTTAGGACTTAAACCCAAAAGAAAATAATTTTAAAAATGTCCAATTATGTAAATAAAAAAAAATGTAAAATTCGCTTATTTAAACTATCATTTTGGCAGAATTCGCTATTCTAAAGCTTCTTCATTAAAAAAACAAATCGCTCTCTTTGACATTGAATATTCTAAACTTTCTATCTAAGAAAACGAAAAATGTTGTACTTAGAAAAATGAAGAAAAAAAAATTGTGTCGCTTAAATGCTTTCATTGTAAAATTACTATATATTCATACTATGCAAATAATTTTCCTAGACATGATTATGTTATGTCCATCATAAATAAAATTTTATGATAATGTCAACAATTACCAGACATGTTTTAAAACCAAAGCTCTCAATTATGAAAAAAAAAATAAATCATTTGGATCTCTATTTTTAATTGCAAACTGTTTTTAATGACCATGTTAATAAATTGTGAAATTTCAAGATAAAATTGGTTCGGGAGGAATATCATATCAGATAAGAATTTTTTTTTGGAAATAAGACACTGTTTAGTTTCTAAGCTTATCATGACGTGGGTTATGATTTTTTTTTCAAGTTTAAATTACTTAAGGACCATCTAAGGGAAACTCTATATTTATCTCTCGTAATCAAAACATTTTTTCGACAATTATACCTATGTATTAATTATGGTTAAAAGGCTGTTGCATTATTAATGTATTTCTTATAAATAAAATAAAATATACTTTTAATTTTTTTTTGTGTTTGAGCCTAAAACAATAATAATCATTTTTCTAACATTTAAGGTTGTTCTCACATCAGCTGTTGACGTATATGCTCATACACGTCTTACTGCATCTTACTTTCGATGTCGTATATGTTAATTGTTACTAGATCAAGTTCGGGTCTTCTCTTTCCCATTTGTTTTCTCATCTCTTCTCTCATCATATGGGAAGTTTATAGTATATGAAGAATAATATATTTATTACACACATCAATATATTGTGCTTTGGCAGAAAAAAAATATTTTTTTCCTAGATACTTTTTTTTTTTTGGTGTTTTAAATCGATTTAACATCTAAGGTCATAATATTATCATGACTGTCGCACATAGATTATTTGTATAGGTCATATAAATCTTAGATCTTAAATCAAGCGATTCAACGGGGATCGAACCCGCATGTAGCGGAGAAAGCAAACTGCTCTAACCACGGCGCCAAGAAATGGACTTTTATTATTTATTAATTTTTCCATTTTCCAATATATTATAGTTTTGTCGATTTCTGTAAATTTGCTTTTTCGCAGTGAATTTTATTATTTATTTTTCAGGTATTTCTATTTTTCAATGAGGACCCATATTAAAATTTAACTTCTGGGGAAAATTTTCTTTTAATTATATTTTGATTCAAAACTATCTTCAACTCTTAAAAGTTCAGAATTATGTTATAAACGATGTTAACGATATTGATTTGTCTGCCAGTTTTTATTACAATCAATTCATAGATTTAGTTATAATATATTAGGACCAATTTAAGTTTGTTCCAAATAAAAATATAATTGTGCATTATTCAGTCATGCGTGTAATACAAACTATTTCAATATTTTTTTGTCCCGTAAAAAAATCTACTCTATTATATTATCACTGTTATGAGTAAACTTTGTCAAAGTAACTCCCAACAAACGTTTTTTTCTTGAAAATGTTAAAAAGGAAATTCGAAAATCAATATATTATACACTTTGGAAATAGAAATTCTCAACGAAGCGGGTGGGTACCAACCAGAGACCCCAGCCAGGGTACTGACCATCAGTGACTAATAAAAAAACTCAATAAGTACGCCTGTCGTCACTTTTAACAGCACCATCGATTCTCTTATCCATTCTACCGATGAACAAAATGTACAAAACAATTAATGATCGTTAATTTCGCTTTAAAAATTTTTCATCACTTAAAATATTAAAAGAAAGTTTTTAAACAAAAAGATTTCTAAAGTTAAATATATAATAATAATCAATTAAGTCGTTTTGAATCAAACCAGTTATATTCATTTCTCAAAAGTTAACAACAGGGTAAAAAATATCTGCTGCGAGGAGTCACAGTACTTTCTTTTACTTTCATTTATGAAACTCGCTGTTGGTTAAACGAAATATAAGCACTTTACAACTATATACTATACACATAAACAGAACTATATGCATACAGCCTATAATATGTAATACGAATGTACGAATTCCCAAGCTTCACCCCAGAACCGTCCTTATTCGAATTTTCTCAGGAAAAAGTTACAAATAAAAGTTGTAGGCATCAATGAGTCTAAAAAAAAATAGAAAATTTAAGAAAAATCATTGGAGCCGTTTTCGAAGAAAATTGAAAAAGCTCAAAAACTACAAGAATAAAGTAGAGCTTTCGGTTAACCGATTTCAACCAAAAGCTTTGCGGCACAACTAGATATAATATGCAGGCTAATTTCCAAGTTTGTTGAAATTCGGATAAAACTTTTGATACGATATGGCTGTCACACACAGACATGTTTCTAAAAACCACTTTTTTTGACTCGGGGGACCTCAAAACATGTATTTCTGGTGAAAGCTCGAATTCGAAAATTCGACCCGATTACAATACTTCCTTTACTATATGGTAGTAAAAGAAATTAAAAACTATCGATCTAAATGGTATTGACGGCGTTGACGGCATTGTCTTAAAACCATTGATTAAATTTAAACCGATTACTTACCCTTACTTTATTATTCAATTGTTGGTGAGATCTACTGGCTTTTGATCTATTGCCTTTAAGCCGTAGGTAAAGGAGCTTTCAAACTTATATTTTTTAAATAAAATTATTTTTTTAAAAGTGGACTTAACGGGTTTTGATTTTAAACGACTCAATTGATAAATCGAATTCATATTTGAAATCTTTCTAGTTTTTCAAATTGTTCATTCAACTTTCTTTAAAACTTTGAACTTATCAGAACGTCTATTGTTGATTTCATATTTAAAAATGCAACAATCAATTAATACAATTAACAAAATTTTTTTTTTCGAGCAGTGAATTTCAAACTGTTCTAAAAACAGATAAAATTGAATTTATATTATCTATTTGAATTTACAAGCATTTGACTTAATTTCAGAATTATTTCCCACACTGTTCATAAAAAGAGTCTTTGCTTATTGCTATACTTAAGCAAACAGTAAAACACAATTTCAACAATGAAGGAACTACGTTAAGAACTAATTTTTGTAGTTTTAAGTTTGAAATTTTTCTCTCAAAACTACGAATGTATATACAAATAACCGATAACTATCTGTTCGGTGTTAATTTTTCTACAACTACCTGTTGATTAATGTCCCGAACACGTAAAGATTATCAAAAACCGATTTATCAGTGACATAAAAACAGGGGATTTTGTCACAGACAAGAAGCCTTACCAAGAACAAGTTATAAAGTAAAAAAAAATTACAACACGTTTATTTGACCGAATAAAAACCACACAACTCAGTTCGCTTTAAATTAATTGTCTTAAATTAGCGTTTCAATAGTAAAATTCAGGCCAATTCCCACATTTTTAAATATTCATTGCTTCTATATTATATTGGTAGTTTTAAAATAAATAAAAAAAAAAACTAAAATCAGTTCTTTTAATAAATATCTTTCAAATGATAGCCAGGGGAATTACATTTGAGATAGCATGTAATTCCCCTGGATCCACTTTCACTTACAAACTTCGTACCAGAAAGAAAAAATGCTAAAGTATTTAAGAAAAAAACACGTTTCAGAAAATAATAATAATGGGTCTCAGTTAAGTTTTTAATTCAGTTAAAAAGCTCAAAGCTTTTCATGTGCGAAATATATTATTACACTTACAATCAGTTCAGGAATCCATTAATCAATATCATCAATATTTTAAGCTAAGATTCCCACCAATTGCAAATGTCGATTTTAGACTGTTTGAGTCTATGATAAAAAGTATTAGAGTTAACCTATAAAATTCAATATGATTAAAAACTGTTTTTAAATGATTTAAAATTTATATAAAGTTAAAAATGTCGTATTTAGTGCGAAATTTAATAAACGATAATCCGTTAATTAATCACGGATTCAGTCAAATTGTCCGATGGCGAAGGAAACCCCGATGGTTGCCCGTGGCGAAGAGCAAACGTTTTCTGGTCCCTCCACGAACCGAAACTCCAGAAAACGAACGTAATGAATTACTCCGTCTTCATGCCATTTACAAAACACAAATGAAATCACTTAGGTAAGTTTTTTAAATTAAAAAAAAATCAAGTCATTACCTGCAACATAAACAAGTTTGTTTTATTCAAAATTATCAAAATTCAAGTACAAATCGTTCGAATAATCTAAATTCCAGTAAAAATTTATTAAATACTTTTATTTGGCCTACAAAATTCCTAGTGTGTAAGTTGTAAACATGAAATGTGAAGATATACCATGTCCTTTTCCGAAACAACCTCCCAAACCCGATCCGGTTCGGGTTCAAAAAAAAGAAGAAAAAGGGAAGAAACATAAACGTTTTGAAACGATTCCCGATTCAAAAATCCGTACTGAATTAACTCCATCGTTCACGACACGCGGGGCTATTGCTCCGATTGAAAAACTCTACGAACGTCCCCAGGACAGCTCGAAAACCAAAAAGAAAACGGTCCACATTCGACCACAAACCTTTGATGAATCTCGTCACTTTGAATATGATTTGTATACGAAATCGTTACCTCAAGAGAAAAAATCGCGGGTGTTTCGTATACCGTCACCCGTCAAATCTCGACCTACCATTGAAGTTCTCCGAGTCGACAGTCCAGATACCTCCAAAGGCCGAGTCCAACCCACCAAACCAAGTATCACATCTCTACCCTGGCCTACAGAAGTCAAAAATTTAGACTTGAAAAAACCTACAAGCGGAATTGTATTTCGTTTTGACGATGACACGGGAACACTTCTCGATAAAATGAGTTTTGGATACGATCGTCCCTATTCAGTCGATTTAATTAAAAAATACAATCTGTTCAATGCAATCGACCATGGAGAAGACTACGATTCTGCTCGAATTGAGGAACTGTTACAAACGGCCGATCAAAAGGCTGAAGGTGATCAAATTTCAATGCACTCAAAACCACCCGAAGCACCTCTATCAGTAACTGAATCGAAAGCCTCAAAAGGCTCAAAACAACCATCTGAATTTAAACCCGACGAAGAACCGCCCGAAAAACCGGATGAAGGTTTGGGTGCTCCGACTATAATGAGCGAAGATTCAGAACCACCCGAACTTATCTCAAAATGGGTTCAGCGTTTTCGCCGTGAATCCGATGCCCAAAAATATGAAACTCCCAAAGTGACCATAGTTCGTGGAACTCTGGAAAGCCACTCCTTTACTAACATCAAACTAAAACCGGTCAAAGAATACAAATATGGTATACTCCAAGGAAGCTACGACCAAGGAGACTATCACTTCCCAGAACGCAGCCGAAACAAACAGTACTTTGCTAATGGAATCGTGGCATACTGCTTTTCTTTCATTAAACACCCAGTTGAATGGAACTCCCAGAACGTCGACGATATTTTAGAAATGGGTGATCGTTTATATAACGAAACTTTAGAATTTTTACACTATCACGGCGATTCAGATGAAGTGAAACCCCTTGATTTGATCACAAAAATTATAGTTACAGATCGAAAATTTTTCTTTCGTATTTCCGATCCCTTAGTGGTTGGCTACACGAAATCCGATAACAAAAAAATCTTCAACTTGAAAAAAGGACTATCTCTATTTTTTAATCGGTATTCCTGTGCGTTATTTCAAACTCACGGATTCTCATTGGTGATATGGAAAAATCGATTTTTTTACCTGTTCGATCCCACTCCTAGAGCCAAGGATTTGTATCCTGATGATCGTGGTGCTGCTTGTTTGATTAGTTTTTACGATATTGATACCATCGTTTCGTTGCTGGTTGAACGAACAAAAATGGGAAATTGGCCCTTTTCGATATCTCGAATTGATGTGATCAAAAATGTGGGTGCCAAATCGGAGGATGAGCCTGATTCGATGACATCTGGCTTCCAGGAAGCCAACGAATATAAAGTTCTGAGTGATAATAAGGCTGTTGTGAGTGCTAGTTTTAATTTGAACGATCCTTGCTTTGATTTCACTTGTAATAAACAAGCGTTAACCATGACAATTATTGGAGCTGTATACACAAAAATTACGCCTTCGGCGGCTTGGTGTAGGACGATCTTGGATAAAATTTTAATTCTTGGAAACCAACTTTTTTTGGAAATTATCGAAAAAAACGATCTGGATATGGTTGAACTTCAAGATCTCCCTGGAATCTTTGTCCTAGGTCCTTATCAGGTTACTATAGTAATCTTAGCTAACGTAATTAAAGGAACCTTATTATCTCGGAAGAAGTATCCTAATTTGGAAAGTGGAATCACCCAGTTTTTCGAGCATAGTTCCATGGGAATTTTACAATATGATCGGTTTACTTATGGTATATGGCAGGAGCGAGGTTTTTATTATCTCTTCGACCCTTATTCGAGGGACTATGAAGGGTTTCAATCTCGCGATGGAACTGCTTGCTTCAGTATGCATAATTGCGTTGAAAGTCTAATCGAAACACTTTCCATGAACATAGAGAAAGAACTAAACTGTCCATTTACGATAAACGCGATTAAGTATCTAAAAATTGAGATTGGAGGTGATGAAATCCGTGAGACATGCATAGAAGAGGTTGTCCTGAAACAGGGAGGTAAGAAGCAGATTACACAGAAATGGAAGACTATATGTATCGATGTCGATACGGGAGCCTTAGAAAAGTTCGCTCCGAACACAGTTCCGAGTCAGTCTTTGATTAGTGTTGCAACTGAAGTTGTTTCCTTGGATGAAGAGTATATTCCAAAAATGCATCATGGACATCCCATGCCGTCGACGCATCCTATGCCGAAATCTGTTTCAAAGGTTTCACTAGGCATTTGCGATTTAGATTCTCCGAGTTTATCTGACACCCAAATTGTTCCTCCTCGACCTCATCCTAGACGACCATCCCAAATGAGCGAATATAGTGAATTGTCCGATGAATTTGAAATTAAAGTCGAAGAACTTTTATCGGAAGAAGGAGAAGGCGAGGATCATGAAGATGTGGTGACCATCGACTTGGAACTTCATGCCATTGAACTAGCCGCATACGAGAAGCAAATGCTAGAAGAAATCAACGAGTTTGCTGATATGGGCGAGGAAGGGGTCGAAAAACCGGTGTTCGAACGCACCAAATCGGCCCAAACTATGACCGATGGCTTCTTCATGTTGGCCAAGAGAATTTTAAAACCACCTCGACCACCAAAGCCTTCAGCTTATGTGGAGCCTCCTCTTTTAAAACCAGCACCCAAAACAGTCGAAGCGGAAGTTACAATGTCGGAAGAGTTGAAAAAAGAGACCAACTTCGTTCCGATGCCTGATGGAACTGAAGTTATGCTGGCGAGTTCCAACATCGCGAACGCGGGGAAAGATTTCGATTCCTATGCTCCATTTGTCGCTATCATGGCTGTGGTTATGACCAGAAAATTCAAATTGGTCTCCTGGAATTCCGATGTTCTCTCATATATTATCGATACAGGAACGGCTCTGGGTAAGATTAGTAAAGTTCGGTTTGAGGAGTCTCCAATTCATGAGTTTGAGAGAATCGGACTTGGAAGCACAGACTTTTCGTGTAAGGTTACTTATGTAATGGAGTCGTCATTTAGGGCTTCATTGATGGAACGTACTTTGTCCTGTCTTTTTAATCGATGTACTTCAGCAATCATCGTGAATCCTCACTATTCCTGCACAATTTTCTATATCAACCACTTGTACTATCTTTATGATCCTTATGGAAATAACGCGGCTGGACTTAGTAATGGAACTGAAAATGTTGGTATGGCATGTCTTGTTCGATTCACCAACATACATCAACTGGTCGCCCGAATGGTTTTTAATAAATCAAAACGGGAATCCAACCGGGAGTATCGAACAACTAGCTTTATTATCAGTTTTGTGGAAGTTCACATGTTGTATCCAGAGGAATCCAAACCGAATGTTAAGCCAAAGAAACAAGTGAAAGTTGAAGGAGCTGACGGAGATACTACTAAAGAAGACATTGATCAATATCCACAACCCAAATCGATAGGGTTCGATGAAAATAACCATATTCTAGGTTCGAATGGTCTCAAAGCCAAAAATAAACAAGTAGAAGGATGTATCAAAGAATGCCACTTCGTGAGTGCTGTTGCTGTTCTTATGTTAATGTTGGTTCCTATCAAAAAATGGGATTCAGAACGTATCGATAGGGCCATCGAAACTGGGCAGCACATTTTCTCGCATGCTAGTAGCAAGGAGATCTTCGAAAGACGCATCATTAATAATATCCTGATAGAAAACTACTTCTTCGATATAGTGATTCGTAAACTTGAATTTCCCATTACGATCACTGATCTACGCCTTGGGAAAATGTTAGAATATTTCTCGAGGAAAAACCAGTACTTACTGTTGCAATTTCCAACTTGTTGCACTGTATTTTACTCTGATTCCAAGTATCAATATTTGTTCGATCCATATACGGTCTATGACGAGAATGCACAACAAGAAGTCAAAGCAAATTGGACAAGATTTGATAACCAAAAAAAGATGATTCGTTATATAAAAAAATCATTTCGTGGTTTCGAGTATTGTAACTATTATGCGATTGATGTGACTAGTATACGCAAGGCGAAGAAAACAGCGGCTCTGGGACATTATTTGAGTAAATACAAGTTGGAGCAGAGAAAGTTTAAGGAATATTTGGGTAAACCGTTCTATGAACGGGAAGAATGGATGGATATTGATCCGATTCCATGGGCACGAACTCAGCTAACGAATGCTACGGGAATGTATCGAGGTGATCCAGGAGTGACCTGGAAAGAATGGGATGTGGAACGTCCTAATGACCTCTGGTCGTTATGGAGTAATTTGCATCAAAAATCGAATATCTTCCCGGTTCGTGTCCGAGGCAAACAAACTATTTGTAACTGTATCGTTGCATTGTTCATGACCCAAGTCTATGATTTCTCTGAATGGAACGCGATTCTAATGGACAATATTCTCACTAATGGAAATCGCTACTTTGAATATTGTTCTGAAGAACTACCAAAACCACGAGATAAAGACGACGAAGTTCCGTTCGAAATTGATAATCTGAAACCGGAGGTTCAAGCACCACCTTTCACATGCCAAATATCATACGAACCAATTGTCGAGGGTACTATGTATGTAGTTCTACCAATGCAGTTCAATTTATTTAAGGCGATTGCTTATTTTTTCAACAACCAACAAAACCGTCTTGGACTGGTTATCGCTACTAATGGAAAGAAACGTCGAATTGTGGCTTTTGGGAAATTAAAAGATTTTACTTATTTTATGTATGATTGCCAAACGTATGGAGCACCCTTATTTTTACCGAAACAAGGATGTTCGTATATTTTGAAAATGAACTCGTTGAATCGTCTCGTTCATTGCCTTGCGTTAACACTCCGTGAAGGTGATTTTTACATCTATGAAATAATCCTTCACGACATCGTTGATACAACTAAGCAAGATTGATTCCTGTCCTTGTCCTATTTTTAAATCTTCACATTAAAAAATGTATAACTAGTTTTCGTTGTGAAAAAAATCGTAATATGTAACTGATTGGTAATTTTATAAAAAACGAAAATTTATCTTTGTTAACTTTTACTGTAATATAATTATGTAATGTTCAATACATAAAACATTATTCTATTTCAAAAAGTATTTGATGGATTTTAATGAATTTTTTAAGACAAGACTTATGATTAATAAGTTTTATTTCTATAAATAAAATTTAGATTATTAGATTGTTTTATGATTAAAAAAAAATATTTTGTTTGTTATTAGACATTGAGTCTTTCCTTTGTTGTACATTAACGAGGCTCCCCAGGTGTAGAAATCTCTGGATAGACAATGGATTGATAATATATATATTCTTTTTTTGAAAATTCAGTGTTGAAAGTTCCAGCTTTACAAAGGGTGGACAATTGAAAAATTTTTCTGAGGAAACATTTGTAGTTGGCGATTCCAACTACAAAGAGCTCTCTCAAAGTTACTCCCTTAAACAACTACATTTGCATTTTTCTATATTTGTAATTTTTATCGGAATAGAACGTCTTAAGAATCATCCTACATTAAAAATGATGAAAAATGAGTTGTATTACGCATTTTTACAATTTTACTCTATCCTCTAACAATTAATCTGATTGAAATGCAGGGCAAAGTTCTTGGACGTAAACTTTTGTATATAATTATATCCAAATTCTGTGTTTTCAGGACATTATGAGTTATGTGTAAAGTTGTACAGCACAAAATTTACTCAGTTTACAAGTTTGGTCGTTAGTAAATTTTTATACTTTTAACTGTTTTTGAGATAAAGCGCAATACGTTGAAAGATTTACGTTTATTATCACATGCAACTTACATATAAATAAGGTGACCATATTTTTTTATTTCAAATTCGGGACGGGAACTTATAGCGGTGGGGGGGGGGCAGTTAAGTTAAAAAACTTAAATATAATTTTTTAAATTATTTTGTTAATAAAAACTATTTAATGGTATAATAAAAATCAGTATTTTTATTAAATGAATCAAATTTTTTAATCAAAATTACCGATTACAAAACTTTTTATATTTTTCTGAACTATGGATCTTTTTCGCTTTGAAGCATTGTATAAAATTCTGTACAATTTTCTTCATAATTAACTTTAGTAAGTAATATCGTATTTAGTGTGTCTATTTCAAGTCGAGTCTTGTCACTTGTGCAAAAGTTATTCATAAAAGAAAATATTGAAAACAACATCAAAACCTTTTCAAAAATTATATAATTATATTATTACTAGAGGTCGCCCAGTGGTCGAAGTTCGACCATAATTCGTTACAATTTTTACATACCTAAGGGTACACTTCACTTGTAACTGCCTCAAAAACTTTAGTTACTAAGCTAATTACAGCAGATAATGAATTGCATTTGCGAATGTTTGGAAAATAATTTCTTGACTAATTTTTTCTTCAAGGTTCATTTAAAGAAAGTGCATCATATAATGATTGAAAATATTTATTTTAAGTTAAGGAAGGAAATAGGTGTAGAGGTTTCAAAATATTTATTTTTTTTCGTCCATAAATCTTTTACAAAATTATTTCAGAATGGTTCCCTGAGTCCAAAAAAGTAGTTTTTAGAAAAATGTCTGTGTGTGCCTGTGTGTGACAGCCATATCGTATCGAACGCTTTTCCGAATTTCACCAAACTTGGAAATTTTCCTTCATATTATATCTTGTTTTGCCGTGAAGCTTTTAGTTGAAATCGGTTAAACGAAAGCTCCACTTTATTCTCGGAGTATTTGAGCTTTTTCAATTTTTTTTGAAAACGGCTGCAAAGATTTTCATTAAACTTACGAAAGTTCTTAGAATTATTAATGGCTACAACTTTTATTTGAAAATTTTTCCTCGGAAAATTCGATTAAGGACGGTTCTGGGGTGAAGGTTGGGAATTCATAAATACATATATGTTATATACTTGTATGCATATAGTTCTGCTATGTATAGTTACAAGGTGCTTATATATTTCGTTTAACCAACAGCGAGTTTCATAAATGAAAGTAAAAGAAAGTATTGTGACGCCACGCAGCAGATATTTTTCTTTTTATAATGTTGTATGTCAATTCAAATTACAGTATCCTGAAATATTTTTTAGAGAAACAAAAAAAAATATGACTATGAAACATCAGAAGTAATTTCAAGTGAGTTTCCTACGTTCAAAAGTAAAACAAAAGTACCTTTATGTTTAGATTTTTTCATTTAATAGCCAAAGATAAAAATGGAAATAGGCTGCATAAGTTCTGTTTAAAACTTTGAATTAAGATAAGCTTTTTTTTTTCAAATAAGTAGTACCTACCTACCTAAATTAATTTTTTGTGTAATTTATTTGAATTATTTTGCCAAAAGAATATAGTATGAATTATTTATACATTATATAATAATCAAGAAACACCTGATGAAGACCAAATAAAATGGTTGGAACGTTGTGTATTTGAAGTTATACGTATCTTTTAAATATATATTTTAATAACATTACTCAATAATCAAATAATCGGTTAAATTTGTTTTCTTCAATTTCAATAATTACAATTTCAAAATTTAAATTCCTCTCACAATATTTTGTTTAAATAATGACATTTAGAATATGGTTGAAGTCTGTGGTCAAACTGAACAACTGAGATTTAAAAATGTACATATTTGTGTGTATTGGGTGTCTGTGTGTGTCAAACGCATGGTAGTGTGTGTGACGTCTTTTTTCATTAATTTAAGGTATTTTGAAGCATTATTATAAAAAAATATTATCTCAAAACGCAACTTCCTCATATAAACTTCAATTGTGCCAAATTTCATACTCCTCCGTTCGTATAATATTCAGTAAAAGGGGTTTAAAATTTTTTCTTCACGTATTAATATAATATAGATAATATAAAGCATTCAGTTATTCATATAATGTTGATGGATAGGCAACCGCATATTCTTCAACGCATTATATTTACCCTTAATAAAATAAAAACACTAAAAATAAGGAAAAAATGGGTTTTCCTCGAGACGAGACCAAGTTAGATCAATTTTTCATCCTCGAAAATCTCTACATTGTAAATATATTGTTGTATCATAAATGTGTAAATGCAAAATATTGCTGGTATAGAATAAAATAGTAGGTATAGAATAATTGGTATATACATTGTAGATAGTTATTATTATACATACGGCTAAACCCCGTCAACTAATCGCGTTCGATAGTTTTTTTCCTATCTTCCAATTACAGAATGAGAACATATTAAAAACATATTTCAGCTCTTATACGCATTGTGTTAAAAACAAAAACTAACTTTACTTAATTTTTTTGGACACCATGTAATAATTTCAATCCGAGTAACGTTAGATATTTCAATAAGTAAATCTATAAATTAAATTATTAATTGATGGTTATTTACAGGGGATTTTTAAGCAGAGAATATCAAGCCGATTTGGTAACAGTTGACGTAGCTAACGTCCAGAAGGAGTTTGAAGCTGATTTTACCGAGTGTAAAAGAATCAACGATGAATGGAACGCCCAGATGAGTCAAATTCGAGAGATCCGTTTGAAGGCTGACCGTGAAGCCAAAGAGAAAGAAGTGCTTCGAAACATTGAATATAGACAACAGTTTTTGGAAAATCGAAGATTGGCGGCTGATGAATTAATTCGAGCTGAAAAGGTATTTTTTTTAAAGTCTCATTATTTTGTATTAACTTCAACTTAATTATTCTTTAAGGTCAAAGTACCTACGTTTATAACAAGGCAGAATCTGGATGCAACCATAGAGCGAATTTTAAGCGAGCCTCCTGTAGATTATAATTATGCGTTGAATAAAAATGGAGATCGAATAACAACGACGTATTTAGATCCTGTGGAGAAAAGAAACGATGAAAATAAAAAAGTCGAAGTGCAAAGTTCATCGTAGGTTATTAAATATAATTTTGTTAGAAAATATTAAATTGTAATAAATTTTTCAAAAAGTTTCAAGGATTAGTTTTATAGACTTTTAATAATAAAGATTCTATTCCTATATCCTTTTTGATTTTCAGGACATTGAATTTGAGATGGTTCCAGTGATATAAACTCTCTTTTGTGGTTAAGCACTATCCGCTGAGCATTTAATACAAAATTTCTCAGATAATCAAGGCTTTACTGTAGCTTATAATGTAGTAAAAGATGAAAAGTTTAGGAAATTAATTAATTCGTCACAGTTGGTAAAAAAAAATTAATGAAACCCGATCGAGACAATAACTGCAAATATATCACCTGTAATGTAGCTGAATCTCTAATTTTGCTCATCTCAGACCAGAAAAATGATGATCAGAAGATCTTTCCGAAATGAGCTAACTAATAGATAGTTATCATTTTGAAGGTGATTTTAGTTAATTAAGTAATCGTTTTTTATTTGGAAGACAGTTCTTCTTTTCTAAGTTGTGTTCTTCTTTATAAAATGTAATTCTACATCTCTCCTTTTTCGGCATTGGTCCTTCTTTACGATTCAATTATAGATTAGTTAATTTTAAAAGTTAATTTTATTTTCAATGGTCTATTTTCAAATATAAATTTTAACGAATAAGAACGAAAATGACTGTTTCAAAATGAACTTGAAAACATTTTTAAGCTTTTTTTACTATTTGTTTAATAATTTGCACTAGATCAGCGGTCTAACATAAGTGGTGCTATGTATGTGTTGCTGATAGGTATAGTTAGCTGACTCGATTTAGCTGGAGGTTTAATATGTATCCTCTAGCGTCCTGTTTTAATAGCAAGGCTAGGTTAGAGAGTTTATTGTGGGAGTATTCTCTGTAGCCGTCTCTGGGATCTGCATTGACCCAGTTTTAATTTTGTAGCGTTCGGACAGAGGGAAATATTTTCGTAGAATCACTGTGCTAATGCCATTGTGTGATCTTTTATATCTCTTAGGCTGAGTTCTTTATAGATTTGAGAATTACGAACATACCATGGTGTTTTGCAGATAATACGTAAAACCTTATTATGAATGGTTGCAACCACTTAAAGTTACCTTCAGATGTGTTGATCCAGTTTGAGCAGGCATAGGTTAGTATGGTTCTGATTATACCTTTGTAAAGCATTATGAAGCACTCTTTGCGGAGGTTTGATTTCTTATTTAGAAGTGAGTAGAGTTGCACTAAGCGGGTATTTGCCCTTTCAGTTTTGAGGTAATGTGATCAGTCCAGCCTACCCTGTAGGTACACTCCAAGGTATTTTACGGGTTTGTTAAGCTTTTTTAACATATTATCTATTCACTTTTCAAGAAATTTTTAACGACGCACACAAATGATACGGTGATACCCATGCTTCTTTCTCATTTAATATTTTTGTGGATTCAAAGTAGCCATCAAATATCATTTATTAGGTCCGACAAAGACGCCTTCTTTTATTTTAGCATCTAAAAAGCATGAACATTTTTGGCAGACATACTTGAAACATGGTTCACATTTAAGCAAAGCCATTAAAAACTGTTTCATTAGGTCTAACCGGTCTAACTTTATATGTAGAGGAGCACGTTATTTTATTATCTACTAGCTGGTCCCCGCCCGCTTCGCTGAGCGTATCTAAATTATACTGATTGAATAATAGAAACTTTCATCCCATCAACAAAAAAAGACAGATAGATATTTTTAGATCTTTGATTCATAGAAAGTTCATGAAAATCCAATAAACTACTTTTCAAGGAAGATATTCCATATAGCTATCTAGAAGAGCTATCTTATAGGTTCTATACGTTTTTAATGATATTATACAATACTTATACTTGTGTTCCTTAAGTAGCAATTTAAATCGAAAATATTGAATGTATTATATATTTCACTGAGTTTTTCGCCAAGTTCAAATTTTTCAATAGTGAAAAAGTTGAGTAAGTAGAGTAATTGTTGTCTGTTTGAATATAATTTAACACGCTTGTTTCTAAACGCTATTCCACGAACTTTAAAGATCTTTTTCACGAACTTTTTTTAAACACACGGTTCCTGCAGGATACAATTGTCATGCTATCCTTTAAGCACCGTGCATTATTCTAGCATAAGAAATAATCTATATTATTATCTGATCCCTCAACTACCATATTACAAAATATCATGTCCATCGTTTACTCTGTGAAAAACAAAAACATATCTATCCCACGGGAGTAGAACATTTTTCCTGGATAAAAAAAAGATCAAGCCTTCCTGAGGAAAATTCGTTAAAACTCTTATTCATGAACTTTTAGAAAACTTCTTTGAAATACACAGTTCCTGAAGGATACTACTTTTAGCCTATCCTACGGGAGCGGTACAATATTTTAACATAAAAAGTAGCCCATATCATTCACTGATTCTTAAACCACCATATTGCAAGAAATTATGGTAATCTTTTGTTCTGTGAAAAACAAAAATGTATCTATCCTACGGGAACATACATTTTTCCTGGATAAAAAGTGGACAGTATGAAAAGAAAAATTATGATTTTGCCTTGAGTTATTACTATAAATATATTGTAATCAGATAAAAATGTTTAGTTTCAGCATGATTTTTCTTCGAATCAGTTTTTCTCTATTTTCCCGATAAAATGAGAAATTTTTCTGAAATAAAACGTATTCTAGATAATGATTCACATAGTTAGCTATCATCATACTTAAATATCACCAAACGCCATTTTCAACTAAAAATAGAGTTTATGCATATTTTTTTTTCTCCAACCCGTTTTTCAATTTCCCGAGTAAATGAAAAATTTTCCCGTATTAAAAAGTATTCTATTAAATGACTCAGATTGTCATTTATCATCATACCAAATTTAATTAAAAACCGTATTTGTTAATAATAAGTTTTAAGAATTAATAATAAGTTTCTAAAAACAATTTCGCAAATAATGAATTATTTTTGAAACAACTTTTATAACCATTAAAAAGGTTATAGCGGGCTAAGCTTAAAAGAAAACATATGTCGTCGCGGACTTTTTTGTAGAACTTTTTAAGAGAAACAATTTTGCTATACATGATTTTTGCGTAACTTTAACCGTTTACGCATGGCAGACCACAAACGCTCTCAAAAGGAAAAAATTTTCCTGATTTTTACAACATTTTCCATCGACGCTCTGCTTTTATTGGTCGTAGCGTGATGTTATATAGCCTAAAGCCTCCCCCGATAATTAGGCTATCCAACACTAAAAAAAATTTTCAATTCGAACCAGTAGTTCTTGAGATTAGCCCGTTTAACCAAACAATCAAACAAACAAACAAACAAACAAACAAACTCTTCAATTTTATATATTAGTATAGATATAGGCCTGTGCTATAGAACTTATTTAATAAATTTAAATATAAAATGTGAAAAAAATGGTAGGTAATAAAGCTTTACAGGTATCATAATTGGATTCAGCAGCCTAAAAAACATAACAATAACCAAAAAGGTATTTTCAGTAAAAAAGTTTTATCATTGTTGGACTGTATATGGACTGTTGGACTTTATATCTAAATGTGTTTATGAGCTCTAAATGTTTGCACATGCATTACATGAAAGTAATAACGGTTGCCTATATTCAAAACGATCTTATAATTGGACAACTAAACAAACTAAACACAAACAAAAAAAGGGGAGAAGGAGCTACTCATGAATACAATAATTTTCCTTGAAAATCATTAAATGCTGATATTTTAATCAATTTTAATAATACTTCATAATTGTTTATGTCAAATAATTTTCGATTACTTATTGCAATATTATTGTATATAATATTATTATTTACAATGTGTTGTTTTGAAAAAAATTGTATTAGTCAATCAAAAAGAAAAATAAATAAGAAATAATTCTTAATGGAATATTAAACATTTAAATTGAAGATTACAAAGAATGACTTGATTCTCGCTTAATGTGTTTTTAAGCCTAATTGGAATGTTGGCGAACCGCGCGCGCCCCACAATAGATTCCTTCTGTTTTAATAATCATAACACTTTAATCCAAAACCGATAAAAACTCGAAAAGAAACCCGACCATCATCAAATATAAACAATAAAATTGCAATATTTTACAAAACAATTATCGAATGGTTAATAATAGCCGTATGACGAATGCAACATTGATTTGAATCGTACGTAGGCTTCGACCCAAAGACTGCATTCGAAACGAATTCCATATAAAGCGTATTTGAGAGTTACGGCGGCGCTACGTCACGTCGTCAATGACTTTATTTCTTGTAGGCTTTGACACGTGGGAAGTGGTCCATGAGCTTCGATTGGAAGAAACTGCTCTTAGCTCTAAGTAGGTATTCTGGGGCGGAGCCTCCCCTCGGCCGATTTATATTTTGCTCAAACTGAAAAACGGCTCAGTGTCGAAATGAATTTTGTGTCGTAAAAACGTGTGTTTGAATTGTTTTATTGAAGTGATAACGTTATCGTAAATAATATTTGATTAAGAGAAAAAAATAACGTCGAGACTGAAAAAACTTGAAAAAATAACCATTAGCGATTTTTAAGTATTTGAAGAGTGAGTGAACGTGTGGTTGTTGGCTCGTGTGAGAGAGTACATAAATTGTTGGTGTGAGCCTCGCCGATTTAATATCGGCTTTTCATAACAATACTCGTCGTTGGAACAACGACATGTTCACAGTTGCCCTCTTCCAATTCCATTGTTGAGTGTAAACAGTGAAACAATGACGATCAACAAACCCACGGCGAGTTCACTCGCCAAAAGCTCGAAACAAACCACATCAAAATCAAATTCAGTGTCAACATCGTCAACATCGAAAAGTAACGTGACAAAAAGTTCCAATGTGCAAAAATCAAGTAAATCAGGATCATCAAAACATTTCAAAAGTTTTGAAGTACCTCCATCGATCGAACTAATTTCACACACCACAACCAATCCAGATCAAGAAAATTTAAACAAAACCTTCATCCTTCGGGAATCCCAACTTCAAGACCCAACCTCGGATAGTTCTTTATCAACATTTCCAGACAACACTCTGACTCTTGCCGATTCATCAATAAGTTATACAGATTCGAGTGAATCAACTCAAAAATTTAGTCAAGCTATACAAAAGTCTTCCTCATCTTCGTACGTTTACAAAATTGTCGATGGTAAAGAAATATTAGTCGATAGTCATCATCATGAATCGGGAGACAGTTTCCAAGACTCATTTGCAGAGCAGATGCACTCCCGTTCTGGAACGGGAATCGTACCCGAGTTCAACTATTCGCAAAGTTCCAGTCAAAAAGACACGAAATACGATTCAGGATTGGACGGATCCAAGCCTCAATATCTAGAAAAATCAACTGACCAAGTGAGAAAAATTCAGACTATAATTAAAGATGGCAAAGTGGTTCCTTTGGAGGAAGTTTCCTCGTCGACCTACATCAACTCTGATGGTAATCTTCAATCTATTACATCAGCATCGAATCAAACCTTGGATGCATTCAATAAAAATATTAGTCATATCACTTCTGATTCATTGCAATCAAGCATTCAAGAATCTATTTCGATTCCTGAATTTCAACAAATTCACACTTCCAGTTATACTCACCATGATTCCAAACCACAAACTCTTGAAAAATCAACAGGAGCTATTCGTAAAACGCAAACTATCATTACAGACGGAAAAGTCATTCCTTTGGAGGAAATTTCAACGACTACTTATTATAATGCTGATGGAACTATTCAATCGGTGTCTTCGATATCAAACCAATCATTAGATACCTTCAACAAAAATATATCTCACATAACTTCTGATTCTATTCAATCCGTGGGTGTATTCGATAAAAATATTAGTCATATCACCTCAGATTCCTTGAATTCTGTGGGAGCTTATGATAAGAATATCAGTCATATCACCACAGATTCCTCGACTTCCGTGGGAGCTTTCGATAAAAATATCAGTCATATCACCACAGATTCTTCGACTTCCGTGGGAGCTTTCGATAAAAATATCAGTCACATCAGTTCTGAGTCAGAAGTTTCGACAGTTCGTCGTCCTGACACTGGATGGGATGGTACTTTTATCACCGAAACGATGACCTCAGCTGGAACCACCAGTAAACATTTCCAGACCTTCGATTCTCACGTCAATCAACGTGACGTTTTAGATCTTTCATCTTCATTGATCGAACATGAAAAAGGAAATGTGACGCAAAAAACTGATCGAAGTTTCGGTAATTGGGATGGTACTTTTATCTACGAGCAAACTTCTTCGAGGGACTCTCGAAATGTAGAAAAAACTAACTTAGAAAAATCAGTCACATCCTCGGAGAATCGTAGTGATACTCGATATGATACTCGTACTTCGGAAGAAACGGTTTCATCATCGCAAACGGCTCCTGTTAAGAAAACTCGAACAAAAGTAGGCGATAGCTCTTGGAATGGACAGTTCACTTATGAAACAAGCTCAACAAAGGATCAATCAAAAATTTCGAGTGATACCACCCAAAGATCTACCTATGATATTTCAAATTCCCAAAGAGATCAGAAAATAAATCGTGATTCGAGTGTCCTGGAAACATCAGATCGAAGAACTGTACATCGAGATAATCTATATCTTGAGGGTGATTTTGATCGTCCAGACAAAAGCCAGTGGAAACCTGGTGATCGTTTTGATTCGAAACGACCTCAAGATAATCTACATCCTGAAGGTGATTTTGATCGTCCAGGATCAGACAAATGGCGACCAGGGGATCGTCCCGAAATGAGCAAACCGAAAGACAATTTGCGCCCTGAAGGTGATTTCAATCGTCCCGAAAAAACTCAATGGAAACCTGGAGACAGATACGATTCGAAGCGACCTCAAGATAATCTACGCCCTGAGGGTGATTTTGATCGTCCCGAAAAAAGTCAATGGACACCTGGGGATCGTTTTGATTCGAAACGTCCTCAAGATAATCTTCGCCCTGAAGGTGATTTTGATCGTCCAGGACCAGATAAGTGGCGACCAGGAGATCGTCCAGAAATGAGTAAACCAAAAGACAATTTGCGTCCTGAAGGTGATTTTGATCGTCCCGAAAAACGTCAATGGACACCTGGGGATCGTTTTGATTCGAAACGTCCTCAAGATAATCTTCGCCCTGAAGGTGATTTTGATCGTCCAGGACCAGATAAGTGGCGACCAGGAGATCGTCCAGAAATGAGTAGACCGAAAGACAATTTGCGTCCTGAAGGTGATTTTGATCGTCCCGAAAAAAGTAATTGGAAACCTGGTGATCGCTTCGATTCGAAACGACCACAAGATAATCTACGTCCTGAGGGCGATTTTGATCGACCAGAATCAGGAAAATGGCAACCAGGAGATCGTCCAGAAATGCAGAAACCTCAAGATAATTTACGTCCTGAAGGTAATTTTGAACGCCCCGAAAAAAGTCCTTGGCAACCAGGAGATCGTTTCGATGCCAAAAGACCTCAAGATAATCTACGTCCCGAAGGGGATTTTGATCGTCCCGAATCACCCAGAAAACCAGTTCCAGCCGACCGTCCTGACTTGAAAAAACCTAAGGACAATCTCCGTTCTGACGACTTTTCACTGCCTGAAACCCCGAAACGAACAGTTCAGAAATGGCGGCCGGCTGAAAACGTCGATATTCGTAAATCGGTGAAGGACATCGACATATTCGATTTGGAAAATACCCGTGGCGAGTTTGTTGAAATTATACATTCGAGCAGCAAAACGGATGTGAAGGAATTCGTATCAACGACCGCTTCATCGTTTGTTTCGACCGATGTGACGTCATCAGAAGTTATTGAATCGAATCAGTCCTTCACCAATATTATTGACAATTCAACAACAATCGACCGTTCGTTTGTTGACGAGAAAATTGTCAACCAAGCATCGACGATTGTTGATCAAGTGATTCACGATGTTGTTGATCATTCAACCACTTTGGTCGATCAAACTTTCATTGATGTAACGAAAATTGTAAGTTAAACTTTATTTAATTAAACTATTTTCAATAATATACTCTAAACATGAATTAGTGAAAATTGCACGAATTGCGTAACTGACGCTGTATGATATTCTTTTATTAATCAATGCTTGTTGCAACAAACTAGTGAAATTTCATTAATTCATATTGAAAATTCACTACTTAATTTAAATGAAAATTCACTAATTCATATTGTGAGTTTTCACTTATTTCAGAAGGTTCGGATTTAGTTGTGACAAAAAGTGAATATATGCACTTGTAATTAGTGAAAAATCACTGATTCTTGTTTAGAGAGTAGATTTGCATATTATTTAAGGGTTTTTTCGCAGGAAAGGACGCAATCTGATATTTAAATATTTATTTTTATTTAAAGCATGTTGTGGTTTTTTATTGTGCTTCTTTTTGGATGATCTCCTGGTCGTAATTTTTCTGATCCCAAGCTAACAGAATCACCCTTAAAACGTAGGTTATCTTGAGATCGCTCCGAATAGTATCGGTATTAAGGCTTTTATTGTTTCTTCGTGTGATCAAAACCATCTTCACGGTGCCAATTATCTTTCTACGTATTCATTTCTGGTCGATCTCCTGGTTAGGGATTCATCATATTAAGTATCCAGAAATTTTGTGCAATGATTTGGACTTTGAAATAAAATAACTTGTTAATTCAATACTTAACTTGACTTCTTGTTTAAATATTAACATTTGGCTTAAGTTTGATTTTATTTTAAAACCAAATTTAAGCCAAGCAGCTTGAAAATCAAGCCAGGTAACTTAAAAAACGCCATTATATCTGAATTTTTAATTAAGGCGACACGTTTTAAATATTTTATGATTCTTTTAACCACAGCCGTAGCGTTGGGGGTGCGAACGGTGCCCCGACACTAGATGTCCAATGATTAAGTTGCCACACAATAACGGCACCGAATAACAAAAGCAGCGAATAATAGAGATATGCCATTTTAACTTGCAAATATTTTTTAGTTAGTAATATTTATTTATTTAATTATTACCAAGACACAAAAGCATGTTTATACACAGTATGCACCTATACTGAAACTGGTCTTACCTATACTATACCATACTATACCTACTATACTACACCTATACTGGTCTTACAGAAACACTTGTAGATAGACCTGGATAACATCTAGTGCAGTAAAGGATTTAATTTGTATTGTTGTATAATATTTAAAAGATTTCATTATCAGGAACTTGGATAAAAAATAATATACGCCCAAAACTTCAAATTCACTAAAAGTGAATATATGCACCTGTAACTAATGAAAAATCACTGATTCTTGTTTAGAGAGTAGATTTGTATATTAAGGTTTTTCCGCAGGAAAAGGACTCAATCTGATATTTAAATAGTTATTTAATTTTAAGTGAATTTGAAGTATTTTGCGTATATTATTTTTTATCCAAGTTCCTGACAATTTAATCTTTTAAATATTAATCAATATGAATGCTAATAACAACAATAATTGTTATTAAGGGGGTATTCTAGTCTAGAGGCCCGAATTTCGAGAGTTTTTTGGCAATTGATAAAAAAAAGCATTTGATATTTTTAGTATCCATTTTTTTATAATTTGATTATTCATATTCAGAGAATACACAAAATTAATTTCAAAAAAAAAAACATTTTTCATTAATTTATGCGTTTTTGAAGTAGAGGGAAAAAAAAAAGACCGTGTCCTCGTCGCCATGATTTCTACCTTTGTGGTCATTTGAAAAATTAAACAATGATGGATTCTTGATAAGTACAAATGTCGCTATCGCATGAACCTCCAAAACTGAAAAAAAATTTTTTTTTCATAAAATAGCGGCTACTCATAAATAAAGGTCGATTTTTTCACTCATTTTTTAACTTTGTCGAATTTTTAAAAAACATTACAAATTTCAAATTTTCATTTTTTGTGGTTCATGCGATAGAGAGATGTTTAAAGAATATTCATGTCAAATTTCAAGTAAATCGGCTGATTAGAACTTGAGATATTATGGCGACTGCATCGAAAAAAGTAGTTTCGAGAAAAACGCATTTAAAGTTTTACGTTAAGTCTTAACCAGTCCAGTTGACACGACACTAAAACGGCTATAACTTCGGAAATAATTTGAATTTTGAAAAATCCTTTTAAAGAGATATTTTTGAATATATAAACTATCGGATTATGAAAAAAAATTTTTTTCGATTTTTTCAAAATCCTAGACTAGAATACCCCCTTAAAAAAAAAAAAACAAAACAAAAATTGTTGTATTATTTTCCAATATAGGGTCATTATCGGCTTTGCATAGATCAGCATATAAAATTTGGAAAATTCCAATGATTGTTAGTTGAGAAGAAGCTTGTACACAGGACGAAGGACAATTGATTGGATTTTTTCCATAATAAGAATCTACACCTCTCGAAATATAAACATTCTAATATTTAGGACGTCCAATTACATAACGTTTTTTCGTAACGCAATTCTTACAAAGCTGTTACTTAGTTGGACATTTTGTGCTTGTCGAGATTGAGTGCTTTTCCTGCAAAAATATACAAACCTAAAGACATACAAACAGGACACGGCAGCGAGATTTTAATTTTTTTATTAACTTTTTTTTTCTTTTATTTAATAGGACGAATTTATCGATAATCGAAGCAGCATTGAAAATACTTCAGTGACAACTATCATTGACGATGGCGGTCCTCGTAAAAAGCCTCGAAAACCCAAACCCGAGCCTGAAACGCCGAAGGAGCAATGCATTTGTGAAATGTGTACTTGCGGGTGAGTCTTAGAAATTATTTGACAACCAAGTTTATCAAAGTATGCAATTTACAAAGAATTTGTTATCGGGAAAATTTAATGCCTCGTCTATCGGCATAATTTTCTATGTTAGCCTCACTACATGTTTGATCAATTATTTCCAACTATTGCGTCCGTGACCTCGAATTGATTACATGAATCGATCAAAATAACACTTCAATCGATTTAAATAGACTTAACTTTTGTTTATTTAGTAAGCAGTTGCAAAAAATTTTAGGTGAAAGGTCGAAGACCTGGTGAATGAAATGTCTATGTTCGGGGTTTTAATTAGTTTGTCTAGTAAAAACGGCTTTTAATTAGATTTAAAGCAGTGGCGACTCGTCTATGGAGGCAAAAGATACATTCTGAAAAAAAAAATAAATAAAATATAAGTTAAACATATTTTGACCAAACAATTAATAAAATTTAATCTTGAAATGGCCGTAAAATGCTTAAAAAAATTGTTTTTCCAAAAATTTTTGTCATAAGTGTTCATTATTTTAAATACAATTTTAATTAAACTCGTTTAGGTATACAAGAAATGGTTTTAAACATCTAAAACACTAATATATGACAAATCATACAAATCATCGACGTTTTATTTCAATTTTTAATTTTCTGTCATGGAATTTTTCTAGTAATTACTAAGAAATAAAACTAGCTAGGTATTAAATTTTTATCTTAAAAACTAATTTTCTTTAATGAGAAACCATAAAATGTTCAATGTAAGATGCACTTTTTACTAGGTAATGAGCAAAAATAGGGGATGGTAATTGATGGCCATTTTTCATTAACTTCTTTAATATCTTCTAAAATTTATTTATTTATTTATATTTACAGTCATTTCTTAACAACTAAGGTCAGTAATGACTCAAATAGTGTGTTTTTATGTTGGCTTTGTGGCTATACCAGGTCGTATATTATATTGGATTTTTGAGATATTCTAATCTGCCAAAAGATCTGCCATTTCTTCACCAAACTCTATAAATAACTATACCAAACTTTCAAACTTTTTATTGCGTTAATTCGGAGAAAATTGAAGAAAATTGCTTAGAATAGTAGGACAGACAGCCAGAAAAGCAAGTTATAGGTATAAGGATATAGGTTAAATATCGATTAATTATAGATGGGATATTTACAATACATTTTATAGCGGAGAGTTGCTAAATGCGTACTGGTCACCTAAATCGTACCAAATCTTTTATTTAAAAATGAATGCATTTTTATGTCTTTTGAGGTTTGTTCCAATAGTCCAGCTATGGGGGTGTACAGACACGAAAACAGACAAAGAGCAAGACAACATTGACCAAGAGACAAGAATGAGTGAAGAACTGTTTCGGTTAGACCAGCCCCCTACAACTCCATGTTACAAAAATGTGACCATTTTTACTGGATTTGCAGTAAATTAGTTGCAATATAGTTGCTGTATAGTTGCAAACGAGTTGAACGAAGACCACAAAGACTGACGAAGACCGAAGACTTTTACGGAAGTCGGAGGTTAGAAATAATTTTTTTAAACGTCAGGCAAGTTATTAAAATGAAACTTTTTTAAATGTTTTCATTATTAATGTTATTATATGAGAATAATTATGATAAGTATTTTTATATAATAATTATAATAACTCTGATTTAAGTGGTAGTTAAGTGGTATAGTTTAAGTGGTAGGGGGCTGTTTGAGACGTACGACTCTTATAACAACACCGATTTCCGTAGAAATCGGTCACTTTTTTAGCCTTTCTCGTATCTAAGTGTCAGGGGGCTGGTCTAGACCGAGGGGCGACAAGACCTGTGCATAAGCATGCCGAAACCAGTGTCGATGAGTGTCGACATAACCACTCGTCACGAAAATGATTGTGCTGACTACTGGATGGGGCTCGATGGAACGAACCAGCTGAAACCGTTCTTTACTCACTCTTGTCTGTCTGCCAGTGTTTGAGCATCGCCATAACTAGTCGTAGGGAACAAACCTTTAGTAGTAAAAATATGAGCTTTTATTTATAATGATAAAGTAGGACCAAGAAGTCATTCCGATATTATTTTTAAACGATTTTCGACGAAATTTATAGTTTCTGAAGGCAGTCTTAAATATTTTTGAAAACTATAGCTATGTTATATTAAGTATTTATTTTTATTTAGTTTTTAAAACAGCTAGCTTAGCTTCAATTATTTGGCGGGATGTATTTTCCTAAATCGTACCACACTATGATCCAATGCTTAAAGTCCCAAAATTGGGGGTACATGAAGCTATTGTTGGATTTTTGAAAGAAGACAATAATAATTATTGTCTTAATTGTATTTCAGTTTAGTAGTGTAATGTTAAATTTTCTTTTTATGTTGTAGATACGGTATATTAAACTTAAATTAAACTCAAAATACAGTTTCTCTTTTGATTTTTTTGTATCTTTTTAATTCAAAACAGGTACGATTTTGGAAACCAGCTGGTACCATTTAGAATACCGATTGCCTAAATTGTACTATTTGCATGATTTTACAAAAGTGTCCATATCACAATGATCTATCAATTATTATTTCAAAAATCTTATTAAGTTGCAACTTTGATAGTTAATGCACAGAGGCAAAACATAATATTTACTAGAATTCCTATTTAAGAATATTTAAATTGCCTTCGAAATTCAGTGGTACGCATTTGGTAGCTTTCTCCTATAGCCATTTAATGCATTGCTATAAAGTAACGAAAAGCTCTTAAAAAGTTCATTCAAAATATTAAAAATATTGTCAATAATAAGACCAAAAATTGAACGTCTTATATTTTAATTTGTAATTTTCTATGAAGAATTTTTCCGGTAATTATTCAGTAATAAAAAAAAACCGCTATAGTAGAATTTTATCTTAAAAACTAATTTCGTAAAATGAAAAACAATAAAATGTTCAATGCTATATGCAATTTTTTAATGAAAAAATGGCTATGCACTTTTGTAGTTTTGACTTCGGCTAAGATCGCTGTAATCCGAAGAAAATTATAATGGAACTATGCTAGGAAACACGATCCGAATCGTTCCAAAGGGAAAAACATGGCGACTTTTAAAATGCGATCAGGGACACCCGAATGAAGGTTGCTCTGACGCCTATAATTTTTTCTTTACGTATGATGTTTTTAAAGTTACTTAGTTATGTTAATTCATAATTATTATGAATTAAGTATCGTCTCGTTGCCACTATTTCACGATACATTGTTATGGTAATTTCGGCGGGTCCCATTTAATATTCAAGGCAAGTGAAATAATGGGAAAAGATAACGTTTTCGCTTCGTTATGTCGGTGGGAATTAAGCTAGTCCAGATGATTTGAGAGAAAATTTGTATCTGGCTCATGCATGAGCCTTTTTTGGTCAATTGTACCAAACAGGTTGTTCGTTTGTTAACAGTTATAGTTGGACGTGGCTGGATGAGAACGAAAGATTGATGAATAATTAGTCAGAGAGAGAATGGCTCTATGACATCATCGCTTAGTTTAGAGTCATAACAATATGATTTTTTTTCTCCTTCACGTTGTCTTGTTTGCGTTGAATACGGCGAATTGTCAGGTCTGTGAGGTCATCTCATGGACACGTAGGTGGTTAGCGATGGTCCGGCCGGGTCCGGGGGGCCTTTAATTCATCTTATGAAATTCCTCAAAGCTAAAAAGCATAGACGCTCTCGAAGCTGGCTCGACTAACATCATTTATTATTTATATAACCAAATATGAAATGTCGGAGACATAAATTGGTTTTTACAATTTGTCCAATTAAGGCGAAAATGAAAGCAAGTTGATATTATGATCGTGGATTGGAGAAGTCTGAGAAATGTTACTCATTGGAACCAGATGAATTATTATGAGACCTTTCCAAATTGAATAAATCAACACTGCTTTTGTAAAATTGTTTATGCTAGTTAAAGATTTGTAAATATTGCAAAGTGTTTGCGTAAAGTGATTCGACCAAAATAAATATTAGGTATAGTTGAAATTTTTAAATTTTGCTGAAAACGACCAATATTTGACTTATATTAGTTTTATCTATATTCTATAACAAATAATTATTGTTAAGAAGTTGAGGGTCATTAGAGGTGGGGGAGGCCTGCCCATATACTTTTCAATTTTCTTAAGATGAAAATGATCTTATTATATTTACCATGAAAAGTTATAGATATACATAACATTGAAAATAACTACCAATTTAAATAAAATAATTGAATTAGTTATTGAAAAAGCAAAGATGGAAATCAAATTGAGTTATTGAAAAATTACCGCAGCATTTCCGACTGGGTGAAGCGATTTTGATGATTCTTTTTTTATTTGAAAGCTGGTGCTTTTCGTGTGATTCCATTTTAATTTGAGGAAAATATTTCACTTCTAAAGGGTTGAAAACTAAGGGATGAAATATTAACTTCTTATTGGTTAGCTCGATTTCGATAATTCTTTTCTTATTTGAAAGCTGGTGCTTTTCGTGTGGTCCCATTTTAATTTAAGGAAAATCTTTTATTTCTAATGGGTTGAAAACTAAGGGATGAAATCTTAACTTCTTATTGGATAGCTCGATTTTGATAATTCTTTTTTTATTTGTAGAACACACTTTTTAATTAATCTCCTATCCATTTTTTATAAAAAAAAACTCCACTCATAAGGGGTTAAAAATTAGAGATGAAATAATATTATAAATTTTTCCTGGCTAACCCGATTTTGATAATTTTGTTTCTATTACGTACAACGTACCTTTAAATTGTTCACATTTCAATTTGAAGAAAAAAATCCACCCCTTAAGGTTGAAAATAGGGGATGAAATAGTGACATTTAACCGAATTTTTATAATTTTTTTTCTGTTGGAAAGAGTAATCCACTTAGTTTTGTTTTTACATTTAAAAGCAAAAAATTTTAACCCTTAAGGGCAAAAAGGGATGATGTAGTAACTTTTAATATTAAACGGCGCTGCCTCATATGAGCAGCGCGTTTGGAAGGTTATCAAACTTCAGATCACTAAAACGCGAGAAATAAATAAATATTATAAAAAAATGAAAAACCGACTTCAAAATATATAAAAATTCTTAAACAATAAATGCACTAAAAAGTAACAAAATAATTACGTATCCTTGCAGTATCTACAACTTACAAATTTTTAGGATGATACTATGTACAACTATTGTTATTTTTGGAGTTTGTGTCAGTCAAGAAAATAAATATTAATGGTAATTTGTAAAAAGGTTTAGTTGGTAATTGGTATTTTGTAGTTTAAAGGTCGCTAGATATTGTTACAGTTCGAGTATATTGTTTAAAAGTTCATTTAAAAAATAATTTTTATAAGGTATTCTCGTTTTTTGCTAAGTACCAATATAGTCGTATTTCTTTGGCTGACACCAACTCCAAAAATAACAATAGTTGTACATTGTATCATCCTAATAATTTGTAAGTTGTAGATACTGCAAGGATACGTCATTATTTTGTTACTTTTTAGTGCATTTCTTGTTTAAGAATTTTTATATATTTTGAAGTCAGTTTTTCATTTTTTTATAATATTTATTTATGTCTAACAAGTTGAACAAAGATGGATAAACATTTCGTTCGTACCATAAGCGAACATTGATGACATTTTTTGAATTTTTCATTGTTCAATTGAATCTGTTTTGACGCTTTTATATTTATACAATATATTAAAAAATATTTATAATGGCAAATATAAAACCCAAAAAGGATTACAAAGTTATTAATTTTATATATCAAAAATTGAAAGAAAAGAATTCTAACTTACACAAAAATTTAAGGGTTTGTAATTAATGTATGTAAATGTTAATAATTTTTATGATTAAAGTTTTTTTCGAAAAATCGCGGCCCCGCTTTTACAAATTTGTACGAGCCGCCACTGCTTACAAGTGTTCGTATTGCGGTTATTTTGAAATAATAAATTTGAAACAAAGTTATTTAAGAAGCTTCTAACTCAAAATCAAGATTGGCCACTTTCTTCGGATTTTTTTTATTGGGGTAGAATTGATTTAGTACAAGCTTCAGAATAAAATTCAGAAACTCGTAAAAATGTGTAGGTACAATTGATAGATTATTTAAAAGAAATAACGGTCTTATATATATGAGAAATAAAAAAATATTTTACTAGATTCGAAATTACTTATAGCCTTTGATTATGTCATTAATATTTTCATTACGTCGATTTGTTAGTAAATAATAGCTAGTTTTTGTGACAAATTAATTTTCGTTGTAATCAAACTTAACCGTAACGTAATTACAAAGTTCATTATCAAAATTTAAATAGGGAATCCAATTAGTTTTAAAATGAAACTGATTTAAATATTTATATTTATTAATTTGGCGCTACAATTCGATTCAATTAACAATCACATACATTTTGTAGCTCTCAGCGTTTTTCTTGATGTGCGATGATTTAATAACATTTAGAAATGGACAAATAAATAATGAGTAAATTGCAACAAAACTTGACTTTAATTAATACAAAGATCTTTGATTACAAAACATATCATTTTACTAGCGGATAATGGAAATTGTCAAGGCTATTTTAATATTAATATGATTTTATTTGTATCATATTATGTGTGTTTTTGAATTGGCGCTCTGCGTTCCGGGTGCTCGATTTTCAATGAATTTCCAGGTTGAATCGCGCTAATCTATTTTAAATCTACTAAAAACAGCACAGAGAAAATCATTCTACGTATTTTATTTTTTGATCTCCATATTCGCTTAATTGTCTTCATCACATCGCCCACATTGTGTAATTTATCAGAGAGGATATATTCAAAAATTTCTGGATCAATTTGTTTATGGAGATAATAACATTTTCAATTGAAAATAACTTGACCTTCTGATTAATTCGAAAATTGAAGTTAAATAGCTAACTTTCAGTCTTAGACCTGGGTTTTACTAAACATAGATATAGATATTTTTAACTGTGAGCAAAAAATTGATTCAAGCATTTATTAATGAGAAAAACTCGTTTTACCGAAGGTTCAAAAAACTGCGAGTAAAGTATTTATTTATCGTTTTGGATTATTACCAACGACCATTTCTCACATTTGATTGATTAATTGTTAATACATTAGATAATTATTTTCTCGCGTTTGTTTTAATGAGGATACTGCAACTATTAAGTATGTGATTGAAATGAGGCAAAAGGCGACGTTGTCTTTTTAAATTGATATTAAGTTTTAAATTGAGTTGCAAAAATAACTTCTTCTATCTATAATTTTAACATGTTTTGAATTGAAACTTTTTTTAGGACGGTAGAGAAAAATTTAGTACAGCAAGTATAACATTTCAAGAAGTTACCTTACGTTACGTTACGCGTTACGGCCATTGCACTTTCATAACAACAACATATTATTGACATGTATATGTCAGCATGTTATGCCTATAAAACAGTATTAGAAAACCATAAGTTACTATAAGTATTGGAAAATGTAACATCCATGCCAGATTTCACAGTGGCTGTTTAAACTTAAGTTCAGCTGAACCTGAACTGAAGTTCAAGTTTAACGTTTAAAAATCATTCAGTTTCACAGTATAATTTAAACTACAGTTCATTTGAACGTCGTTTAAAATTTAAATGATAATTTTATGAATATAATGTGGTAGCACTGCGTGTTGTTTCTATGGTTTCTATATAGCTTTACATAATTTAATGTTTGTGCGAAAAAATTAAAAATGGAAGCAAACAATAATTCTATAGTTTAACTAAAAAAGAAATATTATACAATAAATATTTTCGATATCTTCGAACCACTTACCGAATTCGATAACATTTTGAAAATTAAAAAAAATTAATTAAATAAGTATTAATTAAGGCTAATAATATAATAATCAAAAACGGATAAAAAAGATAATATAAAATATGAACTATGATAACTTGTCTACGTATGAAAATGCAATTGTCAAACGTTTAACTGTAGTTTAAACGGAAGAATTCTGTCGTTTAATTTAAACGACAGATTGAACTCAGTTTAAAATTTAAATGAAACCGTGAAACCGAATTGTTTGTTGAACTTAAGTTTAAACTAAAAGTGGAATTTAAACGTTCACTGTGGAACTGGGCACCAGTGTTGTAATATTTATGATTATATCTGCGGAAAAATAAAACTGAATCTATTGTTTACATAGTTATCACTGAGAAATAAAATTTCGTAACATGAATGTTAAAGTTAATATACAGAAAAAAATAATGTTCTGTTTATGTTTTGTTACTGTTACGTAGTGTGGCTTTTTCATTGTAATCTCTTTCGTAAATATCTCAAAAAATATTAATAATAAGAATGCAGAGACGTTATGGGACATATCAAACATATAAAACATCTAAATTTTACTATCGATGTATCAAGTCTTGTTGGATCACACAATGCCATTATAATTCACTTTTTCTTTCTTACAAGAAGTTTTAAGGATATCTATCGGCACGATCGCTGGATTATCCCCTTATACGTCAATGATTCTAGGCTTGAATTCAGAATTCCAATGGAAGCCTAACATTTTTCTCTTTTGATTCTTTCGAATCGCCACAGAAAATATTTTTGAATATTTTTCATGGTATTGGAACGAAGTTTCTTTATTGGGCTTAAAATAAAACTGTGGAGACTATAACGTAACAAAAACTGACCAGGCGACCTTCCCTTTCTTTTTCTTTAATTGTAGTTTCTTTCTCTTTTTGTTTCTACCTCTTTGTGTTCACTACTTGCTAACAGTGATTGATGAAATAAAGTGTGTTAAAATTTGTTAATTTCTTAGTTTTCTTTTGAAACTATATTGTAAAAAACTTCGTCCCTGACGGGGTCTTTCGATGATATTAGTTTTACTCTAACGCGAAGTTAAATGTTAAATAAAAGTATATTGTTAAAAAATTTTTTTTTTGTTATTCAAGAACTACTCTATTTATTTAAAACGCCAAGAAATACAGCATTACAGAAATAATATGTAACCGAAAGAAATTTCACTTCTTACGTACCTATGTACACAAATGAACGTATTCATTTTTGAAAATTGGGGCTTACTTTTTCTATTTAATCATTAAATAAAACGTTTATAAAAGTTTTAATGAATGTCTACGGAGTATAAAAAAAATTATTGATAGATCGTTTAAAAGTGGATCAGTTGAACAAAAAAAGTTGCTTTTAATTCTATTGCAATTATCTGCTTTTAAAATCTGTATTCAGATATATTGAAGAGATTAGAGTTGAAAAACATGCTGTAGGACTTGTACGTACTATAAGAGAATATCACGTAACAATTATTATAAAGTTGTATTTATTATATAATATTTTCTGTATTTATGTACTTATAAATAATTTCACTTTTGAAAGTGACACGAAAGGATGTACTTTTACCACCGATCGTCGACCGTTGAATTCCATTAACGAAATGCATTCAATTTTACACAAAGTATATACATAATACGAGTAAATATCGATAAAATTGATTGTCATAATATTTTTTTATACACACAAGTAGAATATCCAATATATTTATTTAAAAAAATAGTGTCATAAAAACTTGATGAAAAGTTTAAGTCAATGAAAATATTTTTATAGTAGATACTAATATTGATTTTGAACTTTGGTAAATATTTTCTAATTTGTGTTGTTGAACAAATTGATTTTTTATGGTAAATCCAAATATGTGTAAGTTAATGCCACTTTTTCTTCAGCTGCATCTTGTATCGAATGGAAAGTTTCTTAAGAGTTAAAATCTATTTTTATCCGTGACAAACTTTCTTGGTTTTAATTCAAAGAATTATAAACGACTCGAGTCGGAGGTTTCGTAATAATTGATTGATTGTTTGATTAATTGCAATTGTCTCTGAGAATTATCAACTGATTTAGAAGTCTTAAATTAATTAAGTATTTAAAAAAAAAACTAAATTCTTTAATCAAGTGCACACCAATTGGTACTATTCATGATTGGATAATAAATTTTGCTAATGGGTAAATGTTGTAATTCTGAGAACTTTTTATATGAAATATGACATCTAGTTATGACGCGAAGCTTTTGGTTGAAATTTTTTTGAAAACGGCTCCAACGATATTTTTTAATCTTGCTATAGTTCTTAGACACATTAATGCCTAAAACTATCATTTGAAATTTTTTCTTGGGAAAATTCAAATAACAAGAGTTCTGGGATTAAGGATGGAAGTTCGTATAAGCATAGATACCTTATGCATACAGTATGTAGTTTTGTTTATATTGTTATACAGTGTGCCTATAGTTCTTTTAACCAACAACGAGTTTTATAAAAGAAAGTAAAAGAATTTACTGTGACGCCTCGCAGCAGATATTTTTTCAATGTTTTAATCAAATCCTAATGATTTTTCAAATTAAACCAGCTTTAGCATAGTCAATATTTTCGAGTCAAAAATTCATATGAATGAACCGTTTTTTAATCATTTTACTATAATATATTCGTTATCAAAAGAATTTGATCAAAAATTCGCTTTTATTACCATAAAAATGTATAATTCATAGCCTTAAAAGACCAGTTTTTGGAAAACTTTCTACACTCTCAGTTTTATTTCAAACCAAATTTGGCGTAAATTTTAACGTTTATAATTTGGCAATAAATCAATGATACAAAAATTAAACACTTTGAACGAATTTAATGACTACATTGATTTTTAACCTTGATTTTTTTTCTAAATTTTTAATAGTATTTTGAAGAAAATGCATTGTTTCGAATATAAATGAAACAAATTTGATTAAATGATAACGTTTTTATGTTGATAACGAAAGTAATTTCATTAAATTGGTAACAGTTTTGTTTCAATTAAAATGATTAATTCAGCTTGGAATCTTATTTTGGTACGATCAAAAAAGGTAAAACAACCAAAAAAATTATTTCACCAACATATTTTTGCAACGAACTCGAACAAGTTACCTTGCTGGGATCAGCATCGACCCACGTAATTGATTAAAACTGCACATTTTCAAAGTAATCGAAAATTCGAGGCTTTAATGAAAAAATCAATAGAATTTTCTTTAACAAATTGAAACTTAGGGTTTGAAAAAATGCATTTAGTCGCTGGGATTGTGAAAATGATGACTTATCCTGAGGAAATGACAGAAGGAAATTGATAGTTTTAAGTCGCTTTCTCTTTGATTCGCGATTTGTCTCGTCGTTAAACCACAAATCTGGCTGGTGAGAGGCTGTTAAGAAGCCCACATATATGGGGCCATGGTATTATAATACGTGGGCTGAATTCATTGAAAAAATTATACGAGGAAAACATTTTCTTAAATGAATCAATTCCTCCAAATAGTTATTAAACTATCTACCTGTTTACTTGTAACTAACAATCCGCCCCTGCTTTGCTTTGGATTGGCTAAATATTTTTTTAATTTTTTGTTAGTTTTATCATAAATCAAAAGAACTTCAAAGCACAGGTATTTACTTAGTTGGGTATATGAAAAGTTTCTTTAGCTGTTTTGTGTTTTGAGCTTTATTTTTAAAGTGCTTCTTTTAACTCGCTTCCTGTGTTTAATCGCTAATCTATTACCTAATTTTTGAGCCCCTACATGTTACCTATACAATTTTTTTCAAAATTTGTACACGAGTTTAATTTCGACTAATTCGACGAATGAATGGAAATAATTTTTTTGAAACTATAGCATCTCTAGATTTAATTTAATTAAATAATTTCGATTTATATAAAGCAAACAATATTCAAATTTTTAAAAACGTTTACGCTTTGCTCACTTAAAAGTTAAAATGATAAGGTTGAGTATTTTTTATTTTATAATTATTTTATTTTTTTTTTTGATCCACTACCCCTCTAAAACATAAACACAACGCAAAACACAAACCAGTGATTTATCACTCATTGCATTTTCAGTTTTTGTCAAAGCTAAAACCGAACCACCTGGAATAAGTGAATATTCACAATATGAATTAGTATGAATTTGTAGCTATCCCACAGAAAAGGTATCTATATTTTTCCGAGCTTGAATATTGCGTTTGTTCATTTAGAGCAGCGGTTCTCAACCATTTTAGCTAGCTATTTTTAGTACCCCTTGGCAGTTCATTATTCTAAATCGTACCCCTTATATTAGAAAAATGTTTATAATTTAAATTCTCGTAGCTGTTATTATTTTAAACTTTTTCTAACACTAAATAAATAGCAATAACGTATCAAGGAGTATACTCAGAACCTTTATTGATGAAAACTAAAAGATTTTTTAATAAAATATAACATAATAAATATAAACTATTATTAACATAAAGTTACATATTCACAATTTTACATTAATTTTAACTTAACTTATTATATTCAGTGAGATTCTTGAGCTTGCTTTAAGGCACATAGTTTTTGGATATCAAGTTTGATCAAGGTACAATCTTAAACCTGGAGCTGCATTCAGCTTATTACGATAGGTATTTGTTCTTAAGAAAAATATATGAAGAGAATGCTCTTTCCACTGGCACTGTAAGTACTTGTAAATGGTAAGAAAACGTTAAGCGCTTTAGGAGAAAGCTGTGCTTATTCGGTGCTGATATGTGACCAAAAGTAGAGTCATTTGGAAGTTCAATTAAGTTCTCTTTTTCTTTGATAGATTATTTAGCTACTCAAAAGTATTCTTCATTGAAGGGATTTGAAATCCAATTGTTTGTGAAAGTACTTTTCGAAACGTGATTTTAGCTTTTCTAAGTGTTCAGATATGTTGTTGCTCAACTCTCTAGAGAGATTCTGGTAACAGTATACTACATATGAACTACAAATATTTCCAAAGGTCATTTTAATACCCTACTTAATATACCGCTATGAAACTGTATTGAGACGAGAGGAGAATAGTTATATTTTTACCATTCGCCACTAATAATTTTTTTACGCGTACCCCTAGGGGTACGCGTACCACGGGTTGAGAATCGCTGATTTAGAGCAATGGTTCCCAACCTTTTGGGGTAATCGTATCCTTTGATAACAATTTGGAATCTTACGTACATCTTACTTTTATTGTTACTTATATACAGCAAAAAAAACAATATTATGTAAAGAAAAAACATTTATTTGCCTTTCTAGTTTAAGAGCTAGCAACGTTTTCGAGAGAGTATTTTAAGTCAGCCAGTTTTTATATATGTTATCTCTCCCACTTTCCCAGACATCATACGTGCTGTCTGGTTGTCGGGAGGGGTTGCGTTTGTTAGTGCGCATTGCACCTGTAAGTACAGGTAAAATATTGAAGTTTTCAGAAAAAGAAAAAGTTTCAGTTTACACAGAAAATAACATTTTAAATAAAAAATGATCAGTGGCTAATTTTTGTAAAGTGGCTAGTTTGCCCGCTATAAGCTTGAAAAGGCTGGCTCAACCTGACGTAATTTGAGTAGCCGACCGTTCAGAGATACAGCCGTTGTGCCAATGAGTTTTACAAGTTTGTAGCGAGCAAACTAGCAACTTTACGAAAATTAGTGACTGGACATTTTTAATTTAAAATGTTATTTTCTACAAATTTCATCTAAAATTTTTTCTTTTTTTCTGAAAATTTCAATATTTTACCTGTCATAGGTGCGATGCGCACTAATAAACGCAACCCCTCCCGACAGCCAGACAGCTCATATGATGTCCGGGAGAGTGCGAGAGATAACATATATAAAAACTGGCCGGCCTAAAATTCTTTTTTTATTCGACGTTGCTAGCTCTCGTACTATTAAATTTAAAAATAATTAATTAAATTTTAAAAATTCTCGTACCCCCAAGGAGTGCCCCACATACCCGTATGGGGTCCATAGACCACCGGTTGGGAACCCGTGATTTAGAGTAATACATCTTTCAGATAGTGATACATTTTTGAAATCAATAGTTTTGTAGCATACCCTAACATAAAATTGACAAGCATTTCCTCTTTACAATATTAACATAGATTAATACTATAATTGATTAATGATAAATCTACAATCTTTCATCTTAATCCAATTTACTTCTTTGAAAAATGCGGAGCGGAAAAGCAAGAAAATTCCCAAAGCGTACTAAGCGTAGCTTTTAAGGGTGAACGAACACGGATGCACTTGCACTTATTTGATACATGCTAATTGGAATAATAAAATAAATGCAGAAGATACATTTATGGATGGATGGTTGCGTGATTGTAGCATTTAATTTATAATTCATCGGACGATCGGATCAAACGTGCTAATATCCGTAAATACGTATAATTAATATTTTATTAAATTTGTACACGAAAGTATCGTATTGTAAAAACTGAAAAGCGAACAGGACACGTTTTTGCCTCGACTAATGTCAACACAATCGGACAGAACACGCCATGCTAAAACATCATGACCAATATTGTACTATGATTTGTAATAACGATAAAAAACGCATACAAACACATTATATTCATCGTTAGAACGTGATTGAAATATCAATAAATACTCGTAAGTTGTACTATGTATACCCAAAAGTAAAACGATTAATATGTGATAATCACTAGAAACAGACAGTCAACATTTTTCACATATTTTCAATGAAATATTTATACTTAAGTCTTTTTAAACTAAAATATAATTTATAATTTTTAGAATAACTAAATTAGGTATAAGTTTTAGTAGGGTTTCCACTACTCGTTACAAAACAAAACAAGAAGTAGATTGAAGGAGATGAACTACGTCCTTCGAGCTAGATTTTTTATTTAAAAATTAATCCATTTTGATGCCGCTTGGTGGTATAAATATTAACTTTTTTATTTATTTATTAATAAAGTAGGAACAAAAAATCAATCGCATGAAGTGTTGTTTTGTGAATGACATACGTTGATGCCAAACACTGCTAGAAAGACAAAAAGCAAGACACATTGACCAAAAGACAAAAGTGAGTGAAGAAATGTTTCAGCTTACAGCCGCTCGGCCGCATTAGGCTGAGAGTCGAGCTATGTACGTACGTTTTCGTGACAATCGCGTATTTCGACACTGATTTGGAGGTGTTTAAACACTGGGTAACCGGTTTGTAACTCGAACAAACTTGTCACTTTATATTCTTCACTCACTCTTGTCTCTTGGTGAATGTTGTCTTGCTCTTTGTCTTTTTGGTAGTATATAAACATCACCAGAAAGACAATAGGAACAAACCTATAGAAATACAAAGAAAGCAGGGAAGTTTTATGTTATTTTTAAACGATTTTAATCGGTTGAATTTAATATAAATCTACAGTTTATGAAGGTAGTCTAATTTTTTTTTTTTGAAAACTAGCTATATTATATTATTTATTTCTATTTAGTTTTTAAAACATGCTGATAATTTTTTGAAATTAGCTTCAATTATTCGGCGGAACGTATTTTTCTTAAATCGTACCACACCATGATCTAATGCTTAAAGTGCCAAAAGTGTGGGTACATGAAACTAGTGTAGGATTTTCGAAAGAAGACAATATTTATTATTGTCCTAATTGTATTTCAGTTAAGTAGTGTAATATTACTTTTTTATGTTGTATTGTATATTAAACTTAAATTAAACTCAAAATACAGTTTCTCTTTTAATTTTTTTGCATCTTTTAATTCAAAACATGAAGTACGATTTTGGAAACCGGCTGGCGCCATTTAGGATATCGGTTGCCTAAATCGTACTGTCTGAATGATCTTACAAAAGTTTTCATATCACAAACATCTATGAATAAATATTTAAGAAATCATGTTAAATTGCAACTTTGATAGTTAATGCATAGATGCAAAATATAATATTTACTAAAATTCCTTCCTATGAATATGTAAAATGAAATTAAGGCAAGAAATTAATTTGGCAACTCTCCCCTAAGTATAAAATTGTTGGGATTCAAACTTGAATAGTAAATATATTAATTTCTTTCCAATGCGAAAGTCTTCAAAAAGAAATGTTAAAGTATTACTAAACTACTGAATCATCCTTTCAACATAGAATACTATATATTTCGATATTAGAATTAAATTATTGACCCAACAGACTACGTTCAGTCGCACAGCGTAGGATTTTAAGGCCGATTTTTCAATGAAAATTTATTCGAATCGTTTAAAAAGGCGTTGTCACATTAAAAAAACATTCATTACCTATTAATTAAGAAACCCACAGTTTGAAATAATCACCTTTTTATTCCTCAAGGAAACCCGCGAAAAAAGTGATGAATTTATGATTTTCAAAGAAAATCTTCAATCAACTAAACTAAATTCAAATGGTAATGAACACAAGCTCATGATGCAATATACGAAGTAATGTCTATTTTTGGCGTTAATTCTGTGCTCGTTAAATACCTAATTAGCCTTAAATGCATTGCAATGCATTTTTTCAAGTAAAAAATGATTGAGGTTTTGACATGAATTTTGATTACTGAAAAACGTGGGGGGTTGTTGGAAAAAATTTCGATTGACAAGAAAGGATTGTGACGCGGATGAAAGACGTTTTAATAATGCGGGATTTTGATTTGGGTTAAGGTCGCTGGGGTATAAAAGCCGACGCGGTATGCGATTCAGACGTTCTCAACCAGTTTTCAATATTATTATGCATCACATTGCAATAAATTATTCAAATTGAAACAATTTGAAGGACTTGTTGAATATCTTGGAATTAAACATAAAAATAAATGGATCACCACTGAAAACAATGTGGTTTCAAACCAAGAATACATCTGGAACAAGTTAAAGTTTTTATTGAAAAACCGCTGAGCTATAGGATTCGAGGGTAACGAAGTGGGGGTTGGAAAATTTGAGGTGCATTTATTCCCTGCATTCCCGATGCACTTGACGTCACGGGAAGTTCTATTAGGAAGCAAATCGCTTCACGTACTTGCACTCGTTAAGTGAAAATGTCACGTGAAAATCACAGTTAAACAAATTATTTCATCTATGGTTAATCGCTTCCAAATATTCCTGTAAGTCTTAAGTAACGTTATAAAAATTAATTCTATTCAATAGTACGCGGTCAGAGTGAACCGAGAGAATATTTTTGATGGGATTTATTTTCTTTATAAATTATCTAAACCGTAGCTATTAGTGCTTTCTTTAGGATTTAGAGGTTTTGAACATTCAGTTGACACGCATGGTGGGGATATTATTAAAATTTGTGCAAGTGCAAGTGTAGTTTCTAAAACCCCCCAAAACGAAAGACAACGATTCTTAGGGTGCCTAATGCCTACATATATATTCTAAATAACTTAAAATATAAACCATAGAAAGGGGTATTTTTAAGGATGCATATTTCGTTTTAATCATTATTAGATCTCAGAACTAACAATAATACTAATTTTTGTTTGAAATGTTATTTAATTAGGAGTAATTTTGGTAGTATGATCAAACTAAAAATATAGTAACCCACTTGGTGGTGTAATGATTAGAACATTTAATTCTCCACTCCGCGCGTCAGAAGTGCTCGGTTCGATTTCTATATTGATTTCTTGATATTTCTAGAGCTGGTAGATTACAGAAGTTTTTTATGTTTAGACAGTCGTGATTGAATATTAAATGTTAAAGCAACTCTTAACACCCAGCTAGAGATTCTTTGCTTGACTTAATTTTCAAGCTAAGTACTGACTTAAATTTAACTTTAAATCAAATCAAACCTAACTTAAATCTTATTATTTAAATATCAAGACTTAAGTCAAGCATTTCGTAAATTACTTCATTTTAAAATCATAATAAAACGCTCAATTCACTTCATAACATAGCCGATTACTTTCCTTGATGAATCCGAAATAAAAAAAAAATACATAGTGTTACTAACTGCAGGCATTGAGGTTTAAAACATATTACCAAAGTGCTATTAGATGTTATAATTATTTGAGAAATTATAATGAACTTTTAAAGATACTGGAGTCAGATAAATCCCAGTGCTGTTATTCAGGTTTAAAGTTCGAATTGGACATTTTACAAATCAAATTAAACATTTCATAAATCAAATTGGTCACTTAATTATATTTTACAAAGAAACCAGAACTGTAATAAATAAATATTATAAAAAAATGAAAAACCGACTTCAAAATATATAAAATTTCTTAAACAAGAAATGCACTAAAAAGTAACAAAATAATGGCGTATCCTTGCAGTATCTACAACTTACAAATTATTAGGATGATACAATGTACAACTATTGTTATTTTTGGAGTTGGTGTCAGCCAAGGAAAAACGACTATATTGGTACTTAGCAAAAAACGAGAATACCTTATGAAAATTATTTTTCAAATGAACTTTTAAACAATATACTCGAACTGTAACAATATCTAGCGACCTTTAAACTACAAAATACCAATTACCAACTAAACCTTTTTACAAATTACCATTAATATTTATTTTCTTGACTGACACCAACTCCAAAAATAACAATAGTTGTACATTGTATCATCCTAATAATTTGTAAGTTGTAGATACTGCAAGGATACGCCATTATTTTGTTACTTTTTAGCGCATTTCTTGCTTAAGATTTTTTATTTATTTTGAAGTCGGTTTTTCATTTTTTTATAATATTTATTTATTTCTCGCGTTTTAGTAATCTGCAATTTGATAACTAATTTTATTTTCTTGAAAATGGTAAAACCTTCTAAACGCGCCGCTCATATGAGGCAGCGCTGTTTAATATCAAAAGTTACTACATTATCCCTTTTTGCCCTTAAGGGTTGAAATTTTTTGCTTTTAAATGTAATAACAAAACTAAGTGGATTATCCTTTCCAACAGAAAAAAAAATTATCAAAATTCGGTTAAATGTCACTATTTCATCCCCTATTTTCATCCTTAAGGGGTGGATTTTTTTCTTCAAATTGAAATGTGAACAATTTAAAGGTACGTTGTACGTAATAGAAACAAAATTATCAAAATCGGGTTAGCCAGAAAAAAATTATAATATTATTTCATCTCTAATTTTTAACCCCTTATGAGTGGAGTTTTTTTTTTAAATGGATAGGAGATTAATTTAAAATTATGTTCTACAAATAAAAAAAGAATTATTAAAATCGAGCTATCTAATAAGAAGTTAATATTTCATCCCTTAGTTTTCAACCCTTTAGAAGTGGAAGATTTCCCTCAAATTAAAACTGGACCCCACGAAAAGCACCAGCTTTCAAATAAAATAGAATTATCAAAATCGAGCTATTAATAAGAAGTTAATATTTTATCCCTTAGTTTTCAACCCTTTAGAAGTGAAAGATGTTCCTCAAATTAAAATGGGAACACACGAGAAGCACTAGTTTTCAAATAAAAAAAGAATTATCGAAATCGAGCTATTCAATAAGAAGTTAGTATTTCATCCCTTAGTTTTCAACCCCTTAGAAGTGAACGATTTCCTTCAAATTAAAATGGGACCATTCGGGAAGCACCAGCTTTCAAATAAAAAAGAATCATCAAAATTGCTTCACCCAGTCGCAAATGCTGAGGTAACAAACAAAAAAAAATACAGTCGAATTGAGAACCTCCTCCTTTTTTTGAAGTCGGTTAAAAAATTCATTTAAGTATATATTTTCGTAAGAAAAGTGTGAATATCTGCTCACATCTTGTGATGTTAGGACTACTTAGCATTGTGTCATTGTGTCAATTGTAATAATCTGAAGGAAGGGATTTGAAGAAAATTTCACGCTACAAAGGTCCTTAAAACAATTTCTTCACTTCAATCGTTTCAAAGATATCAGAGTTAATAACATAGTTAAATTTTTTTTTAAGTGTTTTCCAACTATGTTGTAAGGACCTTTTTTGTTGTTACAATGAACTGTTAAAATTATTCAAAAATAAAAAGAGGAATGCTGTTATTTAAATGGAAAATGAAAAAAAGGATTGGGGCAAACCTTAATAATGTTATTAAGGGCTCGTTGTGACACAAAAATTTTTGTTTAAATATGGCCTACCTACTATTAATTTTTGGACACATAAATACAACAAGGTCACTTAGTGGCGAACTAGATAGTTGCCCTATAAGCCAGATCCGGGGGCCGAATCTCAATGAAAGCTCAAGATCTGTTTCATGGATTTTCGGATTCGACAGTCGCTAATGACCATAGTAGTTGATGCGACCTTAAAATAAACCAATTTTTTTTCATCAATATCTTTAATTACTTTGTAATAACTTAACATAATTAGTAAAATGTACAACCTGATTTGTAAAATTTTTAGGGAGGTACTTTCCTTTTTTTTTTCTTTAGGAGTTTCTCTTTTTAGAAGGTTAATATGTTTTTCTTTTATTTTTAGACGTCATCGTTGTCCTCACCAAAATCCAGAAAATGATCGTCCTTACACGGTCGACTCAACCGTGGAAATCGTCAGTGCTTATCGTAAAGATTTCGAAGACAAACACGTGACTCAAATCGACCGTTTTCCTGTACGCAAACCCGAAGACAATCTTCGCCCCGAAGGTGAATTTGAGAAGCGGCAACCCGAAAAATGGCAACCCGGTGATCGTCATGACGTTAAAAAACCTAAAGACAATCTAAAACCTGAAGGTGATTTCGAGAAGCGAACCCCCGAGAAGTGGAGTCCTGGTGAGCGTCCCGATGTAAAAAAACCCCAAGATAATCTTCGTCCAGAAGGAGATTTTGAGAAACGAACTCCAGAAAAGTGGCGTCCTGGTGAACGTTCCGAGGTGAAAAAACCCCAAGACAATCTCAAACCTGAGGGCGATTTCGAAAAACGAGAACCAGAAAAATGGCGTCCCGGGGAGAGACCCGATGTGAAGAAACCACAAGACAATCTTCGACCAGAGGGGGATTTCGAGAAACGAACTCCAGAAAAGTGGCGCCCCGGTGAACGACCCGACGTCAAAAAACCAGAAGACAATCTAAAACCGGAAGGAGATTTTGAAAAACGCCAACCCGACAAATGGCGTCCTGGTGATAGGTTTGATATAATCCGTCCTAAAGATAATCTCAAACCTGAAGGAGATTTCGAACGACATTCCCCCGATAAGTGGCGTCCTGGTGAACGGCCCGATGTGAAAAAACCAAAAGACAATCTCAAACCAGAAGGCGATTTTGAAAGGCGTTCCCCAGAAAAATGGCGTCCTAGCGAACGACCCGACGCCAAAAAACCACTAGACAATCTCAAACCTGAAGGCGACTTTGAAAAACGAACTCCAGAAAAATGGCAACCGGGCGATCGTCACGATATGAAAAAACCAAAAGATAACTTAAAACCAGAGGGTGACTTCGAAAAACGTCAGCCAGAAAAATGGCGTCCCGGTGAACGACCCGACGTGAAAAAACCAGAAGACAACCTTAAACCAGAAGGTGACTTTGAAAAACGCCAGCCTGAAAAATGGAGTCCTGGTGAACGTCCTGAGGCGAAAAAACCAAAGGATAACCTTAAACCTGAAGGTGACTTTGAAAAACGAACTCCAGAAAAATGGCAACCGGGAGACCGTCACGACGTCAAAAAACCCAAAGACAATTTAAAACCTGAAGGCGACTTCCAGAAGCGGACCCCAGAAAAATGGAGTCCTGGTGAACGTCCTGAAGCGAAAAAACCAAAAGACAATTTGTTCCCAGAAGGTGAATTTACTGGAACCAGAAGTGAAGACTTTAAAATTTTACGTGGAGAACGGGCTGAAGTCACACGTCATGAAGATAATCTTACTATTGGTGGTGAATTTATTGGTGAGTTTTTGTGTTTCTCAAAGAATTTAGGTTTAAAATATAACTGACCCTTTTTTATTACAGATATAACTACAAGTAAAACTGATTTTACGGGCGAACCTGTGCACAGGCCGTCTCCAATTCGAAGAAATACTTGGACGAAAATCGAAGGTGAAATCATCGTCGATACTACTTCAAAATCAGATTTTATCAACTATGGTTCCACTGTTGAACACGTGACAACAGTTCAGAAACATCGAGATAATTTAACTACTGAAGGGTCAATGATCTTCGATACGTCTAGTCATACTGACTTTAGTCAGAAGACTCTTGAAGTCGAGCGACCGAAACGTAGACGTACTTGGACTAAAGAAGATGTGGAAAAATTCTACTCAACAAAAAGTGCAACCACAACTACAACAACGAGCCAAGACGTTTATACTACCTACGATAACACAGACATTCGCCAAACTCAAATCATTCATCGTGACAATCTAAGACCAGAAGGTACATTCGAAGGAACTCCCAAATCTAAAGACGACTATGGTCCAAAACTAACCAAGCGTCCAAAAGCGACCAAACCGAAAGACAATCTCAAACCCGAAGGAGATTTCGAGCGTCCAGACAAACAAAAGTTTAGTCCTGCCGAACGTCCACAAGCTCGCAAACCTGAAGATAACCTAAAACCAGAAGGTGACTTCACTAAACGCACCTCCGAAAAGTGGAAACCGGCCGAGCGACCCAAACAGAAAAAACCTGAAGATAATCTTCGCCCTGAAGGTGATTTCGAACGACCTAAAGAAAAACCATACCAACCCGCCGAACGTCCACAACAGAAAAAACCAACCGACAACCTCCGACCAGAAGGTGAATTTGAACGTCCCACACCAACTAAAATCGCTCCTGGAGAAAAACGAACTCCAATTCGACACGATGACAACTTACGCCCTGAAGGAGATTTTGAACGTCCCGAAAAAGCTAAATATCAACCAGCTGAACGTCCTAAACAGAAAAAACCCCAAGACAATCTAAAAACGGAAGGAAATTTTGAACGTCCCGAAAAAACTAAGGTTCAACCAGGAGAACGTCGTACTCCTATCAAACAAACAGACAATCTAAAAACTGAGGGAGATTTTGAACGTCCCGAAAAGACCAAGTATCAACCAGCAGAACGTCCAAAACAGAAAAAACCTCACGACAACTTACATCCTGAAGGTGACTTTGAACGCCCCGACAAACCTAAATATCAACCAAGTGAACGTCCAAAACCTAAGCGACCAGAAGATAACCTATATCCAGAAGGAGAATTTGAACGACCAACATCTCAACCGTTTGGACCGGGAGAACGACGCACTCCAATTAAACACGGTGATAATCTACGACCCGAAGGAGATTTTGAGCGACCCGAAAAACCACAATACCGTCCAGCCGAACGACCTCAACAAAAGAAACCTCAAGATAATTTACATCCAGAGGGAGAATTCCAACGTCCTGAAGAAATAAAATATCAACCAGCTGAACGACCCAAGCAAAAGAAACCTCAAGACAATCTTCAACCCGAAGGTGACTTTGAAAGACCTGAACGTCCTGGGTATCAACCAGCTGAAAGACCAAAACAAAAGAAACCTCAAGACAACCTCCATCCTGAAGGAGAATTCCAACGTCCAGAAGAAGTGAAATATCAACCAGCTGAAAGACCAAAGCAGAAGAAACCCGAGGATAATCTCCGCCCTGAAGGTGATTTTGAAAGACCCGAGCGTCCTGGGTATCAACCAGCTGAAAGACCTAAACAAAAGAAACCTCAAGACAATCTCCATCCAGAAGGAGAATTCCAACGCCCAGAAGAAGTGAAATATCAACCAGCTGAAAGACCGCAGCAAAAGAAACCCCAAGATAACCTTCATCCTGAAGGTGATTTTGAAAGACCTGAACGTCCAGGATACCAACCAGCTGAGAGACCCAAACAAAAGAAACCACAAGACAACCTCAAACCAGAAGGAGAGTTTGAACGTCCGACCCATAAACCTATTGGTCCAGCTGAAAAACGAACTCCCATCAAACACAACGACAATCTGCATCCCGAAGGAGATTTTGAAAGACCGGACAGACCCAAATATCAACCAGCTGAAAGACCCAAACCTAAAAAACCAGAAGATAATTTGCATCCAGAAGGAGAGTTTGAACGCCCCGTTACAACTCCTGTACGTCCAGCCGAAAAACGTACCCCAATTCGACATAACGACAATTTACACCCAGAAGGTGAATTTGACCGCCCTGAAAAACCAAAATATCAGTCAGCTGAACGACCTAAACCCAAGAAACCAGAAGATAATCTCCACCCTGAAGGTGACTTTGAAAGACCTACCCCAACAAAAGTTGGACCTGGTGAAAAACGAACTCCTATTAGACACGACGATAATTTGCATCTTGAAGGTGACTTCCAAAGGCCAGAAAAAACAAAATATCACCCTGCCGAAAGACCCCAACAAAAGAAACCCCAAGACAACCTCAAACCTGAAGGTGATTTCGAACGCCCAACCTCTCAACCTCTCGGGCCTGCAGAGAAAAGAACTCCAATTAGACACGGCGACAATTTACATCCAGAGGGTGATTTTGAACGCCCCGAAAAACCAGAATATCGTCCTGCTGAACGTCCTAAACAAAAGAGGCCTCAAGACAATCTACATCCTGAAGGTGAGTTTGACCGACCAGACAAACCAGGATACAGACCAGCTGAACGACAAACTCCAAAAAGACCCGAAGATAATCTTTATCCTGAAGGAGAATTTGAACGACCGACTTCAACTCCAGTGCGTCCTGCCGAAAAACGTGTTCCGATTCGACATAACGACAATTTACACCCCGAGGGAGATTTTGAACGTCCCGAAAGACCTAAATATCAACCAGCCGAAAGACCCAAACAGAAGAAACCACAAGACAACTTACATCCAGAAGGTGACTTTGAGCGTCCCGACAAACCTAAATATCTACCAGCTGAACGTCCAAAGCCTAAGAGACCTGAAGATAACTTATATCCAGAAGGAGAATTTGAAAGACCAACATCCCAACCATTTGGTCCTGGTGAAAAGCGGACTCCAATTAAACATGGTGATAATTTACGGCCTGAAGGAGATTTTGAACGCCCCGAAAAATCTGAATATCGTCCAGCGGAACGTCCACAACAAAAGAAACCCCAAGATAATTTACATCCTGAAGGTGAATTTGATAGACCTGAACGTCCGGGATATCAGCCAGCTGAAAGACCGAAACAAAAGAAACCTCAAGACAACCTCCATCCTGAAGGAGAATTCCAACGTCCAGAAGAAGTGAAATATCAACCAGCTGAAAGACCAAAGCAGAAGAAACCCGAGGATAATCTCCGCCCTGAAGGTGATTTTGAAAGACCTGAACGTCCAGAATACCAACCTGCTGAAAGGCCAAAACAAAAGAAACCTCAAGACAACCTCCATCCTGAAGGAGAATTCCAACGTCCCGAAGAAGTGAAATATCAACCAGCTGAAAGACCGAAGCAAAAGAAACCCGATGATAATCTCCGTCCTGAGGGCGATTTTGAAAGACCTGAACGTCCAGGATACCAACCAGCTGAGAGACCCAAACAAAAGAAACCACAAGACAACCTCAAACCAGAAGGGGAGTTTGAACGTCCGACCCATAAACCTATTGGTCCAGCTGAAAAACGAACTCCCATTAAACACAACGACAATCTGCATCCCGAAGGAGATTTTGAAAGACCCGAAAAACCACAATACCGACCAGCGGAGCGTCCCACACAGAAGAAACCGGAAGACAATCTCAGACAGGAGGGTGAATTTGAGCGTCCCGAAAAAACTAAAGTCCAACCAGGCGAACGTCGCACACCAATCAAACAAACTGATAATCTTAAGACCGAAGGAAACTTTGAACGTCCTGAGAAAACTAAATTTCAACCTGCAGAACGTCCAAAACCCAAAAAGCCAGAAGACAATCTGCATCCGGAGGGTGAATTTGTTAGACCTGAAGAAACAAAATATCAACCAGCTGAACGTCCAAAACAGAAGAAACCGAAGGATAATCTTCGACCTGAAGGAGAGTTTGAGCGACCTGACGAACCTAAATATAGACCGGCTGAGCGTCCTAAGCCAGTTCGTCCTGAAGATAACTTACATCCTGAGGGCGAGTATATAATTGAACAAAGAAATGATTATGTCGTTACTCGTGGTGAGAAAGTTCAAGTAGTTAGACATGAAGACAATTTAAGAATGGAAGGTTCTTTTGAACGTCCAGAAACAGTTCACCTTGGCCCAGCTGAGCGTCGAAAGATGATCAAACATACCGATAATTTACGACCAGAAGGAGACTTTGAAAGGCCCAAACCACATCAAGCTGGTCCTGCAGAAATTCGCAAACCGATAGTACATACTGATAATCTAAAAATGGAAGGAACTATCGATTATGGACGACGAGAAGAAACTGTTCTTCGGGGAGAACGCATGGATATTGTAAGACGCGAGGATAATTTACGAATGGAAGGACAATTTGAAAATTTGGAACATCGAAACGACTATCGTGTGGTTAAAGGCGAACGAGCTGAAGTTGTCCGCCGTGAAGATAACCTACGAATGGAAGGGCAATTTGAAAATTTAGAACATCGTAATGATTATCGGGTCGTGAAAGGTGAAAGAGCCGAAGTAATACGGCGAGAGGATAATTTACGGGTAATCGGTGAATTCCATGATTACAAACGACGAGATGAATACGTTACTGTTGTTAACGGAGAAAAAGTCACAGTTGTAAGACACGAAGATAACTTACGTCCAGAAGGAGAATTTGTTCGTCCTGAAGAATCCAAATGGAGTCCTGGAGAACGCCTTCCTCAAATAAAACCAAAAGACAATCTCAAACCAGAAGGCAAATTTGAACGACCAGAAAAAACTGGTTGGTCACCCGGTGAACGTTTGCCACAAAGAAAACCAGAAGACAATCTCCATCCTGAAGGAGAATTCGAAAGACGGGAGAAACCGAAATGGTCGCCCGGTGAACGTCTACCACAAGTAAAACCACAAGACAATCTTCGTCCTGAAGGAGATTTCGATCGACCAGACAAATCTGGATGGTCACCAGGTGAACGTCTTCCTCAGAAAAAACCACAAGACAACCTTCGACCTGAAGGTGACTTTGAACGTCCTCAAAAGCCAGGTTGGGCACCCGGAGAACGTCAGCCTCAAAAGAAGCCTCAAGACAATCTACGTCCAGAAGGCGATTTCGAAAAACGAGACCAGCCAAAATGGTCACCCGGAGAGAGACTTCCACAGAAAAAACCACAAGATAATCTTCGACCGGAAGGAGATTTTGAGAGACCACAAAAACCAGGTTGGTCACCCGGAGAAAGACTTCCGCAGAAGAAACCAGAAGATAATCTACGCCCAGAAGGAGAGTTTGAACGACCCCAAAAAGCAGGCTGGTCTCCTGGAGATCGTTTACCTCAGAAAAAACCGCAAGACAACTTACGTCCGGAGGGTGATTTTGAAAAACGAGACCAGCCAAAATGGTCACCTGGAGAACGGCTACCCCAAAAGAAACCCCAAGATAACCTTAAACCAGAGGGTGACTTTGACAGACCACAAAAAACTGGTTGGTCTCCGGGAGAGCGGCTTCCTCAGAAGAAACCAGAAGATAATCTACGTCCAGAAGGAGAATTTGAACGACCACAAAGACCAGGTTGGTCTCCTGGAGATCGTTTGCCTCAAAAGAAACCCGAAGATAATTTACGTCCAGAAGGTGAATTCGAAAAACGTGACCAACCCAAATGGTCACCTGGAGAACGATTACCCCAAAAGAAACCTCAAGATAACCTTAGACCAGAGGGTGATTTCGATCGACCGCAAAAACCAGGTTGGTCTCCTGGAGAACGTCTTCCACAGAAGAAACCTCAGGACAACTTGCGTCCGGAAGGTGAATTTGAAAAACGAGAACAACCAAAATGGTCTCCTGGAGAACGCCATCCGCAGAAAAAACCGGAAGACAATTTGCGTCCTGAAGGAAAATTCGAGAAACCTGAACCTCAGAAATATCAACCCGGTGATCGAGCTTCTGTTGTTAAACATCAAGATAACCTGAAAATGACTGGCGAGTTCAATGCAGTCACTTCACAACAAAGCGAATTTACTGTGGTCAAGGGGGAGAAAGCTGAAATCAAACGACATGAAGATTCTTTACGAGTTGGAAGTGGAACAATGGCTACGACTACTTCCCAAAAATCTGAGTTCCAGGTTGTTCGAGGTGATAAAACTGAAGTTAGACGTCATGAAGACAATTTGCGTGTTAATAATGGAACGATGGAATGCTCTACGACCAATCAAACGAGTTATCGAAAGAGCGTTAATGAAGTGAGATCACCTTCAGAAAGTTCTACGTTAAATAAACGTAGACATATGTCTTCTAACATTTCTTTGGGTGAAGATCACACCGTCATGAAAACTACAAATCAAAGTAATTATAATACGTATACAAAACGTGTGGCCAAAGAAAATGTCGTGCAGAAACAGACTATAATTCAACCTCCTACTGTTACTACCAATACGACAACGGAAGCCATTAAAAATCCAGATGGATCGACGACGACGATCACGAGAAATATAACCAATCTGAAAGAAGCAAAAACTAATATTGTGCAACAACGAGAAGCTCTAAATGTGACTCAAAAAGCAAGCACGAAAATTATTGGCCAAAATGAGAACATCCAAGTGGTTACCAATGGATCGGGAAGTGTTAAGTCGATTCAAGATGGAAATCAAATCGTTTCGAGTTCTAGAACCACAAATGGAACTTCAACAGTTACACCGATCGTTTCAAAACAGGAGTTCCATGGTGAGACCATAATGAAATCCGGGTCTCAAAGTCATGTGTCCTCAAGTTCCAGTTCGACTCAGAGTCGAATCATCAATGAAAAATCCCAAACTAGTCACAACACTGTGATCAAATCGGCATCACAAAGTCATATTGGCTCGACCCATGATCGTATTTTTAATGAAAATCAGATGATTCAGGGTGGTTCTAAGACGACACACCACAGAAAAAATATTATGTCTTCCTCACAGGATGTTAACAATCAAGTGTTGCACCGAAAAGGGACTCATACTTCAACCGAAGCCTTGCATACGATTAGTTCAGCGGCTGCTGCCCAGAAGCGTAGTATCCATAACTTGAATGAACAAGGACACTACATTAGCAATTCGAGTCAGAGTGCAGAGCGTCGTAGTATGAGCGCTTTACATCGAGAATCCCAACAACATGAGATGCACCATCGGTCTCCGACACGTCGCGATTACTGTGCCGCATCTTCGGCGACTTCCTACCAGAAAATCGAGCGTCCACAAAAAATAGTTCGGGAAGGAAATTTATCGGTTGGAGGCGCTTTCTATGGCCAGTCCGAATCGAATTCTTATGGAAATTTCGCCAGTAATCAACAACATTCTAGTCGCACTGTACAGCGACGGTCAAATGCTTCCAGCATTAGTTTTGGCGAGACAAATGTTATCACATCATCGTACAAGAAGGAATTCAAACCGGTTACATGTGGCCCGTGTCCAGCATCGCTTTTGATGACATCTCAAGCTCCATTCAAACATACTCGTGATACGAAATCTCACAAATTTTATAAGCCGTTAACTTCTAAAAATTAAACTTTAGAATATAGTTACTAGATTTTTGTATCCTTGTTCAAGTGCCTTAAACTAACAATTTTTTTTAAACTAAATTTCATAACCATTTGTATCGTTTATGTTTAGACATTCCGAAAAAATCTAACAAAAACACCAGAATTGATTAAAAACATGAATAAAATTAATTATTTATAATTTAAAAATATTCAAAAATCTAACATACAGTTAAACATTTCAAGCTTTTATATTTTAAATATTATCTAGTATTATTCATATTGGTGCTTTTTTGATTTAAAATTATCGGAATTATTTTTTTGTTTGAAACAATGTATAATTTATTTTTATTTGCTTAAATCTTTAATAAAAACACAAAATAAAAAAAAACTTTTTCAATATCTATACTAAAAAGAACCTATTTTATTACAGAAACAAACTTATTAAGACATCTATTATATAAAAATAAGTCGGGTTTTCCTTCCTGACGCTATAACTCCAGAACGCACGAACCGATTTCCACGGTTTTGCATTCGTTGGAAATGTCTCGGGCTGTGTGAGGTTTATAGCAAAGAAAATTCAGGAAAAATTTAAACAGAAAAGCGGGAAAATCTTCTTTCACATACAGCGCCATCTCTGATGATACATATTATGTACTACAAACTAATATTTTAAGTAGATAGCGCCGGTGCGTGATACATTGCTTGACAAGCAATGAAAGTTTTCATAGTGCAAAAAATCGACATAATTGTACTCTTCCCGTGGGATAACAAGACAATTGTATCTTACAGGAATCGTGTATTTAATAGAAGTTTTGTTAAAGTACGTGAAATAGAGTTATAACACATTATCCTCAAGAAGGCCTGATCTAATATGTACTACTCCCGTGGGATAGATATGTTTTTGTTTGTCATAGAGCAAAAGATTGACATGATTTTTTGCAATAGGGTAGTTGAAAGGTCAGAGAAAAATATAGATTATTAATTCGTATGTTAGAATAATGCACGATTCTCAAAAGATAGCAGAACAATTGTACTTATCCTACTGCAAGAATCGTGTTTTTAAAAAAGCTATCCCTAAAGTTCATGAAATAGCGTTTTGACACAATCATTCCAAAAAAGTATAAATAAAAATTACAATTTCTACAGCAAAATATGATTTTTAATTTAACATCCGATAACATCGGTAAATTAATAATGAAAATTTTTGAAACATGGAAACTTCTTTCGTTGTTAATTTTTGAATGTCTATAATGTTTAAAAATAAACGTATTAAATTATTATTGAAAAATTTGAACTTGGTGAAAAACTCAGTTTAATATATAATACATTCAACATTTTCAAATTGTATTGCTATTTAAAGAACACAAGTATAAGTATTTTATAATATTCATAAAAACGTATAGAATCAATAAGATAGCTCTTCTAGATAGCTATATAGAATATCTTCCTGGAAAAGTAGTTTATCTGATTTTCATGACCTTTCTATGAATCAAAGATCTAGAAATATCTATCTGTCTTTTTTTGTTGATGGGATGAAAGTTTCCATAAATTAATATCAGTATAATTTAGATACGCTCAGCGAAGCGGGCGGGGACCAGCTAGTTCTTTTATAAGTAGGTGCCATGATACCGTTGGTTTTTTTGTTGAAATATTGACCAAAACTTACATCTTCAGTACGAAATAAAAAACTATTCTTAAAAAATTAAAAAATCTAGTTCTAACGATGTAAGATGAATCTAAACGCATTTAAATTACAAGCTTTTCTTTTATTCGATTCTCATAGACCACTTATAGTCTAAGATCCCGCCGCATGATTGCTACACTCATAATGGAGCTTAATCATTTTATATCAAATTAAAGCTCTTTTTCTGTGTATGTTGATATAAGGGTGACAATCTGAAAGTGACCGCAAATAAGCGAAAATAGATATTAAAATATTCTGTAAATTAAAGATAAAGAGAGAGACCGCGCTGATACCTTTTTCACACAAGGAAGACGAATGCTAGCTTTGCGAGTTTTTTAACTTTTTGCGTGCCTCAATAGCTCGAGACACGCCAACGAGAAAAAACTTGTGGCGCAAACATTCGCTGTCGGCTGTACTCGTCTGACAAATGATGCTGCGCGTTAACTCTCCCTCGCTTTATCTCATCTTTAACAGCTATTTTTTAGAAAAAAAAAAATTTGAAAAAAGAGATTTAATTTGATAGATATATAAATGATTAAGCTACATTATGAGTGTAATAATCATGCGGCGTGATCTTAGGCTATTAGTGGCTATTAGATCGGTCCTGGGGCTCGAATCCCAATGGAAGCCCAACATTTTTTCATAGATTTCTGATTCACTGGTCGCTGAGTGAAATTTTCGTTGGGTTTAGAATATGCCATTGAAGTGGAACACATTTAAATTTTATGGTTCTACGCAAAATGCATAAAGTTCAAGATTTTTTCGAAAACCGATAAACATATCATGTGCATGGTTTTTGACTGAATTTTTGTAATATAATGATTAGGATTCACTAGAAGATTTTAGACGTTCAAACGTTCCTAATTTCCTAATTGTTTATGCATTTATTACCTTGGATTGTTTGTTACTATGTTTTGTATAGGCAACTATTTTATTGATATGTAAATCAATTGCATGGAGGAACGCCGGTTGATTACCATTCATAACAATACATAGAAGAGGAATCTACAATAAATGCATTTACAATTATTAAATTGGCATAAAATCCATGAAAATTCAATGTATTTAAAAAATGATTTTTTTGGAATTAGATCTATTTTCAAATAACTAATATTTTTGTTACCATCTGGATACCAATTTGATAAGCTTGGCAATCTGGATTTGAGTACCTAATTCTTAGTATTCTTACTAACAATTGCTGAAAACTTTGAATGTTCTTTACTCAAAACCGGCAAGAGTAAGTCAATTTATTAAATGGATTCCGTTTATGTACGTAAAGTCATAAGGACTATTTTTTAATTCACACTTTGTCCATGCTATTAATGGATTCCGAGTTTAATGTAAAAAACTGACATGAAATACTTGTTGCTGGGTAAATATTTAATAACTCGGGATATTATTTTTTATATTAACCGAAAAGTGAAACGACGTTATAACTTCTTATAAACTGATGAACACCGGCAGCTTGCATGAAAAAGTGTCACGTTCCGTTTGAGCCTATGCGTGCAAGCGAGAACGCGATACAAGTGATAAAGAAGCACGATATTATTGTTGAATCCTGGACAACGTGTTTTGTGTTTCTCTTTTACAATTTACTTAATAAGAGTTAATTGATTTTCTTCATAATTTTCAGTCTGATTTTATTTTGGAAAAATTATAGTATATTATAGTATATAGTATATATATACTATATAGTATAGTATTATAGAAAATAATGATAATTTAGTGATAATAATTCAATTCAATTCATAAAAGTATGCAATTTTTCATCAATGTTTCTTTATGACGTTATCATGTAAAACTATCGTCCGTAAGCCGACTTTACAAACAACCAATTTTTAATTCCAATTTCTAGCTTTTCAAAGATTGGTATAAAGAGAAAACCAAAGGAAAACCTCATAAGTTTTCTTTTTCCAATGAATCGCTGTTTTTGTCTATATTTTGACTTATTCCTAATTTTATATATGCGTTACTGTAAATATCTATGAATCATTGTTTGTATCTTTTGTATAATTTTCAACATCTTCAATGATAAATGTTTGTATACTTTTGTAGATTTTGTACATTTTGTCATATTTAATCAATGGTCATATCATTGATTAAGGTCATATTTTGCATATTTTGTGATTTTGAACGTTTTGAATCTTTTAAAATTTAAATTGTTTTGAATAGTTAGGTTTTGTGACGCGTGATGTCGCCATCGTTTGTATTTGGTTCTTGGCCAAGCTTGTTGACATTAAATCCATTAAACCATTAAATCGAATCCAACCTAAAAATTTACTATGCTGTTAAACACGTGTTAATGTTTTTGTTGCAAAAAACTTTGGCTATAGAAATAGATCATTTAAAATGCCGGCTTTATCCAATGAAAATAACATTTTAGTGTATCAAGGATGTAATTTTTTAAGACAACGTTTAATTCTTTCAACACTTAGTGGAAAAGCTGTACGAATCATAGACATTCGGCCTTTGGATTCAAATCCTGGCCTACAAGAATTCGAAATTAACTTAATTCGCTTATTCGACAAAATCACTAATGGAACAACGATTGAACTCAGTCCTTCGGGAACCTCAATGTATTACCAGCCAGGATTATTAAATGGAGGTAGTTTCGAGCATGATTGCTGCGTTCAACGTGGAATAGGTAAGATTTAATAGATGTTTAGAATCTGTTTCACCAGCTATTGATATTGATAGAGCGTCTATCTGTCAGATAACTTATTCCTAAAAACTAAAAATTATTTCTATTACCACTTATTTATTCATTAAAATATCTAATAAGTGGTTATTATAAGAATTACTCCGGCAACATTAAATTTAAGCTTCTTCAATTTTACTAATTGGCAGCATTTAGGACGTTAGGTACAAAATATGTTAATGTTACAAAAAACCTTTTTTTAGATTCTGTAATAACTGGTTTGTGTTATTATTGCCATAGTATCAGCAGATACGATACTCGATCCATCACTTAATCAATAGATGAAAAAATATGCCTTTTAACTAGCATAAAAGGTCACTTAGTGGCGTGGTGGACTAGATAGTTGCCTTATACGCCAGTGGTCCTGGATTCGAATCCCAATGAAAGCCTAAAATAGTTTTTTCTGGGGTTTCGGATTTGGCGGTCGCTAATGACCTTAGTAGTTGCTGCGACCTTAAAAAACAAAAAAACAAAAAACTAGCATAAAAAAGCTGCCTAACGTTTCAAATTTTCAAAATATATTATTTGAGCCAGTTTGAACTATGTAAAAATAGTTTTTCAGAATTTTATTTCCATTTAATGAGCTGTAGTTAAAATAAAAACAAACCGAAAACTTAAATTTCTTCGATAACACAGAGAGTAAATGAAATGTATATTTTATCGGCAATGTATGAAAAGCCAGCACTCTTTAGATTGCCTTGGTACCCAAAAGAATTCAATTTTTTTCAAATACAATACAATTTGGTAAAGTTCCACTTAAGACCCTGTTAGAATTACATTGTTAGTGTCATTTGTGTAGAATAAAATTTTCAATCATATAGAATTCAATTTTACAAATAGAAGTGGGTATTGATTAGTATCATTGTAATAGTCCAGTCAAATAACTCTTTAAATCGACATTCGTCCGGGGGGGCTGATTTTTTGATACAACATAAAGATGGCTATTTTTAAGAAACTGCTAAAAAATCAGCCCTCCAATTTTCCGGGAACTTTGGGAAAAATAGGTTTTCTTTCTAATTTTCTATATAACTAGAAAACGGCTCACAAATCGTGAAAAAGTTTCAAATAAAAGTTGTAGAGCGAAGCATTTTACATAAAAAATGTTCAGTAACTTATTTCCGTAAAGTGGATAGTTTCCTCGCTACACGCTTGTAAAGCTTTTCGGCGCTCAAAAGTTTGTGGGACGACGTGACGTCATAATAATGGTGGAAGAGAGACGACCGTGTTTAGAGAGAGACAGCCGTTGTGCCACATGAATACAAAGTATACATGTGTGTGTGCATAACGTATTTTTTTCATTATTTGTTTCAAATAATTCTCTATTAACTCAAAAGTATGTAATGAATTTGTAATTTATACAATATAAAGCAAAATTTAGTTTTATTTTGACCAACGCAAAAACGAAACAATTTTCTCAATTCCACATGTATGATATATTTTGTTTTAATGTCAGATCACGCATAACTTTTGACCTAATGATTCGATTTTAATTTTTTTTTTATCTAGGTACATAGGAAATATGTCTTAGTTTATCCTATTTTAATTTGAATAAAAAATCCATCTCTAAAGGTTTGAAAAACAGGGGTTGAAATATTAACATTTTATTGAATCAACCCGATTTTGTTATTCTAGACAATTTTTTTTAAAATTTTTTATTCTAATTTCAATTAAAAAAAAAAAACTAATCGTTAAGGGTTAAAAAACAAGGGATGAAATAGACACTTTTAAATGGCTATTCCGATTCCGATTTCGATTATTTTTTTTATAGGCTATATTCAAGCGAACAACAAATTTAATTGACTATAGCCTTCAAAACTCTTAGTTTACACAAGACCACCAAATTTCTATTCCTATAATCTCAAATTCTAACAGCGTCTAAAGTGGAACTTTACTTTACCATCTATCAGGCAGCTTTTCAATCCTTTTTTATCCCTTTATAAAACCTGGAAGGCTTTGATTTGAAATATGTATGTATTTAGATGATTTTCTATGTTTTGTACACTATTAATTTTTTTTTCTCTCAATGAATGATGATAGTTCTAAGGCCCTATACAGAAATAGTGTGAAATATATAAATATAAAGATACAAATGTAATAAATAATTTTCTCTTTAACGAAAAAATCCTTTAAACGTAGAAATTGTTAAAATTTGTATGGCTTGCATTGTTATTTTTAAAAGCTTTATACTCTATAGTCTATAACATAATAACCACGCCTAATAGCAAAACACTACGTCATTTTTAGGATTTTGATAACTATTAATATTACTGAACTTCAAACACACTACTGATAAAGGATCCAATCGTATACAGTTTCATAGTCATATGTTCGTTTGCTTGTTGTAATTACCTAGTATGTGTTAACTTACTGTTTCCAATAACTTATTCATAAAATTATTTTTTTACTCTCCTTTTAAGGAAAATTTTATATAAAACGTTAATGCAATACATTTTCTATATGCTTACATTTCGCCTTATAGAGTTTACACTGTATATGTCAACCAACAAAGAGGTATATTTAAAATGATATTTGATAAGTAAAAATTCATAACTATAAATATATAGTTTTTAAAATAACTTTTATGTATAATATAAAAAGGATAGCACGTGGAATAGGGCCTAGGGTGGCAGAAAATCGAAAATCGCCACTGGGTAGGGGTGGTGTTTTAATACGTTTTCCTACATAAGAGTTCAACATTCCTCATATTTGCGAGACATAATTTTAATACAGTCTCTAGAATGTCTAATATTTTATTAATAGGTGGTGAAAAAAGTCCTAAAGAGCACTTTATTTACAGGATATTATCTGGAGGTGTTACTATGTCTTGGCCCATTTTGCAAGAAGCCAATCAATGCCATTTTACGAGGGGTTACAAATTGCAAAATTGATCCTTCTGTTGATCAAATCAAAACTTCCGGAATGTCGATTTTGAAGCGGTTCTTAGTTGTTGATGATGGACTTTCGATGAAGATTAACAAAAGAGGTTTGATGCCGTTGGGAGGAGGAGAGGTTCGTTTTACGTGTCCTCTTCGGAAGCAACTTCGACCGATTCAGTTTACCGATCCGGGTAAAGTTAAGAGGATTCGAGGAAATGCTTATGTGACGCGGATGACTCCAGCGATATCAAATCGAATTGTCGAAACCGCCAAAGGCGTTATGCTCAACTTTCTTCCAGACGTCTACATCAACACTGATCCGTATAAAGGAAAAGATGCGGGGAAAAGTTCCGGGTTCGGAGTGTATTTAATGGCCGAAACAACCAACGGAGTTTTTTATTCAGGAGAACAAGTAAGAATAATATCCTCATTTAAAACAAGTTTTTTAAATGTTTAAAAGTGACTACCCGTGACTTCGTTCACGTAAAATTTAGGAAAACACAGCTAGAATATTTTTTTCCACTTTTAAATAAATAGGTTACAAATATCAGAAGCTACTTAGTGATGCGGTTGACTACATTTTGTTATTATTTAACGCTAGGAAAAGAATGCAAAGAGGTGACTCAATCGAAAAAAATTAAAAATCTAATTTTCGTAGGTTTCAAATTTAATAACGGAAGGTGAAGAGCCGACTGTTCCCGAGGACTTGGGAACAGAGTGTGGACAGAAGTTACTCGAGGAAATTTACCGAGGAGGTTGCTGTGATTCTGCGTTTCAATATATGGTGATTCTATTTATGACTCTTGGTCAGAAGGACGTTTCCAAGTTCGTTTTTGGACCTCTGTCTGAGTATTCAATCGCATTTTTACAACACATACGTGAATTTTTCGGTTTGACTTTCAACTGCCAGCACGTCGATGATGGCGAAAACGACAACATTAATATGGGAGCCGAAAAAGTCGAACTCACCTGTGTAGGAATCGGATTTACAAATCTAAGTAAAAGAGTCTTGTAAATAAATAAACATACTTGTAAAAAATGTAAATGTAAGAAAAATTATTTATTAAGAAAATATAAGTTGCCATTTTATAAAAATTCGTTAATAGTTTCTTGCTGTTAATTTAACCTTAATACCATCAACTGATTTGGCGACTATTGAAAAGTTAATCGTTACGTTTCTTTGACTTTTGCCTGGATGAATCTCAAAGTGTCGCAAGAGCTTCGACACCATCGCCTTCATTTCCAATATTCCGAATTTTTGACCTAAAATAGTTCAAAATTTGTTTTTATAGCTAACAAATTAATAGTCAATATTTTAAACTTACCGATGCAGTTTCTTGGTCCAGCACTAAACGGAACAAAATTAAATGCATTTTCTGCGTAGCGTTCCTCCAAAAATCTTTCAGGAATGAATTTTTCGGGATCTGAATACAGTTTGGGGTCTCGATGAGCCGCATATATGTTTAGTTGCAAGGAACAGTTTGAAATAGTTGCAGTTTCTAAAAAAAATAATTTTATAATTTTAAAGATAAAACTCTCATTATTAAGCAAGCAAACATACAACAAAATAAATATACGAGGGTAAAACATAAAGGAGTTTCCTTTAAATACTTAAATGTTATTGTTTTTTTTTTAAAATAAATAGGGAAGGCTTACTTGAATAACATACTTATAAGTTCCAACGATGAGGTGTGAGTGTTACTTGGAATAGTGGGGTTGCAAAGCTTTATCGTTAGGTTTTTCTTAAATATGTCGAATATTATACTTCAAGCAATAAATAATTGTTATTCATAACTAAAGTTAATTAAATTTTCCACAAAATTGAGTCTTCATTTTTTCTATAGAATCAATGGTTTATGTATGTAAAATGGAAATTTAAACAATTGAAACAACGTATTGTGATAAACAAAGATGGGAGTAGTGAATCACCCATTAAATAAAAAAGGATGAAATGTCAAATCACTTTTATGGAAAACGGTCGAATGTTCTGGAGTGCTGGAAAAAAGACTTAAATCGTACACCCGAGAAAGTTCCGCTTTCAACAATGGGCGATAAAATTTTCGAAGAACATTCTTAGAATTCTATAACATTCGACTCTAGTATACAAGTTGTTGGCAAAGCGCAGTCAGGGCATTCTGTTACATTGTGTGCCTTATTTGAAATTGTGTGAATATATGCATTAGTGGAATTCAAGTGAATATTAAACAATAAGTAATTGTTATTTGCTCTTTGTGTTTTTTTAAATATAAGTGTGGTTTTTATTAAACAACTGCCTAATTTCGATGGATTAAAAGAATCCAAAACGTAAAACTCAACACAAATTTAAGACAAATCATGTGACTGTATTTTTAGCGTATTTTATAATAAAACTAACGCCTACCCGTGACTTCTTCCAAGTAAAATTTAACAATAAAAGTAAAATCAAAAGAAGCCCAAAATCACCTTATTGCAAACGAAAGCACATTTTCCGATAATTTAATTATAAAATTTAAGCAAAGAAAACACACTCTGTAATTTTTTTTGCTATACGGGTCGCAAGATTTTCCTTCCTTTTATCACCGCGACTAATGAGGTCTATTGTGATGTGACTCTCTGTAGGTACTAACTAAAGCAGCATTAGGCTTTTAAATAAAGCCAACACCTGCCTAGCGTCTACCATTGCTATCTCGCCAGTCGTTATGTCCGTTTTAACGAGGTGCTTCCGTCTTTTGTTGAAAGCTGTCTTACATGAGCACAGTATATGCTCGGGCGTTTCTGCCGCTCTCCAGCAGAGACGGTATATATGTTGATATCGGCCTTACTGATCTTGTGAAGACGGTAATTTAAATTTTAAGGTACAGCGGCCGTATAGAGGCTTCTTGGAAGCTTTACGTCCCTTTTGCCGAGTGATAATATTGTCACAATCCCAAGATGAAGACGGCGCCATTTTAACTTACTCGGCCCAGCGGGAGTGGGCGTTACCATCAGTTGGTCAATGAGAAGACGGTCTATTATCAGAAAGTAGTGGTGAGGAGTCCCATACAGAAAGGGGTGGGCCAAAAAGGATTACTGGAGTAAAGATTCTGGAATGATCAATAATTCGGAGAATTCTAGAAAGTGGTGTCGATAAAAATGGATTCCGAGAAAAATAGAGCACAATACAGCCGAATTTTCTAGAAGGATTTTGAAATCCTATATAAGCCCCGGACAAGCATAAGGCGAGGCAGTAATCAAATAAACCACCGAGAGTGTTTAAATAATCACCGAGAGTATTCAAATAATTCATCGACAGTGTTAAAATAAATCAAGTGAATATTGTTTAAGTGCTTAAAGTGATCAGTGAATTGTTGAATAAAGTGTACATTGTGAATATTGTGAAAGTGTTATATAAATTGTTCAGATCCCATGACGTCTGTTGAGGCGCCATTTTTGGTCAGTTGATCTTTTCATTACCCGAATTAATCTTTTAAAATTTCAATCAGGACTTCTAGGTGACCCGTAAGGTCTCCTGACTTCAACTTTGCTTCTGCATTTAATCTTAAATCATAGATTAAGCCTCCCTCTTTACATGAAACTACACTTAAAAATTTTTGGGGAATAAATAATAGCCCATCAAAAAACGTAATTTACACGACAAATTGTCAGCTGTAAAAGTAGTAAAATTAACGACAAATTAGGTATTTAGCACGACAAATTAGATATCCTTACAAACTATTCATGTCACGACAAATTATGTTTTAAGCAAAACAAAAATAGATTTTAAAGCGACAATTGGCGACAATCGACAACCGTCAAATTTATAAGTTATATTTTCCTTATTTGCACTACTTGTATACAGATGCTTATTTATTATTAAGTATTAAATAAACCAGAAATTTATTTATAGTTAATTTATTTAACAAAACAAAACGATTTAACATACAAATAAAAATAAGTCAAATATAAATATATTTAAGAAAATTAGTAAATATTATAATTAAATCTAATGTAAATATAATAATACAAATATAATTATAAATAATACTGGCAATAATCAAAATAAAATAACTAAAATATTTGGTAAATATTGCACATTAAGTCATTAAACGTATAATATGAGTGAGAATGCAATATATTTGTCAATTCTCAACAATTAAAGCCTTTCGAGCTTTTGCATGTCTTCCCCTTTTACGTTAATTACCCAATGGCATAGTCAAATTTTGAACGGACGTGGTTTGCCAGTAATTTGTAGTGCCAATGCATATTTCGATCTGAAATTGCAATAATTGCCGTTTGTTTACATGTTTTGTCGTTTTATTAATTTTTTGTCGTTGTATATTTTTTTTGTCGCCTGCAATTCTAAATTTGTCGTTCTGAATACGTTTTTTGGTGGGCCGAAAAATGTAACCCAAAATTTTTTAGTAAATGTGTCAGTAAGACTATGAGACTATAACTCTTTGAGAATTTCCTATCAATTTTTAAAAGAAATATGTCTACCCTTCAAAGAACGAATTAAGAAACCATAAAAGCAGAGCTTCTTTACTTTGAAATGTTTATTGATGCTTGCAAGAATAGAATTTTTTAAAATGATATTTTAGGAGAACAACTTAAAAATACCAAACTTTCAACATCCTTTTACCCACTCAGGAGTAAAATCTGAAAAATTCTTCCTTAGAAGGGACGTAGTCCACTCAGAAATTAAATTTTAAAAATTCATCTTTTTATCTCCAGCGTGTCTGCCAGTCAACCGCTCTTCTTTGTTATTCATCGGTGTACAGTAGAGATGTTAAAAAATAATCGATTTTTATTTAAATCAATTATTATTTTCTAATAATCGATTTTTTATAATCAATATTCATAGTAACATTAATCGATTTTTAAATAATCGATTATATAAATTACGCGTTTAAATTGATTTTCATAAACAGCGCAAACTTAAATGCAAACTAGCTGTAACGGTTTTTTTTTCATTTTTGTCATTCAAATATAATAGACATTCATTGAAATATTTGATTGTTAAATTTAAAATTCATTATTAAAAGATTGAAATCGAAAAAAATTTTTGAGGCAATAAGGTTGTAATTTTGTAAGGATGCTCATCATTTCATATTTATTATAATAAAACGTTTAATGGCACTGAACTTGTGTATCAATAATCATATTTGCCTTATTCCTTACCTTGAAAGTTTAATGGAAGATTCGCTTTAATTTTTAGTTTTGAATTGGTTATTTTTTTATTCATATCATTTTATTTTTAATCTGATAAATTGTTAGTATGAATCTCTTAGGTTTCATCATTATTAGAATATAAAAAGCAAGTAGAATTTTAAATAAAAGAAAAAATCGATTTTTCCGCATAAATCGATTTTTTTAAATCGATTCTTTTCCATTAATCTCACATCCCTAGTGTACAGATAATGTGTCCATAACTTAAGAGTAATTGTTACTCTTTATTAATTTTTTTGTAGATTTTTTTTTTTAAATAAGCAGTTCAATTTTTTATAACTTCGTAAATATTTTGAACTCTTTTAAGATTTGTGACACATTGTTTGATAGCCACTGCATTGGACAACAATGTTCCGTCACCAGTTGGGAAATCCAGTTTTTAAAAACCATAGTTGATGAAAAAATTTCCATCTGTTATTTCTTACAACTGGTGCACTATATCATTCTAAGTAATATTTAAATAAGCTATGTTTCTATTGTTGATTTTTCCATTCCCCATATTTCGTTAACTAATGACCGTAGAGAAAAAAATAAAAGAAACTATTTTGCGGAATATTTAATTTAATTTAATAAAACACTCGTTCATCACTTGAGCTTAGTTTTAGAAATATTTTAAAAATCCCAAAATTAAGACACATTTCAACTCCTCTCCCAGACAACGCTCAAACCTCTTCGATAGGTACTTTTAGTATACTGTTCAAAAAAGTTTTCCTTATTATTTAAAAAAAAAATACCAATTTTTCAGTTTAAACTTAAATGATTGGACTAATCTTCAGCCTCTCTTTTGCCGTAGGTACCTAAATTTTTACATACTCCTAATTTTACGAGGCTGTAATTTTATGTGGCTTAAAAATAGTTGGCACACAACTAAACTCTTTGTTCGTCAAAATTCTTACCTAATTTTAGGGGAGACTCAATTTTCCGAGCTATCATTGGAACGGGAGGATACAGCCGAAGAGTTTCTTTGATGACCAAATCCAAATAACGCATATCTTGTAACTCACTTTGAGTTGCCACTCGAGATAAATCATCCCCTAGAATACTACGAATTTCCTCGAATATCTTAGTCTAGAAATTTAGTCAACGTAAGAAATCTTGAAATGTTGTCTAATTTATCTTTCTTTTAATACCTGTACATCTTGATGGTTAGCGATTTCCAAAATAAGGAAACCAATTGTTGATGAGACAGTGTCGTGTCCCTAAAATTCGAAAAAAAAAACAGTAATGTATAGAATTTAAAATTTGAAGGAAATTATAATAGTACTTAATTACTTGAAAATTGTAACTGTGTTGTACACGCCATGCGGAAATAAATAAATAATAATAATAAATAAAAAGATTACCATACTTTTAAATTGCGCATGACCTATATCATCCAATGTATGGTTTTATTTTCATCGGAAACAAGCCTAATAAATACACTCATAATAACTTACCGCAAACATAAACGTGTCAACTTCTTCTCGAATATCTTCATTGCTTAAAGGTTTCCCATCCATAGTTGACTGCAATAAAAGATCCAGGAAGGCACATCGATTTTTAATACCTAAATAAAGCTCAAAAATTAAATTTTAATTGGCAACAGTTTTAATAATTTAACCCACCATAAACACTTTCAGATTCGTCTCGTGAAAAGGTTGAATTTTGAAGCTGTTCCCTGCGGGATTCAATCACTTTAATGGTTGTGGTATGCAAAGTCTTCAAACATTCCTGATGTAACCGACCATCTGCGGTAAATTGAAATGGAAAATCAAACATTTTAACGAGTGAAAAGACGCGCTTATTGAAAATGCCACAGATGTTTCTCACTGCTTTTACATAGTCCGAGTCGGAGTTTTCCTGGGCTTTGATTGAAGTTCCCATTGATGTTTCTAGAAGCATTAAACGATGAATAAAAATATGTTAAGGTGTTATAAAGGCTTTAAAATTATAAAAATATATTTTGATTTAATATTTATAATACGAAATATCCAGTGAGGACAAAACATTCAATCATGAAACAGTTCTGTAACAATTACATAAAGTAAGAATGTTACAAAAACTGTTGGAGAACTGTTAGTCTATGCTGTTACGTAGTTGGACGTTTTGTGCTTACTAGGCACTGGGTAGTACAACATATCAAGTATATTTTACGTGTGCCATAGTTTCAAGTTACATAATCGAAGGAAAACAGCAAAAAGCATAAAAGAGAACCTTTGAAAGTTCTTACCATAAGATCATAAGGCGACTTAATTTTTACTAAAAACTTTTTGCTGGGTAAAAAAATATGAAGATAACATTTTTATGATTTTACATCCGAAAAAGCAATTTATAGTAAAGTTACAATATTATATTAAAGTAAGATTTTATAAACGTCCTTCTTAAAAGACTTATCGTTTAAGGGTATCTTTTAAAGCTCATCGAAAAGAGGGTTCAAAATTCTGATAAAAAAATGTAAAGTAATGAAGTAAATTTGATAAGTTTCAATAATAACCGAACCAGTATAGGTACAGTAAAAATTGTCGAAACTCTGTATTAAGTCAATATAGGTACATATTTTTTGGTCATTTGCAAGGTTTGTTTGTAATTTTTTGCCGAATTCATTGTACAGTTTTTACTAAGAGAAAGTTTATAAATTTCAACCAACTAATGTTATGGTGCATATGTTAAAAAGTTATAATTTTGATGTCATAAAGACTGCCCTAAGCTCTATCTGACTTGCCATACTTTTTCTACATAAGTGAATGTGAAAATTATTGGTATAGTTATATCTAGTTATTAAATATTTAAATTATCTACCCAATATTATTTTCAATATATCTTTTTACTGGTTCACATATACAGTGTAAATTCTACAAAGCGAAATTGAAAAAACCGAGTAATAGATAGTATTTCTATGCTTTATGAAGAGCTTTCGTTGAACAGAAAATAAAAGAAAATTATTATAAATAAGTGATTGCAAACAGTGAGGAGAAACAGTAAGTATAAGTAACCGCTTTAATTGCATAACTTTTGTTTTTTTCTTTCTTTTACCTGAGATTATATCGAGAGCACATAGCGTTATATACGGAAAGATATCGAACTCTTCTTGACCCACTTTTTCATTAAGTTTTTCGACCATAATCCCACTGGCCGAGTCGTAGATTTCGGTGAACTTTTCCAAAATTGAAAAGTGGAACGCTGGCATCAAAATACGCCTTCGCTTTTTCCATTTTGTGCCGGTAGCCAGAAGAAGTCCATTTCCCAGCCACGGTGTCAAATAGTTGTAGTCATTCGATTTGGAAATGTGTACGGTGGAGTTCATGACGGTTTCAAGGTCTTTAACACTTTTCGTGTTAATAATGACCTTGGATGGGCCGACTCGAATTTTGAAAATCGGTCCATAGATTTCATGAAGTTTAAGAACAGTTTTCCGCAACTCTGCAATCAAGTTTTTCGTTTTTATTTTTTATAATTTCAAGTTTATAGTATATAAAGAACTTACCAACTCCATTTGCACCGATATCGAATATGTTACCTAAAATAGGAAGTGGTCTTGGCCCCGGTATGTCGCTGTTCTCATTGTAAATAGTATGCACGTGACGAAAAAACACAAAAATCACAATCACGATTAAAATACATAAAAGAATTGCGTAAAGCATTTTCTTTAATTAATTTTTTTCTAATTCGAACCATCCACGAGTAACTTCATGAAAATACTGATACAACTAACAAGCTTATGTATAAATGCTTAATATATAAATGATAATTTTGGATGATATAAACCTTGAAATTTTGAATAAATATTTTTATTACTTAACAACACAAACAAGCAATGTATTACATAAAATTTTAAGTTCCCTATAAGGTGATTGATATGCATAAGTTATTATAAAAATTTGCTTAAGTCTTCTTTATATGTTTATCCGGAGAAGAAGAGAAGAGTTAAAGAATCCACGGAGTAGGGGCTTCACCTAATTAAACTTAATGATGTCTTCGAGTTTTTGCCCAGTTCAATGCATAATCGCAGAAAAATAATAACCAGAAAAAACTCATAAACATTCTTTAAAAAATTAGTTTAAAAAAAACTAAATTAAAAATTGAAATTTTATTCTTGTTTTCATGAACTGATGCTAAGTAACCTGAAGGTTAGATACACAATAATATAAAAAATGTAATTATAGTTAAAATTGTAACAACCTTAATTCTAAAGTGATAAACGAAATAACTATGCGATAAACTTATCGCAATCTAAAAAATTTTAATTTTTTCATATCTTAAAAAAACGCCCAAAATAATTTCCTGTAGGTACTGTAATTTTTTAAAAGCACTAAAACAATATATTCGCCAGTTTTTCATATATGTTTTACATTAAAGACTGGTTTAACAAGAAATAATTTTAAAATATTTTATAAAAAAATAAAATCCATCTTCAAATATGTATAGCATGTATAGATACTTTACAACCTATAGGTAGTTATATAAGTATCTGAACATTAGTTATGGGGACCGTAAAATAATTTTCTTAATAAATAAAAATTAAGGTTTTAAAAAACTATATTTTAAATAATTGATTTTCATTTACCTATGTAATGAAAACCGATAGACACGATATTGCTGAAAATATGAAATTCGGTTAACACGAAATAATACTGTCACCCCAACAAAATATCACATCAAGTTAATAATTTGTTAACAAGAAATAAAAGTCAATCAACCCGAAAAAAGTCATATGTGAAAAAAAAAATTGGAATTTAGAAAAGTCCGATATATTCAAGCCCGAAGATTTTTTCGGGTTGTCAGGCTTACCTATGTAATTTGAAAAATAAGAAATAAAATAATGTTTTATAGCAATCATATAATCAATGTAATTTCTTTATTGACATAATATCTTTATTAATGAAAAAGTATTTTTAGAATACAAGAGCACTTAAAGAATTATCTGCTAATCTGGAACGTAATTTTGTACAGAAGTTATTTACAATAGAAAATGATCTAACTGCTTCAATTGATGATTGGCGAAAAGCTTCAAGGAGTAAAAGATTCTAAACGATTTTATAATTCTTCTTCTAGTGAAATATTTTGATTAATATTGTCCAATAACACTGGTCAACACTGTTTTTGTCACACAAACTTTGTGATGATTTTTGTTTATGTGTGTGTACCCTCATTGAAAATATATAATATTTTTTTCTATTACATCCAGTTTTTTGTAACAGCCGCATATCCCTTTCATGGTCTCATATACTTTTCTTTGTTTGAATAACTTTATTTAGGCGACTATATCCAAGTATCATATACTTCATAGGATCTCATGGGTTCATAGGAATTTCAGTGTCGGTTGCTCATGGGTCTGATACGAAAGAGACTTATGAAAATATGAAATTTCTTCTTGAAAAATTGAACACAGTAAACACGATTGGAAACTTTGTGGAGATTTTAAATTGCACTTTTGTTTGGACTACAGCTTGCTTACCTATACAAAACTTTGCTGTTTTATTTGCGAATGGGACAGTATAGAACAGAAAAAGTCACTATACAAAGAAAGTGTGGTCCAAGCGTAAATCACTTACTCCAGGCCATAAAAATGTTAAATATGATCCTTTAGCCATACCATACCTGATGGCATACTTTTACCACCGTTGCACATAAAACTCGGCCTTATAAAATATTTTGTATTAGATATGCCTAAAGATGACAGTGGATTTTTATATCTGAAAGATAAATTCCCCAACCTCAGCGAGGCAAAAATTACAGAGGGAAAATTTGTAGGTCCACAAATATGACAACTGATAAAGGATAAGAGCTTTGAAGGAAAACTAAATGATCAGGAAAAACTCTCCTGGCAATGGTATGTGAATGTTGTCCAAAGTTTTCTTGGAAAATATAAAGCGGAAAATTACAAAGACTTAATAAATTAACTTAAATTATAATGCCGTATAAAGCCATACAAATTAAAATGTTGTTGACCAGTGTAATTTTTTATTATCTTCGATGTCGTCAACAAGTGACTCGCTTGTGGAAGGGAAAAGACGTTGTTGTTGCCAGATAAGTTTTTGTAACATATTATGGTCTTGTTAAAAATTTTTTGGTAAGAAAGTATCGAGAAACATAATTAAGCCCGAATCCCGTCGGTCTTTGGGCTTGGACTTCGGGCTTCAAAAATCATAAAAAGCCCGTCGGGTTTCGGGCTTGAGGTCCACCCGTTTCAAACTCTAGAAAAATTAACTTCAAAAGAATATTTTGAAAAATATTTTCAAAAGAATATGACTTTCTCCAATTAAATGCGCAGTCACGTTTAAGATTTGAAACGTTTTGTTTGAAATTTATTTTTAAATAAGTACATAACACCTAGTACCTACATATACCTACATGCGTAATGTGTAACGTGCGTAGAGGAAAGTGGGGTATTTGAGAACAATAAACTTTAAATTATCCTAATTAATAATATAAAATAACAATTTTAGTAAACTTTTGCTATAACATAAACTTTAACTTATCTACTTTAATAATTTGATCACAAAACTTTTTTAAATTAACATTAGAATAACAAAAATATAGAATATAAAAACTATTGCCATTCCTATTTCCCCGGTAGTGTGTGGGGTAATTAAACTCAATCCACGGGGGAAATAGAAACTACATTGGGTAATGATAATATATATAATATAAAATTTAATGATTAACTATGTTTCACACAAATCACAGAGGTAATTATTACACATGTATTGACCGTTCGTACATGCATCATGGGCCCATTTCTTACATTTGGTACACATAATCCAGTCTTCTTTAGGGGGCGATTCATATTTTTCCGTGCAGAATATGCAATAATAGTCCACGCCGTCACTTTCCTCGAACACCGTTTTCAAATTTCTAACGACCGCTGTATTGTTTACTGATGGTGAGTTCGTTGTACTTCTTTGTTGTTGAATATTTTTACTTTTCTTTGCAGTTTGCCGTTTTTGTTTTTCCTCTAATTGATGTCTTATGGGAGTGCTGGATAAAATTTGAGAATGTTTTCTTTTTCTTCGTTGTGAAGTTTCTATTTTAGGAATGATCGGCACGTTGGCTATGTCAGAGAGGAGCACAGGAGTTAACGGAGCAAGAAAAGTGTGTATGATTAAATCGGTTTGATGTTCATGATTATGGTTGTGTGATGTTGTTGGTTGATCGTCCACAGGAATTGTTTTCTCAGCTGTAGTAGTAGTAGTATCACGAACGGAAGTAGTATGTGGACTGTCATGACTGTCAGCAGTGTTAAATTTATCAATAAAAGGCATATTTGCGAAGCATTCGTTAAACTTGTCCGTATCGATGGGATGAATTCCAGCCACTCTAAAACCATTGATCGCTTTGCTTATGTTGGCTGTCTTGTTGTACGCATTAGTAAACAGCTCGGCCACTTTGTATTGGGTGATCCGTTTGCCAGGATTGTTAACCATGTAGAGATCACACTGTCGATTGTATGCACATTTCAGTGCACTGAAAAAAGTTAAGTCCAGCGGTTGCATTTTATGTGATACATGAGGCGGTAAGGAAAGAACATGAAGATTGTGTTCTCAAAAAAGCGTGTATGCCCCCAAGCTGATGTGACTTTCATGATTATCTAGTATTATCAAGACTGGCTCGTCCTCGGTAGGTTTAACAAAATTAATGAAGTGCTGTAGGTAATCAACGAATATGGACTCATTTATCCAACCAGAATCAGAAACCGTGCCAATCATATCGTTATTAACGCCATTCAGCAACAGGTCACACATACGCCTTCTTTTGAAGATAAACATTGGAGGTACATATATACCGTTTGCACTTATCGCACAAACAACGGTAGTGGTGATACCGCGCTCAGCGCTTGTCGCTTTTCCAACTTGCTTCAAACCTTTTGGCGCCAATATTTTCGAATTCTGTTGAACAGTATTGATACCGGTTTTATCAATGTTGAATATACGGTGACTAGGAAAATTGTATTTGCGTTGGAGGGCTTCTAGTTGATCAAAAAACTGTTTAATTTCGGTGGCATTGAACGCTTGAATTCGGTTAAGTGACGTTGCTTCTGGAGTTCGTAGACTGATGGAGGGATGTCGAGACATGAATGAATAGTACCAGTCTTTACCAACCATCTGAGATTCTTGGTTAAATTTATGGCTCAATTTGTTGGCTTCAGCAAATGTAAAGGCAATCTTTCGTAGTGATCTAGGTGTGATGCCGTAAAAAGACTCGCAACAATCGAGAATGTATTTTTCCAATTGATTTTCGTGACTATGATTAAAGACAGGGTGTCGTCCTTTTTTCGGTTTCTTAAATTCTTCTAGATGCACTTGTCGAAATAATGTTGATTTTGGTACTCCGTATTTGGTTGCTGCTTTGCTTAAAGAAAGTCGTCGACATCTCACATCATGTCTCGCGCGTTGGAGATTTTCAATTGTGTACCGCGGTGTTGTTTTTCTTGTGTAATTTCTGGGCATCTAAAGAGAGAATTTTTTTTTTCCGTAGAACAATCATAATTATTGGAAACAACAGCACAAAATAAAATTGATCCAAACAAATTGTTCAAACAAAACAACAACAACAACAAGTCAACAAAACGAAACGTTGCATCAGAGTTTAAAATAAGAAAATTCTTCGAAAAAATTGTAAAATAATTAATTTCTTACATATTAATAAGAAACGTCCACATTTACCCCGCGAAAATCGTTCCAAATTACCCGATTTAGGCAATTCATATTAAAATGCTCGATACTTAAAATATTTTCTTCATTTAACTTAAATAGCCACATAAAACTAATAAATGAATTGTAAATGAAAGATAATAACAAAAAAATACACACTAAAGGTCAAGAAATATTTTTTCAAAGATTTTTACATACGGCAAAAATTGTAACAAAAGATGAAATTTTAAATATTTACTTACCGTGACAGTATGCGAACGCCAATTTAAATATTTTTTTCTGTCAGGAACGATAAAGCACACACTTGTCAATTCAAACACTAATAAAAATTTTTTTAAATACAGAAATAATTAAAATTTAACTGTTTTTAATTAGCCGCTGTTCTCAAATACCCAACTTTTCCCTATATTTATCGCTAGCGGTGCTAGCTAGATGGTATAACACAATACAGTAGCTATAGCTATATACAGTAGTAAATAATAGCTATGATGTAAAATAGAACAGAAAATTAAATTTAGTACCTACATAAATCGTTAAACACAAATAAATGTATCGATTTCTTCAATTTCGTGTCAATCATTTTCTATAATGTTTATTTAAAATTAATTTTTTTTCAATTTAAATGAACCTCTGGTAAAATGTAAATAACATTCCATGTCAGTAATTTTCAACTTCGAAGGGTATGGGTTGACTATACTTGATTTGATTTTTAAGCTGTTAGACTTGCTTTTCAAGCTACTTGACTTAAAGGCTTAAGACCAAGCCAAACTCAAGTCAAATATTAATATTTAAATACCAAGTCGGGTCAAGCATTAAATTTGCAAACTATTTGATTTTAAAATGTAAAAATTAAGCTCAAGTCATGGCTCAAATTGTACAAATACTTGATTAGATGAATATGAGGAATACATCCCCAAAGGAGTCAGAGACTATATAAAAAGTTTGATAAGCGCTGTTCTACGTAATAGAAAAATATTTATCGAAATCAGATCATTTAGGGAAATAATAGAGTACCTCATTCTCTTTCAGTTCATAGAGATGGAATTTTTCTACTAAATTAAAAAAAAAAAAACAATTCTTTAGACTACTAAAACTAATAAAAATAAGGAAATATAAAAATCGAATCAATTAATTACTAGTTACTACGTACTATAGTAGAAAGTTCGGGAATATTTAGTGAATCATCACGAAACAGCCGCTGAAGACTCTTTGATTTGATCCACTGATGACGATTGTATGGTATCCAAAATACGTATCGGTAGATACATAGGTAATGGTTTGGATATTTTTATTGGTTTGGTTTTTCCATTTACTTTTTATTTTATATTTTTCATACGTATTCTGCTTTGTAAATATACCTACAATTGAAAAATTTTTTCTAATGACAAATAGAGGAAGGTTTTTGTTTCATACATTTTCATTCAACTTTAAAGAGTGAAATTTTATCTTCTAATTTGATTTATAATACACCTTTTCGTGTTATGTTTTACTCGAAAGGAAAAATAAAATAAAATAGTGAATATCTAAATAATAAAAAAGAAAAATATTTTTATTGCCTAAAAATTATTTTATTAAAAATAATCAAGTTTAATAATAATTAAAGAACTTTTTTTTTCCGAAATTTGAAAAATTAGCTTTGGAGTAGTCAGTAAGTACACTTTCAGTTGGATAATTAATAACCTATATATACCCCTTAAAGTAAGCAACATTTTTACAATAGTTACATCCGTTACATCTTCTGTATTCTGTAAGTAAACGTATATAAATCAATGGTATATAGTAGGTAAAATAAAAGATTAAAGTCAATTAGGTTTTCAACTTAGAGATCCGTCTCTATTATGTTTTATGACTACATCCTAATTCTGTTTCTGTAGATTAGAAGGTGACTAAAATATCTTTAGCACGAATATTTAACTCCTCAAAAAGAAAGTTATCCCCTATTTTATAATCCTTTTTATACTAAACAAAAATAAATACAATAGCAGATAAGACTTTGATAAATCCTTTGTTATACATAATATAAGGAAAACAAAACCACATATAAGATTAAAACTCATTTCAAGAATGTACTTGAAGAGATTTGATCTTAAATGAACGACTTCTGGGGAACAGGAACTGCTTAAAAAGAAATGCAAAATAATAAAAACGTAAATATAGAAGTGGTTCGAGTTAAAAGAACCAAAATTATTATTTTTTAAATTAAAAGGAAATTTTAACGTTTATTGAAATAATTTATTTAAGTCTGACCGGACCAGGACTGAAGAACACTGGAAAAGAGAACTGGAACAAATTTCTTGTCATTTTTTTATAATAAAAAATTGTATTCAATGCTGTTTTTTATATATGCAATCACTCAAAAGCTCAAAAATAAAATAAAACAAAATTTAATACTTTCTAAAAACACTAGCACAAAATTAGACAACAATTAGGGATTCATTATTGACGTGATAACGTCTTATAGATTGATGAACACCGGCAGCCTGTATGAAAAAGTGTCACGTTCCGTTTGAGCCTGTGCGTGCAAGCGAGAACGCGATTTCAAGCGATAGAGAGGCACGATAGAGTTCTGCTACTGGAACGCCGCCACGGAAGCTTCGTCGAGAACTTGTACAATAAGCTACGCGAGCTACGCCCCGTATTCAATTATTGTTGAATCCTAGACAACGTGATTTTTGTTTTTTCTAAGATTTAATTGATTTCCTTCATAATTTTCAGTCTGATTTCATTTTGAAAAAATTGTTAATTTTCAATTAACTCCTTCTTTATATTATACAAAATAATGATAATTTAGTGATAATAATTCAATTCAATTCATAAAAGTATGCAATTTTTCATCAATGTTTCTTTATATGACGTTATCACGTAAAACTATCGTCCGTAAACCGACTTTACAATTTAATTATTTTACTTAATTTTTAAGCTGTTAGGTTGAAATTTGAGTTTAGATCACACTCAAATCTTTAGTTATTATTATTTAAAAGTTAGATAAGTCAAGCATTAACTTATTATTATTATATTATTAACAAGTTATTTCATTTACAATTCAAAATTTTAAGCATTAGTTTTACTTTAGGAATATGCAACTAGTTCACTTGATGAATCTCTAACAACAATTGACACAACTTTGTCAAAAAGGGTCCTGGAACGTCGTTTAATCGCGTTAATTGGGAAAAGGCCTAAACTAGAATTAAGGTAGTGCGTTCAAAAATTCAGTGTATATATATATATTTTTTTTTTATATATGAGAGGAGGAAATCCTCAAGGACACCCAGGGGTAGTGTCAGACTCTTACTGACTAAAACCTCCTCTCTTAACTTCTCATTTCCTGGAACCGCGTGAGCATTACTTCGGGAAAAGAGAACTCGTACTCAGATCAACCAGTTTCTGTTTCTTCCTTGCTCCTCAGTTGTATGATATTCCGCACGAGGGTGTCTACAAGGTTCCACGTATCCTTACTAATAAGCATGTAGTCCACACAGTTTTCATCAGTGTGTATATATATATATATATATATATATATATTGATTATTTGTGGTTCAAAAAAAAAGATAAAACTACGACAAAAATATTAATATTGCCATATTATGTAGATAATTATAAAGATCACTTAAAAAGACGAAAATGAATAAAATTTATATCAACATACAAATATATATATATATATATATATATATAAATTTTAAGTGATACTTTTTAAGTGATCTTTATAATTATCTACATAATATGGCAATATTAATATTTTTGTCGTAGTTTTATCTTTTTTTTGAACCACAAATAATCAACTTGTAAAACATTTATAAACCTGAAACTTATTTGTTTGTATTTCGAATGAAAAATTGACCATTAAATTGTGGTTTTTCTTTAACTTATTGTTATATTACTTTTTTCTATAATTTCATTCATATAACTGGGAAATCCGGTCACAAAAATAAATGAATGGAAATATCCAACTTCCCTAAATTTATATATAAACTTTTTTGTTCGTTATTAAATTAAAAATTGAAATTAAAAAAAAAAGATATTACATATTCTTCGAATTCAATAAAAATAATATTTAAATTTAAAAGGCAACTTTCAACCAATCAAATCAATCCCACAAACTTCTATAAAACCACGCCACTGACGTCATTCTACCATGTGCACAACCTGTGGAAAAATATAAACGAAACGATGTGTGACAAAAATATAACATTTCCTAATAATATTTTTATAAATTATAATTTATTATGTAAAAGTAAGTACATTATAACTCTTAAAATACTAATTACTTCATGCAATCAACTTCTCAATACATTTAACCGTCTAATAGCGGATGTAAATATCGCATAGCCTAGTTTTTTTGATTGCGACAAGTTAATTTGACCGATTTCTCTCGTAGCTTCCCAAAGGAACTGGAATCAATTTTAAACTTTTTCTTTGATTTTGAATTTGCTTTATTTGATCGGTGGATGCCTGACCGAAACGATTTGCAAACGGATCGGTTACACAACGGCATTCCTGGAGATCATAATATGCTCCTGTTGAACATTCGACAGGGTCGCGACATCGACAAACACAGATATCCTCGTCCCATAACTTGGTATCGTTTAGTTTTTCACACTTTCGCTTTTCGTCTTCATTTCGACAAGAACAGCGACATTCATTCGGTCTATACACCTGGAATTGGTTACAATCCTACAAAAAAAAAAAATGTAAAAGCTGTTTTTAATGGATTTACTCTCGAGGAAAATAAAACTGTAAGTACATAGCATAGTGCAATTCATGCCTAATTTTATCGAAGTTACAATAACTTTACATTGCGCATGACTTGTGCCGTTCAATGTACAGTTTTAATTCGTCGGGAACAAATCTATTATAAAAATTACCGTTTCCTTGATTTTGCAATCACATTTGCATCGTACATGTTTTTCGACTGGGATAATTACGCGTCCTCTGTAACCGAATCGACCAGAGCCTGTATATTGATTAACTGAGACTTTGAAGTTAACAATTTCAACTTCGCTAGGTTGACACGAAAGTAGATGGTGGTTACAGCAGCCTCCACATCGTTCCAACCTGGTGCACGTCGGAAATATAAAAGAGCCAACTTCTCGCTGAAGAGGCTCTAATTTCACCGTTTGCAGTTCTGGTTGGCATCCAGCTGGCTTTGCCTCAACAGCGTTAGCTAAAGATTCGATTAATCACACGATTCATTATGTAAAAATTAATTTTAACTTACCTCGAGCCCCACTATCGTCAAATCTATCTAAAATTAAAAAAAAAAAGTTTAATGTCAAAAAGAATTTTTTATTGATTGATTTATGATATCAAGATAGCTAGCAGGATAATTGAATGTCGAATCAAGTAAATATTTGTTTAATTTTGGGTTTCAGAAGGATCATTTTAAGTCAAGACGATGGAAAAGGCGCAACAGGAGCAAGCAAATCATTTTGTTGAGTGGTACTGTGACTTGTTGGAGAACCATCGGGAACGTTTTTATGCGTATTTGTCGCCGAAAATCACGTTCGAATGGTTCGGTCGAAGCAGCCGTGGCTGTACGGAGGTAGCCAAAATGATCAACACATTGGGTGATTTCAAGCACGAAATCGAAAACATTGAACCACGCACCGAAATTCATCATCGTGATAGTAAATATTTTCAGTAAGTCGACTGCAAGATTATTTTCAATTGAAATAAAACTATAGAATAGGCATTAGTGCCTTTACAAAATAAAGATTTTAAAAAATAGAAATTCAAATCAGTATCTTAGGTTTATATTGCATATGAATTGGGAATGCACCTAATAGATTCGAACCTACATCGACCTTCACCGAGTTGATAATAGAATGAAACATATGTGATTATGAATTTAGTATATTAGAAAATATATTAAAAATGGGTTGGCTAAAAAATCCGGGGTAGACTATTTTTAATTATTTTAAAAAAAATATTATTTTTAATAAAATATTTCAACATCAAGACAATAGAAAAAAAATTATATCATCATAAGCTTTATTTTTTTGCGAACACGTTGATATAGGTTTGTCTGCAAAAAGTTTGGTCCTATTAGGGATTAGCGAATTTTAAAGATTTAAATTTTAATGCGCGTGGAAATGTGTGACAGAGAGATCCGAGGTAAGTATACTGTGTAATAATAAAGGACCCAACATCGCAGTCGCCTTTGATGTGTACAATTTTTCTATTTGTTGCAATATTTTATTAAAAATCATTTTTTTTAAATAATTAAAAATAGTTTGTCCAGTATTTTTTTAGCCAATCCATTTTTAATATATTTTCTAATACACCCATACCTCACTTTGCGTCGTGGTTACGTTCCAAAAAAACACGACGCAAAGTGAATTATGATTTTCTATAGCAAAAATGTTTACATAAATACAAGAAAAACGCAAAAAAAAACATGCAAAAAAACAACGCTACTTCGAAAATCTAACGACGTACAGTGAAAGTTAGTACTAATTCAGCAGCGACGCAACTTCAAAAAAAACGCAAAACGTAACGACGCAAAGCGCGGTATGGGTGTATACTAAATTCATGATAAAATATGTTTCATTCTATTATCAACTCGGTGAAGGTCGATGTAGATTCGGATCTTCTACTAGAACAATTTATGCTATTAAATTAATATTAATAAAGAGTATTTTTAATTATAGACCACAATCGAGTTACGATCGTCAAGAACAAGGAGATTGTATTTTCGAGCCCGAATGTGAAAATGGTTACTACGAAATGAATTTTGAAGATAGCGCAGATTTGAAAAAACATAATTTGAAAGTTGAGCATGTGAACGTCGAGTTTTCCAACAACAACAACATTACGTTAATTACAAACGATGGTCGCTCTGAGGCGATTCAATCGATCGAGGAGTTTAGTACTCCAAAAAGTTCCTCTGTCTGCATCCAAATTCCACATCTGACCGATGAAAACATGGAAATCGGAGCCGGCGACGCCCAAGCCGTTCGCATGAAATACGTCGTTATCACAGGCTATTTGGACCTGAGTAGTGCTGGTTGTTCTCGATCTCTGGCCGATTCAAATCGGCAATTTTTAAAATTGAAAATTGCGTACACGGAAGACCGACTAAGCAACGAGTATATGATTTTTTTCGTCATATACGAAACGAAAAATAAATGTCGCCGAAATTTGACGGTTCAATTTGACAACGTTTACAATGATAGTAAAAAGAAAAATGAATCAAAAATTTAATTTGTATGAATGTATCTAAATATATAGGAACTGGTGCACAGTTCGGTTTTTTGTTGGTGTCGGAATTTGATTAAGTGCTGATTCCAAATATGAAAAACAAGTTTTATCATTTTTCAAAATTTAATGTTACCATATGACAATCGAAAATCTAGGTGAATCTATGATTCATAAAACGTTTAAACTTATTCTATTTAAGTTACTTTTCTTCGGCTTTCACTTAATTTCTCGAATAAATTTATTTATATTAGATGTAGTAATCAAAGTTATTCGAAGAAAATTACAACGTGACTCATAGGAATATCATGCGTTTCTATATAGATAGAATAATGAACGAAAAAAGTGCCATGAGATTGAAATTGTTAATTAATAACGGGTTAAAAATAATATTAACAAGTCTATCTTGAGGAGTACAAGGAGTATAAGTCAATTTTTTTTATTTGGTTTTTTTTCACTATCAGTTCATATTGATCATCTGAATATATTATGTAGTAATAATACAAGTGTTGAGAATTTTTTTTCTAATAGTTCAGTTTATAATAATGAATTTCCTATCGAAAGTATTAATACACAACGCAATAACATTCTGAAAATGTGAGATGCGTTTTTTGTCAAGTGATATTTGATTTATGTACTGATTCCTTGTACTAATTACAGTAGAACTATACAGGCAACCAGTGTTTAGATAAGTATAAAAAAAAATTTTTTTCTCATGAAGGAGCATCGAAGTCATTTTCATACGGAGCGGCGTATATGATATTTGGATGTCTCACTTGCTAAATCGATTAACTCCATAAGACAAAAAATTAAGAAAAATAATAAAATTTGTTTCTGAAATACATTATGTATTATGCAATTGCTAAGGCGTCGTTCACACTGACACGAGGCGATATATCGTTAGAAATGTATCGTGCCGACATATACTATATTAATTAAAACTAAACTGCATTCACCTTTAATGTCAACCAACGCAATACCACTATTAGTTGATTAAAATGCTGTTTTCTGTAACCTGTGTACATTCAGTTATCTGTTCTACGTATATGCGTTCTCTCATCTTGCGTGGATTTGCGTCACTCAACACTTGAGTGACGTCATATAAATCACTTGCTCCGCTCATATATGCAATATCCTATTCTAGTAATTTTCAATATACCATGGAAATATCGAACGCGATATATCGCCTATGCCAGTGGTGCGCAAACTATTTACATTTGCGATCCCCATTTTTTTTGAAAAAAAATTTTCGCGACTCATGAGTAGACAGTAGACGTTTTTTAATCGTCAACGTAGTTAAAATAAAATTATTTCTTTTGAAGTTTTTGCTTTCTACTTGGATGGAATAGGAGTAGAATTAGAGTTTGTGTCTAAAGCTGTTCTCGGTAACTATTTTCAATTGAATTTTTATTTGAGCTGGCTATATTTTTTATTTTCATATAAAGTTCTTTAAATTTAGCGACTCTAAAAAATATTCTCGCGACCCACGGTTTGCGTACCACTGATCTATGCGACCGACAAGTAGCATTTCAAGTAATATACTACCTGTGATTTATCGGGCTAGTGTGAAATTTTTTATCACCTACATGTAGTTTTCAAGTATCCAGCTGTTCGTATCGTTTATCAATTGCGATATTCGTCTCAATGTGAACTGTACTTAACAATAAATTGCCCTTGAGTAAAACCCATTGTTAAAGAAATTTGTTTTGAATTTATATTATTAGGAGCCAATTAGGTGCTTTGATATTAACATTTTATGAAATTCAGAAAAATGGAGTTAATCGATTTGGCAATTGAATCATCCACTTATTAGTCTAGGAGTTTTAAAAAATTTTATGTTTGTCATAACTTGAATCAATTTTGATTTTTTTTCATTTTCTCTTGGAATTTATTTGATGATTTTTTTTTTAATTATAATTACTAACAAATGCCAAATATTATTTTAAAGTTCCGGTTTGCTTGGTCTTTATGAAACAGAATTAGGATTGAATCGAAAGTTCAAAATTAGAGACTCGAGTATAAAAAGTATCAGTTTGACTCAAAAAAAAAAATCAAAAAGGTCTCAATGATTTCAAGTGCTTTTAAAATCTGCTAAAGAGCTTCCTCTGTTAAAAAAAGTTTTGCTATCGACTCAACTCAGAATTCCGAAGCAACTCAATTTTTGAGAATTGGTAGTAACAATATGTAGCAGTTACATGTCGATAGCATATTATGTAACTGTTACAAAATTTTTACGTAATTGGACTGTTCATTTGGCAAATGTCAAAGACAAGGTAAACGAGAATTTTATAAAAATACTATTTGGTATAATGGCAAGTATTTAAGGATCGTCCATAAATTACACCACTGAATTTAATGATTTCTTGACTCCTTCCCCCGTCTTAGTCACAAATGGTCACCTTTGTGAAACTTTCTTCCCTCTTGTATGACGTCATATAGTTTACAGTTAATATTTTGTTTAGATAAAATTTTCACATTCTAATACTTGAAATTTGAATATGTGACGTCACAAAATGTATGACTCCTTTTGCTCCTTGTCACATTCGGTTGACCTCTCCTCATCTCTTAACGTATGAGGTAATTTATGTATGCCTTTATCATTAAAAAACATTTAAAAATTAAAGTAAAGAGAAAAAAATCAAAACTATAAAAAAAGATCTTGTTCCTAAATTAATAAAAATCCTGATTAATTTTGATAGTCCTTTATGAGAAGATAATTTTTTTTCGAACCTATCGGACACCCTGTATGTTCTTGTCTTTGTGTAAAGAATTTATTAATCTTGTTTTACTTACTTATTCGTAAATAAAATTCTCGGAAAAAAGTATAATTGGAATTAGCACGTAAAAGTTGAACCAGACATCACAATATAGTACATAATATATAAGGGATGTGTAATTTTTTTTTTAAGAAAAATTTATTTTTGATGGAGAAATATTTCCAGTGTGAAATCTTAGTCTTCCTGTATGTGTTTCGTTTCCTTATGCAAAATTGTGACAAAAATATTGATTAAAATTTATAGTTATATGTATTATCCTATCTAAGTTGTTGTACAATGTAAGATTTATTTTTTTATATATATATATATTTTAAATAAATTACGTTAAATAATAAAATATTGCTTACTTTCGATGAAAGATTCGCCGAGGGTTTCATCCTCGTCCAAAAAGCGACTTTGGAACTCTTCGAGGTTGTCGACATCGTTTAATTTTTGAATCAAATCAATGGGAAGCTGAAATTTAAACATTTAGTTGGGAACTCGTTTTTCTTTTAACTTGTAGTATTTACCTTTTCAATTTCAGTCGCAAGTATGTCGAGATCGTGTTTAATTGGAGGTAATGTAGTTGATGTTGTTGATGTCACACCATTGGAATGTTCTTTATTTTCACCTTGATTTTGAGTCGTAGATTGGTGATTTTGGGGCACAAAATAGCTCTTATCGTCAGGAAAAACAATTCGATCGTCATCACAGTGAATCGTTGTTATCAAAAACAACAACAATAAAGGATATAAAGCAATATTTGTGTGAACTTTAGTAACCATCTTGACGCAAACAGGATGAAATAAAACGCAGTTAATGTCTATTTTTTTATCAATCGAATGATTTGTGGTTGAATCGAGCAAAGAAAACCACAATTGAAATATTCTTTGGTTTGATTAAAGTTTCATGATTAGAGCCTTGATCAGTTCCCTTGATACCTACTTAAGTAAAACTTTCACACGTCGTGTCATTAACGACAACGCACGTAAAACTGTTGCTAGACATTTTTGTCGTCTTATATAAATGAGGATTGCATCGTTAACTGGTTTTTTTCATTAGCAGGAAATTCCCAGTTGAGCCATTTACCTGGCGCTTTGATTTATCAAATGCAATATGTCATAGGTAAATAAATCGGAGATTTTACAATCTTTTAAAGTCGTTAAGTTGTTTGGTAAAAGTAGGGATGTAGTTCTTAACAGGGCCGGGTTTACATAGTTTTAAAATTTATTCATTACTTTTATTCTCTATTAGTTATTACTTATCCGCTTCGCTGAGCATAAAATAAACTCTTTTAGTTTAGATATAGGTAGGGGAGACCGGGGCAAGACGAAGCTCGGGGCAGGATGGGAAAAGTGTTTTTGTGCGTGACTAGTGAACATAACAGAGTCTAACAAAGTGTCATTCGGGCGATGTTCGGTCACGTCACACGAGTCTGATCGGCTCGTTTTTGTCACTATTTGTTTTGGCTGCGTGGCGAGAAAAAACAGCTTTTTAGAGAATTTTTACCAAGTATATGGTTTCTAAGAAGATGTGCACAGAGGTAGATATCAGTGCTATTGTAAAATTTTAAGACGTACTTTTAGTAATGGTGTAAGACTAATGAAGTTAGACTGGATTTTTGCAGAATAATTTTTGAAGGTTGGAACTGTTGTTACTTCTACAAAATATGTCTAATGGGGCAAAAAGGTCGGGGCATAATGGGACTGCAACAAATAATAAAAAAATAAGAAAAATGAAAAGAAACCCGAAAAAAAGCATTTGAATAAATGGCACAAAAAAAAAAACTCAAACGGAAAGTAGTTCATCCAAAGAAGAAAATGATGACTGTGCTTGCATCTATTGTGGGTACCTATACTCAGAGTCAATCGAAGGTTGGGTTATCTGCAACGTATGCCGTGTATTGGCACATAATTGTTGTGCTGGAGTTGATGGAGAAGATGAACAAGGGCACACTTGTGAACAATGTCTGACGGATTGAATATAATATGTAGTATGAAATTTAATATACATATGTCCTCGTTTTGCCCCGCAGCGTTTCCCATTTTACCCCACCCGTGGGGCAAGACGGGAAATTTGGGAACTTTTTTAAAATTATATTTGTCAAAACAATTATGTGATTTTAGACGTTACAAGGTATAATTATAGTAGATAAGTCTATACGTTTTATTTCTTTTGTAAAAGAATTTCAATAAAGAGTTTATTTTTCTTTCTGTGACGATTTTTGTCTTAGCTATCCCGTCCTGCCCCGGTCTCCCCTATATGTGGATTTTTCATAGAACAAATGATTTTTGTGTTATTATAGGGAGCGACGCATTTTTGGAACGATAGCTTCAAAGACTTGAAATTTGTAGAAAAGATATAAATTTTAAGGACAAGAAAAAATTATAAGGGATACAAGGAAAGTAGTCTAAATTCAAAATTTACTAAAGGGCTTCTATTTCAAGATCAAAAAATTAATTTTTCTTAATGTCTTTCTTGATCTCTTGGTGCAAAACCTAAGAAATGTTGAACAGTGTGTCACATACTATTAGCATTTCAAAATTTTTAAGTGTTAGATTTTAAATTCAAAACAATTTTTTTTAATTTTTAGTTTTTTTTTTCAATTTAAAATTGTGAATTTTTAATAGAAATTGGACCCGTGGGATCCCTAGCCTATGCTATTACAACTCTTAATCTAATTGTATGTAAAATTCCTCCTCTGACCAATGCCAGGAGGGAACAGGTTTCTCATAAAAAGTTTGATTTTTTTTGTTTTTAAAAATTGTAAGCGCTCAGCTACTATAGGCTATGACTATGCGCTCTCGTTCAATACATAGCATTTCAGTAGTTATACAGAAGAATAAAATAAAAAATTATAGATTTCCAAGGCTTAAAAAAATAACTAAGTACCTACATAACAGTAATAATAACTAAAATAAACATACAATTGAAGCTCCATCTTAAAAATAACATATAAGTATACAATACCAATTTAAGAGCAATAAGGAGAATTAAGAAGGATAACAAAATAAGATATTTATATAATTTATTATAATTTTTAATCTTCCAAGTTATGGAAAAAAAATACTAAAAGAAAATAAAATGCATTAAAAACTCCCCAAGGAAGGATCTAAGTATCATCATCTGCCTCATCTATGGATCAACTTGACATTCGAAGGTTTGGCGGCCCCCCACAAATACGCACTAAATACCCACGTTGATCGGAGTCTCGCCTTATAAACCAAGAAACCTTTGAACTCAGACTTAAAGGCGATCGTTTTGCAGTCAGCCATCCTAGTCTCACAATCAGTTGTAGAACTTTTAGTTGTTCAACCTATCACAAAATAATGAAATAATCAAACACAAATGGGAATAAACACATAATGGGAAGAAGTTTAGTAGGGAAACGGTTGAAATAACAATTGGTGAAGGTAAAAGGGTTCGAAACTGCTTACAAAATCTAAGTATATCGATACTTAGATACTTCGATTAATACAACAAACTGCAGCTTTGAATGCATAATTAAAATTCAAACTTTTTCAGAAAATAGTATTTCTTCAAGGGATTTTAATTTGACCTTACAGGAATTTCCTTATTTCCAACTCTTGTCAGCTCACTAGGCATGTGCTTACGGCCGGCAATACCAATGGGGCGACAGTCTTACGTCTTCAGGACCACGCATAAATTTTTAAATCCGGCCCTGCTTCAGATCCCTTTTCTCGGAATCTACTCATCATAAATACTCTTTTTTTTCTAGGTAGCAAATACATTCAAATGAAGACCGTACCGAGCCATTTTCTTGAAAAGATATCAACCGAAAAAATACAAATAATGGTCAAAAAAGCAGTCCAATTTTTATACTGATACTTTTATACTTGATACTGAAATGAAATATATCGAAAAAACTATGAGCACTATAGATACTTTTATCGTGATCATGCTAAAAAAATGGAAAATTGAAATGCTCTAATTTTTATTTGCTGAGATTTTTGAAATTTTGTAAAATAATTAACATGGTACTATGGTATGGTATAGTATTAAATATTTACAACGACGTGTTGACTTTTATTAAGTCTTCATCCGGTTCTAAAATAAAAAATTATGCAATTTTTTTAATTTAATCATACATTATTTAACTGCCCAAATTACCTAAGATTTTTACTAACATTCGATGAGATCAAAATGTCTAACAATAAGAATTTCTACATATACACTTATATATAGTTATAATACATAGTTTATATTTATTCTTATTCAAATAGTTAATATTATCTATTATTTGCAATTTTATCTTGCTTGAATTTGATTATTAGGATTGTTTTTAACTAAATCAGACTTATATTCTAGCTTTTACCTTAATGGCTTTGTTTTGTTTATTATTATTATAATAATGCATCTATCCCAGTGAGCACACAACGGTAGGCACACTCAGCTACGTTCCACAAAGCGTTTACAACAACTACGTTCATTTCCGTTTCTTTTTTTATCTATTCCACTAACTTTACAGTGTTTGAGCGACGTTTGTCACTCTGATCCATCTCTTTAGATTCTAAACTTTAGAAGAATTTACATGAGCTTTACTAAAGATAATGACGTCATTGATGACGGCTTACTCAACATATTAAAAAACATAACGTCCATGGTTGTCATAAACAAATGACCATAAAAACGTTTCTAAACTGGTTTTTTAACATTGTTGTCACTTATTGTTAGTGAAATGTAATGTAACAATTTTGTTAGGGGGATTTTAGGGGCGGCAAATTTGGGGCCATAATTTCAAATACAAATCATAAAATTACAATTTCCTTTCATTCACATAGGTCGATAAAATTTGAATAGCCTACTAGCGGCGAATGTGTAAATCCGCCACTGGTAGTATGACGTTGTGTGTTAAGTAGGTATCGTAGGTATATTATCGACCAGCAAAAAAAAATTAACACCCTTCAAAAATTTGTATTTTAAAAAAAAATTGGCTCGGTTGTTTGATGCCCCCCGGACGCTGTTTATGCGTTTTCACATACGGTTTTTGGATTTTGGATACGATTATGGATAAGGATATAGGAATAATATTATATACTGGTTTGGAATCAACTGTAACGGATATGGAATTAATTCAAATTATCCGTTAGCTTTGGATAGTTTCGATAATGAATATTAACTTTATGACTCTTAATTTCTGTATATAACCAAAGCCATTTTTACTTTCTTTTAATACAGTATAATAAAGGAAGTATTGCAATCGGGTCGAATTTTCGAATTCTAGTTTTCACCGGAAATACATGTTTTGAGGTCACCTGAGTCTAAAAAAGTGGTTTTTAGAAACATTGCCGTGTGTGTGTGGCAGCCATATCGTATCGAAAGCTTTATCCGAATTTCACCAAACTTGGAATTTGACCTCCATATTATACCTAGTTATGTCGCGAAGCTTTTGGTTGAAATCGATTAAGCAAAAGCTCTACTTTATTCTAGGAGTTTTTGAGCTTTTTCAATTGTTTTCGAAAATGGCTCCAACGATTTTCTTTAAACTTAATGAATCGCCCCCTAAAGAAGACTGAATTATGTGTGCCAAATGTAAGAAATGGGCCCATGACGCATGCACGAACGGTCAACACATATGTAATAATTACCTCTGTGATTTGTGTGAAACATAGTTAATCATTAAAATTTATATTATATATATTATCATTACCCAATGCAGTTTTTATTTCCCCCGTGGATTGATTTCAATTACCCCACACACTACCGCGGAAATAGGAATGGCAATAGTTTTTATATTCTATATTTTTGTTATTCTAATGTTAATTTAAAAAAAGTTTTGTGATCAAATTATTAAAGTAGATAAGTTAAAGTTTATGTTATAGCAAAAGTTTACTAAAATTGTTATTTTATATTATTAATTAGGATAATTTAAAGTTTATTGTTCTCAAATACCCCACTTTCCCCTATATGAACGTTTAGGTTGTATGATTATAGTTTTTTTTTTATATATGTACACTTAGTTATAAAGCGCTTATATTTCATATATTTTATACAACTTATACCAACAGCGAGTTTTATAATTGAAAGTAAAAGAAAGTACTGTGACGCCTCGCAGCAGATATGTTATAATAATTAGCTCTACATTTTTTTTTACTTTTGCATAACAAACAATGTATTACAGGAGTTAATTTATCAATTTACTCAACTTTTTAATTTACTGAGTTAATTGATTTTTGAACTTGAGCTAAAAGATTTTTTGTCTTCGAAGTTTAGAATATATTATCAATGTTAAACTACACCTATATTTTTATTTGATAAATTACTTTTGGCATAAAAATTATATTCATAAAGGGGTTAGCCCGATAGGCCCAATATGTGCCGATTAAACCGGTCCTGTTTCTTGAAGATTCAAAACGACGTCATCGATATATGATAGCTTACACATAGATTTTTTTTGTGAGGGGATTATTTATTTCGTCTTACTTTCTTTCCTCGTTTGTTCTATTCGATTCTTTCTTTCATCGGCAACCGAGAAATTGTTGGATTTGTTAGAATCAGTTTGACGAAAACCGCGACAGTGATCGATCGTCTGTCGTCAAAGCAAGACGCCTCAACAAACAATCAAACAACCAACAACACTTTCCAACAATACAATTCGACTCGTTTCTTTCCAACAATGAGCTGCCCAATGAAACACTTGTAAGATATTTATTTTTAACTCATTTCATTCTATTTTTGATAGAGTTATCGTCCATGTTTCATAAATATTATGAAATGTGTTAGATGGTCAGATCAGAGGCCACAGTGATAACGTACTAATTGCTGTTTTCATTAAAGTAATAATTTTTTTTAGAGAACCGGGCCAAGACGGAGACAATTTGGTGAATCAAGATGGTATGCTGTACGGTGAATACTTGATGTTGGATAAAATCCTTAGCGCGCAACGAATGTTGTCCTTGCAGGATAAGAAACCGGTGCATGACGAGCATCTCTTTATCGTAACACACCAAGGTGAATGAAAAATCTGGCTCTCGCAATTAACAATTCAAATAAATTTTAATGAGAAGCGATAAAAAAAAAACAGAAGTGGATTCCCCTGAGTAAATTTTGGCGTTTTTTTAGCGTACGAATTATGGTTTAAGCAAATCATTTTCGAGTTGGATTCGATACGTGATTTGTTCAACGTGCATATTTTACATGAGGGTCAAACACTGGAAATCCTCAAGCGGCTCAATCGAATTGTGCTCGTGTTAAAGGCAAGCACTTTTTTAATTATTCTTTTAGTAATGCCAAGAGTCAAATGTCGTTGTTCTCTAATTAAATAAAATGAAATTTGATCGACGATCGGAAATTTTTAAGCGACAAGTACCTTTACGGTGAAACACAGTCAGATCCTTGACGAAATATTTTCACGTTTTCATTTTGGAATTAATTTTATTGGCTTCTCACGTGCTTGATTAAAGCGAGCCCCTAATATGTTTAAGACGCCCCCCCCCCTCCCACACTTCACACGTTTTAATCAGGTTTTTCGTCTTTTTTCACTGATTAATTTCAAACTTGAAGAACGACATTCTTAAGTGTTGCCATTCGTTTATTCAACCGCAAAATGGGCTCAGATTTCGCTCGATTTCCATTCAGAAAAAATTACATCTTTATTATTTTTTTGTTATCTCTCAGTTGCTCGTTGATCAAGTGATGATTTTGGAAACGATGACGCCGCTCGATTTCATGGACTTCCGAGGCTATCTCTGTCCGGCGTCGGGTTTCCAAAGTCTTCAGTTTCGCTTGTTGGAAAACAAATTGGGAGTGAAGCACGAACATCGCGTTAAATACAACCAAAATTACACGCACGTTTTCGGCCAGGATGAAGATGCAATGCGCGCTATCGAACAATCCGAAAACGAACCACCATTGTTGAAACTGGTCGAACAATGGTTGGAGCGTACGCCTGGACTGGAAATGGATGGATTTAATTTTTGGGGAAAATATCAAAATGCCGTGAAGAACTTGATTGACGAACAACGTCAAGCTGCTATGGTAAAGTTTTTTATTTTTTTTTAATCTTTGTGATAAATGTAAAACAAAATAGACCTAAAAGGTAAAATTTTTATAATATGGCATCTAAATGACAAAATAAATAAAATAGCTATCCTAAATATAACATAAAGGTAGGTATCAGACGAGTCTCTTATAAACTATCTAGAGCTCATCTGTTTTAGAAACACATCGAAAAGATATCATAAAAGTAATACTTAAATTATGTTAGAAATTTGAAATTATTCAAAGAATTAAAGGATCTAGCCCGATAGCCACAAGGAATCTTATATACCTACATAGTACATACATACTCAAATATTGTTAGTATTTTTATTTGAAGCAAGTATTGGCTATTATTATATATATATTATATACATATATTACATTGCTGTCTATTATTAACCTGTCCCTGGATGATCTCATTTTGGTGGTGAGCGACAACAAATTTCTTAAAGCGACTTTTTTTAAATAAAAGATGGATAATCCATGCACTAATCGCATTAAAAAAAAGGTGTCACTTTAAGGGTTGATGTAAAAAACCATCCTCAAAAAATAATATTTTTCATCATTTATAGATTTGCAAAAATTCTGAAAAAAATTTGAGTTTTATCCATATCTATGTACAGTTTTAATTTCATGAAAAAATCTTTAATAGTTTTGTAGAAAATTAATTTTAAGGTTTGGGGTAATTTCCCTTGTAGCTCCAATACAAGGGGGGGGGTAGCGAGTTAAAATTGTGCGACAATAAGTTTTTCATGAAGACGAATCAGCACACGGAAGTATTTTTCAAAAACCGCCTTATGGCTAGCGGGCTAGACCCTTTGATAATAACAATGTAATTAAACAGTTAGGGGAAGCCCGGGCAAGACGAGAAGTAATATGTTAAGGGAAAAGGTAGGGGAGACCGGGGCAGGACGGGATAGCTAAGACAAAAATCGTCACAGAAAGAAAAATAAACTCTTTATTGAAATTAAACGTATAGACTTATCTACTATAATTATACTTTCTTACGTCTAAAATCATATAATTGTTTTGACAAATAGAATTTTAAAAAAAGTTGTCAAATTTCCCATCTTGCCCCACGGGTGGGGTAAAATGGGAAACGCTGCGGGGCAAAACGAGGTAATATGTATATTAAATTTCATATTACATATTATATTCAATCCGTTAGACATTGTTCACAAGTGTGCCCTTCTTCATCCTCTCCATCAACTCCAGCACAAGATATGTGCCCATACACGGCATACGTTGCAGATAACCCAACCTTCGATTGACTCTGAGTATAGGTACCCGCAATAGATGCAAGCACAGTCACCATTGTCTTTAGATGAACTACTTTTCGTTTCAGTTTCTTTTTGGTGCCCTTTATTCAAATGCCTTTTTTCAGGTTTCTTTTCATTTTTCTTACTTTTTTATTATTTGTTGCAGTCCCATTATGACCCGACCTTTTTGCCCCATTAGACATATTTTGTAAAAGTAACAACAGTTCCAACCTACAAAAATTATTCTGCAAAAATCCAATCTAAATTCATTAGTCTTACACCATTACTAAAATTACGTCTGAAAATTTTACAATAGCACTGATATCTACCTCTGTGCACATCTTCTTAGAAACCATATACTTGGTAAAAATTCTCCAAAAAGCTGTTTTTTCTCGCCACGCAGCCAAAACAAGTAGTGACAAAGACGAGTCAATCAGAGTCGTGTGACGTGACCGAACATCGCCCGAATGACACTTTGTTAGACTCTGTTATGTTCACCAGTCACGCAGAAAAACACTTTTCCCATCCTGCCCCGAGCTTCGTCTTGCCCCGGTCTCCCCTAAAAGAAACACAGAAATTTCTAATCAACTACAGTCTTTTAATTATTAATTTGTAGTTTAGTTAATCATCATTGGAAAATATTAGTAAACCCTTGAAATTTAAACAACTTCTAATTAAATTTTTGATAACAAAAAAAGTGCCTAATATCCGTTTTGTCCGACTCCCTGGATAAAACGGATACACTTCCAGGGCAAAAAGGATAAGTAAGGCAATTGGTGATTTAATCTTCGCAATCATCACAGCAGTAGCTTCCTACCCCTGAATAAGAAGTACAGTTCTCGTGTGCCCACCTCCTGCATTAGGTGCACTTTATCCAATCGTTGATAGGCGGTTCAATATAAAATTCTGAGCACACTAAACAAAAACTACTTTTTTTTATCCTTCCGATTTTTATTGCTAGACTTCTTTATTATTTTATGTTTACTATAGAACCGACCAAATTGGATATATTTACTCTTTTTTATATGAGCAGCTTTACTGAAGCCTGCTAACTCAGCTATTTTTCTATTTTTATAGCTATTCGTTTTGCCCATATCCGTCTTGTCCAAAGCACTAGCATTTAAAAGTTGTTTTAGCCTACTGTAAAATTTATACCGACGAACGAAAAGTTACAAACACAAATAAATCTTCAAAAAACACGCAATCGAGTAAACATAGTCTATTCGTTCACACGTAATACATAAAATCAATACACAAACCTTGCCAAAAATCGTAACAAAACAGCAAAAAACTTTTATTTGTATTTTTACAAAAAATCACAGCAATTATTGTTTTGATTGAACTATTATAGCGCTGCTGAGTCGCTGTTTTACTGAACTGAGCTCGTCCAGTAGTGCCATTTATTGTAGGTATTTAATAAAATTGAGTATTCGTCTTACTCACACTATGCATCTTGCCAGAGCCCTTTATAACGAAAGGATTTTATGTAACTGTTACTTAATTGGACGTTTTGTGCTCAGTGGGTAAGGATAACTTTCTAACGCGTTACCGTAAGCCCAGTTTCTTTAAATTACTTTTTAGTATCAAATTTAATGTTTGCAATTAATTTCTTTCTAACAAAAATTAAATATCGCCAAAACGCCCAACTACGTAACAGTTACCAAACGAAAGACTATTTCATTACTGTTATCTAGTTGGAGTTCAACAACGTCCAACTGTTGGACGTTTTGACTCATTGGATATTATCAATGATGCTTCCCAAAATTTTACAAGGGGGTTCGCATTCAAGGTGATTATTTTCTAACATTTTTTTTTTAACATCCATATTCCCATTGAAATATTATTTGGCAGAAAAATATTAAATCATAAAAAAACAAACAGTTAAAAATCAAAAAAGTAGTAGAAATCATCAATAATCATAAAACACGAAAGTAATTTTTTTCTGATTAATAGACATAGCTCATCAAAGGGTTCCTGAGAACCCCTGCGAACCCCCAGGAAAGCTTCCCTGGATATTATATCCAAGAGAAATCTACAGAAGTTATTGTTTAGCTATTTATACCTTTATTTAATAGCATTGGGTCAAAATATTCCCTCGGAATTATCGACTTTAACTTCCTCCCTTTAAACTATCTAAAACATGGATATTTCTGCCAGCGTCAGCGCAGGGGTAGAGCGAGAAGAGTGGTTGCTCTAGATGCCAGGTAGCAAGGGGTTTCCTAAAAGTCAAATACGAAAAACCAATTTTCACCAAAAAATAAAATTTAGTTGGTATCTTCTGAAAGACGCGAAAATATGTAGGAAGACGATGAAAAATTTATAGATTTCCGTCGATTGCATCTAAATAAATTCGAAGATTACGAGTTTTTTAAAATACCAAGTCTGATCTTATCAAAAGTTAAATCTAATTACATGAAACGACTCGATTAGCCTCGAATCTAGTCCACAAGACGCATGTCTTGTAAATTTATATGGCAAAAGCTCTTTTGCGCACAACTGAAACCAGTGCTTCTTAATTAAGGCGCTGAAAGACAATTTCGCTTTACCTTAATCAAAGGCTAGGTCCGCTACTATTTGTTGCTATCTCTAGGAGGTAGAGGCTTTGAAGACTAGGTGGACATGGTGGAAACAACATTTAAAGTGTCGGTATAGTTCCACTACTGTCGAAAGTGAAATGTAACATTTCGTGGGGTATACTTTTTTAAGAAATGTAAAAATCAAAATACGTTTTAATAAGATGTGTCTTCAGAGGCGGATTTACCAGCAGGCTGATAAGGCTGGAGCGGCAGATCTTAGGGGTGGCAAATTTGGAGCCAAAATATCAGAAAAATACAACAAAATACTATACAAATCATAAAATTACTACTTCATTGGTAAAAATATCTCCTCCGACTCATCACAGAACTTTTTATACAAACCTCGCTAAAAAGAGCATAAAGCCTATGATTAGTTAGAAAATAATTATAAGTTGAATAGGTAATATAAAAATAACTATTTAAACAAAACTCTCTATGTACAAACTCACTTCCACCCTCTGCCCCAGAACCCCAAAATTGTAGGCTTTGATGAGACTAATGACCAACGTAAGTTTAAACAAAATCGTTGGAGCCGTGTACAAAAAAAATTTAAAAAACTCTCAATCCCATATAGAATAAAATGGGGTTTCATGTCAACCGATTCCAACTAAAAGCTTTGCGGTACAACTATGAACATGGATGAAATAGGAAGGCAAATTTTCAAATTTGATAAATTTCAGATATTAAGCTTTCGATACGATATCGCTGTCACATGCAGACATTTTTCTAAAAACCACTTTTTTGGACACAGGGAACCTCAAAACATGTAGGATTTCCGGGGAAAACTCGAAAATTCGACGCGATTTCAATACTTTCTAACCATAAAATGGTAGTAAAAGAAAGTAAAAACTGTAATTAATATGATTTTGAACTATAGTATCGAATTGTATAAATCGGTAGAGGCGGCAAAATTTGAATAGCCTATAGGTGATAAATGTCCACCATTGTTTGTAAAAATCCACCATTGTGTATCTTGCAAGATTTTCAAAGGAAAAAGTTCCGAAAAATTTTTTTTCAATTATTTTACCGCTTTTTTAGCTCAAAATAAAAATGTAGTTTTAGTAACTGCAGATGTAGAAAAAAAATTATAGAATTATTTGCAAATTGCATTGCACTATTATCAAATAGACCTCGGTGCTCTTAAAATGTTAATGTAGCCAGTGAGTAGTGACTAATCAAATGTTGTCACCCTTACCGACCTTTACAATTCGATTCCATAGTTCATAATCATACTATTACAGGTTTTTTTTTACCAATGAAATAGTAATTTTATGATTTATATTTTAATTTTTGACCCCGAATTTGCCGCCCCTAAAATCTAGCACCTTAGGCTTCAGCCTACAGCAGTTATGGGGTTAGTTACAACTTATATTGAAAATTGATAAACATATATAGTCCGGTTGTTTGTTAGTAGTGACTATAAAATTATTTTAGCTTAAATACTTATACATTAAAAAATTATCTTTTTAATAATATTTAAAAAAAATTATAGCTATCTGTTTAGTGTCTAAAATGGCATCTGTAGAAAGTTGTCAAAGAGATAACATTTTTCTTAGTTCTAAAATAGGTATATACATATTATCCTATTTTGATTACGTTATATTTGTTTGAAATTTGACCGAAGTGTGAGACCATGAGGTGTTAGATTAATGGGGTAGTTGTTTCTTGTTTGTAGTTAGAACCGATTGAGGCTGTTAGAAATTACCACTTGTCCGACTTGGAGAAACGTGAGGAAGTCTACGAGAGTATTTTCAATCCTGAAGTTCACAATGCTTTGGTCGTTCGTGGCGAGCGTCGTTTCAGTCATCGAGCCTTACAAGGGGCAATTATGATAACGTTTTATCGGGACGAGCCACGATTTTCCCTTCCTCATCAACTGTTAACTCTTCTCATGGATATCGACTCGCTAATCACTAAATGGAGATGTAATTTATTCCAGATAAAATAATTTATAAATATTCATCAGAATGGCTTTCAGATAACCATGTTATAATGGTTCAACGGATGATTGGTTCGTCGCAACTTGGTACTGGGGGGTCATCCGGGTATCAATATTTACGTTCGACGTTGAGCGATCGTTACAAGGTGTTTTTGGATTTGTTCAACTTGTCGACGTTTTTGATTCCACGTTCCCACATTCCGCCGTTATCGCCACCAATGAAAATGAGATTGTGCCTTTCGTGGGGCACTGATGAGAAGAATGAGTTTGATGAGTCGAAGAAAAACAGTTCTGAAACACAAAACTCGAATTTGGAATTTGAAAGTTCCATCGAAAAATCGATGTGAACCATTTTTCCTAGAGTCATTTATATAGGTCTTTTAACATGTAACCATGTGCCATAAAATGTGCCATATTTTCTTAAAATTAATTTTTACTATAATTATATTATAAATATAAGCACTGTAAGCAAAAAATTTATCCATTTTAAATAAATCGAAATAGAAAATCTATTTTCCATTGAAATTATTTTTTATCGACACAAAATTTTTTGTGTTAATTTTGATTTTCTTTAATTTATAAGAATAAATCATTTTGTTTTGTTATCATTAATTAGTGTTTTATTTATTTAAAAATTTCGTTTCAAGCGAGTTACGAGCGAGGCGACCACCAAGGTAAGTCCTTCAAAATTCCTGTTTGGTGGTGGATCAACAGCTCGAAAAATCAAAGAATCCCCGTGCCTCACGCACCCAAAAACTTTTTATAATTATTATTATTTTTTAAACATTTTCTTTTTAATTTCTATTTGAACGGGACTCGTTCGTCTTCATCGACTCCACGTGATAAGTCTGTCTCGTTTCAACTTACAGGGATGTTGAAAAGCATTCAAGAGCTTCGTAACCGTAACCGAAGCCGATATAAAAGCTTCGGATGATTCCGGTTAGGGGGAGTCTATTATAATTTTGTTGCTATTGCATAATTAAGTAGATAACAATTAAAATTGATAGCTATAATAATAACGGTAATTACTTGGTACTGATAGTATACTGATAATTGGTAAACATCCCTGAAGTGGGCATATTCTAGACAGGAATTTAAACGGACATACGTGAGGATACACATCATATAGAAAATTTCTTATTGTTGTAGTAGACTGGAAGGACTGATAATGCATTTTCAAATGTTAATTTCTATTATAGTAAATATATGCTGCGAGACTTCACAGTACTTTCTTTTACTTTCATTTATGAAACTCTCTGTTGGTTAAAAGAAATCTAAGCACTTTATAAATATACATATAAACATAACTGTATGCATACAACCTATATGTACATAGTGCCTACAATCTACATACTATATACATACGTATTCCCAACCTTCACCCCAGAACCGTCCTTATTCGAATTTTCCCAGGAAAAAGTTTCAAATAAAAGTTGCAGGCATCAATGAGTCCAAGAACTATAGAAAGTTTAAAGAAAAAGCTCAAAAATCCATAGAATAAAGTGGAGCTTTCGGTCAACCGATTTCAACCAAAAGCTTCGCGGCACAACTAGATATATAATTGAGACCAAATTTCCAGTTTGGTGAAATTTGGATAAGGCTTTCGATACAATATGGCTGTCATACACACACACACAGATGTTTCTAAAAACTACTTTTTTGTATTCATGGGGACCTCAAAACATGTATTTCCGGTGAAAGCTCGAATTTGAAAATTCGATTCTATTACAATACTTCCTTTACTATTAACGCTATTTACTATATAGTAGTACGAACTGGATAACTTTAATCTCGTTAGCTCTTTAGTAAGATAAAATAAGCATTTAAAATTGTCCTTGCATGATCTTTATATATACAGAGGATATAGAGATATATGTAGATACTTCAGTAAAAAATCGTATTGCTATATGTTTGTTTGGCACAAAAATGGTTAAATTCAAGTGGTAGGTAATTATTAATTTCACTTTGTTTAGTTTTTTTTTCTTAGCGTCGGCTTAAATTTTTTGTAAAAAGTTTTTTTTTTAAATTTAGTAACCTAGTAGTGGTGTAACCTGGCGTTTAAGTTTTGAACTATCGAAAAACTTGTCAAATCCAGTTAATCGTGTTCTAACCGATTGGAGCCGAGCTTTGCCGAATTAACTCTGCAACATTTCATTTGACTTTTGCCTTTGGCGAATGTTTACTTATCGTTTGACGGTCAAACAAGTTGGCCTTAATAAATAATTAATTCTAAGGGTAATTTAAATTTTAATTGATAAAATAATCGCCTTATTTATAATACCGGCCTCAAATGTTACATTAACCAACAAAAAAAGTTAAGGAAACTCTGTACAAATCGAATTTTTAATATCTTATATTAAGCGAAAAAAAAAACTAAAAAATGTATAGAAAGAAGTTTCAAAATCTGCCAGCTATTTAATGGAAATTATGGGTTCCAGTGATTTTTCACGAGGCAAACAGGTGAGTTTTTCATCATTTTTCCTATGCTTAATTGAAATAATTAAACTTCAGAAAGAAAAATCCATTGGTAATTTGATAAATTCGATTTAAGAAAACGGCTGGGGTAGGTTATGTGGTACTTTATAACCCAACGGTAGCCTATTTTTTTTTATTTAATTTTTGATTCTGTGGAAAATTTTAATGGAATAAGGATTAAATCTCACTGCAGATATAAACGAGGCCCCTTTTATCTTTTTTTATCATTGGCTTATCGATTTGACATTATCTTTATTTAAAAAAAAATAAAATATTTATTTAAAGGTGTGCATTTAAAAATTTAAGATATACTAAAATTTTCATTGAAAAAATTCATTTAAGTCCCTTATTAATAGAACGGATAATGCCTTGATTATTTTTTATTTTTTTTTTATTGGAAATAAGTAATTATTCATATGACGTCATTGCTATATAAAAACTTTCACATTGGTATGATTCATTATGTTCGTAGAATTGTTTAGCGAAGGCTTTATACGATAATATCGCTGAAGCTCCGGATGAATTAGCTTTTCGACGAGGAGATGTTTTGGTCGTCCTGGAACAAAACACTGCCGGAATCGAAGGATGGTGGCTCTGTTCTTTAAGAGGAAGACAGGTACATAAGCTTTAAGTTAAACAATTTGTACTTTTTACAAGTTTTTTGGATTTCATAAAAAAGTACGTTGATGTTGTCATACTCTTATTTTATTTTGTTGGTAGCCTTTTTCACAAGACTTAAGACAAGACTTAATATTTCCATAACGTACCATTTAATAAGTAGTAATTTTCAATAAAAAAAATTATTTTTTGTCCTTAAGGTGTGTAAAGGCCATTTATTTATTGTTTAATTTCCCGCTAAAAATCTTGAATAAAAATTAAAAACTTTTAAAAATAGGGAGATTACTGATTTCGGTCCGATTTTCGGAAGTCAGGTTTTCCTTTCCTAGGAGACGTCCAGGTTTGTGTGTTTGCAAATAAAATTTTATTGTACGATATATTAAGAACAAATACACCGATTAAGACCCGCGACATGTCGTTTGAAAGGGTTCATTGAGACGTTGATCTGATCAGATTTTGACGTTAATCGGTCGAGTCGTTCCAAAGATAGTCAAAAATTAAGAAACCAAAATTTATTAAAAAAATGTTTCCCTAAGATAACGAAGGCTCCTCAACTAATAAATATTACTCCTAATTCTTATTTACATTTCGTATTTAAAAAACGGCGTCGAACATCGTTTGAAAAACTATAACCGAACGACGCGTTCAAAAGGTATAGCTGTTCAAAAATTTTCAAAAAAAGTTTTTCAACTTTGAGATTTGCTTGTGCTTAGCCAAAACTTTTACGAAAGAGTATAGTTTCGAGCACTTTGAACTCAAAAGTAGCCGGAAGTTGTAGGGATGGCCTGAAGGAATAACGGAATTTTTCTAATGCTGTGTTTTAGTATCTCTTGATACAACACTTCATTAATCTTTTTTCGCCTTCCTCAGGTATCTCAAAAATCGGAATAATTCCGACCAATCTTTTATATGAAATAATAATAAAAGGCAACATTGACCAAATGGTTTTAAACACTCCTTAACGACATCTTCAGTTAAAATAATTAATATCTGAATTATAACAATCAAATAAAATTATTTATATTGTCTTAGGGAATTTGCCCTGGAAATCGACTACGTTTAATGCCGGGTTTGTATGCTGATTCCAGTGATATAATAAGTCGAGAGAGCGTCTCGACGCCGTCGTCTCAGACTAATTTAATGAATATAAGTCCGATAAATGATTATAGCAATATTAGTTTGCAGCAGCATGGAAAACGTCGCAGTTGGCACGTTCAACCGAATAAGGTTTATTACGGTTCATATTCTGTTATTCAATGTTTTTAATGTGAGATATTTGTAGGTGTTAACGCCAAAAAAAATAAATGACGTATATTTATACGATTTGCCGGTTGCGTCACTAGCATCAAATTATCGAGAACGACGATATGACGTGCCCTTGAATTGTACAACCCCCTCTCGTAATGTCACACCCTTGTTAAACGTCAGTCAGGACTCGGTTTATGACGTTCCATCGCCGTTACGAGCAGTTCCGATCGATTACGACACCCCCCGAGGCAGGTCTTCACCCTTGCGCAGCGCCGCGACGCCGACGCCATTGAGCGACGCGACCAGCTATGACATTCCTCGCTCGCTACAGCCTGCTCAACAGTTGACTCCTAGCAGCTCGGCCAGTTCCTTAACGTCATTGTCGTCGTCGAATCGAAGCAGTTTGGCCACAATGCCCGACTATGACGTGCCGAAGTCGAGTCCGCGACAAGTTTTGCCGAATTCCATGTCGTCGTCGACACTAAGCCAAGCTAATTCGGTTTATGATGTGCCTACATCGATCGCTCACCCCAAAGAGCTGCCCATCGAAATCAATTCAGCGTTGGACAATCTGGAAAGTATGCAGAAAGAGGTCACGGCAGCGATTGGGCGATTGTTGGGCTTTGTGACACCGCAATGGCGAAGCCATAGTAAACTGGAGCCGAAGGTGATGGACATCAAGTTGGCAGTGGTTCGGTTAAGGACTTCCTTGCACGATTTGGCCGAGTTTGGCGAAGGGACTCTAGGAAATGCTGCTCGCGCACCTGACAAAGGTAAACATTGAAATATTTTCAATTGTTGTTAGTGGTTTAAAAAAAGTATTCTATAATGCTAATACAATATACAAATAGCGACAAACCTAGATATTAATACAGTGAAAATAGTAATTAGGTATAGTGAAAATACAGGAAAACACAAAATTGAAAGGGCCGAAGTTATTCGTGTTAAACAAATTTCAATTAAAAAAAAACACCGCTTTTGAAAATTTCTACTTTTATTAACGGGAAAATAGGCATACAACAGAATTTTTTATTTTGACAATGCACATTTTTTTTTCGTAATTTTTGTATAGAATTAGATTGTGGGTTAAAAAAGGAATAGATTAAGTGTTATCACAGATAAATAGAATACTCAAAGATAAGAGGATGCTTATTGATGTATATAGGTACTAAGTAAATGGAGTAAAGAATTATGGTTATAGAGAATTACTTTATGAACCGAAAAACAAGGTGTGTTTAAACCTTAAAAAACTGCATAACTCCCGTAGGATAGCTATAAAAAGAAAACTATTTTTATTATTTCTCAATCAGGAATAGAATAACAAATTAACCTGATTGGATGGAGCAATTAATTAACAAATTAACCTTTTGATGGAGTTTAATATGTCCTAGATTTTTTAACACCACAGGGATACCATTTCAAAAATATATCTTGTTCCTGGGGGAAAACTGTTACTTCTTTATGCTAAAAGGGCTGAATGAATTTTAGTTTAATTCGGTGTGACGTTTTGGAATAATACAAAGAATATTTTGTAATCCAAGTGAATCAAGGGTGAAAAAGCTTGGTCATTATAATCAGAACGGAGTTTTACTTTTTATGGAAAACAACGTTTTATTATACTTTTTGGAATTAAAACGCATTTTTTTTTTAGTTTATCATATTTTTGAACTTTCTTGGCATACTTTTAACCAGTCCTGGCCCTAGCCTTTGATTAGGGTTCCTTTAGGAAGCTCTGGTTTCAGCTGTGCACGAAAAAGCTGTCACCAATGTAAATTAACAATACATGCATATTGTGGGCTAGATTTGAGGCTAATCGAACCGCTTCATATAGTTAGATTTAGTTTTTGATCAGTATTTAAAAAAGCTCGTAAATATACGAATTTATGCTACCTCATGCTAAAAGCTTCTCTCGCTCTGCCCCTGGGCCGACGCTGCTTTTAACCGAAAATTTGTATTTTTTTCATATTTATGATAATATTTGTTATCCTCTAATGATATTATCCATTTTTTTTTTTTTTTTTTTTTTTTTTTTTTTTTTTTTTTTTTTTTTTTTTTTTTTTTTTTTTTTTGAAGGGGACTCATACTTATTATGGATAAAAGGATACATATAGCCGGGTTTATACAGAATATCTGCCCCACGGCTTTTTCGATTCGTATTTGGGGGATCGATTTGACATCAAACAAGAATAATTCACCCAAATTTTTAGCGCCCTATCTCAAACGGCTTTCGAGATTTTCAAAGAACCTCGTTTTTCGATTTTTTTTCAATAGTAAAATTGAATATTAATGAATGGTGATTTTTTCCAATATCTAGGACTAAACGAGATGTTATAGTATAGAACCTATCATAATAACTCTCAGAAGAAAATTCAATTTTCCAGAGGAAAATTTAAACTAAAATATTTTTTATTCATGTTATTTAAAAGTCTCACTCACCAAACTTTCTTAGAAAATGTATTTTATACTCCTTTATACTCATGAATTTTTTCATAATTTTTGATGTGGTGGAACAGTATGAAAAATAATAGAAACTATTCTTTTTTAACATCAGCCCTAGCTTAGATGATAGCTGCTGACGCTATCGGCCGAGACTTTCAAAACCTATTTCTTATTCTATAGTCGTTATTGAATTAAAGTTACTTTAAAAAGTCATAATATAACAATCATTGCTAATAATTGGATTTTATTTATTTTATTTATTTTTTTAATTTTTATAGAGTAAGAAATAGGTTTTGAAAGTCCCGCGTTTTAAATGTTTGATTTTTTTTCTGTCTTATGCATGGGACTGAATGTATGATTTGCATCTTTGAGCCTCGTCCAAAATGTATTTTATCTAAGATTATAAAGCTGCTGGTCCAAAACAAATACATATATACGAAACCTTTCTGAGATGAAACTCCAAATCATGAGTATGTTTAATCCTCCAATAACACAATTTTCATTAAATTTTTCGTTCCCACGTAAATCAGTGACATGTTTTGTAAGGCTTTAATCGTTCGAAAAATAATAAATATTAACGTAAACGCAGACAACCTCACGAGTAAAGAAGTTTTTCACATTTGTTAATGAAACCTTTCCCAGTTTTCAGCAATACAGTCTTTGATTATTATAAAATCTAATAGTTAGCTTTGCGGACGTCAACTTTAGTTTTCTGATACAAAAAATTTGACTCTCCATGAATTAGGGAATATTCTAGACTAGTTGTTCTTATTTTAATTATTTTTTTTATTGTATTGATAACTGATAATTGATATTGAAGTTTTTTCTTTATCATACATTGTTATGATCATTTTTCATGAATTTAAACATTTTTTTAAACAATCATAGTAGGCATTGAGCGTTACAGAATGAGTGAGTGAATCAGTGACCTGGGTTTTTATATTACCTTATATTATTATTATTCTAGAAAAATAGTGATGGCAAATCTATAATCCGTCGATCAGATTGACCCAAGTGAACGTTTAAACATACTCTCACGGTGTACCTGATTGGCACTTGTTTTGCTTGCCACACTTTTAGGACGTGGAAAATGATATAATTGAAATATAACTTAGGTATGATCCATCTGGATCATAGATAAGAATGTATGTCTTATGAAAGAAAAATAATTAAAAAATTGGTTAATTGTTGAGACTCGGAAGATACTTCCGAAATACTCTCCCTAGTACTATTTGTAATCGGTATAGACCTAATATAAATTAAATATAGTCATTTAATGCAGAGCACTTATCAAACGCTCTGAACGCTAATCTAACGGCGCCTATTTTGAATTGCACTAATTTTTGTACTCTTTTTTTAACGCAGAGATATACCTCCTTATTCTTTAAAAAAATTGAAAAATTTCTCAATAAAATTCTTGAAATGCTCGAGGATAAATGTTAAACATACAGCTATTACAAACATATTATAATTTTCAGTCTCATTAACACTTAGTATAACGACTTTTGAGGTTCGCTGAACTAGTGACAAAGAAGAAAAAAAACTAATATAATTTTGACCCAGATTGTTTTACAAGGTTTATGTTACCAAAAAATTAAAAAAAAAAACTCCTAAACAATAATTACAATACAAAACCATAATACTACCAATTAGATAATATAGAATTTAGATTGAGTACCTATATATCATCAAGGTTATTAAATACATAAGGTATGCTCACTTGGCTAAGCGGCGTTTTTTGATCTCTGAAAATGACGTCACTGGTTTGTTGACTAACGCGGGAATTCAAAATATATAGTCAAAGTATAATTAGTAAGGTATAGATTCTAGAAGAAATATATTTTCATTATTCAATTAAAATAAAATACCAAAGAAAAATCAAATTAACATTTATTATGTTCATAAAAATTAACTATTGACATAAAAAAAGTTTAAATTTTTTGTTAAAGGAATTTAATAAACTAAATAAAAAGCATATTATATTAAATATAGTAGTGCCAACTGCCAACCAAATGCAGTCACCAGGTGAAATCTCCCACAAACTAACAATAGCTAATAGGCGTTAACGCCTCTACTGGCTTCTGTCAGAAACAACAAACCAGTGACGTCAGAGCAAGTCAAAGTGAGCACCCCTTGATATATCATAACCTTTGTAATACATAATGATACTTATATCTGCTTATATCAATAATTATTTGTTGCCGAGCTTTTCTCCATTACAATTTTGAAATATATGCTAGGATTCTTCATAACGTCACATATTTTGATAAGAGCATAAGCAATTGAAAAAAAATATTACCTAACTTTTTCCGTTGTAAACAAAACCTTTCAATAACGATTTAAATTATGCTATTATATGCAACTTTCCTTGCAATCAACGTACGTTCACTAATACAGTATTGGTGGATAGGCAACCACTTATTCATAAATGTATACTCGTAATAAAAAGACTGAAAATATTGAGAATATGAAATCAAGCTATATCAGGTTTTCACCCTCAAAGGTCCCTAATTTTTATCGAAATAGTTAAATTCGTTTTTGAGAACGCAATTAGAAATATTTATATATGTACAAAATATATTGCTCGAGTCGTAACATAGGATGAAGAAGTTTCAGTTATTTTAATGTTTTCATCCACTTTTTTAACGTATTTGATGTATAAATTAGTTATTATTAATTTTTAGGGTTGGCTCCAAAACTTCGTCCTCTAGTGAAAGCGCTTCGCGATGCCGATAATCTAATCCAAAAGACAGTTGGAATCCTCGACTGCCACAACTGGTCGTTGGAAACCTTAGCACGAAAACAAGATCACGAGGACAATTGTGTCAAATCACCGGATGCACTCGATCAGTTGATCGCCTGTGCTCGAGCACTAACTGAAGACGTTCGCCAAACAGCGTCATTCATCCAAGGAAACTCGACGTTACTCTTCAAAAAATCTCAAATCGTGCAATCGAACGACGAAACTGATAAAGACAATAATGATAGTTGGCCTGAAGATTATGACTATGTAAATTTAGATTCTAAGGAAGCAGTGGCGAAACAAAACGCTGAACTGCGCGACTGTTTGCCGCAAGCACTGAAAAAAGGATATGATGTACTTATTGAGAATGTCGAACAGGCAGCTTTGGTCGATGGCAATTCAATGGGACTGAAAACACCGACTTCTTCACGTTCAATTGGTGATAATTTGAACGGATTGAATGATAATGATAAACGAGTTTTATCGTTTTACACCGCACAAGCTATAACGCACTCGTCGCACTTGACGCAAGCGATCGATGCGTTTTTACAAACCGTCGAGCACAATCAACCGCCGAAAGTATTTCTCGCTTACAGCAAATTCGTTGTGCTTAGTGCACACTGTCTCGTCCATATCGGCGATACGGTCTATAGAAACGTTGTCAAACAAGACATACGTTCGCATGTATTGAATTGCGCAAACGCGCTGTCCGAAGCGCTAGCCGCGACTGTAGCCAAAACAAAACAAGCAGCTTTACAATTTCCTAGTGTCACCGCCGTCCAGGAGATGGTCGACTCAATCGTTGACGTGTCGCACGCGGCACGCGATCTAAAGCTTGCCCTCGTACAAGCTGTGCAATAAAATTTCCGAGTGCCTCCATCGCGCGACTGCCAACGTAACCGTAGCCGTGATTGATTTTTTAGCATTTTTAAAATCATTTTTTACATAATTACTGTCTTTGTTTATACACCAATTATTATACTTACATATATTAGGATTTTATAAAATTTAAAATAAAAAAATATTTATTTCAAACAACAAACGAAAAATAAATAAAACGAGTTATTAATCAGACGAGGGAATTAAAAGACAACCCTTAACTTTACATTAAGTATTTGTATAAATTCAATGCGTTATTTTCTCGTATTGTCACACGACATTTGAGCTGCCAAATCGGCGAATTTCGCCATGTAATCGATGCTACTTTCACTCATTAGCGACTGCAACTGGGCTTCGACCTACAAATAAATAATTAGTACAAAAAAAAAATAAGAAAATTAATTTTTCTTACATCTTGAGACATTCGAGTGTCTTCTCCAACTATACTGGGTACACTTCCTGTTTTTAACGGCGAGTCCAAATGGCCTAAAAAGCTCGACAAGGAGAAATCTGCCACTTCTGAGTTTAACCACTGGTTGTCATCGTCCTTCAATAATCTTGAAGGACTAACTGAAGGTGTTTGATTACTTAAATTATCACTTGACGTCGAAGATAAAAGACCTAAAAAATTCCCATTTTAGTTTTATTTAAAAAAATGGTGTGCGTACTCCTGTACGCGTTTTAGGAGTTTACTTCTTTGGCGTTATTGCTACTATCATTATTGATAGCTTTTTTCATAAGATTTAGGGGAGATTTACCAACTAACTTCATGTGTGTTAATTTTGGAGTCGCAGTGCGCACGCATTGTAAAATTCACTTTCATAATTTTATAAACCAGGGGCAGGTAATATGCACTTCATACGAAAACATGGATTTCCAACTAGGACCAAGGAATGAAATATTGCTGTACTCATTTTGATGCATGAAGAGGGAAAGACGATTTTCAACAGAACCTTTTTCTCTTCATGCATCAAATTTCATTCATTGGCCCTATGATTTCCTATGAAGTGAATTGTATCTGGTCAGATGTTAACAAGAACTATCATAAAGAACTTTATAATGGTTTACCTCTCATCAATACTGAACATCATGAAGAAAAAAAAAATACATCACGGAAAATCATATTTGATTGTTAACCTCTGATTTACAAGTTTTTACTTTCTTTTTTTGTTTTTTAATAAAGCGCCAAAAGAAGTGAATTTAAAAAAAACTCCTTAACCTACCAGCAAAGCTTGCGACTTCTGAATTTGTTTCATCCAAACTAAGACTATTCGTGGTGGTTTTTCCGTTTAGTTCGAGGTCCATAAACGAGACGATTTCTGGGTTTACGCCATTATTTTCGATATTAGTTTGGTTAGTTTCTAAAAGACTAGTCGCTTCTTCGGGGTTTGTTGCAGGTATCGGTATCGGTTCAGTCGTTATTGTCGTGGTTGGTGTTGTGATGTTGAGAGGGTGAACTGCTGAAGCGATTGGTACGAAGTCACTCGTTAACGAACCTTGTGGAATCACTTTCATTGTTACGAGTGAATCGTTAGCTCCAACGAATTTAGGAAGTAACGGCAATGTTCGTTGAACGACGACTTGCTTCGATCGGAAATTGCGACCTCGACGTTGACATCGAGGTTTCAACGACTATAAAGCAAATTAAAGTTTTATTAATTTAAAATCAAACAATATGAAAACAAAAAAAAATATATTTGAAATAAAATCGTTTATAGTAGTTTTCTCTAGTGCTTTTTAATGTAACATATTTTATACATTTTATATGCCAAAAATTTGGTGAAAACTTTTTTGAGAAGTTTCCTGTAAAGTAAACCCACTTTACTTTCTTAATCCTTTTAATATCACAGCCTTCTCTACAGAAGTTTTGAGGTTTTCTCTCTTCAAACTATGAAAATGTTATTACTGGTGCTATCTCTAGAAAGTACAAGTTTTTAACATTGGACCTTTATGGTAGAGATATGAGTTAATGCTTAACTACAGTTTCTTTCACTTTTCTACTTTTAATTTTATATTTGTCTTATATTTTTATATCCTTTTGAAGTTTTATTTTACAATATTTTATTTTATTCCACCAATTCAAATAATTGTTGAGATTGCCTACCTCGCAAATTTTTAAAGCATTCTGAGCGTTTTTGACATATTGACGCAAAAGCGTCGTGGGCGTTGACGTCGAGTTGCCTAAGAGGTTAAACTCGACGTCCACGATGCTGACGCTTCAAAATGTCAAAAAAAAAAGTTAAACATAAACGCGACGGACGGTACGCTCACGACGCGTCAAAGTAGAATGTACTTCAACTTTTGACGCTGCCAAATGTCAATTGTGTATCTGTCATTTAAAAATGTGTACTACACAAAGGGTATAGCCGTTTAACGATAAGCCAGCGATAATTTTGGTTACTTACATTATATTTGCTATTTTGGTAAAAATAGATTTTTGAAGTCATAAAATTGAAAATAAGGGAGGTAAAAAACATTGAAAGGATACAATCAAGCATGAGTCACGTTATTGCTCCAAAAGGCTTTCCTAAAATGATTTTTCTTGAGTTCAGTACTTTTATTGTCTTTACAACCCCTAATTTAACCAGAACATTAAAGTCTTTATTTTACATTTTTCTACTTATGGAGTCATGACTCATTTATTGCAACCTAATAAAAGAAAATTATTTGTTATTTTTAAAATATCTAAGTATTTGAAAACTACACACTTCTTTGTTTTTTTAATTTTTTCTAGCTGTTAAAATATTATTACCAAATTATTGTAATCCATACTTATTACTTCTCAAATGCAAGATATAAATCTAAAATTATTAGGCCTGCAGAAATATTAACTAATATATTCGATAAAACTGCTATTGTTACATCGATTGAAAGTGACAGTGATAACGATTAATTAATTGAAAGGATGTATATTTTTTTAAACATTTTGTGTAATTTGATTCTTATTTAGCAAAACTTTTAAAAGAATTTAAAAAAAAAAACTATAATTTTTTTGAATTTGTTGTCTGTCTTAATAAAATTAGTGATCGCTACCCAAACATTAGTGCGGATTATATTTTTTAAAAGTATGTTCCACCAAACCGATTTTCCGGAAATTGTTGTGATAAGTAGTTACTTAATAGATACATAAAATATATTTTTTTGGTGGGTGTCAACTAAGAGGGAGGTATAAAAATAACCCTTTAAATATTTCAATAATTTTTTTGCCACAAAAATATTTTTATTGAAGCACGAAAAAAATATGTAATACAGAAATTGTTATTGTACATCCTTTTTTGAAAAATTTTTTGAGTTACCTTGATAAGTTTCGGAGAAAAAAAAATTAAGTTAAGGGTTGTAACCCCTCTAACTCCGATAATAGAAGGGGTAGCGGTCTAAAATCAAGTATACGTACTACCCCCACCTAGAGGTATATTTGGATAAAAACAAAATAAACGTCCGATCAAAAAAAAACCTGGGCCCGCTGGCTTATCGTTAAATGGCTATACCCTTTGTGTAGTACACATTTTTAAATGACAGATACACAATTGACATTTGACAGCGGCAAAAGTTGAAGTACATTCTACTTTGACGCGTCGTGAGCGTACCGTCCGTCGCGTCGCCGTCGAGTTTAATCATTTCTATGGAATTCTTTATGTTTAACTTTTTTTTTGACATTTTGAAGCGTCAGCGTCGTGGACATCGAGTTTAACGCTCACGACGTTTTCGCGTCATTATGTCAAAAACGCTCAGAACGCTTTAAAAATTTGCGAGGTAGGCAATCTCAAAACGTCGCTGGCTTCTGACATTTTGAAATTTTTTTCGCAAGCACCTTTTTTGTTTTTTTCTAACTGACGTAAGTGAACGACTTCACTGCACTACTGTATCTTGATGGGATAAAAGCAAAGTTTTACTTACATCTAGTTGAGCTTTAAACGCTTCAAGAGCGCTACTATGCCTAGCAATATCTGTAGGTACTCGAAAGACGCCATCAACTCGTTGATTTATTATATTTTTAGCAGTTATAGACAGTTCTTCCATAGTTCCCGTATTCTCCAATGGAGTTTTCTAAGAAAAATCATAATTAAAAAAATAAATAACACCACAAATAAACACCAAATCTTACAATTTCCACCCGTTGTACATTCCTTAATACCGGTATTGTCGTTTTGTTTCGATTAGACGAATTTGCTCGATTCGATGAGCTACCACCGCAAATGTGACCACAGGGACACTCCACTCGATCTTTACGATAATGTAATTTTGCCAATGATAAAAGTTTTCTTAAGGCTACCGATGTACTATTTAATTTATTGTTATTGATATTGCTATTATTGCTATCGTTAACGTTATCGAGGCAGTTTTCGTTTGTATTAATAAGACATTTTTTGTCCTCGAAGACTTTCTTCTCAGTCTCCCACCAGTACTCTAATTCGAGCTTCGAATCAGCACCGATCATCAGGTAAAGTTCGCCGATTGTGATTGAGTCGATGTTGTGGGTCGACCAACCGTTGCGGACCGTGTCGAGCGCTAGTTGTCTTTGAGTTAACTTTTTGCTGTCGGTTTCTTGTTTCACTGGAACGGATGATGGCATCGTGGACATACCGGCGCCATCATCCGTCCCACTCGTGCTCGTCTTACTGCTATCACAATTAGTTTGTTGGCTTAAAGCTAAAATTGTATTTATCACGGAGTCGACAACGTCGCTAACTTCAGCACGTTGTTCAGCGTCAATCGGCGTGTTCTCGCAAGGTTCACAAGGTTTAATTTCACCAATACCATCGCCCAAACCCAAAGGATTCGTTAGATTTTTACCGAAACTCGCTTTATCACCAGAACTCGAATCGTTTCGTATACGTTTTGCCCCTTTTTTGGCCGTCATTTTCAAACTTCCCGCACCTTTCAGATTGTTTTGTGAGGCTAACCATAAAAGTTCGCCTCGATTTTTTACACCCATTCGTTCTTCGTATGCACTTAACGATATTCGACAACTAGTTAAAAATTCACTATAGTGAATGTTAGGTAGTTGGATACTAACACCTGGTTTGGGAGCCACTTTTAAAATAAGTTCTGAAGGAGGTTTCACTTCCTCTTCATTCGATGAATTATTGCACGTTTGACAGTTTAAAACCTTTTCGTACTAAAAAAAAAAAGTTAAGAAAAAAATGTTTCCACTTATTGTTTTTTAGTTCATTAAAAAGGATACGGTACGTTGATCATTCGTCTTCCATCGGGAATTTAAACATGAGATTAAAACTTGCAAACGTTTTTGTAAGGGTATATTACAGATGACCCGGGGATTTTGTCCCATTCCTTGTACATAAGTAAATGTTTCCATGTCTCGAGGACGAAGTTCTACTAATACTTTTGTCGGTAATTTAAAGTCTTCAGGTCGCTCTATAATTGAAAGATGGAATCAAGTTAAGTTTTTTTTTTTAAATACTAGACATAAATAAAAATCAAAATATATTTTTTTAAAAATACGTGATTTTCAATGAGTTGTTATTTGGAGTATATGGAGGTTATCTGAAAATGGCTATAGGAGGAAAAACAAAAAAGTTAATTATTACTTCAAGTTTCAAAATTGTGAAGATGAAAACTCTTCAATGTCAGCAGTTTTCGAGTAATCGTTAAACTAACGGAACATATTTTTTTTTACAAATTTTTTCCTGTTTGAAGGAAATCTAAAGGCAATAAATTTAAACCTCTTCAATTTAACCGGTTATATGGATCTGTACGATTATTTCTCGCGAAGTTATCATCGATCAAAGCAAAAAGTCATTTTTGACTTCGGATATCAATTACTCGAGAAATGATAGATTTATTCCCGATGAAAATAGAATCGTACATTATAAGATGTAACTCATGCGCAATAGAAAATATTTTTAAATTGTTACTGTAGTTATTATTTTTCCTACTGAGCCTAAAGAAGTTTCACTTCCAAAAACCGGCATTATTGGTATTTGGATATCTCGGTATAATTTTGCAAATAAACTTAAGGTTATCAACACCAGCTTAGTTACTGGGTCAAGTTTAAAGATTCCCTGCTTGATTGGATTTTCAAGCTACTTGGGCTAAACTTTAAAAGAAATTAAGTCAAATCCAAGTCAAATATAAAATTAAGTTTAACATTGACTTCGCAAGTTATTTGACATTTAAGTCAAAATGCTATATGGTCAATACATTCATAAAATGTCCAGCTACTTGACTTGATAAATATTCAGTCGTAGTATTCGTCTCGATCTAGTGCAGAGGTTGGCCAAGTGCGGCTCTTTGCTCCCATAAGTGCGGCCCTGGCACAAATATCCACAGTCAGAGAAAATAATTGACAAACACTAGTTCAAAATAACTACTTTAGATATGAGGGAAGCACTTTTCAGTGGGTTCATAAATATCACTTTTCTATCACTCTTTTTGCTACCCCTCCACTCTAACAAAAATTTTTAATTAGGATTTTAACATACTCCTATATTTGAGTTGGCACTTTTCCTATTCTTGACTTATTAACTGATATGCACAAAACAAACAACCGATTAAAATAAAGAGAATTTAATTTTCCAAAGAAATATGAAAATGAAATTACTTATTTTTTTTGCGGTAAACATAGAAAAGCTTATGTAATTTATTAATTCTTGAAAAATTTACCAAAAAGACGTAAAGAGAGACTTTGAAAGAAAGTTTAGTATAAATTTTCGTAGAATTCGACGTCGACAAGAGCAAAAAGATGCACTCGACATCTAAGCTGAAATCCCTTCGCTTTATGGAGCTGGTATCGATGATTCAGTGTAAGTAAAAAAATATTGGTTTTGTTGTGTAAAAATCTTCTAAAATTTAAAACGCGTTTTTTTCACACTCAGCTTTTTAAGAGTCGGTACCCCCCACTTTGACTCAAAAACTACTGCACTGATTCTTTTCAAATTTGACAAACTTTTCTTATACATAAATAACGGGGTAATGATGCCGTGTTTTTTTTTTAATTTTAAAAATTTTTTAAATAACAAACCTTGGATTTTTTTTTAATGAAAAAATGATATTTTGATTTCTAAGTGCTGTAAAAAATTGAAAAATTGATTTAAAAAGAAAAACTCGACGTTGTTACCTGCAGAGACTTATTAACTAATAAAATCATTTGCTTTTTGATATCAGATAATCTAGTAATGAGTTGTGAGGGGTACCGCGACCAAACCTTTTTTTCAAAGTGTCCACGGAGATTAGCTGCCAATGGCTCATTTCTTCGTAAAAATTAATAAAAGTTGTACAAAATATTGTTGGAACTGTACTTTATAATGTAGTAATAATGAAAATAAATATAAATTAAGGGGGTATTCTAGTCTAGAAATTTGAAAAAATCGATTTTTCTTTTCTTTCATATTCTCAAAGTTTAAACCTTTAAGAATATGCCCTTAAGAGGATTTTTCAAAATTTTCAATATTATTGGAGCAGGAATCGCTGATTAAAAAATGTAAGTATTAACTACCATTTTATGGCCACTGGATGTAACTTTACCCGAAACTTTAAACACGTTTTTCTCGAAACTGTCTTTTTCAAAACTATACCCACGATTTCTCAGTTTCTACTGGACCGATTTACCTGAAATTTTTAGAGAGTCTTCTTTATAGACTTGTCTACACTTGGAACTATCCCTATTCCCAAATTTCAATTTTTACTATTTTTAAAAAATTCGAAATAGTCACAAAAAAAAAGTGGTACAAAAATATTTTTTTTCAGGCAGTCGCTATTTTGTGAAAAAAACATTTTCCAACTTTTCCGTAAATCCAGATATTGCGACATTATTCTAGATTAATAATCTTTTTTTTGGTTTCACATTGCTAGGAGGGTTGAAATCATTGGTATCGTCACGTGCCAATTTTTTGAGACCCCCCACTTCATCAGCCGCTAATTTTTGAAATGTTTAACTTTTTTTGTTTTGTTTTTTTTTATTGTTTTCTGTATTTTTGTAAGGCTAATAAATAACTAGTTAAAAAATTAATATTAAAAATATTAATTGTCTTTTTTTTATGACACTTCAAAAATTACCTGAAATTCATGCCTCAAGACTAGAATACTGCCCTTAACTATGTCGTTGAAAAAAATTATGGAAAATAAGTTGTTTTTGTATCGAATTAACCTTACTCCCCCCTTAAAACATATTGTAAATATCTAGATAAAATCATAAAGGAAGAAAGCAGACAGGAATCAGAAATAAAAATAGAACAGGCCAAGTAAGCTTTTATCAAAATGAAAACATTATTTTTTTTTAAAATGATATATTCCCGATTGTGCTCTACGGAAGCAATGGACTCTGAATAAAGCAGGAATCCTAACTGATAAAATATGTAAACGCATAACAGAATTAGAGATGCGAACTTATGCGTATGCTCCGGAACTCATGGGTGGATAGAATCACAAATGAGGAGCTACTGCGTAAAAAAAAACAAAAGGAGAACTTTTATAAGGCCATTAAGACGAGAAAATTAGAGTACTTAGGCTACATTATTCATAATACTCCTAACAAATAAGAATTGCTCAAACGTATAATTACGGGAAAAACCAATGAACGAAGAGGACCTGACCGAAGAAGATACTCCTGGCTGAAAAACCTTCGTGGGGACATGTTCCGATGTGCAACAGTTTCAAAAGTACAGTTTGCCCTTTTGATCTCCAATCTTCAAAAATAGAAGGCATAAGAAGAAGGAAAATTTTAGATTCTGTGGGAATCGAACCGAGCACCATTAACGCATAAAGCGATTATCTAAGAAATCTAACCACTACTCTCAAGAGGAAAAAAATTTTTTAATCCTTATAGTCCTTTATTTTTTCTTAGTCTTCTTACGATTACTCGAAATCCGTTGATATTAAAGAATTTTAATTTTCAGATTCAAAAATGAGAAACTCAAAGCTATAGAGCTAAGCTCATTTCCATTTAAGATGAAACATTTTTGGAAAATTTAGATTTTTAAAAATATTCTTTAATTTTAGATTTACTTACCATCAATTTGATTTAATTTTCGTAAAGTTCGGCACATCGGAGTTTTGATTCGTACGGTTTTTCCTTTGGCACGAATTTGAGTCGCTCCTCGATACATCAATTCATTGAGTTTCATGCATGTTTTCTCGCTCATGACGCCGACTTTCCGACGAAGTTCCCCATAGTTGATCAGAGCATAAAACTCTTGAACTACCTTTTTGACTTCTAAAAAGCCCAAGTGTTATTAGTAACAGATTAAAAAATAATAGTTGAACGGGGTATTACCATCGGAAAAAATAAGGAATTTCGATACTTTTTGCCACGTGCGATAATAAAAATGACGAACTTGTTCTTTCGTTTTAATTTGATTGTCTTGGACACCTTTTTTCTTGTATTTACTAGCGATGTAGTCGTGGATGGCGTCAAAGTCTTTTCCATACTCTTTGATGGCATCGAAAAAGTGGGTCTTGTCTTCGTGAGACCAAACTACTTTGGGTCGAATAATTTTTATTTTCGGCTCGACCCGATCTCCTTCTTTACCTAACTGATTTTCCTCTACAAATCAAATTCGGTCAGTAGAGCTTTCAAGATTAAAAAAAAAAGAAAATATATATTACCTTTCTTCTCCGGATGATGAACGACATTGGAATTTAAATTAGTTGAATCCAATTTAAGTTTTTTAATAACCCGGGCACTACTCCGTAGTTGCTGACAATTTTTCCCTCCGGAATTTTGGTCGTTTCCATCCAACGGGTTGTAGGTGGTTACCGAGCCTAAAATTTCCTCGTCTGGATGAGCAAATAGCACATCTTCTTTGGAACAGTGGCTTGTCAAAACGCCTGTTTCCATCTTCACCACATTAAAAATCCATAAAACCAAATATAAAACACCATAGCTTTTATTACTGTTATTAGTCACATACAGCTTAAGCCAAGTTTACGATATGACAAAAGCAAGAAAATGACCCTGCCAATACCATTTTAGTAAATCACTTGAGTTAATTAGTCGCAAACTTGGTCATTTCGAAAATCCGCACATTTTTCAATGAAAACACCAAGCAATTATCGAAAAAAAATTAGTTTGTATAAAATAAATCACTTGAAAAGAAACTGCAAATGGCCATCATCACTCGCATCATCACTCATCACAATAATTGAAGAAAACCTCAGTGGAAGTAATTTACGATAAAATTGATTTGATGTTATCAAGCACCAGTGGTTTTAAGCTGTGTGTATGTTTATTTTCGAGGTAATAAAACGGGACGTTATATATTTTTTGAATTATTCATTGTTTGAAATGTTTATGTTCTTCCCACCGTCAAAAATATTTACAACGTTTACAACAGCTAACATTTTAACAATGCCGATACTGTAGAACGTTAGTTTATCATCCATTTTGACAAGTTGAGTGAAGCTGGAGCTTTTCGTTTTCGAGCATTGGTATTCTTTATGGGGGATTTGTGTTAAGTTGGCGTTTTTAGTTTAAATTTTTTTCTCATTGTTGATGGTACCGTTAGTGTTTCAACAATCAAGCACCAAATATACCAATTGGATAGTCAATCATACCTATAGGCTACAGTCAGTGGTGGATCTACCAGTAGGATGGAGTCTAGGGCAAGGACCTCAGTGGCGGAACTACCATTTCGCTAGACCCCGCGACGCGGGGGTCCCGAAAATTTTGAGAAAATTAGTACAACTGCTGCTACAGAAAGGGTGCAATAAAAAATTGGTTGTCCGTAAAGTCAGTTTACGGACGATAGTTTTACGTGATAACGTCATAAAGAAACATTGATAAAAAATTGCATACTTTTATGAATTGAATTGAATTATTATCACTGAATTATCATTATTTTGTTTAATACAAAGAAGGAGTTAATTGAAAATTAACAATTTTTTCAAAAATGAAATCAGACTGAAAATTATGAAGGAAATCAATAAAATCTTATTTAGTAAATTGTAGAAAAAACACAAAACACGTTGTATAGGATTCAAAAATTATTATTGAATACGAGGCATAGCTTATAGTAGTAGCAGAACTTTATCGCTTGTATCGCGTTCTCGCTTGCACGCACAGGCTTAAATGGAACGTGACACTTTTTTGTGCATGTTGCTCAGTGTTCATCGATTTATAAGACGTTATCATGTCAAAAAAAGAAATTGAAAAAGAAACAGGAACAGAAACGTTTAGCAAAAATACCAAAATTATCCCGTTTTCTTAAATCGTTTGATATAATCACAGAAAATGAAAGTACTTCTAAAGTTGAACAGGTGTTTGAACAAGTTTATAGCGAAAAAATTAATCTAACTGACTTAAAACTAAAAAATCAAGGTACTATACTAGAGACGAAGGGCAATTTAATCATGTTGATAGCAGAAGCAGTAAAGCAATTGATTTGAATAACGATGAAAATACCATGGATTTCGACCAAGATGTTACGAACAAGGATATTAAGAAACTGTCGTTATTCTTAACGGGCAATGCTAATTTTCAAAACAAAATATTACACCTGATAAGAAAAAAATGATAATACCTGCTAACTTCTCTAGACCTTAAGGCCCTTTTAAGAAGGACCTTTCGCAAGAAAATCGTTGCTAAATTAAAATATGGGACGCTAGATACGAAAAGCAAAAATTCATATAAGTTTGGGGGCCGGTCTAATTTTTTTGCGGGGGCCTAAAATTTGTTGTTCCGACCCTGTAGGGCCTGGTTTTATAAAATTACTTTGGGTTTTAATTATTATTTGGGAAATTACAAAAAAAATATTACAGAAAATCCAAAAGTGCACGATTCATAATGCTCATTTAAAATGTGGGAGTAATATATATCATAACTGATTTATGAAGTAAAATGGAAAAACGTGAAGTATTTTTCTGTCTATACGTTTCAATTGTTACAATTTTTCTCACCCATTTCTCATTAAATAATGATTCTAGAAAAAAAAGTAGATATGCCTACCTGCTTTGTAGAAAATTCAATTTAGTTCAAGTTTACTTTTTTAATATTTTCCGTGAGAACGCGGTTTTCAACTTTTTTAAGGAAACTTCAAAAATGATATTTTTCAATCCACTTCGAATATACTCGTATATATTCTATCGTTGAGAACTTAAAGTAAAATATTCAAAAAGTTCATCCCTACTTAAAAAAAAAACAAATGCAACACTAATTAGTTTTGAACATATCTCAATTTCATTTTCATTCTATTTTCCATATAGTAGAAGATCCGAACCTACATCGATCTTCACCGAGTTGATAGTAAAATGAAACATATTTTATCAAGAGTTTATTAAATTAGAAAATATAATATAAATGGGTTGCCTAAAAAAATCCTGGACAGACCAGACAGACTCTTTAACAAATAGAAAAAATTTTACACATCACAGGCGACTGCGATATGGGGTCCTTTATTGTTACACAGTATTCTTACCTCGGATCTCTCTGTTACACATTTCCACGCGCATTAAAATTTAAATTTTTAAAATTCGCTAATTAATAGGACCGAACTTTTTGCAGACAAACCTATATCAACGTGTTCGCAATAAAACAGCGCTTATGATTATATACATTTTTTCTGTTATCTTAATGTTTCAATATTTTATTAAAAATATATATTTTTTTTAAATAAATAAAAATAGTCTGTCCAGGAGATTTATAAGCAACCCATTTGTAATATATTTTTAATATACTAAATTCATGATAACATATGTTTTATTCGACTATCAACTCGGTAAAGGTCGATGTAGGGTCGGATCTTAGACTAATAAAACCATTGCTCATTTACATGTTAGTCCTATTAAGTTTATTGTAATTCCCAGCAATTTTCTGCTAGCCCAGTCAAAATCAACAATAAATTAGCAAAACATGATGTATCTCTGATTTTTTAATATGTTGTTTAGACCCATTAGGGCTATGTATTCTCAAGTTTGCAACTCCCAAAAAGTTGTGGAAAAATTTTTATAGCGGAAAAATCGTGAAAATTTTGTACTTGTTTCAGATTCTGCTCGGTATTTCCTAATCCATGCATTTTTCTACGAAAGTTATTCTGCACGTTTTTTAAGAGCATCAAATTTGTGACAAATTAAGCACAGTCGGAGCTCTGCACGTTAATGGGTTACTGAGTTACGGCGCTTTGAAAATAGGCCAGTTTTTTCAAAAATTGAAAATTTTATTTTTAGACCTTTTTTGGATCGAAGCTGCGTCGAAACCGTTGATCCTACGAGAAGAACTTATTGAATATAATTTGTAGACAATTTAATTAGCGTTAAATTAAGTACAAAGCGGGACCTGTAAGCCTCGTAGTTCTCTCAAAATTTTAGAGAATCCATATAAGGTAAAATCGCATTTTGGTGGGTACTCCAGTAGTGGTGGAACGTCAGGGGTTATTTGAGGCTAGTCACCGTCGTCCTCTTCATTGCAGTTTTGCACATTTCCCCAGAGCAAATAGCACACATCGCAGAACATCTAGGCCTTGCTTTCAGGCAAGTGCAGCCACCACCCAGCATCCCTTCTTGCATTTACAAGAGAGGTGTTTTAGGAGCTAATTAAATTACTTACAAACATATATACAAGTTTTTCTCGTAGGATTAATGGTTTCGACGCAACTTCGATCCAAAAAAGGTGTAAAAGAAAATTTTAAATTTTCAAAAAAACTGGCCTATTTTCAAAGTGCCGTAACTCGGTAACTCATTGACGTACAGAGCTTCGACTGTGCTTAATTTGTCACAAATTTGATGCTCTTAAAAAACGTACATAATAGCTTTCGAAGAAATATGGATGGATTAGGAATTATAGTATATATGTATATTTGTAAAGTTAATATAGTTTATATAACAGTTTATTTGTTCTCGCTTTTATTGCTAAATGGATTGCTACGTCAATGTGTTAAGAAGAAAAAATATATTTATTCAGAAAAACGATTACCCTGCTAAGTGCCATATCTTTATCAGTAAAAATGAGGTGCGTGCAAATACAAGAAATTTCAATCCTTTTGATAATTTTATTCTTTTATTTATTGTTATTTTTTCGTTACAATAATTTTTAAATAATTAATTTTTCAAAAAAAGCTGCAGTTCCTTTTTTTTCTGCTGACAAGTGGTTTTGACACCGTAATGGTGCTAAATTAAATGTTTTTATGGTGTTTGCTATCACCCCTTTCTTAAACACTTCACATGAACTCCATATTTCAAGTTCCTTAAACGTTGTTTTTGTTTCAATTACTTCTGGTGTAGCTTTTTTTACTTTAATTCAAGGGGTCATTCAAGTATTACGTAAACATCGAAAAGAGAGGAGGGGGCCTTTTATTTGCTTATTTGTGATGACAGAAGGGCCAGGGGGTCTAGATGGTGATTACGTCAGCAATTTATATTTGTTATATATATATAATATGTTTTTTTTTTTTTGCAAAATTTACCTGTGCTGCAGCAGTTATACTATTTATTACATGGTCTTTATAAATCAAGACGTAAAAAACGTAAGCCAGCAGAAAAATGATTTTGTAGAATTCCAAAACTATATCGACAATTAGTTATAGAAGAAGAATCCTATAGCGACTAAGCAAAGGTTATATTCAAATTAAATTATTATATTATTTATTTATATAATTACTATTATTTCCAATTAATGATGATTCTAATTACTTTAGTTATAACAAACAAAAATATAACTTGATTCAAATAATAATACTAACAATATTTGAGTATATACGTAGGTAATATAAGATCCAAAATACCTAATTACAAGTAGGTATTATTTAACAAACTTTCGTAGAATTTATTATTAGTATAAAGAATGGATAAAAGATCCCAGCAATATATTGTTAATAGGCCTATTAAAAAATTTCAAAAATTAATTTCTGTCTCAGGACTTTTTTTCTTGACGAAAACCATATTATGACATATACATATATACAAGCCATAAAGCAATAACTGCATTTACGAAATGCATTGACTCATGGCTGTTTATTACAAACCTGTCCCTGGATGACCTCATTTTGGTGGTGAGCGACAACTAATTTCTTGAAGCGACTTTTTTTAAATGAAAGATAGATAATAAATGCACTTATCACATTTTTAAAAAAAGGTGTCACTTTAAGGGTTGATGTAAAAAACCACCCTCAAAAAATAAAAATAATATTTTTCATCATTTATAGATTTACAAAAATTCTGAAAAAACACAGTTTGTAAAAAAACAACGTACAGTTTGAATTTCATAAAAACATCTTCAATAGTTTTCTAGAAAAAAAATTTTAACGTCTGGGATAGTTTCCCCTATAACTCCAATACAAGTGGGGGTAGCGGGTTAAAATTGCGCGACAATACGTTTTTCATGGAGAGGAATCAGCACACGGAAGCATTTTTCAAAAACCGCCTGGGGCACTTTGCTTATGGCTATTGGGCTAGATCCTTTTAAATTAAAAAAAAGAATAAAATATCGTTTAGAAGTTTTTTTAAAAATATGTTTACGAATGTTAACAATTGTCTTCATAAAATTTATTCAATTAGGTAATATTTAATATTAATTGTGCAATAATTCACATTAGTAACAATAAAGAAACCTGAATAGATTTAAAAACCTACAAAGATATTTACGTAAGCATAGGGCGGGAGGTTAGGGTTTTGCTGACAAGGGGGAGGGAGGGGTTTAAAAAAATTACTAAAATTATGTTTATGTAATACTTGAACGACCCCCAACATCATCAAGAAATTTTTACTTTTGTTGTGTTTGTCATTTAAGAATCGACTACTTGCTTAAAGCCAAAAAAATTGCCAGGCTGAAGTAAAGTAACAATAAAAGAATTATTCGGAGTTGCATTCGTCATAAGTTTATGCAAGTCCGTAGGAACTTCACACTGTTCAACTCTTTTTCGTTTCTCTATTTGGGCAAAATTCCTGTTATATGACAAAAAAGAATAGCCGGAAACCAAAAATTTATGGTTTATCTCATCAAACCTGCCGATTGTCGTGAAATAAACCCAGAGAAATAAAACAATTAAATTTTTACTTTGTTCAATGCAGTTATTGGACCGGATGTTTAGTTTTCGTGTATTCGTGAATTCAGGTGTAAAGAGTGCTTTAAAGAAGCATGAAGCAATTTCATTATCACCTCGGCCACTCAAGCCCTAGTGCCACAAAAACCTAAGGCCTTTGTTAATGTCACCAATATGAATACCCAGATTGAAGCATGAGAGCTGACGTGAATAATACATCTGATTATGGATTAAAGTTGGCAAAGATAAAACTTGTTCGAGATCCATGGAACACATACATTCCTCACTGGTAGAGAGCTGACTTGATGCAGTGTCTTGTTACAATACTTCCTTAGCTTCTGCTTTTCTATGGTGTGTTTCTAACTTTGTTTTTAAAGTTCTATCTGCAGGTTTTGCTTATATTTCTGCTGACAATAAATCACACGTAGGGCAAGTAGCAGTTCGTGGGTGATGAAATTATATTTGGGTAACTTTCTTTTAAAGGTGCGATAATAAAACTTTTTTCGAATGTTTCTCCTTAAAGGCACGGTACATTATACTGATAATGAAATCTCGGCTCAAGTATTCTTTATTGCTATTTCTTCTCCTGTAATGACTCTCATCTCTCGGAAACGAGTTTACATGTTCAGTAATAAGGTCCACATCTGCTTCAGTAAACTTGCTTTATTGAGCTTTATTCCCTCGTTTTTCGGTGAAAATCACTTCACCTTTTTTCTTAGCTGATACGAGAGTTTCAATTCTTCGTTTGGTTATAGCAAAAGCATGCATAAACGTTTTCTTGCAAACCGATACAAGATCTCCTTTTCCATCGGGTAGTGAAAACCAAACTGTAAATTGCCTTCTACTGTCATTTGGATCATTGTACTGTCCGTTACGCCTTCTTTTGACCGGAGTTATAGCCATGAGACCCATCAAATAAGTGTTTTGCATTATATAGTCTTTGAGGGCGTAAAATTCAGAAAACAGTTTTTTTCTCTGTTTCTGTGGCACTTCATTACACCGAAACTTACACTTGCAGCTGAACTAAAATAAGACAATTTCCAATTAGATTCATAACAATTTGTATTTTGTATCATTAAATATTGGATGAACTGAAGTAATTAATTACTTAATGCTTATTTTATTTACATCATTTACATATTAAAATTATAATAAACAGTAACTATGTTATTAGTAAAGTAACACGACGAACTTATCAATATGTTTATATAGTGTGTTAGTATTTTAGGTACATATTTTATCAATTTTAAAAGAAGCCGAATAAATAATTATAAATAAAAAATAATATGCATACCTCATCTTTGGGCTCAAATTTTTCTTCTATTAAGATGTTTTTACTATTAACACAAGGTTTTCCTTCATTTCTACGCTGCTTCCTTTCTTGCTGGATTGAATCTCCCTTTTTCCTTTTTTTAATAATATTTTTATTTAAATCCATCTTTTAAATGAAATTAAAAGGTAGGGTCAGAAACCAAAACGGGTAATCTTGGTGTTTAGTTACGTAATCTCAGTCTATGTAGCTGTCAAACGCTGCCAAAACAGCGGCCAAATTTCATCTTTTTCATCTATATTCTATTGTATATTTACCATTCATATTATATATAGAGTATTCTCCCTACATAGCATAAATCAGCAGAAAAATTTATCTTTTTGACATAGGTACTAAATAAGATTCATAATATTCAGACGATTTTTTTTATTTTCATTAGGGATAAGAACGATAAGATTAGAAGCGTCTAGTATCAAAATGACCAATGGTACCAGTGTGTATTCTGATTTCTGAGTAATTTTTCAGGCCCGCGAAAAACTGTCGTCACTTGATGAAGTACGACAGCCAGTCTGAAAAAGTGTCACGTTTCATTTGAGGCTGTGAGTGCAAGCGAGAACGCGATAGAGAGGCAATTGTTGAATCATAGACAACGTGTTTTGTGTTTTTTTTTTTCTAAAATTTACTTAATAAGATTTAAAATTGATTTCCTTCATAATTTTCAGTCTGATTTCATTTTGAAAAAATTGTTAATTTTCAATTAACTCCTTCTTTGTATTATACAAAATAATGACCCTTCAGTGATAATAATTCAATTCATAAAAGTATGCAATTTTTCATCAATGTTTCTTTATGATGTTATCACGTAAAACTATCATTCGTAAACCGACTTTACAGACAACCATTTTTTTTAAATAGGTAACGTGCCACAATAAAATTTCAATCGAAATGTAGTTTCAACTGAAGTTTCAAAGACAACGGGTTAGATCGTTTAGAATTAGATAGTAAAAATGACTGATGCAGTCTGTCGTATAATTCGAGCGCTGCGACGGCAACAACCAGACAACAACATGCAATAACATTAGAAGGCAAAACTGGGTACGCAAAAAATTTTATCTAATGCGCATCTTCATATATGTACTTCGAGAGAATTCGAATAATAAAATGTATCTTTACATAGTATAGAAGAAAATCGCTCCCGCTGTCTGTTTCTTTAGATCTTTTAAACTACACAACGGATTTTAATGCAGTTTTCCGTAATAGAAAGAGTGGTTCAAGAGGAAGGTTTGCAGGTATAAAACATGCATATTATAGTAGAGAAAAGCCGGAAAATTCAAAGATTTGTAATGTGATGTCATAACAAACATATTTTTGTGCACTTACATTGCAAAGGCTGGCTAAACCTTACGAGATAGATCAAACTTATATGCGGCGAAATTGTGTATTTTAAAAACATTGATAAAAAACTCCGCGACGGTTTATGTCTATTTCTTAAGGATAACCCACAGAAACCATTTTTATCTTTTACATATTACAAAAAAATTATTGTTTATTTAACAAGCAGTTTTAAACAATACAGTATTATTTCTTATTCAATTAAATACATTAGATACGTTGTCCATTTTATTTAAATTAAAATTGCCCTTTACAGCATATAATCAAAATGAATATCTTATTAAATATCACAGATTTAAAAAGCGCTGGCAGAGCGACTGGATATTGTACATCGTATGTAGTGGCTGTTTTATTGCTATCTTTTTCTTATAAACATAAAAATGTTATGTTGGTCCTTATTTAGGACAAAAACTCGAAAAATTCTACACCAATTAGGTATGTAAGGTAGATGTACTCTTAAAAGAGTACGGTTGGTCACCCTACCTAGGATAGCATAACAATTGAATCCTACAGGAACCGTGTATTTTCGGTAACTTTTGTTAAAGTTCGTGAAATACCATTTAACGCTTTTTCCTCAAGAAGGCCTGACCAATTTTACACAGTAACGAAAGAAATCTCTAGAAAGCTTAAAATAAAAAATTGACAAAGTTTACTGAAAAACACCCGATAAAATTAATAATGAATTTTTTAAAATTTATTTGAATTTCCTTATTGTTTACTGTCGAAGATATTAATTAGAAATAACCGTATTAAAATAGTATACTAAATTGTTAAATAATTAATAATTACTTAACGGGACCAATTTTAATGATTTTTTTTAGATACCTCAGAACTTATTGTATACCCATTTATCCTAAAAAAAACACGGTTCCTGTAAGATATATAGCTACGAATCTATTCTACTAAAATAGCTGAACGGTTATAAATGATATTTGAAATGAAAAATTTTAAAATCTAAAGGAACATTTTATATTTAAAATTGTTATGAACCTGTGAGATAGCTTTAATATCTCTTTCTAGAAAAATAGTTTTATAGATTTTGATGAATTTTCTTTGGATATAGAATCTGAGAGTAATTTTTTCTGTTAAAATAGATTAATTTTTAAATTTCATTGTAAAGGTAGGGAATCAATTATTAATCAATCAATTAAATTTAGATACTGTCAGCAAAGCGAGCGGGTATCAGCTAATTTTAATTAATATAAATAAATATTATAAAAAAATGAAAAACCGACTTCAAAATATATAAAAATTCTTAAACAAGAAATGCACTAAAAAGTAACAAAATAATGGTGTATCCTTGCAGTATCTACAACTTACAAATTATTAGGATGATACAATGTACAACTATTGTTATTTTTGGAGTTGGTGTCAGCCAAGGAAATACGACTATATTGGTACTTAGCAAAAAACGAGAATACCTTATGAAAATTATTTTTCAAATGAACTTTTAAACAATATACTCGAACTGTAACAATATCTAGCGACCTTTAAACTACAAAATACCAATTACCAACTAAACCTCTTTACAATTTTTACAAATTACCATTAATATTTATTTTCTTGACTGACACCAACTCCAAAAATAACAATAGTTGTACATTGTATCATCCTAATAATTTGTAAGCTGTAGATACTGCAAGGATACGCCATTATTTTGTTACTTTTTAGTGCATTTCTTGTTTAAGAATTTTTATATATTTTGAAGTCGGTTTTTTATTTTTTTATAATATTTATTTATTTCTCGCGTTTTAGTGATCTGAAGTTTGATAACTAATTTTATTTTCTTGAAAATGATTAACCTTCCAAACGCGCTGCTTATATGAGGCAGCGCCGTTTAATATTAAAAGTTACTACATCATCCCTTTTTACCCTTAAGGGTTGAAATATTTTGCTTTTAAATGTAAAAACAAAACTAAGTGGATTACTCATTCCAACAGAAAAAAAAATTATCGAAATTCGGTTAAATGTCACTATTTCATCCCCTATTTTCATCCTTAAGGGGTGGATTTTTTTCTTCAAATTGAAATGTGAACAATTTAAAGGTACGTTGTACGTAATAGAAACAAAATTATCAAAATCGGGTTAGCCAGGAAACATTTATAATATTATTTCATCTCTAATTTTTAACCCCTTATGAGTGGAGTTTTTTTTTTTTAATGGATAGAAGATTAATTTAAAGTTGTGTTCTACAGATAAAAAAAGAATAATCAAAATCGAGCTAGCCAATAAGAAGTTAATATTTCATCTCTTAGTTTTCAACCCCTTAGAAGTGGAAGATTTCCCTCAAATAAAAACTGGACCCCTCGAAAAGCACCAGCTTTTACATAAAAAAATAATTTTTAAAATCGAGCTATCCAATAAGAAGTTAATATTTCATCCCTTAGTTTTCAACCCTTTAGAAGTGAACGATTTCTTTCAAATTAAAATGAAACCACACGAAAAGCACTGGCTTTCAAATAAAAAAAAATGATCAAAAACGCTTCACCCAGTCGGAAATGCTGAGGTAACAAACATAAAAAAAAATACAGTCGAATTGAGAACCTCCTCCTTTTTTTGAAGTCGGTTAAAAATGTATAATTTGACGGTTCTAGTTAACATACTAAGATAGGTATTCATTACTACTATATCATAAATTATAAATTACTTAGGTGTAGATTAAAAAATTTTAATTTATTTCTATCAAAAAAAAAAAAAAAAAAACTTAAAAAATTTTGTTTTTGTGCGTGTCATCAAAATTTTCAAACGTACCGCCTGTGGCACGCGGGCTATGGCGGGCTATTGTTTCGCCTGCTTTATGCATTTCAAGCGACATGTACGTTCTCACTACCCTCACTACAAAACATAAATCGTCAAGTTTATTAATGTTATTGACATATTTTGCGTTAAGATCGTTAAGAAATTTTGATATTTTCGTAGAGATCGTTTCACAGTTAAAGTCCAAAATAAAACTTTTTTTTTGTTTATTTTATCTTGAATGATTTTTTTTTAATTTCAATTATTGTTTCCACCTTTCTATCACTTGCATTGAATATTTTGTTTTAAATAGGTTAGGTTATTTGTAAACAGTAAGTTATATCAATATTTTATTTAACGAATTGAATTCCTTGATTTTTACTTTAAATATAATTTAATCAATTATTTTAGTCATTAATGATGTCAAATAAACTACAAGGGGTGCGATGTGCTGTTGATATATGCACTAATTATAGTAACATGCCCGGAAGGAATGATCTATCATTTTTTAGATTTCCTAAAAATGATAAAATAAGAAAAGAGTGGATTATGAAATGTAAAAGACATGATAAATTTAATCCAGATACATCTCGAATCTGCTCTGACCATTTTGAAAAAAACCAATTTGTTCGAGATTTGAAAGGTGAACTTACAGGCTATTATTCAAGCAGACGACTGGTTCCACAAAGTATGCCAACTCTTAAACTTAATCCTCTTGTCACAACACCCTGCCCTGAAAATTTTAATGCAAATCAGTTACGAATGCAAAAGAAAATAGACTCTGAAAATAAGAGAGACATTTTAAAGTTGACTCTTGAACCAAAAAAGTGTGAAGAAATATCAGAAGTAAGTAGTCTTAAAATTATAAGCTTTTGTATTTTAATAATAATATATTATACTATTTTAAGGGAATTAAAGATTAACGTTATATTAGGAAATATATTTTCATTTGGTTTTTCTTTTTACAGCCTACTATTAACTATAAGGAATTATTTGAAACTTTATTGAATAAGCATCGTCAAACAATTATTGAACTAGAAAAATATAAAAATGAAGCCAAGCTTGCTAAAAAGGAGTTGAGTTTATTAAAAAATAACTTTAAATCAAAAGTTAATGTTGAGGTGCAGAAAATATTAAGTCATGTTCCGACAAAGAACCAAATTAAAACGCGGAGAAAAAAAAATACATCCCCTAGTCTGCTGAAGAAACTGCTAGAGCAGGGTTCGGGGAACCGGAGTAAATTACCCCAAATGGGGTAAAAATGAAATTTTTAGAGGTAATAATGAATTTTTGTCATGACTATTTTATAAACGTGCTAGTTTGGCCGAAGACTGTATTCAAATTGTGCTCACATCAAAAATCCCCAATTTTGTACCAAACATGAAGCAAGATCATTTATCCAAAATCTGAGGGGGAAGAGTTTTCAATTAGTTTTTTTGCGTATGAGAATTTTATTTTGTTACTACTTTCATGCAACTTGTTTTTCCGTGCAAATAATTTCAATTGCAATATAATATAATGTATTATATAATTTAAATTTACATTGATTCTCCCCTTTTCAAAATGAAGGACTAATATCGATTTACGCAAAAAAAAAATTGGGGTAATAGTAAAAAAGTTCCCCGACCGCTGTGCTAGAGCATTTTGCCTAAGATATTAAGCAAAAGAGCTTACACATATATTAGGACGGAACTAAAATATCCTCTACCTCTATAATAATCGAATAATACTCTTAAGATATAAAATAGATAACTTTATATTTTAATTTTATTAAATATATTATTTATTAAATCCCTTTAAAAAAAAATTTAAACTTTCATTTTTTTAATAGTTAATTTTTATGAACATAATAAATATTTGATATTTGATGAAGGTATATTTCTTCTAGAATTTATACCAGGGGTCGGCAACCTTTTTTGACTGCGGTTCAAAAATCAACTAATATTTTAGTATTAAATACACGTTTGGGTCAGTGGTGTTTTCATTTTAAAAAAGTTTTTCAGTGAATAAGAGGGTATCAGGTGTTTCGATCCCCGGACAAAATATCGCTGACAAAATATCCCCATGACAAAAATATTTGCGATAAAATATTTCATCCAAGTTTTTGAGTTCAACAACTAAAATTTTATATTTAATAATTTTTGGTAAAAACGTGTTGAATTTACCCCCATGTGTTCGTGTTAAATCCGTAAAAATTGTGTTAATTAATGCCAAGGGGGCCAGGGTGTGCCCCTGGCGGAGGTTTGGGGAAGTAGCCCCCATCAAAAGAAATTATAGTCAATGATCGTTTACCTGATTCTTATTCATTGACTGAATGTGCACTTCTTGACTCCGCGAAGTTTTACACAAAACTAAATGTTTTAACATCAAAATTATGCTGCAAATACGATTTGCAGTTATTCTATGAGGATTTTTTGTCTGAGGATATTTTGTCCGGGGATCAAAACGCATGGAACCAATAAAAGATATATTATAAATTATATCAAGAAAATAATAACAATACGCTTAAATTTTTTTTAAAAAATATTTATTTTTTACCTATATTATTATTATTATTTAGTGGAACTAAATTGGGTCACTTATAATTATCAAACGGGTCACTTGGCGACCCGCTGGTCATAGGTTGCTGACCACTGATCTATACCTTACTTAGTAGTTCTTAGTTACTCAGTCGACTAACCAGTGACGTCATTTTCAGAGATCAAAGAAACGCAGCGCAGCCTAGCCAAGTGAGCATCGTGAGCATACCTCAAAGTCAGCTAAGAGCTTATGCATTTTTGGACGCCGCCATATTGGCTTCCGGAACACTTACCGAGTTCTGCTGCAAAGGTAGCATGACATGCAACTCTGCATGCAATAAATTATAGATTAACGAAAACATTTGGGGTAACCACATTTCGGACATAGGCTATTTACCGCTCGTTATGATTTCCGTTATACTGCTGTTGTTATTTCTTATTTATTATATTTCATTCAGTTTTCATTAGTTGTTATTTTTTTCTTAATCTATTTTATTTGTTATTATTTATTCAGTTTATTTCTTTGGAAGTTTTTCTTGAGTTTATATTGTTTGTTTTCATTTTATTGCCATGGGTGGGAAATCGCGTGGGCGTAAGACAATTGTGTCGGAGAGAGAAGTATTGCAAATAGGAGAAATCCTACTCGACGCTCCTGCGCGAAAATTTTATTCTTTCGGACGAGAATTTTTTCATCTCGAAGAGATTATGCCTTGGTGTGCTCGACGGAGATTAATAAGAAACTTCTTGAATTGCGAAAACTGCGGGAGGTTATGCTCAATGCATAAGTATCAACAATGTATTGATGGATACAGGTGGGCGTGTAGCCATAGCCAGATTAAAAAATCAATAAGACATGGCTTTTTTTTAAAGACCCACCTGTCAGTAGTGTTGGGTCGAGTCAGGGGCATGTGAGACGCGAGCGATTATTTCACGGTCGGGGGATCTCGGTGGCCATTCGTCTTGAGAGATTCGTGCGATGTCTCTGAGTGATACGGCGTACATACATATATCTGCCCCGGGCAAGAGAGGAGTAGAGTCGCATTGCACCATTTGACAGGTCGAGAAATAATTTTTATTCATATAATTGTACGGTTGGACTCGGTGGCAATGAGCCACCGGGTTGAATTACTAATTAACACATAAATCAAAACAATCAATTTTCAACCTAGCTTTTGGTTCGTAACAGTGTCACATTGTGAATTTTTGCAATGATTATTAGTATCATTCAGTGAGTGTTCACGTCATAACGAGGTTTTCCTTTGTGTTACGGCATTGTGCCACCAGTTAGTAGCTTGCAACCTGATCCTGCTCTAACAGTAATTTTGATTTATGTGAATCTCACCACAAGATGAGCAATTCTCATTCTCAGACACACACTCATACGTATAGCATTGTATCGCTATTTTTAAAAGAGGTCTTTTCACTTGGTTTAGCCAAGTTTTTCCTCCTAGGGGTTAATACATTTCTTCATAATATTGACCCTAAGATCGAGTCTTATTCATTTATTATTACAGGTGTCGTGAGCAACTACAAAGCGATATTATGATAGATGCTGACGTTGGAGACGCTGGTACTGTAGTGGACTGGTGTAATTTTATACGTGAGGGGTGTCAGAGATGGTTGTGGCACCATCCCCAAGAGATTGGAGGGATGGATGCAAATGGTGATCCTATTATTGTAGAGATTGACGAAACAAAATATTTCCATCGAAATTATCATCGTGGACAATGGAGAGATGGGCAACGTTCCCTCTAATATTTCTATTGAGTGTGCGGATTTTCGGATAAAAACATTTGTGCGGAGACATTTTGGCAGGTGTGCGCGCGCACACCTTACAGAGAACATTGGAGATGCGCATTGCGTTTTTGGAGGAATACAAAGGGTCAGTGGACGGTTTTTCATGGTGGAAGTACCTAACCGAACTGCTGAGACTTTACTCCCGTTGACTGAACAGAATATATATTTCTAGGGTCATACATAATTTCTGATGGGTGGACTGCCTCGGCTACCTATCGAAACATAAGACAACTAGGAAGTGGCGTTTATGACTACTCCGTCATAAACCACTAAAATAATTTTGTGAATTGATAGGGCAGTCCACGCCCAAAATATTAAAATCTTTGATGAGGGCTAAACAAACATTGCGGTATCAATTTGGAACAAGTAGAGAATTATTTAATTCCTACTTAGACGACTTTAGTTTCTAAAAGACGCCATGGCTTTCTAAAAGGAAATGTCTCATAATTTGAAAAGCAGGAACGTGACACATTCGAACATTTCCACATTAGACATTTACAATCGGAGATTTCCAAGGCGCAATTCCAATAACATCTCATCACCACATTATAAGTAATAACCACCAAATGATTGGTAGAATAATATCTATGTGTACATATTAATAGATTACACACTTTTTATTCAGATCTCAGCAATAAATGAGAGTAACCACTCAGGTTTTTTTTTGATTTTACAAGTTTTGCGACGTTTCGTTACACATCGTAACTTGTTCAGGCCTCTACAGTTTTAAATTAATTATGAAACTATCTTAAATGTCATACATATACATAAAAACAATAATTTATTTATTTTTAAATATAGTTTATACCATAAAGTAATTAACTTAAACTTTTTTAAAAAATATCAAAATTCAATAACTTATAAACAACATTGTGGTCAACGTGGTTGACTAAATAGTTGCCCTATACCCCCTATCCCCTCAATACGCCAGTGGTCCTGGGTTCTAACCCCAATGAAAGCCCAAAATTTTTTCTGGATTTTCTGATTCGACGGTCGCTAATGACCATAGTAGTTACTGCGACCTTACATAAATAATTAAAAAAAACATTCAATGACAACTATTTACATATACACAATTTCAATTATACATAGGTAGTTACATAATTACACCATCAGTGCTATAAATTGTTCATCAATATAAAACTTAAATTTTATTCAGTACAAAATACAAATAATATAATATTTAGAGTAGATATTATAAACTATTATCTTTAAATAATTGGAAATACTTTTTGCAACAAAAATGTTTGCACTATATTTTATACATAAAAAATATTGATTCTATTTGTTAAAAAATTACTATAAATTAAATATTAGCTTATATTGTTTGAATTCAAAAACTTCTCTAATAATTCCAAAGCTTTTTTTTTAACCTGAAGAGTTTCCTCTGCTTTTTGGGCTTTAAAAGCCATAAACTCCTTAAATCTACGTTCCTTATTTTCTTCACTAATTTTTGACCTCTCCTCTAACGCAGCTATAAGCTGACGAACAGGTGTGGTTTTTAATTTTTTTTCTGTCAAGGATAAAATTATTTTCTTATCAGTATACAAAAATTATTAAAAGAAATAAAATATATTTATTAAAATAAAATATACTAACGGTTTGCAAAATTATTTCCATCACTACTACTGCTTTCGGATACAGTTCTTTTCTTTCTTGTGGAAGAAGAAACGGTGACAGGTGTAGTAAACGGTTTGCCTCCCATCAAATCATCCATTAACTGAAAAAATCAAAAGGTTAATAATTTATATCCTTTTCAAAATGTATTTAGTTAAACTTACACTAAAATACGGCCAATGCTTTGCAGAGTTGCCAGGTTTATTATTGTAGTCTTTCGTTTTTTTGTATGTTTTTTTCATCCCTGAAAACTTCGATAGACATTGAGGGCCTGTTATATTGTGGCCGTGAGATTTAAGGACAGTGCTTATGTCTAACCACAGTTTTTTCTGCGACTTAATGCCACTGCTAAAATCAATTTGCCGCTTTTCGTATTCATGAAGCAGCAAAAGAATTGCTTCATGCGGCCATTTAAATGCTGCAACAAACAATTGACTGTAAAATTACATGCCCGGGAAAATTTTTTTATATAATTGTATGTAATTATACATAATAGCTTATATATAATGATATCTAAAAATTGGCCAGGTATAAGCATATATATATATATATATATATATAATTATATATAAGTATGTAATAGGTATTATAATCTTTTATCTTTAAATAATTGGAAACTGGGTTTGTAACACTTAAAAATTGCATTTCTTAAGACAACGATATAGATAAAAATAATATTGCTTCTTAATGTTAAAAAAATTATATAAATAAAATATTATAAGCTTATATTATTCGAATTCACAGTCTTCTATAGTAATTCTAAAGCTCTCTTTTTAATCTGAAGAGTTTCCTCTGCTTTTTGGGCTTTAAAAGTCATAAACTCCTTAAATCTACGTTCATTATTTTCTTCACTAATTTTTGACCTCTACTCTAGCGCAGTTCTTAACTAACTTGAAGATGTGGTTTTTATTTTTTTTTTCTACCAACGATAAAATTATTTTCTTATCAGTATACAAAAATCATTAAAACAATTAAAATAAAATATACTAACGGTTTTCAAAATTATTTCCATCACTACTTTCTTCACTGCTTTCGGATACAGTTCTTTTCTTTCTTGTGGGAGAGCAAACGGCGACAGGTGTAATAAACGGTTTGTCTTCCATCAAATCATCCATTAACTGAAGTAATCAATCAATTTATAATTTATTTCTTTTTCGACATGTAATTAGTTAAACTTACACTAAAATACGGCCAATGCTTTGTAGAGTTGTCAGATTGATTATTGTGGTCTTTCATTTTTTTGTATGTTTTTTTCATCCCTGAAAACTTCGATCGACATTGAGGGCCTGTTATATTGTGGCCGTGAGATTTAAGGACAGTGCTTATGTCTATCCACAGTTTTTTTTGCGACATAATGCCACTGCCAAAATCAATTTGCCGCTTTTCGTATTCATGAAGCAGCAAAAGAATTGCTTCATGCGGCCATTTAAATGCTGCAACAAACAATTGACTGTAGAATTACATGCCCGGGAAAAATGTTTTTATATAATTATTCATAAAAGCTTATATTATACAATTATATCTGAAAATTGGCCAGTTATGAGTATATAATATATATAATTATATATGAGTATGTAATAGGTATTTTATAATCTTGTATCTTTAAATAATTGGAAACTTTGTTTGTAATACTTAAAATTGCATTTCTTAAAACTACGTTAGAAACTATGTTTAAACATAAAAAAAAAATATTGCTTTTTATTGTTAAAAAAATATACTAAAAATAAAGCTTAGGTAAATTATTCGAATTCACAATCTTCTCTAATAATACTAACGCTCTTTTTTTAAACTGAGGAGTTTTCTCTGCTTTTTGGACTTTAGAAGCCATAAACTCTTTAAATCTACGTTCCTTATTTTCTTTACTAATTTTTGACCTCTCCTCTAGCGCAGTTATTAACTGACTTGAAGGTGTGGTTTTTAATTTTTTTATTGCCAACGATAAAATTATTTTCTTATTAGTATACAAAAATCATAAAAACAAATAAAATATACTAACGGTTTTCAACATTATTTTCATCACTACTACTGCTTTCGGATACAGTTCTTTTCTTTCCTGTGGAAGAGCAAACGGCGGCAGGTATAATAAACGATTTGTCTTCCATCAAATCATCCATTAACTGAAGAAATCAAAAGGTTAATAATTTATATCCCTTTCGAAATGTATTTAGTTAAACTTACACTAAAATACGGCCAATGCTTTGTAGAGTTGCCAGATTGATTATTGTGGTCTTTCATTTTTTTGTATGTTTTTTTCATCCCTGAAAACTTCGATAGACATTGAGGGCCTGTTATATTGTGGCCGTGAGATTTAAGGACAGTGCTTATGTCTAACCACAGTTTTTTCTGCGACTTAATGCCACTGCCAAAATCAATTTGCCGCTTTTCGTATTCATGAAGCAGCAAAAGAATTGCTTCATGCGGCCATTTAAATGCTGCAACAAACAATTGACTGTAGAATTACATGCCCGGGAAATTTTTTTTTATATAATTATACATAATTATCCATATTAGCTTATATATAATGATATCTGAAAATTGGCCAGTTATGAGCATATATAATTATATATGAGTATGTAATAGGTATTATAATCTTTTATCTTTAAATAATTGGAAACTGTGTTTGTAACACTTAAAAATTGCATTTCTTAAAACTACGTTAGAAACTATATTTTTTTATTTAAAATAAAACATTGCTTCTTTTTGTTAAAAAAATACTATAAAAACATTATTAGTTTATACTATACGAATTCACAATCTTTTTTAACCTGAAGAGTTTCCTCTGGTTTTTGGGCTTTAAAAGCCATAAACTCCTTAAAGCTACGTTCCTTATTTTCTTTACTCATTTTTGACCTCTCCTCTAGCGCAGTTATTAGCTGGCTTGTAGGTGTGTTTTTTTTTCTGTCAACGATAAAATTATTATCTTATCAGTACCGTAAATTCGGGCTTCTTTGGCCTTTTCACAGGGAACAGTACTAGTGGTTTTGTTTTCTTTGTGCTAACATATGTTTAAACCTCTTAAACTTTTATTTGTGGTAACAGTTCTTTATCTGTTAAGAGTTTGGTAAGTACCTATTTATAAACATTATCTAATACTTCATGCAGTAGTATAGTTGTACTTTTCATTTTTGCCAAGGTTTATATTTAAAAATCTCACAGTAACAACAGCTGCCCCAACCTTCAAAATTACAACCTACTTTGGCCTAGATTTTTTCTGAGCCAAAGTAGGTCGACTTTTGGAGACTTTGGGGTTTTCGCTGTAACTGCACTAACTGTTTTAATATATAAATAATAACACAGTTTATAAAGCTGCTCTAGCTAATTATAACTATATTTTCATATTACAAATATCTGGTGCGAGGCGTCACACTACTTTCTTTTACATTTATGAAAATACTCGCTGTTAGTTAAAACAAATATAAGCACTTTGTAACAATACATATAAACAGTACTATATGCATACAACATAGATGCATACGGATACACGAATTCCTAAACTTCATCCCAGAACCGCCCTATTCGAATTTTCCCAGGAAAAAGTTTCAAATAAAAGTTGTAGCCACTAATGAGTCTAAGAACTATAGAAAGTTTAGAGAAAATCGTTGGAGCCGTTTTCGAAAAAAATTGAAAAAGCTCAAAAACTCCAAGAGTAAAGTAGAGCTTTCGGTTAACCGATTTTAACCAAAAGCTTCGCGGCACAACTAGGTATAATATGGAGGCTAGATTCCAAGTTTGGTGAAATTCGGATAAAGCTTTCGATACGATATGGCTGTCACACACAGACATGTTTCTAAAAACCACTTTTTTAGACTCAAGGGACCTCAAAACATGTATTTCCGGTGAAAGCTCGAATTCGAAAATTCGACCCGATTACAATACTTCCTTTACTATTAAGTAGTAAAAGAAAGTAATATGTATACACTATACAGCTTATATATATGTACATATAGGTAAACGAATTACGAACCTTCACCCCAGAACCGCCCTTATTCGAATTTTCCCAGGAAAAAGTTTCAAATAAAACTTGTAGGCATCAATGAGTCAAAGAACTATAGAAAGTTTAAAGAAAATCGTTTGAGCCGTTTTCGAAAAAAATTGATAAAGCTCAAAAACTTCTACAATAAAGTGGAGCTTTCGGTTAACCGATTTCAACTAAAAGCTTTGCGGCACAACTAGATATAATATGGAGGTCAAATTCCAAGTTAGGTGAAATTCGGATAAAGCTTTCGATACGATATGGCTGTCACACACAGACACACACACAGACATGTTTCTAAAAACCACTTTTTTGGACTCAGGGGACCTCAAAACATGTATTTCCGGTGAAAGCTCGAATTCGAAAATTCGACCCGATTACAATACTTCCTTTACTATCTATATAGTAGTAAAAGAAAGTAAAAATATGTAATGAGCACTTTTTTGGATGCATTTGTTTTCAGTCATATTGGGAAGATGTCGTATAACTACAGGCAGCCGAAGTTATGCTGACTACAGTAAGTTACAGTAGTTGGGGATTTTCTTATGAATCCAAGTCTGTTTTTTGAACCCAGTTAGTTATGCAATGATTTTAAATAAGTAAAACCGCCTTGGGCCCAAGTAACCCAAACGCAAGGGTAACATTAACCCAAATAAGAAAACAATTAAAAATGGTAATATCACTTTGAAAAATAGATGACTATTCAAAAATGAAATTCAGGTTATTCTAAATGCCAAAAAAGGTTACCACGGCTTAGAAATTGGAATAGCTAAATTATTGGGAAAAGATTAAAAACTTCCAAAATATGGGCCATTTACGGTATACAAAAAATATTTAAAAAAATAAAATATATTTATTGAAATAAAATATACTAACGGTTTGCAAAAGTGTTTTCATCACCATCATCACTACTACTGCTTTCGGATACAGTTCTTTTCTTTCCTGTGGAAGAACAAACGACGGCAGGTATAATAAACGGTTTGTCTTCCATCAAATCATCCATTAACTGAAGTAATCAAAAGGTTTATAATTTATTTCTTTTTCGACATGGAGCCAGTTAAACTTACACTAAAATACGGCCAATGCTTTGCAGAGTTGCCAGGTTTATTATTGTGGTCTTTCGTTTTTTTGTATGTTTTTTTCATCCCTGAAAACTTCGATAAACATTGAGGGCCTGTTATATTGTGGCCGTGAGATTTAAGGACAGTGCTTATGTCTAACCACAGTTGTTTCTGCGACATCTTGCCACTGCCAAAATCATTTTGCCGCTTTTGGTATTCATGAAGCAGCAAAAGAATTGCTGCATGCGACCATTTAAATGCTACAACAAACAATTGACTGTATAATTACATGCCGTATATTAGTTGATATTGATTTCCTTGTTTTAATATACCTAAATCTTCACTTATTGTTATACTTTGCATGGATTCGTCGTCTTCAGCACCATCCATATCAGGATTTAAATCAGGATCAGCATTTAAAGCTTCTACATAATATTCTGCATCATTTCCTGAAAAGTTTACGTTATATAAATAGGAATTTATTTTCTAATACAAATTTGAAATTACCACGATAATACAATTCGTGTTTAAGTATCTACAAGATTTCATACACATTAAACTTAAAATATTAATGAAACCTACCGCCAATAAATTGAGCTTCTTCAAACTCTTTGGCCTCCTGTAATTTCATGTTGATAAACGTTTCGTCTGAAATAAACAAGACATTTCATCTAAACAAATTTAAGACACGTAAAGAAGAAGCAGACTTAATAGACCAAGTATTATTTAGTCTATAAAAAGGATAAAAAGTATCGAAAGTCGAAACACAAATTCATCCTCAACATAACTTAATAAAAAAAATTTGTTTTCTGTAAAGTCGGTTTACGGACGATAGTTTTACGTGATAACGTCATAAAGAAACATTGATGAAAAATAGCATACTTTTATAAAGAGTTTTCAAAATGAAATCAGACTCAAAATTATGAAGGAAATCAATTAAATCTTCTTAAGTAAATTGTAAAAAAAAAACACAAAACACGTTGTCTAGAATTCAACAATAATATCGTGCCTCTCTATCACTTGTATCGCGTTCTCGCGCGTCCTTGCACGCACAGGCTCACATGGAACGTGACACTTTTTCAGACTGGCTGCCGTAGTTCATCAATTTATAAGACGTTATCACGCCAAAAAAATACATTAACATTTCTTGTTAATACATAGTACAACTTGGTTTTCAACGTGTTGTCAACCGGGTGGTAAATTTTCACCACACACATTTCAACTTGGTTTGCAACCGATAATATAAACAATCAAAAAACTTTTTAAATTTGTCAAACTATATTTACATGCCAAACGGAAAATAATTTGCAGAAAAAAAAATTAAGATAATAAATATTATTGAAATATACATTTATAAACTATATACACTTGGTTCTCTTTTTATGCGGTATAGTTACGTTCCACAGGAAAACGTATAAAAATAAATCGCACAAAAAAAGACTAAACACACGTATAAAAATAAAGAATACGTTCCAAAAATGTTTAAACCCACATAAAACTAAATGAATGAGTTACAATATACCAAAAATCGCATAAAAATAGGTTTATTAAATTTCAGAAAAATATAATCTTAACATATTCCTTCTAGATTTATACGGAAAAATTTTACAAAAAAAAAAAAAAATATATCGAAAATTTTTATAAGAGTTAATCTTTCTTCACATTTTTTCTTTAGAATTATCGTCCCTATATGAGAGTGTTCGGCATAATTTGCGAATTGGTTCGAAATCACTTTCATCACTAGAAGAGATAGTCAGCATATCAGATCTATGTCCTGAAGATAATTCGATTCTTCACAATAAATTAGTCTCAACTTCGCATTTTGATTTTTTCCCTTTGACAAATTTAATCAGTGATTAAACTTTGCGATGGTCTAAAATAGTTATTTTATAAAAATGCTTTTTTCGCATAACTTCAAAACCGCATATGAATAGTACGCATAAAAAGAGGACCGAGTGTAAATGCTATAAATTTAAAAAAAAAGGCTGTCATAATAAAAAAATAATATTAAAACAATAACTATTATATGAGTGGCACGATTTTAGCTCTAACAATAATTACAGAAACATGCAAATTGTCTAGAATTGTAAAAATGTTCAAGCATTAATAACTGCTAAAGTAAAGATTTGTTATTTTCCATCTCTTCAAAGAATAATTTTGGTAAAGTTCCAGTTTAGACACCCCGAGATTTATACATAATCTTACATTTTTGATTTACAATATGATGCAATTTTCAATTTTATTTAATGTACATAAATGTTATATTAAATTATATTTTGTATATAAATATGTATAATAATAATATTGAGATTGCGAAGTTTTACTCATTTAAGGTATTTAATTTTCTGTAAAACTTCGCGGTGTCAGTAATGTGCACCAACAATGTAAATCTCGAGGTGTCTAAACTGGAACTTTATTTATGTAAAATATAATTAAAACATTAATTTTACATTCAATAACATTGAAAATTGTATTGTACATAAAAAAAAATGTAAGGTTATGTCTTAATCTTTGGGTGTTTAAAACGGAATTTTACCATAATTTTATATACTAATTATTTAAGTGAATTTTATACTTTCTTGTAACATTTTCTTTAATTGTATTTTTGCCAATATTCCTTTAAACTTATAATTTAAATATTTTTAATTTTTTGTTTTCACGTATAAATTTACATTGAGCGTTCGGGTTGGACGCTCACACGCTCGTAAGCGCGCTCACAACGTTCGACGGCTGGCAAATTTCATGTATCGCTTGATTTCCAACGATTTGGTCACGTGGTACGTTTTCAACCAATGTTCTGTCAGGATTTTGAAATTCAAATTGCTCAGATGGGAGCCATCTTTTACTAATTTTAAAATCCTGGCAGAACATTGGTTTAAAATAGGGATGAGATTGATGGAAAAAAATCGATTAAATAAAAATAGATTTTTCTTTATTCAATATTAATCGATTTGTCAAAAATCGATTAATTTTAATAAAAAAAAATCGATTTATGCGAAAAAATCGATTTTTTCTTATATTTAAAATTCTACTTGCTTTTCATACTCCAATAATGATGAAACCTAAGATATTCATACTAACAATTTATCAGATTAAAAATCAAATAAAATGATATGAATACAAAAATAACCAATTCAAAACTAAAAATTAAAGCGAATCTTCCATTAAATTTTCAAGGTAAGGAATAAGGCAAATATGATTATTGATACACAATTTCAGTACCATTAAACGTTTTATTATAATAAAAATGAAATGATGAGTATTGAGTATCCTAACAAAATTACAACCTTATTGCCTCAAAAACTATTTTCGATTTCAATCTTTTAATAATGAATTTTAAATTTAACAATCAAATATTTGAATAAATGTCTATTATATTTAAATGACAAGAATGAAAAAAACCGTTACAGCTAGTTTGCATTTAAGTTTGCGCTGTTTATGAAAATCGATTTAAACGCATAATTTATAGAATCGATTAATATTACTATGAAAATCGATTATAAAAAATCGATTATTAGAAAATAATAATCGATTTAAATAAAAATCGATTATTTTTTAACATCCCTAGTTGAAAACGGACCACGCGACCAAAATCGCTTAAAATTGAGCGATTCATGAAGTTGCACCTTTAGGCTTTAGGCGACTTTAGGTGTTTTAATTTGAGAAAAGCAGCTTTGCATTTTGATGCCCAGAAAAATTCAGCGTTCTTTTGAAGAAGTTGACAAAAATTGAATACTTATGATCTTATGATAGTTGAAATATTTGGAAGAAATTTTGATTAGTGACGAATCATTGACAAAAGTTGTTGAACTTTGGTTTTGTTCGTTGGTTGAGGTGCATCAATCATTGCTTTAACTTTGGCTGGATCCTTCATTATTTTCCCATTTTCGATAATATAACCGAGATATAAAATTTTTGTTTTAAAAAAATAGACATTTTGACTGGTTGACAATATTAAGTATAGATCATTTTCTTGAAGTCTTTCGAGAAGTTTAAAAAGATTGTCTTGACATATTGGATATCTGTTTCACCATATATCATCAAAATATTTGATTACTCCATTAAGACCATTTATGATTTGATCTATGATACGATGGAATTGACTTGGAGCAGATTTGATCCCAAAACTTAGGTGATTCATTCGCGATAAACTCCTTTATGGGTTGAGATTGCCTGAAGCATCGCACTATCATCGTCGACTTCTAAATGTAGATAGACGTTAAAAAGGTCGATTTTACAAATGAATTTTGCTGTATTCATTCTATGTAGCAGTTCTTCAATTTGAGGAATTGTATACTTATGGTCGATTAGTTGATGGTTCAAATCAACTTTATATTTCATGCAAAGTCTAATTTCTCCATTTGGTTTTGGAACTGGAAGCTGTGCCATAATAGGCACTCCCGATTCGCTCTTTTCTATTGGTGAGATAATACCTTCGTTCTCTAGAATTTGAAGTTCATTGTTAACTTTATCACGAATTTAATATGGGATATCTTGATGTTTGATAAATTTGGGCTTTGCATCTTTTTGAAGTTGAAGTTGAATTTTTACACCTGACACTTTTCCTACTTTCTGTTCAAAAATTTTTGGGAATTTCTGGACAATATCTTCTAATTTTAAAACGGTGTGAACTGAGGTGTTATTACTATCGATATTTTGTTTTGAAGCGTCTAATTTATAAAGAATAACATTAAAGTTGCAAACCCATGTACGGCCAAGTAAAAGAGAAAATCCTTCTGGAACAACCAACAGATTTTGTTTCTTTTGAATTTTATTGAACTCAACCTCCACGTTTGCTACACCTATTACGGGCTTGATAAATCCTTTGTTATAGATTTGAATGCTATTTGAGTTTTATCCAGTCTAACATAAGGACAAATTGCTTGGAAAGAATTTTAAGAAAGAAGTGAAAATCCACTTTTAGTCTACTTCAAATATGACTGGTTTGTTTTCGATGAACACAGTTGCAAAATATTTTTCTGAATTGGTAATATTATAATGGAGACTTTTAATTATCAAGTTATTTGTGTCGTAGATAGAGTTGAACGTCGATAGATTATTCGTTGATTTTTGATTATTTTTACCAATTGATGGTGATTTGGATTTTTTCCGAAGTAATTTTTTAATGCAGACTTTTGCTACGTGACCTTTTTGACGTGATAACGTCTTATAAATTGATGAACTACGGTAGCCTGCATGAAAAAGTGTTATGTTCCGTTTGAGCCTATGCGTGCAACGCGATACAAGAGATAGAGAGGCACGATAGAGTTCTGTTACTGGAACGCCGTCACTCCAGCTTTTTCAAGAACTTTTACAATAAGCTATGCCTCGTATTCAATAATTGTTGAATCCTAGACAACGTGTTTTGTGTTTTTTTTTTACAATTTACTTAATAAGATTTAAATGATTTCCTTCATAATTTTCAGTCTGATTTCATTTTGAAAAACTCCTTCTTTGTATTATACAAAATAATAATAATTTAGTGATAATAATTCAATTCAATTCATAAAGTATGTAATTTTTCTTCAATGTTTCTTTATGATGTTATCATGTAAAACTATCGTCCGTAAATCGACTTTACAGAAAATCATTTTTTTTTGAGTATAATTAAATCACATTTCAAATTTTCGATTGGCGTACGACATGTTTTTTTCTTGTAGTTATTTTTACTACATCTTAAACATAAGTCAGCTATATCAAGAGCTTGAAAATCTACTCGTGATCGCGATTAAGCTCTTCATCGAGAGTTTGAACGTTCTCTAGATCGATACTTTTGATTTTGATATTTCGAATTAATTTGATTGACACTAGTATTGACTGGATCGACTGGATTGCGATTAATTATCTCCTTGTTACTTGATTTGGTTGATTCGCATAATATTGCCTTTTCATAGACGACATTAAAGTCACATTTATCTTTTTCGACTTCTAAAAGACGCTGGCGAATATCATCGTCTGACAATCCTCGAATTAACTGTGCACGAAGTAATACGTTATCTATTGACCTTCATAAGTTGCAAGAAAATTCACAATGCGGCAATAATTGACGTAGCTTCAGCTACGTATTGTTTGATGGATTCTGTAGGCAGCTGAATTCTTGACAAGAACTTATGCTGTTGAACTAATATGTGAGGTGTTGGACTATAATGTTCCTTGGCAGCTTTTATCACATCATCGTAATCAGCAACGTCTAGATCTGGTATTGAGTATAGATTTGATAGTACTTGATAAACTGAACTTCCCGCCGTATTTATAAGTAAACGTTTCTTCATATTAGGATCGTCCGAATCAGTCCGAATATCTTTTGATAGCACAATAATTATCAAAACGTTTAAAATATGTAATTTTAATTTTTGGGTATCTAAGATGCTCATGAATACAAAGAGGCATCTTAGATGCCTATGAATGAAAATAATAAAATGTGTTTTTATTAGAAGACTAGTTGTTCTGGGGCGCCTACGGCGCCCTATTTTTTTTAAAAAAGCCCAAGTTTCTTACGTGAAAGTTATTGCATGCGTTCGTATCAGTGTGTTTGACAACCAAAAGTTATGAATGAGTTCAATAAAAAGAATGAATAATTTATTTTTAATTTATGAATGCTTTATTTGTTTATAAAATTTCTTGATACACAACATTGCAAGTGAAAATACGATTATCATTGAGTAAATGTCCTTGTTGTGGGGTTGGCTTAATAGTAGTAGGCATAGTATAGGCAATCATAGTAGGCATTGAGCGTTACAGAATGAGTGAGTGAGTGAGTGAATCAGTGACCTGGGCTTTTATATTATCTTATTTTGCAAAATTAGAAAAAAGACTTTTGAATGGATTTCTTTATTTTAAGGTAATTTTATATTTTAATTTATTTAAAAATAATTGTTTATTAGGTTAACTAAATAAAAACTTTATTTTAAGAAACTCGACAAGAACTAATTTAACCACATTAAAAATATAATTAAAAATTTTCTTTATTTTATATAAACAAAACAAAAACATATCTATCCCACGGGAATAGAACATTTTTTCTCAATAAAAAGTAGATCAAGCCCTCTTGAGGAAAATGAGCTAACGATAAGGCTCTATTTCGTGGACTTTAATGGAATTGCTTTGAAATACACGTTTCCTGTAGAATACAATTCTTTTGCTATTATGGGAACCGTTCATTATTCCGGTATAAGAAGTAACCTATATCATTCTCTGCCCCCTAAACTATACCACATTGCAAAAAAGGAAGTTAATCTTTTGCTCTGTAAAAAAAAAAACAAAAAAATATCTATCCCACGGGAACCGTAGATTTTTCTGGATATAAAGTATTATATATGTTACATCGGATTATAATCTATATCTATGCCAAATTTCATCCAAATCCATTCAGTACTTTTCACGTGAAAGAGCAACAAACATCCATTCTTACAAACTTTCACGTTTATAATATTAGTGAGGATATATTATAACGGGTTGACAGCCGGAAGAATCGGAAAGGAAAAAACAGATAAATAAATCAATATATATAAATGGTAAAATTTAACAAGAGCTTGGAATATTGTGGCCATTGTCGTATTGAGATAGAAAATGAAGATTTGATATTTTCAACTTCATAACATTTATTAAATTTATTAGATTATAACAACATCATTTAAAAAATTAAATGCTTTACAATAAGTTTCTGTGTTTGAAGAACTAAAATCAGTCTTAGGTTTGTATTTAAAAGATCAAATTTATCCTCGATAAAATAAAATAAAAATTGCTTGAAAAAAAACGAATTGGTTTGTCGACTGAAAGGTACACAATATCTATAATATTCAATGCTTAAAAAGTTAGCTTTGAGATTAAAACATTGACTAAAAATATTTTCTACAAACATTTAAATACATAAAATTATAAAACTAAACAGATCAGAAAAGAAAATGCGCTTATTATTAAATTAATTAAAACATTCATTGAACTTCCATTTTCTAAAAATATCTGCGACTCTTGGTACGTGACTAGACGACCTTTCAAAGGTTTAACTGGTCTGTTGTTGACCAACAGAGGACCTTGTTCCGATCGCAGAGACTTAAAGCGTTCCACCTAAAAGATTTTCATTGATAAACTACTTTTAATTGAAGGTTTATATTTTAATGCAATTCAAACTTGATTCTCAGAAATTGGTAGACTGTCGGTGAAAACGGTCCAAACGACTGACTCATCACAGGTTGGGGTTGTTAAAGAGCCGCGATACCTATAAAATCCAGTCAGGTCATCCGGCATGAAAGCCATCGGGGAAATCGAAACATCTAAATCGGATTTGGAGCCAGGCCATTTACTAACAGCTTCAGCCCTCTCTAAAATTGGTTTTAGAATCGTGTTATCTTCAGGAGAGACCTTTAAAGAAATTAAATGAAAACATTTTAAGAGAGAAAGCTGAGGTTTGAGATAATCGAATATTACATGAAATAGGGCTGCAATGACGGCGATTCCATCTTTGTGTTTAGCCGCATCTTTGACTGAGTTATATTTTTCGTTTCGGTGAACAAAATGACATTCAACTGCAAATCTGAAAGAAAGAGCTTATTTATTTTTAAACTTTTTAAATCCTAAGAGAGACAAAAATTTTACCGCCGTCCTAAAATTGTATGTTCGGATTTCCAATGAAAATGCATGTGGTCTAATTTGTAGATGTCGGGTAATCCGGCTCCACTCATATGTAAAGTATCAGAACTCAACTTTACTTCCACTGAAAAAAAAAAACGAGGTAAGAAAATTAAATTTTAAATACCTAGGTACTGGATTGGAGATAAGAGATGAGTATGGTTTTTAAATCAGAATTTCTTGAATGCATTTTTCTTCAATAGCTATTCTGAGCTGCTAAGCTGCACTTGCCTGAAAGCAGGGCTTAGATGTTCTGCGATGTGTGCTACCTGCTCTAGGGAAATGTGCAAAACTGCAATGAAGAGGACGATAGTGACGAGTCTCTAAACAAACCTTAAGATCCACCAATAGGTACTGGAGTACCCACCAAAATACGATTTTACCTTATATGGGTTCTCTAAGATTGTCAGAGAACTACGAGACTTAAAAGCCCTAATTTCACTTAAATTAAAGCTAATTAAATTATCTACAAATTATATTCAATAAGTTCTGCTCGTAGGATCAATGGTTTCGACGCAACTTCAACCCAAAAAAGGTCTAAAACTAAATTTTCAATTTTTGAAAAACTGGCCTATTTTAAAAGTGCTGTAAGTTAGTGACCTATTTACGCGCAGAGCTTAGGTTGAGCTTAATTTGTAACAAATTTAATGCTCTTAAAAAACGTACAGAATAGCTTTCGAAGAAAAATGCATGGACTAGGAAATACCGAGCAAAATCTGAAACAAGTACAAAAATTTCACGGTTTTTCCTCTATAAAAATTTTTTCATACCTTTTTGGGAGTTGCAAACTTGAGAATACATAGCCCTAATGGGTCCAAACAACATACTAAAAAATCAGATATACATAATGTTTTGTGAATTTATTGCTGATTTTGACTGGCCGTATTCATATAAAAGAATATAATATTATGTATGTATAAGGGAAAGTGGGGTATTTGAGAACACCTAACGTGAGTAACTCATAATTAATAAAACAAAATAACAAATATATAATAAGCTTTTTTTTAACATTAAGATTACATAGATTGTGTCTTCAAAAAAGTTTGTATGCTCCCAAGCTAATGTGACTTTCGTGATTATCTAGAATTATCAAGACTGGTTCTTCTTTATTAAGCTTTACAAAGGAAATGAAATATTGTAGATAATTTACGAATATGGACTCATTTATCCAACCAGAATCAGAAACCGTGCCAAACATATCGTTATTAGCGCCATTAAGCAACAATTCACACATACGCCTTCTTTTGAAGATAAACATTGGAGGAACATATATCCCAATAGCACTAGCCGCACAAACAACGGTAGTAGTGATATCGGGTTTAGCGTTTGTCGTATTTACTACATGTTTCGCGTCTTTTGCAGCCAAACTTTTCAAATGGATGGCTTCTAGTGGGTGAAAAACAATTTAACGTCGGTGGCGTTAAAAATTTTATTCGGTTGAGAGACGTTGTTTTTGGAGTTCGTAGACTGATGGATGGATGTCGAGACATGAATGAATAGTAACAGTTTTTACCAGTCAGCTGAGACTCTTGGTTTTTATGTTTCATTTGTTGGCTTCAGCAAATGTAAAAGCGATCTTTAATAGTAGTGACTTTGGTGTTATGCCGTAAAAAGACTCGCAACAGTCGAGGTGTATCTTTCCAATTGAATTTCCTGCCTTTGATTGAATGCAGGGTGTAGATCTTCTTTTGGTTTTTTAATACTTCTTGATAAGCTTGTTTAAATAACGTTGTTTTTGGCACTCAGTATTTGATAGCTGCTTTGCCTAATGTTATATCGCCGTTTATATTTAACATTTTACCTTGCACGTTGAAGATTTGGAATTTCATACCTCGGTGAAGATTCCTTTCGTAATTTCAAGGATTCTAAAAAAGATTTTTAATCGCGAGGACATTTTAATAGGATCAATTGGATCGTAAGAGTAGCAAAAAAACAACACCACAACACAAAATTGAAGCAAAATAATTGATCAAAGCAAACAAAAAAACTTAACAAAACTTTATGTCATAATTTAAAAAACAATAAATAAAAACTATCCACAAAACCGTGAAATAATTCATTCATTGTAGAGTAATAAGGAACGTTTACATTTACCCTCCTGAGTCCTGACGCCGCGCTGTTCCGAAATACCCAAAGTAGACAATGCAAATCAAAATGACCGAGACCCAAAATATATTCCTCATTGAACTTAAATAGCTACATAAAACTTATAAATGGATTGAACATGAAAGATAATAGGTTCGTTCGCGGTACCGATCTGGAACTGGTAAAGAATCAATCCAAGTGGATAGGATAATCTCCAAACGCATACACGCTTATGAATAAACTGATTAAGAGTTATTTTCCCGTGAACGAGCTTGAAAATGTTCGGAAGTAAGACGAGGATTAACGAGAACCCACGAAAATGATTAATTGAATAGAACGCGAGTCTACTTTGGTTGATCGATTTTAGTTAATCGATCAAAAGTGGAATGAAAAACCTAGTGTTATGACTCGTTCAAACTTTTTCCAAATTTCCAAATTTGTTCCACTAATAAGTTGATTACGGTTCTAACACGAGGTTTTTCATTCAACTTTTTTTGATCAACTAAAAACGGGCTACTAAATGTGACTCGTGTGAACGCAGCATGACTGCAAAACTGGATTAAGAATTAGCCACAATTTAGCAAACTGCGCATGAGTAAGAGAATCGAATTTTTCATCCTAACAAAAATCTGAGGATCACTAGAACCAATTATGAATCGGTAACGAACGCATTTCGTGTGAACCTTAATAAACTTGCATGCGCTTGGCGATGATCCTAAGTCGGTCTTGAACTGATTCGTTACCGATTCATTATCACATCCGCGAACGAACCTATTTTTTCAAAGATTTTTATACATGGCAAAAAATGTAACAAAAGAACAAATTTTAATTACGAGTATTTACTTACCGTGACAATATGCGGACGTCAATTTAAATATTTTTTTATCCAGGAACTAATGGTCATCAAACATGTCTTTTTAAACACTTATGAGCATTTTCGGAAGGAGAAATAATTAAAATTCAACGGTTTCAAATTACCCGGCATGTTCAAATACCCGAACTTCCCCTACAGCAGGGGTGGGCAACTGCCGGCCCACGACGAGGTCGAATCCGGTCCGCTTTGACTTACTTACAAAAATTACAGTTCATCGTAAAAATCGATCATAAATTATTACCTACATAATTCAAGTAATTTGATATTTTTTAAATTCTAATTTTTTAAAAATTAACTCGTTAACTTTAATACGGCCCGCGTCATGATTTGAAATTTTTATTCGGTCCGCTCACCAAAAAAGTTGCCTACCTAAAAGTTGCCCTAAAGCATTTATTATGCAATTTATATCTGGAAATTCGATTGCGCCGGAGCACTTTAAAGCACCACCATAAAGATTTGATATTTTAAAAATCTTATTTAATCTACAAAGCCGTAATTTTTCTCAAAGGTATATTCCCAAAGGAATAAAAAAATAAATAAAATAAAAATCGCTTCATTCTTATTGTAGATATCTAAATATTAATATATTGATGTTTTCTTAATTTTTATATTGAAAAAAGCATATTGCCTTCGGATGTTTATAGATCAACTTACGTGAATGTCCCGAGTTTCGAATCGTTCCATTATATGCCTCTTCGTACCCATGGAACTTAATTGTTCCCAGTTTTCCAATAGCCGAGTTGGACGGCGATAAATCAATGGGAGACTGATATTTTCCAGTCTGACACAAACCAGGCCAATCATTGTCGGATCCTAAAATAAATATTTTCGTGAAAAAAGTTAAAAAAAAGTAAACGGCGCCAAGCCACGATATAGGTATGTAGACAATTTGCAAATGTTAATACGAACTATAAAAAGCTGCGAAAAATAAATCACACTTATCATTTATATAAACTCATAAATTATACCCCATATTTATTTTTTTAAATTTTAGTTCCTTATTTTCAATCAGTAATAGATCAAAGGAAAACAATAAAAGTTTTTTTTTAATATCTTTGATCGCATTTCTTTTTTTTTTTTTTTTTGGTAAAAAACGAATGCATTGCGAATTTATTTTAGGGTTTGCCGTGCAGTTTATTTTCAGCTAGCGAGGCCGAGCTTAAATAAAAAAAAGCAAAACATATATTGAGCCACGTGCAAAACTTGTCACTATGCAAATTTGCAAAAATCAGGTCCGAAAAGGGGGCCAAGTTCCAATTACTCAAAATTACAATGTTCCTGTGTCCTCCTAATCATGCAATGATTAGATTGATCAATTGAATAGCCGTAGTTCATTCGTTGTAAACGGGAGATTTATGATTTATGTGCCATTAAAAATCAGTGTTTTGAATAAAACTCTAGTGAAACTTGGTCAGGTGACAAAAAAAGAAAATTCTGATTATTTTTTTTAAATTTTCATTTTCATCGATTACTTAGCTTACTTAAAATTCAGTTATTAATTAATTATAGGAAGCATCAAATTTAAAATAAAATAATTTGAATATTTTTAATTAGCTAATTTTTTACAAGCAATTAATGTTTGGAGGATTATCGAGAATTCAAGGACTGTAGTTACCTTCTTCTCCATACTGCCATCCAGCTGCGTTTCCTTCAGGAATAAATCCAGCCAAAACTAGAACGAAATAGAAAAAAAAATAACAAACGTAATTACTGCATTTACAAATCAAATATTCACCAATTAAGATGAATAGAAAAATTAAATGAATCGTTCTCCGACAATTACTATCCTTTTGTCGAGGAATCACCATTGTGTATGTGTGTGCGTGTATGTTGTGTGTCACAATTGGGTCAAAAGGGCTGTAAATTTCCGGGGTATTCAAGCGCTTAGGATTGAAAACTTTTGTGCGGCTCAAGAATTGAGAAGAGTTGCCGGTCAACTGAATTCATTTCGCGCATATACAATTATTTTATTTATAGGATCCCTGCTTTAATATATATGATGCAAAATTAGCATGAAACATATTTATTAAGGTATTTTTGGATTGGCATTTAAATCGCAAAAATTCGATAGTGATGTAACAAAAAAGGCAACGAAAAATCAAAGGAAGAGAAATCCACGGTGATTTGCGATCGATTAATTTGTTTGATTAGAACATTTAGAATCTGATTTGAAAATCGGGAAATGACGAATAATTTAGCGTAAATGAATGATGCAAGTTCAGCCTGATGCAGTTTAATTTTATTGGATTATCAAGTTAATGTAAAAGTGGGATTAATTGAAACATCTATTGTACCAATAGAGATTACATCAATCTTCCAAATGATTTATTAACATAATCGTTAATAAATAAACAATTTTATCACTTTCTAGAAGTTAATGTTTATAATTTGTTTCTAAGAAATTTAATCCTTTCATTCATGATTTTCATCTTTTATTGATCTAAAAAAATATGAATAAAACGGTTGTGGATTTTGTTATCACATAATCTCACAAAAATCTTAAAAACGTTTATTTATTTATATAAACGTAATATATTATTATTTTATTTAATTTGAGGAATTTGCTTCAGGTAAATCTTTTACTTAGAATATAATATTCTTAAGAATCGAATTTTTTAATTTTCTTAGTTTTTATCATGGAAATACCATAATTACATTTCTCAGGACGTACAAATCACTAGTATATAGGTACAGTTCATTATTATTTATTTTAATTTTTTTTATAATAATAACTGGATCACAAGGGGGTATTCTAGTCTAGAAATTTGAAAAATCGAAATTTTTTTTCATAATCCGATTAGATAATATATGTATATAATATATATAGATAAGTAATCCGTTTAGATATTCAAAAATATCTTCCTAAAAGGATTTTTCAAAATTCAAATTATTTCCGAAGTTACAGCCGTTTTAGTGTCGTGGCAACTAGATCGGTTGAGCGGACTACTGGATTAAGGGAATGTAAGTTATACCTACGTACTATAATATCAGTTACGCTGCCTGAAACTTAACGTAAATCTTTAAACGCGTTTTTCTCGAAACTACTTTTTTCGATGCGGTAGTCATAATATCTCAAGTTCTAATCAGCCGATTTACTTGAAATTTGGCTTGAATATTTTTTAAATATCTCTCTATCGCATGAACCACAAAAAATGGAAATTTGATTTTGTTATATTTTTAAAAAATTTGAAAAGTTAAAAAATTAGTAAAAAAATCGACCTTTATTTTTGAGTAGCTGCCATTTTAAGAAAAAACAAATTTTTTTTCTCAGTTTTGCAGTTTCATGAGATAGCGACATTTGTACTAATCAAGAATCCATAATTTTTTTATTTTTCAGATGACCACAAGAGTAGAAATCATGGCGACGAGGACACGGCCTTTTTTCCCCCTTCTATTTCAAGTACGAATAACTCAACGACAAAAAAATTTTTTAAAAATTAATTTTGTGTACTCTCTTAATAAAAATAAACAAATGAAAAAAAAAACAGATAGTAAAAATATCAAATGCTTTTTTTTTATCAATTGCCAAAAACGCTCGAAGTTTGGGCCTCTAGACTAGAATACCCACTTAAACTATGCGTGGACCCTTTGGGCCTTGGCGTTGTTGAGGATCCCCAAATTAATTTAGTTTTCCACTGACCCCCTGAATGATACTGGGGACTCCTGGAGAGCCGTAGGGACCACTTTGGATACTAGAGGGTTGCGATGTTCTTTTTGAACGGGTTTTAATGATGTTGGAAATATCTAGCAGAGCACTAAGTGGAGTACATTTACCTCAAAAAAATGTAACGTTCTGTAGAACGGTCTTTCTTATTTTTTTTTTTGGTGAATAAGTGTTGAAATAAGTAAGATTATTTAACTACTAGCTGGTCCCCGCCCGCTTCGCTGAGCGTATCTAAATTATACTGATTGAATAATGGAAACTTTCATCCCATCAACAAAAAAAGACAAATAGATATTTTTAGATCTTTGATTCATAGAAAGTTCAAGAAAATCCAATAAACTACTTTTCAAGGAAGATATTCCATATAGCTATGTAGGAGAGCTATCTTATAGGTTCTATACGTTTTTATGAATATTATAAAATACTTATACTTGTGTTCCTTAAGTAGCAATACAAAACGAAAATGTTGAATGTATTATATATTTCACTGAGTTTTTCGCTAAGTTCAAATTTTTCAATAGTGAAAAAGTTGAGTAAGTAGAGTAATTGTTGACTGTTTGAATATAATTTAACACGCTTATTTCTAAACATTATAGACATTCAAAAATTAACAATGAAAGAAATTTCAACGTTTCAAAAATTTTCATTATTATTTTTTCGGATGTTAAATTAAAAATCATCTTCAAGTGAAAATTGTAATTTTTATTTTAATCCTAAAAAGAAAATATGTTAAAACGCTATTCCACGAACTTTAAGGATCTATTTCACGAACTTTTTTTTAACACACGGTTCCTGCAGGATACAATTGTCATGCTATCCTTTAAGCACCGTGCATTATTCTAGCATAAGAAATAATCTATATTATTATCTGTTCCCTCAACTACCATATTACAAAATATCATGTCCATTTTTTACTCTGTGAAAAACAAAAACATATCTATCCCACGGAGTAGAACATTTTTCCTGGATAAAAAAAAGATCAAGCCTTCCTGAGGAAAATTCGTTAAAACTCTTATTCATGAACTTTTAGAAAACTCCTTTGAAATACTCAGTTCCTGAAGGATACTATTTTTAGCCTATCCTACGGGAGCGGTACAATATTTTAACATAAAAAGTAGCCCATATCATTCACTAACTCTTAATCCACCATATTGCAAGATATTATGGTAATCTTTTGTTCTGTGAAAAACAAAAACGTATCTATCCTACGGGAACATACATTTTTCCTGGATAAAAAGTGGACTGTATGAAAAGAAAAATTATGATTTTGACTTGAGGACCTTATGAGTTATTACTATAAATATATTGTAATCAGATAAAAATGTTTAGTTTCAGCATGATTTTTTTTCGAATCAGTTTTTCTCTATTTTCCCGATATAGAAATTTTTCTGAAATAAAACGTATTCTAGATAATGATTCACATAGTTAGCTATCATCATAGTTAAATATCACCAAAATCCATTTTCAACTAAAAATAGAGTTTATGCATATTTTTTTTCTCCAACCCGTTTTTCAATTTCCCGAGTAAATGAAACATTTTCCCGTATTAAAAAGTATTTTATTAAATGACTCAGATTGTCATTTATCATCATACCAAATTTAATTAAAAACCTTATTATTTGAGTAAGAATTAATAATAAATTTTTAAAAACAATTTCGCAAATAATGAATTATTTTTGAAACAACCTTAATAACCATTAAAAAGGTTATAGCGGGCTAACCGTAAAAGATAGACATATGCCGTCGCGGACTTTTTTGTAGAACTTTTTAAGAGGAACAATTTTGCTTTGCATGATTTTTGCGTAACTTTAACCGTTTACGCAGGACAGACCACGAACGCTCTCAAAAGGAAAAAGTTTCCTGATTTTTACAACATTTTCCATCGATGCTCTGCTCTTATTGGTCATGATGTTATATAGCCTAAAGCCTCCCCGATAATTAGGCTATCCAACACTAAAAGAATTTTTCAATTCGAACCAGTAGTTTCTGAGATTAGCCTGTTTAACCAAACAATCAAACAAACAAACAAACAAACTTCAATTTTATATATTAGTATAGATTACTTCCATACAAGAATGAACATGGTTTTTGCAAAGGGTTGGTGTATAAGCCTTAGAGTGGCATATGAAAGATACTATTCCTGGAATATGCGGAAGATCTATCATCTACCTGCTGTTTTTTTGCTTAAACATGTTTGCGTAATATGTCCCTAAATGTGTATTAGGTACGTAAATGAACTTGACATTATTTAAGTGTTTAATTTTATGTTAATTAGAAAAATTATGGTACAATTGCGAACATGACCCTGATGATGCGAGATGCGTTTTTGTGTCCCCTTTTTCTTTTTCCCTTTGATCTGATTTGATGATTTATTACCTATTTGCGTTCGGGATATTATTGTACGGTCTTAAATCTTGACTGAAAATCAGATAATAAAATTCTGAGATAAATTCCTTCAAAAAAAATTCCATTTGATGTACCTACTACAACTTTTTTTCTTACAATAATGATCAAGAATAAATTTATATTTTTAGAAGTCTTAAATTTATGTTGTCTAAGCGTTTACATTTTTTATAAAATATTTATTTCATAGTTTCTCAAGGAATATCTAGGAAATCAAAATAAGTAGAAACGATATTAAAAATTAAAAAAAAAGTTTCTTTTTTATCAATTTTTACTTACTTTTCGTTCGTAAGCTGAATTAGCATATCACAGTATAAAATGAAGAAGATTTTAAATCATTTACATAAGCGTGTATGTAACTTGATCTACTACGCAAGTATAGTTAATATACAAATTAGCAAATTTTGTTTTCAAACGGTGTAGGCTTGCTTGGTAGGTTCAAATTGACGATTTCGATAGCATCGAAAATCTTTTCTTTATTGACCAGGAAGTGCTGAATTGGAGTATATCGCACAGAATAGGGATACATCTCAAAAGTTGGAGTTTTTGAATTAATTTCGGTTTTTAGTTGAGGGTAGGCTTAGTTTATAGGTAGATATAGATAAAAGGACACGACTAATTCCGCGTTGAATCCTTATTTTATGACGGATACGATATATCTCAAATGTAGTTTTTTTTAATGCTACAATCAGAATACTTTATCAGTAATATAATATATACATACTTTAAGTAGTATTAATTAGTAGTTCGGCCACTTGATTTGTGCCTTTGTTTTTATTTTGGTAACATCCAGCTCACATAAAGAAAACATATATGTTATTTAGGTTGCATATACGTATCTCGAGTATTTATTGACCAAAAAATCAAGAAATTCAGTTCTAAAAAATTTGTTGTGCAACAGTATAAACCAATAGCATTTCTGAAGTCAATTGGTTGGAATATTTAAATCAACCTATCATTCTTCGTCCTTAAAGTTCTTACACATTGAAGTAAATGGTATTAGTGAATGAAGACAATTACTTTGAGTGAAAGTTGGTCGTCAACGCGTTGGAGTTCGGCTTCCACGTCAAAGGAAGGAATTGTTAAAGCTACATCGTAGAGATGTGACGTTCTACATAACAAATTGATTCTTAATTAATCGATTGTATTTTTAGCAAGAAAAATCGATTAATAAATAATCGATTATTTGTAATATTAAAAATACGTATTGAAATCGATTTTTCCTTAAAAAAATTGATTCTTTTTTCATATAATCGCGTTCCAGACTGTAGAAGACCACACTTAATGTCGGGGGGTGGCAGATAAAAAATCGATTGATTGAATTTTGATTATAAAAAAATCGGTTAACTATTAATCGATATATTAAATATTAAAAGTTAAAAGTAAATCGATTTTTACTTTAAAAAAAAATCGATTTTAATCGATTATTTCCATAATTGATTATTTTTTCACATCCCTACCACGTCGTAAATGAGATCACAGTTTGTTCTAAACTTCTAAGATCTTGTTACAGTGATTATTGGTCCTATTGGTAGCTGCCATGTTTCATTAATTTGAAATCAATTTCGTTGTTTTACTTTTTATACGTTATTACTTTTTTGTAACGTCAATACATCTACCCAATAAAAAAAATACAAATGGTAAAGTGAATCAATAAATGTACCATATCTCTTGTACCAAATCTTGACCAACGAAGTGGTTTGCTACCGTTCGTTGAACACGATTTGCTTAATCTAAGTTCCATATAATGCATTTTCAACGATTGCGCTCATTGTTGTTATTTTTGTTGCTGTTGCTATTCCACTAACTTTGAAGCGTTTCAGCGTCATTCATCGCTTCAATCCAACTCTAAATTGAGCAGGATTTATCAGAAGGAGATATTGTTCATTTAAATCAACTTCATTGTTAAAACTTAAAAGTATAGCATTTACAATACTGTAATTTTAATATTTTTCGTTAATAGTAACTGAATTTTATTAGAATTTCTTTTGACTTTGAGGTAATTTTTACTAATTTTGTAGTGGAATTCATCATAATTAAATCAAATTAAGTGAAATAAAGAAAAAGATGTAGCTTGGATCAATGACTTGGCATACTTTCATAATTGTTGGTGTGGAGATATGCTAAATTCCGTCTGAATTGTCTGAATTTTTCAAATGCATTCAAATGTTTAAAATTCTTATAAATTTAATTATTACAATTTATGAATATGTGCAATTTAAACTTTTTATTTGACGTGATAAAGTCTTATAAATTGATGAAAACTAGGCAGCCAGTCTGAAAAAGAACGTCCATTTTGCCACGTTCCATTTGAGCCTGTGCGTGAAAGCGAGAACGCGATACAAGTGATAGAGAGGCGCGATATTATTGTTGAATCCTAGATAACGTATTTTGTTATATCTTACAAATACTATTCACTAAAATTCACAACACAAATTATAAATTAAAGTAAAAAAAAAATGTAAAAATCACAAAACGAAAAATCCAAATTGTTAATTTTTTATCTCCAGATACGTATTTCAAACGCCATGCGTTCGTCATCAGGGGAACAAATTGAAATGTCTTCGAGGACAATTTCGTGCTGATTCATTTATCAATTTATTTTTACTTTAATTTATAATTTGTGTTGTGAATTTTAGTGAATAGTATTTGTGAAATATAATAATTAAGTCCAAAGCCAGCGAAATTTAATTTTTCATTAACGTGTTTTGTGTTTTTCTTTTACAATTTACTTAATACGGTTTAATTGATTTTTCCTTCATAATTTTCAGTCTGATTTCATTTTGAAAAAATTGTTAATTTTCAATTAACTCCTTCTTTGTATTATACAAAATAATGATTATGATAATTTCTTCGAAAGCTATTCTGTACGTTTTTTAAGAGCATTAAATTTGTTACAAATTAAGCCCAACCGGAGCTCTGTACGTTGATGGGCCACTAAGTTAGGGCACTTTGAAACTAGACTAGTTTTTTCAAAACTTGAAATTTTTAGTTTTGGACCTATTTTGTATCGAAGTTGCGTCAATATCATTGATCCTACGAGCAGAACTTATGCATATAATTTGTATAGGCAATTTAGTTAGCTTTAAATGAAGTGCAGAGCGAGGCCTAGTAGCTTCGTAGTTCTCTAAAATCTTTTAAGAAAACCATAAAAGGTAAAATCGCATTTTCCCAGAAATGTACCTAAACAATTTTTTGTTTCATGAAGTGATTTTTAAACATGTATGACCTCGGGTGGACTCATTCACATTGCCAGCCGGCAAGCTCCTGCCCCGCAGAGCTCCTAAAACTCCTCTTTTGTAAATGCAAGAAGGGGTGCTGAGAGGTGGCTGCACTGGCCTGAAAGCAGGGCTTAGATGTTCTAGGATGTGTGATACCTGCTCTGGAGAAATGTGCAAAACTGCAATGAAGAGGACGACGGTGACTAGCCTCAAATAAACCCTGACGTTCCACCAACACTGGAGTACTCACCAAAATGCGATTTTACCTTATATGGGTTCTCTAAAATTTTGAGAGACCTACGAGGCTTACAGGTCCCGCTTTGTACTTCATTTAAAGCTAATTAAATTGCCTACAAATTATATTCAATAAGTTCTGCTCGTAGATTCAATGGTTTCGACGCAACTTCGATCCCAAAAGGTCTAAAACTAAAGTTTTCAATTTTTGAAAAAACTGGCCTATTTTAAAAGTGCCGTAACTTAGTGACCTATTTACGCGCAGAGCTTAGGTTGAGCTTAATTTGTAACAAATTTAATGCTCTTAAAAAACGTACAGAATAGCTTTCAAAGAAACATGCATGGATTAGGAAATACCGAGCAAAATCTGAAACAAGTTCAAAAATTTCACGGGTTTTCCTCTATAAAAATTTTTCCACAACTTTTTGGGAGTTGCAAACTTGAGAAAACATAGTCCGCCCCATTACCCCCATGTTATCAGTTCTTTATTACGTTTTTAAATCTACTTTTCAGTAACATATGGAACAAGTAGAACTTGTAATTGTAAAAGTGTTATTCTTTGATTTCCAGCTGCAATCGTTCAAGGATGTTATAAGTATTTGTTGGAGAACGTTTAAGACAACGTTTTTGTATAGGGTATTGCACTTATTTCTTTCAGGCAAGTGAACACAGCGTAATTATATACATAAAATAAAGAAAAATCATTTTTTAAAACTGCATTAACACCTGAATTTTATATATTTTTAATATAAAAGTATATAATTTTTCGTAAAAATAATGTTGAAATTTTACTTTATTGCATGACAAAATAGGACTAACTTAAAATTATTACAGTTATTAATAACTAGCTGGTCCCCACGCTTCGCTGAGCGTATCTAAATTATACTGATTGAATAATGGAAACTTTCATCCCATCAACAAAAAAGACAGATAGATATTTTTAGATCTTTGATTCATAGAAAGTTAATGAAAATCAGATAAACTACTTTTCCAGGAAGATATTCTATATATAGCTATCTTATTAGTTCTATACGTTTTTATGAATATTATAAAATACTTATACTTGTGTTCCCTAAGTAGCAATACAATTCGAAAATGTTGAATGTATTATATATTTAACTGAGTTTTTCACCAAGTTCAAATTTTTCAATAGTAATTTAACACGTTTATTTCTAAACATTATAGACATTCAAAAATTAACAATGAAAGAAGTTTCAATGTTTCAAAAATTTTCATTATTAATTTACCGATGTTATCGGATGTTAAAATAAAAATCATATTTTGCTGTAGAAATTGTAATTTTATGGAATTGTAACTTTTTTGGAACGATTGTATTAAAACGCTATTTCACGAACTTTAGGGAAGGCTTTTTTAAAAACACAATTCTTGTAGGATAAGTGCAATTGCTATGCTATCTTTTGAGAATCGTGCATTATTCTAACATACGAATTAATAATCCATATTTTTCTCTGACCTTTCAACTACCCTATTGCAAAAAATCATGTCAATTTTTTGCTCTATGACAAACAAAAACATATCTATCCCACGGGAGTAGTACATTTTTCCTGGATAAAAAAGAGATCAGGCCTTCTTGAGGATAATACGCTAGAACTCTATTTCACGTACTTTAACGAAACTTCTATTAAATACACGGTTCCTGTAAGATAAAATTGTCTTGTTATCCCACGGGAAGAGTGACAAAAGTGAGTACAATTATGTCAATTTTTTGCTCTATGAAAAATAAAAACGTATCTAGCCCACGGGCCTGTACATTTTTCCTGGATAAAAGGTAGACCAATCTTTCTTGAGAAAAATTCCTTAAAACACTTATCCATGAACTTTTACAAAACTCCTTTTAAATACTCAGTTCCTGAAGGATACCATTCTTATCCTATCCTACGGGAACCGTGCTATATTCTGACATAAAAGGTAGCCTATATTTATTCTCTGACTCTCAATTAACCACCTCATTGTAAGAAATTATGGTAATCTTTTGCCCTGTGAAAAATAAAAACATATCTATCCTACGGGAACCGCACATTTTTTCTGAATAAAAATAAGACTGTAGGAAATGAAAATTATTTTTGCCTTGAGAACATTATGAGTTATAAGTATTAAAATACTCTATTATAATCAGCTAAAAACGTTTAGTTTCAGCATGATTTTTCTTTAAACCAGTTTTTCTATTTTCCCGTTGAAATGAGAAATTTTTCCGAAATGAAACGTATTGTAGATAATGATTCACATATTTAGCTATCATCATACGTAAATATCACCAATATTCATTGGCAAATAAAAATGTATAGTTTATGCATAATTTTTGTTCCAACCCGTTTTTCAAATTCCCGGATAAATGAGACATTTTCCCGTAATAAAATGTATTCTTTTTTATGACTCAGATTGTCATTTATCATCATACCAAATTTCATTAAAAACCGTATTTATTTGGGTAAGAATTAATAATATGTTTCTAAAAACAATTTCGCTAATAATGAATTATTTTTGAAACAACTTTAATAACCATTAAAAAGGTTATAGCGGGCCAACCTTAAAAGATAGACATATGTCGTCGTGGATTTTTTTTAGAACTTTTTAAGAGGAACAATTTTTCTATACTTGAATTTTGCGTAACTTTAACCATTTACGCAGGGCAGGCAACAAACGCTCTCAAAAGGAAAAAATTTTCCTAGTTTTTGAAACATTTTCCATTGATGCTCTGCTGCTATTAGCCGTAGAGTGATGCTGTATAGCCTAAAGCCTTCGTCGATAATTAAGCTATCCAACACAAAAAGAATTTTTTCAATTCGAACCAGTAGTTCCTGAGATTAGCGCGTTTAACCAAACAATCAAACAAACAAACTCTTCAATTTTATATATTAGTATAGATAGATACAGCTTCTTAAGCGTTCCATACCATATTGCCTAATACATATTATATTAACTATTTGGCCATTTTTTAACTTTACTTTAAAAATAATAGGAAACCTCTTCTTAGTCTATGGAACGTACTTTTCATCCTTTTATTGATATAGGTACTATATTATATAGTTACTGAATATTAGAAGTAACCAAACAAGTATTTCCATAGTTCAGCAAGAACCATCGAGAAGGTGAGAGGTAATGAAAAAATTGTCTATAAGAATAAAGCATTCCAAATAGAAGAAACTCTTATAAGTACAATGTCAATCATTTTATTTCTTGCCGGGAAGACAGGATTAAGAGGAAAGGATAGGACAGTTTGGGAAAAGGAAACTAAAAATAATATGAAGTGGGTAATATAATTAAATTCTTATACCTAACAATATTGTTACGTTGTAAATTATAAACCACGATGAATTCTAAGATTTGTGTTGTTGGGAAAAAAAATCTGTAAAAACACCCAATTTTTAATGTAAGAGACAGGCTAATCAGAGACATAACTAAAAGCGAAATGTTTGAATGACCATATACGAGCCTCTTCCTCAAAGACCCTAAAACAATATAAACTGTTTCAATGAACGACAGAGCCAGGATTAAATGAGACGCAAATGAGACGAAAAACACCTGTAAAAAAACCTATTTCTAATGTAAGAGACAGACACTCAATATAACTGCGTCAATATAATGACGTTTGTATAAGTTTGCCGGCATCCATGATCGAAATTTTAAACTAATTTTTGAGAACGTCGGTAAATATCTTCGATATCTTCGACCTCTTGGGTTTTTACCCGCATTTAGTACTATGTGTCTTACTATTTCAGCAATATAGAGAGAAGACGAAATGAGAAGGGTTCTGTTTTGGTGCAATTGCCGATTTTTACGTCTCAAAGAAGCAAAAGTTTTTTTATTATTTTCAATGAGTTTTTTATATTTTTCATTGAGTTTTTTATATTTTTCTAACTCTACTTTTAAAGTATCTATTGATTGGTCATTATTTTCAGAAAAACTTGCAGTTTCTACTGGTTCTTCCATTTGGTCGCCATGTAAATGGATCGATTCCAAGGGGTCGTCGATTGGGTTGGATTGAATTACTGGAAAAAATGAAATGAAAAATTGAAGTTAGGGATTCTGTAATTGATAAATTTAAAAATTTGTGTAAACAATAATTCTTGATACTAATGTAATATTTTACAACATTGTTGACCTTTTTCGAATAGCATGAAATTTTGTTTAAATCTCTTTCGTTCGATTGTTGTTACGATAAACTGATGAGAAGTAATATAATTTTCTTTGGGGCATTCCATAACTATCTGTGAAGATATTTTTATCGCCACCTCCCGACAATGGATGGAAAAACAGTAAGGAACGTTTATTTTTAAAATAACTCAAACAGGAGAAGAGTTAGAGCAAAAAGTTTTAAATAAAACTTGTAGGGAAAAAGTAAACTACATAAACAATGTTGTTGGTAAATTTACAATTTTTCTTATAGTTTAGAAGTAAGAAGTAATCAAGATTCACCAAACATCTCATACGAACTGTTACCTAGTTAAATATAACATTGTTAAAGAGCATATAATATGTTACGTTGTTACTTTCAGATGCGTGAAAAAACAACAAAATAATAAACTGATGAGAAGTAAGGGAAATGATAAGAATAATAAGAAAAAATGTTTTCCCGTGTAACTTAAAGGAATAGGGAAAAATCGTTTGAGACAAACCTTAATATTTATTATAAAATTTTAAAGTAATTTTTATAAAGTAAATAAAATCAGAATAACCAACAGCTTATTATTGTTTTTCTAATTTACTAAATGACCGGCTAGTTAAAAAAATTAAAAAGCATGTGTACAAGAGAAAAATAAAAGATTACAAAAAGAGCAAGAGAATAAACACTTGACATAAGTAGTCTAATCCAAAAAAAAATTTGTTTGCATTTGTGCACAAGATCCTTCTGCATTTTTGGAAAATATCGTGCAACGAAATAAATAGAATTTTTCGAATTTTAGGAAAAGGGAAGTGGCAAACTTGTCAGATGATATTTCGGTTATTTAAAATCTTAAAATTTAAGCTACTTAGTACATAGGTACTATCCAAAATTATAAAAATTATTGCCTAAGAAATTTTTCAAAAACTTTCTCTAAAATACGAATATGAATAAAAGAAACACTTTTGCTTTTATATAATTGAAGCTATTACCTGCTTGCGACGAAGTTCCAGCTTGGCTGAGGTAATCCACTTTAAAGTTGAACGCAATTCTATTTGAACAAGTTAAAAAATTGGACGGAATGTGAGATCCACATATTCTAAAACTGTTGTAATTATTTGCCGTTAATCTTTTGGATGCAAATCTTTCTAGCCACTCGGATTGCCTAGGTAAGGGCAGTCTATGACCATGTACTGCCCTCAAACCACAAAAAATACATCTAACCATAATTGCTGTGGAAATGATATGTAAAGTAAATATTAAATATAAAGTATAAATTAATTAAGAATCAAATATTACTAAATAAAAATAAAAACAGAAACTCAAATACCAAAAATATAATAAATAATGAATAATGTTAACTTATTATTAAAAATTGCCACTACCAGAAGAAAAATCCTAACTAATGAAAATAAATTTGAATTACTTAATTACTCTACAATCTTAAAATAAGTAAATATAACTAGAATATAAAAATATATATGTAATAATGCGAAAAGTATGTGCCAATCCACAATCACACAATGATCACATGAAAAATCAACAATAACCAACAATAATGAATGCACGTAACTAAACAAACGACTCAGTCAGGTATTCAGAAACGAATAAGGAAAAAAAAAGATATTGTAAGTACTTGAAATGGAAGATACATAAAAAGTTTTATTTTCGCGCGAATTGGATTACCTCCCTTTGTCGGATCCTTTCTTCGAAGTCCAGTTTTCAGTCCTCTATGTCGTAATTGTTTTATGACTTTACTTATTTTACCTAAGTATATCTAAGTTCTGACCGTCCAAATTTTTTTTCTTTATTACAAGTTTATTGCTACTCTGCTGGATGCTACTTATACCAAGAAATAGAAAGAGATTATTTTATGGAATTTTTGGATTTTATTTTAATTACTGCTTCAAATGTATTCAAGGGGTTTAGAAGTGTACTTCATCTATATTTTTGTATTTCCCCCAAATTATATATATTCCATAGCACTCTAATAAAGACCCCATAAAGCATAGGATTAATATTCAACAACGCATCTACAATTATAAATGGCCACGTATTCATAAACACGGTGCAATATAAACCTATTTTGTCGCTAATTACATTGGTACACGGTGAAAAGGAGTCTCAAAAAGATAGTAAAAATGACAATGCTTTATTAAAATTTACTACAAGAAATGAATAAATACATTTCATATTTAAATTATTCTAAAATTTTTAGTAAAATGTACTGCTCAGTAATTATTACAATATGCAGATTTTAAAAATTCTTATAAGTACCTAGTAGATTTTTTACTATCATGATTGGATTTTTTTTATTAACAAAGTTGTAAATTTTATTACATTAGTTTTCAATAAATACAATATAACAAAAAGTATATTTTACATATGATATTTAGTAATTATTAAATTTTGAGATTTGATAAATTAGTATTTAACGAAATATAACTTTAACACGCGTCGTGTTTTTTTGGAACGTAACCACGACGCAAAGTGAGGTATGGGTGTACATTTTACCATTACATTTATAATACCATTACCATTACATTACATTTCACCAACAATACCAACAACATTTAACATTAGAGTCGACATACCCTGGGTCCAAACAACATACTAAAAATCAGAAATACATAATGTTTTGCAAATTTATTGTTGATTTTGACTGGGCTATTATTATTATGAACGAAATTAAAAATATCTACTGCGAGGCGTCACAGTACTTTCTTTTACTTTCGTTAATGAAACCTACTGTTGGTTAAAAGAACTATAAGTACTTTATAACTATACAAATACATATAAACAGAACTATTGTATATGCATATAGCCTATATGCATGTGGTTATACGAATTCCGAACCTTCACCCCAGAACCGCCATTATTCGAATTTTCCCAGGAAAAAGTTTCAAATAAAAGTTCTAGCACTTTCGACACTAATGAGCAGGGCCGGCGTTAGGGTCCTCAACGCCCGCATGCAATTTTTATCCTAGCGCTCCCTATTATTTTCAAATTTTTTTAACAGTTTCTTATCATCAAAATTATATATTAAACTACATTAAATTTTTTAATTACTATATAATAAATCTGGATTTAGTACACAAAAAATTGAATATAATGGTTTTAACATCTAATTCTGTTCTTATTCTAGTTCTTAAGAAGGTTTTATCAATTTCCATTTAGAAAAACTACGTTCACCACTTGCTACACTAACAGGTAAAGTTAACAGTATCCTTAAGGCAATTGAAAAGTTAGGGAAAGCTAAATAATTGGATACAATATAATTAAGAATATCAAAAGGTTTTCGAACATTAAAATCATTCTTCTGCAAAATATCCCGGAAAGCACAAAACTGATCAAATAACTATTGCTTTTACATCTTTTACTGTCGCCGTCCTTTAAAATAATCTCTAAATCGTTACAATATTTTCTTAAAAAGTCATTGTTAATTTCCGGTAATTTATTCAAAAAATCGAAATTTTCAAAATATGTCTTTAATTGTTCAAAACGATCGTTTGTCGAACACATTGCAACATCTAAAAGCGTATAAAATACATTGATTTTAAATTTATCTAGTGGAGATCGAGGCGATTCGTAGAATTGCTCATAATCAAATTGTCGTGTCTTCTTTCGTTGTTGCATTTCCAAACTATTTTTAAATTCTTGTTCTTCATCCACCTCTTCGCTCAGTTCTTTTGCTGTCTTTAGAACATCCTTAAATTTCAGTTCTGATCCATAATCTTGCAAAAATATTTTTAAATTTTCAATTGATTCTGTTGCTTGTGTAATATTAATATTTGGGTCTTGAAGCATTTTACTTACAGGATTTATTGTATTGAGCAAGTCATGCCAAATTATAAGAGAGCAAAGAAATTTGTAGTCTTTTATTTTTAAACATAATACTCGTGCTTCATATTGGATTTCTTTATAAAAATTTTCATTATTTACAATATCAAAAAGTGCATCGTAAACTTCTCCTTATTGATATCGTAAGGGCCGAATTGTATTAATCTTACTTTCCCATAATGTATTTGATAGTTGTTTTAAAGTTAAATTTTTAACTTATTTTAAAAGTATTGTCCGTATTGTCCAACGCTTAGTAGAAGATGAAAAAAAAATATATATTTCTTGAATAATATTAAAAAAAATGTATCTGTATTCACCTTAGCTGCATCGTTAATAATTAAATTTATTTGAGTATCGGCAGCACAAGGTACGAAAAAAGCTCGAAAATTTTTGTTCAAAAGTAAATTTTGCAACCCATTTTTATTTTATGTCTCCGTATTCATAGTTAAGTTAGATTATTTATTGTAATTTTTTAAGTATTCTATAGATACTATATTTTTAAAAAAATATACTATATATCCGAATCTCGTGATGGCGCCCCCTTTGTCGAGACGCCCGCATGCTCCGCATGCGTTGCATGCCCGTTCCTGCCGGCCCTGCTAATGAGTCTAAGAACTATAAAAAGTTTAAAGAAAATCGTTGGAGCCGTTTTCAAAAAGAATTGAAAAAGCTTAAAAACCCCTAGAATAAAGTGGAGCTTTCGGTTAACCGATTTCAACCAAAAGCTTCGCGGCACAATTAGGTGAAGTTTGGAAAAGGTCAAGTTTGGCAAAATTCGGATAAAGCTTTCGATACGATATGGCTGTCACACACACACACACACACACACATTAGTGAATACAGGACAATTTCTGGCGATGCTGTCGGGGTCCTTTCGGGAATTCCCCCTCCAGATCTGGCTGCAGAAGAAAGAGCAAGGCTATTCGTGAGGCTTAAAGAAGATGAGTCGACAAGGGCACAAATTAAAAAAGTTGAGCGTCAACGCACTCTGGAAGCTTGGCAGCGCAGATGGGACGCGTCAACAAAAGGAAGATGGACACACCGGCTGTTGCCTGATATAGGAGTATGGATAGACAGACGACACGGCGAACTGGATTTTTACCTCACCCAGCTACTGACGGGGCACGGCTGCTTCAGATATTGTCTGCACCGCTTCCAGTTGGACAACGGGGCAACCTGTCCAACCTGCCCGAACTTCCTTGAGGATGCCGAACACATAATTACAGCGTGTCCACCGTTCGCCGTGGAAAGGGACAGTCTCGTGGGGTTTCTGGGTGGGGCCGTATCGCCCGAGAACATTGTCGGGATGATGCTTAAGGCAGCCGGTGGCTGGAGGGCGGTGGCATTGTTAGCGGCCACCTCCATGAAAAAACTCAGGATTGAGGATACGGCAAGGCGCCAGCTTACAGAAACCTAAGATGACGAGACTACCGTCAGCATATCCGCTTGTTGAGCCAAGACTCCCCCACCCGATGCAGAGGAACGTGGGTGTCAGGGTTGAGGCTGCCAGAGGATGTCCGGACGATGCTTTAGGGAGTAGACGTCCGGATGATGCAGAGAGAAGACGAGTTTGACCCTGGACCCCTAATCACTTCGGTGGACGGGGGAAGTAGGGAAATGTCAACCCCCAAACAAGAAGCCAACCGGCTGGTAAACGGCCTCACCGAAGTGCGATGTCTAGCGATGGTGCCGGTGGGGTCTTCATGTCGTAGGGCCACTTGAACCGAGTTCGCTCTGTAAACGCCCGGAAAAAACACACACACACACACAGAGACATGTTTCTAAAAACCACTGTTTTGGACTCAGGGGACCTCAAAACATGTATTTCCGGTGAAAGCTCGAATTCGAAAATTCTACCCGATTACAATACTTCCTTTACAATCTATATAGTAGTAAAAGAAAGTAAAAACCAAATCAACAAATAAAAAAAAAATGAACGAGAAAAAGGAGAAAACTTAGCAAGAAAACAACTTTTATCTTTTAATGGTTTGAAATGTTGACAACAGGTAGCACCGTTTTTCAAAATTTCTTATTGTTGTATAACTTGATAGACTTGACACAATATAGATGATACTAGATCTCTGTGGAAAAATTGTTTGTCTCATGTAAGCAATGCTAATTCATATATTACTATCTCTTTCTTAAGTTTTTTGACAGACCCAGTAATTCATTGACGTTTATTCTTTATTTCCTTCTTGTGAATGTAAATAGTATTCAATTCCAAGTATATTCTTAATTTTTCACTTGTTTATTATGGAAGGCGCACCATTAAATAAGGTAACACAATTAATTTACATATGATGAATCTAATGCAATGCTATTAAAATTTCCCAGGCACATCAGGAATACAGATTTGCTGAAAAACATCTGCGATATAAACGATTCGATGAAGCAATCCACTGCCACTTAAATGCAGCTGCTCACATTTTAGAAGCAATGAAATTGACGTCTTCACCAAAAGCCCTTGAGTCTCTTAAATGTCAATACGAATATCATGTGAAACAACACGAAGCATTACGTGCAAAAAAAATTGAGTTTGAAAACTACAAGAAATTAATTGAAAACAAACGCAATGGAATCGATTCACAAAAACAATCTGAAACTATTCAAATGGTCTTCAAAACGATGAATGAAGCTGACTCTCTCCTGGATATGTTGACGTTAAAAGAAGAAAGTGTAGACGTTGAGAAAGAGCACGACGAGATCGATTCTGTAACAACAAAAGAAATTCCAGTTCTTGGTTCGAAAAAACCGAAAGATGACCGAGTTGTTATCGAAGAACTACGCACTGTAAATCAACAGCTACATGAACTCATTTTACAATTGGTTACGCAGTTAGAAATAAGTAATAAAGAAATCGATGTTTTACGCGGAAAGATTAAACTTTACGACGAGGAACGAGCAAAAAATCAAGACAAATCAAATGACGGAGGTGATACAAATAAACAGAACAGTTTACAAGTTACAGATTCTTCTGGTGGTACATCACCATTTGTGTTCTCTCCGTGTAGTGATTTCGGACCTGAAATTATAGTTCCCATTCAAGAAACAAGTCTTGATTTATCTGATAATACTATAAATAAGCCCACGTAAATAACAGGTATAAGGACATGCCATTTTCAAATTAAATATTTAACTTTATTTTAAATTTCTTTTCTTGAATGTCAACATATTTAAACTTAAGTATTAAATTTAATAAATACGATATATTGTAGAAAAATAAACTGAAAAAAGTATTCATAAGTTCTATTTCGTTAACGGATTTGTATCGACTAGTCTGTTCCTTATAAGTAACTATTTCAATATGTACATAATATGGCGTCAAAAACTTTAAGGGGTATAAGGAGGAGGTGCATTGAAATCATCTGGTGGTTCTGTAATTTCCCAATTGTCAACTAAGTGGCGACGAAATTCACTTGAAGGCAATGAAGATAAAAAAAATGAAATTCCTGTGCCTAGTGCAGCAGTAAAACCTATAATAATAATCACAATTGTTAAATTTAAATACAATATAATTTATTTTGATATAATACCTGCTGTTGTTAATGTATAAAAACCCGGTCCATATTTTACTTTCACAGCGTAGAAAGGAAATTTATTTCGAACAGAATTTTCTAAGAGCATTGATATGTTGTAGCAAAGACATAACGTTACAATTATCCATATAACTAGAAAAGTAAGTTCATTAAATATTATACACTATACAGGTTGTTATGAGAAAAAGTGTAGATAATCTGCAGGTGAATGGGAGTATATAAATGAGGGAATTTTATCCCTAGAAGTAGCAATATAAGTAATAGAAGAAGTTCTACTCAATAGAAACTATATTTTATTTTTCAATTTCTCTCTCTCTCTCTCTCTCTCTCCAAACATTAAACTGTTATAGCACCATTTCATTCATTGGTCCCCTGATTTTCTATAAAGTGCATGATACCTGCACCGTACCGGTAAAAGTTAATTTTTTGACAACGTTATTTAATTTTTTTACTAACGTGTTTTTTTAAATTTTATACTGCCAATATTATAAAAATAGATGACAAAGAGTTTATAATAATGTAGGGATTCATCAAGTCAAGTAATTGAACATTTTGTTCAACGAGTTGAGCTTAATTTTCAAAATTTAAAATGAAATAAATTAAAAACCTAATGCTTGACTCGATTTTAGATCTAATTTAAGTCAAGTAGCTTGAAAATCAAGCCAAGTAGTGAACCACTAATGTATTAGAAAATACCCACAATCATACTAATTATACAATGATATTGTCACAAGTCTAAGAATGTGCCGCCATGTGGCTAAAGGAGGGCCGCCATTTTATGACTCTGGGGGTAGTGTCACTTGCTCTCAGCCGTGGGTGGGCCTAACCAATCACCAGCCAAAGGAGGAACACCGTTATCGCAGGTTGGGAGAAATCTTATGAAATTCTAGGAATTCCAGAATATTCTCTCTCTAAGAGCTTTGTCTTCGAGACCACCTAGCACGAAGGATTAAACAAAAGAATGGAAATTTCTACCAAGGAATAATAGAACCGAATATTTTTGACGGATTCCGAAATCATATATAAGCCACGGACAAACATAGGCGAGTCAGTGTGAAATAAATCTTCGACGAGTGTTAAAATAAATAATGAAAGTAATCAGTGTTAAAATAAATAGTGAAAGTGAACCGTGTTAAATAAATTGTCAACATTGTCAAATAAAGTGAAACAGTGCAATAGTGAGTGACAATAATTAGTGAATAAGTGACTGTGAAAACTGAATAGTTAAACAGTGAACTAAATAACTGTTTAAGTTCATATAAATCATTGTTAACGTGTAGTTTATAAGGGACAATTGTGTAAGATAAATCAATAAACAATTGTTGAAAATAAATTTGTCGTCGTTATAAACACAAACCTAAGAACCCGTAAAAACGTTACAATATGTATATAGAACCATTATTCTTAATAAAGTATCGATCCCAAAAATCCCGGAATTTAGAGTTTGAAATTCCAGGATTTCAATGAAAAAAAAAGTCCGGGATTACATTTTCTAATATCGAATCATACTGTAAGAAATACTTAAAAGGATATAAAGGACTAATCCTGACTATATGTAATTAATTTACTACACTCTTCCTTATAATACTCTGTTTACATTTAGTGGATAATCAAAGAATGTTTACCTGTAAATATTCCATTTATAGCATACTTTCGTAGAACTTTAATAGGCCCTACTACCGATCCCATCAAATCAAACAAAAACCCGGAAAATGAGAATATGATAGCCAAAAAACTAAAGATTATTACCCCCCTCATTAGAACTAAAATAAAAGTAGTATCACAGTCAGCATCTGAAAAATGATAAATTGTAGTTTGTAATTAATTGACTATATACATTCAAGTTACCTAATATTGATACAGGATCCACACTTAAGTTTAATATGGAAGAATAGGCCTCGTAATTGATAGCCCAGAATTGGTAAAGAGCCAGTTTTGGTAAACATTCATCCCCATTGGTATGATACCAACCAAATTGCACTAATGAAATACAGATCAGCAATGTGGTAAGAATATGAATTGATGCTGTTAAGAGATTTCGACTGTTGTCTTGGAATTGAAACCAAAATGTTCTTGGCGTATTTCCATCAAGGTTATACATTTCATAAATGTAATATTAAAAAAAAAAAACTAAGAAAAATAAATTTTACTCAATAAAAATAAAAGAAAATAAATTTAGGAATATGACAACACAAATTATTGCATTTTTAATAACTTATTTTGTTCATTTTTTTTGATTAAGCCAGATTCTAATTCCGTATCCCCCTTATCAGACCAAAACTGACTTAAAAATAAACAATTATAGGCCCCATAAGGCTAAGACCAACTATTCTAAGTAAAATGTTCTAGTAAAATTAACGTGATTATTATGATTATTACGTAAAATTACGTACATAAATACCTGCCGAGTAAATGAAATTAAAAAAAAATATATAATAGAATTAAATAATTATTAATTGTTTCAGTTTTTAAAGTAATAATAAATTTAAAGACGAGTACGTTTTGAAACGTAGCGCGCTCTGACGAGAACAGTTCTGTCCCTCAATTTACTATTTACGACTATTTCCAATTTACAGCCATTCTATCCATTCTATGATTCTTTCAACCCTTTCAATTGCTTTCAACCGTTTCAACCCTTTCAACGCTTTCAACTACTTTCAATCTTCAAGTTTCATCACTAGGGGATATTGTTATTTCCCGGGCGCCAAGTTTTGACGGCGGATTCTTATAGCTCCCGCAAAAATAAAGAATATCATTTTTCGAGTTATCGCTTAGTTTTCGAGAAAAACCCGATTTTAGTTGTACGATTCCAATGTTATTTCTTATGGGAGATAAATTTGGTAAATGCGGATATTTTTAGAACTTTGGTGATCGTGATTGTTGACAATGATCTAACGTAATTTCGCATACGATAAGCTCAAGCCTCGTGCTTACGTCAAATTTTGGCCAAATTTGACGTTTTCAATGCAATTTTTAAAAATCGATACCTCAAAAACTAAGCAAAATCTCGTAACATTGTATTATTCATTTTCGATTTATTTTTGCGAGATCTATAAGAATTCGTCGTCAAATTTTGGCGCCCGGGAAACAAAAATCTTGCCCGTTAACCTCGTTAACGATTAACACAGGCATTGTCCTTCTATAATCTTCATGGACATTTATTTTGAAGAAAAAATATAGAAATGGCCAATGAAGCTCACATAAAAGTAGAAGAAAATTATGAAAATGTAGATAATGATAAAAATGAAAAATTATCGGAACCAATGCAAGGGCAAATGTCAATAGATCATTGTCATATTAAAACAGAAAATGATATAGAGGAAATTCTACTAACACCATGTGGTAATACTTAAAATTTAATTTCATTACTTTAACAGTTTTAGAAGTTTTATTGTTATAAAGTAATTTATATTGTATCTGTTAGAAAAATTCGAAGGAGAAAACTGGGAAAGAAATGTTGATGCACACGATACAGATCCGTTGAAGATAGATGAAGATAATGAAGATAATGTAGACGATGTAGACGGAGCTATTCATAAACTTGAAAAAAATACATTAACAAACATTGAAGTTAATCCCAAAGAAGAACCATCTTGGAAGAACAATGCACATATAAAAAGTGAAATTGACATTCACGAGGGGATTTTTGGGACAAAAGAAGTTAATGATGGTAAGCACCGTAAGCACTGCCAAGGTTAAGCTACAACCCAAAAAAATTATTTAAAGTGGCATATTGGTCTATAAGGTTGTCACCTCAATGTTTCACAAGCGGGGGCAGTCGGGATAAGACTAATCCTCGTCTGTGCAAATGAATTTGTCACAAAGTGCTTAAAAAAAAGAAGAAATTTCCAAAAACCAACCCAGCCCTATAAAAAAAAATTCATAAATCGTCACATATAAAACTTATAGACTTTATGCGAACTTAAACGTGTTTTATCATCATTCCTATAAACCCTTGTATTGACAGTGCGAGGCGGCTCCCTTCGATCTGCCCCGCGACGTTTGCCTCAATTTGAGGCATACGCTGTTCAAAATACGATAACGTCGAATACTCATTGCGAGCGTCCGAACCACTATGAGAGACGCATGAATTGTATGAAAAGTAGATGCCATGGTGACTTTGATATAATTTTGTAAATGTTTTCTTCCTCCCTGACTTTTCTTCCTTTTACGGACCCGGTTTATATGATAAATAGCTGATCCCCGCCCGCTTCGCTGGACATAACTAAATTGACTGGTTATCATAATTACTAGAAACCGTCATAGCAAAATATAAAAAAGTCATTACAGTTAAGTTTACGTAAAAAGATAGTAAATTTTGTAAAGATAGGTAGATGAAAATTTTATTTTGGAAAGGATTTGCGTAAAATCCGTTCTTAGTACTCGTCTACATGGTAAGAGGAGTAACTATGTTGAATTTCAAGTCGATCGGGCCTATAGTTTTAGAGATCTCGTCATAAGTCAGTGATCGTTTTTCGCTTATATATATATATATATAGATATATTTTGTTTGATTTATAAATGAACAATAGTAGAACAACGAACACGAGGCAACGAACAATTGTCTTCGCATTTCAAACGGCTCGCGATGAGACATCTTTGAGCATAACTACTTTACCGACTACTTCATGGCTCAGCTGGAATAGCGCGATGCGAATAGGGCGAATAGCTCATAACGAGCAACCCCGTTATCGACACTGTTAGCATGACAATTTTTCAATCTACGTAATATCTGGAGACACAATTTGTACCCCATAAATCAGAAGTCTAGGATTTATAACTTGGAATTCACCAGTCCCTATAAGAACTAGAACAGTTGAAGCAACTTTAAACAATAAACGAAAGAAAATTATAAAAATGTTCCTTCTTTTTTAAAACAAGGTAATCATGGCAAGAGCTTAGAAATGCTGGTTTTCTGCATGTAGCTGCCGAAAACCAGGAACATATATGGTAATCTTGATAAGGACCTAATGGATCATCTGCGTTACATTCTTGTCAGAACCCTCATCTTGTAATCTTTATCTTAACCTTATCAAGGTTGAAGGTCAGCCAGATAAAGTCTTCGTCTGGTCCTAATAACAAACTTTAGCCGGATATGAATACTCTGAACAATCTAAAAGTATTTCACATAATTGTGGAAATTGTTATCAAGAAAATAAATTTTAATGTAAAAATATCTTTTTACAATAGTCGGGCGTGGAAACTTAAAATCGGAAGTCGGGAGAAACGATACGTTTTCGGGAGAGATGGCAACTTTACAATGACCTGGACTTTAAGTTAGCGAATGTTTAGAGTTGCTTTTGTGATAGAAGAATTTTTTACTTTTAATATTAAATTCTATCATTCATCAGAGAGAAGACTGAGAGAGCCAGATCGCATGAACAAACGTGCTGCCATCTACTCCGAGTAGAGGTGTTTGGAACTATTCCTTAGTCAGTTTGTGTTCCTTTCTCCACCGGTCTACACTCGGAACGTCTAAAGCTATAGAGAAGGTTTTCTCTGTCGAAACATACTCGGAACGCTTTTCTTCTCTCTCATGAGCATAGATTAGTCGTAAGCTATCGCAAAATAAGTAGAGCTATAATTGTAAAATTGTTTGAAAGCGGTATTATATTTGATTCAAAGGAATAGTTCCAAACACCTTTACTTGGAGTAGATGGCAGCACGTTTATTCATGCGATCTGGCTCTCTCAGTCTTCTCTGTGCATTCATTAATAGAAAACTATGTAAAGTTTATTACAGGTTTGCAAAATGAAAGTATAACATCAAATATTTAAACTTTATATTAATTTATTTTTTTTTTTGAAGAATTTCCATTGCAATTTTTATTTTACTACTTTGTTACATTACTAATGTTCCATTACCCTTAGTAGCAACAACGTAAAAAAATTATTTAGGAACGTTCTTTCAGCCTTTTATTTATCACAACATTAGTTATTGTGTTGAGTTAAACGTTGTTGATGGCGTCATTGATGATGAATGCCGATCAAACGCTTCGAAGGTACTGGAATGGTAAAATCGTTGTAAACGCGTTGTGTACAGTAGACTAGTGCTTCTTAAACTGTTTGAGGTTACGACCTCCTTGGAACTCAAGTCAATACATCACCTCTCCCCTTTTTTAAATTTTATATATGCATACACTTACTAGTCAATGCATGCATTTGCTAATTTTAACAGTAAAAGTGCAAAAAAAAACAGTTATTATGTTTTTATTAATGGGTGCATGCATCCACTACGAAAATTACGTATGTGTAAACTCGTTTAGCAATTGAAAATTTATTTGTTACATTTACAACTCTTCGCGGATCTCCGCCCAGGGGGCCGCGGATCGCCGCTTAAAGCAGCACCGCCGTAGACCAACAATTCCTTAATGGATACATATATCCATTCTATGAGTTAGAGTAGCACATACATTTTTATTCTTCCTTAATAACTTAGCATATTTAGTAATAATTATAATTATATTTTTTTTATAAAACGATTGGTAATATGGTTTTACATATTTTTTTTCTGGAAAAGTTAACTTATGTTATGCACTAACTATCATTTCTGAATTTTGGGCATCTGATAGACCACTTTAAATATGAAAATAACCGGTATAAAATTATACTCAATATATACAAACTAAATATTATATATTTAAGAAGATAATCCAACAATTCTTTTTCAAGAAAAACTATTAACTCGAACAGAATTAAAAACTGAACTTAAAACAATTCCACCTGACGAAAAACCGCATCGTTGCGATATTTGTGGTAAAATTTTATTAGATAGCTACATTTTTGTTAGAAAAAATATAATTTAATTTTTTGAAGGCAAATCCTTTACTCGCACAAGTTCATTAACTTATCACAAAAGGCTTCATACTGGTGAAAAACCATACAATTGCGAAACTTGTGGTAAGAACATATTTCAAAATCACTTTTTCGAAAAAAAAATAATTTAATTTTTCAAGATAAATCGTTCACTGGAAAGAAATATTTAACGAAACACAGGAGGATTCATAGTAGTGAAAAACCATACAATTGCGATGTTTGTGGTAAGAATATTTCACAAAATCACTTTTTCGAAAAAAAAAATTTAATTGTTTAAGATAAATCATTCACTGAAAAACATATTTTAACGAGACACAGGAGGATTCATACCGGCGAAAAACCATTTAATTGCGTTATTTGTAGTAAGAAAATCTTTCAAAATCACTGTTTTGATAAAAAATAAATAAACTCATTTTTTTTCTAGATAAATCATTCAGTGCTAAAAGATTTTTATCAGAACACAGTAGGAATCATACTGGTGAAAACCCATTTAGTTGCGATATTTGTGGTAAGAATTTATTTGGTAGCTATATTTATGTATAAAATATAACTTAATTTTTTAAAGGTAAATCATTTAGGCGAGGAAGTACATTAATTAATCATAAAAGGGTACATACGGGCGAGAAACCATATTCTTGTGATATTTGTGGTAAGAGTTTATTTCATAGTTACATTTTTATCAGAAAAATATAATTCATTTTTTCTAGGTATGTCATTTGTTTTTAAAGGTTCAATAAAATGCCACAAAAGAATTCATACTGGCGAAAAACCGCATAGTTGCGATATTTGTGGTAAGGATTTATTCTGTAGCTACATTTTTGTAAGAAAAAATATAAATTACTTTTTTAAAGGTAAATCCTTTAGTCGAGCAAGTTCATTAACTTATCATAAAAGGAGTCATACTGGTGAAAACCCATATAGTTGTAATATTTGTGGTAAGAATTTATTTGATAGCTACATTTTTGTAAGAAAAAATATAATTTAATTTTGAAGGTAAGTCATTTGCTAAAGGAAATACATTAAAAGGCCATAAAATGATTCATACTGGCGAAAAACCGCATAATTGCGATATTTGTGGTAAGGATTAATTTTGTAGCTACATTTTTGTGAGAAATAATATAAATTACTTTTTTTAAGGTAAATCCTTTATAGGAAAAAGTTCATTAAAGCGTCATAAAAGGACTCATACTGGTGAAAAGCCATATAGATGCGATATTTGTGGTAAGCATTTATTTGTAAGCTACATTTTTGTAAAAAAAATGTAATTTAATTTATTTGAAGATAAGGCATTTGGTCGATCAAGGTTATTAATTAGCCATAAAAGACTTCATACTGGTGAAAAACCATACAAATGTGATATTTGTGGTAAGAACATGTTTCAAAATCTCTTTTTCGATGTATAATAAATAATTCATTTTTTCAAGAAAAATCATTTTCTGAGAGACATGCTTTAACGGGACATAAGAGGACTCATACTGGCGAAAAACCATATAGTTGCGATATTTGCGGTAAGAATTTATTTGGTTGGTAAATTTTTATAGGAAAAATATAATTTAATTTTTTGAAGGCAAATCCTTTAGTCAGTTATGTTCATTAAAGTGTCATAAAAGGATTCATACTGGTGAAAAGCCATATAGTTGCGATATTTGTGGTAAGACCTTATTTGCTAGCTACATTTTTGTAGGAAAATATATAATTTATTGAATTTTTTGAAGGTAAATCATTTTCCCATTCAATATCAATAATTCGTCATAAAAAGCTTCATAATGGTGGAACACCACAGAATTGCGATACTTGGTAAGAACATAATATTTCAAAATCACTTTTCGGTATAAAATAACTGACTCATATTTTCAAGATAAATCATTCACCAAAAAAAAAAAATCAAAAAATCTAACAGAATACAGAAAAATCCATACTGGGGAAAATCCGTTTTCTTGCGACATTTGTAGTAACTGTAATAAAAAGTAACATTTTATAATAATAAACTACCTTAATAAAAATAGTAAAAGCTATCTTTGTAACTAATTTTATTTCAGGTAAAACATTTAAGTGCAAACAACTATTAAAACAACATAAATTGATTCATAATAGCAGCATTTTCATATAAACATTTATTTTAGCTAATTTTTATTATTTTCATTGATTCATGATAGCTAAAAAAGGGCCATTGAAGTAGCTGAAAGGAAATGTTGATAATTACTTTATGGCTATAAAAAATTAATTTTATTAGAAATATGTTTAGAATCATAATAATGTAAAACTATAAAAATTAAAAAGCGAAGGATTGAAGTGTATTAATGAGTTACAGAAATGAAGCGAACAACAATGGGAGTTGGTATGTCATGGGTTGGTGGCGTTATTTTAGCTGTACATTATAGTATTATCATTATGGAGAATACTTTGTAGCACGGTTGCTACAAAATTAGCATTCGTTTAATATATGCGAAAAAAATGCATCATTTAAATAATACAGGGGTGACCGAATTTTGCACAACGTTTTTGTATTTGATTGTTTAACGATAAAGTAATAATAAAATCAAATCAATGACAATGGAATTCAAATTTTGACCGAAAAATTATAGAATAAAAGAATTATGTAACACTAGCCGTACCCGTGATTTCGTTCATGTGAGCTTTAGAACAATTTTAGGACTGAAAATTTAATGAAATATTAATGGTAAAAAATATAACAATGAATACAACACTGCTAATGAAATTTTAAAAAATCGACAATAAAAATTCAAAATAAGGGCTTCTATTTTATATAATAAGAAACCCAAACCAAGTATAGTAATGCTTGTAAAAATTGTAATTCCCTAAAACCTCAACAACTTTGTATTGAATGAAGATATCGTGATCATTTTTTTTTAGGATCGATTATCTAAAAGGAATGTAAGAAGCGTAAGAAGCAATTAAAAAAAAATGATCAAAATCTATCCAGTAGTTGTTCCCGTTGTTCCTGTTTTTGCGTTATTAACGCACAACGACCGACATCTATCATTTTATTTATAAATATTAGAGTCGACATACTTTGGTTCAATGCTCTGGTGTATATCCAACTTATTAAAACGTAAAAAATTAAGATAGCACTAGTGTAGCAAAAATACATTTTAAATTAACCGCTAAAACACATTACAGAACAGGAAAGTAATAAAAAAGTGAAATATAATCTAGTTAATTAATTCGACAAATTACAAGTTATGAATTCTTATCAATATTAACCGCTCTAATTCTGCATTAGGCTATTTTTACAATATTATAAAATTTCCAAATTAGTGAAATTTTATGCCCACGCATCGCTCTATTTTAGACTATGTTCCACTAACAATAAATGTTAATCAAAAGTGTTACTAAGTGTTTAGATACGTTCCTTCAGGGCCGTATTTATGAACATTTCTTAGGAATGCCGGGAATGCCTAAGGAATACTTTAAGTACTGCACTTATGTTAAGGAAACCTTTCCGCTATTTTTTAGCTAAAGTACTCCTTTTGTGAAATCTCATTTTATAAACATTCCTTAGCTTTTTCTTTCCCTAACAATATGCCTTAATAAAGGTATACGTTTAAGGGCACTTTAATAAAAGAACCGCAGTCATAGAAAAGATTGATTAGCGTATAACCAAAATGTGGAGTTGTGTAGTTGACTGTGTAGTGTGTACTACAACAAATGTGAAAAGAAACTGTTACTGGAAGGCTTGAAATTAAGAAATAAGACAACACGACAAAATAAAATAATAAAAATTTATTCATCAAATCATGATCATCAAACTTGTCTATTTAAATACTTATGAAAAAGAAGTACCTACCTACTACTGTTTAAAATTCAACTGTTTCAAATTACCCGCCGTTCTCAAATATCCAACCTTCCCCCACCTCAGAACTTTCTTTATTTGAATTTTCTTAGGGTATAGCTTCAAATAAAAATTGTAGGCAATAATATATCTAAGAACTATGGCAAATATTTAAATGAAATGGAGCCGTATTTGAAAAAAAAAGTTAGAAAAACCCAAAAACCCAGAGAATAAAATTGAGTTTCCTTTCAACCGATTTCAAGCAAAAGCTTCGTGGCTCAATAGATGAAATACGAAAGCAAAATTCCAAGGTAGGTGAATTTCGGATAAAGCTTTCTATACCATGTCATTGTCACGCACATACCTCCCCCACACACACAAATACGCAGACATATAGGCATATTTCTAAAATCCACTTTTTTGAACTTAGGAGACTACAAAACGTGCACTTCTGTTGAAAACTCGAAATTGAAAATTCGACTCCTTTACTTTATTATTGTAGAGAAAAAAAAATAAAAAGGCCGTTATCTGAAAGAAATACCATGTGAATAGTAGTCAAATAAGAATGGTACATTAGTACATATAGGTTATTGCTGTTATATCTCATTAGGTACAATTGAAGTTAATAAATAATAATAGGTAGGTATAACTAATTTATCTGCTTTCTATGTGTACCCATAGTAATCATAGTATCTACCCTTAAATCTATTAAATATAATTAATTTTACTTAAAAAACATCTCCAACTTCTGATCCGAACTTTTAACTATAAGATAAATGGCGAAAGCAGAAAGTGTTTAAATGTTTAACGACAGTCAATTTTATCTTTACATTAGAAATTGTGGGTAACGAAATGATAAAAATAATAAAACGATGGTGTTTATTAAGTATTTTAGCACAGTTACCAAAAATAGATTAAAACATTTTCCGTGATATACGGATATACATATAGAGAAATATTTGCTCAAATTGTAGATGTGAAAAAAAAGTTTTTTAATAGGTAGATATATTTGTGGTATATGTATCTATATATAAATGATAGGGTTTGAAAGTCATTTATAATGCGTAAGGTTCACAAAACATATTCTAGAATTTCTTGTTTTGAGTAAGGAAACGATAGAACGGCAGATCTTCAGATCGAATGCATCGTATCCGACCGGACGTAAAGATATCACACAATACATCCGTAGGGTATATGTCAATGGCAAAGAGAAAATTAGTGATAGGCACGTTGAGATTCCTTCCGTTATATGCTCATTACACGTTCTAAAATATTTTCCTCTGTCCTGAATCCAGAATATATTTTGAATAAATTTCAAATAGCATTCATGCAAATATGAATAATCACAGCAGACATCAAACATTTTATAAACATCGGTCCGTGAAAGTAGATAAGAGTAGATATCATTTTATCATTTTACAAAATTTTACTTGCCGAAATTTACTATAAACGTAGCAATTAAGTTGGAAATGTCAAGTAGAGATTTTCCCAAGATAAACTAATAAGTATGAAACATTTAGTTTTTAGGGATCAAAATATGTATATAAATTGTAAGCTGTGGTGCTACCACCTTTGTGGAAAAATGATAAATTTTAAAAGAGAAATTTTATTTTATTTTAACAAACGTATAACTTTGTAATAAATAAATATATGCCCGTTTATTTTCTCAATAAGTTGTATTTTTCTTTGTAAGAAATAAAAATTTCCCATGGGGCAAGTTATTTGTATAAGAAATATAAACAATCACGTCAATATTTATTAGCCAAGTAAGTAAAGTTAACCACGTGATGCAGAAATTATTTAATACCTATACATTTAAAATATAATTAATAAAAGGATTTATCCCAATCTCTATAATTCCTGATTGTATCGTTCGAAAATAAGTGACTTGGGGTTAAACATGGGGTTAAACATGGGTTTAAACATGGTACATGACTAATTAAACGTATGTGCGAACTCCAAAACATATTAATTTAATAACTTCTCATTACCTTGATCCAATAATGCACCATATGCAACTATTTGAATGAATTTCAGACTATCGATAAAGTTTGGCAACAATAATAATATAGGTACTTGAATATATAGTGTAATTAATCAACTGATACAAAGTGATCGAGAAACAGGTTTTTAGTGAAAAACGGTAATTACAAAACTGAAGAGATCGAAATAAAATGAATAAAACGAATTTTGTATTAAAGGAAGAATATTTTCTAAACACATTCAAATTTAATAACTTGCATGTGTTTGTTGTCGTACTTTGTTTCATAGACAGTGGCGGAGTCAAGTTTGATGCCGCCCTAGGCCCTATATTATGCGCCGCCCTTTTTTCTATGTAAAAACTAATGGTCGAAATTATATATTTACTTATCAACGATTTAAATTTTCCAATATTATTTTAAGTGTAGGTACTAGGTACCTCTCTGTTAGTTTACATACACAGTGTAAACTCTATAAAGAGAAATTGAAAGTATAAAGTAATTTTCTGTGTTATAAAGAGTTTTCGTTAAATGGTCATTAAAAAAAAATAGAATATGTTATCAGAAGTGCTGTGGAGAACAGTTAGTAAACACGTGCTAGACAATTACAACAAACACACGAACACGTTTATAAGAATCCGATTGTAATATTTATTTGATATATTTTTTCAACTTTATATCAGTATTGTGTTTGAAAGTCAGTGGAAAAAAATATTCATCAGTAGATGAAGAGCTATGTTCGCCTTAAGTCTTAAGATCTCCCTATATGTTTCTTACATACTTCTATTAAATAAAACCTACCTGAAAACATGGCCAACTATTGTTGGGCATACAGCATAAAGCTCTGTTATAAATTACGGATGTAATGTTGAGTTTTGTTATTTTCAACGATAACTCGAAAATCCTCACACTTGGCTATAGGGATATGAATTATGAAAATGTGAGAAATTTTAAAAAGAACCAAACAAGGCAAATAAAATTAGGTGGTGCTATTTAAAAAAATTGATATTTTGCACAACTTGGCACGTATTCCTTTACGATGCACTTTGAGTTAGTAACAAAAATTGATTGTTTTTGATAATCAGGAGTGTAACAGCATTTTCAAGCTCTCAAACGAGCCTATGTCAAGCTTTTTGAACAATTTAATGTGGGAGTTACGGACTTTTTACAAAACGTCCGTTTGCTGCGAAATTTCCAAAAAAAGTATTTTTTCTCAAAACCCTTAAGGATTAGATGAGCTCTTGCTATTATAAAAGATGCTCAGAATTATTAATTCAATCGAGTTATATAAAGCCATTGGAAATAACAATTTTAGTCGGAAAACTAAAAATATTTTTGAAAGGTAACTCCAATCCAGTTAGGCTATAATCCCAATTTTCAGATTTTAATATTTCAGGTTCTCCGGAAACTTCTAATGGCCGGTCACGCTGGGACACCCTGTATTTCAAAATGTAGATACCTGGTTAATAAAGAATTGCTAAAGTAACGCACCCAAAATAGACATTTGTGCCCAATTTATTAAAACAGGATTGGATTTAATTAAAAAAAAGTTTAAAAAACTAAAGAAAAATGTATTTATATAATGGTTACAAAAAATATTCTCTTAGTCATCTACGTAGTAATACCTCTTAATATACACAAATGGAGTTACTGGATTTAAAGATTGAAAACTTTTCTTTTGCATCACTGGTTGAAAGTATGCTAATTGAGTTGGATAGTTGAGATCATTTCGATTATAAATATTATTATTATTTACATTATAGTATTTTTCTGGATAATAGGTCTGGAGTGGTTCCTTCTGTTTATAAAATTGTATTTCAGGGCGTGCAGGATTATTTGTATGGATTTGATGGTGTGTATACGTTGGAGGTAGATAGGGCTGTTCATAATTATGGTAATTGATTTGCTCGGATGAGTAATGAGGTGTGAATGAAGACGATGGCAATTGATAGGGTTTCATTTGATAATTAATTACTGGATGGGAATTTGGCTTGAAGAAATCCTCGTAAATGACGGGAGAGGGAGAAAAATTTGGTTTTTGTAGACTTGGATTGTTTGCATGGTATGATTGGTGAGGATGGGATGCTGAAGGTGGATAACTACACAAATGTGGAGGTGGATTCTTATAATTATTTAAAAATGGGGTACTGTAAGGTTTGTTAGAATTGATATTTGAAGGTTGAGGATTTTCAAACTTTGGTGCGTTATACGCGTTATTTTGTGAATAATGTGGAAGAATTGGTTTTGGATTATTTGAATGCTTATGTGAAGAAAAATGAGAGTTAGAATGGGATGTTGGATACTCTGGAATTTCACCTTGATTATATTTAACTGTGCCTTTTAGTTTATTTAATGAATTTTCATTTGAATGGTGGTTTGATGGATGAATAACTGATGATTGATAGGATTCTTGTTGTTGTGCGAAGTTTTTTTGAAATCCTCTGTATGGGGACGGCTTTGAATTTTCTTTTTCCAATTCAAATGGTGCTGGTGTTAATGATTGATCAGGATGAGTCGTGAATTTTGTATGCGATTTTCCATCAGGATTTGCATATGAATAGGAACTTTTAACAACGTGATTTTTACCCCTTAAATCTCTATTATCGGAGTGAGCTTGATGCAGCTCTTCGGACCTAAAACCAAAAGAAAAAAAATGCATTAATTGTTTGATTTCAAGGCAAACTATAGACATTTTTTAATAAATTTAAATGTTGAATAAATGTCATAAAAATTAAATTTTGGTTTTAAATTATTTAAATTTTAAGTAACTTGAAGAAAAACTAAAAAAAATTGAAATAAGGAATGGCTTGTGCTTGTGGTCCAAAATGTAAATGCGGAAATTGTCCTGGTAAAAAAATTGGCCGTGGTGGATCTGGGGGTGGTGGTGGTGGCGGTGGTTTTGAATTTGAACGAACGTTGAAACAATGCACTTGTACAACGTGTGAATGTCCCTCGTGCCCAACCAAGGGTGCTGGAGCAACGAGTGGCAGTGGTGGTGCTGGAGGTTTTGAATTTCAAACCTCCCTCAAGCCATGTACTTGCAAGCCGGAGTGTCAGTGTGAATCGTGTCCCTCAAAAGCACAAGGGGGGGCTCCGGGAGAAGCTCCAGGAGGCGAGTTTCCATTTGAAAATCTCAAGCAATGTACTTGCCAATCTCCGTGTAAATGCGAATCTTGTCCAGGAAAGAAATAAATTGAATGAAAGGATAAAACACTTTAAAGTTGAACCTTATACGATTAAAACATCACTTTTCTTTTATTTGTAGCTTACATGATTTTATCACTTTGTTATTTAATTAAATAAATCTTCCCATTGATTTGTTATCAATTGAAAGAAAATTAAAAAAAATACTTTTAAATTTTTAAAACGCCTCTTAATTTTCATTACTTAGATCTACCAAATTAAAGATCTACCAAGCCCATTTTATTCAACTTAAGCAATTTTTAGTCAAAGAACTTGTATGTATACTTGGGTTTTATTAAATAGCAGCGATGAATCTTTTCTAGGAAAGAAATAAATGGAATGAAAGAATAAAATAAAACATTTTAAAGTTGAATCTTACGCGATTGAAAAAAAACATTCTATTATTTGAAGCTCAGATAAAATAGTCTATTGGTTACCAAGATTTTAGCTTAGAACTACTTTAGTTTAAGCTTGCCACTTGCTATCCAGGTTTTTTATTTTTTTTTTCATCCAAGACAAGCTCACTCCAAGGTGAGATTATTATAGTGTTGCAATGTTAAACCCCGGAGGACAACTTTTGAGTATCGTCTCAAAAGTTTCGTCGCTTTTTAGTTTGCCCATAAAATTTAAGCCGTAACTTTGTTTAGGTTGGAATTACCTATCTTTGTAATTGACAAATTTAAGATACATTAAAATATAATAACTATCAAGGCCTTATAAATTTTATATAACATATTTTTGAATAGTTTTCAAATTGCAATAAGTAGTCATCAAAGATAACCATCAAGGTATATAATTTATTGATAAGCATGAAAAATTGATTTCCTTTTTTGGTTGTAATTATTGCAATAATCAGACTATTATCATATACGATATGTACATTTGTTGGTAAATATTTAGGAATTTCACTTACGCAAATTGAAAATTTCCATGTGAATTATAAACAGGTTCATGATATGGAATATTTGGATCTGTAGTTTTAACTGGCATTCCATGATGAGTAAACTCAGTCTTGATTCTCGATTGATTTTCGTCTGGTTGAGGCAAATAATTAGTTATATGTCCCGAAATACAAACTCTAAAGTGAAACACCAATACAATCTAAAACAAATTTTCTAATTTGATTTTCGAACAATTTTCATACTAAAGAAATCTTACACAAATTAACAAACATTTTTTTGGCAAATTGCCTCGACCCATCATATTGGCTCTTTCGTTATTTGTTATAGACTGATTCAATTGGTTAACCATCCGTATTTTTATACAAAAATTAGTAATTAATCTGTTAAAAGAGATCATTGTTTCATAACATGTTGGTTGAAGAGTCCGTTATTTAGCTTAAATTAAATTTAAGGTGAAATATTTTTTTGATTCTTAAATCAGTGAGTTGTGTAGGGGAGAGCTGCTAAATGCGTATCACTTAATTTCATTGGTAGTTTACATATTTGTAACTAGGAATTTTTGTAAATACATATTATGCTTTGCATCTATGTATTAACTATCGAAGTTACAATTTAATATGATTTCTTAAATAGTTATTGATAGATCATTGTGATGAGGACATGTTTGTAAGATCATGCAAACAGTATAATTTAGGCAACCGGTATTCTAAATGGGACCAGCTGGTTTCTAAAATCGTACATCATGTTTTGAATTAAAAAGATACAAAAAAGTCATAAGAGAAACTGTATTTTTAGTTTAATTTAAGTTATATAGGTATACAATAAAGCATAAAAACAACATATTGTATAATATTACACCACTTAATTTAAATACAATTAGGACAATGACAAATATTGTCTTCTTTCGACAATCCGACACTAGCTTTGTGTACCCCATTTTTGGTTCTTTAAGCATTGGATCATGATGTGTTACGATTTAGGTAGAAGACGTCCCGCCAAATAATTGAAACTAACTTTAAAACATTATCAGCCTTTTTCAAAAACTAAATAAAATTAAGCGATATAGCATATCTAGTTTTCAAAAATATATAAGACTATCTCAGAAACTTCTGATCTACATTGAATTCAGCCGATTAAAATCGTTTAAAAATAACATCAGACTTGCCTGATTTCGTTGTGCTTCTGTAATTCACAAAACAACACTTCAGATACTTCATACATAAAAGTTCATATCTTTACCACCTCCAAGATGCATCAACATGCATTAATTTTATATAAAAGACCTGGTACGATTTAGGTGACTGGTACGTATTTGGCAACTCTCCCCCACATCAAAATAATACTTAAATATCTGCTACGAGGCGTCACAGTAGTTTCTTTAATTTCAATTATGAAACTCGCTGTTAGTTAAAAGAAATATAAGCACTTTGTAACTAAACATGTAAAAAAACTACATATATGCATACAACATATAGGCTATATGTATTGTCCCAAATCTAAGACACCAATTTGTGTCTGGCGCCCGAAGGGTGGGATTAAACAATCACCAGCGATAAGAAATGCACAAAAGGATGACCCCCTGAAGCAGTTTTATGACCAAAGGATTAATGTAACAAGGAACGCGTTGTTCTAGTAATTTCTCCATTGATTTATTAATGGATGAGAGAAAGACAGGCGCTAAGATTACAAATAGAATCTTCTAGTAACAGATGATTTATGGCTTGGAAAGTTTTCGACCGATGATGAGTTACTATAAATAATCCGAAAGATGGGCCAACAGACGAGTGTGTATTCAAATAAATCACCGAGAGTATCCAAATACGTCATCGAGAGTATTCAAATAAATTCATCGACAGTGTTAAAATAAACAGTGGAAGTGCTCAGTGTTATATAAATTGTGAACATTGTTAAATAAAGTGTGCATTGTGTATATAGTGAAATATAAACAGTACTGTGACTATTGTGACAGGACATTGCAATAGTGAATAAGCGACTTTAAAAACTGACTAATTGTTAACGTGTAGTGCATAAGTGTTAGAAAAAATAAATACAAAATTGTTAAGAAATAAATTCGTAGTCGTTATACATAAACCAACAAACCCGTAAAAACGTTACAGTATCTACGAATACCCAACCTTCACCCCAGAATTGCCCTTATTCGAATTTTCCCAGGAAAAAGTTTCATATAAAAGTTGTAGGTATCAATGAGTCTAAGAACTATAGAAAGTTTAAAGAAAATCGTTGAAGTCGTTTTCGAACAAAATTGAAAAAGCTCAAAAACTCTCAAAAAAAAAAGTGAAGCTTTCGCTTAACCGATTTCAACCAAAAGCTTCGCGACACAATTAGGTGAAGTTCGGAAAAGGTCAAGTTGAAATTCGGATTTCGATGCGATATGGCTGTCACAAACAGACATACACATACATGTTTCTAAAAACCAATTTTTTGACTCAGGGGACCTCAAAACATGTATTTCCGGTGAAAGCTCGAATTCGAAAATTCGACCCGATTATAATACTTCCTTTACTATTATAGTAGTAAAAGAAAGTAAAAATTTGAAAATTTCATTGAACTTTTGAAAGACACGGAAAGGATACTTAGTAATTTTACTATCAATATTTACAAAAAAAATCGAATTTTGATCTTTTCCTCCAATTTCTCTTTAAACTGCTTTCATTGTTGAAATTCTTAAGAGCTAGATTCTCAATAACATAACACTTACATTATATTAGTATGTATGAAACATTTTGAGAGAAAAAGTCATATTCATTAATGTTTTAAAAAATTCTCTCTTTCCCTTAGTATTTAGAAATATTTATTTATTTATTTAAACGCCAATATCTCGGCAATTTCATAAATTTTACCACTGGATAAACACGTGTGGCCCATATATATACTTACCTATTTTTTTATTTTGCTAGTTCAAAACAACAAAAAAGTTATCTAATGGCAAAAAAAAAAAAAAATAAAAAGAATGGCAAGTTTTTAACAACTACGAAGTTTATACAAAAATATTTTATATACATTAAGGAAGATAGTATAATTCAAGAATGTTTCATTCATTTAAAAATTAACAATTTATGAGGCATAATTTTTGTAGGTAATCAGTGATCTTAAAACATTTTTCAATGTGGGTCAAAATTATATAGTTTTTGTTGGCAAAATTTGAAGGTGAGTCATATTTACTCGGCCGATTACAAAATATTAATTTTTCATACTTTAAATAAGTATATAAGACATGAAGAAGTCTCATTCTATTGCTTCGTGGGTCATTTTGAACGCTTGCGTGAGTCCGTATCTATAACGAGCTATAAGTTCACCACTCTTTATTTTGAATGTAATAAATAAATATTGGCTAAAGAAAATTTCTCAAATAAAATAATGATGATTGATATTGAAGACACCAACACAATTAATGAAAATATATGTGATAATACCGATGTATCCACATTAGATTGCTCTAACGAATATCAACTAATAAATTTTTTCAATTTTATATTTATAAGAGATTTTAGACACATTAACTTACATAAATTGGGTTTCTCAATGAAATTTAATCATTTTTTTATTTTATTTTCTGACGTCCGTATATACTACGAAATAAAGATTTATTTATATTGAAGACAATATTGAGATTGAAACGAAAAGTTAATGTTCAGCGGAAATACACGTTTTAAGGTCCTAGGGGACGAAAAACGTGACTCTCAAAAGTTATTGAAAGAGTGTGTGCAAAGGTGTATTAACTATTAATGTAAGTTTTTTTTTATCATAATATATCATGAAAACTTATAATTGCAACTAGGGGCCATCCATAAACCACATCATAAGCATAACACACTCTACCAGGGGGGAGGGGTATTCTCTAATATATGTACGATGGAAGATATAATAATAGGCAGTCTATATGGCGTTACATAGAAGGGGGGGGGGGTCAAAAAGTACAAAAACGCGTTATATGGTTTATGAATGACCCCTTACTGAAGTTATCTATACCAATTTATAATAACGAGGAGAAAATGTTTGTAGTTGTGTATGCCGGGGACAAGTTTTATGACTATTCATCCGACTTTAAAAATTCGTTCACTAATATTTAGAGGTCGGTTAGTGCCGTAGTTGATTAGAGTGTTGCCTTATACGCCAGTGTCCTAGATCGAATCCCAAAATTTTTCTTGGGTTTTCAGATGGGTCCCCGGTGTCCGGTTAAGGCATTTACGATCTTAACCCGTTTACGATCTTACCCCACTCCACCTTATATCTTAAAACATCTTAAAATACACTATAGTAGCAATACCCGAAAAAGCTCGTTAAAATTGCATGTGTTTATTTCTACACATGGACATCTTCACGTCATGTTAATATTTCAACAGATACACAACAGGGTTTACAGCGTCCTTGCTTATAAATAAAAACTTATAAATGAATAATTGTAAAAATATTTTGTTGGTAGAAATATTAAAAAGCATTTTTGAAACATTCAAAATGAGAAAGTTTGATTTTAAAACAATGGTAAATAGAGACCCTATTTATAAGGGTGCCATTTTAATGAATGCATGTTTATCTAGAACATTTCGATTAATTGACATAGTCAAGTTCAAATAAATATTTTTTCCATGCTTACCTAAATAAAATTATTTTTACTTAAGCTTTATTTGATTTAAACAATTTATTACGGAATTGTTCCGATTGGAAAACCAATTAGAGTGTCATTTAATGGATGGATAGAAATGAAAATGAAATATTTTTGGTTTTACTTTGTATTACTGTTTACGTTCAAACGACGCTTTCAAATTATGGCTTTTTTATGGATTCAAACATAAATAAAAAGGCATAAAAAATTATTCACACATAAAATATTTAACTATCAATTTCTTTATGATTCCACAATAAGTAAAATTTTTTTTGAAATAATACAAATAAACTGAACAAATATTACAAGAAAAAATAATGACATAATCGTAAAATTTATCGTTTTTCACACAACAGATCGTTAAAAGACGATTGGCATTATATAATATGATACTGATAGAGTTGAGGAATTTCAGAAGGGAACATTTCAAAATGTGTTCCAGTGATTTGTGGAGAGACAAACCATAATAAAAAAAATTTGGTCTACCCAAATGTTTTAAAAGCAAAAAAAATGACACTTAAATGGAGAAAATTCATAGCTGCAGTTCTATATATTTTTATGATTTCAATAAATAGTTAAATGTATGAATAATTCATATACTTAGGATAATGCAGTTCATATAAATCCGCTTTCAAAATACGAATAAATCGGATCAGATTTTTCTAAAATTGTATATTTTTGAAATCCAAATATGACTTCAAATAATTTATTTAGAAAAGATTTGAAAACTTTTCTACCACGGTTTCCACGACAGATATCATAGAGAGGAAATAAAAATATTGAAAAATAATTACATTTTTATTCGCTTTTCTTTGGTTGATGTACGATGGTTTTATTTGTTGTAAAAATAGGTTAATTTCATTTTGAATATGAAATAAATCTAGTATTGAAACTGGTTTAATATATTCGTATGTAAAATACTTATACACATAAATTGAAAGGGACTTATTAATACGCCATTGAAAGCTAAGAATGATAGAACTAAGAAAAGTGTCAAAGACCTAGATACATACATAAGTTACATTGAGAAACATACCGAATATTTTATTAGCAAATCTATTAAATGAAATGAGAGCAAGCTCTTATTTTGAATCATTTTATATTTGATTAAAAGTATGTTTGAGAGCAATAGTTATTTAATTGCGTCTTATTTGCTCCCTGTAATTAGATTTTATTCGACGCCTATTTGATATGGTGGTAAATAGATACCTTCCATGTATAGGTACTTATACTCATATTATTCTCATTGTCTAAATTGATATCAATTATTTTAAATCAAATATCTTCTATTATAACGGTATAGTCTAACGGCATTGCTATTAAGGCTATCGTTATAACAAATGTTTCAGTTCACATACAATTTTTGATTGCCTGACAAAAAAGTCTTTCTTACTTTGAAATAATATTTTTTTGATATTGTAGATGCATTAGACGGAAAAAAATTTAAGTGTTTCAGAAAAGTTTCATTTAAAAAATAAATTCAATAGTCTCGTTTGTCTATACACACGAGAAATGTGATGCCTGTTAGTTCCTATTAGGTACGTAAGTTATATATGTCTCGATATGTTTTCATGTCAATGGTTTCTAAAAAAAATTCTTTATACCGTAGAAGGTTTGATTTTTATCAAAACTTAACGACAATGAAAACTCTTTGTGTTCAGCTATATTTAAGTGTACGATTTAAGAAGCTGACACCCACCTGCTTAATTAAACGCACTTATTAAACTAAAATATAAATTACAGAAACTGTGATACTAAACTTCAGTACAGTCCTATCATAAATTTTGAAAGGAAAAGATAATGATCGCTAGCAATAGTCTCTCAAGACTTAAGGTTGTTCCTTCATCAGCTGTTGCATATTCGCTGATACACATCTTCCTGTAGATGTCGCTTATGTTAATTGTTACTAGACCAAAGTCAGCGCCTTCTCTTTCTAGTTCGTTTCTCTCTCTTCTCTCTCATCGTATTTGAAGAATATTTTTGTCGTGATAACGTCTTATAAATTGATGAACACCGGCAGCCTGTATGAAAAAGTGTCACGTTCCGTTTGAGCCTGTGCGTGCAAGCGAAAACGCGATACATTCGATATAGAGGCACGATAGAGTTCTGCTATTGGAACGCTGCCACGCGAGCTTCTTCGAGAACTTCAACAATAAGCTACGCCTCGTATTTAATAATTGCTGAAACCTAGACAACGTGTTTTGTGTTTTTTTCTACAAATAACTTAATAAGATTCAATTAATTTCCTTCATAATTTTCAGTCTGATTTCATTTTGAAAAAGCTGTTAATTTTCAATTAACTCCTTCTTTGTATTATACAAAATAATGATAATTCAGTGATAATAATTCATTAAGTTTATAAAAGTATGCAACTTTTCATCAATGTTTCTTTATGACGTTATCACGTAAAACAATCGTCCGTAAACCGACTTTACAGATAACCAATTTTTTTAAATTATTATTAAACCTACACCACGATATGCTTAGGTAGAAAAAAATAATAATATATTTTTTAATGATTTTGTCAATCTCTTACACAGTTTAATCTATTTCTGAAAATTTGTTTTTTTTTCACAGTAAATTATTTTCTGTCAGATATTTCTATTTTTTCATAATAAGTATTCATAATAACAGTTAACCCATGTTAAAATAGGTTTGTTTCATACGTTGGTGCCAAACACTGCCACGAAAGTCAAAGAACAAGGCACATTGACCAAGAGACAAGAGTGAGTGAAGAGATGTTTCAGCTTACAGCCGCTTGGCCGTATTAGGCCGAGAGTCGAGCTATGTACGTATGTTTTCGTGACAATCGTGTATTTCGCCACTGATTTTGTAGTGTTTAAACACTGGGTAAACCCGTTTTTAAAAAAAGCGAACACTTCACATATGTTCTTTACTCACTCTTGTCTTTTGGTCAATGTGCCTTGCTCTTTGTCTTTTGTGACAGTGTTTGAACATCATCAGATTGACAAGAGAAACAAACCTAATGTAACTTCTATAGAAACATTTATTTTAGTTATATCCCGATTCAGAGTTCCCTTCAACCCCCAAAACTCAAAATTATGTTTTCAACAATATTATTGATTTTTTGTTAATTTTCATTACAATCTGTAGACAAGTATAGTTATATTGGAAACAACCCTAAACATTTTTCTGAAGTAATAAATATAATGGATTCGGTTCCAATAGATCCGTAGTAAGAAAATCATCAAAATCTATTTAAAACTTTTCCCAGGTAAAGATATTAGCTACTCTTTTTGGAGGGTTGCACGTTTCTTTTAGGATAAAACGTATTATTGCATTTTTAAGATCTGAGATATTTTCTTAATGAATGTCATTAAAATCCGTTCAGTTATCTTAGTAGAAATGCAGAATAGATTAATCATTAGTACCTATTCTAAAGGAACAGTATGGTTTTCTGCAATAAACAATAATCAGTATGTTATTTTAAAATCTCAGACGTATATGAAATGATAGACAAACTTTTTCATTGCTATTACAGACATATAATAATCACTCTTATCAGCACTATGCGTAGAAACTTTTGAGGTTTGCTTAACTAGTGACAAAGAAAAACAATAAAAATAGTGTAGATATATATTAAAATATATCTATACATAGATCCAAAGCTTTTTAACCAACAATCATCAATAACAAAAAATATATGAAAAGTTGGCCCTTGCAAACAACTTTTTAGTTTAAAAAAATATTTTTAAAAACTGGTCTTATTTTCAAAATGCACTAAAAAGTAGAAAAAAAAATTTCTATTAGAATTTAAGAAAATGAATATTTCTATACACTAATCCCTCGATTTACGCGGTACCCATTTTACGCGGTTTCACTGTTACGCGGTCACAAAAAACAAAATTTTTTTAAAAGAAATCAAACATATTTTGTGGCACGTGTCACTCAAATGCATATATAAAGTATTTTTTGATTCTATTTAATTATATTCTATCTTGACAATGGTTCTTTTATTTAATTCTATTCTTATATAAACCTCCATCTGATTCTCATAGCTTTTTCGACACATTTGAAGCGATTTTATATCCCATGCCTAATTTCGTTAGATTACGCAGTGATGATAGCCAATCAAAAAGAAAAAAATTGGTTAAATTAGAATTTAGAATATAGAATATAGTAGTGATGTCGATTTATTAAATCTATTTCTTAATAAAATTTTCTTTTTTATGCCTCGTTTTACGCGGTTTTCTGGAACCTATCCCTATCCCTTACTGTATATAAACTCGAAGTCTCGATTGATGCGGATTTTTATTTCTTGGAACTTCTTTTCCGTTTTTGTATGAATTCGAAGTCTCGTTTAACGCGTTTGTTTCTTGGAACGTATCTACCGCGTAAATCAAGGGATTGGTGTTTTCCAAATTGATACAGTCATTAAAATTAAAAGTGATACAAGAAAATATAATCGTATGTTAAATTGATTATCTAATTTATCATTATAACTACCTATAACACCAGGGTGCTCTATTAGTGATAAATCTTAAAAAAGTAAATTAATTTGCTCAGTTAAGGAAAAATTTCAGATTAATGAATTAATTTGAGCACTCTGGTCTTAAAGTCATGATGATCAATTAGATGATCAATTTAACATACGGTTATAGATTCTTGTATCACTTTTAATTTTAATGACTACCTATATCAATTTGGAATATAGGATCTTTCTTTTTGGAAATTCTAATATAAACATTTTCTACTTTTTAGTGCATTTTGGAAATAAGACCAGTTTTTAAAATAGTTTTTATATAATTTTATTTTCTCCTTTTTAGTCTTCACAGTTTTTACAATTTATTAAGTAAATGCAAACTAGTTGTAACGGTTTTTACAAATTCTTAATTAATTTCTTTCTGCAAAATATATTCTTGTCAATTGTCATTCAAATATAATGGATATTAATTCAAATATTTGATTGTTAAATTATGCTTTGTTATAAGATTGAAATCGAAAATATTTAATTAAATTAAATATAAGCACACTAGAATCTCAAAACTTTTAAGGTGGGTCATGTCATCGAAATTCAACCTGCATGCAACATTTGTTGAAGATTGGATAACAAGAAGATTTTCAAAAATGGGGTAATGTACTTTGAACATACTTACAAAGTGAGTTAAAATAAGACTACCTAGTAATAAAAAGTAACTATCTAACTCGCTTTTGCACAAATACTATTATATTATCAAATCGGTCGTGAAAAATATAGTTTTTATGAAAAAAAAACATGAATGTAAATGTAAGAGATAAAACCTAAAGCATAAATTTCTTCGTCTTTATGCTAATTCTTTAATTTCCGTTTTAAATTCGTGGGCAAAATGTCTTTTTATTAACAATGAAATATTTATTCTTTGATAACACTTGATTAACTAATAGCATTATCGTACCAACAATAAATAAAGAAAAACTTCATATATGCATTTATTATTTTATAGTTCATACATAAATAAAACTGCAAAAGCCGACAGCTTTAAAAAAATAAAGCTTTAAAATGATTTAATCAATTCTTTTTGTTTGCTTAAGACACAATAAAATAATCAAGAGAAAGTAAATGTGAATAAAAATAGATACGGTAGTCCGTGATATGGTAGTTTTAGTAAATCAAATTAGTGTTATTAGCATGAAAAATGTATCCCATCTCCCATATTTTTATGAATAAATTTCAAACGGTGAGATCAAACTCGCAAGATAAATATGCATTTATGCAAGCCATATATTTCACCTCATTCGCTTATATTATTAAAAACGAAATGAATGGATGTCTCGCTATTTTGTTATTAATATTCACAGACGGATTACGATATGAGGTGTTGGAGCTTGGTTTGTTTGTTTGTTGTAAGCGCTTTGTTTTTGTACAAAATATAAATGCAAAGTTCCCATAACGATTACTTTAGTTTTTTGATGGCTCCCATTTCGCGAACGAAATAAAATTCAATGCGTAAATTCCTCCACCAAATATCAATGTATTATATCTACATTCTCACGGTGTGGTTGGATATATCTTTAGGTATTTTCATTTCATATGATTACATGCAACTTCCAGTCGTTCCTATCATTCCATCCATGTATTTATAAATATGTACATTTTTTTTTTTCATTTTTATATACATATATGAAACTCATATTTTTATTACACATAGCAATTTTTTTTTGTTTCTTCTGTTTAAATTCTATGTATTTTATAACAAATGTCATTCACTGATATTTTCATAAGCGGTTGAAATAGGAAGCAGAAGCTTGTTTATTATTTTAATTGACATGCTTTTACATTAAACGGATTTTCCTGTATTTTACACGTCTTTCAATTTGTTTTTAATTGACAATAACATCAATTTTTGTTGTAGAAAATAAATTCAATGTTTGTAAATCGCAATGATTAATAGATATACGATTAAGGGATAATACTTAAGCATTAAGTTGCACGTATGTTACAATACGTTCATCAGTGGAGGAACTACAAATTTTAGACCCCCCCGCAAAAAAAATAGATCGACCCCCAACCTTAAATGAAATTTTGCTTTTCGTATCTAGCGTCTAATATTTTAATTTAGCACCGATTTTCTTGCAAAAGGTTCTTCTTAAAAGGCCCTTGAGGTCAAGAGAAGTTAGCAGATATTATCATTTTTTTCATATCAGGTGTAATATTATGTTATGAAAATTAGCATTGTCCCTTAAGAATAACGACAGTTTCTTAATATCCTTATTCGTAACATTTTGGTCGAAATTCATGGTATTTTCATCGTTATTCAAATCAATTACCATACTGCTTCTGCTATCAACATGTTCAAATTGCCCTTCATCTCTAGGTGTAGTACCTTGATTTTTTATTTTTAAGTCAGTTCACAGTAAAAAAAGCGGTGTTAAAATGGACTTGTTTTAACACCGGTGTTACAATGCTCTTTTGTGATGTTAAAAATTCGGTGTTGAATTTTTTAATCTTCATGAGCTTATTTTATAATTTTTTTGAATTATTTTTTTCTAATTGTTAAACATATAGCGTTTAGTTATAAAAATTATCTTAGTTAAAATGTATTCAACCCCGGAAAATTTATGACACCGTTTTAACACCCAAAAAAATTGTTAACATTGCTAACGGCGTTACTGTCACACCGGTTTCGGTGTTGAATTTAACACCGGAAATTTTAACACCGTATACCGCAACCACTTACACCGGTTTTTTTTTACTGTGTTGGATTAATTTTTTTGCTATAAACTTGTTCAAACAGCTGTTCATCTTTAGAAGTACTTTGATTTTCTGTGATCGTAGCAAACGATTTAAGAAAACGGGATAATTTTGGTAATTTTCCTAAACGTTCCTGTTCCTGTTTCTTTTTCAATTTCTCTTTTTACTGCACCCTTTCTGCAGCACCACTAGTGCTAATTTTCTCAAAATTGTTGAGCCCCCCAAAGCTTTGGGCCCCCCGCGTCGCGGAGTCTAACGATATGGTAGTTCCGCCACTGACGTTCATAAAGGGTAACTCAATGCAAAACATGTTGTTATTAGTTGATATTATTTCATTTTATTATAATACTTAAATTAAAAATGAAATCCTAAGTAAAAATTATTTTCTGTTTCAAAACTGAAGTCAATAAAACTTCTGGTATCTAATCTTATCAATGCAAAAGTTTTGTCGTAATTTGACATGTTATCTCTCTAGGCCAAATAAATATCACATTCAAAGAAGTGTCATACTAAACAAATATACCATTGTCTTTGTTCTTTTACAGTCAATGGAATAAAAAGGTAAAAATTTATAAATAATAAAAACATAACATTGATAGAGATGTTGTTCTTTTGTGGTACCCAATTTATTCTTTGAGTTTCCAAGCAGGGGGAAACTCACACTGCAACGATTAGTCAAATCTCTCTTGTACTATTGCATCCCAATTTTCGTTGTTTTTGCTTGGCTTATTGATATCATAAATCATAATATTGAATAATTCTTCAAAGAAAAAAACATTTAAAAATTAAAATGAAAAAAAAAACTCTGTTACATTAATACCTACAATAATATTATCTAGAGTCTCCGAAACTTATATCATAAGAATTGGCTTATTTGTCATTATACGATTCAAGTAAAAATTGTAATCAATCGGGGACAATGAGGATGTTTCAAATGTAGTCAAAGTAAAGTCTCACATTTCTTATCAATACTCTAGTTTTTGTTTCCACATTTTATCGATGATCTGCGTGATATCGGAACCAACAACCAAACATGATGGTTTCATATTGTTGTATTATTGTAGAAACTATTTACAGCAGAAACTGTTAAATGTGTCGTAGTAAGAGGAGAGGTCTTAAATATTTTATACTTTTAAGAAAGCTCCGAAATCATTGTTTGTTTTTGAAGTAAACTCATATTTAAGGAGGTATTCTATTCTAGACTCTAGAGGAATGAAATGTAGTTATTGAATGTTGTTTATGAATTGATGTTAAAAGAATATAAATAAAATAAAAAATCAAAGGAACAAATTTAAAATTCAAAATGTTACAGGCTGATGAAGTAGGGGTCTAAAAGAAATGACGATCTCTGTTTGACACGATTCCAAGTTCCAACCCTTCTAGTAATCCGAAATCAAAAATTTAAATCAATTCTAATCCAAACAAATGCTACAATCGTCCTAACTATGGAAAAGTAAAAAAAATTTTTTTCGCAAAATAGCGCCCGTCTTAAATAAAAATACATTTCTTGACCAGTTTTTTTTTACTTTTTCAAATTTTAAAAAAATAGTAATAATTGATAGAGTAATGTATAGAGAAGGCTCACACCAAATTTCAAGTAAATTGGTTCAGTAAAACTGGATATATCACGACAACCGTCTCGAAAAAAGTAGTTTCTAGAAAAACGCGTTTGGAGTTTCGGGTAAAGTTATGTACAGTGGCCATGCACAGTGATAGTTAATACTTATATTTTTTTAATCGACCACTCCTGCTCCAAAAATAATTAAAATTTTGAAAAATCCTCTTCCTCTTAAGGACATATTCAAAAGGTTTAAGCTTTTAAAATATGAAAGAAAAGAAAGATCGATTGTTTCAAATTTCATGACTAGAATAATCTACAGTTACTTTTGAGGGAACTATAGGGTTTTGCAAAACCCAAATTTAAATCCCACTCTTATGGCGGGTTCACACGAGGCGAGTTTTGTTGAACGAGTCTAGTTGAAAGGTTCGAGATGAATGAAAAACTACGTGTTGGCGCGTTCAATCAGTGTTCACACGTTTCAACTTGACTTGAACGAGTCTAGTTGAACAAAAAACCACGTGTGACCATTGTTTCAAGTAAAGTGGATCGACTTTTTTGTGGATCAACAAATGTTTGACCGAGTCAAACTTTTGTTGATCAAGTGATGAGTCACGATATAGAAATTATAAAGGTATGCTCAGTTGCTTTCCCAAACTGGTTTCGTTCTGTGCATGTCGTTATCCAGTGACCCGAAATATTGACAGATCGAATTTATATATAGCTTTAGACATACTGAGTGTATATTTTATGCTTGGAACCCTTGGAACCCTTATATTTTCAATTAATTTTATTTTTCGAATAAAAAATTAAGGGCTTTGAATAATAAATTAACAATTAAAAGGCTTATTGCATTTAATTTCAGTAATAAAATTAATTTATTATGCTTTTAAAGGTTTAATTTTAATTTCTTAACAATACTTGTTTTGAACAATATTTAATAGTAACTTAAGTATAAATACATACAAATTAGCTGGACACAAACTGACACTAACATAGTTTATTATTTAAATATAATATATTACCATTATTTTTATTACATAGGTATGTATATTTAGTTAATTATAAAAAAACTCCACCATTATATTGTCGATATTAAATATTGAGTATCGTTACAAATTTTTTTACAAGTTTAGATCATTCATGTTTGATACAATTTCAACATTGGGGCTTTTTGATGCAAGAACAATTTGAATACAATCTTTGGCCATACTGTCATGTTTACTGTTTATAATATAGCCATGACAAAAATTTTTCTTGTTATCCCAAATATTTAATTTTTACCCCGTTTGGGGTAGTTTACCCCGGTTCCCCGACCGCTGCCTTACATAAACCGGCATTTCTTGGGAATGTATAGAAACGAATTAAATCAGTATTTATAGCAGCACTGTCGCTCACCACCAAAATGAGGTCTATGCCTGGCCTATAAGCCATGCTTTATGGCTTGTATAGGGTATATGCCATAAAATGGTTTTCTTCAAGAAAAAAAGTCCTGAGAAAAAAATTAGTTTTTTAATTTTTTTATTAGGCCTATTGTTGAAATTAAAAAGTTTGTTGTCAAAAACTTTCCTCTTTTATTGTGCTATTTTGTATGATGGCTTGTTAATTAACACGTGAGGGTTGAAAGAAGGTTTTGCTATTCTGTGGGAATGTTTGTTTTCATTATTTTATGACGTTTGTGTTTATTGCTCACTTATTGTTGTAAGACTTTCTCGAATGTGAGAAAAAGGATGAGGGTCATGTCTCATAGAAGTCCTGGTCCCTAATTGTGGTTTTATGACTCATGTATATTTCAGATTATTTTAAAATATTATAAGGACAAGGAAGTCGAATAAGAAATCTACAAATGTAAGGACATATCTTTCACAGCTCCTCAAATAAAATATAATTTTCTATATTTTAAAACTGTGTTATTATTAAAAGAAACATTGTGCGACAATACGTTTTTGATGAAGAGGAATCAGCACACAGAAGCATTTTTCAAAAACTGCCTGGGGCACTTTCCTTATGTCTATCAGGATAGACCCCTTAATTGGTTGATTGATAGATATAAATAAATTCTCTACCTTCATAGCGAAATATAAAAATTATTCTATAATATTTTTATAGAAAAAGATAATAGATTTTTGAGCTCTGGTTACCCATAATAAAAATCATATACAGAACATTTATGACTCTAATTATAACTTGGAGTGTCTGTACCTTTGCTTCTTAAGTAATAAAATGAATTCTTTTTGCAAATTTGAAACCATAAAAATTTACCCTCAAAAGAAAATATTCTCTCAAGCCCAGGGGTGGGCTACCAAATTTTGAATAACCGGTTCGCTATTATTACAAAGAAAAAAAAACGGTAAATGAGTACATTGTTTTCATTTATTTCTGTAGGTACAGTAAAAAATGTAGAATATAAATTATTATATAAGAAAGCAAAACATTTATTGCAAAAAAACTGATAAATTTCAAATTTCAAATACTATGCTAATCAATGTAGATATACTTATTAATATGCCCTGTTTATTAACTGTCATAATATGCACCACTTCACGCACCGCTACTCTCAAAGCCATTGTAACGACTGGAACGGTTCGAGCGATTTTAATTGAACGTGTGAACGAAACTCATTCAACTCGCATTCAAGTTTTGTCGTTCAAGTGATGAGTCATATTCGAGTTGACCAGGAATTTGCTTTCAATTATTGTTGGTATTTTATGCTTCTCTTCTTGCGTCGCTACACCCGCAACGGCCTAAACGATTGAAAATCGTCGAGCGAGCTCAGTTGAAACGTGTGAACGAAATTCATTCAACTCGCTTTCAAGTTTTGTCGTTCAACTCGACTCGTTCAACAAAACTCGCCTCGTGTGAACCCGCCATTAGAAGATTGACGCGACGCGGACGGTGCGAATATTGAAAATACGTTCAAAACCAACAGTGCAGCGCTACGTTCATTAGTAGGTAGTAAGTAACATTTGATTAAATTTTTAATAAATATATATATACGTTATAAATAAAACGTATATAAAGATATATACGTTCTTATCTAAATTTCAGAAACCATAGAACTGCTAAAAAAAGGTATTTGTTTCTTCTGCAAGTGGGGATTTGGGTTTCTTCTCGAGAAACTTGTCTTGAGTCGAGATGGGAAAAAAACGCAACGCCTTGAAATCTCGAAAAATCAATTCCATGTGCTAAGTAAGTAGCTAAAAAAAACACGCATATAACACGTGAACCAACCTACTCTTGGAAAAAATGTACAAAGCTGTAGTGACTATTAAGCCAACATCGTCGGAGAATGAGCGTGTTTTCTCGTTATCGGGAAACATTGTCCCTAAAATAAGAAGCCGCCTATCAGATTATGCTGTTAACGCTCTTGTGTTTCTGAAAGCCTATTTTATGAGTAAAAAGCTTAGAACTAAATTTTGATTTCTTTGTTGATTATTCTGAACAATACTGGTTTAGATTTAGTTGGCATTTACTATTTTTAAATTAAAAAAAATAGTATTGAAAGTTAATTATGATTTGTTTAATCGAAAGACTATCGGTAATATTCTTAGCATAAACGTTTATAAAAATTTTTTTAGATAAATTTGGTTGATTTAATCTTAATACTTAATATTATTTTTTGTATAGTTAATGACCCAATAATTACAAAATATCTGCTGCGAGGCGGCACAGTACTTTTTTAATGAAACCCGCTGTTGGTTAAAAAATTATAAATTAAATAATATTTCAATATCTACATATATAAACAAAACTAAATGCATACAGCCTTCATTTATATTCGAACTCCCACCCTCTACCCCAGAAGCTTCCTCATTTGAATTTTCTCAGGATAACATTTCAAATAAAAGTTGTAGGCATTAATGAGTTGAAGAACTAGGTTAGTATAAATAAAATTTGAAAAAGCTCAAAACCTTATAGAATAAAGTTGAGCTTCCGGTCAACCGATTTCAACCAAAAGCTTCGTAGCAAAACTATAGATGTAGGTAATATGGAGGCAAAATTTTAAGTTTGGTGAAATTCAGATAAAGTTTCAATACGATATTGCTGTCACACATACACATAGACAGACATATTGCTAAAAACTACTTTTTTGGACTAATGTAACTTCGAAACATGCATTTCCGGTGAAAATTTGATCCGATTACAATACATCTTTTACTATATAGTAGTAAAAGAAAGTAAAAAGTGAAGTACTACCCTACTCTAAACTTTTTACCTATATAGACCAGCCGGGTGTAATTTGTTTAGTTTACTGAATGTCGAAGATTTGTTAATTAATAAGTACATTTTGTGAGAACTAAATTTTTACCATTTGATTTAATTGATCTCATCTATCAGTCTAATTTGTAACGAAGCAAAAATTTGACAAAAACATCGTGTTTTATTAAAAATTTATCAAAATACTCGAAAAATCCTGGTTGAGAATTCTCGTGCCTCCAGAAATAAAAAAGTTCGAAAAACTAGAAACCCTATTGGGGAATGTTATTTACCGGAGATGAGATAAAATTCATTAGCATATGTGCCGTAGTTTTTCCCAAAATAACCATCCAAATAGTTTATATGATAGAGAACAGGAATCAATAAACCACGGATCAATATAGCAAATAAATTTTCCATTATTTTTGTTTAGCATAATATGTATTGTGATTATTTTTCCAATGTTTAATTAGAGAAAAAAAACTTTATTATTGCGCTAACTAATAATTAAATTATATTATTATTATAATAGGGATGTTGATATTTATTAAAAATTGTTGTTTTGAATTATTTGCATAGAGGTATTAAATGAAGCATACCATAATTATAATTTAAGTAATTGAATTTAAATACACATATAATATATAGCTTTTGGAAAACATTGTTTTTATTTTCCACTTATTAGGTATTAATAGTATAAAATGAAGTCAGTGATGTCATTTTTTCGTAACAAATAAAAAAATATATAAGGTAATGCATGTTAAGAAGCAATTTATTAATAGAAAGGGATGTAAAACTCAAAACACTTGACACTTGTAGATTTGCACTGTATCTTTCTTTGATCAATAGACCGTCGCGTTTCGTTTAACTGTTAAATTACGTTGAAATTACGATTTATTTACGGTTAACTGAGAGAAATGCTTACTGATTTGTGGTTTAAACCGTACGAAGAAGACTTAAAAAACTCAAAAATACGGTATGTATTATTATTTGTGTACTAAATTGAATGTGGAATTTTGTTCCTTAGCCTCAATTCACAGTTAAATAAAAAAAAGAATTATTTTCAGCATCAATGTCTTCTTTGCGTTGTAAATTTTTTAAATAATTGGTAGTTTTTCAAATTTTGTAACACGTAGCTATCTTTATCCTTAAGTTTGAAATACCTACACGTTAAAAGTGTTAATTAAAACAATTTCACGAGTTTTTAAACCTATTGTATGAACCCACAATCTGCCCATGGACACTAAGCGAGTGAAGTGGATGAACAGGCGTGGGTAGACCACACCCCTCAAGAAGGGTACCTATTGCTGCTTATGGGTCACTGAATGGAAGCTCCAGAAATAACACGCGATTCAGCCCGAGTTGTCCAGGAGAACTGCCGATTATTAAAGGGGTTCACCAAGTCTCTTGAGGCATTTTCACTGTATTTGGCTATCTCACTCATCACTGTAGCCATTGGAGGTCTTTGTGTAAGCCATAGTTGGTGATATACCAGGGAGCACCAGTTATTAACCTCAGGGCCTTAGACTGGAAGCGCTGAATCTTTTCCACATTGGAGCTTCTGAAGTTTTACTTAGCTAACTGCGCTTATGGACATTTCATTTTGACCAGGTAATATATCACAGTTTTAAAAGAAGTTATTCATCATTAAAATCGAATTTTTAACATTAAAAAAAATGTAAGTATAAAAATTGAGCAGGTATGTATACAAAACTTAAAATTTGGAAAATATTTATTTTATTGATTGCTTTTCTAAATTATTCGTTAAAGGTAATTATTAACCCCTAACTGGTATAACGAGGTTTCCTAAACCACAACGTTTATATTTTTTATGATTCATTTCAATTTATAAACGATTTGAAAACTAATAGTACCTACAGAATACACCCATACCGAGAATTTTTTAAATTGTCAAGAAAGTTATTAAAGTGACTGTTTCTAAGTAAACTTTCAGACATATTTTTAATCTTTTTTAAAAAGTTAAATAAAACAGAAGCATATTCTGGATCTCTTTCATTTCTCAAGAACTTTTTAACGATGTACAGACATGATTCCCCAGGCTTTTTTCTCATATAATATCATTGTAGATTCAAAGTTACCGTCAACATTCTTTGTTAGACCCTCATAGACGTCTTCTTTTAGTTTAGCTTCTGAAAGGCGTGGATACTTTTGGCAGAGATACTTTAAACATGATCCACATCTAGGCAAAGTCTTTAGAAACTATTTCATGGGCCTTACTTTATATACATATATAGGGGTGTTAGGAGCACGTTTTTTACCTATAAAGGTTGTACATAAAAACTATAAAATCTGGATACATGGTGGGTAATATAACTGTTATAAAGTATCATATTTGGATTCAGACCCTTGAAACCTAAATATATACATAATATGTATACATAAATAAAATATTTTCATTCAAAAATTTTTTTCATTGTTGGCCAATAATAGATTTTATTAAGTATAAGATATTAAATTGAATATTGAATTTGGATATTTAATACTAAAAATGATACATTATTTCGTTTTACGTTTTTTTTTCTTTCTATCAAATCATGAAATATAACAAGGAGAATTCACACCTTAATTTCAATTTATTCTAAAAATGTATTTTAATTAAAATGATTGAAAAATAATCACCAGAAATAACAAGAATTTGTTGGAAATAAATTACAAAGTTTTCACTTTGATTTTTCTTTGAGCACCATATAAGTAAACCTTTTTCGATTTTAATAATTAATGCCCTACACGACCAGAATTATTATTTCTTCAAAATACTCACTTTGGGAACTGTGAAAACTTGTTTCTTAAAACTTTCCAATTGTTTATGTTCTTAATCTTTTCAAACTTCTTGAAAGTGTTTTTTGGTGTTTTTCGGAATTTGCTCTTAAATAATAATTGAAGCAATAGTCGTATTATTGATAATACTTTTTTTGTACTTAGTAAATTTTTTATAAATTTTTTTGTATCGTAAAACATGTTGAGTAGTAAAATTTCATAAAATAATGGCTTTGTGCTTAATTTAATTAAATCTATAGAGAAATTTGAACTTTTGAAAATTTTGAAAATTTGACAAATTTACTTGATTTCAATAAATACAAACGTTTTACATTTTCTTATGTTTTTGATATCTTAAATATATCTTTTGTGTTAATGAGATCTTTTCTTTTCTTGTAAATAATTTTATGTACCTATAATTTATAGATTTTATTAGACGTATTTACTTTGAACAAAAATTAATTACACTAAATAGGTACTTTTATTATTTAAAGTTGGAAGCTTACGTGAATTCTGTTGAAAATATTTTCTGTAAATAATTAATTATAAGATATATTCATTGTAAGGTATTACCGATAATGAGGCTTTTTCAACAAAGAAAAGACTAATTAGTAAAATAAAGGGTTTTAATTTTCATTCGTAAATATTTGATTCTTAAAATACTATATACCTTCTCGCTTAAGTTATTTTTGATAAATTGTATTTAAATGTTACAGCTCGTTGTGTTTATATTAATTAAAAGTAATTGAACAAAAAAGATTTCAAACCTTCTAAAAATGAACCTTAAAAAATTTATTTCTTTTTTAAAAATTAGAACAGACCATGAAATAAAATGCAAAATTCAAATAAATAAAACTACGCTCTAGTTAGAACATTGAATTTTCGCGTGTTTTTATTTCGTTTAATTCATTGACACGGTTAATTTTTATACAAACAATGACTTAATGGTTTCATTTAAAAGTTAATTAAATTATAACCAATATATTTTTGACGTAAATATCTGTATAATAACGTCATTAAAAAGTCACGAAAAAATGACCTACAATTTATATAAATTGATATGAAAGGTTACAATCTATGTTGTTTTTTTAAAGGGATTCTGTGTTAAAATGACGTCGAAGACATAATTTACTTTGACAATCTCAAATTATTACAAGATAACTTTTAAGTCATTTTGTTAAGATAAATTGACATTGACTGAATCAATTAATTTGTAAAGACTTCGGGAGACGTCAGTTTAATCGAAAAAAATTATTTATTTTTTAGTATACGCGATATGAATTTATACGCGAGTATGAATTATTATTTTTTTTCTATATGAGAATGTAATATAATTATAATTGTACGAGTAACTAGATTTTGTTTGAAAAAGATAATTTTTTTTTCTTATTTTTAATTTTTGAAATGCAAATTAGATAAGTTATTTATTGTTTAAAAAAATTAGAAACCTATTTTGCAAATGTGCATTTATTCGAAAGTAAAATAATTTACCAATGCCAATATTGTTTAAAAATTTTTGTACAAAGTTAAATAATAGTATTGCATCAATAATATAGTTGCATTTATATGTAAAAATTGAACAGTAGAAAAAATAATTAAGCATCAAAGACGACAACGTTACTCCTGAACTCCTGATTCAGGTATGAAAGAAGGAGGGCTTTATATGGAAATGGGATAGGTGGAAGGTCCTACCGTGGGATCCACTCTCTTTTGGCCCCTTAGTAGGGACAAAAAGGGGCGGCTAAGGGGAAAAGATCCTGTATTGATTTTAAATATTGAACAGGTTTTGTGAACTAATAAAAATATTTGAATCAATGTTATCTTTCTAGATTTTTATTTGGAAAATGTTATAAAAATCTTGTAATCATTTTAAACATAACATAAGACTTTTCTTCTTTTATAATAATGTTGACATTAATTGTAACATAAATAATATTTTTTTTATATCTCTATCTTAACTTAATCAGACTCATCGTTTCCTGAATCACAACTATTACAAACGAAGTAAATGCACCCTCGGTTAGAAATACAGTTTTCATATGCCCATTGCTTGTAAAGATTGCATTGAATCCAACCTTCACCTTCACCAAAACTATGAACCAACAAATAAATTATAATATACCTATATTTACACGTTCAAGTGTTTTAATAGGTTACAACTAGTTTACTAGTAATAAATTCTGAAAAACCACTAAATCTCATATGCTATTAAACTATATTTAAGTCTAGTCATCGCAATATTACTGCTGGAAACAGAAAAAAATTATAATGTCACAGTCTAAGAAGCTCAAATATGGGGAGTGTCGCAATTTTTTAAGTTTGGGGGTGGCACCTGCTCTTTAAACTGTCTCAGCCGTGGGTGAGCCAAGCCAATCAACCAGCCAATGGGGAGCGACATGGTTGTAGGATGGAAACGACCTTGCGAAATATCCAGGAACTTCTAGAGTTTTCGGACCCCCGTGACGCGAAGGGTTTGATCAAAAGAATTACTCGGTGACTTAAAAAAAGAAAAAAAACTTCTAGTATTTTCTACCCGCAATTCCATATGGATAAAAAAAAGGACAATAGAAAGTTCTGACAACGAATATTATGGAGAGAATATTCTCGAAAATGACAAAAACGATATAAAAAGAGGTTTGTTTGAACAAAGAGTCAGTCACAAATAAATCGTCAACGTGAGTGATAAATAAATCGTAAATAGTAAATAAAGTGGAACAGTGCAGTGTAGGTATATAGTGAAATATAAACAGTGACTGTGACTATTGTTATAGTGTAAATAAATAAACATTTGTTAAAAATAAATTTGTCGGCATTCAAACACAAATCCAAGTACCCGTAAAAACGTTACATTAATTAAAAATTTTACTTACGTAAAAATATCGAGGTGCCGTCGTGGATCTCCTGTCTGTGATGTAGCTCAACTACCAGAATGGCCTCAAAATGATTTTTACGCTTCCTCATCTCCACCATTATAGTTTAACAGAACAATACGCCACTAGTATTTTAGATACTTATGGTGGACTTTTATACCCGTGGACCTTTAAGGTGGACCTCTAGATGGACCCGTGAATCTCTACTCTACCCTACCTGACATACGGGTGTCTCGTTTTTCTTGCTTACTGTTAAATTTCTGGTCATAGGTCCAAAATTTTATTTGAGACCAGTCTACGTTTAATAGGAAATAGGAAATATAGGAGGAAAAAGTTTTTGCTCAATGATATTTCACTCGGTGTGGTGAAAATCTGTCAAATATTTACTTTCCATTGAGTTTAGAAAATATGACGAGCTTGAACAATAAAAAACAAATATTGAAATTAGCTTGTATTTAAATAAATAAATATGTATCTTTGAATAGTGTTGTTTTATTTTAAACTCAAACTAAAAGAAGTTAAACATGAATTTTTTGCTTTTCATATTTCTACTCTTTAGTAATTTTATCAACATTAAAAACGTAGTTTACGTATGTACTATTCCCAACAAAATACAAATATATCTGTCTGTACAGCATGTTACCCTATTTACGTACTCTGACCCAGTTTAATTAAAAAAAATTAACACTGGTGCAATCTGATGTAGTTACAAATATTTCCATCATAATTTAAAGTCTAAATATTTTAACATGTTAATTATTTAATTAATATAATCCTTTGATGATTTAAAAACATTTTTAATAAATTAAGCTTTCGAAATCACGTTGTATTTTGTGCGAATTAATAAATTTCAACACACTTAACTAATCGATTTTAATCGGTTTAGTAAATTAAATTTGTTCTCGCTATGAATTAATGAAATATTATAATTATCAACAAATATTATAAAAATCATAGTCATAGTAATTTATTAAATTATATATACTTTATTTTATACGTATAATTTAACTTAAACACTTCAATACCAGATAATTTTCCATTGCGATTATTTCTGGCATATATTCTCGTTCTGAAATTATCTTCAACATAAAATTTTCCTACTTGATTTGTTTTCTAGTAAAGATTTTTTTTCAGTGAATATATATCTTGTTAGACGTATTTAAAATAGGGATTATTGCTCTGTAAAATTATACATCGCATTTATACAAACAAACGTTTTGATATCAATAAAAATAGCGTAATAATTATTTATATGATAGATAGATAGGTACCCTGATAATAAGTATGTGAGTCTTTTTTTAAGAACATAATTACTTTCAAGTTAATAAACACCCGGAACCACGTATTAGTACATTTTTCCAAAAATCCCCAAAATATTAAACATTTTTATCAGAATAAGGCATGAATATGTAAATACTAGTAGCTTTCTGTGAAATATACACGAACGTTAATTTAAAATATCGAATGTACAGTTTAAAAAAATTCAATAGCGAGATTAAATCCTTAGATTGCTCACATGAGAGACTATGACTCTAATCGCTAGACCACAAATACAACACTGATTAGTATAACAAAGCATTAGTACAAACCGTCTCTAACTGTCGACTTACGCATTTTTAAAACATACAATAACGTCTGCATATATACTTAGCCAGCACTATCTAATACAGATCGGTATGGACCCAAGATACATTAATTGGCCACTAACTAGTCAAAATTTATGTTGTTTTATTGTGATTTTATAGTGACATTTAGTTTTTAAGGTTAACTGTTAGTATTCTGTAGTAGCTTCTAAAATAAATCAAAATAAAACCATGTTAAGTTAATTAGGAATTAATTTATCAGACGCAGTTTAAATATAACGAATTTAAAATAAAATCAATGTCATTTGTTTTTGTTTATACAGAATGTTCCGAAACTATAAAAAAACTTTAAAATTAGGGGTAGAGGACGTCATTTTAAGAAGAAATATCCTCTTTGATGTTTTCACTACCGAAGAATCATAGATTATAGCTATTGGCTCAAGAAAATGACCACTCAGATGAACCAGTAGGAGATACTTGACATGGAATAGTAGAAATGAGGGAAAGTTAACATTTTTCATTATAACTGGTATGACATTTTACCAATCTCACAGATGTCATTTGCTAACAATTCTTCATGTCGTTATTTACAGTCATACTTCAAAAATTGTATGGTAACATTGAGAAAAATTAGAAAACTAAGGAAAGTAAACAGGGACGGACCAATGATTTTTTTTGAATTACAACGACGCATGCAAAGTTTCATTGTGTTCAACAAATGAGAAGTGGCTTAAAAATGATCACACAAATTCAATTCTATAGTTAAAATAAAAAGACAGTATGCCGACAAATTTATAAGCAACCTGGCAAACGATGGTTAATTAATGTATTATAGTTAGGTTTTAAAGAGATTTTTTAGATGAGGTGCTAGTTTGAAGAATAATAAAAATAAAAGTCACTTAGTGGCGTAGTAACTAGATTGTCATCCTGTACGTCAGTGATCTTTAAGTCTAAAGTCAAGTTCCAATGGAAGCACAACATTTTTCTTAGATCTTTTAGATTTGACGGTCATTATTGACCGTAGCTGTTAAGGCGACCTTACAAATAACAAAAAAATAAAGAAGAAAAAAGAAAGTAGATTACACCTTATTATTTTAAACTTATTTAAGACCTTCATTAACTTGAACGAATTACTTAGACAACCTGAGCAACTATGACCAATTAGTGACTAATTAATCTAACTAGGGTTCGTATTGATTTGTTTTAGTCGAGATGCTACGAGTAATTACAAACAGCTTGCGATAGCCTACATGTTGTAGGACTTTAAACTTTAAATTAAACTTGAAAATTTTAATTATCTATTGTAATAATAAAGTCGTCAAGAAAACCAAAAAAAAAAAAAGAAGTTTTATTCCAACTATCGATTTATTATGGTTAACAATGTTGATTGAAAACTAAACCTATAAATCATTTTAAGCTGAATGTCAATGTACGCGTTAGTGGTTTCATAAATTACATGTAGGATGTATGTACTGAAAGTAGCTATAAAAATAAGAAAACCTTCTATGCAGGATGTGATAAGATTAATTTTGATTAAAGACAATCTCATTTACATTGAACATTAAATTACTTCAATATTTTTTCCTAACCAACACATAAACGTAGACGTAAAAGTGGAGAAGGTTGGCAATACAACAAATATTTTTATCTTTTCATATCAACACGAATAAATTTTTAGTGATTTTTTGCAGATTAAATGTTTGAGTAAAGAACCACAGGCTAGGGTACAAAAAGCTCGTAATTTTAACACTTTTGCACAAAATCAGTGACATAAGAATCAATGGAATTTAAGTTGGACCGAAATCAGTTTTCGTCTTCTTTTTATTACTATCTGTATTCTGTTCTAAGAGTTTGCTTTCTGTCCATGGTCGATATAAAAAATATATCGAAGATAGCGGTGGCTTGAAAAAACGTACCGCCCGTGGTTTCTCATACCCTTTTCTACCGTAATTTTGACTAGCTGTCGTGTATACAGGCACACACACATAAGGGCTACCTAGTATAAGATAATGACTATGACTAACTTTTTGAACGCGCATAACTTAAATACTAAAATTAGCAAATTTATTTTCAACTTTAATTTCATTATTGTCACCCGTTTCATCTTTTTGGATATTTTCTCTCAGTACATTTTTATATCGTTTTGATATTTTTTAAAAGAATGGAGTTTTTCTGGCCTTTAAATGTATTTTTCTGAGCTGTTGACTTAATTATCCACTTGACGCATAGAGTGGATATGCACTGCACGAACCGCTGCGCCAATAAGTTAAAGAATTTTTATTTATAAGTAACAAAATTTGATTTAATAATAACATTTCTATTTTATTTATTCAGTGGTCCCCCAACACATACATTAAAATATTAATAGATACAGTGCAACCTCGATATAACAAATCGGAAGGGAACATGTAAATATTCGTTATAACGAGTAATTCCTTGAAATTGTGTTAGGTTGTTCTAAAATTTGTTATAAAGAGGTAACAAAATAGTTTTATTCACCTCAACATTGCGCACTTGTCTTGTTTTATCGAACAACTTCTACTAATAAATGATAACACATTTTTATCAAATTACTATTGGTATTTTCTATTTAACACAATAAGGTAGGTAACTAAAATTTTCCCTTACAATTAGATTAATAATCAAAATTAGATGCAGTAAAATCCTGTAAAACCTGTCGCCACATGAATCAGATAATGTGGGATTAACGGTCATATATTGGCGAAAACATTATATAAAGGTTTTGAATTGGCGAAATTCGTTAATTACACTTATATACGCGTATTTACACTTATTTTTGATAGTTGAAAATTCGTTATAATGAGGTTGCTCGCAAAAAAATGTTCGCAATGTAAAGGTATATTTTACATTGACTCTTATGGATAATTCAAGGGGATTATGAAGAATTTGTTAAATCGAGGAAGTCGTTATTTTGAAGTACATACATACTTATACTAAGGTTGCACTGTACTTATAATTAAATTAATACCTTAAAAAATACCTTTTTTACTTTTGAGTTTTTTTTGCGGGTTTTTTCAACATGATACCTAATTTGATTTTTGTTTAACTTAAATGTTACTGTGACATATACTTTAATCACTTAAATATAACAGACGTAGACAAAGATCAATCAACATATAAAGGTGTTAGATATTTAATTTTAAAACGGTAACATAATCCTTGTATTTAACATTTGCATTTTACAATAGAAAGACATTGTAGTAAAAACTAGCATGACATTGTTCCTTATTTTAGGCTATAAGGCCTATCTAAATCAACAATAAATTCGCAAAACACCCCAGAAACTCCCCTCTTGTAAATGCAAGAAGGGGTGCTGGGAGGTGGTTGCACTTGCCTGAAAACAGGACTTAGATGTTGTTGTGCGATGAGTGCTAACTGCAATAGGAAAATGTGAAGAACTGCGATAAAGAGGACGACGGTGACTAGCCTCAAAAAAACCCTCACGATCCACCAATACTGGAGTACCCACCAAAATGCGATTTTACCTTACATGGGTTCTCTAAGATTGTGAGAGAACTACGAGGCCTATAGGTCCCGCTCTGCACTTCATATACAGCTAATTAAAATGCCTACAAAATATATTCATAAGTTCTCCCCGTAGGATTAATGGTTTCGACGCAACTTCGATCCAAAAAAGGTCTAAAACTAAAATTTTCAAATCTATACTCTATACTAATATATAAAATTGAAGAGTTTGTTTGTTTGTTTGTTTGTTTGTTTGTTTGTTTGTTTGTTTGTTTGATTGGTTGAACGGGCTAATCTCAGGAACTACTGGTTCGAATTGAAAAATTCTTTTAATGTTGGATAGCCTAATTATTGGGGAAGGCTTTAGGCTATATAACATCACGCTACGACCAATAGGAGCAGAGTATCGATGGAAAATGTTGCAAAAATCAGGGAAATTTTTTCCTTTTGAGAGCGTTCGTGGCCTGCCCTGCGTAAACGATTAAAGTTACGCAAAAATCATGTAGAACAAAATTGTTCCTCTTAAAAAGTTCTACAAAAAAGTCAGCGACGACATATGTTTATCTTTTACGGTTAGCCCGTTATAACCTTTTTAATGGTTGTTAAGGTTGTTTCAAAAATAATTCATTATTTGCGAAATTGTTTTTAGAAACATATTATTAATTCTTACCCAAATAAATATGACTTTTAATAAAATTTGTTGTGATAATAAATGACAATCTGAGTCATTAAATAGATTTCTTTTTATTAAGGGAAAATGTCTCATTTACCCGGGAAATTGAAAAACGGGTTGGAGAAAAAAATTATGCATAAACTCTATTTTTAGTTGAAAATGGATTTTGGTGATATTTAAGTATGATTAATATGCGAATCATTATCTAAAACACGTTTTATTTCGGAAAAATATCTCATTTCATCGGGAAAATAGAGAAAAACTGGTTCGAAGAAAAATCATGCTGAAACCAAACATTTTAATAACTCATTTATTAGCTAAGAGTTAAGTAATAACTCATAAGGTCCTCAAGACAAAATCATAATTTTTCTTTTCATACAGTCCACTTTTTATCCAGGAAAAATGTATGTTCCCGTAGGATAGATACGTTTTTGTTTTTCACAGAACAAAAAATTACCATAATTTCTTGCAATATGGTGGTTTAAGAGACAGTGAATGATATGGGTTACTTTTTATGTTAGAATATTGTACGGTTCCCGTAGGATAGGCTAAAAATAGAATCTTTCAGGAACTGAGTATTTCAAAAGAGTTTTCTAAAAGTTTATGAATAAGAGTTTTAACGAATTTTCCTCAGGAAAGCTTGATCTCTTTTTTATCCAGGAAAAATGTTCTACTCCCGTGGGATAGATATGTTTTTGTTTTTCACAGAGTAAAAGATAGACATGATTTTTTGCAATATGATAGTTGAGGGATCAGATAATAATATAGATTATTTCTTATGCCAGAATAATGCACGGTGCTCAAAGGATAGCATGATAATTGTCTCCTGCGGGAACCGTGTGTTAAAAAAAAGGTCGTGAAATAGATCTTTAAAGTTCGTGAAATAGCGTTTTAACACATTTTCTCTTTAGGATTAAAATAAAAATTACAATTTTCACTTGAAGATATGATTTTTTATTTAACATCCGAAAAATAATGAAAATTTTTGAAACGTTGAAATTTCTTTCATTGTTAATTTTCGAATACATATTTAGAATTTAACGTGTTAAAGTACATTTAAAAAATCAACAATTACATTTTTAACTTTTAACATTTTTCAAAACTCCCCATTCTTTAAAATATGTTAGGCCTCCTAAGTGAGCGCTTACGCTGTTCCTTCTCAATATTTGTGTACTTCTAACTTTTTTTCAGTAGTCAGTACTGAGCTGATTCATAGATCATTAGACATTCAGGCATTCAGCTCCTTGCAATATATTATATCAGATACAGAAGTACAAGTTTAAAATATATTATTTGTTACAACGGTTACAGGAGTTGCAATAATCAAATAACATTTCAATTTTTTTTACGTTACTCTTTGTTTAAGTTTCATATATTCTTTTTTCTTCATTATATTTTAAGTTTACATACGTAAATTTTATCAATAAAACACCCCAGTAGTGTTATTCAGCGTTCCTTTATTATTCCCGTTCCCGTGACATTTTTTACTATAGTTCCACTCTTACTGATCATAGTGTGATGTACCTAAGATAGCTCATGAGTCATGTTATACTTTTAACGTTACAGACATACAATGTTTTTCTTGGTTTCGTCCGCGTGGTTTTAAATTAGCATTATAGGTACCAAATTTTATCTCTTCAATGGTTCTTAAGTGATTTGTGGATAAAACAAAGAAAGTTTCAACTCCTTTAGAATTGTGCCATAGGTTCCCCACGTTTAACCCTCTCGCACTCTTATCTGACGCAGACGGAGTTGCGCGGGTCAGCTAGTTTTTAATAAACTGACCTATTTTCAAAGTGCCGTATCTCGGTAACCCATTTACGTAGAGAACTACGGTTGGGCTTAATTTGTAACAAACTTGATGCTCTAAATAAACGTACAGAATAGTTTTCGAATAAAAATGCATGGATTAAGATTATTAAAAACATCACGGTTTTTCCACTATAAAAATTTTTCCACAACTTTTTGAGAGTTGCAAACTTGAGAATACATACCCCTAGTGGGCCCAAACAACATACTAAAAAATCAAAATTTATCTATTTTTTGTTCCGATTTCGACTGGCCTATATACTCGCAGGTAATATAGTAAAAAAAAAGTGCCAAATACTTATAAAGTGGTTTTCTTGCAATTTGGGAAAAATATCTTTCTCAAACTCTTTTAACCTTAAAAATTATTGCTAAATAAAATTGCAATATTAGTTTTTATGCTGGTAAAGCCGCCGTGTATCATCTATCGCATATAATTAGGTATATAAAATTTCCCAAAATTGTCCTTTGTGTTCCTCATTATCCTCCTAATATTATAAATGTGAAAGTTTGTTTTTGATGCATGGATGTTTATTACTCAACCACGGCAGAATGCTCTCTTCACTATTTTGTAGTGAAAAGTATACCACTATTTGAATTTGGTGGTATACTTTTTACTACAAAATAGTGAATAGTCACTATTTGTAGTCGAAAGTCACTATTTCGATTTAAGAGAGTGGGTAAACGGAGTTATACGAAATTTGTCAAAGAGGTAATGAAGGTTTCTATTAACCAATCAGTTTAATAAAGATACTCTCAGCGAAATGTCAATAGGGCAGGTATCAACTAGTAAATTATTTTAGAAACTTAAGTTACAAAAAAAACAAAACGTTTCTAATTGTAAGCCCAATAAATTAATAACGTAATTGCAATATAGCATATTATTTTGTTAATATTGTTTTGATAACTATCAACTTCTCTTTAGAAAAATGTACACTACTTTTATCATTTTCAATATTGATTGATATGTAGACATTTATGTACGTTAGTATTTGCATTTATTTACCAATTGGATTTTTGTGGCATTATTTTCTTATTTATCGTCATAGAGCAATATGAAAACATGAACTTTGAAAATCGTGCTAGTTTAACGAATTCGGGTTGAAATAAAAATATTTATAAAGTAAACATTAATATTATTACCTTTAATAGGTTTATGACTTGTAAGAAAGAAACAAAATATTATTGTTCATAAAAGATAACTTAAGATAGATGATAGTGAAAGTCTGATTAGGATTATTGTTTATCGTATCGAAATGTATAAAAACGAGATGATCTTTGATCTGATTAATAATTCCGATCACAATATGTTTGAATGTTTATATTTTTCCCTTTTTCGTCGCATATGTCACATTTTGTATCATTCTCGCACGACTTTCCACGTGATCTATGATGGGATGGACTGACGTCAAAATCTGAATTTCGTTCTATATAAAATACGACAATTTCTGATTAATAAGTAGTATTGAACAATCAAAAGTTGTGTTCTGTAAACGTTACACTTCTACGCTGAAGTCAATTTCAATATTTCAATATTGTCAACATGCCGAAACTATTAGTGGGAGCTGCGACCCGTTATATTGCTGGCCGAAATGCCGTGCAATCTGTGTATTGGCGATCAAAACCAACCGCTTGTGATGGTGAGGCGTCCAAATTGATAAAAGTACAAAAAACCTGCAACTTTGGCAATGAAAAAACGAAAATGCCGTCATTATTGCAAGACCGCAGCTCACAAACGTTAAGGTTTTAAACTTCAATATGGGACAATTCTATTGTTTTCATCTAGTATTGGAATTCAGAAGTGCACATTATTTATTTATGTATCATAATGTTAGATGTAATAATTACTAGAATTAAGTATTTATTTTAAATGTTATTTTTTAACTATTCTTTTGTTTTAATCACTATAATGTGATATATATATTTTTTATTATTTAAAATTAAAATGTTTATTAAATTTTTTTAAATTCATGTTTGAAATATTCTTTTTGACCCATTTTAGTTCTATTGAGATATCAAACTAAACACACGAACTCTGTCTTTAAAAGAAAACTTTGTAACGTATTTTTTAATACTGTTGTGACAAATAATTTTCTAAAAGAAAAGAGAAGAGTTTACAATATTGAAAACATATTTACACGCAAGATACGCAAGACTTATGATAAACTTATACCTTTTTGAAAATATAATTATATTGCAACTGTGTTGTTTTATGTAGTAGGTGTTGCTTTGAGGATAAAATTATAGGAGTATTTTTCGCATAATATAGCATAAAATTTCAAAACTCTAATTTCAAAGCTCTAATAATCTTACGGTTTGGCAAAATATAGGATCAAAGTATGCCATAGAGCGAAAATTTAATTACATTTTTGAGTTTTTTGAAATTACTAACATAATTTTAAGTTATAAACAAGAAATTTTAACTGGAGGACCAGAAAATGGGACCTTTTTCCCTGTGCGCTTTGGCGGCCAAATTAATGAACTAGGAAAATTAGTGTAATAAGTATTTTTGTAGAAAAAATGAACTTGTTTCTGTGTTAGATAGTTTAGCCCGAAAAGTGTAAGACTTTATCAAGTTTTTGGCTAAATATTGAAAAAAATCAAAAAATTCCTGTTTTTCACGATTTCTTTTATGAAGCCATATACGTAAGAAGTAACAAGTTTAAAATTCGGATTTAACACCACGAAAAACTAGAGGAACGTGTCAAAAATTACTTCTGTTTTTTTTTCTTTTGGCCAAAACCATTATTGGACTATTATAGCACAAAAATTAAATGGGTTCTGGAAACTACACAGTTTGGTCAAAATAAATTATTGGTGTGCTTTTAAACGGAGTTTAATATGTTTCAAGAATTTCATAAGATTTTTTTTTGTGATTTAAAGCATAATTTTTATATTACAAATAAAAAACAAATGTTAAAAATGGGATATTTCAAAGAGTAAGAAATTTTAGGCTTTTGCAACGCGTTATCACAATCAAAGCATTCAACTGGGAAAAATTTTTGCAAGGAGTGTTTTTGTTGAAAATATAACGTTCTTTATTTTTGTACAGAACCATCATCCTCACAAAATGTATTATTTTATGACTTCTTGAAAAAAAGGCCAAACATTTTCACGTTTTTCGCGATTTTCTTAATTATTTTCTTTGTTTTTATTAAAAATATAAACAATAATTCATTAGGTCACTTAGTGGCATGGTGGATTAGATAGTTGCCTTATACGTCAGTGGTCCTGGGTTCGAATCCCAATGAACAAAATAAAAAAAAATCCATTTTGCATCTTTCTTCTGATTCTAAATTAATATATACACCAATACCTTACTTTGCGTCGTGGTTTGTTCCAAAAATACACGACGCAATAAATTGAAACGATGCAAAGTGAATTATGATTTTCTATAGAAAGCATTTTTACATAAGTACATACAAAAAACAACGCAACTTCGAAAATCTAACGACGCATAGTGAAAATTAGTAGACACTATGGTGGCTTTCCATTTATTAACACAGAGCGACTCTGCGTTACTCTGCGAAACACTGCGAAATGAAACAGAGTTATCTCAAAATAATACTAGAGCGACTAGAGCAAATACTAGAGTGCATTTTTGGGTTTTTTAATACCAACCTGAAGAACCTGAATAATTAATAAGCATAGGGAATCATAGGCAGAGAAGAGAATTCTTCTCTTTGTGTTGGTAATCCTGGGCAAAACACGGTGAAACACGGCCAAACACGGCTTTTTCGAGTGTCGCGCAGTGTTCAGCCGTGTTCGACACTGTAACAAATGGAACGCTCTGTTTCGAACTCTGCGTTACACAGAGGTCGTTTTTGTGTAAATGGAAAGCCACCTATTTCAGCAGCGAAGCAACTTCGAAAAAACGACGCAAAGCGAGGTATTGGTGTATTTGCAATGTGTTTAATCAGGACACATATTACAAATTAGAATTTAAAAAAATTTATAGGAAAAAAGTTACTGTATTATACACCCGATATACATACCTGTAAATATGTAAACACTTGTCGATAATGCTACTGCGTACTATGAGCTGAGATATACGGTAATTTATATACCCGTAGTATTTTTAAAAATTTACAGTCAGAATCAACGTTCAAAGTTTACATTTAGAATCAACTTCATTCTTCAAAATCTGTTCACATAAAAAGATGTTAGTCACCCCATGAACATTAAGTCTGCTTTTTGATATCAACTTTGTAGTATTCAGACTTTTTTCTTCATATTTGTTATCTTAATTATATCAATTTTTGAGTTTAAAAGTCATTGCAAGTGATTCAGGTTTTTGAAATATGAATGAATCACACAATGATGAGAATAGCATTTTTGAAATTGTAAAAATCAAGATCTTTAACAATATCATAAAGCCAGAGGTTACAAGATTTAAGGACCTTACTAGAACAGTTAGAAAAAATATCTTTTATCATGCATAAATTAGCTTGTTCCGAGCTCAAACATTATAAAGTAAAATACATTATTAATTGAAGTTAAGAAAATTCAAAATGTCTGGTTTCCGAAATTCATTTTTTCCTTCTTAGGTATATTATATACAATATTGTATATAGCAAGTATTTAGTATAGAGAGTCTTATTTGGAAAAATCTAAAACATTTACAGGTAGGTAGTATTTATGAAAATTATTATTACTACTAGTATTTATTAAAATATTTACCATACCATGTAGTATGTAGGTATAGGTATGTAAGTATGTACCTATCTACTTAATTACTATATATAAAGCCGATAATATGAAAGACCTTATAAGAAGAAAATATTGAAGGATATTTTTCGATCATGGTTTTCGATAACGCCCTTTCTTAAAATACGAGTTTGAACTCTATGCTTAATTATGTAAATAAATAATACCTCTGTTACAGTAATTTAGATATGACTCGATTGGATTTGTTATTTTTATTGTAGCGACACTTTATTTTTAAGGTAAATATCTGCTGTAACGCGTCACAGAACTTTCTTTTACATGAAATTCGCTGTTGGTTAAAGAAACTTAAATAAAGCCCACAATTGGTTAAAAAAAATTAGAAATGGAATAATAGGTACAAAAAAATAAATATCTATGTATATAACTATAACTATATAGTTATAGAGTACAGCCTTTATGTGGGTATATACGAATTTTCACCTCTTAGCTTAGAGCCTTCTTTATTTGAATTTTCCCAGGAAAAAAAATTTAAATCTTAGTTGTAGGCATTGTTGAGTTTGAGAACGATAGCAAGTATGAGAAAAATCGTTTGAGCCGTTTTTGAAAAGAGTTAAAAAACTCAAAAAATCCATAGAATTAAATGAGGTTTTCTGTCAACCGATTTCAACCAAAACCTTCGCGGCACAACTGGATGTAATATAAAGGCTTAGTTTAAGTTTGGTGAAATTCGGATAACGCTTTCGATATGATATCGCTAACACACACATAGTTTTTTTTTCTCTAAAAATCACTTTTTCGGATTTAGGGGACCTCAAAAAGTGTATTCCGATGAAAACTCAAAATCGAAAATTTGACCCGATTGAAATACTTCCTTTTTTATAGTAATTCTTATATTGTTGTAATAAAAAAAAGAAAAAAGTGAGTTAAAAGAAAATTTAAAAAAAATCTAGCTTGTAAGTAATCAATTTTTGTTTTGGGTGTTAAGTCACTTAAACATCTAAATTCTAAACTCTAAAGTCATATCACGAGTGTCTAAATACAAATATTTTTTGTAAAACACAAGTCTAGAAATATTTAGGATTCACTGGAAATCGAATAGTGTGTGCTCATTGTTCTGGGTAAACGTAAACGCTGTGAATGATTCAACAAGTCAAGTAATTGTACATTTTAAAAAAATGAATTGTGCATAATATTTTGTCTTGCAAATGAATAGCTTATGTAATCAATGCTTGGTTTGATTTAATATTTAATATTTATAAATTATTTTATTTGAATTTGACTTGATTTAAATTCAAATTTAGGTTGTGACAATTAAAAAAATCCCATTTTACTACACTTACCTATACCGCTATTATGTTTTTTACCGTTGATACTACACAGCGTCTATATTGTTGAACCTTTGAAGAAGTGTTCTTGAATACCTTAAAATCTATGTATTTTAACTGTATGGAACGAAGTAAACTTAAGAATAGAAATAAATCGTTTTAATTAATCAATGCTTCAATTAAAATCATATGTAAGTTAAAAATATATTCAGTTTGAATTTTAAATAAGTTGTAAAGCTAAATGTTTAAAGCATTGCGTCGACCAAAAAAGTAATAATAGGTATAGTATAACAGTTATAAAAACTATTATTAAGTTCAAAAAGCTTGTTTATATTCTCTATGATTTATTCTACAATTATTTATCATATGAACCATTTCGAATCGATTCAGTAATTAAGAGTAAAAATGCAGTTTTATTCATCAACAGTCAAGTTTTTCAAACTCCATTTTCATTATTTTATTTTGAAACGGATACCAAAACAATGAGTAAAATAAATTAGCACCCCGTCCTGTTTAATTCTGATGAATAGTTAGATGAAAATGCAATTATTAATGATTGCAAACATTTCCAATTAAAAAAAATTAGTTAGGAAAGGTAAATACATGACCATTATCACTCAAACCGTGTTCATGAATACATTTGTTTAAATCACCATTTAATTAACCATTAATGTGGGATGAAAAAGGCTTCCATTTTTATAAAAAATAGGTATATCTAATATCCTTTTGATAACAGTATGTATATTTTTACTACATAACCGTGTATTATTCAGCTGATTTTAATCAAACGTAAACTCTCTATTGTATACAGTTGCGTCGTAGTATATTGAACTAATTTAAGTTGAAATAATGCAGCAAGTAAAAAAATTTTCTTTAACATTTTAGCCTTTATGATGGTTTGATTGATTTCGATGAAAATGTAATTTTAACACGAATGCTTTGCTTGTTTTGTCTGTTTTGTTTAATTAGATTAAGGCAAGTATCAACAGCACAAACCTAGGACACTGGTACCCACATTGTGGTATATTACATTATGTGTGTGTCAAATCGATTTGATAAAGAACTTGTTGCAATTACATTAAAGGTTTGTCAATTTTCTAAGCTAAACATTTTATTTTATATCAAATAAAAGGAGTTTCATTTTTCATCATAAATGAAACAAATTGTATATTTCAAAAATAGATTATTATTTGTTTTATTCCATTACTTAAATGTACATTGAAGAAAATATATATTATTAAATTATTTGAAAATACTAAAGAGCAATAAAAAAAGTTTAGAGTGGTAACTGTTCATGAAGCCATTCACGTCGGCCTTCTGTAAATTCGGCAGCGGTGTGATCTTCTCCTTGTAGAACCCATTTGGTTGTTAGTAGACCCTCGACACCCACAGGACCTCGTGCGTGGATGCGAGCTGTGCTGATTCCAACTTCTGCTCCTAACCCGAAACGGAAGCCATCAGCAAATCGCGAGCTTGCATTATGAAAAACACAAGCACTATCCACCTGTTGTTGGAAAGCTGCTGCTGTTTCCTCTGTAATTATATAAATGATTTAAATTATTATCTTTCTATTATAAAGAAAATAATTGAAGCTATGATTTCGATTCGTCATGACGTAGAAAAGGTTGTTCGAAATTTATAACACAATTGTTAAGCTACGTAAAATTCCAGGAAACCCATAATTTGTTATGTTTCTTAAATCCTACATTTAAGGGGTAAATAAAATTCAAAAAGTCAAAAATTTCTCCATTAGGTACCTAAAGGTTTTTTAAATTTGTGTTTCATGAAGGTTTTATGTACATTGAAATTTAAATGTTAATGGCAGTATCTACTAGATAGATAAGCAGGTAAATCATATGTTGGCTTGGCCTATTTGGGGACACCTGGAACTGCGCATAAGAGTAAGGTCCAAAAATATGTTCCAATATTTTTATCGTTTATATCTCGATATCTAGCAAACTAGCAACTCTTTTTCTGGTAGTTTCCGTCCTTCAGGCATTTGTCCTTAAAAGTTAGATAATAGATCCCGTAGTCAAAAATTATCTTCCTTTCAACGCACTCTACAAACCAGTCAATCGTTTGATTATTATTAAATCTTGTCTCTAAGTCATGGAGTTTCTTAAAAGGAAGAATAAGGGATACAATTCCAAGAGAAAAAGGTCTTGGACGTTTTTCATCTGAACTTCTGTTAGTTAAATATTTTAAAAAGTAATCAATTATAAAAGCGAGCTAACAAAACAAATGAATGATTTGTATAGTGCGTTGTAAGGAAGAACATTTTTGACTACGGGGTTTATAACTTTTGAGGGCGTATATCTCAGAAACTAAAAAAAATTGCCAAAAATGTATAAGTAGTAGCAAACTTATTGCAAATTTTGGTAGCCTTAATTTTGAATAATTTTTTTCTTAAGCCCACTGTAGATTTTAGTAATCATTTATATTTTCAGTAAGATGGGGCTATTGTCCACATATCCAAAGCGATAAAATAAAAAAAGGAAACATTTTTCTCAGAAAAGTTATCGGTAGCTCTGGTAAAAAACCCTAGCTCCCAAGGTCACTACTCACTAGATCCATCGCCTTTTAATTTTTTCTTATAGGGGTTCCTCAAATCTTTGGTTTACAATTTTTGTTTACAAAAACAATAAACGATTTCAAACAAAATATTCTTCAAAAAATTGGAAACATCTCCTAAGCGCTTTATTAGAAAGTCTCCGTCAATATGCACTTCGAAATGGAAGAGTGTTTGCGTAGAAATGAAAGGGCATTTGAATGAAATACTTTTCAAAACTTTAAGTCCGCTTGACTTCATAATGTACCTAAATATTAAAGAAAATTTTCAATAAACAGGAAAAATGTTTTCATATTTGTTTGTTAAGTTGTTACTGGTTTAGAAGTTCTTCTGTTCTTGTTCAGTTAATGTTATGCTATTTAAATATAAAAACAACAAATTAACGCGTGTTTAGTCATGCTAAGTCAAAAATAAATTTGTTCAAATATAATTTCATTTCTACTTAAAACAAGTATTTACTTAAATTAAACTGAATGTGCATAATAAAGTGTATCTATCGTTTCAATTTTGAATTTCTATTAATTACAGCAGTTAAATAGTGATATTGCAAACTAATTTATTATAACTGGTTTGCACAGTGAAACATATAGGTACATATGGTGGTACGTAACGCAAGCAAAGACAAATATGAATTCGATGAAAATATACATAGTACAGATTAATTATTATTTTATTTGATATGGATTCTACAAATGAAGGTGCATACAATCAAATGTTATGTTATGTATTGTAATAAAATACATACATTAATTTTATTATTATTTAGTGTTTTAATGCGGTATGATTTATATGAAAGTGCTTATTTATTTGTGTGTTGGAGCGTTATAATTTGATATTAATTTGAATATTTCATTAATAGCCAATCGAAAACTCGATTGCTCATTTGCGTGTGCGAATTTTGCATGATTTCATCTAATAATCTAGTTGTTAACGGAAATTACATGCTGTTTTAATAGGACGCTTACAATTTCATTATGTGTAATAATAATAATAATTCTGATTGTAATTGATAATAATTTTTTAGTAATACTTACTGTTTTCGGTTACAATGACGTCGGTGTGTGAGCTGCCGAAAGTATGAATGTGTTCGATAGCCTCGGGCATGTCCTTCACGACTTCAATCGCACATTCCAAGGCGCCATATTCATATTTTAAAGTTTTTGCCATTGGTGGACCAAACGTCAATGTTTGATTAAGCTTAGGTCCCGAGTAAATTTTTACATTTTCCCGTTTTAACATTTTGCAAACATCGGCGAAAAAGCTTGTTTGCATCAAATCTTCGTGAATTAATAGAGTTTCCATCGCATTACAGGCTGCTGGATAATCACATTTTGAATCTCTTATAATTTTAATTGCTTTTTGAATATCAGCGTCTTTATCAACATAAACATGACATATACCCTCGGCATGACCTAACACAGGAATGTGCTGACTTTGCGATTGAATCGAGCGAACTAATTCACTCGATCCACGCGGTATAATCAAATCAATGTGTTGTTCCATCGATAGCAAATCTCCAATTTCTTCACGTGTGGAAACCAGAGAAATTGCATGTTGGGCACCAACCGTAGCTAACGCTTCTTTCACTAATTCCATTAGAGCTTTGTTGCTGTTTGATGCTTCTTTACCGCCTTTGAGCAACAGGCCATTAGCTGATGCGATCGCAAGCGCGGCTACTTGCGGTAATGAATCCGGGCGGGATTCGAATATCACTAAAAGCACACCGATTGGAACTGTTATTTGCTTTAGATGTAAATTGTCAGCCAGCTTCGTTCGACGTAACACCCGACCAACGTTTTGGTGACTGGAGTCAGCAATTTGTTTTAGACCGATCGATAAATTTTTTAATTTGCTCGGTGTAAGACTGAGACGGGATTGAAGTGGTGCGGCAAGTCCTGATTTGGCTGCATCTTGCAAATCACGAGCGTTTGCATCGAGAATTTGAGACTGTTTTGATACGAGTAAATCGGCCAAAGTGTGCACACAGGAAGCACGAGCTTCAGGTGTTAAAGTTTGAAGTTCACGTCCACCGATCCTGGCTGAAAATCAATGTTGAGAAGATAAAAATACTAGAATAGAAAATTTACAAAATTGTTAGTCCTTAACATTTTTTCTAAGACTGTTAAAAACTCCCTAAGTGCTTTAGGCATACATTTTTTAAAAAACTAAGAGAATTACAATTCCAGCTTAAGGCATATATTAATTAGCAATGTTTATTCTGAAAAATCTTAGGCTGCTAACTGTGTTTATTTTTTTTTAAATTTTATTTTTTAAAAATATATTTAACGTGTCGAAATTAGACACTCAGAATTGGAAATTTTATACATTAAATTGATCACTATTCAAAACAAATTGGACGTTTTACAAATCAACTTGGATACTTTACAAATCAAATTGAACTCATGAACTTTTTATATTGTTAAACATTCAATTGTTAATTAAAATTATTGATGAAAGATTATAAATTTATCGATGGAATAATATAGTATGAAACAATTAATTATCTACTCTGTCATTAATTCAAATATTTTCTTGGAAAAACTTGAAGAAAAATATTTAAATGGGAGCTAATTATCGACAACGCAAGTATTCACCGTACTTAAAAAGTTTGTGAACTTATTAAAAAATCCGGTTACCGGTTTTTTACACCTCCAAGGGACTACAGAACTTAGTATTAAAAATAAATTGGAAATTGATAGCTTCACTCGTTTTCGAAGAAAATGTTCTTGGCAAACAGATGCACTGATCGACAACAAAGTAATTCAATAAGGGTTTTGTTTTTCATAAAAATAAATTAATTAAGAAAATGGTATGATATCCCTTTAAAATTTAAGGGTTTCTATAAAAATAAAACTAATACCTTATAAATACAATGCCTTTTGCCTTTGAAAAATAAATTTGTATACGTATTTGGATATTTCTTTTTTAGACATTTCTGTTTTCATTTCAAACGATTTTTTTTAAAGTTTATAATATTTAATTTTGGTTTTTAATTAAATTTAAATTCATATTGTTTCCCCAATTATGTTGGTATAATGCATCCTTACTCACGTATTATTAAGAGGCAAAATATAAAATTAAGTGAAAATATATATTATGCAAAAGAAAACAACTGTAAGGTTGGATCTTTTCGTATTAAACGTCGGTTTGTTTTTCTTATGCTTTACTCCTGGACCAGTTATTTTAAAGTGATAGGAAACAATGCTTTTAAAATCGCTTTAAGTGTATACAATATGATATAACAGCTATAATATTATGCTATCTATAATAATGATGCGAGTAAACGATCCATAAAAGCAATATTAACGCTCAAGAAATGGATGCATAAAATAACCCATTTTCTTTGAGTAGTTTGTTTATTTTAAAGATTGGTTCTATTCGCATTCAACGTCTGTTTAAAACTGTGAATATAATATGAAAAGTGCTTGTTACTTTTTGTTGGAAACAGGAATTTCTATATCGTTTTATACTCTAATTATTAAATTTCTTACCGTTTTCAGCGACGACCTCAATTGGTGTCGCTGTTCCGTCGCTTGAGTCCGTAAAGAAAGTACCGACTTTACGACCGCTCATTATGGTTTTGATTGCTTTTTCTTGCATTCCATTACAAATGACGACACTGACGCCTCGGTCTAATGCCCATGTCGCTGCGTTCATTTTCGAGTCCATGCCGCCCGTTCCAACTTTCGACTTTTTACCAAACTGTATTGTGTTTCGCAAATCAGTTGTGTATGTATGAATTAAACGTGCACCAGGCTCCCACGGCGGCTTATTATAAATTCCGTTCACGTCTGACATGAGGATCAAAAGGTCGGCTTGGATTTCAGCTGCTAACATCGCTGCTAAACTGTCGTTATCTTTCAAACTAATTCCCTAAACAAATTACATATGCTTTGAATTTTTATTATACAAATTATACTATTAGACAAAAAAATAATTATTTATAAAACAACACGGATATATAATCTCTTTTCATGGGTTAATGGGGCTCTGTACAGTCCAAGGTGTGAATAATGATTTTTCTTAAAAACTTCTTATATCTAGGTATTGTTGTCAGTACAGTATGTTGTCTTTGTAATTTAAGGTATATAAAAGCAAGCTTACACACTATTTTTTGAAATAAATTTTACAAAAAAGTGACAAAGTTAGCAACTAATTCTTTCACAGAAATGCCCTAGTAATATTTATTGGTATTGCGTAATTAATTTAAATTTCCGTAATTTTCGGTAGATAACGTCTATCTATTGTATAACGCGAACTTTTAACTTTTTCAGCATCCTTTTTTATGTGTAACTAATGTGTAATAGTTTCCCAGTGTTTAAGCACACAGACTCATATTTGATCAAAATTAAACTTTTTTGTATCGATAACAAGCGCGTTATTTATCGTAATAAATTAAAAACATTAACTCTAAAAAAGATAGCTTGCGTAATTTTCTAAATATTGTTGATTGACGGGCTAGCAAACTAAACCACATCCTACGCCAAAAATACCAGTCCAAGGTAGAAAAGAAAACTAGTTGAGCTTAGTTTAAATTAAGGGGGGTATTCATAGATGTCACTTAAATTTTAAGAAACGCTTAAGTGCGGTGATTAGTGTCGGCTATTTAATTTTCATTTTATAGGACTTCTCCATTACAAATTAAAGCAAACGCTCAAGTAAACACTTACCTCAAATGTTTTGAAAGTTTTCATAGATCAAACTTATGGCATGTTTTGAGTATATGCTCAACTTGTTGGATATTATACTGAAAATATCCAATAAGAACTTACTTGATGGAGCTTCAGCCTTATTGAAACCAGCCTTGTTGAACATATACTCAACTCATGCCATGAATTTGGTGTATGAAAACTGTCAAAAGATTTAAGGTAAGTGTTTACTTGAGCGTATCATTTAATTGGTAATAGAGAAGTTCCATGAAATAAACATTTCAATGGCCAACACTGATTACGACACTTGTGGCTTAAGCGTTTCCTTAAATTTGAGTGACGACTATTAATAGCACTGCAAAAGTACATTTTTAAAATTATTGTTTTACTTAATCAAAAAATACACAGAAGAATATTAAAAAAAAAAACAGGAATAAAAAACAATATGTATAACGTATCCTGCAGTAACTTCAATGAATTGTACCTTAATTTATACATGACTTAAGACTTTTGTGGTTTAGTTCGTCAAAACCGAAAGTTACGCGTCGTTCATTCGTGACATATCAGTTAATGTCTAAAACGACTAAACGAATTATTATTCTATAAATAAGTTCAACTAACTTTGAAATATAACGGTCTTATAGTTAAATTCAAAATGAAGAAATGAAGCATTATCTTTAACGTTGTTCTTACGATATCTGAATCTTCTCAATTTTCAATTGAATTTTAAAAATTTTATATTTGAAAATTATACAAAAATAATTTACTGATTTAGGCTAAAAATGATTTTTATATAAAAGCTGGTGTTTATTAATAATTTATCATCATTATACATTTTTTATTTTTTCTATTTAAAATTATAGTCGCTTTAAGCCTAGCGGTCATTTCGCGACTAATTGTATATTTAGATAACTTCTGTTTCTTGTGTTAATAATATTTCTTAAGTTAGGAAAGAAAACAATTAATTTGCATTTAAACCAATGAACCTATTTATTTATTTATTTATTTATTTCTAAAATTGATGATTAAAATTAATAATTATTAGTGATCTTTTGTGTATTCATAAATATATGATTACCTTTCAACGTTGAAACAAACACTAATGTTATAGCCATTTAAAGGATGATAACAGTTAAACTTTTTTATGAATTTTAAACTTCTTTATTGTTTTCTTAATTGCTTTCCTACGATCGTTTCTATAATGCGGTATATCGTAAAATTTTATTGCTGTTCTTAAATAACAGAATGAATGCTAAGGAATATTCCGCATTTTTACGCATATATATTCTAAAATATTTCCATGCTAAAATTTTCCACAAAAATTAAATCGATCGTCCATTCAATCAGTTAACTGAAGCATTTATTAAAATTCAGAATCAATCTGAGACGTTTTCAATTTGAAAATATTTTATGAATTTTCTTTATTAAAATATTTCGTTTAATATTATAGATAGTTGAAAATCAAACTAAATACAAAAACCAAATGAGAATACATTGAAATCCTTATCTGCGAAAGTTTCTTCACATATTTAAGATTAATGAAGTTGGCGAAGCGTGAAAGGAATTCGTCTTTTTAGTACAAAGACATTAATATTGTTGATAAGAAATGGGAGGGAGATGAATAATTTAATACATTTTCAGAAGTGTTGATGTACTCAGAGGAAGGATAAGTAAGGGAGTTATATTATTTCAATAGCTTGTCATCGTTACATATAAGTATTCCACATTAATGTAAAGCATTCAGTTTCAAATGCAAATGCTTTTGAAAACATCCATAAGAAACTCTTATATATAATAATATAATAATAATATTTGTTAGAGAAAAACAAAATTTTGTTCCACTAACAATAATTTTGCGGAGAAAAAAATAATCAGGTTTAAATACATAACGGTTGTGATTTTTAAATAAAATTAGATATCTTTAAATAGAAAAAACAAAACAACGGCTTTATAAAATGGAAAATAATAATGTATTGATTGAAAAATGTTTATAATAGATTAAAACTGAAAAATGATTTATTTCTATAAAGAGTTTTATATTTCAGCTAAAAATGAAAAAATATAAATTAAAACTCTAATAACAATTGTGACATTTTTTACATTAAAATATTTATGAAAAATTTATATCTGTTTTCTACCAAATGTATTTTTTAATGTAATAGAGGGAAGCTTTATCTAAGGACAATTTTACTTTTAGATATTTCATTTTAAAATTCAATTTGATGACAGTCCATGGATATAAAAAATTTAATAGGTAGGGATTCTTAAGAAAATATGCAGTATCATATTTTAAGTTATTTTAGATGCTTTAATATACGGACTCTACGGAGTTAAAGCGAAATAGGATTTGGATAAATTGATCACTGGATGTTTGTAAAAAGGTAATTATATTCAGTGATAAATTTATCAGCAAGCTGAGAAGGCTGAAGTATGTGATGGCAGCTTTTTTTTTGGGGAGGGGGGTAAATTTGCAACCATACTTTTTGTTTTTGTCTTATAGAAATGTAAAAGATTCATATTCATAAATCCAAATGTCAATAGATATGTTTCATCAACTACATTTTTTTTAAAAAGATATCATTTCATTAATAAAATATTGTAATTAATATGACTGCGAACTAGAGTATCAAACAGTAGAAATCGGTAGGGTATTTTAATTTTGATGCAACAGTTGTGACTTATAGAAGTGATGACTGTACGTCTGTTTTTAATAAACTAATAAAATAGTATTCATACGTGCTATTTTGTTGTCTGAAACTTAATAATCGTCATAAAACTAGAGACAATGTCAATAAACGTAATATTTAAATTTGTAAGTGTAAGATATCAAGGGTAGAACAAGGTGTAAAAATAAAATGGTTGGAATACTACGGATTAAACCTTATAGAAGCTTTTAAAATAGAGAGTAGTAAAAAAAAATGTATTCTACACCTACTAAAATTCAAGTAAAAATAAAAAAAAAAATAACAAAATGTTGGGATCATTTTTCAAATTTTTTAAACAAAACAAAAATTAGCTTTGTATCAGCGTTAAAAAGCATTGAATAATTTCTTTGTAAATATAAATACATTACCCGTTTCGTACTCGTACCAGCGATAGGTTCATCAATCTGTGGCGGAGGCGAAACAGCGTCGTTAGTATTAATAATTGGTACGATATTTAAACTGATAAGCTCAGATAAAGTGCTGAATAAATTACGTCTTGTCATTTCGTTGTAGAAATCCGGCTTCGTGACTAGAACCTAAATAAACCAATTTTATTAGGATTTTTATCCATTGAAATATTTTGATTTACCTATTGATTATATAAATATGCGTTTTCAGAAAATTTTTGATCATTATATTCAATATAGAATACTTTTCTTATCACACATAACTTATGAAACTTTTTTAGGTGAAATTGATAAATCTACTGTTAAACTGTGTATTATGAAACTTAAGCCATTATTATCAGACTTAAAATTGTATATGTTTCATTAATCTACTATAATGTTAAAGTACAATGAATTCTTGTAAACAATTAATTTTTTATTAAAAAAAACTTTTTTGTAAAACATAGATAGTCAAAAAATTAATTAAAACTTGGAAAATGAATTGTTAAATTATTCAAAGCTTCTATATGTTAACACAAAAGGATTGAATTAAATTGAATTTGTTCTTTGAGTATAAATGTTTCGATATTAAGTTGAATTGTTTATATATCGAGTTGTATAATTTTCTTTTTGTTAATTGTTAATAAATAATCAATTGATTCAAAGCCCAAATGTATAAAAGAAACAAAATTGGAAATATATATTACAACTCGCAATTTCATGCTCCAATAAAATATGTTTCATCGTCTTTATAACTAAGCTTTTAAAAATTCAGTGTTTATATGCGCTTTACAATAAGAAAAAAATGTTACTATATGGAAATATTTTATTTCTTTACAACGATCTTTAACATTCTTGAGTACATTCTTTCATTTTTATCATCAAAATTCTTGGTCAAGTGATTCAACTGAAAAGGCTTACTGTTAAATTAATTTTATGAAATTTGAAAAAAATATTTTTAACTTTTGCCACTTATTACTAACCAAGCAAATACGTTCGAAACTGGATAAGTAAGAGCTTTAGAGATCACGATTTGTTTTGCTCTTATAGAGGATTCTCACTAAACTGAATTTCTAGCTTATAATAGTGATTTTCACTCACAGGTTTTTTTTACCACGTTTTTCTTAACTTGTTTTTTTGTTTATCCGGGTTATGGAATTGAGATCGATTTTTGTAGCATTTCCCATCGTCCAAATTCTCTGAAATTTTTTATATTTGCTTGCTTACCCTAACAATTCAATATTTTTATCACTTGTAATATTCAATTCTACGTAATTATAGTAGAATTAAATAGTGCTAATTTTATATGAATAAAATAATCCAATGTCAATGATCGTATAAAATATTCGTTAAATAATAACATTTGACCAAAAATTTAAAAATTTCTATTTTCTTCAATTGTTGATGTTTACTTTTGAGCAGCCCCCTACAACTCCATGTTACAAAAATGTGACCATTTTTACCGGATTTGCAGTCACTAGTTGCGATTTAGTTGCTAACGAGTGTAACGAAGAAGACCACAAAGACTGACGAAGACCGAAGAATTTATGGAAATCGAAGGTTAAAAATAATTGTTTTTAAACGTCAGGCAAGTTATTAAAATGAAACTTTTTTAAATGTTTTCATTATTATTGTTATTATACGAGAATAATTATGATAAGTATTTTTATATAATAATTATAATAACTCTGATAAGTTTAAGTGGTAGAGGGCTGTTTGAGACGTATGACTTTTATAACAACACCGATTTCCGTAGAAATCGGTCACGTTTTTTTAGCCTTTCTCGTATCTATGTGACAGGGGGCTGCTTTTGAGTATTATTTGGAATTATTGTAAATAAATACATTTAAATTTTTGAGAATTGAATTCAGAAGACTGTTTATTTTATAGTCAGTCAGATTAAAGCATGATCAATTTATTAAAGGAGACATATTATTCATTAACAGTTGAAAAATATTTGAAAATCATTAAAAACTGCCGATTTCAAAATTTCCACGCACTGATGTAAATAAACAAAATAATCCATATCAATGTTTGCATCTGAGTTTCGTTAAATTTAAAAGAGTTAAATAATACTATTTAAAAAATACTTTTTAATATACCAGGTTTTTATAGTGAAATAAAGTAGGAAATAAAATATATAAAAAAAAACTTTTGAAGATACCACGTTTAAAGTGCACTAAAAAGAAGAAAATAACTTTTTTTCCTGGGTGGTGCTGATAGGGTACTGCTTCCTTCTCTGGACTGTACCGAAGCTGCTTTTGTTTGACTCTTCTGTCCATTATGAAGATGCACACTCTTAATCAAACCAAAATATTTTAAAACTAAAAACATCGGGCGCATTTGACTGAAATTATGATCTAAAAGGGAGATTTATAATTTCAGCCAAATGCGATCGACGTTTTTAGTTTTAAAATATTTTGCTTTGATTAAGAGTGTGCATCTTCATAATGGACAGAAAAGTCAAACAAAAGCAGCTTCGGTACAGTCCAGAGAAGGAAGCAGTACCCTACCAGCACCACCCAGGAAAAAAAGTTATTTTCTTCTTTTTAATACACTTTAAACGTGGTATCTTAAAAAGGTTTTTTTATATATTTTTTTCAAATAGTATTGTATCAAAGATGCTATTAAATAAATTAAAAAAAAAGTACACGTTACTATTTAGTAATCAACTGCAGTTAGTTCAGCAAATACGTTACACACGCACATTTGATCATTCGAATAAAATACGATACCAAAATAATGTTAGTATAACGAAAATTAAGAAAATAAAAACATTGTTATTCGTAGTTCCACGTTTAAAATCAAGTCATAAATAGTAGATGTTAAATACGCTCGAATGTCGCTTATGTAACATGCAAATATCAGTCTCAGTTATAGAGGTCCACGAGTGAAAACGATTTTCTGTCATAAAGGTTTCTATTTCTCACTTATAGAGACTCTGGAGTCTAGAGATTAAAAATGACGGGACTTGATAAATACTTTTACTCATAGACTACTTTTTCTCGTTTACCCAGTTCTCACACATCTAACTGACTGTTTGACTATAAGCTTACACAACTATTATGCAGATCCAACCGTGGTAATCTATTGCTAGTATTTTTTATATTTTATTGTACAAACAAAACCAAGGCTTTTTTATAATTTTTCGGCACTGTTGCAAAGAAAATAGAACTTGATGATAGTTTAAATGAAAAACTACTCAATGTACAATAACCAGTACCTACTATGTTTTTAATGTTCTACATACACAAAAAGCTTAGAACTATTCTTGAACAAAATAAACAATGGCTTTATTTAGACTGTAGTTTTATTGTGAAAGTGAAGCAATTTATTACGTCCGTTGCATAAAATATAAAATGCAAGTAAGTAGTAAATAACAATAAGCGACAACGTTACGGAAAAAAGCTCATGAACATGTTTTCGATCGTCTTGGACAAATAAAATTTTTAAAATAAACGAAAAGTTTCCATTCATGTAACGGAAAGTGATAACTTAATGCTTTCTTCAAACTTTTATCTTGAAAATTTTAAGGTTTGTTGTCACTAAAGTGAACTTTTCGTACTGTAAAATGTTTTCACGTATTCAAGAGTTTATTTGAAAATATTCTCAAGGAAAATGTCATTCGTTCATATAAACACCAGTATAATACTTGACTCTAATGAGATTGTTGAATAAAACAAACATACATACGCATACGATGAACGTGAAATTTAAGTCAGGAAAAATTTTGTTTTAAAAACACGAGCTTTTACATTGTATTAAAGATAAAAAATAAATAAATAATTCAGAAAAGACAAATGTTTCGATCGTATTCATTGAGAAAATATACACATACTCGTACAAACGATCCGACATACATAAATTCACATTCATTTACGTTCAAATACATAAAACATCGGATTGAGGACGGAAAGAATCACTTTTTTATATTTTTTACAATTAAACAAAGAACAAAAATTATTTTTGTTCAACATGCTACTTCATCTTATCGTTACTATGTAATTGTGCGGTAATGCACTTGAAAATCCATTATGTTAATGAACTTTAATTGAAATTTACTTAGTAGTATTTAGTGTAAAAGTTAAAAGCAGCAAATATGCATTTTAAGTTTTCAGACGAACCAAACATAATTTATATAAAGTACGAGCTAAATAAAAAAAAAACACCAATAAATTATAGTTTGATATTAAACGTTTTATTTTTGTCTAATATCTGAGCTTTTAATATTAAATCTAATTATTTTAATACAGCATAATTGTATGCTCACTTTTCATGAGCTTTTTTTGACCATAAAATATATTTCCCAGCCATACGTTTTATCTAAATTAACTCTTTCATAAGATCATTCGTTATTAAAGTGAATTTTAGCTTACAGTAGTTTGGGAACATTAAATATACTGGAGCCATTAATAATTAATTGAACAGTATGAAACATAGCGCTTTCAATGATGAATTAAGAGGATAAATAGATAGGGAATTAAAAGTTAATATCTAAACTTGAAAGTGGAGAAAACTTTGCAATACTTGAATGCAATACAACACCTGGAAATAAGTTTCGTGCTATCTAACAGAACTTCAGATTTTGGCTTTTGAAATTTTAAAATATGAAATGTTTAATAAGGTAAAAATAAATTATATAGTTGGTACAGTATAGTAGGGTTTTAAGACACGTCAATATACGACAGAACATGCGATATTTGAACAAAGGAACTGTAACAGTTGAAAATATCGGCACATCATCACTGCGACACTGAACATACGTACGCCAATTGAACACCCAACATTTTATTTTTATTTATTTATAAAGTTGGGGTTACTATAGGGTAACAAAAAAGGGTTTAAAGCACTTAAAAACCTCCGCAAGACAATGTAAAAAAATTCAGATCGAAAAATGACCAAAAAAAACACTAGTTTTCCAAGTAACAGAAGTTGAAATAAATTGAATTCTGAAAGAAGGTACTTAAAGAAGGATTCAAATATCTTTTTAGAAAATTCGTAAAAACTTTGTGTGATTTGAAAATATAAAACAATCTGTATTTTCTAACAAACTCACTGATAAAAAAATGGATATTTCTAAATTACACACAAATCAAATTTTTTTTCGCATTTTTTGCGGTGGTTTTTAATTCCTATAACCATTTTTGTTTAGCCCCTTTAGCCCCTACTTCATAAACAAAAAAAAAAGCTCTAATGTGTTCAATTGTCGTGTGTTCTCAAGTCAGGACACCGTATATACTGTATAATAGATCAGTCTGTATATGAATAATTCACTTTTTGCAAGAAAAAATGTTTTTAGTTTTTACTTTATAGTACATATTGTGTGAAAGATATCTACATTGTGTAAACTTAAATTGAGAAAGTTCGTTAACTCTGCGCAGAGCCATAGAATGTAACTTTTATTCTTATTTAAGGCTTATTAATTGTTAATAGTGAATATTTTTATAGTCTATTTTTATAGATTCATTTTCTGTCAAATGAACTTGTGTATGTGAAATAAAATCTGTTGTTTCTAAATAACAACCTTCATTTGCTAATTATTGACGTGATAATGTCTTATAAATTGATGAACACTGAGCAACATGCACAAAAAGGTGTCACGTTCCGTTTGAGCCTGTGCGTTCAAGCAAGAACGTGATACAAGCGATAGAAAGGCACGATAGAGTTCTGCTACTACAATAAGTTATGTATTGTGCCTCGTATTCAATAATAATTGTTGAATCCTAGACTACGTGTTTTGGTTTTTTTTCAGTCTGATTTCATTTTGAAAAAAATGTTAATTTTCAATTAATTCCTTCTTTGTATTAAACAAAATAATGATAATAATTCAGTGATAATATTCAATTCAATTCATAAAAGTATGCAAGTTTTCATCAATGTTTCTTTATGAGGTTATCACGTAAAACTATCGTTCGTAAACTGACTTTACAGACAACCAATTTTCATTTAAATCAATTTTTAAATGAGTCTCAGTAGGATTTCTAAAAGAACCTTCTAAGACCTAGATTGACCGAGTAAAATCAGTCTAAAGCCAACTTAAAGAAATATTTAATAAAGTAACTGATGATTTCAAGAGATAAAATTTCGTTATAGATTCTACATGTTAGCCGTAAATCATTGTAATTTGATCAATTTTGGTTGTAGGATGTTCGTTTAGCGACTAAAATTCATAAAAAATGGATTAAAAAAAATACTGTCACATAAAAAAAAGTATCTGCAGCAGTACAAATCCATGGCTCGTTTTCCTCCAGCACTATTCAATTTTCAAAAAATCGTTGAAAAATTTTCAGAAAATATCCATCGCTTGTAATTTCTATGCAATAAGTTGTCCCTGTATTTTTGGACACAGAGCACGAATCTATGCTGAAGATACTGAGCACGTGATAACTTTTTCTTCAGCACCCTTCAGTTTTCAAAAAATCTTTTGATCAGTTACTGTTTTTTGTGTATCAGTGACGTTCTCAGCGTTTTTTATGAAAATTTAAGGGTACTGGAGAAAAACTGACCACGGAAACCATATAAGTATTGCGTCTCTGGATTAGATACTTTTATTTTTTCGTGTGTCAGTGTAATACGTGGTAAAATTAAGAGAATGTTCATAGCTACAAGAAAAAAAAATTTGTTGAAAAAAATCAAGACTTAACAAAGATATGGAGCGTTCTCAAATAACGTTTACACACTGTATAGCCCAATAACGACCGGTAAAGTTTAATATTATAAATAATAAACAATGGTAGCTTTTGTAAGCGTAACCTTTAAATTACAAATGTAACTTTTTACCATTATTTGTGAGCTAGTAGAATCGATTCTATTGTGTGTTAATATGAAAATTGAAATTACATTTAAAACAATGGATAAATACTAAATTATGAATTCAAAAAAGGAATAGGTCATACAAATGTAAATTATGCAATGTAAAATTGATATTTCATACATTCTTATAAAGTATGTACTTAAATTTTACTAGAAATTACATTTATATTTTTATTATTGGGTTAAAAGCTTTTTTCTTGTAAAACGCGTGAACAAGCGGAAGAATGTTACATATTGGTGGGATAAACAGAAAACACTCAACGAGATAGATGACTTTAGCTCGTCCATTTGGTCTTTGAACCCAAATGTTAATTTATTTCCGAAACCCTCAACCACGAAATGCATCGCTATAAGAAAACATTGACATACTTTTAGTTTTTCCTGTTTTTAAACATATTTAAAAAAATATACGGGGATTTTAGTATCTACAAAATAAATTATTAGTTGAAATTTTTTTTTCTTCTGGGGTTTTAATTAAAAATATTCTATCCTTTATAAATCATTGAGAAAATAGACAGAATGTTGAATGACTTTAATGTTTGGGAACAATTTTGTGTTTATAAAGATAAATAAAATTTGTATAAGTTTTATTTTTACGGTATATCTATACCTACCACATATACCTACTACCTATATATTCACCAAATCGGTAAAGATATGTTATAATATATTTTTAGTGTATACTTTGGCTTTGAAATTAAAGTCTACTTTATTCGTTCATGGTTTTATTTTCATTTTCATATAAGTACCTAGTTGTGCAGTTTTCGTAAGCCATATTTAAAATAAACTATTTATCAAACTACTGTAGCTATAAAAATATTTATTGAACATCTTTTAAGATTAAATTTTCTATTTACGTATAATATTTACTTACCTGTGCTATTTTGACTCCATATTGTGAAAACATAGCGTCATATAAAGACATAAGTCCAGATTGACCAACCGCAGCTGCAGCTCGCGGTTCCAACAGCATTCCAGCTTCCTAAAACCATAATAATCCGATAATGCAGCTCTGTTGCAGTGAAATTAACGTAAAATACTTCTCGTGTATGATCTTTTGGTGACAAAGTTTCGCGCATTGATAACGACATTAGTAATTCTTGAGTAAGCTTTTGTTTTCCAAACGCCACAGCTCCGCTTGTAACCATAATACATTCACGTCCCTCATTTTGGCATTCTGCCACCTATAATACCACAATAAAATTTGATTGTATATATGTTATTTGAAATATTCAAAAAATTTAATTCAAAACATATAGAAAAACTTTGTGTAAAGAAATGACAAAAATTGTTTAACATATACAAATACACGATGCTTGGTAAGGAAAAAGTGAAGCATTTGTAAATATAAAATAACGATTAAATTATGATGGAAAAGTTCAACTTTGTCGTAATCGTGTGGGATTTTATATTTATTATATGTTCATATTTTCACATTCAACATTATTAATAATTAAAAGTGTTGCAATTTCGTTTGAATAAATAACATATTTCTAGATTACTGTGTGTGTTGAGCGACGTTAACACTTAGGTACTTGGTTATAGAATTAAAAGATTAAATAAAAGCTTTCTTTGTGGTAGATTTTGCTCATTACAGTCAAGTAAATACATTTACAGTAAATTTTAAATATGTTTGAAAACATGGTAGCTAAACGCTTATTTTTATCAATTCATACATTCAAAAGAGCAGCAAACTATTTTTTTAAAACTTCAAAATTAAAAACTTTTATATTTAACATTTGGTGAATGCAGTAACACGTACCACCATTTAAATGTTTGGAAACATTTCATATTTCATACGTGCTGTTTATGACGTAAATAGTTTGAGTCCAAATCAGGGCATAAATTATTATTTTTCTTAAACGTAAAATAAATCATAAGTTAATTAATATGATTCCTCACTAGAGATTCTTAGAGATCTAGAGATTATTGGCACAATTAAACACAATTTGTGTAAAACTTGAAGTATCCTGCCTAGGGATTCATTCAAGCCTGATTTTGCAAACTGGATTAATAAACTAAACCGTTTTTTCCGCCCCCCTATATGTGCCGCCCGAGATCATGGCTCTCTTTACCTCCCACAGGCTACGCCATTGCTTGAATTTCAAGTAACTTGATGTATATTTGATTTACAACCAAGTCAAAGTGGAGTCAGATATTAATATTTAAATATTTTATCAATTTGAGCATTGACTTTGAAAGATATTTCATTTGCAAGTCCAAACATCACTAAGATCCATTTCCAAAAATGACCAACTTGTTGACTTGAATTCGTATTCTTCATCTTAAACTCAAGATGAGCAAACCAATGAATTATTGATTAACTTATTTCCTAAGTGTAAAATACTGATTGGTAATGAGAATGGAAAAAAACCTTCAGAACTCCTTTTAAGTTAAACTTAGTTTCATTACAAAATTTCTTATTTGAGTAAAATTTTTGAATTTTAACCATGCTTAAAAGTATAAATGAACTGATGTATACATAAAAGGAAACTTCCTAAATAAATATAATTTTAGATTTCACAGTTTCAAAGAAAAACTTTCTCTCAAATTTTATTTATTTTCAGCTACATCTCTTTGAAGAATTTCAGTCGATGTGGTTGTTATTCCAAAAGTTATATGTGTATAGTTTTAGCAGCTACTTAACGGTTCACTTTCTTTAAAACTACACACATCATTATCCATCCACTAACGCATCACCGTAAAAATAACAAGCAGCTCAAGAAGAAAAAATAATCAAAAAGAAATGATTTAAATCGAAAACGTAAAGCAGTTGAAAAGCGAAAAAATTTAAAGCTTGTTTTCAGCTCGCCTTCCCGATTGATTGAGTCAACACCGTTTGCTATGAATTTCTGAAATCACTTCAAACGCTTTCCGTTGAAATGGTTTATATTATGGGTCGAACTAAGCAAGTCAAGGAGTTTTATCGAGACCAAATGTCGATATATCTGTGGAGAAACCACTTGTAAAGCAATGAGATATCATACTGTTGTTGTCGCGTGAAATCAGACATCACAAATGGAAAAATATTCTCTCTAATGAGAATGAATACAATAGTATTAATAATTGCGAAGAGCTCTAGAAAATTAATTGAAATTATTTAATAAAAAAATTGCTAAGTCTTTACATATTATTCTAAAGAAACTTATAAATACATTTCATGACGATTATCGATGTTAGGTATAAACTCTTTTAGCATGATCCATTACGTAGATATATAGATTGCAAACTATGAGTACGCCTTCATTTAAGCAACCTTTTTAGGTACTGATTTTACGGACAAATTTGTAATGCTATCTGAACTAAAAACTAAAAACGAGACTGGTAGATATTTTGTTATTAAAATAAAAAAAATGATCGATATTATGTACCTATAACACATATCAGTTGTTTTCAAAATGTTTTCAAATTTACAGCATCTTTAACAGCTATTTCCGTTTATTTGCAGAACCTTTTACATTGGCAGCCATATATCATCATGCACAAAAAAGGAGCTTTATTTGATATACATATTAATGATAAATCTGAATTATGAGTGTATTAATTAACCATGCGGTGGGATCTTAGGCTATTACAAAAAGAAACTTAAACATCATCTCAAAAAATCTGAAAAATTTAAGTTTGTGTGACTTAAAAATTCAATCTGTATTTTCTCACCAAATATGTCCAAATGATATATAATTGAATTTTTTCACATTATCAAATGGTGATTTTTAGGTTCTGTAAACTATTTTTGTTATTCTATAACCTCAATTTTAGAAATAAATATAAATAAATAAAACTATATAAATGTTATTAAATGTCGTATGTTCGCGTGTTAAAAGATCCGCTTGCACTAACAATAAGAGGGGGAGATGCTAATAAAATAAATGATGCGTCACTCACTAAATTATAACATCTTTAAGAAACGTTTGGTGTATCTTATAGCGATCAAAGTATTTTTTATTGATAATTTAACTGGTATGATATTTCAATAAATCTTTTGTTTAGATGATGAAGCTATAGTACCTAAACTTCAACACTTTATTTCGACAACCGTTAAATGCACGACAATTTTGTAAAAACAGAATTATGGAAAAATCAATGTCTTACATTTTTAAAAATAATTCGAAACGTCTTGAAAAGTATAGGAAATAAGCTAATTACACAGTTTCATTTTTGGAAGTTTTTATATTAACACTCACATGAGTACAAGATTTAATGATACTTGACCAAACTCGTGAAAGGCCATAACAAAGATATTTATGAAGTTTCCAGTTAATTATTTTCCATTATTAGGGTGAACCTTTATTGAACTGATTTATTAGAATTTTTCGTTTTAGGTAATTCATGTGCTTAGTTCTTTTTTTAATCAATTGACTGAAAGATCGAATGCATATCTATGTTAAAGACAAATTGATACATTTTTCTTATTCATCAAATTGTAAACTATTTAATTATTATTAATCGGGTATCACAAGAAGATATTTTTATAAAAAAGGCTGCAAATGTATATTTAAGTGACAAATTAGTACCAAAATTAACTGACTGCTGTAATAAATAATTTTTATTTTTATCCGACGACAACAAAGCCAAAAGAAGGTGACAATTAGGGACTCATTAAGTTAAGTATCTGGACATTTTTTGTAATAAATACGAGCAGGACATGTTAACATATTTTGTAGACAATTTAATAAGCTTTAAATTAAGTGCAGAGCGGGTTTGTAAACTTCTTAGTTCTCTCAAAATCTGTTAAGAAAACCATAAAAGATAAAATTGCATTTTCCCAGAAATGTACCAAAACACTATTTTATTACTCAGCTGGACTCCTTCACATTGCCAGTCGGCAAGCTCCTGCCCCGTAGAGCTCCTAAGAGTACTCTTTTGCAAATGCAAGAAGGGGTACTGAGAGGTAACTGCACTGGCCTGAAAGCGGGGCTTAGATGTTCTGTGATGTGGCTACCTGATTTGGGGAAATGTGCAAAACTGCAACGAAGAGGACAACGGTGACGAGTCTCAAGAAAACCCTGGCGATCCACCATACGGGAGTACCCACCAAATGGCGATTTTACCTTATATGGGTTCTCTAAGATTGTGAAAGAACTGCAAGACTTACAGGCCTCGCTTTGCTTTTAATTGATAGTTAATTAAATTGCCTATAAATTATATTCATAAGTTTTGCTCGTAGGATCAATGGTTTCGACGCAACTTCAATTCAAAAAAGGTCTAAAACTAAAATTTTTAATTTTTGAAAAAACTATTGGGCTTAATTTGTAACAAATTTAATGCTCTTAAAAAACGTTAAGAATAGCTTTCGAATAAAAATGCATGGATTAGGAAACACCAAGCAGAATTTGAAACAAGGTAAAAATTTTAACGGTTTTTTCCTTATAAAAATTTTTCCACAATTTTTTGAGAGTTGCAAACTTGAAAATACATAGCTCTAATGGGTCCAAACAACATACTAAAAAATCAGAGATACATCATGTTTTGCGAATTAGTTGTTGATTCTGACTAGGCTAATGGTAATTTAACAGTTTCCAAATATCTTCTTAGTTATCCATCATAAGTTAATAAATAAGATATCGTTGGAAGTGCCTTTATATTTAATCAATCATATGTAAAGGGTTTTATATATTACATATTATTATATATATATATATATTATATATTACATATTCTATATTACATATAGGCATAGGCATCATATGTAAAGTTACAATAAACTTGATGTGGCACTTTTTAGAAGTCAAAATGTCGTTATTAAATTATTATTTTTTTGTTATTTAAGATCGCATATCAAGCGAATACGAAGACCTTTAAACCATTTTGTGTTTCATTAACTAATGAAAAGACAACTCCAGTTTAATACAGGGTGCGCCATCTAGACAGGGCCTATTGAAATGTTGAATAACTCCGCCATTTTTCAGCCGATTTTGACAAATCAGCCAGATTCTGAAACGTCAGTCTATGCCATTATAGTCATGGATCGGTTTACGCCAAAAAAACGGGCTGAAATTGTAGCGCTGTACATTGAAAACAATCGTTCAACTGTGAAAACTGTGCGTGCGTATCGTAAGAAATATGGGAGACATTCGGCGCCTTCCGCCAAGACAATTCGTACTTTGGCGAAAAATTTCTTTGAACACGGGTCTGTAGCTACTCGCCCGCGACCCATTCGACCGCGTCCGCGACGCTCCAATGAAGTTGTTGAAGCGGTGAGAGAGAGTGTTGCCGAAAATCCAAGTGTGTCGTATCGGCGTCGTTCTCAGGCGCTGAATGTGAGTGGAACCACTTTAAGAAGAATTTTGAAGGATGATCTCCATCTTTTTCCATACAAAGTGCAACTAAGCCAAAGATTGTTGGAAACGGACAAGCCGCGTCGCCTCGAATATGGGAATACGATCGCAAGAAAGATCGATGCCGAGCCTGATTTTTGGGACCGAATTTTGATGACGGACGAAGCTCATTTTACGCTCTCTGGCGGGGTCAATAAACAAAACTGTCGAATTTGGGGAACAGAAAACCCACACATCATTCACGAAACACCATTGCACGACCAAAGAGTTACTGTTTGGGCCGGAGTGTGCTCGAAAACGATTATTGGACCATTTTTTTTCAAAGTTGGAGAAACCGTCGACGGTGCACGCTATCGTTGGATGTTGGCGCACTTTGTTTGTCCGGAAATGCGGAAACACCGTCTAACAAACTTCTATTTTCAACAAGACGGCGCACCTTGTCACACCGCAGTTGCTACTATGAAGTTTTTGCAGAGCAAGTTCCCGGGACGCGTTGTGTCAAAAAAGGGTGATTTGGAGTGGCCTCCTCGTTCGCCGGATTTGACGGCGCCAGACTTTTTCCTGTGGGGCTATTTGAAGAGTAAGGTGTATGCCAGCAAACCAAAGACTATTGAAGAACTAAAAGCTAATATTAAAGCGGAAATTGCTGCTATTACGCCCGAAATGTTGTCAAATACAATGAAAAATGCCCAAAAAAGGGCCGCTTTTTGTGTGTCTAATGGAGGCGGTCATTTGATCGATATTGTATTCTGAGTGAATTGTCAATAAATGGCATTGTATACCCTAAATGAATCTTGTTCATTTTCCAAAATCGGCTGAAAAATGGCGGAGTTATTCAACATTTCAATAAGTCCTGTCTAGATGGCGCACCCTGTATAAGAAAATATAGTCTTATTTTGTCAGTTGGCTGGATGTCAAATAATATTTACGAGTTAATTTTAAATACCTTCATAGAGAGTTAGAATACAAATATGTAATAGTTCGTTAATAAGGCTTTTATATAAGAATATTTTCATGTTTCTTTTCAATAGTCAGATATTAGTTTTTCTTTTAAATATATTTTTTTGTTTAACAATATTATAACAGAATATTGATTCGACACAGTTTCCTTCTCCTAGAAAAATGATAATAAATTCAGGGCTTTTCCCCCAGTGCCAGCACACTTTGCAAATTGTCTCAATATGTTCGTATAAAGTTTGCAAATGTTATTTTTTCAGACTACTTACATAAACATTCAATTTCATAGACTAGTTTTTACTTATCATTTCTTCCTTAGTTAAAGTCAGTTTTTGTTAGTAAAAGTTCGTCATGAAAAAAGAATACGTCAAACTTAAACAAATCAAACTTAAATCAAACTTTATACAAAGAAAAATCGACTAATAACTTTATTCTAAGTTTTGCTTTTTTACATAAGAAATGTTATTAAATTATACATTCAAGACTTAATTATATTTTAAAGTTAATAAGCGAATATTGGATAGCTTAATTTTGTTCGGAGGTCTTTGTATTAAATGAGACGATTTTAATTTTAAATTAACTTTAAGTGAGTAAAATATACGAACTTGTTCTACAATGGATGCAAGACGTCCTAGTGCGAGTCCGTGTTCGTCCTCCCGCGTGATAACTGCACTTCCGAGCTTCACGACCAGACGTCGAGCGTATTTAAGCTGGCTTCGGTCCGAGAAAGTCGTTTGTCTGCGATCACCCGTCTGCAACATGCGCTTGTCCATGGAATAAGACTGTAACAATTGGTCTTTTATCCTTCATTTTAACAGCTATTTTCTTTTATTAGACTTTAACGTTTATATTGAACTAGTAAATTGTTTAATCAATCAATATGAATCGATCTGCTCAAATAAGATCATTTAGTTAAAAAAAGAAAAAAAACGTTAGAGGGTGAGAGAACCTCGTGGTAGAACGAGTGGGTTATTTGTAGTACCTACCTATATTTTTTTACGTAACCCAATTTGTTTAAAAGTCTGAAACATTAGGGTTGATAAAACCAAAAATATCAATAACATATTAAAAATGCACTGCGTTGTGCTTACAAACACTTTTTTGTAAGTAACAATTTATATTTTTAACATAAAATTTCAAATGATTACTCTTTTTATTTAGATTCAAATATTTAAAGTGTTCTTTGCGAGAAAAAAAATTAAATGCTATCAAATGAAGAATAGAAAAGGCAATGATTATTAAATAAAATAAAAATTGGTTATCGGCATGATAACCATTATAAAAAAATAATTACGGTGCTTGTTGTAAAGTGTGGGGGTGAAAAAAATTAAATATTTTCTTTAAACGCTTCAAAATCGTCTTTAATTTTTCTTGTGAACAAAACTCTACAATAGTTGATAAAAACAATAAATTAAAAGACCACATCTTATGTTACAAGGAACAAATTTCAAATAGCTGTTTTAAGATAAGAAAATGGGAAAAAAGCAAGAACATAAGAAAATGCGACAAAATAAAAACAAAAAGCTCATAATTATTTAAATGGTAAATTTAGAAAAGAAACAAATCATTTTAAAGAATTTAAATGGTCGCGGTGATATAGGGAAGGAAAATTTGGAGACTCGTGTAACAAAATAGAAAAAAAAGAAATAAGAAAAGATTTTTGAATTGGCGGGAAGATGATGTTTACAGGCATATGTAGCGATACGAGTTGCTACGACTGACCAGTAAACCTAAGATATCCTCTACTTCCGAGTAAGTTAAAAAGCAGCATAATTTTTAGTGATGAGATTTGTAATGTGGTTTCAACGTGTATTTCACTCTTATGAAAAGAGTTGTTATGAAAAGTGTACAGTTAGTATGTATAATAAAAGGATAGTTGATATTGCTTTTTTAATGTTTTGTAAATTTAAAGACTTAGAATGTTCGCCTTATTTTTTCTGATAAACTTTAAGTAAAACCTTTAATGGGATCTTTTTTATAAATTTAAGCCCAGTAGTTTCGGCGAAGTTTTCGTTGAAAATCTTTAATATATATTGAACTAAGCATTTAAAAAATAGGATTATAAAATAATGTATATTTCATTTAATATATCCTATGATCTATTTGGTTTATAGATAATGGTATACGATATAAAGGATTTGTTTCTCGTTTTTGACATACGAAGTCATAAAAATCATAAGAACTTTGACTCCCAGTTTAAAAAGTTTAGTTAAAAATTTTCTAAACTTAAATTTTATATTTATATTTAGCTTGTTTGCAAAATATTTCTATATACATATAAGTGAGTTTCAAATTTCAGTATAGGTAATACAAAAGTTTAAGAGTTTAAATACTATGCAGAAAAGTGAATGAACATGTAAATATATCTATACGTATGAAAGTGAAGCTAAAGACGTTGAATTAAATCGAATGCAATTAATGGCTGTATACAAATAATTGAGATAGATATTCATTTAGACTTGATTTGGAAGTAATAGAATGACGTAATAAAATTGACGAAACAAGAAACTGAGATGTAGGTAATAAGAAAACGGAGACTAAAATGATAATGGCAGAGCGTATGGAGCGTATTCTCTTTATTCAAAGTCAATTTCTCGAACTGCTTTCAGTACCAATTATCGCAAACATGGGAACCGTATAAGAAAATTAGTTCAACCAAAGTTTTCGAACATGCAGTTAAAAACTTGTGTAATATGGTTTTTAATGAGATCTGAATGCATTTTGAATATCCTTATTAGTCAAGTTGAAATAGATTGCAAATCGAGAGGGTTGATTCAATGCACATTTATTGAGAACATTTTTAACCTAATTGTTTCGTGAGACGGTGGTTTTATTTTTCTTTTTACTAAAAAAAAGTTTTCATTTTCATTCCAATACAAACACATTAAAGTTTATACCCGGTGTATTTAGTCATTTTTCCTTTTTAAAGCAACGATTAACGATACTATAAAACATACACCCACCCCAAAAAAGAATTCCATTATTCACAACATTTTCAAATAAGGTTGGATATATTTTTTTCAAAGGTACCTTATAATAGACTATCGTAATCTTAAAAATATTAAGGAAAGTTTTTTTTCTATTAATTAATTCTTTGATATGATATTAATCGTTTTAGAAAAAAGTCTTTAAAATTCCCAGATGTTTGCTTGATTCTACTCTCTTTATTTCTCATTTATATATATACTTGAATGTGGCAGGCATACTATCCCCATAAATCTCGAAAGTTATGAACGTTGTTTTATCGACGTTCAGTGATAACTGATTAACCTTTAACCATATTTCTTTTTTCTTCAAGTTACCAACCACTATTGTCTAGGGCCTAGGCTTTAGCTCATGATTTTCCTCTATATATTTAACAGCTCTATCAGCGTAAGAAGCTAAACTATTCTTGGTAATACATCAAAGATATCATTAATATAAAGAATAAATAGCAGAGGTCCTAGTATAGTTTCCTGAGTTACACCTGTATTAACACTTAGTGCTATGCTTTTGACATGTTTAACAATTTTAACAATTTGAAACCGCTCAATTTTCTTTTTAATAAAAATATTTTATTGTCAATTACAGCTTTTACATATTAATAATAAAATCACGAGACCCTCATATTGTCTTACAGCTCTGTTTTTTTGACAATATAATTTTAGAACACCTAACGGTTTGTGCAACATTAAATTTTCATGTTATTACCATTTACTTCAGCAATAGTTTGATTGAATGCTAGAAGTTGCTTTTAGAAAACATATAGTTGACGTTTTTCTCTTCTTATTTTTTGAACTTTAAACGAAAATATAAAAATCTTATAAATAACATATCACCTCAAATGTTTGGAGGGTCATATTTTTATAACGATTACTCTGCTTAGTCGTTATATATCAATATTTAGCGACAGAAGAAAGCATGTAAATTTTGCAATTTTGTTATTCAATATTCTCTGATATCCTACCTACAGAAAACCGTATTGAGAATATTCAATAAAAAGCTTTAAGTATATAATTTTGTACACAACTATTAAAAAGTTATATTTGAAAATTTGAGTAGAGTTTGAAAAATATGACTTTTCAAATATTTTATCATACCTACAGCAAATTTTTCTATAGTTCTTTCATAAATATTTGTAAGGGAGCCATTATTATAATAACCTTAAGAAGTACTTAAGTAAAATAATTTTTAACATTCCTTGTAAAATACACTTTTGAAATATTAAAAACGTAATCGTGATATTATTATAGATGAAAATGCAACTTTGAAAATCAATAAAATGTATTGGTTTGTAATTTTAACAATGCCTTTTAAGTTTAAAGTAATTGAAAAGCTGAAAGAGTATCTTTTTCAAATCACACCTCGACCTAGTTTTTTTTATGTCCATAAATCTTTAAAACCTTAAACAATTAGGGAAAGATTTAGGACACTAAAGTGTTCTTTCAATCAGCAAAAACATGGATTTTCAATCTCTTTTCGTTTAAACGATATAAAAAGTTTTTCAAAAAAATAACAATTAATTATTTTACCACAGAAACTTCTATTGTTGGAAACCAGAGCGAGATTCTTTTATAATAGCTTTCACGGGTGTACGCAAGATTGGCTAAGAGATGAGGCAAAAATATGATAAGTAGCAGAAATATAAAATATAGAGAAAACTAATATTAAGGTGCGTTAAATATTTAGCTCTTTTTCTTCCTCTTCTTTGTTTAACATAAAATTTTTATTTTAAAAGTGCGGGAGTTTTAGCAAAACTTCTTTAGTTTATTTTAGATTTCCAAAATTTTTTTCCGATGCACAATTATCATGTAGAGACCAGTAGAAGGTGATTTCTGTTATTGTTGACCGTAACCAAGTTTTTACTCTGCGTAAAGTGCTGAAGGACCTTTCGATAGTATGCAAGTGAAATAAGTATGTAGCGCTTGTTTTATAGATGTTCGATTTTCTTTAGTTCGCTCTTCGATATTTTTTTATTTCCGTAATTTATACCATATGATCATAATTTTATAAGATTATATACTAGTCATTTTAAAAATGACAAAATTAATCAAAAAAACTTTTTTGAGTGCAGGATCAAGAGGGTACTATGTAGTACAAGAGGTAACTATGCGTACGCTCATGGTAGCTTTGGGGTTAGAAGGCCAATGTAAACTTCTTGAGTTTTCACTATTTGCATTTATCTGGAACACCCTACATATATCCATTCTTAAATTGAGAATAATTTAGTCTTTAAATTATTAATTAATTATCATCTTAAGAAACATTTGATTTTTTACTGTAGACATTTTAATATAATCTAAAATGATTAACGATTTTTAGTTTACATTATATCAAAATTTGAAATCAAATAACTAGTGGAATTTGTTGTATAATTGGGTCAAATAAATTAACATAAGTTTGTTTCTTTAAAAATATTTACTGGTAATATGAGCTTTAAATATTTCAGTTGAAATCCTAGTTAATTAATTTTAGACAGTAGGAATTCTGTCAATGTATTGATTACCACCATTGGTTAATAGGCTTACACGCTTGATCTGTATCATTAAATCCTATCTTGAGCTTTTGGTTGTAATTAGTGCATATGGTATGACCAAGCTCAAATATAACCTCCTGGCAATTTGATTCCTCTCAAAAGTATCCAAGAACTTCTTTTATCAAAGAGAATCTTTTCATTTAGTAAAATATGATCGCTACTATTTTCATTCGTATAGGTAACATAAAGAATAAAAAAATTTCAGCTAAAAGAAAGGTAGAAGATATAAATCGTTATTTAATTAGAGCGACATTCAATATTTTTTTGAAATAGAATTTGAAAGGGTTCTGCCATCGTCCTTTTTAAATGGTAGATTTTCTCTTAAAGGGTAATTTAATATATGAATAACCAACTGTCCCATTTTCTGCTTGGAATATTAAATATTTGTCTGATATAAATCTTTCAAATATATGTTCCGTTCCTAGTTGGCACAAGTGCAATAAACACTTGTCCATGTATTCCAAACATGACATGTGCATGTAAAAAATCTGCCAGTTGAAATAATCTTTTTAATATTATTTTACAACATAAATTCGTGACGTAAATTTAGTTCAATATAATCAGAATACATGAGCTGGTTAATAATTTAAAAAAATGTAATTATATTCTTAAGCGAATTTTTTATTTTGGTTTTAAAAATTATTGCAGTATTATTAAGGAAAGCGATTCAGTGTTAATTAACAGATAAATAACGCTAAGAGAATTTAAATTAAAAAAATTTACAAATACGAAAAGCCATATAAATGTATATCAAATTGCAAAGAATTTTTATGATTTTAATTTTCATGCTTGTTGAAATCATAAAATCATAAATGTTTTTGTTATATTTACAATAAAATATTTCATATTAAATGACCCTTAATATGAATCCTTTTTATTTATCCCTGAAACTATGAAGCATTTAAAATTTATAATTTATATATAAAATTATATTAAATTCATAAATTATCGAAACAAAACAAAAATGACATTTCAAAGAAAATTAAATTAACTAAAAATGTAGGTACTTAATTATAATAATTGCAATTGTTATAAATTTAAATTCTAGTGTAAGAAAAACATCTCTATAGGTACTCTCTAGATCATGTAGTTTATAATAGCTCTTGAGTTTACATGCTTTTCTATAATTAAACTAGTATTCACATATTCGTGCTTTTGAAATTTAAAAAAAATCTATCAGCATGATGGAAAAATTAATTTCTCCTTAGCGATATTTTAACTATTTTTTTCTCGAATAATATTTCAAGGAAAAACTAGGTTATCTTAATAATGACTACGGAAATAATTGATTGAATACTGCTTCATCATATGCAACAGTTTTAAAAGAAGCTATGCTGATTAAAAAAAAAACGCATAAAAATAAGATGGCTTTTAACAGTCTCTTTTCAATCAATCTTAGATTAATTTTTCATTAAACATTCTAAATAGGAAGCGTTTTCAGTCACTTCTTCAATATAGAAAAATGTAAAAAATGTTTCATTAAAAATTGAAGTTTTAAAATTAATTAAAAAAAATTACTTCTGTTATGTTGTAAAAAAAAACATACAAAAATCTTAATTTAAAAATTAAAAAATTCTTAAAATTCCTTAAATCTTAATTTGAAACTTATTATATTCCCATAGTTTTATTTTCAAGTATTAATTTAAAATTTTTTTTATTACCTACATAACTAATATCGTTGTCGTTCCAGAGAAAATTTGAATCGTTTTGTAATTGGAAAAGTACCGAATTATTTATAAATATTTTTTCATAACTAATGATGATGGTTTTTACAAAACTGATATTTCAGTCGTTAGCCACCCAGACGTTGGCTTAACTTAAGATTGCCCAGTTAAACTGGGTTAACCGTACTTAAGCTTTAACTCTTAGGTACTGATACAAAATGATCTACTTTAGATAAAGAAGTACGTATTTCCTTACAGTGAATTTTGATATGATTTATACGTGGTAGAGTTAGAAAAACAGAAAATGTAGTATGTAAGAAGCATGTTACATCTTCCCTAACCTCATTTCCCTTTTACAATCAAGGTGTTCATATTCTTTGCATTGAAAAAGTAGGCTACACGTAGGTATTTGAAAACCATCCTCACGTAGTTTTGTATACTTACACATTTTAAAACAAATGTAAAAAAGTATTTTTCTTCCAAAAACCATTTTCAAACAAAATTGGCTTTTATAATAACTTAAAAAAACATGATTTCCATTTTCCCTTTAAATTATGAACTAAAACGGTTGGAGTGTTATTGTTTCCTAAGGAATGAAATAACATTGGAAAATGTATGTACCAGATAAAGAAGCAGGGTTTTAACAATGGAATGAAGCGTAAAACTTGAATTTTAAGACATTTGAAATACGAATACATTTTTGAATAATGCGTCCTTGTTTGATCAATGTGACGTTAAGTTTCTTTTTCGTTCTGACGTACATACTTTGAAATTTGAAAAAAAATCGTATAAAAACATAATTTGATATACTTACATATCATGCAATGAAAATCAAAAATCAAATTTTGATAAAAAATTATTGATTGCATAAGCCAAAAATGTATAACAAATAAAAGAGCTGAAAACTAGTAATTCTACAATATCAGATAAAGAGCAGACAAGAGTGATTGAAGAACTGTTTCAGCTTAGGCTGAGGGTCGACCTAAACGGTGTCGCATCAAAAACAAGAATCGGTTAGCATGTGTTTAGATACGATCATCATAAAGTGGCAAGTTCGCTTGAGTTATTAGCCCACCTGCTTAGGGCAGCGCATATGCATCGCCAAAATAGTATGCAACGACTTTTAGACGCTCGTGCACAAATATGTTCGGAAATGGGCGTGTTGGATGGTCGCATGGAACGAACCTTATATGGCATTCATAAACATTATAACAGTATTTTAAAATATATACTTGGTTTGATGAGTTTTTTTGCCATATTAATTTTACGAATTAAGAAATTTTATAATGAAATAACTAATTAATTTTTACAAAAGTTCAATATTATTTCAAATGGTTTAAAGAACAAGTTTTTTCTGATTTTCATTTTGCCGTTTCGATGTGGAGAAAATTAATTGCTTTAAAAGTTAATTCAAACAGTAGACACTAGCAGTTATTTTTAATAAAAAATAATATAGCGATAAGTTTGAATAGATATTTGTTTTAAATGATAAAAATTCATTGCACAATAATTACATACTATATTTTTTGTATGCATAAGCATGTTTGTATTCCACATGTAAAACCTTAATCAATGGTAAAACTAACAAAGTGAACGTATAACATATACATTATACATATGTATATAATGGGTGTTCCCAGAGCCGTAACTAGGCAGGGGCAATAGGGGCACTTGCCCAGGGCCCAGGGCCCAGGAGGGCCCCGGAGGGGCCCAAGAAGACCCCGATAAAAATTATCTCAATTATTTTCATTTGTATTTTAATGAATATTCCAAATCACATATATAAGTAACACCACTGGTGGCTCAGATAGACGGGGCCCAAAAAGGCCGGAATATGCTATTAGAATTTTTATTTAAAAAAAATATGTTTATTTAATTTTTAATACTTAATATTCTATTGCACGCACTTAACGCACTATTCGTTTTATTGCTTACAGACCTTATCTTTAAAAAAAATGTGTGCAGTTTTAAATAGCACCCAATAAATAAAAAGCTGACAGGGCCAGTGAAGCCAGATCGTGGGATTTCTTTACCCCTACTTAGTAGCACAAACGCCGACAAATTGAGGAGAATAATGCCTCTTCCATATGACACACTTTATGCAATATTTGTACCTTGTGCCGCACATAATCTTAATTTAGCTGGTGTTCACGCAGTATCCACAATGTCAGGAATGGTTACCTTTTTTGGCACTATCCAAAGATTATTCAACTTTTTATCTTCTTCGACGACGCGTTGGGAAAATCTTTTGAAATTTTTAAAATTATTACTGAAAGGGTTTTCAGATACTAGATGGTCGTCAAAGGCGAATGCTATAAAAGCATTGTGCTTGCAACTTTCAGGAGTACAAAAAGAACTTGAAAGAATTAAAGATGATTTTTCAAACTCTGAGGCAGTGTCAAATGCAAAAAGTTTACTATTTCAAATTAATTATAAATTTATATGTATTCTTCATGTTTGGAATAAAATATTACAATGCGTTGACCGTGCAAATAAAGCCTTACAACACAAAAATCTATCAATAGACCTTGCAACAAAATTAAATGATGGTCTGCGTTGCTTTTTACAAGGACTACGGGAAGCAGGATTTAAACAAATAATTTCGGATGCACAAAAAGTCGCTTTGGAAATGAATATTGAAGCTGAATTTTCTAATCAACGAATTAGACGAATTAAAGAAGAAAGTGTTACTAATCTCAACCAAGAAAATTTGTTTGCAATGCAAATGTACAATGCGTTATAGACAAATGAAAACTATATTTGAAGATTTTTCTTTTCTTTTTGGCTCGTCATTAGAATCAATGAGCGTTGTGGAATTACAAAAGGCGGCGACAGATTTATCCAGAAAATATAATAAAGATTTGAATAGTCACGAATTAAGCTGTGATATGGAAAGTTTAAATTTCAAGTATGTGGGCTGGTGGAAAATTTGAAAGAAGCCACTCTTCTAAATTTATTACAGACTATACATGATTTCAAATTAGTCGAATCGTACTAAAACATCGTTGTTGCTTTAAGAATATTTCTAACCCTAACAGTCACTACCGCTTCTTGCGAGAGAAGTTTAAGTAAACTGAAGTTAATTAAAAACTATTTAAGATCGTCGCTCTCACAACAGCGTTTGTCGAACCTGTCTATTATATCAATTGAATCTAACATAGTGCAAGAAATAGATTTTAATAATATAATTGATGAGTTTGCGGAGAAAACAGCAAGAAGAATGCAATTTAAATAGATTTTTAAATCGTTTTTCTTCATAAATATAAAATTAAAAAAATTTACAAAAAATATGGACAGGACCAATTTAAAGATTCCTTATTTTGTGTTTATTTATTAAGTGATATACCTACTAAACTTTAAAAATGAGAAAGAACAGGAACTATAACCATGGTAAGTTCTTTCTCAATTTTTTTTTATTGAGGGGGGCCCAATTTGAAGGTCTTGCCCAGGGCCCACAAAATCCACGTTACGGCCCTGGGTGTTCCAATAAGAATACGTCGGCTTTGAGTTTAAAATAAAACGTATTTGTAGCATAAGTTTGAAACATTTCTTAAATAATAAAGTACACACCAAGAGGTTATGGATAGAACAATACATCGGGCAAATGACCGCCTCGGCTTTGCTGGCACAGACGTGTTCTTTTCATGAAATTTTCAAGGACTGTTGCGTATGAATTTTGCAGTATTTCAGTAATACAACGTTGACTTTTATCTTTTCAGGCTTCAATCGTTGTGGGTTTATTTACTTGGCACTTGTAACTTCAAAAAAACATAGCATGATTTCGGTGGCTAGTGCTGACCTCCAAAATGAGAAATAACACGTCTAGGATATGAATAATATAGTAATTCAACAGTTTTTCGGGTTGTATGATATGTTACACTATCTTGTTGAAACCACATGTTGTTGAGAACAATTTAATACAATTTTGGCGCAAGTAAGTTAACATATTTTAGTTAGCATTTCACAATAACGAAAACCATTCATGGTTGAAGCTTTAACAACTGCACTTTCGTAGAAAAATGGTTCAATTATACCTCCAGCCTAAAATCTGTATCTGTATCTGTTTTTCCATAATCACTTGTGGATTTCTAAAACTCAAAATGTGACAATTTTGTTTATTAGCGAAGTCATCAAGATAACAAGGACCTTGTCACTAAAGGTGATTATCTTTGCAAAATCACCAAAATCCAATAGAAAAACGTTCTTCGTTGCCTATGGTCTTCTGATTACTTAACCTCCTGCTATGTACAATGTACATATATACTAATAAACAGCCATATTTATTTTAATTTTAAACCATGATACCATAAAAAGCACGTAATTCAAAACCGGCGTTCTTATTTGAACACCTTTTATATTCCATTAATTAATAATAATTGGAAGACTTATTGTTTTATATAGATTTATTTGATTGAAAATTATATTTTCAAACAAATTTATAGTATCATCATCAGTTGTATGTGAATCGTTATTCACACGTATTTCTACGTATTCACTAACGCAATATCATTTTACGAAATATATTTATAATAAAAATATTTACATGCGTAAATCTGAAGTATAAAACACCCAAATAACTTTTAAGTATTCAAATGAAAAACCTTATATGAATATATCTTTTCATGAAATACGTATAGATATGTAGCGCTGTAGCAGTCTAGACATGTTTTTGGTAAAATCTAATTTCATCCTGGTTTATATTAAATGTATCACTATCGTATACATATATTATTTGAAATAAATATCATTACAAGTATAATACATAATAAAATGATAGCTTTTATAAAATGTTCGCTTTTAACTCAAAAACAACTGGATAGATTTCAATCAATTTTTTTTTTTGTTTTACTACTTATACACTTGGTCTTTATCAAGAAAAAGAATTATCACGATATCTTCGTTAAAAACAAAGCAATAAAAAGTTATAAAAATTGCAATTTTTAAAACTTTTTAAAGGTTTAAAAATTATTATATATATATATATATATATATATATTTATATTTTGTTGCTTTGATAGAGTGAAGCAAACAGTGTTATGCGCATGGATAAGACGAGAGATAATGCTTCTCCTTCCTATGCCTAATAATTATTTTATGTTTGAGCGTACTTGGTACGACTTCATGCAGCCAAGCGAGATATTAGAATAATTTTTTTCTGTTTTTAAAATATTTTTGTAGCCTGTTTTTTATTTTTAATTCTCTTTAAGCATTTTTTATATTTTACTGTAAATATAAATTCAAAATACATTTTTAAGTTACAACCGTTACAATAATCAAATTTAACATTTAACACTCCATTTTATTAATGCATATATTTTCTAACCAAAAAGAGTTAAGTTCGCGAGAAACATTTTTTTTTTAAATAAACTATATGCCAAAAAATTGCTCCTTCATAATCCGCAATTTCTCAAAGTGTATAGTTATTAGTTAATTAAAAATTAATTTTTCAAAAATTTGTAAGCTCAAAATTAAAAATCGCTGTAAAATCCAAAATAATCACTTTTTTATATTTTTTTTCAAAATATTGTTCCTAAAATGCTCTTTACGGAACCACAAAAAAACAATTGCAATCCGCAATTGCAGATCCGGAACGAGCATTTAAGGAACAATTTTTTGAAAAAAATATTAAAAAAGTGATTATAATCACTAGGCAGTGGAAAGAGAAACCTTCTCTCTCTCTCTAATCCATGCGCATAACACTGTTTGCCCCACTCTAAGCATCGAAAGCAACGAAATATATAGACGAAAGCATACGCGTTCTGCTTTGAAAAATCGCAATTTTAAAACTATAATTAGTTTGTTTTTAACGAAGATATCGTGATAATTCTTTTTCTACATAAGGACTAAGTGTATAAGAAGTAAAACAACAGCAATAGCGGATTCTGAAGGAGCAACTTAGGAGCATTTTTTTGGCATATAGTTAATCATGTTCTACGCTAAGTTCTTTCCGGTTATTTTTAATATAATTTTGCTTTCAATTTTTTAAATATTTTTCCTCTCTAAATTAAATATGTTCTTAACATAATAACCTACGCAGACGACGTCGCGGGTATCAGCTAGTAATACATAATACAAGTAAAGTATTAATAATGGCTGTAAAAAATTTTTCTTATCCCAAATATAATATATGATGACAACAGAAATTTTCTTAGGATCAGAAAGATAAAAAGATGGGAAACAACCACAAAAAAATGTTCTACTTGGCAAGGTGTTGAATTCATTAAGTAAAATGAATGTACATAAGTATGACAGTTACATTACGTGAAACTCATTCGTGGTTTTCTTTAGGTTTTTTTTTTGTAGTTATAATGATAAAAGCCTTGGCATAGGACAAACTATTATATTTCAATCTTCCTAATGCAATTAAAATAATGTTGTTGTATAAAAACAGTAATTTTAAAAATGGATTTATAAATATTTGCAGTTTCGCAATATAGAAAATATTGGAAATTAACTGTCTCACAATTGTCTTTGATAAAGCACAGTGAATCAAACTAGTTCAATGTTCATTTTCATTTATAAATCACGTGCACGTAAGATAACATTCTTTGTACTTAGAGTACCTATAGAGGAATAAAATATTCTGTTCTGAATAATAATAATAATTGAAAACTTTCATATACAGCACACAGTAATCTTCTTGGTTGAAATTCGTCATCAATTTATGTCAAATAAAAATTCCTACACAAAATATTTTTGATCTCATATTGTACATTTACATATAAAATATTATAATTTAGAAGATAAAAGACTTTATAGTTTGCCTAATTGACGTAATAAGATCTTCATTTTTTTCGATAATTCGAAATGACATCACGTATTCCCTGTTATTACTTTTTCTTTTTGCGAAATATGTAAATTAGAAATTTGAACAGAATCATAAAAAAGCAAATTCTGAAGTATATTATATTTAATGATAGTTCATACAGAAAAAAAAACTTAGCATTGACTTATTGTTTTAAGTACACGTACTTGGTATTAACATTTTTAATTATTGGAATTAATAGCAGTAATCATAATATTTTATCAATGATCTTATAATTGGTGAACTAAATAGATAAAATTATTTTTAACGTCTAGACCAATAAAACCTATATCATATTTAATGCTGGTTTAAATGTAGAACTTGATTTTTTTCCAAGTACCTACCTTTTTTCACCGGCTGGCGATTGAAAAATTTATGGTGTGCGCTCTGAGCCAACCGTACAAACATATAACATTGTCTTGGGACTCTAATAAATTAAATATCCTGTCCTTTCTTCAACATTTTAATTTTTTATGAAATTCAACGTAACACGGAAGAGAGATATATTTGTGATAGGTACTAAATTTTATCGAGAACGAAATAGAACTTTAATAAAATAGCTACCCTTTTTCTTTCTGAAAATTGTTGAAAAGTATAGATATTTATTGGTATTATTTCCAATTTTGTCTACTTGTTTTGAAATATACTTTTTAAAGTTTTTCAAATTGTTTTATTTTCCAATATTTATTTTAATTAGTAGATAAACTAATCGAAGAAGACATACATGACCTAACTGCCATAAAACTTATTAGCGAAGACAAGTAGAAGCGGTTTTTATATATGTAGGTATGAGGCCTGAGATATCGACAACAATCAGATTATTATTATTCAACTATAATTTTCCGTTTTAAAATTTCATTACTAATTAGATGATTAGTTTGACTTCGATGTGATAAATGGCTTCGGGTTAGGGATTGTTGAACAAAATGAATCATGAATCATGATTTTTGCTTATTCACCTTAAATGAATTGGGTATTTATACAACATAGGCACAACTCGTACTAAAAGTTAACAATAACAACAATATCTACAAAATAACCACAAAATTCGGTTATTAAGCAAGATAATATAGCTACATTTGTATGGAGCTCTCAGGCATCTGTCACTCTTGCACTTGTCCGGTTTTTATTAACACTTGATTTACTTCTTTTATAAGTTTTGTATAACCGACTTTGCCAGCGGTTTCCAACCATGGCTATGATGACCTCCAGAGGCCCGTAAAGCTATCGTAGAGGGTCCGCGGTAGATTCCAATGTTGTGGTCGCTTAACGTATTTTTCCTATTCGCTTTTTTGTCCTGAGGAGGAACGCAGATACCAAGATAATACAATATCATATTGCAGTGACAACTAGCACCGACTTAATTTAAATGATGCTGATTGGTTCTTATTTAGAAAGAATAATGGAAAAATTATCTCTCTTTAACTTCTTTTTATTGACAGCTCTTAAAGTTTCTCATATCAAATAAGCCTATAGAGAGAGTTGAAAGTGTCGAGTCCCTATCCCCATTTGCTAGTATATTTGACCATTTTACGTCTCATTTATACAATATTCCGTACACACACCATTTTATTTTTTGTCGTTTTATACTTAAGGGATACGCATGAAATGTTGAGGGTTTTTGAGAGGTCGTCATAGATAACATATTGGGAACCACTGATGACTGCGCTATACCTATGTGAAAATCAATTCTAAAAGAGTAAACTACAAATGGGATTATAAAGCTTGGTAAATATAAATCCAATATTAAAGAACAAAAATTGATTTTTTTTTTCACACTAATCAAATAAAGTTTTCCAACAATGAGTTAATGGATTGTAGTGGAACTTGATATTCGTTTAGATCTCAATTCTTATTTTCGGCGACGCCAACAACCCCGAACTTTGTTTGTTTTGAACTTGACCTCCTTTCTATATTTATTTTTGATAGAATATAATCATTTGAAAAGTGTCTACATTCTGTGCATTAACTAAGCCAATAAACATTTTGGAGACTGTAAAATCAAATACATTATTTTTAAAAATATTTAAGTAAAAAATTGCATATAAAATTTATGTCCTGAATAATTTAGATTGTCTAGATTCTATTTACTGTCAAAGTAATTTTTTTTTTGGTGTTTTAAGTCGCTTTAACATCTAAGGTCATATCACGACTGTCTAAACACAGACAATTTCTGTTAGTCAATTTTAACTGTTGGTAACTGTGTTTTTTCTGTTGGTTAATTTTTTCTTAGGTCTATGATCTTAAGTCTAGGATTCAACGGGAATCGAACCCGTACCACTTGACGCATGAAGCGGAGAGAACTACAGCCTCTAACCACTGCGCCAATAAGTGGTGCTAGTAAATTATATTTTATCAAATATTGATAGTTACAATATTTACGTATCTTACTTAACTAATTGATATGAATAAAATGTAAGTATTTGTTTAAAAAAATTAAAAGTCTATGTTTGTATAGGCAAAAAAACCTTGCTTGTATTGTTTTTTCTTATTAAAACATGTCTACCTATATTTAATAAATTAAAGCATTTTAATATCCCAAAAAAATGAATTTGAACCTAAGTTTGTATGTGTATCATGATATTTAAAATATATCTTTTATCTCTGTTGCCAGGGATGGCAAACCTTTTTTATTATCTATATCAACTGCATACGTATATGTATAAATAATCTTTATGAAATAACTAACGTGCCAATTGTCCGTATACAGAGTGATCTAAAAAAAACACGTGGTGGTAATAATAAAAATGTTATCAAAAACGGGACGTCAAAATTGCATCGACATGATTATCATTACAAAAGCGCGATCAGAAGTATGAGTAAATTATTTAAATCAAAAATTGTTCTTTTTAGATACTAGAAGCTTTCAAAAAAAATTTTCATTAAACGTGAATTCTCTAAGTGCAGAGAATAAAAAATATCAGAATCGCACAAAAAATAAAAAGTATCTGACCCAAAGATGCGATATATTATTTCCAGTGTATTTTTTCATGCTGAGCACAATTCGTGATTAGTTTTTCTCTAGTACCTTTCAAATTTCAAAAAATATCACTTAAGACTTTCAGAAAAAGCCCATCGTTTTTATTAATTCCTATATATAACTTGGTACTTTTGAACACATAGCACAAATCAGTGATCCGTTTTTCTTTCCAGTACGGTTCAATTTTCAGTAAATTTCAGGAGGTCAGATTTTTTTTGGTGTAGCAGTAAAGTTTTTTATCCATTTTGTGAAAATTGAATGACACTGGACAAAAACTGACCACGAATTGGTGCTCAGCGTAAAAAAAATAAATCGGAAATATATCGCATCTATGAGGCAGACATTTTTTTGTGTGGCAGTCTAATCGTTATTAAAAATAAGATGCTACTTAAGAAAATTGTGTATAATTTTTGATTTTTATTAAAATACGTTTTTATCTGTGAATTCGCTAATATTATAAATTTCAACCGTTAATTAACTTTTAAGGGTGGATTATTGATTTCGATTACATTTCTAATAAAAAAATCAATTTTTTTACGTGCCATTCAAATTTTCCATCCCATTCTTGGTCTAAACTAACCTAGTAATACTTTGATTTTATTTAATCAATTACTAACCACATATTTAATCAGCACCGTTTTATGTTAATGAAAGATTATGTTATGAAAGAATATTTGAAAAAAAAATTTCAATTTTTTTAATCACATTTTCTCAATAACCAGATTGGTGTTAAGGCGTACCTAGTATGTATTGGAATTCTTTGAGTTGACTGCGTCAAAGGTGAAGCTAAAATAAGTTCGGTTTATCCTTTGTTGCTTTTGTTACTCTCATTCTATTACCCTGTTGCAGTATTAATCAATATAAAATATTTTTACTTTCTTTTACCCGTATGTAGAAGGAAATATTGTAATCGGGTCAAATTTTCGATTTTGAGTTTTCACCGGAAATACACGTTTTGAAAAAATTAGTTTTTAGAAAAATGGTTGTGGATGTGTGTCAGTGGGTCTGTGTTTATGTGAAATCGATTGACAGGAAATTATACTTTATTCTATGGTTATTTAAGTTTTAACATTTTTTTTTCAAAAACGTGTCCAACGATTTTTTTTAAACTTGCTATAACTCTTCGAATCATTAATGCCTACAACTGAAACTATCTGAAAATTTTTTCTAGAAGAATTCAAATAAAGGGGATTCTGTGATAAGGTGGGAGTTCAAATATATACTTGTATGGTTACATATACATAGTTGTTCATATAGATATTTATACATTATTAAATTTTAATTATTTTTGTCCACCCGCGTCGGCTTTACTTATGTTCTTTTAATTAACAACGACTTTTAAATGTTAAATGTTAAAGAAAGTTCTGTGACGCGTCGCAGCTAATATTTTCTAACACAAATTTGGGATAACTTGACTGAATATCGGCTTCAAGAAAATTTTCAGTGGTCCAGAACCAACTTAATCTTGAAAATATGGAGCAACAAAGGTCATATTTGAGTTGATACTTATGTGATACATATGTATGATATATATTATAGAGTATGATACGTAAAATGCCATATCAAAAAAAAAAGTTTTAATGAGAAAAATATTAAATGCCATTGCTTCACGGTGCTATTTAATATTATGGATGAGCAATTCGCCGCAAGGAGTAAATTATAATAGTATATGATTGCTTAAAAAGAATTATCATTTATTTTTTATTCTAAAGGTTTTTTTTTTTTATAAAAAAAAGAAATTAAAATAATAACCACAAACCCTTGAAATCTCCTCTATATAATAAGACGATATTAACTTACACAATTAAAGGGTCGACTAGGATCAAAGTTTTGCAACAACAAACTGTTGTTTATACTTCGATAACTGTTATTGTTATTTCATTTCTTACAAATTTCTGACGAAATTTTCGAACATGTAGATAAAACTGGCGGTCACGTTTCATGTATTCAAAAATAAACTTTGCCATAATCGAAAACTGTTTGGTAGATTCCATGTAACATTATAACTTACAACAATCTCTATCGTATTAAAATATTCATTGTTAACGTCTATCTGTAAACAGTTTCTTTGTTCTATTATCTGTTTTATCACCAAGGTTTTGATTAGAAAACTGATTTCGAGATTGTAATGTTAAAAATTTAAAAAAAATTTTTTTTTATTTGAAACTCAAATCATTGGTTTATCCTTATATTTTTTGCGGTAAACTATTTTTATGTAGGTACTTATATTTTAGTTTTAATTAAAACTACATGTTTTTAAAGCATGAAGAATATTAATATTTACATCGTTTAGTTTTATAATTGCCCGATTATTTTATGAGTTGGATTAAATAAAAGAGATAAGAGAATAATTGCAGATTGCACTAGAAAACATTTTCATTTCAGACGTATGACACGTTCTTGGAGACAAATGAGTTTATGAATTTATTTCTCTAGTCAAGTGTTACGAGGAAAAGGAAGGATATGAGGTTGGGGAATATCAAAGAGAGAAGCTCTGTATGCAAACAATAGTGCAACATTTATTTGTCATGCAAATTAATAGCGTTGAAGTCTCGGATATTTATTAGTAAGTTTAAAGGTTAGTATAATCAAAGTTTTCAATGCAATATTTTTATGAGCGATGAAAAAATAAGGGAAAAAGAAAAACTAGAAGTGTGTTCTTTGACAACATGAAATAACAATATTAATAATGATCTTGTAATTTCTTGCAAATATTTATTTAGATTAATGACATTTTGAAATTTGTTCCAGTTTCTTATAATCTAGTCTTTGACCTAAAGATATATTATAAAACAAAGATTGCATGAAAGATCATTTAAAAAAAGAGCAGTTTGAAAAAATTGTATGTGAAACACTTACATTAGCATTTGAGGACAGAATTCGAGCTGTTGTGAAAACATTTCGGGAACAAACGATCAGTGTAGAATCGGGTTTTTCATGTCCCGATATTCTATAATGGTTTCCATTTCGTAAAGTGTGTATAAATTTTCCATAACGAGTCACCAATTTATTCACTTGCACTATGTTTGAGGGAAACATTTTTTTTTTCAGCCAACACAAATGTTCAATTTTTCAATAGAGTCGCCGTTTTTATATTTACTGGTTGAAAACTAACTTTGCATCTTGAAGTTAATTTAAATTTAGCGTACTACAATCATTAGCTGATAACAGCTATCTGTCAAATAGGCAATTGGAAGACGTCTTTTCCCCGCTTAAGAAATGATGAGAGCTGTAATTTTTATCGGACTTTGTTTTTCTTATCTTTAACCAGTTTTATTTAGTAAACAGGGTGATTGACGAAGACGAAAAATATACTTGATAAATGTTTTACGCATGTTATTATGGAATATTTTCTTATTATTTATTTATATAAAATCATTCGCTATTACATTTAAAAAATCTAATTATATTCAATGTCTTAGACTTCTTAGAGTATAGACGAAAATTTAAAGATAATACCTTGTATATAAAAAATTTGTTTAAAATTTTCTAATAGTTTCGACATGTATCAAAAAAATATTATTATGAAGCTATCAATATTTTAAACAAAAACGTGTACAGGTGGAGATGACCTACAATTTTTTTAAACTCAATTAGGAATTTATTAGTTTACAACTCAATGCCTTGTGACCATCACGTGATAATAAAAATAAAACACGAGCTTACCAAACGTCTAAGACTCTAAGGCATTGTGATATGTAAATAAACTCCTACTTATCGTTATTACTTAAGTACGATTTTAAATTTTCAAATAATATCTCAAGATAAGATAAACAAGGTATAATTACATTTATTCTTACCAAAATAATTTTTTTGCTATTGAAAATAATACAAATTTTAGTTTTCATAAAATACGTCTAGTTTCTGTTGAAGGGTGAATATTTTAACTCTTTGAAGTATCTTCTTAAATTTAATTGAATGTATTCCTATATACTGTTTACTTTTGTAAGAATATATAAAACTGACCCCGGCGACGTATTCCATGATCTAAATTAGATATCGTCAGTTAGATATACATAGATAAATACTCCGGATATTAAACAGTTGGCAGAGAAAATCAAATTTCCAAATATAATGGTTTTCGCTGAGAAAAACTGTTATTTTCTCCGAAAGAAGTTTAGCGGATTTTATGACAAGTCATAAAAGTTTGCTAAAGTATGTTTCAAAAGAAACAGTCAATTTTATGGAAATATAAAATGAACATAAGCAAAGACAAAAAAACATTTTTACAAATATTATAAAATTACTTTTATGAATGAAACATGTAAACATGTAGGTACCAATTAATTAATAGTGACAGTAAAAAAAAAACAAATTGCAATATTTTTTTATTTTTTCAAAAACTTTTTGCATCTTGTTATAACCATTTTTGATTTTTTAAATCAAATAAGTATAGTTTTTTTTAAAGTGACCTCTCCAATCACGAGTTTAATTTTTTCAATTTGCTTGTTTAAACTTAAACTTAAAATAATAAAAAATATCAAAGGATCACAGTACTTAACAACTTTATTTTACATGAAACTGACTTTTAGTTAAAAGAACATAAATCATTGATTAAAAAAATAAAACAATAATAATATATTAATATCTATATAAACATGTATATACAATATAAATCCCCTACGTATATACGAACTCCTAACTTTTACTCTAGAAATCTCCTTATTTGAATTTTCAAATAAAAACTGTAGGCAGTGATGAGCTTAAGAACTATAGCAAGTTGAATGAAAATTGTTGAAACCGTTTTCAAAAACATATGAAAAAGCACAAAAACTCATAGGAATAAATTGGAGCTTCCGGTCAAGCGATTTCAAATAAAAGCTTCGTAGCAAAACTATTTCAAATATGAAGACAAAATTCATCTGATCATCATAAGGTGATATTTGGATAAAGCTTTTGAAACGATACCGCTGTCACACACAGACACACAGAGATATTGATCTAAAAACCACTTTTTTGGATTAAGGGTAATTTACCAGTATTTCTGGTGAAACCTTGAAATCAAAAATTAGACCTGATTACAATACTTTCCTTATTATATAGTAGTAAATGAAAGTAATATGTATACAGCCAATATGTTCGTATATATGTGAAACTCTCAACCCCAACACCACCTTTAATTGAATTTTCCCAGGAAAAAATTTCGAAGAAAGGTTGTAAGCATTTATGAATCTAAGAGCTATGGAAAGTTTAAAGAAAGTCGTTGGAGCAGTTTTCGAAAAAAATTGAAAAAGTTCAAAAACTCTTAGATTAAAGTGGAGCTCTCGGTTAACCGAGTTCAACCAAGAGCTTCGCGGTACAAGTGATATAATATGAAGGCAAAATTCCAGTTTTGGTAAAATTCGGATAAAACCTTCGATATGATATGGCTTTCATACACAGACATGTCTCTAAACACCACTTTTTTGGACTCAGGGGACCTCAAAACTTGTATTTTCAGTGAAAGCTCGAATTCGAATTTTCTACCCGATTACAATACTTCCTTTACCATATAGTACCTAGTAAAAGAAAGTAACACAGAAGCAACCTATGTATGTAAATAGTATTCTTTGAATTCTTGAAAATGATATAAATTTCAATTTTATTCCGTCAAAAAAAATCATTCCTTATGGATTTAAAAAGTTTGAAATCTTTTTTTTTTGAAGATTGAGTTGAATTTTATAAGAGGTACAAGTATTATAGTTGAATGAATGTGCATAGAACAGTAATATTTGCTATGAAGGTAATTATTTTATTGTTCACATAAAATTTTATCTCAATAAAGCTAAAATTAGATTCTATCTATTTCTAGTTAACTTTCAGTAAAACTGAAAACACAAAACGCTTTCGTGCTTTATAATATAATAGCCTTCAATTTTGTACAAACATAGATAAAAGAAGAATAAAGGAAATGTAAAGATAACAGTCGTAACTATTTTAGATATAATTTTTTGAGCACGTAAAGATGCTTCGGGAATCGCGTATATACTTTCTTCTCGGTATTGTCTGCAGTATTTTAGTGAGCTCGTTTATCTTAAAATTTTTTTAATCAAAGCAATTAAATAAATTAATTGATATTCAGGTATTACTCAAAATTTGTAAACTAACATTTTCAATAAAGTGGACACATTAGTCATCAAATGAGCTTTGTCGTTTATTTGATACTGTTCAGGGCCTTAGAAAAGATTATATAAATAAGATATAATTGGTACTCATCTCATATTACGTACTTAGGTACATAAGATAAAGTAAAATAGAGTAAGACTAAACACTAAAAATACTACTTAAATTATTAAAATAAATCTATTACCAGTGTAGTTTTTTGTATATTTCCAACTAGTAAAAATATTTTGCAAAAATTTAAAAAAATTATACTTAGATAAAGTATACCAAAATTAGAAGTTTTTCAACTTTAGTAAGATACAGATTTTAATTGGTAATATAAAGTAGGTATGTGGGTAGGTACTAATATTCTATTTATACACGCATGTATTTTAACATTTTTTTCATGTTGTTACGCTTTTAAGCTTCATGACGACGTTAATCAATTGTAATTGTAAGTTTCCCACTTTTTTATTTATTTATTTGCTTAGTGTCGCTCCAGCTGCTTGGTTATTTTGCGGTTTCTTTTCAATATATCCCTACAGTTGGTTGTAGCAAGTGCTATCTTTCATTGCACTCCAATGGTCGCTAAAATCCGGGATATTCCAGATTCAATATGTCGTTTAGTTCTAGGTGTTCTAATTTTCTGTTTTTAGATAAAAGACGTTGAACTTTTCAATGGGTCTCCAAACGATGTGCAGTGGGGTTGAGGCACCCATAGAAGGTTATACTATTTTTACGTCACGTTAGTGTGCTTTATTTGAAACAACAATTAATTTTCTTTTACCCAAATACAAACTTCTCAATAGATATTTGCCTTTTTAACAACTTTAATTCAAACTCCATGGAAAAAATTAAAATGATTTTCTCTTTACTAAGATTTTGCTTGCATTTACATTATGTTACAATTTGATGAACTATAAAATAACAAATAAAATTAATAATTGATAATTAATAAGGGCGCATATAGCCTAGTAGCTGAGCGCTTACAGTTTTAAATAAAAAAAGAATGATTATTAAGACGAAACCCTAAACAAAATTTGGACGTTAAAATCACATAGATAAAATAATTTGATTTAAATACAGAAGCTTATTTAAATTCTTAGAAATTTTTAAAGATGTTTTAACTAGGAGTGTGTTAATTATTCATTGTTTTACTTATTACTGAATTTACGATGAATATTATTAAGACGGTGGCAATTTGAAATAATACGGTGTATAATATAAATACAGTGAACCAAAAGACGGTACCAATATGTTTTTAACATTCATTTATGCATATTCATACGTTACCAAATATCTTTTAAAATACTTACCCGTTATCATAACTTGACAAATGAGATATTGTTCGTAGTGTTTGGATTTTTTGCTGGTTATAGAATACGTCTTCTCACACTAAATGACGATGTCTTCTTGAGGACAAAATGCCCTGTTATTTTTAATGTTAACAGCATATAAAAAACCACTCAATAGTTTACATAAAACAAATTGAAAAAACCAAGACTCAAATACGGTAAAAATCATGCTCTTGGGTTGCTCCCCATATAACTAATTATAATAAACTTCTTTACAGATTTTAATGAATACTTAGAAAAAAAATCAATAGTAGGTAGCATAGAAATCATAATTCGAAATTATTGAGGGTTAAGGATAATTCTGATCAATGAAATGAAATTTTACCATGGATTCTAATGAAAAAATGGAAATATCTGTGAGAAAAAAAATCACTGTGAATCACTGTAGGAAAATAAAAGACATCAAAGAATAAAAAACATATTTGATGTATGTTTAATGAAGAAAATATTCTTCAAATAGTATAAAGTTCACATATAACGAGAAAGAAGAGAGGAGAAAATGAGCGGAGTTTAATTTAGAAACTCGAAAGTAAAATGTGTATGAGCTTAAATATAATCAGCTGATGAGGAAAAAACATTAAAAGTGCAAAATAAGAAAATATTCTGTATAGAAGTATATTTTAATTTATAACATTCTTATAGTAACGTTTAGAGGAAAGCCGTGTGTAGAATGCCAGATTTTCAAGTTGTTTCAAGTCTCACATTAGTTTTTGAACACACGATAGTAAAAAGTTGGATTAGGCCGATCGAAAATCTGGTTACATTATTAATATTCTAAATTGTATTAAGTGAACAACCCTTTGACCGAGATATTATGCGACTATGGTTATCCTTGAAGTCGAAACATTAGTACGAGTATATCGTATATAAATGCGTGATAAACTAAAATGAGTAGGCGTACAGTAAAATTAGTTGTCTACAAAATATTTTCTCGTTTTGTCGTTTTAATAGTACGATTTTTCTAAGGTTTGGTTTTTAAAACTTTTTTTCTCGTCTTAACATAGCAATATATTATGACTTTATTAATAATACGATTTTTTAATTTTTTTAAATTATAAAGCTTCTTAAAAGAAAAGTTACCATAACGTATTATTGATATAGTGAAGCAAAAAAGAGTTAACTTCTTCTATCTAAATTCATTTATATGAAAAGTTGGAAAAGCGTTCTTCGTATAGTAATGTAATCGTAAAGTAATGTGATCCAACACTACGTCACGGTCATGAAGATTGCAACCATTAATTTTCAATAAGAGTAAAAGAAAATTTAAAAATCAATAAAATTTATCCAAGAAAAATTATATAAGCTAGCGTCTAGTTAACTTAAGTTATTTGACGAAAGCGGAAACAGTTAATGGATACTATATGTTTGAGTATATTATAACAATCTCATTACTTACCTGTATTAATTTGCAGTTATCTGCTTAATTTGTAGGACAATTTCGGTGCCCATCTATTATAGTATGAAGCCATGAATTGAGACGCAATGAAATTTCGACTAGTTGAATGAAAATATGTGATCTCTACTGGTGTGGTCTACTCTGTGGTCACCTAAATCTGAATAATTGCTAGGGTCGTAGGTTTTAGGCATGTAAATATTGAACTTTGGTTTTTGTATTGTTAAAACAGAAATTTTAAACCTTAAAAGGTTAAGACTCCAATATTATAATATAATTTAATAATAAAACAAGATTATAATATAATAAATCAATTAAAATGTTTTAAAGCTAGTTCTGATTTCGTATGATCACAAATGAAATAAAACGTTTTTTATTGTTTGTTAAGTTACTGATTTCATCAACAGAATTTTTTTTTTTAAATTCCTTATTTTGCCAGTTACCACAGCAAATAACTTATGGAATCGTTAATGATTAAAACGTTCTAATGAGCATTTTATTTTTGAAAGTAACTTCCAGATGTATAACAAAATGCCATTTTTAAACTTAAACAAATTATTTTGACTTGGTTTGTTTCGAAAGAATATGCAATAATTTATCGATAAAACAAAAAGTTTTTTATTTTAAATTTAAAAAAATATATTTTGACATTCCATTTTATATTATAAAAAAAATATGGGCAACTAAAGGCAATGATTATTGCCAATCAAATACAATACAATCAAAAAGATTAAAACCACATACCTATTATTAACCATTTTTCTTACACTGTTCGGATATAAATAAGCTACGAAATATTTTTATTTTTTCTCTTATTTTATGCTCCTTTGTAGCTCTTAGTAAAAATTTTGTGTGTAGTTGATTAGATACGATCTGTTTTGTTTTTGCGACATCATTAAATAAATTGAATTGAAGAAATATCAAAAGAAGATGAACAATATTTTTTCTTTGGTTTCTAAATATATACATTTAATACATATTGACAGTAAAGCAGTACTTGAAAGAGCTTTCATTATATTTAATGAGTTCAGATGAATGCTCAAAAACTGAATCCGATCTGTATAATTAACATTTGATTAAAAAGAAATTTGATCTATTGCTTTTAATTAACACAGTGAAAAAGTTTCTTCCTATTGTTGCGAAAAATACGGATGCTATTGATGTCTATTAAATTACCGTTAAATTAAATCTTCGAACTCGATGAACATACTTTTAATAATTGAAAATATCTTTTTTATGGGAGATGAGGCTTTTCATTCAAATAGGATTAAAATAGACGTTCATTTCGAAACTAATTTGATTAATAATGTAATAAACCAACCATTGAAAATGACGTGAGTTATCACAAACCGATTGAAGCGTAATTTAAAGTTTACACAAAAAAAAAATGTTATAATAAAGCTTGGTTGAAACAGTGGTTGTACCTAAGGTTAAATAAATTGAGAATAAAACCTAAGGCTTACCACAAGAAGAAACTTTTATTGAACGCTAAATGTCATGGTAATATTAAACTTTTTCAGAGTTTCGTTTCCGTTAAATGTTGTCATAATCATTTCGTTAATGAAATTTTCTTGGATTCTCTATTGTTACACTTTCTTCTTTATTATATTCGTTTAGCAAATTTGTCGTTCAAATAATTGCAATGGTGATAATATAATGAGGTTTTACACTGAAATGAATTATGATTAGTAATTTTTCTTTGCATGATGATAATGGTGATGTTTTATTTTCTGTTTTCTCACTGGGGGAAAATTTACAAATTTCACTTTTATAAGGGCTTTATAGTTCAGTTATTTAACAATATTTTTAAATCTTAAGAAAGTATTTAAGCGGCTGCAATTTAATTAAAATTTACATTTCAAGACAAAATTAAAGCTTACAATAATTTTACGACTTGAACGAAAATAATAAAGCTAATATATGTGTGATGTTGCATTAATAGGGAATTTAATATGCATTTAAGTATCAATTTGTTTTTATAAGAGAAAATTCAGGTCAAGATTAATAGAAATTCCCTTTATTTATTTAAAAAATAAGTGATATATAAAATTTGCATATTTTAATATCTAAAGTTACTCTGATGTAAGTTATATTTTTCTTGACGATGAATACAAAGACCACTGTCATTTTTTAACGCAAACTTTTTACTTAAAGGAATGATTTGTGGTAGAAAATAATCCTTATTTCATATTACTGCAGTACTTACACTAGTTTTCGTTTTGATGATACTCTGTAGTATTCTGCCATAGCAATCTAGCAGTAGCCATTTTCTTGCTCACCATCATCTTCGTTCCAGATTTATTAATGAGTGTAAAGTAATTAATTTTAAATACGTAGTTCTGAATCGGCCACTTTATTTGGGTAACGAAGTTTCTTTATTGGGCTCAGAGTAAAATTGTGGGAACCATAACGTAACGAAAAAGCGATCAGGCGACCTGACCTCTTTTTTTCTATAATTCGAATTTCTTTTTAATTTTCTTCCTAATGCTCACTGCTTGCAGCCAACGGTAATTGACGAAATGAAGTGCGCTGAGTGAAAGAGAGGAAATAGAATTAGGATAGGAAAAAGAAAAAGAAAAAGAAGAGAGAGGACTGATACTACTGAAAACTAAATGGCAGGTCTGTCGACTTTACTAAATTATAAAAGTTGTAAAAACCTATACTTATTCTTTAATTTTAATTTTGTAATTGAGATCGAAATACAAAACTTAAAAATATAAAATTTTAAACAATATAAATGTAATTACTAAGAAAACATCCATTTTCATCTTTAATAAGAAGGAAATTATAAGACAAATTGTTAATTTTATATTTCTGTTTTGAAGCGTTTAGAGTTAAAAAAATACCGTAAAGAACTTCGTTCCGACAAGGGTCTCCGAATTCAACTAGTTTTTTTTTTGCATAACTATTTAATTTAGTAGCGTGTATCACTCTTTTCTTTCATTTTGTATTTTTTTTTTGTTTATACGTTTTGAGTGATACTTCTTACTGACTCCACAGAATATAGCAAATTGACAACACAACCAATATCAAAATATCAATTTTAATTTACGGACGAAAAATAACACGAAAATAAAATTAAAATCTTAAAATGAAATAAATTTTTATCAGAAGTTTAAATTAAACACGTTTTTCATCTATACTTAAAAAATATAAATTATAATTTCCATTGGCACGCGCACAACTTTCCTATGGTTAAAAGAAAAGTTATAATTATTCAATTTTAAAAAGTAATTGGCAAATAACTATATTAGAGTTTATTTTGTGGTTCTTTTTTGTAATCTTAATTAGGTAAATAACCGAGACTAAAATATTTAGAGATATTTATCAACTGCCATTGATTTAATACGTTAATACCCAGCAGTTAACTAATTAAATTGATGAAAGCCATTACAATGTATATATGATGGAAAAATAGTGAGATTTTCTGTTATGATAGGAAATAGTTGATTGATTTACGTTTGAATTATTACAAACATCTAAATCTTAGTTTTAATGCTTAAGGAATTTAGACTTTAAACTATAGTACAGTTAAAAATAATTCACTCTGAATAGATACGGGTAGTAAAAGGTGATGGGCAAGTGTAAAATGCTGAAATCAGATTTAATGAAGTTTAAAGGCTTAAATACAAAATCTTGTCAAAGGATTTTCAATGTATAACTGGTTTCAAAACTATCAGTTACTAATTACTCAAAATACCTTTATTTATTTTTGCTACCTGTTGTATTTCAGGTGTATTATTATTGTAAAGTAAATGGTTGTTACTTTGACAAAATTTAAAACATAAAATACCTTCTTCGATGTGTTAGATTTAAAGTATTTGTCTGAACACACTACATGAAAAATAAACAAAGTTGATACGAGTATTATTAGTACCTTCACGTGTAAGAAAGTTTTTGTATTAAAAAAAGATAAAATAGTTGACGCACAAAGAAAACACAATTTCTTTTTTATATACATTTTTTTGCGATTTTTACCTACAAACAGAACGATTTTTTGTTAACAAAAACTGAAATTTTGTCTTTTATTTTTTATTAAAACTTTCTAAAAATAGATTGAGTTTTATTCTTCGAGAGATACATATGTATACACTTATATGTATTAATAACTTTTAAAAAATAAGTGTAATATGTATACATATATGATATTTGACTTGTGAAATCCTTAAATACGTAGATATATGGTATGTCGTTTATGTTAATGATATATATGTACGTATTATTAAGTTCTTTATTTTATTTTTACTCTGTACTGATTTCTTTGTCAAACGTGCATGAAGAAGTATCGCTCCAAGAATAGTTGTCTTAGAAAATATACAATGAGGGTTGATTAACGCGTTTTCTATAACCAATATGAAAATTAAAGCTAATTAGGTTGGTGCATATAAAATTTCAAATTTTCTTTAAATGTGAAAGTTATCTCCCTGTTTTGATTTTGCTTTTGTTTTTGGCGTAATATGGTTTATAGCTGTAGTGTTCATTAACAAAGACACATTTAAACAAAGAAGATTTTCTCAGAAACGTTAACTCTTTTGTTATTTTATTTAACTCTTGCAACGATATGAATTCAACCGATATTTGTGTATTTTTTTTATTTGAAAAAAAAAATGCTACTATGAATTGTAGCATAATTTGAAGTTAAGACATTTGGTTTTCTGTATAAGACTTCGCAATCCCAGTAGGTGCACATACAGTCAAACAGTGGAAATTTGTTAAACGAACGGTAGAGTTTGTTTTTTTTCCGTATATTTATTTCAAGCCTATTTTTTCCAAGACAGCCTTTTTTTCCACAACCTACCTGAAGACATAGCCAACTACAGCATAAAGCTCGGCTACGCAGTATAAATTACAGATGTAACGTTGAATTTTCATATTTTCCACGATAACTCGAAAATCCTCACACTTGGCTATAGGGATATGAATTATGAAAATGTGGGGAATTTTAAGAAGAACCAAAAAAGGCAAATAAAATTAGGTAGTGCCATTTAAAAAAATTGAAATTTTGCACAATTAAGCACGTGTTACTTTACGATGCACTTGGAGATACTTAGTAACAAAATTTGATTGTTTTTGATATTCTCGAGTGTAACAGCATCTTTGAGCTCTCAAACGAGCCTATGTCGAGCTTCCAACACAAATTATTGTGGGAGTTATGGACCTTTTAGAAGATGTCCGTTTGCTGCGAAATTTTCAAAAAAAGTATTTTTTCTCGAAAGCCTTAAGGATTAGATGAGATCTTGTTATTATGAAAGATGCTCAGAATTATTAACTCAATCGAGTTATGTAAAGAAAAATAGGGCATGCCATTTGAAATAACGATTTTAGTGCCGACTTCCGGTATAACCGGAAGTGCCAGAAAACTAAAAATATTTTAGGAAGGTAGCTCCAATGCAGTTAGGTTATATTAATTTGATGTATTTTAAGCATTATTATAAAAAAATATATCAACTTTGTACACAACTTCCTCCCCATATAAACTTTTACTGTGCCAAATTTCATACTTCTCCGTCCGTGTATTTTTCGTAACGAGATACCACAAGTTTTTCCTTCATGTATCATAGTATTAATATATAGATTCCTGTCAATCAATATTGAAGATTTAAAATGCATAAAACACAAACATTCGTCTATGTAACAGTTTCAAAAAATAACCAACGGTAACACTTTGATGTATTGATTTATATATAAAATGCTCCGTTTGTATGAGAATTTGTTCCCATCAATAAAAAATGTATTAATTGCATGAAATTAATTTTGTTCCTAGTATACAAGTGTTTGTTTATAAATTAACAAAATGATAAAAAGGAGCGTTATTTTTTTCCTTTTACCTATATTTTAAAATATTTTATTTTCAATTGAATATTCATTGTACTTTTTAAATAGAATTTATTAGTAGAAAAATTGCGCCGAGAAAATTAATTTCATGAGGTCTTTGCATGTATTTCAATTTCATTGTTCAAATTTAATTTTTCATATGATAGAAATTCAGTATTTCAGTATTGATTAATTATTAACGAAAGAATTCATCTTTTATACTTTAATTCAGAATTACTTGATTTGAATTAAACAAATTATATTTTCAAATAATTTTGAAACTTGAATTAATTATACTGTCGTTTATTTAAATATAAATCATTTTCATTGCGATTTGAGGGAAATAAAAAACAAAAAGGTCTACATTGTAACATTAAAACAACAAGAACGTAAAGTTGTTTTTGAATAATTTGAAAAGCTGTTTGGATGCAAATAAAAATTGTTCTCATGCACGAATAAATTAATTAAAAACTTTGAAAATTATTTCAATAGGTGTACGTGAAATGTACAGCTGATTAATTTATTAAAAATAGAAAATTTGATTTCTTCTGATAAAAGATAACGTATAAAAACTTGTTTGTTATGTCTGAAATTACACTCAAAATAATTTGGCGATAAAAATATTGCTCTAATTAAGAAGAGTTTTTAATGGAATTATTTTAAGCATATTTTAAACATTTTAATATAATGTTTTGAAATTAATTTTCTGTATTTTATTTTCGCCTTCCACAGTTCCTGCGAAATTCAATAAATCATCAAGTTTCGGGTGTATGCTTTTACGAATCGCACAGTGAACTAATATATCATGTTTACAATAATGAAACGTTTTAGATATATAACGCTTATCTGCGAGTTAGTACCTAGTTCGAGAACCTTTTTTACAGATAAATGATCAATAATAATATAATAAGTGGCTTCAATGTTTTATGGCTATAACTTATCTTAAGAAAAATTTAAATGATAGCGAAATTTTAAAATATTCAACTATTTTTAAATCCCGGTACTCTCATATAATAAACAAGCCCTTTCATACACGTATTTAAGTATTAAATATTTGAAAGTACATATTCATTTAGACAGCCGATAAATTTGGTTATTTTAACCGGTGCGGTAGTTTATAGTTTTACTTTTGAATTCTCAACTCCGAATTTAAAAAAAAGTACATTTCACAACACATTAATACATAACTTCACCAAAGTGCAAGCATAATATTGACTTGAAAGTTTGAAACTATACACAGTAAATTAATTTATATTATTCATTGATTGATATTTATATTATAATTGATATCAAGCCAAGCAAACCTAGATATCATTATAATTGAATTAATTTTTTTCGAATTTCACATCTAATATAAAAGGTAGAATACTCCAATGTAACTTTGAATGATTAATAAGTAAGACAAATACATATAAAAATTACATCCTTAATAATATTATAAACGTGAAAGTTTGTAAGAATGGATGGATGTATGGATGTTTGTTGCTCTTTCACTCAAAAAGTACTGAATGGAACCGGATGAAATTTAGCATAGATATAGATTATAATTCGGTGTAACATATAGTATACTTTATACCCAGAAAAAATGTACGCTTCCCGTGGGATAGATATTTTTTTGTTTTTTACAGAGCAAAAGATTAACTTTTTTTTTACAATGTGGTTGTTCAGGGGTCAGAGAATGATATAGGTTACTTCTTATACCGGGATAATGAACGGTTGCCATGTGATAGTAAAACAAGTATGCATTCTATAGAAACCGAGAATTTAAAAGCGGTTTTGTTAAAGTTCATGAAATAGAGTCTTCACTCATTTTTCTTAAAAAGGCTTGATTTACTTTTTACACAGGAAAGATGTGCTATTTCCATGGGATAGATATGTTTTTTGTTTATCACAGAGTTAAAGATTGATATGATTTTTGCAATGCGGTAGTTTGGGGGAGATGACAAGACAATTATATCCTACAGGAACTGTACATTTAAAAAGTATCGGTAAAGTTCGTGAAATAACTTTTTAACGCATTTTCCTCCAATTTTACACAATAACGAAAGAAATCTCTAGTTGAAATTAAAAAATTGGGCGTCAATATAAATAAAAAAAATTATCAGAAACAATTTTACTTTATTGCACAGCTTGAAACTAGTTTTTTTATAGTCCTTGAGTAAGATTTTCACATTAGTCCCCTAGTTATCAAACAATCGTTTTTTTTTTTTTTTTTTTTTTTTTTTTTGAGGAACTTGATTGAAATCCTTAAGACCAGAGAAAATTTTATATTTATCCAAAGCAATAGTTTTATTGAATGTTCTATAGTTGATGAGAAAAATATCGATTAAACGAAAAATGCAAAATCTCAAGGTTGGAAAATAATTTAATCCCTCCAATTGAATTAAAAATTACATTGAAACTCGTACACATGCATCAATTATTTGAACATTTGATAAATTTTATAAAATATTTTTTTTTTAAATTTAAAATATTTTGTACAATCCTTTATCAATTGCCTAAATGTAATTTGCTATTTCAAATGTTATTTCCAACAGTGTTTTTAACTTTTCTTCAAAATAGTTTCAAGGATTTTAATGAACTAATTATATAACCTGCATTTATATCAAGATATTTGTTACTCTGATAGATGTACGATTGCTGAGGAATAACTAGATATTATTTTTTGATGCCAAATTAGCTAAAAGGTTTTTTTATATATTTTTCTATGAAAGTTTCTATTTATTATTTAAATTTGGCAATGCCCAGCGAATCAGGAAGGTATATCAGCTAGTTTTTCTAATAAACTTGAACAAATGTACCCAATACTATACGTACCTATATGTTACTTTGGGGTTATTAATTTATTCGATCAATTAAAAATCAGCGCCACTTAATTTATGTTGGTGCCAGTTTGCGCTATAAAAATTACTAAAAACTGACTAAAGTATTGTGTTGTCTACTTGACCCTCCTGAGGACGAATAAAAGGATAGGGCAAATAGACACGTTGCGTGTCAGACTCCGAGTCATTCGCTTCTATTTTTTACACTTATTATCAGTAGTGACAAACCTAAAACAAAAAAACGACGGGACGCCTGGCTGATACAAGTCATCAATGTACTATTTGTTTGTATTATCTGGTATTATCCATGTATTGTTTTCCATGAAATTTTCATTTTCGGTGATAATTCTTTCTCTATTAGTTTAAGAAATTAACCCAAATAATTAAAATACGGAACACGCTGTGTCTTTTCATAGTTCCTGTTTACTTTTTCAGTGTTAAGCCCATTGTAAATAACTCTGTTTTCTTGAATGAATTCAAATTCAATTATTTTATAATTAAAATATTAATCTTGACTAACACTAAACGAAAAAATAAAAGAAATTAATTTAAAAAAATCGAATCTATTACATCAAAATTCTAGAATAACAACGTATTATATTTTGATGCTGGTTTTTTAGAATTAAAAGTGATTAATTGATCAATGATAGCTCAACTTTGTCACATTTCAGTCTCGTATTACCTACTTTGTATAACACCAAATTGCCACTGAAAAATGTGATTTCGTATTATATTTTACCATAAAGCGAATATGGGTGATTTTCGTCAATAAGAGGGGTGGCGTTCTTGTTTTCAGTGAATTACTAATTTCAAGAGGAACGAATTCAACAAACGTACCGAGAACAATAAGTACACCGATTTCATGAGTACTTTTATAGATAATACTTGAAGGAGTATCTAAAGCTAGTTTAAACGCTTTCTTGGATTCATTGTATTTAAAGTATCGAGCATAGAAAAAATATTGAGTTCAAACTCCATTTCTAGAGAACTTGATGTCGCTCATCTCTAGTAACCAAGAATTCAAGTTTTGAGCATGTAAATATATTTACAAGTACTAGACATCCGTAGAATACTGAACCGTTAAATTTAAATAAAATTTTTATAACTAAGAACTTATACATAAATCCTAAATCTAACTTTTTCAATAAAATGCTGTGTAATTTTTAAATTAAACTTAATCGGTCAAATTCTTAAAGTTTATTTATCAACTTAACGAAATAATTTTAATAAAAAATAAAAATTTATTATTAAGATATGAAAAACTAAAATATTTTTTAAACTTTAAACTATCTTTATGAACTCTAATAAAAAACAGCAACTATAACACGACTTACCTGTTATGTGGCGCTTTTACGATTACTTTTAAAGCTCTCGACATGGTAAAGATTTAATACGGGAAGAACATTAGCTATCAAAATTTTTTAATTTTGAAAGGTAATGTTTATATAAGAATAAATATGATCATTACTTTCAAGGTAAAAGTTTTATATTACCTTGATAAAAATGAAACGGGTAATAATTGCAATATTGCTACAAAAGTGTGATGGTTTAAATTTTTAATCGTATTACATATACATTGCACTGTGAGCTTTATCTGCAATCCTTCGTTTACTAACACCGTAATTTATTTACATATAAATACTTTATAAAATTCTTTATACTTAATTGATATTTCACTAAAAATACTTCTTAGATCCTAATGTATAATAGCTTAATAAAAGCGTGCTTAATATACTTTTGAAAAATATTTAGAAGATTTATGTATAAATCAACCTAAATTTTTTTTTATAAAATAATGAAGTATTTAATAATACAAAATCTTATTCCAAGAAGTATTCATAACCTTTACCAGACTGATTAACTTGTTAAAATTTAAAATTTCCTCTTGTTTTGATTTTATTAATGATTTTGAGCAGTTAAAAGACAAGACTTGCTAATGAAGTAAGGTTTATAAAAGTAAACGTTCATTTAACTTGAAACATTCCATTAAAAGAAAAAGCATGAGTACTTTATTTTGCTGTTTTGATAAAACATAAGCTTCAGAGCACATACTTTTAGGGTAAATCAAACCCCAGTACAGTAAATAAATATTTGTTAGAAGAATATTCGTTCAACAAGCAGTTTAAGCTTTCACTAAATACGATTAGTCTTCAAATCTATGAGGCTTTAAATGCTTAATACGAACGTCAAAGGAAAGAAAATTTAAATTTTTCAAAAGAAGCTTGCATTAGGTAAATATGATGTTTTAATATTCGACGACATTTTTTGACAAAAATTTTCCATAGATAAGTTTATATTTATAATACGAGTATTATCTGTTGTGAGTCTCGGTATAGATGCAAAATTATTCAAAGATTAAACATGTAAAGAAAAACCACACAATGATGTTAATCCTACCATTTAAAAATTTCTTGGGATATTAAAACTTGCGTTTAATAATTTTTTTTTAAATTTGGTTTAAATTAACTTCTTTTTTTTAAGCCAACAGAAGAATAAGAAAATAAATTTTAATTGAAAAAAGGAATTGAAATAAATTGACTCTAAAAGTTGCTAATCGTAGAAATTAATGTAATGTAAATAAAATACTGTAAAACTGTAAATAAAATAAGTAAAAAAAAGTCTTAATATAACTATTTTTTCTTCTTTTTCTAATCTATAATCATTTATATAAATTTTTATTAAACTTATTTTCCATGCAAACGATATTTATTTTTTGCTTGTTTGTAAGTTTCAAATGACTAACGGAATAATGACGACAATCGAATGAGAATGAACAAACTATGAATATAAAATTTAGCCGTATGATTGATTTGTAAGACCATGTTATTATATAACTATAAGTACCAAATTTAAGAGAACTCCAGGAATTTGTTCGTAATAAGAACTTTGGGTAATAATTGGGGATAAATTTTAATAAATTAATTGAAGTTTTATCTAAACGGTCAATGAAGTGAAAAACTGGGTTTCATAATTTTACAACTAAAATCATTATCATCGTAGTGCTACAACTATGAAATTACTATGAAAGCTAAACTTAAAAATAAATCAATGGATATGTTGATCGCTATAGTTGTAGAGCATTGAATACGCGTCTCCACTCTCAATGGTAATGTCATCCGTCTAATAGAAAACAACTAAATAAAATAAGAAATGAGAACTAAGTAAGCCATAAAATTGGTTTATCTGCTATTTGATTTCAAAACAATTACCTCTGCAATCTACATTATTACATTTGGAGACGAAGACTTCAAGACCATGATTGTTATCAAGTGCTGTACAATTCCAAAATAACAAAAATAAAGCAATGCTTTTGCGACTTGGGTTTTTTTTCCCCAAGACAGTTTTAAAATTTACCTAGAGACATTTCTTTTTATTCAATAACCACACATTTACATAATCTGTAGTGATGTGCAATCAATAAAAATGTTCACATAAATGTTCACAACTATGACTCTTGGATGAAACTAATCCAGTGATTAATGCCTAAAAAAAGAAGAATCAAAAATATATTTTTCCTCTACTAATAGAAAAGCCTCTCTTTAGAAAACCATTAGCTTGAAGGTATTCCTGAGTTGTTATTCTTAATAAAATTTCTGAAATGATTTTTTAGATATTTGGGTTATCCTAAAAAATTCTTTCTTTTTCTGGTAAAGAGGTCATAAATAGCTTATATTGAAAAACCGATGAAGAAAGATAAGAAAAGAAAGCTTACAAAGTTAAAAGCTCTAACTAAGCTACTTCTGATATTATGTACCTCTAAATGAGCCTTAAAAGGTTATAAAGAAGGTTTTAATATAAAGCCGAACATAAACTTTACTTTGCATCAAAAATTAAAAACTTTAATAACAATTAGTTTTATTATAGTTCAACTTTTCGGTGGTGTGGCGCAGTGGTTAGAGCAGTTGTTTTCTCCGCTCCATGCGTCAGTTTTATCATAGATTTTCTCGAAATTTTTGTGGTAATTAGGTACTTAATAGTTGCATAAAATATATTTTTTTGGTAGATGTCAACTAAGAGGGAGGTATAAAAACAGCCCCTTAAATATTTCATTAATTTTTTTTTACCACTTAAATATTTTTATGTGAGCACAAAAAAATAAATAATATAGAATTCATTAATTTTAATGTTATTTTGAAAAATTTGTTCCGTTATCTTTATTAGTTTTTGAGAAAAAAAATATTTAAGTTAAGGGTTGTAACTCCTCAAGCTCCAAAAGTAGAAAGGGTAGCGATCTAATATCTACATACTTACTACTCCCACCTAGAAGTATATGTGGAGGAGAACAAAATAAACGTCAGCATAAAAAACATCCTGGCCCGCTGAGATAGGCTTATTTGGCTAGACCCTTTTCTGTTTCTAAACAGTCGTGATATGACTTTAGATCAGTGGTGAATTTAGATTTTATGCCACCTTAGGCCCTATTCCATTTGTCGTCCTTCTTCTACATAAAAGTTATTTTAAAAACAATATAGGTATCTATTTATGAATTTTTACTTATCAAATATCATTTTAAATATACCTCTTCGTTGGTTGACTGTATATGTCCACTATAATATAAATCTAAATTGAAGCAAATAGAAAATTTATAGCATTATAATTTTATATAAATTTGTCATTAAACGGAAAGTAAAGAAATTATTTTATAAATAAGTTATTGGAAGCAGTTAGTAAACACATGCTAGGTAATTACACCAAGCAAACGAACATATGTCTATGAAACACATACTGTATACGACATATTTAGGATTCTATATCATTATTGTGTTTCATTCGTTCAGTGATATTCATATTTATTGAAATCCTAAACTGACGGATTGTTTCGATATTGGGAGTGGTTATAACTTCATATAAAGCTTTTAAAAATAGGTAACAATGCAAACCATATACAAATTTTAACAATTTCTACGTTTGAATGAGTTTTTTGTTAAAGAGAAGTTCGCTGTAATAAGTTTATTCACCGTCAAAATTATTTTTAGTACAAGTTCGTCATTTAAATTTTACTGAACAATATGTCTATCAGTACAAAAAGAATCCAAATCTATTTTTAATTTATTTTTATAATTTTAGGCTTTGGACTTCTCGTTTCTAAGTTTTTGTCGCCTCTTAAATAATGCCACCCTAGGCCTGCGCCTCACGAGTCTAGGCGTAAATTCAGTACTGCTTTAGATGTTAAAACGATTTAAAACATAAAAAATCATTTCTAAAAAGATATTTTTTTACTTTTAATCCGCCCCACTCCCAACTGGATAATAATCACTATTATATTAAGTGAAGTTAATGTTCTTGGAACAGTTTTAAAATTAAATGAGTAAAATATAAAGCATATTAAAATGTTTATTTCAATCGTGTCTCACAACGCTTGGTTGAGTCAAGTTGATGAAGCGTTGTTTCCCTTTATCTTTCATAAGTCATGTTGAAGTTAATGGTTTTGGATATAGGTTTTTTTATTAACATTGAAACTTATTATTTTAAACGAATAAGTTAAAAAATATGAGAATTAATTAAGTATTTTAAACTTTTATTAAATGCAATATTTATTTTAAATACATTTTTACTAAACGATACGTAAAACATATTCAAAATAATTTTTTCAAAAGAAAACTTTAGCAAATTAATAGCCATAGAATGGGTAAACGTATTGGAAAAATTTCATATTTCATACAATCTAAATGTCGAAGTTTCAACTCGCAAAATTGCACACGTCATTTCAGTCATTTCAAAAAATGCATCATTTTCGGTTGAATCTATTTTATACAGCATATAAAAGAACTGGACAAAACATAAATGTTCCATTCTATTGATTTTAACATTCGAAACACAAGCAATTCAATCTTTCAACCACGTGAATGCGTATTTGCATTGTTCACTTGAGTAATTATTTAAAATGGGACTAAAAACCCAATAAAAAATAAAAACAAATAAGGTGCATTTTCAAAATACGCACAAGAGATTGGAAAAATAATTACATTTTAAATCAAATAATTAAAATTTAACAACATCTCGATATGCATTAAAAAATTTTCGCTTCACTGACAAAACTGTCGATATTAATTAAGAAATTACGCAAGATGTCGGAGGTAAATAAATTGAATGGGACAGAAAAAAATCATTTTTCCCTGGTGTTCAAGTTTGTTTAAAAATTACGGCCATTAATCACAGTTGAATAATGTTTTTCAATGTTGTAGTAAATGGGCGTAAGATTGACATTAGATGAAAGACACAAGAGAAATTGTCTTACCGCTGTTTTTAAACATGCAAAAGCTAGTTTGCACGTCAAGCGATAATCAAATTTCGTGTGATGAATACCAATTTAAATTGTTGACAAAGAAGATAAAATGAAGACCTTTATGCTTTAAAGTACGACGTTCTAACGCAAAGAAAAAACTAGAATAAAAACACTTAATTAAAATATCCATGAACTACTAACTGTACTAATTAATACGATTCAATTCAAGTCTACGAAAATGGTATCCTTCAAGGTATGTAAGATTTATGTATATCTAAGGTTTATTTAAAGTATTTTTCAAGCTTGGCTAGACGTAATAATGATATGAGATAAATATTTTTTCAAAAAAATGTATAAAAAGGTTTAAGGGTTTAACAGTAAATGACTTGACATTTTATATTAAAATGTTCAATAAATTGGACATCACGTTTTACATCAGTAGGTTATAGATATTACCATTTTCAGTGAATAGAGTTGCCTACAAATAATTGATTGTAAATATATTTCAGAATAAAATTTTAAATCATTTGCATTTTAATTTGTAACTAAATATTTGCGAAAAATTGTTTTGTGTTTTAAAGCTCGATTTCAAGCATATATTATTGATAAATGGACTTTTTAACGACTAATAAAATATTAAGCTAGTTGGTCCATGAGAACGTTTCACACTTGTTATTAATTTAATATTTCAACAATAGGTATGCATTTTAAATATTTAAATGTTTTATTTTTTATATTATAATGAAATAAATATAAAATAAGTAAATAAAACACTTTTGAAAAACATAACGTAAAATAGTTTTATTATACTAAGTATTGATATATTTTTAACGTCTATGGTCATTTTTTTTTTAATGATGAACTATTTTGCAGGTTTTTCTATTATTTTTTTTTTAATAGAAATTGTGTTTTTATGCACGCGAAGTTTAAAAAACAATTCTTAGTTTTTTCAACGCTTAAAAAAATAGCAATGTATTAATTTAAAAGATCAGATGTTCTCAACCTATGGTACGCGTGTACTACAACGCGAATGTTAAGCTACTAATACTCGACAAATAAATGAAATGTTTTATTTTCCAAGGTTGATTCACAATCCCTTCAGTGCTATAGAAGATATGATTGCAAAAAAGTCCCTTATCGATTTTATAAGGGTCAGTGGTTAGCATTGCGTAGTAATGTAATTAATAGCAAAAATAATGTAGGTACAATTTATAATATGCTTAATTCCTAAATATTTAAATGAAAAATATTACTAACAGATAGCCCGACGCTCTTATGTGCTTATTTAGAAGTGAAGAAAAGGAAAAATTACTTTGCAGCTATATGATTATTTTTCGTTATTAGAGAGACTGCATTATACTAACTGCATTTATTTTCAAATAAATAATACTAGCTAGTTTTTAGCTAGTTTTGTATTATTATTTACTAAAGATAATTTTTTCAATTTAAACTATTTAATTATTTTATTAATTTTCATATTATTAACGCAAGAAAAATAAAGCATGTACCTACTTACCCGAGTCAAAAAAAAATTAAAATTTTGACCTCAAAAGCCTTAATTTACATTATTCTTTATTTACATCAGCACTCAAAATTCTCATTGAGGACAATGAGGTCTAAATGCTTACCATCTACTGATTTGAAATCCTAACTGAGACCTTAAAACTCTTATTAAAAGGAAAATTATATTTTGGACTAAAAAATTTCTAATCGAAAAAAATAAGTCGTATTTATACATTTAAATACGGAATAAGGTAAGTTTTACTTTTTTAAGTTATTAATTTAACAATGTTGGTAATCAAATCTATATACTCGTATTTTTACAAATAAGTAAATAATATTTAAAAACTCAATAAAAGAAAAATTAATTTTTTATCTAAGAAAGAACCCTTTATTATTCATTAGCTCACTTATTCGGGGAGTTCTAATTAAAGGGGTATATATGACTACATCATTAAATTTGAGTTAAAATAAATCTTGAACAACAATATTGTGTGAATTAAAAAGTGGAGGTGATGAAGATTTCATAAAAATTAAATCGAATGAGAATTTTGAGGTTCAAACTCGGATAAAATAATTCCTATACATTTTGAGGTTCTTGATCTTGAGGATCAAATTTGGATTAAAAGTAAAAAGGTCTTACTATGATTGAGAGGGCCAAACTAGGATATCTTTCCATAATTTTTTTCTCTGATTTATTTTATATTATTTAATTATTTAAGACGTAAGTTAACTGCTGTATTAAATGGGGTGACTTGCCTTTTTAATTGGGTCGCCTGCACGTGGTGCCCCTGCTTTTACGAAACGACCAAACTTGGCGAAATCTCATCCAAACCCGTCAATTCTGCGTCAAACCAAAAGAGGAAAATGCCCAAAAAGAGAGACAACACCGGCCTTCCTAAGAGCCAGCACGACACCCTTAACGCTGGAGGGTTCAATACTTCTAAATTTTAGAAACTTTAACGTATGCTTGATAAACCAAGAGTAGATATATTTATCAAAATGGAAATCCTTCCTAGAATCCCCCTATCCTACGATTTCTCCGAAGTGTCAGTCGCAGCTTTCCAAACTACCACGGGACACGACTACCTATACGAGCACTTGTATGCTCCCTCTACAATTGGGAACCCATGATTGCCATGCATTTGGGCAACTGTCCTGCACTTACAGACATCAGGAATAAAAAAAAAATAAACCAAGCTCTACTGGACGGCACGGCGCCGCACCGAATGGCAGAAATGGTAAAATTGGGCGTTGGATAACAAGAACAAAAAGTATTGCACAAAATAAGTTCTCATTTGAATATAGTAAGGCTTAAATTAAAATGTGGCGAGAAAGCAAGGAAAGCCACAGAAACTTCTCTGAATATTAACGCAACCATATTTGTTCCATTGGTGGATTTCAAAAAGTTCTTAATTGCAATAATAGAGGAACGGAAACGATCGAAACTACAAACCATAATGCTACACGATATTTGGAAGTCATCCAGCACTAACAATGAATACCAAAACCTCACTAAAAATGCACAACTCACACATACCCAGAATTCGAATAGAACATACACAGGTCACCCACTCATCTATAATAAAAAAAAAAAAACAACTAAATTTGGAAACTGCCTCGACCACCTCAAGTTCACCGTTGAGCACCTATTATGCTGTAGATTAAGACGAACACAGATATTATTAAAAAGAATTGAATAGTCCAATGGCTATAGATAAATAAGAACTTTGTCGTATTCAGAACTATTTTATAATAAATATGTTTAAAATCTACCGAAAACATAATAAATACATTTTTTGCTATATCTTCTGAATGACTTAGCTTTACCATTTTTATTGAAATTTTCATATCGCGTTGGAACCAATATTTATATGTTATATTTATTTGATAACTATTAGCATTACATGATAACCAACCACCTAACAACAAAACATTTAGGTTGTCATATTATATCGAATGAATGCATAATGCAATATTTACTGCCTTGATTATTTGACAATCGATTTAAAGAAAAAAATTCTTTAACAAATTCTCTTTACAACCCTTATAAAATGATTAAACTTTCTATAATATAATTACATTTATGTTTAAATTACAAATGTATTATGTTTCATATGTAAGAGGATACATGTGTAGAGGAAGAAATTTGTATTTTTGTATGAAAATCAATTAACATATATTTCAAAATTAGACCTGATCAGTTAGTAAGACCTGTGAACTGAAACAAGAGAGTTACAGTTACATGGTGATAAAAATGTTCCATTTGGTATTAAATACGAGTTACCAAACTTAGGTAATTTAGGTGATTGTTAGCTGTTACTTAAATTGTTAATTTGTGAGTAATATTCATCTCTTATAAAAAGGTATATGCAGTTGATACAAAGAAAGTAGAAACAAAAAATATGAGATAATTGATGATATGATTTTCACATAAAATATGATTTCATTATTGAAAAATTAATAATTAATAATCAATAATAATAATAATTATAATAATAATAATAATAATAATCAACAAATAATCATTTAAGTATTATAATTTATGAGAAAATGGAAAAACATTTTCATTACTTTTAGATTTCTTTTTGATAATGATAATTGTTAAATATTTAATAACTTTAATAAAATCTTAGTCAAATTATCATTTAATGCACATTTCTTTCCAATGATTTATCTCCAAGCGGAAATATAATTTTTGTTTGAGTGATTTATATCCGTCTTTGCCAATTTATCGTTATATTTATTTTATTCAGATATTTGAATTATGTAGAAGATACATTTTAACTTAATTTGATTTTTTCTGAATATTTACGTGACTATTTCAAGAAATGTAAAAAGGAGAAAAATTAAAATGCACGAATATGAACGTGTACCTATATAGGTACATTGCCAGGAAACTTCTCTTTCAATATTTTCTTTATATTATAACATACTGAGCATCTCTTATTAATATTACATTTATTTTAATAAATATATTAAATCAATTTTTGGTGCATTAAATTTCACGAAATAAATTGGTTGATTTTAATAAATATTAACAATCCATTTCCTTTTGATGGCAAAATTTCATTTTATTCAGAAATTATAAAAATTTTACCGGAAATGGATTTCAAGATTTTTTGTTGTTCACTTTATATTCGTTTCAAATTCAAGACATTAGCAACTCTCAACATTCTTACAATTCCTGTATTCGTAAAATCTATATTGCTCTTAGCTTTCATGCGAATCAAACTGAATTGTTTTGAGTTCAGTGACGAATTTAGTGACAGCTGCATATGAGTTTACAGATATGTTTTTCTATATGCAATACCTCTGTAGTTCTGTAGTAGGTATCTGTAGTTCTGTAGTAGGACACATAGAGCGGAGATCTAACAGATCTAACCGCTGTACCACGAAATGGTCTGTGTAATTGTTTGCTTAATTTTTCAGCCTTTACAATAATTAAAAACTGATTTTAGTTGCAAGTTGCAACATACATGAAGGTATGTTTAATATTATTCAATTGTTTTTTTTTAATCTAAAAACGGAAATTTTATTACATACGTTTATAATCAATCTTACGATTATCTACGCCAACTGTACTAAAGTAGATACGTTGGTTTTGAAACCAACTCAACAATAATAATTATTAAATATTGATAGTTCACTGGAGACATACGAGTACCTACGGTGACCTGTCTTCCTTTTACCTAGCAGCCACTTTTTAAACCTAAATCTACCTGGTTGTACACGCTAAAAATAGAGTAAAATTGATCACTAGACTAACCGGCTAGCATTAATATCAGTCGCCGAGTAAGTTGCATAAAACGCAACAACTGACTTAACCACTCAATTTAGAAATTTTAGTCGTAAAGATGTTACAATCAGAGCGAGAGAAATGCTTAGCAATCGATAATGTCAAATGCACAACGGTAGTAATCTTCTTGTATGCATTTATACCTATTACCTATTACCGTAAACGATTTTTATCGACGATTAAGCAAGCAAGATCTTGGAGGTAATATTATATGTAAGATTGGGGTTTGCCAAAGACCGGGTATTAAAAAAACATTAACTTTTGTTCAGTTTAGTTAAACAGTCAAAATTGATGGAGTATTTATATTTGAATATATAATATTTCTTTTATTTTATTCTTATATTTTATTACGAGGAAACTTTAAATATTATATCACATTTTATTTCCATTATTGCAATTTCTTCATTTGTTGATTTTTATAAATAAACTAGTTTAACTTTTTCAATCAAAAGAAACTATTAACTAATAAGTAATACTAGAGGTCGCCCAGTGGTCGAAATTCGACCATAATTCGTTACAATTTTTACATACCTAATGGTACTTTGAAGTGAGTTTTCTTCGTTCAAAAGTAAAACAAAAGTAATTTTGTTTAGATTTTTTCATTTAAAAGCCAAAGATAAAAAATTGGAAATAGGCTGCATAAGTCCTTATTAAAACTTTGAATTAAGCTCAATCAACGGAGGATAGATTCCTTTCTGCGAAATATTGTAATAAATAAACATAATATTTAAAAATATGTTATAGTATATTATGTAAAAATATATTTTTAATAATAATACTCAATAATCAAATAATCGGTTAAATTTGTTTCCTTCAATTTCAATAATTATAATTTCAAAATTTGAATTCCTCTCACAATATTTTCTTTAAATAATGACATTTGGAATATGGTTGAAGTCTGTGGTCAAACTGAACAACTGACATTTAAAATCACGTATTAATATATAGATAACTAATAAAACTATTAACTAATTTATGTTACGTCTATGTCTTTTATTTATAAAGTAGCTCAAGTTAAACACATATTGCATGCGACAAAAAGGCGAAGCTTTTCAGCAACTTTTCAATGGTTCGTTGAAAATTGATTTTAACGAAGACTAACATTTCTCAATGACGATCCTAGATGATATTTGAAATAGAAAAATTTATGACACATTTTAACGTCTACTTTACCAACTGTCTAAAAATAATATTAGTTTCATTGTTTTATAGCTCTATTTGCTCCATAATGCGTGTCAATGTGTCACAGATATCAAATCAACTTGACTGTAAAATGAAGGTTGACAATCTCAAAATAGCATAAAAGATTTAAAGTTGTATTTGTATAAAACAGGCAAATCATATGCTTAATATGCTTCTTTTGAGAACGCTACTTGTTACACTTATATTGAAAGTTACTCATATAAATGTATAACACGCGTATTTTTGAATTGAACCGTTCACACTGAAATATAGTCTATATAATATAATAAAGGTTAATTATGTAATAGCCAATTTCAACGATTTTACGATTTATCTTCAAAATAACTTCTAAGAACATTTGGATTTTTTTTTGTTTTGTTCATCGGACGCTTTATTTCTAGCATAGGTGACTAAATATTTCCAAAATTCTTTATTAATTTAAAGAAAATAACATCTTAATATTGACAACATAAATGGAAATATGAATAGGTACCAACACTCAACAGTCTTACAGAAACAGTGAGTAGCAAACATGTACAATTTTTGTTCATTTGAATAGTTCAGCGAATTATGAAAATCATTTTTTATGTGTGAGTGTCACACTTACTTCAGAAATTTTTAAATGGCTTCTTGTGCAATATGTTACATGCATGCGTAGGTATATACAAAAAAGATCTGAAATGAAATGGTAAACATGTTAATACAATAAAACAGTTAATTATCAGTCGAGTGACATCCCCGGCGAAGTACGATATACCTGCATTAACTTAATTTGAAAAATATAATTTTCAGTATTTTTTATCGTAAATTACCGTTATACCTACGGCATTCTAAAAAGAAGTTTTGTTATGGTAAATATCTGCTACGACGCGTCACAGAACTTTCTGTTATACGAAACCTTTACTTTCTTTTACGTTGGCTTGCTTTTATTGTATACTATCTCCCACCTTCTTCCCCAAAACGTCCCTTATTTTTTTTCCTAGGAAAAGATTTCAATAAAAGTTGCAAGCCTTGATATCTACTAACCATAGCAAGTTTGAAGAAAACCATTGGAATCGTTTTAAAATAAAATTAAAAAAGTCAAAACCCCATGGATTAAAGTGGAGCTTCTTGATGGTTGATTTTAACAGAAAGCTTTGTGGCAATAATAGATGTAATATAAAGGCAAAATTCCAAGATTAGTAAAATTCGAATAAAAACCACTTTTGCGGACTAAGCAAACCTCGTGTATTTTTGGTGATGACTTGGAATTGAAAATGCGACCCGCCTAAAATATTTCCTTTACTATGTAGCAGTGAAGCCCAAATTTAAGCAGATTAAAGCAATTGGGCCCAATCGGGCCCCACATCACCACCAAAATTGACAATAGTTACTATTGCAAATGGAAATAATATGAAAGACTATATCTAAATTTTTAGTATCACTGGTTTTTTGGTACGATTTATTTTTCCAAATCAATTATGTAAGCAAAGAACTTCAAAGTAAATCTATAGATGTATCTATTACACTGTCTTCTTTTGAAATATTTTTAAAATGGTAAAGCGACTACAGAAATAGGTACTAGATTCGAACAGGTTTTAGCTCAAGCAGAAACTCTTGCAGAAGATTTGGAAATATCTACAGAATTTCAAAATAAAGGTTTCGAAAAGGAACGAAAAATTTCAATTATGAAGATGATGTAGAACTTATTGTACATTCGATAAACGTATACAAGATATCTTTTTTAATTTCGTTTTAGATAAAGCTTCAGAATCATTAAAAGATAATTTTGAACAATTGAAAAATCAAAATTACTTATTTGGGTTTCTGGAAAAAATTTCAAAATACCAGAAAAGCGCTTCAAAAACATGCAACTAAATTAGAAATTTCTCTAAAATGTTCTAGGTTCACAGAAAATGATGCACTAATTGTGAAGGAAGCTGCTATGATATGCTTCAATAAGACAATAAAAACAACTCGATTTTATGAAGCCGTGAAACCTATGTATAACCTCCTCTTCAAAGTTAAGCAATTATGTCGATTGAAAGTGAGAAAAAGCAAGGAAGTTGGATTTTGAAAAAAGTTATAGACGAATTTACAGAACAAAAACTTAGAAATATGTAAATTCATATGCATATTCATATTCTCGTTGGCCGTTACATAATGAATTGGTTTGAATGTCTTTTATTGAAGCTTCGACCGAACAATCTGGAATAATCTAGCCCTTTCTACGGCTGTTCGTCACAACATAATTATTTATTGAATTTGCATTTTACTTAAATTATTATTTAAATACTTAAAATATAGAGGGCCCGCATTTATTGCATTCGGGCCTAGTAACCCTAGTAATAGTAAAAAAGTAAAGTTACCATTAAGTTTCTTTTGGTATGCTTAAAGCAAAGCGGGCGGGAACAGTTTGTTTCTTTATTGAACATGCTATTTTAGATAAGAAAAAAAGTAATTTTCGTGTTTGGAATGTAAAAATTCTTTAGAAAAATTGTATGACACATATCGATTCATGCCTTATTTCTTTCTTTTTTTTTTGAAGAACGCTTCCGATTTTTCACTAAGCTAAGCAAAATAACAGTGTTACAACTTGCAATATTATAACTTGGTACGTTCTTTGGCATTAGAAATCTTCTCTATGAAATATAACTGGATATATCACACAAGAATGTGACGCAAGAAATGGAGACGGCATTATATATTGAAACACAAAAATCAAAAAATGCGTTGTGTGAAAATATTTCTAGATTCACTTTAATTTTAAAAGCTCGTTATTGTATCACACAAATAGTCGCATAAGCGTTACCAATCTTATAGGAGAGCCTTGAAGGAAGAAAATGCGATAGTATCGCTTCAACAATATGTGATTGCTTTTTTCAGCGTGGTTAAAATTGAATGTAAAATTTTATTTTTATTTTTACAAACTCAAAAACATTTCTTGTAATTATTTAAACAAATACTTATATAGGTACCTATAGTATTATTGCACTTTAAGAATCTCGATCTACTTACAAATTCTGAATGACCAGCACCCTTTTGACTAATAAGTGATAATAGAATACCACCACTGAATACGAATTAGTGCCTTTCAATTAAACATTCTTTATTAATAGTTTGGAAATACCATCTTTTTGACCAATTTTCAGGAAATGCTGAATAAAATACAATTTAAAATTATAGTATCCAAATCATTTGTTATAGTCGTGATATATAAAAATATTGCAATCATTGAGATTATTTATATAAAATATACAAATAAAAACGAAGTATAATATTTTTATGGTATGTAAAATAAATGTTAACTAATTTAATTATGTAATAATTCGACATTTCTGATGACTGCTTTGAAAAAATTTTTTGTAAAACTTGAAAACACTATTTTTATATCCCAATCTAATAATAAATATAAGGAAGGCATCCATTTTATTGTTTTTGAATAACGAGTATACACTAAGTTAAAAAAAAATAAGAACAGATAATAATTCCCTTTAAGATGTATTCGAAGAATTACGAGCCCATTTTATCTTCTTTGTTTTACAAGTTCTCATTTAATACTACAAGCCATCATCTCTACGTCTCGTTAAATATTTTTTTCTGATCATCACATTTACATAATTATAAACCAGTATAAAAGACTAATTGTCTTTTTTGTGAGAATATAATAGCGGTTTCCTGTCTCTTAAGTTCAAAAGGAGTGGTAAAGAAAATTCTATTTTCTTTTAAATCTAGATGTTAGTTTCTTCACTTAGATAAATTACCTTTGTATAAAGATCTCATTATTTTTTCATAAGCACTTGCCGCTTGATATTTATTTTTAATATTTACATTTTTCAACAAAATACTTGAAAACTTAAGTTGAACTTATTTAAGAGTATTAAGTAAATGGAAAATGAAAAGCTTACCTTCTTAAATAGTTTAAATGAAAGAAGTTTTATTGAATTTTTTTCTCAGAAATTGGTTTTTTCTATCGTTTTCTTTTATCACATACAAACAACATCGAACATAATTATATACAAGGTGCTATTAGGAAAAATGTACATAATTTGCAAATGGTTAAAACTTGTTCATATTAATACCTATTTCTTATTTAATTCACATAAATCTGAATGTAACTATGCTCTTAAATCTTAGTAGCATAGATATGTAACTATGTCTACAGTTTTGTTTTAGTTTGTAATAATAATTTGTTGTTAGATTGAATGTTACAAAAAGGACATTAAAAATCGATTTATATAATTTTAGAACCAAATAATAGCTAACGTGAAAAATATAAAAAAGAATATAGAAAATAATTAAATAAGAAAGATTATAAATCGATTTTTGATGTCCTCTTTGTAATATTCAGTCTAACAACAAATTATTATTATAAAATAAAACAAAACCGTAGACATTATAGCAACATAAGTATGCTACTAAGATTTAAGGGCATAGTTACATGAATACTACGATTTTGTAGCTATAGCCAATTAACCTCTAGAGTGGTGCTACCAATAAAAAAAACAACAAACTTATTTATTTCAAAACAAAAACTAGTTATTTAATATACTATATATACATATAATAATACACTACAAACTTAAGGGTTTTTTTTTTCTAAGAATTTAAAGTAGTTAAATGTTGTAGTCGATTTTTAAGCATTTTATGGTGGCTTTATTTTGTGCGTGCGCAGAAAAATGGCGGGCGCACACTGTGAAACGCTATATGTGTTTAACGGTGTATTAAAATAAAACGCTTAAAGGGTTTTAATGAAAAAAAATATTTGCTGCGGCACAGTACTTTCTTTTACTTTCATTTATGAAACTCACTATTGGTTAAAAAAGCTTTAAGTACTTTATAACTATACATACAAACATAACTATAGGACTACTTTATATACATACAGCTTATAATATACATATTTGGATGTACTAATTTCCAACCTTCACCGTAGAACCGTCCTTATAAAAATTTACCTAGGAAAAATTTTCAAATAATTGAAAAAGCTCCAAAACCCGTAGAATAAAGTGGAGCTTTTGGTTAACCGATTTCAACGAAAAGCTTCGCGGCACAACTAGATGTAATATGCAGGCTAAATTCCAAATTTGGGGAAATTCGTTTAAAGCTTTCGATACGATATGGCTGTCACACACAGCACACACACCACCCACAGACATGATTCTAAAAACAATTTTTTGTACTCAGGAGACCTCAAAACATGTATTTCCGTTGAAAGCTCGGATTCGAAAATTCGACCCGATTACAATACTTCCTTTTCTTTATAGTAGTAAAAGAAAGTAAAAATTTGGTTTCTAACCAGCCGTAATACCTGGGCAGTGAGCAAAGGGCAAATTCTCTCATCATTCTGTTGCTGAATTTCTGATTGGAAATTTCTAGCCAGTATTTATTTTACTGCTGTCTCAGTCGAATTTTCATCACCGTTTTGACAACAGATTTGGTGATAGGTACCCACTATAGGCTTTGGACATTTTATAAATACTTAAAAATAAAACATTTGAGTTTGTAGTATACTCACATTATTTATTCATTTTTTAATATTTAAAATTATTTATAATTTTGCTAACATTCTTAGCTACAAAAATATATCATATCGAACTAAAATTTACACATTAACATACACTCAAATGAACATAGTCCTACTTGCTTACAAATTATCTACGCTTATCCCAGAACACTCTTTATATGACACGAATAAATTAGACTGTGGTTGAAAATAAAACATTTAAAAGTATTTTATATCGTTGTCAACCGTTTCTTTATCTTTTTTTCATTGAAGAGTTTCAAAAGGCCTTATTTCATCTAAAATCTCCTTATTTTATTTGTGTTTTTAACTCGCACCGTTTTTAATATGCAAATCCGTATAAAGAATTGCTTTTATTTTACCGCTATATTATTTAACTGTTTTTTTTAACATTAAAAACGTCTGTCTTCATTCTTATTTACAACTACCTAAACTTATTTTGTTCGTTAGATTTTAAAATTTACATTTTTCAATTAAAGTATAAGTACAAAATTTCCATTAAGTTTTTAAAAATAAATAATTTTATAAGAACACTTGTTTCAAATCAGTCAATTTTAAAACTGAAGGACACCCTTGGAGACAAAAGTTACTCACTAATTAATTAAACCAAACCATTTTAATCTATCTACAATATATCTAAGTTGATTTTTGGTAAAAAGAAAAACGGTTTTACTGTTATTTTAGAGTTCATTTATTTCACGTGGCAGCCTGTTGAGTTTTTTGAAATAAAAACAACTACTTGTTTTCTAATGTTAAAAATCGTTTGCAAGTTTTGATTTTTAAAATATAAAATAAGCCTTGTCAATATTTATACTTCTTTTTCTTGTGATTTTTTCTGTATTATAAATTTCTTACAATCTTCGTATTAATATCGCATTATAAATTAAGAGTATAATATATTAATTTTTTTAGAGTTCTTAAAATAAAATCCAAGTTCAAGTAAATTGAACTTATTTATTGACTTTGCACATCGATAATTCATTCGATAAAGATGTATTTCTTGTGTTAAGTCAATGTGGATCATTTATCCAATAATGAAAAAAGTGCTGCATCTGATCTTAGACTACTCGGACCACCAGCAGTATCTTTTAGAATATCAGCAATTTCTTATTAGCTTGTGCAACTCTGAACAAATCAGGACTATTCACATACGCGTTTTAAAAAGAGCTTTCACGGGTAAGTAAATCCTAAATTTTTAGTAACAATCCGATCTGATTATCTAGTAACAGTCGTTCATGGTTCCCACGAAATGCGTTCGTTTTCGATCTAGATTTGATTTTATCGGTTCTCTATCGATTCATGCGCAGTTTGATAAGTCGTGTGCAGTTCCAAGTCCAGTTTCGCTCTCACTTTTCACTGTCAACGTTCAATTCTTGTTAATCCTCGTATAGTTCGGAACAATTCTAAAGTCGTTCGAGGGAAAAAAATCCTAAACTTGTTCATAACTGAGCCCGCGCTCTTTGATAATTCTGAATCTATTTTGAACTGATTCGTAATCGGTTCAGAATGAGACCCGCGAACGAAGCGTATTGTAGCACATTACGAGACAATTAAAGTAGGTATGCCTTATATGGTATATTATAAGCAAGTGATAGATAAAAGAGGGGATTAATAATCAATGAATCAATAATGAGCAATGATCAATAACGATAAGTTCGGGTGTAGATTGGTAAATTTATAAAATAAATGGGATAAAAGACGAAAAGTGTTTTAATATCTACTGGCAACCCTAAAAACCACCAATACACAATAATTATACTTTATGAGTTTCATTGAAGCAAAAACAAAACAAAAAAATGTTTCTGTTGAAAAATACAACTCTTATAATTTCGCCGTATCCATTTTTCTACTATGTTATGAAGTACTAGCGGACCCGGCAAACGTTGATTTGCCTGTTTGTTAGCTTGTCTGCTAATAGTGGATTCAGAAACCGTTTTATTCAATAACTACCATAAATATAGATAATAAATAACATTTAAATTTAAGTAAATCATCAAAAAAAGAGCAATGGGTAAAATTGAATGCATAGCGCTTAAAATGTTTCTCTAAAATATGTAGTACATTGAAGGCAAAGAGATTGAAAGGTTATGATCGTCTTAAATAAAAAGAAACAAAATTTAGAGACTAATAAAAACTCCTTCTTCGTTAACTGTTACTGTTAACTGTTAACAGTTACAGACGTAAACTACAAAGACGGTCTGCTCTGCTTACCGCAGTATTTTCTCGAGTAGTATCTTAGTTTAGTTCCTTAGTTTTTTAGTCTGTATTCTTTAATAATTTTATCCCCATATCCTTAACAGAATCGCCAGAATTAATATTATTATTTTTCAAACCCTATAGTTTAAGTTTTTAAATATTCAATAATTTTGTTTTGCTTCATAGCATAAGGATAAAACACTATGAAGCTCCAGCGAAGGGCCTGGATACGATTCCGGATCCCATTTTTTTTTAATAAGAAAAAAAGATTTATAATATTTATTCACGGATATATTTTAATTTGAACGTTTTTTATTTTCCTTCAAATACAAAAGGAATTTATGACAAAAATATCAACATTCTTTTATTTTCGTTTTCAGTCGTTTATATTACAACACAATAATAACTTAAATTATATAATTTGTATTTTCATTGTTTGAAATTCAAAAAAAAAATGGGATTTTGACACTTTTCTGGATAATTATTTCAATTTTTTTCTCCACAAGAACCATCCTTAGACTAACACAAATATTTGGAAAAAAAAAATTATCCGAATTGACCCATCCATTCACGCGTGATGCGATGACCAAGGAAATAGCGATTCATTTATATATATATATAATGGGATCCATCTTCCTCCTACGATTTGACTTTTTCCTTATCCCATTTTCATATGCCCCCAATCTCATCTCAAAATAAGAGGTTCTTAAGGATACGTTGTCGTCTGTGATGCTCATGTCTTTTTTTAACTATAAACCTCATGTGATAGATATGTGATCTGGTTCCTTTTGGTTCCAATCTGATCCGGTTTTTCTCTGGAGCTGAGATACAATGGGCATAAAGTTTGACTCATTAAATTGTCTCTATAACAGCACTTTCTTATGGCTTTGATTTCAAATTTCATAAATGCATACAATGAACAACTTTTGTATGTAAGTACTTACTTTAGTACAGCATTTCATAGAAACCGGAACACGGCGTGAACAATGTAATAAGTTCTGCCGCAATCATAATTGAAAAATGGTCTTTTGTAGACTATGTTTGTATGAGCTTGCGATTTTTCTGATATTTACTATTTCAAACTTGTCTTCTCGTTTTTGACCACCATGAAATTTTGAAACTGTTAATATTGTGCCGCGACCAAAAAAAGGTTGAACATCACTAGTTTAGAATTTAGATAGTACATAGATTTTAATAGAGCTACAAATCGCTACATTTTTGCATGTATTTATTGATTCGATTAAAAAACATTTATTCGAAAATAAAAGTGATTATTGTTGTTGTGGCGGGTTAGTGTCGATAATTATAATAAACGTCGATAAAAATGAATTCTGTGATATTCACCTCAGCAAAAGGGTTAAAAGACGGTCAATTATAGCGCTCGCAATGGTGTTTTTATATGAAAATAAAACAACTGATTCATAAGTGAGAAATATAATAACATTTTATACCAATTAAACTTTAAAAAAAACTAAATACACAGCGAAAACGTTCCTCATATCTATAGCTGACTGTAAAATGTGAATATGTCGAATAGCATTTGCTTGTTATCAAAATACTACGTGTAAAACAATATGAGATTTAAGAGTTGGTGTTCACATTTATATATATTGGTTTACAAAAAAAACTTTAATAGCTCATGTTGCGCAGTTGTAGGAATTTGTACTATATTTGGTTTATCACACGAAGCTTTTCATTGAAAATAAAAATGTTGCATGTTTTTGCAATATTAAACTCGAACAATAAATTAAAAAAAAAAGGTTTTTATATCATCTACCATACTTTAACTATTTCAACTATTTTTTTTAAAACTCGATCGTTTGAAATGCAATTAAAAAAAACCATTATAGATACATCTTTTCGGTTTCAACAGGGTTTTCGCTGACGGTGCCAATGAATTTGTTATAAAACTTTCACTTTAGTTTGATCTAAGGTTGACGTAGTACCACAAGGAAATAAAAGAAGACACATTAGTTCGATAAAAACAATGAAAAGGCGAGGTTTGTGTAGACGTTTCTTTAAAAAAAAAAAGCAATAAAGTTGAGGCAATTACATTAACTTGCAATGACAAAAACAAAGCAGATTTCAAACGCAAGGGTAGATATGTCCGTAATTATAAAATAAAATTATAACGTCGCTACTTTTATACTCTTACATCGTTTAGTTTCAGAAAAAAAAAACTCCTAATAAAGTTTTCTTTTTGCAACATTTTACATATCATTTAGAAACATGAGAATTCAAATATTACAAATTACATGAAATAAGTAATTTATAATGTTTTAAAACAAATAATTTTCTTAATGAATAGCGATTTATAGTTGATCATTTACGACAATCCCAATTCTCAAAGTCCTCAACTAATTTGCTTAAGTTCCGCTAGAATTCTCCGCCTTTTCTCTAACGTTATATCGTTCGTTCTACAACTAATTAATTATAGAAACCACGAGCTTTAGAAAGAACACATTTTTGCTCACTTCATAAACTTATATTAAAAGTTCGTCAAGTTATTATTATGTGCATATCATAATGTTTGCACACATATTTTTAAGATTCCAATTATTTTTTTATTTTACTTACAGAAACTTTTGTTCCAGTCAAACTAATGTATAAACTAATATAAACTAATATATAACAATGGTAATTATTTAGGTAAAAATAGTTTTAAAAAAAATAACTCTTTAAAAAAATTATTTTAACACTTTACAAATCATTGTTAACTCTTATTCTCTAAAATAAAATTTAAAGTCACTGTATAAAATATAAGATTGGTGTACGGTTATAATATCGGATTTTATTTAAATCCAAAAGTTTATAAGTATACCTGTTTTCCTTATGCTTTTGTTAGAAATTTTCATTTTTTTATAGCGGCTCCAGTTTTTGTGAAATGTACATTAAGGTTACTATGGTCCAAATGACGCACGTTTCATGAAGTGTTTTATATGCTCGTTGAAATTTTGTGTGGTAGAGTTAACGTTTTTAAGGATTGATGAATCCGATCCTTGTCCGTTATTTAATTTTTGTGGAAGGTGAATCGGTATAATGGCAAATTTTTAAGTTTAAAATGTCTTTATTCGAATAGATTCGAATAGATTTGAATTTTTATATTTGAGACTATTATGGATGAGAGTGAAATTTATGTTTTATAATGAATTAATTATTGAGATTTGTAAAGGTTTTTAATATTGAACTAAGTGTTAAGACCATTGTTGAGTATCGCCTAGTTTTGAACCATTAATGATAACTAAACCCGCTCTGAATTATCTTTTTAGTTTTGCATCTATTGATTAATTTTTATGCGTCACAAGAAGAAACTCACGTTTAATTCAACATTTCGCTTGAGCGTGAAATTTATCGATTAATTAGGTACATTTTAAGAATTTGGCTTTCATCAATTTCCAACGAGGCATTATTTAACTATGGAAAAAATAAGAGTAATATAGAAGGAGATGATTTAAATATTCTAAAGAAATGATTAATTTTAAAAGGATAAGGAAAATATACAACTGTAGTATCTACTGAATAGATAAGCTGGTAATCTTGTGTTGGCCTAACTTATTTGGGGACTTCAGGTATTGCGCATAAAAGAAAGGTGCAAAAGAATCTGTTCCAAAATTTACATCGCTTATATCTAAAAAACGATGGGTTTAAGAAAAAAAAAATATCATTTGTAAAAACTAAGCTACTAAAATTTTCAATAAGTTTGTTTCTATACATTTTTGCGATTTTTTTAATAGTTTTTGAGATATAAGTACGCCCTTGAAAGTAGTGAAAAAACCCGTAGTCAAAAAGTCTCTTCCTTCCAACGCACTCTACAAATCATTCATTTATTCTGTTAGCTCGCTTTAATTGGTTACTTTATTTAATTAATATATAACTAACGGAAGTTCATATGCAAAAATGTTCAAGGATTTTTTGTCATAAAATTTCACTACTCATCCACCCTTTTAAGAAACTCCATGACTTATAAGATTTAATGATAATCTAACGGTTGACTGGTTTGTAGAGTGCGTTGGAAGGAAGATATAGGTACTTTTTGACTACGGGATTAAGTTTTGATGGCGTATATAACCCAGAAACGACCAGAAAAATCGAAAAATGTATAGAACCAAACTTGTTGAAACTTTTAATAGCTTTTATTTTACTACGAATAATTTTTTAAGCCCACTATTTTTGACATATAAACAATAAAAGATTTGAAATTGATCGAGTTGTCATAAAAACGCATTGTCTTTGAAACTGGACCAATGTGCAAAATTTCAACTATGTAAGATAAGAGGAAGTGATTTTTAATTCAACTTCTACGATATAATCTAAACAAACAAACATTACAAATTAAATAAAAGCTTGTTAAAAGTAAGGAAACTTTTTCCGTCTTATGAATTATTCCTTATTTTTTTATCAAGATTAATGCATCTTGTGTATTTTTTTATTTTTTTTACCAGGAAATATATATGTATCCTTTAGAGGTGATATATCATCTGGGAATAGGCCTGGTCACATTTGATATACGAGTATACATTTCATTAATGCCAATCCAATTTAAATTTACATTAATAAAGATCATTTGTTATAAGAACAGAAATATGAAGTTAAGCTTAGTTAATGACTTTTTAATGTTTTATTTTTTACAGTTAGACTTTTGAAGTCATTCTGTAATTCATTCAAATATTTTTCCGCTACATATGAATAGTTATTGGCTACTTTTGACTTGATTTAGACTTAGGTACTAGTATAGTTTATATAAAGCTTTTCACATTATAGGTAGTAATAGGTACACTATAGACTCTACTATCAATGCTTCATTAATAGCTAGCGGTGCAACTCGGTTATTGTTTTTATTGAAGACTTTTATTAATTTAGTTTGAGTTTCTAGCTAAGAGTGGATGTATGGATTTATTACACTCACCCCAGGCAATAGTATTCCATAATTTACAATATTTTCAAGTAAGGTGTGGTAAATTATTTTCAAAGATAAATCATTAAGATACCATCGCAATTTATAAAATATAAATAGAAAAAATTTTATTCTTTTAATTTATTCGTTAATGTGGTATTTCCATTTTAGAAAATGTAGGTAACTATTTTTTTTTTGTTATAGGCTACGAACAAACAGTGGATATTCATGAATCATTAGTGTTCAGTACTCCCGATGGTATCTCTTTAATATCCATAAGAATCCGATATTTTATATTCACCAACCTAATATTATTCTTTTTGATAGATCAAAATGTTACCAATATTTGATTTATTTTGTATAAGTACTTCATATTCATATTTTTATGACAAAATCTTTTTTACGAATCAAGTTTTTGTTCTGTAAGATGGACTATACCTACCTTTACTTAAATAAACTTGAATAGATGTAAATGTATTTTTAGTAATGTGTTTAGTAAGTAGTCCTTTAACTTAATATTTTGAATTTTGTTTGTTAACATGCTTAAGTAACTATATTTTTACAATATAGGTGTGCATTTAATTAAATGTAATAAAAAACTTCATTAGATGTAAAATGTAAGACGGTTTGTTATTTTGTAAATAAATATTATATTTTTATAGAGTTTGAAAATGAACATTTTTTTACACACTGACACACGTAGTAGTATTTTCAAAGAATACACAAAGAAAACATAAAATTTAAACAGAATCACTTTTAAATTAGTCAATGTAGATTTTATGTAATGGAAATTAAATGCCAAAACTGTTGCCCTTAACAATGAATTTGTTTCCAATGAAAGAACCATTGAACGAAAACGCGCTTCATTAACCAAATTTATGTTTTAACAGTCGTGGCAATTCTTCTATCGAAAATTATTGCAAAACGCGTAAAATATCTTCGCACTTAATGAATTTTTATGTGAAGGTATCGGTTTTTATGTACGGTTTTATTAGAATCTCTCCCAGGGCGTCACTAATCGTGACACATTTATTTCCAAAAATAAGCTTTTATTGTGTCTTCGACCAGTTTCTTCGTTTTCTTTTACGATCTCCAATTAACGTTTTCTAATTACTCATTCGCAATTCGTTCAATGTCTTTCTCATAAGATTAAAATACAAAGGAAATGGCAGTAAGAAAAAAATTATGTTTTCCCACTCAATTTTTTCTTCTTTATATATTTCGTTCAAAAGTTATCTGATTTATTCTATGCTACTTATTTTTTTTTCTCAAATCAAAGCAATTGAATTCAATTCTAATCAAAGCTAATTAAAATGAAATAAAAGCATCTGAACTTAAAGAAGTTTGATTCTTTTTCTTTCTTCTTGAAAATTAAATATTTTAAAAATTAATTAACGGAGATAATTTTTGAACTAAATTATATTAAAAATAATATTAATAGAAAATAAAAATGATAAACAAATTGACATAAAATATTATGATTTTACATATTGATATTTGCGGTTCTTAACTAGGACATTTTTATAATTGAAATTATTCATATGTTGTATTCGTATATGATAACATTAATGACTTGAAACTTTAACCACAAGCTTCCATTGAGAACATATATTAATTATCAACCAAAGGTAAGTACTTAAAACCGCTTGTATTACGTTTAAAACATTTTCATCCAATTATGCGGTTAAAATTTAAAGTAAATACCTAGAAAAACTGGAAACCTAACAAAATAAAAAAAAAACTTTAAATCAAATGTTTGACGTACATTTTCAATGGATTTTTAAACTAGGTAAGTTCATACATATATAATATTATTTGATCTTTTTAAATACTGAAAAAGTTCTTGAATTCAATTTTTTCAGTGTTGGAAAATTATTGGCTTAAACTTTTTTGTGCGTCTTTTGGTTTATGGTTATAGTAAACTTTTTAACTGATATTTTCACATATATTTTGATGAAATTGAAAGATGAAACTTAAATAAAATTATTTTAATTTAAACTAATATCTTAAAGTATAATTTTTAAAGATAAATAAGTATATGTTCTGTAGGTATATGTATTGTGAATCTACATCTCTGAGGCACTGTAAAAACGTCTTACTTTTTTATGCCTTCATAAAATTGCCAAAAAAATTTACCTAAGAGGGTTTTAAAGTTTGCTTAGTATTAATTAAAATGAAAACTGACACGCGTAATTGTTTGTAGTGTTTATTTATTTTACATTATACAAATTATGCGCCGCATGTAAATGCCACTACTTTTATTGAATAAGTAGCCTTTTATTCAAGACTAGAAAATACGTCCAAGTAATTGATGAAACTGGATCTATGTCTTACCAAGAGATGAAGCGACTCGCTGAAAAAAGAAGTAAATGACGTAGTTCTGCAAACCAACCTTCGGGTAGAGCACAGAAGAAGAAGAAATACGCCCAAAAAGTATATGCTACGCCGTGACACAGAACTTTCTTTTACATGAAATTCGCTGTTGGTTAAGAGAACATTAATAAAGTACACGATTGGTTAAAAAATTATAATAAGAATAATATATTTATATCAATATAAACAAAGTTACTATATATGGAACCACCTATTAGCGCAGTGGTTAGAGCAATTGCTCTCTCTGCTTCATGCGTCAAGTGATACTGGGTTCAATCCTCGTAGAATCCTAGACCTAAGATAAAGTTGACGAACATAAATGTTCTATGTTTAGAAAGTCGTAATATGATCTTAGATGTTAAAGCGACTTAACGCACCCTAAAAAGAACTATATGTATAGCCTCTATATAATACATGGGATAGTATTAACTTACAAGTTCTCCCCAAAACCCCCTTTATTGGAATTTTCCCAATAAAAAGTTTCAAATAAAAGTTGTTGACTTTGATGAGTCTTCTAACTATAGTGAAATTAAAGAAAATAATTCGACCCGTTTCGAAAAAAATGGTAAAATTCAAAAATCAATTGGTAGAATAAAGTGAGACTTTCTGTCAACCGATTTCAACCTAAAGCTTTGCGGCACAACTAGATAAAAATATGAGAGCAAAATTCCAAGTTTGGTAAAATTTGGATAAAGCTTTCAATACGAAATTGCCGTCACATAGACATTAAAAAAAACATTTTTTGGATTCAAAACGTGTATTTCCGGTGAAAACTCGAAATCGAAAATTCGACTCGATCATTGTATGCATCCTATCTTTTCTGTGTAACTTCTGGCGTTTACTAAGTTTCGTCCCCCGGAGATCCGAACCGGAGGAAATTTTACCTCAGAAATCATTTACCAAGTGAGACATAAGCATGTGTTACCTGGAAACCCAATAATGACGTAGTGTTCCCTATTATTTCTACATAAGCAACCGCCCAATCTGGGACAAGCGCTGTTTGTAGCCCCTTTTAACCTGAAGAAAAATTAGATAGCTGCCAAACGTATTTTAAATCTTAATAATGCCCATTAAAATTATGCAAAAATTAATAAATCCATTGTACTTGACAGCTATTTTGACACTTGTAAAAAAATATTAATCACATTTATTACACAATAAAAAATCTATTTTAACTCATCAAATAGAAAAGAGCTAATAATCTTTAAAGTTTAAACGGTTAAACAAATTTTATTGAACCATAGCTAAGAACACCCACAACCTTTCAGACAAAAATAACTTTATAAAAATCGGTTCATTCCTCAGGGAGTTTCAATATTACATGTTTACATACAATCAAATACAAAGATACACACATAAAACTTATAACACCTCTCTGTTTGCGTCGGAGTTTCATAAAATAAATATGCCTATAAATAAGTTAATTTTAATAAAGTAATTTTATTATGAGAAAAAAATTTCACGAAGAACATACAAATTAGTAAAAAAAAAAATGATAAATGGTGTATAGAAAGCCACTCGCTTTGTGAATCGTTGTTTTTTGAAGAGAACTTTTTCCGTAACTTGAGTGCCGTAATTATTAATCTTCTTTATTTTAAAAAACTAAGGGGGCAGATGCAGTCGTAGGCGTAAAAAAGTAATTGTCAACAAAAATTAAAATCTTTCGATAAAAGACTAATTTTTAATGCCAAGCATCAAATGTCAAAATTTGATGAAAGTTGTTTTTTAATTACAGTGGTCACCGACTTGAAAAAAAAAATAGTTTTGAAAAAAACCCGTTAAAATTTTTATGAGAACCATCGAGCAAAGTGGAACAAGTTATATTTTTCTTAATTATTAAAGTGAAACTTTTTATACATCGTCTCAAATTTTTTAGCCTGTTTTTGGCATGTCGCTAAATGTAACACATTCTCGGCAGGGACTCAACAAGTGTTTGGTAGAGCTCGTATACACATTGTTAGCTATATATCATGTCGTTTTTCCAGGCCTGTTGCGAGAGCTATTACTGAATGTAATGAGCTATTTTCCTCTCCATGACAACGTTTTAGTATATTATAAGTGGTCATTAATTGTCAATCATATTTGTATTTTGATCATTGTATCAATATAAATGTTATTGTTCACTTGATCATAATAGACAAAGATACAGCTAGTGAGAATAGTGCAAAAATATCCGACGGTGATGTTACAATAGATAGCAACAGGCAGATGATCGATTTAACAACAATCAACAAATTCAATAATGAAAATAACATTCGAGTATTAACATCAATAATAGAAATTAAATAAAAATTGTAACGGTGCGCGTCACGTCAGACAGTGAATTCGTGCCACATCCCTTTCTTTCTATTCTCTTTTCAGTTTTAAAATTTTTAATTACTTAAGTGCCTAAAATCCGATAAAAGTTTCACTTACATCGTGGTTTCGTAAAACCACATAATAATTTTTTTTCATCCGTTAAATCCAAATATCAGATTTTCCCCCGAAAAGTTGAGTATTTAAAGGTTTAAAGCCAATATTGTTAAATTTTTTTTGAAAATTTTTTTTTTTACATTAATTCTAGATGTTCTTATAAACTGAGCTATTTAAAAACGAAACTATTCTTTACAAAAATTCGGTTAAGTTAATAATTTTTGAATTATTAGTCTTTGAAAAAATGTTGGTCGAGTCGTAGACCGCAGTCCGATGTCTCTCAGTCGGATTGACTTGAAATTTTCAAAAAAAACATTTTCGAATTATTACCTATACTTTAGCAATATGTAAAAGAGAAAAAAATTGATATTTTAAAAACTCTAACTTCACCTGCCCCCGTTATGGATTAGACAACATGGGAAAGTAAAAAAAGTTACTACACGAAAAAACAAGTTAAGAATTTTGTAAGTTAAATGATAGCCAATAAGATTGCTGAATTGCAATTTTAACTTATTCGTATTACATACTTATCTCACATTTTCTAATTGAAAATCATTTCTGATATGATCATATGATCACACCCTTTAGATACATTTCTGGAGCACTAAAAAAATTAAGTATTTATTTCATGTTTCAAATTTGGCTACCTCCAAAAATTTGTAACCTTACTCTAATACTGTAAATCCACCACTATACATCGGTCTTAATATAAAAAATCGTAAATTATTATTGTTTCGTGTTTAATCTTTTGTAAGTATTTAAAGTATTTTGTAAATTAATTAATAAACATTTAAAGTATACGTCTCCTTCAAACTTAAATCTCTTGAAGAATATTATTAAAATTTGAATGGAAAAAATCGTATAAACCATGACATGGAAATTGTTTTTCTCGGTTCTGTAACATCTCAACCGCGGACAGTTCAACCGTAACATTTCAATTGAACGATAATTCAACCGCAAGATAATTCAACCGATGACAGTTTAACCGTTTGAACACTAGATCATACAATATTTAAAAAATTAGTAATCTTAAATCGACGGATTTGTATAGATTTCGCTTTAAGAATAGTGAAAATAAAAAATACAATATTTCGAGTTTTCGCGAATGTAGTTTTCGAGATATCGAGTTTTGTAAAAATTGCTTCGAAGACGTCAAATTTGATTAAAAAAAAACCGCGATTTTATATGTAACTGGCTATTTTAATTTGAAAATTAAGTTGGGAGAGATTTATATTTATTTTGGGGGCTCCTCAAAACCCCGGCGGAAGCTACACTCTCGGGCCTTCCTTCTAAGATAGTTACGAGTAGGTGTCAAAACTTCGTAGTGAAAATGATCGCATTCACAAAATTTATCTTTCGTAGGAAATAACATTTGAGTCGTGCTATTAAAATCCCATTTTTATTTTTAATTTGGCGAGATATATAAAGATCCGTTGTCAAATTTGAGAAGTGCTTCATTTGCGTTCTTTTTATAAAAGGCAGTCAACTCTCAAATTCTAACTGATTTGAATGTAAGTATGACTAATGGTGCGTTCGGGTTGGACGCTTTCGCGCTTTGAGCGCAGTGGAAGCGCGCTCGAAGCGTTCGGCTTGGAGCTGTGAGCGCGTTTTCAGAGCGCTCATGGCCGAGTTCCGGGAAACTCCGGTACGCTCTCAGACGCTCTCGTCACAGAGGTAGGGCAGCAAAAGCGTGACCGCTCATCTGTCAAATTAAAATTTAAAACGAATGCAACGTAAAGTACTTAATTTACTGTAAAGTAACCTAAACATTTTTATTTATTTCTAAAATATTCTAAATTTATAAATAAAATATTCATTTCAAAAATTAAAGTAAATATAGTAAATATTAATTTTGAAATTATTCATTTATCAGCAGATTCAGATTCTAATAAATTTTTTACTATTTGATAAATATTTCCCACTTTCGCCATGTTGATGTTAACCATGTTAACGCATGTTAACGATGTTAACCAATGTTAAAGATGTTAAGTGCTAACTGACAGCCAACTGACAGCTAGACGCTCACAAAGTCGCGGCCAAGCGCTCTGAAGCCAAGACGAACGCTAAAAATTTGTACTTACGAGCATTAACGCTCAGAGCGCGAAAGCGTCCAACCCGAACGCACCATAAGTTGGTGGATGTAGGATAACACATTTGAGTTTTAAAAAAAAAAACTGTTCAACTCAACCTAAATTATATGAAAAATAAAAAATATGGTTCAGCTATATGATTTTTAAGAGCCATAAGTCATAACATTTATGCAGAAAAAAGGATTTAAACATTACTCTTCATTTATGTACATAGGTTTGTATCTGGAAAGAAATAATGGTTTCAAGACTGAGTAGAAAAGTTCTTTTACGCGCAAGAAGAAAAGTGGGATGTATTAAATTAATTAATTTAATCGAGATAACTTCAACTTCAATTTATCGATGGAGTAAAATGTCTACCTTAGTTCTTAATAAATCGATAAGCTATGTTATTCTAACGATATTTTACAACCATTCACTAGTTACATATTTAACAAAAATAAAGCCGTGGTAACCCATATTTTTATTTTTTTTAATAATTAGGTACGAGTAAAACTTTCAGAACTATACCCAGAATATTTTTATATTATAAACATAAACAATCTTAACATGATAGTTTTTATATTAGGCATCTATTTATGTTAACAATGTGTAAACGTTGACGCTGTGTAATAGAGATTTTCAAACGAAATAATTGAAATAAATAGATGTTTGTCATCATTTTGGTCAATCTCCCAAACCTCCTCCAAAGCTAGGCTTTCTCGCAGGTGCTTATGTACTTTCCGCTTACTCCAACTATATTTTTTTAAACCTTTGGGGTTTTAAAATACCTTTTTAAATCAATCAAACAATCAATTATATTTGAGACTATATATAACAAAAGTAGAATTAAGTAATTTAGGTACACTCGTATATATGTACGATAGCTGAACAGCTTTTCAAACATCGTTCTGAAGCTATATGAAAATATTTATGTTGACATATTTTTTGATATTTTTTTAAATTATTAATTTAAATTTTTCATTAATCGGAAATTGAAAATAACATACACATGAATCAAAAAGTAAAAGTCTTATAAAATTATTTTAAATTTTTTTTATTTCATATCGAATAAGAAATTAAGAATGAAAATGGAAAAAGGAAACAATCAATAGTCGATATAGTTGATTCAACTCTATATTTCTTGTTTATTTTCTTTATTTCATCTTATAATTTTTAATAAAATTTCAATTCCTATTTTTGAGAGGGAATGTTTCTTCACGACGAAAGCAATTTGATGTGAGGCATCAAAAACTCATTTGATCTTTTTATTTTGTTTTTTATATCACAATCTCTTAATAGTCAAAGCGATCATGCTTTGAAATTAAATTTGAATGAATGATATACTTAACTATATTATATATTAATATTCAATTGTATCGTTGCGGCAATCAGTTAATCTAATGCTGTAATGACGTATTTTATCCATATATTTTATGAAGGTTAAAAATGCAACGAGCGACTTGCTAAGTTTATAATGAAGTTTCCATTTTCAAGTCCTTTTTCCATCTAACAATTAAACGACTTACACTTATTTCAATCTTAATCGTAAAGCTTCATACTTTCTACGTTAAAACTTTATCCATAAATTCCCAATGAAGTCTTCGAAGCATTTTTCTGCTGAAAAGCCTACAAACATTCAAATATTAAATTAACTTTCATTTTCGTTTCCCGTTTATAACTAATAAAATAAAATTGAGATAAATTATAATAGAAAAAAATCTTTGCTTTTATTTTTAGAAGTAAGTATATATATATTTAAAAATAATTGATTTTTTGGGGGGTTATATTCAATGAATATAAATACATGTTCATATGCAAAGTAAGCTGTAAGTAAGTAATGTTTTAACATTTTTAACGATAAAATTAAATTAAATGTGAGAGAAAATAGAGAATATGTCAGAATTTTTATATTAAAAAAAAAAACAAAAATAAAAGGGATTGCTTGCCATTGCGTAAATTCAAGTGTCAAGTTCTTATCATTTTAATTCAGGGAAGGAAAATTAAAAAAAAAAACTGCTTTCACACCTACATATTGTAATGCGCTGTAGTAGATGCTTTCATTCAAATATATGATGTTTGAAAACTTTTAATATGTACAAAGATAAGAAAAATGGTTGAAAATTTATAAACCAAATAAAAGAAAACAAAATTTGAAAACCAAACAAAAACTCATTTTGACATAGTTTAATCGTTTTCAACAACTGTTACACCATATTTTGGTTGGAGCGAAAGAAAATATATTAAATGCATTGTCGATTATTGATTATATTAGCTCAATTTGTTGATGTACACATAACAGTTGAAATATATTTTTATTTTTGATAATTGGGGAGAATTTATATCTAGATAAATCACAATTTTGTTATTTTTTAAATTAAATTTTTGATAATAAATTGTTATTGATTAACTATTTCAAATTTATAAAGAACCAAAAATAAAATTTAATAATTCATTCGAATCTGTTATATTTTAAAAAAAAAATAATTATACACGTCGGAAGGTTAAAACAAAAGTGAAATAGTAATTATTTTCGCCGTTGTGGTTGTAAAGTAGGTTGATAAATATCAATTAAAATTTGTGAAATTTATTTTTTTATCAATATTCATTTTGCTCATACACGTAGGTATAAACACATTTTTAATTTTATACATAGTTTGTTGGAAATAACATTTTATTATTGTATAAATGTATAAATCGATAAATATAAATCTAGATTTGAATTTAGATTTTTTGATTATTTAATTGATGATTTAGTTTTATTTGTTTTTCCATTTTAACAGCATAGCTTAACGATCATTTTTATTTTTTGAGATTTTAAAAGGGGTGCAGAAAATTATTAATAAAAGTTAATGATTTTTAGATTATAGAATTATTTTACTTGAAGATTAAATAGAGAAATTAAAAAAAAAAATAAACAATTTTTAAAAATTATAAACAACAAGCAAAAGTAGTAAATTTTATTAGAGCCTGATTTATTTGGTTTTTGTTTTTTTTTTTAAATGTTTAAATATAAGTCGCATAGTTAAAAATAACAATTTAATTCGGTAGGTAATAGCGATAATAAACAATAAAGGTTTTACGGTGAATGTCCACCTTCCATCCCTTCTTTACCTATATCAAAATCTAAAGAAAAAAATTCTATTTTCCACCTTTACAGGGCTATTACAATTCTTGATATGATAAGATTTCCCACCGATTTGGTCGGTAAGAAAATATAATAATTAACATAATACAGGGCGTATTCGGAGGAACATATTGAACTCTAATGGTTTATGGATTTTACAAATCGCTGTTCCTAAAGAACAATGACGCAACTGTTAAACTGAAATTTTACAAAATAAATATGTGAAAAACTAACTGTGAAAATAAATTAAGTGACTGAAAATAATTACAAAAGAGTCGAAATACAATTAAGCTGTTGTTCCACCGTATGCTTTAGGCTTTATGATACCATTAAGCATTAAAATTCAATTACTCAAAAGTTTTGCAGTTACGTCATTGTTCTTCTGGAACAGCGACATGAAAGCTCTTATTTGACTATCACTCGTTTGTAAGTAGCCTACATAAGGCTTATTTTTTCCGGTAAAAACGTCTTTATTGAAGTTTTTATACATTTCTAAATATCTAAATTAAAGGTAAAGGATAAAGAAATTAAAGGCAACATACAATAATAACAAAATAATGAGAAAGAATAAGGCGTAGAAAAAGGACAATTTTCTAACCGTCATCCTTGTGTTGAATTTGTTGTTAACAATTGTAGGTTCTGATCAACAGATCCATTTTGTAGTTGAATAATTCAGTGAATATTAATATAATAATTATATTTTAATAAAATAATAATAACTTAGGCTTATATTGAAAGCTATTTTGTGTTGTTCTTGTATTTACTTTTGGTATCCAATGTATGCAAATGGTAAATTAAAATGATTTAATGAAACAATTAAAATGTTCCAAAACCATAGAACTGATGACATTATTTTCTAACCAGACATCAAACATTTATTCCTTTTTGTATTTACTTAATAAAAAATATTCTATTTAAAAATTCTTAAATTCAAAATTTATGTAAATACCTACATTTAACAAGTTAATACTGTGTAGGTAAGTACATATATACGTAAAACAACATTTTAAGTTTTTATGTTATGGAATTCATAAAATTTACCTAATAATAAAATAAGAATTTAAAAACTTCATAATTATTATGAAAACAAACTAAAAATAATGTTAAAACGGAAAGAACATAAACATAAAATATTTTTAGATAAACATTTTTAGACATTCAAACCAATATTTGTAGACTGTAACAAGCAATACCGTTTTGGTATATATTTTTGGCTCTTTATTTTCATAATACTTACTAATACTTAACATAAATTATAGACCAAGAAATACAATTGACTTTCCATGAAAATTTGTAATATTACGTCTTAAGAGATGTAAAATTTAATTTTACGTTATTCTCATAAGTAGACTCCGCATTTTCTTAGTTGACATTCAAATGACTATTAACTCATATAAGGCCCATAATGATCTATCTTCGCCCAATTTTCAGATGATTGAATATGACGTTATGGTAGTACTATTTAATTTGTATTTAAAATTTCTATGCATAATATCTTACACATTTAAATATTGAAGAATAACAACATTCGACGTCACATCATTTTTTAGACAACTACTTAGCTTTTCTACATTCCAATGCCAAAAAGTTATAAAAATGCCTAAACCAGTATTATCGAAAATGGTTACCTAAAATAATACAAACTACCAATTGAACGGTGGGAAAAAGAAGTATAAAAATTGACAATAATTTTTAATCGATATTTAGGAAACAAAAAGTAATCAATATACCATAGAAATAGCGGTACGTGCCGTTTTGGCGCGAACGAATAACGTTTCCGAACTGTGCAATCCATGGATGCCTTTTTCATTTGACAAAAAATATGCATAAAAACTAGCAGATGAAGGTCTTCTTCGAAAGTATAATACCGATCACGACTTTGCTTTGGTCGCCAGAATGATAGTTGGAGGACGTCACGTAAATCTTAAACTGGTTTGAGGATGTCTACATAGGACGTCAAAATCGTAACTGGACTCGGCGTAGTGCATTGTTTCCTCCGAATATGTGGTCTGTTTATGAGAGAACAGTGAATAAAAAAGATCGCACCAACAATTACGTTGAAGCAGCACATCGAAGATTGCAAGCTGAGTTTGGGATAGATCACCCAAACATTTGGAAGTTTATAGATGGAATTCGAAGTTTTCAAAAGGGACGTAACCTTATATATGAGCAATTCGTTCGTAGCCCCCTGTAAAGCGCAGAAAATACGTCGCAACAGATATCAAAATCTTGACAATTGTTGATAGTTTATTGTATTTTGATAATTTTTTGATATGGATTAATAAAAACGGATGTTTGTTTAAATTTTTAAAATGCATAACATTAAATAGGATTTATTAAGCTATTATTAATTTTAAACTTTTTTTGTCATTTTCTAAATTTAAAATATTTTACAGTTTCTATTGAAAGGTTTTTACCTTATAAAAATACGTCTCACGCCAAAACGTCCTGCTTCGTAGAAATAGTATATGTACCTATGTACCTATTAGTTTTTATTGTTCTTTGAGTTGAAGGGCTGAATTAGAGGACATTGTTTTTGGCTTGGATAATTTGTGAATTTATCATGGATATTTATTTTTGTTAATTATGGCCTTACAAGTATATATGGCCCTATATCCATGACCGTTGTTAGTAAAGTAGTTGTCCTAAGAAACTGCAATGTTACTTCTGTACTTGAACTGCGTGAACTGGCAGAAACCAAAAATATTTTATTTTTACAAATAGATATTCGTCAAAACGACGAATGCTATTGTGGGCTTAAATATTGATTCCATTAGATTTGATTTTCAAGACATCATTATTAAGTCGGTAGATTAGGTATTTACAAGAAAATGGTTGCTGATTTATGTTTTACTTAAAAGTTAATAAGTTGTAAAAATAACATTTTAACTTTATCTGCATTACATTGTTACATTTATGATTATGACTTACAACAATTTTTGACGAAATACACATCTCTATTATAATACTTATTAGTAAGTGTCTATCAAAATTAAAATTGATTAAATAAATCATAACTCTATTGACATTTTGCTTCATTAATTTGAACAACGTTATTATACTATATAGTGCCATATAGTGAAAGCTTATTTCTGATTGATTTATCCTCTTGACACCCTTCATGAATAATAATAACTATAATTGAGCATAGACATAGTCAAACAGTATTAATAACCTTAATTACCTACAAGGAATGATTGTATGTTTTTTCAACTGCACTTCACATGTATGTAAATGAAGCACTTTACATAAACGAATAAACAACCTTTAATTTCATTTATTAATTGTTTTCATAATTAGCATAAAATTAATTGAAAAACTAAATGAACATGTCAGGTTACATATATTTGAGTTGGTAAAATATATTTTTTTTGTGTGTCATTCAACTACATAATATTATTTAATATATATATTTTTTTAGATAAAAGTACTCAGCTACCGAGGTCATATTATACGTTGGCGATATAGTTACAAAATATAATACACTAATACCTACAGCATCACATTTTTGGTTAATAATTATCTATGAACAATATAATATAACAAGTAGTTGCCCAATGCATTCGCAACTAAAGGTTTTATCTCAATAGAATTTTGTGAATTATGTGAAAATAATCATGTAAATATTCGGTTTGAGCAAATAGGCATGCTTGAATGCCGTGCGCTGTATCAACTTACCCCTAACAACATTTTGAATATGTAAGTAGGAATAGTTGTCATACTAAAACATGAAACATGGCAAGCCTGTCAGCCATTAAGTTGGCATAGCGACATCCCATTCTGCACGGACGCACGCCAAGAAGGGGAAGTTACATATAATATAATATTATGATAATTGATATAACACCCAAATTAGTCTATAAAACCTCAAAGTCAAATTCTTCGAATATCGCATGAATAGGGATTAACAGAAAGAGCTCCATGGTGTCTTGTTTTGACCCGACCCCGAGAGCACAATCGAATGGCACAGTCCACACAAAAGACGGAAATATTTCGCAAAATAAAAGACAATCATGTGCAAAGTCTAGGACAGGAACCTATTTTACGACGGAAAATATTACAACCATTACATTGCAGATTAAAAAACACAAAACAAACGGAAGAAGCTGTGGGTCATTAAGGATCAGAATGTAGAAGACTCCTTTTGATTATAAGACACGACGCTGTGGTCAGATGTTGTATATACTTTATCTCCTCACAACGGTACGGTATGTCCAAGTTCCGCCGTCTTAAACATATTATAAGTTATTATAAGCCAAGTTAAAATCAAATCGGACGTTCTAACCACACAGAGATTCAGATTAATGAGAACAGTCCAGATCTTGGTGCATTATGGAAGTTGGCATCACAAGTAAGAGGAACCTAGCCATTGTCGAAACAACCAAATCACAAAAATATGAACTTTAAGCAAACAAATTGCAGCTAATATATCCGGGGACGAAAATATTAACCGTGCCAATTATCCTCACAATGGACGGACTTGTATATCTACCCATTACACATGACAAACACTGACACATGAAAACTAAAGGAATTCTGAAACGTGTGATGGTCTAGATTCAATCGATAATCATAAAACACACCACTAAGACCATAATGATTGCCCGTCGTCTTGACCCTTTATCGGAAGTGGATATCACAGAATTATTTAACCTCGACGTCAACCAGCCCCAATAAAAATACTAGCTTCTATTTTCGGCTTATTGTTTGCTTTTAAATTAATAAAACACTAATTTGTTTGATTTAACATAATAAATACAACATACAAGTCATATAATAAAAAGGAGTATAATGTACAGGATAACTATTAGGCGTTTTATGCTATACGCGGTGAGTCGGTGTAAAAGATATAATATGCTAATTTTAACATTTCTAAGTTTTTTTTTATATAATTAATTAAAATATAGTTTTGAGATCTGTAAGTCTATCATTTTTATTTTATTCAGTAAAGTTTTAACTTTTGACGAAGACCCGAGCTCTCTTGGTGTATTTTTTTTACACTTTTTGCTTAATCTGCATTATGGTTGGGCAGACACAGTGCAGAAGCTGACTAGAGTCAGAATAACCTGTCACATAAATAAGGTCACTATCACTTTTCTTTTATATTTATTAATATTGTGGAAATTAATCCTCCACTAAATCAGCATGCCTCTTTCTCTTGAGCCGTCTTTGATTCCTGATTGGAGGCAAATTGTTTAGGGTTTCCTGTACGGTTGGATTAGGCTAAGATCCAAATGTTTTGCTTAGCTTACGATAATTGCTTTGGATAAGAGCCTCCACTTTTGGCATTTCTAAATCGTGGTGCAAGGTGACATCTGTAACGTACCACAGAGCATTAGTCACAAGTATCAAAATCTTATTCTGAGTCACCTGTACTCGATTTATTTGGCTTTTGGATGCTGTGCCCCAAAGCTCACACCTATACATCTAAACAGGTCTCACGACTTGAAGATATAAAAGTCGCTTCAGATGAATGGATAAAGCCCTGTTGTCAATTAGCCATTTAAGTTGCTTGAGGTGAATACGTAGTCGAGTTGTGAGGCCCGTGATGTGTGCGTTCCAGGTGAGTCTGGAGTCTATGGTTAGACCCAAGTATTTAACCGTGTCCACCCTGAGTACTGTTCATCCGTCCAGAGTTATTGGGAAATGGTGTGTTTTTGTTTTAAGGGTTAACATTATTACCTTGGATTTCTCTATTTTTACACCACCCGTCGATCAATGCTGCATGCTCTTGAATTTTTTCTGCTACGTCAACGCAGTCCCCCTTGCACTATGGCGCCTCATCAGCGTATTGCGCCAATATTGTTGAATTTGTTTGGTGTATTCGACCAGAATACACCATTTTTACGAATCAAATCATTATATCCCGACAGTAGATGGTCGACATTTAGCAAAACTTTGCAGCTGCGTCATCGTCTTAGTTCCTCTTCCTTCAATATCTAGTCGTGGGTTTCATGAGTATTCCCAGTTCGAAGCCGTGTCATAACTATTTTATTAATTTTATTTTGAGATATATTTGGAAGAGGGTTACTTTTAATTAAGGAGTCATTTGGGCGAGTTGGTAATTAGTATAATGTATTTTTATACAATATTTTAAGATAAGTGAATGTCTTCGAAAGTCTAAGTCCGGTTTTGCTGCTTCCACGAGCATACTAGAAATAGGGCAAGCACGGTGGAGCTTGTAGGAATTTTGATCCCTACGTTGTGGATAGGGTTAGGATAGTTGGATAGGTGGATAGCATTTTAACACTGTATGTTTAACTGATGCATTGGCTACAGAACCAGTTCAATTTTGATATTATTAGAGAACGATAAATGTTTAAAATGTTTTTCATGCCCCTTCTGTTATTTTTCCAATTAGGGCTTTCATTTGGTTTATTCTTTGCAAATAGCCTTGAGTTCTTTTAAGTCACTTGTATATACTAACAGACTGTCTATGGTAACTCCTAAAAATTTTATCTCATTTTTGAAACTAATATTTTTGCCATTGAGTGTAATTGCTGAAATGTAAGGTTTTGCCTTTGATTATGTGGACTATGATTTCCTTATTTTTGTGCAGAAAAGTACAACCTGTTTGTTTTGGATCGGTTTTCGAATTATTTTAGTTTGTTTTGGATAGTTTTTTGAACACATTTCTTATTTCGAAGAGATAAGGAGATAGCCAGGTCATCACCGTATAAATGTAATTTTATAGGTTTTTTGGAATTTTTGAGGATGTCGTTAATTGCTATGAGGAATGGGAAGAGCTATTTTATAACTTTATTATTTAGTTGTAACAACTAAAAACAAGAACGTACGTTTCTCATGATTTTACATTCAATTTCTTTAAAGAGTTGGTGTAGGTATAACGAGAGGAGTATACAGAAATCTTACGAATACTCGTAAAAAACATCAACCTTAACATTATTTCGAAGAGAGTTTTCCGTGCCGTTATAAAACACGTTCCTCTTTACAATTCTTTTATTTCGATTCCCCCTTTTAAATCCTTTGTTTATTTAAACAAATAAATCTGAGTAAATGGGAGTTGAAGTTTTACTATTTCATGTGGTTGTTTTATTTTTTAGACATCTAATCCCACAGTTTCCGCGTATGCTATCTTATATATTTAAATAACTTACATATTAAAATTTCATTTTTATGAAAGAAAAATATGATAAGATGAAAAAATGATAAGATTTGCTTTAATGTTAATTGAAAAATGGTGTTTTAAGCCATTTTTTTTTCATTTTAAATTTAAAGCTTCAAAATTGGGTGACTTAATTTAAAATCAAAAATTAGTAGATAATTCATTGAAGTATAATAATTAAATCATTTTGTTAATTATGTTTGTTGTTTTTAACTTTCTTTTATCAATATACAAAAAAAGAAGTATTGTAATCGGTCGAAATTTTCGATTTTGAGTTTTCATTAAAAATACACTTTTTGAGATCCCCTGAGTCCAAAAAACTGTTTTTTTAAAAAAATAGCTCTGTGTGACAGTCATATTGAAAGCTTTATCCGAATTTCACCAAACTTGAAATTTTGCCTTCATATTACATCTAGTTGTGCCGCGAAGCTTTTAGTAGAAATCGGTTGACAGGAATTTCACTTTATTCTATGAGTTTCTGAGCTTTTTAATGTTTTTCAGAAATGGCTCAAACGATTTTCTCTATTCTTGTTATAATTCTTAGACTCATCAACGTCTATACCTTTTATTTGATACTTTTTTCAGGGAAAATTCAAAAAATGAGGGTTCTGAGGTGAAGGGTGGGAGTTTGTATATACATACATAGAGGCTGCATGTTAAGTTTTTATATAGGTATTTATATACTGTACTATTTATATTTTTTTTAACCAACCGTGGGCTTTATTTATGTTCTTTTAACCAACAGCGAGTTGCATGTTAAAGAAGGTAGGTACTGTGACGCATCGCATTTTAGTTTACGTAATGGTTATATTCGTTTTAAGGTTTAAAGAAAAATGCGATTAAGTGCTTGTAAAATGAAAAAAGTCAGGTTCTTAATTTCAAATCCTTACATTTCCATTAGTTTTCTCTTGCCTAAGCTACTCATTATCTTTTCAATTTATTCGGTCACTTTTCATAAAATTGCTAAAATAACTGAGACTTAAGAGGATGCTTCTTACGTTCTTAGTCAATCAATTTAGGATATCATTATATTTTCACTTGAAAACGGTGAATAGACACTATTTTCTAGAAGATTAAGAAAATGTTGCTTTTACTTGAACATATTCAAAGGTAAATTAAGTAAACGTTTTGCTCCGTTTAAATAAAAATTTAAAGAGGAGATATTTCAGAATTACATGGGATGGTATTTAAATAAAAGTGTTTTCTACACCATAGCAATGTTTAAGAACTGTAAAGCGATATCTCCTGTCTAAAACATACAATGAACCAAGAGATTGTAAATAATATTTTTTTAGTTTTCATGAACAGTTTATTTAATCTGACTTTAATTCTTTACACCAGATATACTTTAAAATACCTAATTTAATCTTTCTTAAATGTTTTTTCTTTGGTCATGAAAGTATGGCTACATTCAGATCCCTTAACAAATCTTTGTTTTATGTTCATATATCTAAAAAACTCTTTCTTTGAAAAAGCCTTTTTAAAAGACAAAAAAAAATAATGATAACAGTTAACAGGAAAAACATTTTCTCCTTCTTAATCTAATTCTTAATATATTTAATTTTTTTTATTATAATTATCGCTATTTTTTCTTTTATAAAATATTGTAATGAAGTTTTTGGTCAACATGACTTTTGTTACGCAAGATAAGTGTGATTTAACATAACTACCCTTTATATGAACGTACAAACTTTCCATACGTTAAAATAAGGTATATTTTAATTGCAATCGTTATGTTTTATTTTTTTTAATGTGTTTAAGCTTATGGTATAAAGTATGTTGATAAAAAATTCAGGGCGTTTTTGGTGTAGATAGAAAGAATATTTACTATTTACCTACATAATATGTTATGTGCATAAAGCTAAACCATAATACCAAATACCTCGTTTCTGTGACCGACAAATAATTAAAATTTATATTTATTTTTTGGGATTGTGGTTTTGAATGAAGAATTTATAAAGAAATATTAACTTCTTTTAAATCTAAATAAATTATTTGAGGAAAAACAAAAACTACCATTAATGCAATTATGTAATGTATTGCACTCTAAAACGTTTTAAATTTACTCTTATGTTATTTAACGGAAAATTTACTCTTTAGTTAACGAAACAGAAAAGAAACAAATTAATATCACATTACAATTGTCTTTCAAAATTTCTGTCCGAAGCAACAAAGGGAAAATCATACACCTCGACTGGACTGAATATCAGACTAAATTCTTTTGAAGATTCTTTTGAGAAAAAAACTATTAAGTTTTAAAATGAACTTACTAATTAAGAACCATTATTTATTTGCTGTTCGAATGTAAGAAAGTGTCATCAATGATTGTAACTGTCTGAAATATCATCTTTAGCGAACCACAACTACTGAACTCAATTTCGATAGCCGCTAAAGATAGAATTGATGTTCAACCAACCAAGAAAAAAAAAATTGAAAACTGTCAGGTTCAGTTTTGCATAACTGTTGAGTCATTTCGAACTGCCAGATGGTATCTCACTAATTGGTAGCTCGCGTAGTTGATATTTCAAGTTTCAAAAAAAGCAAAAAGTTAGTTAAACATTACACAAACCACAGTTTTACTTTACTGTACCTACCTGTCAAATACTATTTGTAGATGAACATGTAGGTTATAGAAACTTTTTAATGAATTTAAAAAGACTAAAGTAAAAAAGTACCACTTATAGATAAATTATATAGGGCAGCGTGGCCACGATTGTGAGCTACTTGTTATTACAAGCTTTTATTTAACTTGTAATATTTGTTTATGAAGATGAAATCGTTTAAATTGAATAAGAACCACCCCTACTTATTCTTCAGAGTTGAATTTTTGTATAATGGTTCAGTTTCAATGATAATGCATTCTTATAATAAGTGTAGCCTAGAATCGACATTCAGGATTAGAACATTCAAACAAAGAACTTGCTTAACAGATACGAATTGAAAATTTTTTAATTTTAATAATCATTAATTATTATAACGTAAATAAAATATCGCACTGTTTTAAATTTTACTATCGAAAGAGTTAAGATTTTGCAGATTGGTTTAGTTTCAACGGCAATATTATGAATTGTTTTTAATATTCAAATTTTCAAAATTTTTTTTTTATATCATATACCTACCTTTAAAGAACTTCTTGTTAATTAAACTCTATCATTATTTTATACTACCTAGTAACTTTCCGTGATATATTCACGACTGTACGCTTAAAATATAGCATGTATAGTTAAAAGAAGTTGTCACTTTAATCGCTGGGCCAAAAAAATAACACTGAAATAAATTAAAAAGTATTAATACAAACCGTCTTTAACTGTCGACAAACATTTGCCTATTATTATTACTATGATGATTAGAAATGAACTCAAGCTCTTCGCTGTTTTCATAAGTTTTTTTTTTTGCTAAGTTATATTCATTTAATGCTTACCGGTTTAATACTTGGTCTTTTACTGGTGTTTTTTATTTATTTTATTAATTAATAAAAAAATTAAAATGATTTAATATTATTCTTGAAACATGGTTGTTAACGAATACTAAAAAAATCAAAAGAAATTTGAGTAAAAAAAATTTTTTGAGAACAAGCTTTTAAATGCTTTAAAAGACAAAAAAAAGTTTTTAATGAAATGAAACTCATCAATGCAATTACATTTTACATTTATTTGATATAAAAAGCTGTCGCAAAATTTATGTAAGTAAGTATTAATTTTTTTTATTTACTATGAAATTTCACCTTTACCTAATTGTTAACTTTCTCCAGTAGTAATTATGATATTTTATAATATTATAATATTATAATTATATTATAATATTATAATTATAAGTGTTATAAGGTGTTACCGCTGTTACTGTTGGCATGGAAATACAAATTATAAAAGAAGAGCAAAAAATTTTTCCAAAAATAGGGCTTTCTATCATCGATTTTACTCTGAAAACTAAGCTGGAAATTCCTAATGCTAACGATTTAATGTTATGCGCCGTAAATTATTAAGTCTCAAATCTCAAAAGGATTGCGGCATAATCGTTGAGAACCACTGTTCTATTATATTAATCGTCACTTATGACCTAAAATATTAAATTAACTTTATAAAATATAACTTAATATTAAAGAGTTGAAAAATATGAAAATCTAATATAAGTACAAATATTTTGTAGAACACGACATTAACACATAAAAAATGTAAATCTTTGCAGGTACATGAAAACAATGTGCCAAGTGTTTGGTCTTTTAAAAGCGTATTTCAATTGCTTTACTATCTCATTAGTTTTATAAAACATTTTACTTTGTTTTATTTTTAAATTATAGAATTGGTTAGCCTGATAAAAAACATAAATTTAATTTTTTTTTCTTGATTGATTCCAACATGAACTAAGAGAATTTTTTTTAATTTATGGAACAAATTAAATTTTTTTAATAAAAAAACAGTGTAGACTAAGTGTACCTAGGTACCTATATTCATTCAATTCGAGAATAAAGTAAATAACAAAAATCGGAGAGAATAAATCTTTTTATGTAGGTAATTTATATTATCCAAATATAAAAAATATTGCGGCGTGACATTCAACATCTTCAATTAATTATCAAACTTGACTTTTTAAAGGTTGTAAAAAAGATTGTCCTCTACCATATCGCTATTTTCCACCATAGTATTATGTCACTTTCGTTTTTTTTTTTTCATTTTATCTTTTATATTATAAAATTTCGATTGTTCCTACAAGTTTGAATGTGAAAAGAAAATGATTATTTAGCAAATCATATTATAAGAATTTCGTTAAAGCTTGCATGAATTTTTATTCGCAGCTTCGATATTTTCTCGGTAGATACTCTCGCCGATAACAGAGATAAGAAAAAAATATTGCACAATTATCAAAGGGTTTTCCCACATTCCATTCAATATTGACTCGATTTTTGTTTTAATAAAATTCGTTTCAAAATCGAAATACGTTGGGCTTACATTTTATTTTTATCGATTTTAAACATTCTCTGAACAAACACGATATTATCATTTCAATAGTGACGGTTAACTATATAGAGAAAAAAAGGATCCGTTGGTTTATATATTGTATAGCTTCTGGCAAAATTGGGTAATTTTGTCCGAGGAAATTTGATTTCGTTAAACGCAGGTGTATGGAAAACGATAACTAAATTATATAAATTTTTCTTATCGAAAATAAAACGGGTGGATTAAACAGAAATAAGAAATGGGGAATTGTTTTATTTTTCTTTCAAGTATTCCTTCAAATTTTTATACTTTAATAAAATAGTGTTTAAAGACCAAAGATAAATGTAACTAAAACGTTAACAATCATCACTTAATATGAGATGATTTTAGAATTAGTATTTCAAAAATGTAATACTTATTTATAATTACAAAAATACTTATTTAAAAAATGTAATACTTATTTATAATTACAAAAATACTTATTTTGCAAGGGAATAAATATTCAGCAATTTTTTTTTCACTCAGTTTTAATGAACATTTGTAAATAATGAATCTCGTTAAGTTACAGATTTTTTCCATAAAAGTTGTCATTAAATTGATGTTTTACAAGGTATAGGTATATATACATATAAAGTGAATTCATTGAATAGGCATAGAACAAGTTCTAATGTAACCAATATAAAAATTATAATGATTTAAAAAATAATGAATACAAATTTCATATTTCTACCTCAATATAATAGAGTAAATTTGTTTATATTAAGAATTTATTTGACATTAAATTTCTTTGAATGCTGCAATGTCTCTACGTTTTGTAGTTAAACTGAAATATGCAGAGTTTAGTAAGAGCAAATCATTCTGAGCCTTGAAATCATAACGATTCTAGAAAAAAATAAAAATAAATTAGTGATCATGCTTGTCTTATACAATATAAATGGGCTTTTATTGAAATGAAAATATTACGTTAGAAATATTTTCTTGACACATGTCACAGATTATTTAAAAAGTTGTTATCTAACTAAATATACAGTAGTGAAAAAAAAAATGTAATGAAACCAATCAGAAAAATAACTATTGAAAAGAACTTTTTTTAATTCCACGTCCTCGCCAACATTACTTTTTTTATGCATTAATTGTTCTTACGACTGCATTAATTTCTTATTTTAATTTTAGTTACCTGTTATGTTTGCAGGATAGATTTCAGTGGCTGCACTGGAGTGATGTAGTGAATTGAAGATGAGAGGAGCGTTTTTAGTTGTTCAAACAAAATTTGCTCTTTCAAAAAACTCGGTAAATGAAAGAAAATCTGTTTAATTATTGTAGCTATTCGAATTAACTGTTATATTGTACAATTGGAGAGTTTTAAATTTATTTGCTTAGTCAAATTTATTGTCAGTGTTTATCCTTTGTTGTGGTCAATTCTGGTTTTGATCGAATTTTTGTTATTTCAACTATTCTTTTACACACATGCTATTAAATTTAAGCTCTGAAACGATAACTAAAAAATAGGCTAACCGTAAAATACTCGAAAACGACTACATTTGATGTTAAACCAATTTGTCTATTTGCCCAAATCCCCATATGTTCTTTAAATTTTGTATAAATTGAGTAAAAACGTTTATTACGTTTTAAAAAAACCTTATAAATTAAACACTGGAACACTTTTTATAAAAAATTTTTGCAGGTTTCTATCTACAGTTTTATTATATAACATTTCGAAAAAGAATTTGAAAAATGAAATTTTAAATGAAAAACATTTAAGAAAAATTAAGAAAAACGGCTGTAGTAAGATATTTTAATAACAAAGCTTGACTATACGGTGATGAAATATACAGTATTTTATCCACCTCGGCTTTAAAAATATATACCTACCAGCTATGTATCATGTTTTAATAATTTTTATCAAATGTGAAACAAAAAAGATGGTATTTAAAATACTTAAAATACCGGACATTGCTTGGTTAGTTTATTAAATAGCTAAAAGAATATCTTCATTATAAATGTGAAAAAAATACGATTTTTCTTACTTCGAACCAAATCTTGGCATGTAGAAACGCAGTTTTAACCTAATTTAAATTTTATTTGTATTATTATTTTCGAAAATTTTTATTTTATGATATCGATTCATGAGTTAAATTTAAAATAATTTTGCAAGTGACCATTCGTTACCAATAATTTTGGTCACGATTTTTCTAGTGGTACCCCTATTATGGCGATAAATTAGTGCCATAAGTTGCCACAACCAAGCTCCAGAATGCCAGAATAAACCTTGGCTAAATAAATGGCTTTTAAGAGTCAATTAAGATAAATCTAGCAATATGACTTTTACAACTTGGCGAGGTGCTTGCCCTTTAGTGTTTCTCAACAACAAACAAACCCTCACATATATTAACTACAAAAAGAGATCAGCTGAAATTAAAAATCAGACAACTGCAATGGTTCATCAGCTGCTTGTCGTTTGTTACTTAAAAACTATGATCATGGTTGCCAAAAAACTTATTATTTTCTTAAATTGTATCAATTTTTCTTTAACTACACACGTTAATAACTTATATATTTATTAATTAATTAATTATTTATATAACAAGGTGTGCATATAAAGACATATTCATACCGTTTAAAAAAATATACATTTTTTAATTTTTTGTAACCACAACCATAGTTTTTAAGATTGAAACAAAAAAACTTAAATATTCCAAAAAAAGGAAGTTTTTATCAGCTCACTTAAATACGAGAAAAACTAAAAATAGTTACTGTTTGTGTCGTATGTTTTAATACCTTTGTTTTGGCGGACGCCGGCGGCCCTGTTCGGGAATTGTCAATATACGATTTTTTAATTATCAATATTAATAATACGAAAAACTAAAAAAGTAACCCTAAATATAAGATATTTAGAAGTTTTTTTTTTAATTTGATTTTATAACCGTTTTCAATTTATACAGAATGTTTATTATAACCCAGGCCGATCTTTTTTCTGAATAAATTTTAAACGTTACAAATTTTTTTAATAATATTTTATCGCCTGAAAGTTTGATTTATAACAATTATAACAATATTTATAACAATTGTGTGAAATATAATATCGGCCAAATGGCCGCCTCTGGCTGCGGCGCAGATGCGTGCTCTTTTATCCAAATTTTGGCACATTTCGGGTGTTATTGCACTAATTTCTTGAATAATGTTGTCCTTTAGCACCTGCATGGTAGTTAGCTTGTTGCCGTAGACCTTTCCCTTCAAGTACCTCCAAAGAAAGTAGTCGGGGGCAGTCAAATCAGGGGATCTAGGGGGCCAATCGATATCACCTCTTTTTGACATTAGTCGACCGGGAAAAATTTCTCGTAAAATATCCATCGTATCGCTAGCTGTGTGTGATGTGGCACTGTCCTGTTGGAACCACACGTGTAGTAGGCCCAATCGATCCAATTCGGGAACCAAGAAGTTTTCCAACATGTCACAATATGGATCACCGGTAATGGTTAGCATTGCCTCTTGCGTCTTCATAAAAATGTGGCCCAATTATGCCGCCGGCCAAAATGCCACACCAAACAGTCACTCTACGAGGGTGTAAAGGCCGTTGGTGTATTAATTGAGGATTTTCAGTGCCCTAGTACCGGTTATTTTTTTTATAAACAAAATCAGCCAATTCGAAATGAGCTAATCCAAAAAAGTCATACGAATTTTTCGTGTTTTCACAATTGAACGATTATTTAGATAAAATGTTTTAATAACTCCAACACGTTGTTGAGGCGTTAGATGCACCATAATAAATTTTTAAGGACTGCTCTTCACGACTGTTAACTGCAAACTGACAAATGTCAACCATAACCAAAACGGTGGCCAAACAACATCGGCCTGGAACATAATAAACACTCTGTATATTTAATGTAGTTTAGTAGTGAGCTACTTAATTCTAAATGTGAGTAGGACTGTCTTACTAATTGTGATCTTGGTATCTTTGTTAATTCTAGATGTGTAATTTGATTATTTTTGATGAGACTGGAACTAAGAGTGTAATAGTAATTTAAGTAATTATTATTTGTTTTATATAAGAAATACTTAAAAGAGATTGATGATTCTTCTAAGTACAAATACAAACCAAAGTATTAATTAATAAGATTTCAAAATACCAATACGTAGTATTTAATGAAACAGTAACACAATTAGTGATTTGATTATTGATAACTGATATACATTTTGCTATGAGAACTTAATTTAAAACAATAATAAAAAAATTGTTAACATGTTTTTATATTATATTAAATGAATGATTACAACAAAATTAACATACTGTGTTTTCATTTCATGTCCGAATTAATGCAGAATAATGGGTAAAATGCACCAAATTTCAGTATTTTAAGGAATTTTATACTTGACCACGTGAGTTTCGGTTTCGGCCGAAACTGAAGCCACGGCCGAATATTCGGTTTCGGTTGCGGCCGGAAAACCAGTTTCGGTCGGAATCATACTATTTATGTTCTCATTTATCAGTTCCTTATGCTATTATTATTGTTACTGTCGCCAATGACAACTTTATAATTATTCTCATATACTTAATAACAATAATAATGATAGCTATAAAAATAATTTGCCTCACGTTTTAAAAAAATTATTTCTAACCTTCATAAAAGTCTTCGTTCAACTGTACTACTAGCGCTATCTGCGATTAGTGACAAATGTGTGTGACAAATATGGATTAAGTTAATGAATTTTTGGCTGAAAAATAAAAAAGATCGAAAATTTTCGCGATTTTTTCCGATTTTTTCTGTAAAGCTATTCGTAGAAAGTAGCAAACTTAAAAATCGGATTCAACGCCTTCGAAAATATATAGAAAGATTGAAAAAATAGCTTCTGTATTTTTATCCCGAAACAGGCACTTCCGAATACGTTTTGACTGGATTTATGGAACATAAGACTATACTATGTATAGTCGGTAGTATAGTAGGTAGACAACTTTTAACAGTTTTTTATAGTGCCTTTTGAGACACAAAAGCGTCATTTCATTGATTTTTTTTTATCGTTTCTTAATTTAGAAAAAAATAATTACATTTCAGAACCAGATACATTTCTTCACATTTCTTCTTTTCTTAAAGAACAGTACTGAAGAAAAGATCAATAATTACACCTATAGGATGTGACATACAGAAAAAAGCACTTAAGGATCTCAAATATAAAATATTTTTAATTTTAGTTTAGGTGTTGGTTTAAAACTCACTTAGTTAAACAAATTACAATAGAATCAAATCCTATGCGATGGAGATAATATATAAATTTAATATAAACATGTACGACATGCATATGTACCTATTTTAGCTTAAAATAAATCTTCGTTAAAACGACGTAAAATTCGATGTTATTTTAGTTTTTACGTTCAAGAGACGTTTGACACAGTTATTTGTTAGATTGATGATAAACTTTGTTTTACTATTATTCCTTATCAATAAAAACAAAGCATAGCTATTTTATGGTTTCTACATATTGTGTAAGCTTTGAGAAGTTAAAAATATTTATTTATGATTATATGAATGTGAGTTTGTCTGCTTTTCTTTCTCACAACAAAGGAATAACAGTCGGCACACTTTTTAAATTAAATTGTTCATATAGACTAAGGAAGTGACATTTTTTTTAAAGTGCATAGTTTTGTCATAAAAATTGACAAACTATGAATTAAGATGAATTTTTTGTCGAAACTTTTCATTTGCCTGAAAGTGCATATACCTTTTTTTATTAAAAAAAAAACTTATAATCAGTCACGACTCCTATAGAATAGCTATAATTAAAAATAATATTCATTACTTTAGAGCAAAATAGCTGGATAGAATTTTTTTAATAAGTACAGAACGAACAAAAAAAATTCCTTTGTAATTGGAAAATACAGTTTTCGTGAACCACCTATTGGCACAGTGCTTACGTTAGAGCAATTGCTTTCTCCACTTCATGCGTTAAAGGGTATTGGGTTCGATTCCCGTTGAATCGTAGACTTCAGATCCTAGACTTAAGATAAAAATTGACCAACAGAAGTTCTCTGTGCTTATACAGTACTAGCTGATCCCCGCCCGTTTCGCTGGACATAGCTAAATTGAACTGATTAATTAATAGAAATCGTCATTGCAAAACATAAAAAAGGCATTTCAGTTATGTTGACATAAAAAGATAGTAGTTATTCCTCAAGAATCGTAAATTTTCCGGAATAATAAATATCTTCGTATTTTAACTGCCTAGAAATTTCACAATTTGCAGTTCAACCTCATTTCAAAAGATTTTTTACCCGTATTTTACGTTTGACATACTTTTAACGCCCTAAAAGATACACCCTTGAATACGTTAAATATGTCCATGAAACTCTACGTATTTTAATATCTATGAACTCCTAACGACTTCACCTCTTTAAGTGAAACTCCTAATCAGGATCACTTAAGTCGAACTGTCGGCTTTGGTTATTTATTGAAACATGGATATTTATTTTTAAGAATGGAATCATATCACTGGAGAGGATTTCCTGATTACTCCAAGTTTTACTCGCAATGGATAAATAAAACTTCTCCTTGATAATTCGAACGTTTACTGAACCGAACTATAGATAAGGTAGCCACCTATAAATTAGCTATGGGTTTATGGTTTCTAGAAATTCAACTTACTATTATACTACTATTATCGTTATAATCTTCAAGTTTGCAAACATTAATTCATAAGAAAAATAAATAAGTTTTAAATAATATCGTCTCTGCGATTTGTTATATATTCACCTAGCTGATATTTGCCCGCTTTGCTGGACATAGCTAAATAAAAATGATTGATTAATAGAAACGTCATAGGAAAATATGAAAAAAGTTATTTTAGCTATGCTTAGGGATTTTACAGGACATTTTAGGATGCTTAGGATTCGTAAATTTTCCAAATAAATAATTATCTTCGTATTAATACTTGCCTTGAAACTCACTATTTGCAGTTCAGTAATTTTTCAGTGGACTATTACCTGCCCGTAATTTACGTTTGACATACGTTCTAACTCCCTATAAGTTGGGTGTATAAGGTAAAATATTTTTTTGTCCCAATGTATCTTATTGTTACTTTGTGCATTTTCCACTCTATGAATCGAAGTCCTAACGGCCCCTTACCTCTCTATGCCAAACTCCTAATTGGGATCACTTAAGTTGAACTGTATGCTTTGGTTATTTATTCTTACGGGTGTTGTTTTAATACTTCGATATTTATTTTTAAGGATGTTATCATGTTCACTACAGAGGATTCCCGAATTACTCCCAGTTTTACTCTCACTGAATCGAACAATGGATAAATAAAACTACTCCTTCGATAATTCGAACGTTTGGCGAACGTTGAGCTAAACTATAGATAAGATAACCACCTATAAATTAGCTATAGATTTATGGTTTCTAGGAATTTAACTTATCGAGAGTTCACTGGATTTGACTGGATCAATTAAGTTCAACCATAAAAATTAAAATTTTTATCTTTATAATATGTATTACAAAAGTCGTGTAAAACAGTGCAACTTGTAAGTTAATTTTAATTTCTTGTACTGCTTAGTCGTTTTAATTTTTGAGTCAAGCATCCGAACCGATTCCAGTTATTAAATACATGGGCAACAATTTTTTTTCGAATTTTGTCAGACTTTAATACGTTACCGAATATCGATAGGGATATATTAGAAAATAAACACACTCTGTCATCTAAAATCTCGACAATTTGGAAAGGTTTACAACGCACGTCTATTAATCTATATTCTAAGTTCATTGTTAATATTTCTTAAGTATTACCTATATTTGAAATTATTACAGATAATGAATTATATAATTGATGAAAATCAAAAGTGTCAAAGCAAATTGTGAAAATCAAATCAATTATCGAATTAAATTTTATAAGTAGGTACCTACTAAGTACTATTATTTTCCAAGAAGTCAGAATAAAATTTGTATTTACGTGTGGCGTATGTGAAACAATTTGTTAGGAACATAATAAAAGTGTCACGTTTAATAATCAATTATTAAGAAGAAAAGATTAATATTAACAGTGCAGGTTAGATCAGCTATTTACCTTCAATGACGTCTATGGAGTTTCAAGAGAAATGCTATCTTAGCGCCGTCAGTGTCAAATCGTTGAAGCAGCCATGAATTTACAAATGTCAAAATCCTGGCAGCCCATTGGTCAAAATTGTACCACGTGACGAAAATTGATGAAAAATCGATAAAAAATGCATTTTCAATAGGATTTTCGTAAAATCCGTTTTTAGTACGCGTCTACGTGGTAAGAGGAGTAACTATGTTGAATTTCAAGTCGATCGGACCTATAGTTTCAAAGATCTCGTGATGAGTCAGTGATCGTTTTTCGCTTATATATATATAGATATGTGTATATCAGTGATATGATCTTAATGTTAAGGCGATTTAAAATACCAAAAAAAAAAAAAACACTTGTGAAAAAATATAACGATACAAAATTAATTATAACTAGACAAATAAACTATAAGACATTGTATTTGATATATTGATTTCAAAAGATTTTTTTTTGTAAACGTATACCTACAAAAATAACGTTTTCATTGGCAATTTTATGTCATAATTTAGGGTAAAATGTAATTAATTAAAATTTAAAAAAAAAATTTAAATAAATAGTACCTACGATACATAATTATTTGTTTAGTTTATGTAATAAAAAAACGGATATAATATTAGATAAAAAAAAAAACAAAGTATCATTATTGTTGATACTTGTGACTTCAAAACTATTTCAAATATTTTAACACTTGCTGTGGGAATAGTTTATGGAGTAATAATAAACAAGCTGAACTCAAGTATTTATATATTATGTGTATTAAATACTTGGTCAATATTCAAAATTAGTCACTTTCAGCCACCAATTAGTTATTACTTGAAGTACTTAATTTCTCAAATATTTTCTTATTCAATTTATTTAACTCTCAAGTGAGTATTTTATTTCTCACAAAAAATATTTTAAATTTTACCTTGTTTTTTAATTCCACTTGGAAATAATACCAACTAAATACGTTTTGATGCAAATTAAATTAGAAATCACAATTATAAAAATTGGTTATATATAGTTTCTTAAATAATATAATACCTATTTTACCTATCTTTTTTTTATATTTCAAAAATAAATTTTCATTTTTGATATTGTACTATTTTTTACCACCTTAGCATTTCGAGTTGCATAAAAATATCAATGTTGCATAAAGCGTAAATAGCAGAGGTAAGAAGAATGATAATTTTTGCATTATGTCATGCATAAAATTCAAGAATCAAAAGGATTGTAAATAGACTAGAACGAAATAGATTTCAATTTTATCATTATAGTTCTGCAGTTATAACAGAGACGAACGAATGCAAAGCTCTTGTGCATTTTGCAGCATTTTCCACATTTCTTGCGTAATATAAAAGTTTCGTTCGAAGAAAGTTACAAACAGAACGACAAAAAGTGAGATTCTCACTTTTTTATTTGAGGAGAAAAAGTGATTGGGAAACACGGAAAAATAAACCTTTTTTATTCTATTGATATGGTGATAAAAATAAGAAATGTACAGATTAATGCATAGCTTCAGTAAATAACGAAAAAAAATATTTTTCACGACTTCAATTGAAATATCTTTTTAAACAAATATTTTTAAGTAGAATCTTAAAAATTTTATCAATTTGAAACGTCTAGTTTTTTTTTTTTGGTATTGAAAATACATTTTGAGTTAATTTTTTGGGTAAATAGAATGGTTGCTCAGAACGGTTTCAACTTCCATTTAGATCCAACATCTATTTCCTTTTTTTAAATTAAAAGTGATAAGGAATAAATTAAACGCGAACTCAGACGGTAAACATCAACGCCAGTCGTCTTACAAAAATTAAATTATCGTTTATTCCTGTTCTTAAAAATAAGAATTATTCTTTTCTGTGAAAAAAAATACAACTTTGAATTGATTTAAACATATTACTCGAAAAAATGTGGGCAGTATTTTTCAAATTTAAATAACATATTTTTAAATACATTAACGTGCTAGTTTTTTATGTTCAAAAACTTTTTAATGTAACCTTAATTTTTTTTTAGTTAAATGTTAATTCTATTTTCTTTTATCTGGTACTTTTTATTCTTTTTTCATCATATTCTTGCATATATTTACATAGTTTAAAGCTGAACAATAAATCATTCGTTCCAAGTTAACGGCATTATTTTGTTTGAATTGTGTTAACAAAGTGAAAATGAAAACGTTCCCTAAAAATTTTATTCGTATTTCGTTATTTATCCTCTATGTGCGAGTCTCGGTATTTGTATTTCACGTGGCCCCTTCATCTATTCTTTTGCCTACTCATGTTTTTCGTTTGGAAGAAGAATTATTTAGCACTTGTCTCTGAAATTAATGGATCCATTCCTTTCGAGAATAATGGCATATTTCCACGCAAATAAAACAGGAATAATTGAGGAAAACTTAAAACAAAAATCAGAAACCTGCATGTTTGGGAAAACAGTTTTTTATGGAATATAAAATAATTATTAAAAAAATATTTACTCATTGTTCAATTTGATTGTAGAGAGTTATGCTTACGAGTATGTATATTTTATATTTATGATGTACATAATGATGAGGACAAGTAATGACAGTTCTTACTACATAGCACGACGTGACGTTTTGTCATCAAATCCAGGGACGAATCTACTTAAAGGCTTTTGGGGATGTAGCCCAGGGCCCCGTGGATACAAAAGGCCCCCAGCCTCCATAGAAAACAATAGATGATATTGTGAAGAAAAAAAATATATCTAAAATTAAAAAAATATTTGGTCATAAACTCTTACACCTCTTACAGTGGAATTTGTATAATTACTATAATATGAAAGGAAACTTGTTGATATTTTCCAAAATTGTAATACCATTTTAAAGATTTTTTTAATATTGTTAATCATCAGCTGTGAAGCGGAGCACTCTTTCTCCGGATGTCGTTTACAGAAAACAAATAAAGGACAATAAAGTGCTTCAAAAAACTCTTATGGTGCCCAAAACCTAAAAGTATTGTATATATCAAAACAAAAATTTGGATCCAAAATGAGCTATTAATATCAATATTAAGATTCGCATCAATTTGTTTTTTTTTATGTGATAACGTCTTATAAATTGATAAACATGGGCAGCCTGTACAAAAAAGTTCTGTTTGAGCCTGTGCGTGCAAGCGAGAACGCGATACAAGCGTTAGAGAGGCACGATTGAGTTCTGCTATTGGAACGCGCCACGCGAGCTTCTTCGAGAAGTTCTACAATAAGCTACGTCTCGTATTCAATAGTTGTTGAATTCTAGACAACGTGTTTTCCGTTTTTTTTTTCTACAATTTAATAAGATTTAATTGATTTCCTTCATAGTTTTCAGTCTGATTTCATTAAAAAAGCATTGTAATTTTCAATTAAGTCCTTCTTTGTATATACAAAATAATGATAATTAAATACATAGTAACAATTCAATTCAATTACTAAAAGTATGCAATTTTTAATCAATGTTTCTTAAGACGTTATCACGTATAACTATCGTCCGTAAACCAAATTTACACACAACCATTTTTTTAATTTTCCATTTGAATTAAGCAGGTAAAATTTTTTTTTATTTTTAAATTATTATAACCAACAGTTTATCGTTAAACTATTTAAAAAAAGATTTAAAAGAAATTTTAGGAGTTTCGCTATTATCAAATAATTACCGAAGCATTAAAAAATAATAAGCAAAATTTAAAGCTTACTGTTATTTTAAAATAGCAGTGGAATAGACTTGAATAAATGTATTTTTAAAAAAATAAGAATATGTCTTAATGAAAAGACTAAAAGATAATATTAATTGTTGAAGGATAATAAATTCATTTTCAATTTCATAGATAAGCAAAAACAATTATCAATGTTTGAATGCCTAGTTGACTTTTGAATTTTGTGGTGATATATTTGAATATAAAGTGATATCTTGTGTAAAAAGACTTAAAATACAAAAATTGAATTATGTAATTTTCATGTGCTTTGAATTTCATTTGCAATTTAAATCCTAAAAACAAATAATATGCAAACGTCAATAGAATTTAAATCGGAAATATTATTAAGTAAACATTTTAACTCAGTCAATATTCGTTTTTATTTTTACTTAGGATTAAAATCGAATATAAAAACTAAACTGCTTTGATTTGTATGATTAATTATTATTATTGTATTTCTTAAGCTTTTTAGACACCTACCGTTCAAAATCGAAACTCAACCAAATTTTCATTGCTCTTCCGGAACAGAGACGAGCCAAAATATTAATAAAGTACTCCAAGAAGAAGACTCATGACAAAGTATCACTCGGGAAAAGGAACGTACGGCTCCTAACAAGCTTCTATAAGGACCATTTTAACTTTAATTACCATCTTCACAAAATCGGTAAGGCCGACACGAACATATGTCGTCTCTGCTGGAAAGTGTCAGAAACGACAGAGCACATTCTGTGCTTATGCTGGCAATTTCCAAAAGAAGCCTGGTGAGATAGCAATGGCAGCTCTTAGGCAGGTCCTGGCTTTCTTTAAAAGATTAATGTTCCCCTAGTTAATACATTAGACCACATCACAATGGACTTAATTGGCTGCGGTAATAAATGGAAAGAAAATCCTGCGACCCGTACAGCGGAAAATAAGATGTACAACTCCGCGGGCATTACCATTATCTGGATTTCATCTCATCAGGGGATCCCTGGAAACAAAAAAGCAACCCAAAACACCAAACTGTCATTAAAGAAAGATAGGAATTTGAGACGTACGGTGTCAATCTCGAACAAGGACTCAAAGAAACTAATTACAAAATGGAATGAAAAATAGACAAATTCAAATTCAAAAATTCAAACAATATCAAATTCAGTTGGGAAACAATCGCGAAAAACATTTGGAAAATTACACTTAGTCAAAAAACGAAAATATCAAGCAATACTTACCAGTTTATAGAAGAATAGGCTTTACCTTGTTCTACCAGTGTCCCAAATGTGTTGATCTACGATTGGTACCACGTGCTTTCATGTTATGCATATTTCATGGATATTTTAATTTCCTAATTCAAAAATATTTCTTTTACAAGAATGAAACTCGTTGGTTAAAAGAATATAAATAAAACCCATGGTTGTTTAAAAAATTATAAATAAAATAAAAAATAAATGAATCTTAAACAAAACTATATCCAGCTTCTATATTATATCTACTAACTTTCACCCTCTTCCCCAACATACAGAAACATTTAAACAAATACTTTTTCTGGACTCAGGGAATCTCAAAAGGTGTATTTCCGGTGAAAACTCAAAATCAAAAATTCAGCCCGATTACAAAACTTTCCTTACTAAAAAGTAGTTAGAGAAAGTAAAAATGAAGCCCCTTCCTTCAGTTTTTTTTAAATGAACTGTTAAAAATTTAGAAAAAAAATTGATCTCGTAGACCATACATAAAGAAAATGTTTTTCCTGAAAATTGTTTTGAATAAAATATATCGTAAAGTTTTTGATAACAAAGTTTATCAATCGTTAATTTAACGTAAACTGCAATAACTATATTTAATCTACATACAGCTTAATAGTTAAAATATTTAATCATTGTATAAAAAACAATTACTTATTTTGAAAAAAAAATTCTTTACTTCTTGATCGAATAATAAACTTTAATTAGAAAATTTACGGAAACGTTCAAAAAACTAGCCAGATTTATGTATCTACAATTAATACACATATCGACTTCTTATTATCTAAATGAATTTTGAAACTTATTTTTAGTTTAAATATATGTTTTTTATTAAATTTTGTCCCGTTTTGCAATGAATCTCTTCACGTACGTTGTGTACTAACACGCTTTTGGTCAGTTCAAGAAAACTTCGAAAACAGTTTTGGATAGTTGTAAAAAAATAGAAACAAAAAGAGAAATATATCAAGCTCGGGATTAAGCGTTTAATTTAAATCATGTTGAAATAAATTATGGTAAAATGTATAAAACCGCACAGCGTTTGTTATTGGTGACCCCCATTAAATTTAATTTCTAACTCTTTTTCAATAAGATTTCACCCTTTTTAGGCATGAAACCTTTTCCGTGAATATTTATTTTTGTCCTACGCTTAAATTGATGGAACCTTGGTTCTGTTTCAGTGCGCTCTAAATTCAGGGAACTTGGTGGAAAATCTGTGATGCGAATGCGCGTCGTAACGCTGATGAACATCCTTGTCATGTCGTCGAAAAGATTCGAACTAGTCGACGTCTGTTATTCGCCGGATTCAAAACGTACCTCAACGGTAATTGTTTTGGCGGCGGACTTAAAGCTCGAAGCTCTCGCGATAACCCGTAGCGCACACGTAGCAAACAAAGTTTATTTCCGTTTTATTAAAAAAAAAAAAAAATAATTACAAACGCAAACATTTACGGTTTCCTAAAAACCTTTTTTTTTGTACATAATTTTTTATCAAAACATTTTTTTATTTAATTTCTTAAATTTAAATTAATCTTATTTTCTTGATTTTAACGGTTTTGCCGATAACAAATAATAAAGATCATATTATTTCAATAGTGACTTAACTGTAAAGATTCAGAAGTGAAAATTCATATAAGATTATATTTTACTTAAAATGACATTTGTTCAAAAGAAACTATGTTCAATTATAATTTTGATTTTTTTTAACTATAATTTAATTCACTTGAATTAACTGAACATTAAAATGGTAAGTCAAAATTTTTGTTTCTTTACATATAAGTTTGCCTTATATTAAAAATCAAACAAACATTTATAAAGCGATGAGGTTTTTTTAGTAGGTAGGTACTTTAAATCCAAATGAAACAAAAATATTTGTTTAATGAAAATTATTTTATATCGTCTCTTTCTTTACATAAATGAGGAGCTTATAAAAGTTGTGGTAGTTAATCTTTTCATTTGATTGAAAAACGAGAATTTATTTAACTCATTTATTTAACTTAAACCAAATTAAAAACTTATATATTTAAATTAGAACAGAAAATTAAGATAATGTTGGAATTTAATTAACCATTTCATCAAATTAGCAACACCTTTTCCTGTTCTTCTGGTTTACTTCCTCAAATTAATAAAATGTCCTTTTTATTCCTTCACTTAGCTCAAAATTAATTAGGCAATTTATAAAGAGTACTTTAGTTGCATAACATTGCATTGAACTACGATTTAAGCTTTTATATTAACTAAATAAATGTTAATGCATTACTTTTAAAATTTTTAAGATCGTTGTACATTTATTATATTTTATGACTGCGTTGAAACTTCTAACATAGAGTCACATAAAAAATATATTTCTGATTTAATTCTTCTATAAGTCGACAACCACTAATTAATATACAATAAAAATATTATTATTAATATAAAAATGTTTTATTTTCATTAAGTACAGGTACCAATATTCAAAAATAGTACCTATTGATTTAAAAATTTTATTTTTTTTTTAAATACAATCAAAAATTAGGTTAGTTTAATTTGTAATCCGTATGTTTCCTTACACTACATTTTTTTTAAATGTAAGTTAATCTTTTTTTTACATATACATATCTTAATTTGATGTGTTAGTTATTCTTTGCCATATTTCTGAATAAAAATTAGAGTTATTTAACATTTTAGTTAAACAATTTAATGTCTCGTTTATACGTACATAGGTACTTTTCAATTTTGTGAAATAAATTTATTATGTACTTTCAAATATATGTCTTGCAAGGTGGTTAAAAATGATTTTTTTTGTAAAATAGTTTTAAAATTTAAAAAAAAAATATTTCCACTCAACAAAAATATCATAAATCAATAAATTTCTTGTTTTGTGTAAATATTTAGAAATTATCGTAATTTTTTTTTCGTTAAACTGACATTGAAAGTCATTAAAATATAATTAAATAACAAATTCAATTAAAAAATTGCTAAATAATAAGTAATGTCCTTCTATTTTTATTAAAACTAAATATTAACATTAAATCCGTAAAATTATTTAATTATTTCATAAAACTCAAATGTCTTTATTAATAAAATTGTTTGTAATAATTTTAAAATTTGTTGGCTTTTAATGATGTGCAATTATTTTTAAATTAAAACTGTTTTAAATTAATTTTATATTGTTGCCAATTTCAACATTGACGGCCACATCGTGGTTGTGCATTTGAAGTAGATGAGGCAAACGTCAAAATGCCAAATCCTTGTTTATTTTTTTTATATTAATGTTAATTATTTGAAAGAAAATATACGTAAAACGTTATGTCAATTATGGATCCCAAATAGTTGTTATATAGTAATGTAACTTCTAAAATTCAATTTCATTAAATCGTTCCTACAAATTATATTGACCGTTTAAGCACTTTGTAATCGGATTTGACTGCAGAATTCCTAGCCATTTGTAAATATATGACAAAAGAAGTTCTTTTTATCATTTTATCGAAGGTTAGTTTTTAAGATTATACTGAAGCTTTGAAGAGTAAGAAAACTCGTATAAACCACATAAGTACTTATACTTTTTGGGAGATAAATTTGTTCATTCAATAGATTTAATTTATTTTAACTGACTATACAAATTGTATTTTTTTAACTATAAAATTTGTAAAATTACATAATCTAAATGGTTGTTAGAAAAAATAAATAAAACAAACCGATAATTTTATTTTACTGATTGATAAATGGTGCAAATTGATGTACATATCACGGTAGTTCATATTTTTCATTTTATGCGTTTCCATATTTAAATCAAATTATTAATGATTTTTAGTATTTTTTTAATCATTGAATTTATTAATTATTTGTTACGTGACATGCTACAAACTTTAGGTAAAAGTACTTACGAATTGCTACTGTTCAGTAATTTTGCCACTGACTGCATCTCCAATTCATTCATACTAAGATTTCGACTTCTTAAACTTCTTAAACTGATAAAGTAATAAACGATTGAAGGCCATTAAAAATTAACAAAAAATTATCAAAACATCATGTATTTCTGATTTATTATTATGTTGTTTGAACCCATAAGGCAGTGATTCCCAAACTATGTGTCGAGAGATTCCAAAGTGTGTCGCGAGATATTGATATCTAAAAGAGTAATTTTGAAAAATTAATTTGAATTCTGATTCAATTTTTTCGTAATTTCTTAGAAATTCATACATTGGTGTAAACAGGTGTGTCGCGAAAATTCTTGATTTCTTTTACTGTGTCGTGGGCCAAAAAAGTTTGGGAATCACTGCCATAAGGCATATGTATTCTCAAGTTTTCAACTCTCAAAGAGTTGTGGAAAAATTTTTATAGAGGAAAAACCGTGAACAATTTGAACTTGTTTCAGATTCTTTTCGGTATCTCCTAATAATCCATGTATAGTATATTTCTTCAAAAGCTATTCTGTATGTTTTTGAAGAACATCAAATTTGTTAAATATATTATATATGTATATATAAGATTTTGACAGAACTACGAGGGTTACAGGCCCTGCTCTGGGCTTAATTTAAAGCTTTTTAAATTGCCTACAAAATATATTTTCAAGTTCTGCTCGTAGGGTCAATGGTTTCGACGCAACTTTGATCCAAAAAAGGTCTAAAACTGAACTTTTCAATTTTTGAAAAAACTGGCCTATTTTCAAAGTGCCGTCACTCGGTAACCCATTAACGTGCATAGCTCGAGTTCGGCTTTATTTGCAATAAATTTGATGTTCTTAAAAAACATACAGAATAGCTTTCGAAGAAAAATACATGGGTTAGGAGATACCAACCAGAATCTGAAACAAGTTCAAACTTTTCACGGTTTTTCCTCTATAAAAATGTTTCCACAACTTTTTGAGAGGTGCAAACTTGAGAATACATAGCCCTAATGGGTCCAAACAACATACTAAAAAATCATAAATACATCTTGTTTTGCGAATTTACCTATTTTTTATGTCAATTTTGATTGACCTATTAGTCTCAGAGATATACGAGTATAAGTATGAACGTACAAGCATAATGTTTCTGATTTCTGGAAAAAAAATCTAATTTTCATAAAAAAGAAGAATTTAGAAACTGCTGTCCTTGACTCCTAAAGGAAGTTGACACATTCAAAAAGTTTTGAAAGTAAAAAAAAATTATTATGATTTTTTTTTCATACACCTAATATAAAATTTACGAGTATGTAAAAAGAAAGTTTTGTTATGCGTTGCAGCAGATATTTTTAATAGCAATTTAACTTTTGTCTATTCATGTGTGTGATAAGTTTTCATATTTGTTGCTTTTTTGTTTTCAAACAACTCATCTCTTAAAAATATACTTTTTTAATGTTTTTAAAGTTTATTATAAGCAAACTCATTATATTCTTGTTTTGAAGTACAACTTTTAAAAATATAAATTACTGTTTTTACAACCCTCTGAACCTTTTTACAGCTTTTCTCGGTAGCATGACTCATACTTCGAGAACCACAGGTTTAAATTACAAATGTACCGCAAAGCAAAGATTGAGAAACACAATCCCTAATGATCAAACCTTATGAACTATTCCTGTTTCTGTTATGTTTTAGAACATCGCATTTCAAAAATTGATTTATTGTAGTAAACAGTAAGGAAATATGCACGTTATTTCAATTGCTGAGAGTTCCATCCCACATATCAATCCTATGTAAATAATATCGATATAATAATATTGATTTTACTAAGAAACGAAAAGAGCATATTTTATAGGTAACACAATTCATATTAATTTTGTAAGCCCCATATTTTTCACTACAAACCTGGTTTGTTAAATATTTAAAGACAGTTCAAACAAGGGACCTATCAACTCCATCACTCCATATCCTCAATGCTCGGTCGGTGGGAGTTTTTAGTATGTTGTTCAGAAATATATTCACTACTATTTTCAAAAAGAGAAAAAAAAATTAGAGGATATCATAAGTACATATTTACAAATTATTACTTTGCAAACTAAATTAAATTAGATTATATTGAGGCAGTTATTGTCTATACTCTATGTGATCGAAAATTAAGCATATATTACGAAAATATTGATGATGTATTACATATTTAATGCATTACTTGCAAAACGTATAAACAATGAACAAACTCTAGTAAACTTCCAGTTTTTCTTTTCAGAAAAAGTCACGTTTCAATAAATCCTCTTCAAAAACTGAAGAGTAGGTAGTATGATTTTATTTTTGATGGCAGTTCGTGGAATACTGCATTATAAGTTCATGTGTATGTATGTATGTATGTTTTATGTGTATTTTTTACAAAAATTTTAATTTTTTTACAACGTACCATCAAGGGAGTCGCGTAATGCTATTGAGTAGGTGGACGCAATCGACGAATAGAGGCACATTGCTCATTTGGTGTAACATCATAATTCAAAAATAACGATTTTTCAGGAGTGCCATTTAAAGCATTAAATACTTTTTTCGGTGAACCCTTTCTATATTCTATAATAAAATCTTATAAGTGCAAAAGTTAAACTCAACGAGTTAAAAGTATTTATCATTATGTCTATCAGTGTCTATATGTCGACTTAGAGTTCACAATTTTTGAGTTTCTCATACAGTTTTGCAGCAAATGAATTTCTACCTACTTTATTGTCTCTTCAGTTAAAAAAACATTTTTGTGTGAAGTTTTTTCTGAAAGGAAATACACAGGAAATTGTAAGACGATTTTAAATCCAACGTTTTGCAACCACTTATAAAGAAACGTTTATAATATTCAGCGAAGATTCTTGTAACCAAATTATACATTTTTGAATAGTTATTGTTCTAAATGTTCATTATTTAAATTAATTTTGTGTTTTTTTACTTTATTTTATATTTCAGGTAAAAAATAATAAAACTATACCCAATCATATTATAAGATACACTATATCTACTAATAAACACGAAAAAAGTTGTACGAATTTATCCTATTTTAGTTGTAGTTTATTCTACAAAATGTTGCAACTTTCCACTTTTATATCTCAAAATAAAAAAAAATAAATATAATTTAATAACGTAAAACTTGTTATATGTTAAAATAAAAACAGAGGTATGCTAAGATTTTTTTCGAAAATTTTGATGCTAAAATTATAAAATATATAATCAAGAAAGTAAAATTGTTAGCTTTATATTTTATAACTGCTTTCATTATTTTTATTGAATCTAACAAAAGGAGAATTTATTGAAAGTGGCGTGGTTGATTAGATTGTCGTTCTTTTCAGGGTCAAATTCCAATAGAACCTCAAAAGTTTTCTTTTTAGAATTCTCCTGTCGCTAATAAGTAGTTAATACAAGCTTAAATTGCAAAAGAGATTATATTACTCTGCACACATTAGTTATTTCTTTTACAGTCTTCACTATACATTTAATTGAAAAATAATTATCTCTTATAATTTCACTCTCTTTATATGAATACCTAACGGACTTATTGAGGTCTTGTCTCCTGCCGTTTTAATTTAATTTTGGTTAAGTTCAAAAGCTATGATAATATAGATAGAATATCAAAGCCTTTTATTTTGATAAAAGAATTAAAGTGAAAAATGTAATCATCTTACATCAACTATATGTAATAGAATCAGACCCCAGTCATCGTAGGCGGTGATGTACCTTTAATTTGAAAAGCTTTAACCTTTTTATATACCTACTGATAGTGTGGTAGAAACTAAAATTTAACATCGTTTCTATCTTTAAGACAATAGATAATATCATCATTAAACTAAAACTGCTTAGTTTTTTAGTTAATTTTTTGAAATTTGAACAATATATCTCTTTCTTTATGGAATGTTCTGAACTTTTAAAAGGCTTGTATCGTACAAATTACAATTGTGTGGCTTTGTAAAAGGTTCGTTAAATAAGGTTTGCAGTGGGTACGTCTCCATAGTCCCGCGTTTAGTTAAACAAGACGGTTATAGCTTCGTTCCAGATAGCATTTTCTATGTTAACGCGACAATAAAAACTACTTCTACTTTGTGCGCATGCCTATATCTTTAACTTATTAGTAGTTTTGGAAATTTTTGCGTGATTGAAGTATCTGAAACGTGGAGTTGATTGGATGACAGAATATCAGAATATCTTATGGCTGTATAGAGTGTGGTTAAGATAGTGGTCCAAATTAAGTTTAAAAAAATCCATCTGATAAACGTAAAAAATATGTATGGAATGTTCAAACACAATCACATTGCGCAAGGCTGTCTCAATGATACTTGCTAAAAGTGCTGGTATAATTGTTTCAGATTCGTAAAATATTAAATCACAAATGCATCTGGTACACAAACTAACCCATACGGAAACAGTTTCAAATCATCTGGAACATTATTTTTACACTGAGTCCGTACATACCTTCTGTGTACGATTTGATTGTTCTTTCAATCTTATGTTTCTAGCTACGCACTCATAAGAAATTACAAAAGTTGGGAACGTTTGAATTATTCCTTTTTTAAATTAGATTCTTGATTTTTTTTTTTGGTGTTTTAAGTCGCTTTAACATCTAAGGTCATATAACGACTGTCTAAACACAGAAAATTTCTGTTGGTCAATATTATTGATTTGTTGTATGTGTTATTTAAAACTTAGATGAGGTTATATTCAATTTGAGCTTGATTTTAAATCTATATAAATAAAATGATAGATGTTTTTCAATATTCGCTTTTAACTCAAAAACTACTAGATCGATTTCGATACATTTTTTTTGTTTTACTTCTTATATACTTGGTCCTTATCTAAAAAAGATTTATCACGAAATCTTCATTAAAAACAAAGTAATTAAAGTTTTAAACAATGCGACAATTCCAAGCAAAACGCGTTAAGCGGTGGATTTTTCGTCGCTTTGGTAGAGTGGGGCAAACGGCTTAATATGCATGGGCTGGCGAGAGGATGTTTCTTTGTCCATTGCCTAGTGATTATTTCATATTTGAGCGTAGGCGTAATGCAGCTCAGCGAGATATTAGATTAATAAAGATTTTTTGAATTCTTTTTTCTATTTGTTAAGCAGTTTTTAAAATAATTTTGTAGTTTTATAATTTTTTTAAAAATTCTCTTACAGTATTTTATATTTAACTCTAAATACATTTTCAAGTTACAACCGTGACAATAAAAATTACATTTCAACATTCCCTTTTATTATTGCATATATTTTTAAGAAAAAATTTTTTTTCAATTAAACTGCCAATAATATGCCAAAAAAATGCTCCTTCAGAATCCGCAATTTCTACAAGTGTATAGTAATTAATTGAATAACTATTATTAAATTTTTAAAAATTTGCAAACTAAAAATTAAAATTACTGTAAAATACAAAACAATAACTTTTTTTAAGTTTTTTTGTTTGGTTTTTAATTGCTCCTTAACTGCTCTTTCCGGATCAGCAATTGTTCCAGATGTATAGTGTAATAGTTAATAAATCATTAAATTTTTAAAAAATTTTCAAACTCTAGAATTAAAATCACTATAAAACTCAAAATAATTTTTAATTGAAATTTTTGTTTTGTTTTGTTTTGTTTTTTAATCTCTCTATCTGCTCTTTTCATTACGCAAATAGTTGATAAAATATTTGCAATATTTTTAATAATTAATTATTTTTAACTATTTAAATACCTACATGTATTGTTGTACTATGCCATTATCAATTGCCATTGGATCTTATAAACATGAATTGTTTAAAAATTGAATTACTAATTAACTATACACCTGGAGCAATTGCGGTTCCGGAAAGAACATTTTAGAAAAAAAAAATTTTTGAAAAAAAAATTAAAAACTCATTATTTTGGATTATATAGCAATTTTTGTTTTTGAAAAATTAATTATTTCTTACTAATAACTATACACTTAAAACAATAGCAGATTCTGAAAGAGCAATTTTTTAGCATATAGTTAAAAATGCTCTACGCTAGGTTCTTTCTGGTTTTTTTAATATATTTTTGCTTTCAATTTTTTAAATATTTTTCCTCTGTAAATTAAATATGTTCTTAACATATAACATACGCAGACGTCGCGGGTATCAGCTAGTCTAAAATATGACTGCTCTAGATTGACTGAAGTTTTAATGCCTTCCATTTCTCGAAGTTTAGGGTGATAGGAGCGGAAGATATAATTTTGATTTTTTTATTTGCACCAAAGAATATTTTTGACTTGCGATATATGATAACCAAGTAAGTTAAGATATTTTTATTATTGTTAAAGTTTAAGTAATGGAAATTACGAGTTTTATTAAAAATACTCCGTACTGAGCTTCCATTGCTCCACGCTTACCTAACTATTATATTAACATTAATCTACAAACGACTATCAATCAAATCAATCAATCTATGGTATTTAGGCATAGGTATACACGAATATTACTTGTAAGAAAATATAATAAATAACAAAATTACTTATGATAATGAATAGCTTAGATTTAAGTTACTCTGTATAAAAGTGGTACTACAAAAAGACACTGGTAAACATTTTAGGTGTCGGTTTCTAAAATAAAACCAAGATTTATTAAATTAATATTCTAAAAAAATGTTTTTTAAGAAAAATATCTTAAAATCATCAATAAAAAATCACCAATACCGAAAAATATGTGTAGTGCTCAAAACACTCGTGAAAAAATTAAATTCATATTTCTTAAGTAATTCAATGAATCAAAAATACAAAGGGCTATATATCAGGTTTTATTTTTCTTTGTTGCTTTTACCATAAAATAGATAATTTTGTCAAATACAAGGAATATGCGAGTGTGCGTCGTAAATCATCATGCAGCTGAGGAAAAATAATGATATTATACTAAGTTGAAGCTTTTAATTTTTAGATGTTAGATATAAATCACCTTAATTTAATGGCCTTACATTTTGCGCTAAATATGTTCATTGCATTAAAATAATTGCGTGTTTGGCTATTTTTCAAAGTGTAAGATGTAGTGATAATGAAAAAAATTTGTTAAGGACTAATTTATTATTTCCCTTACTGCGTTTAGATACTACAAAAACTAGTTAAGCCCATAAAAAAATTAACAAAGATTATAGAAATGACATATCATGAAAGTGAAAACAGTAAATCTATAATTAGAAATTGCCTTTTTTCAATGCTCTTTTTTAACCTTATTTAAATTACACATTAATAGTACATGTAAAATAGAATGCGGCATGTGAGCAGTACAATAAGATTAAATCGTAAATTTCTTATATTTAATTTTTAATTCTAGTATTCAAACTCGAGTTTCTTGCTATTTTCACATTCATTTTTTTTATGAAAAGTGAGTTTTATTCCACTTTCATCAAATGTTATATTAGAAATACAGTTTTATTTCGCCTTTTATATTACATCAAAAATATTCAACATTTTGTAGGAGTTAGAGAAAATGTTTTAACGGCAAGTGTTCGTGGAGTCCAAAGTGCTTTCCATAAAATGGCGTAATTTAAAAAAATGTCACTCAAATGACTTGGCTATATTATTCCACTGATATTTTTCAATTTCTTTTTATAATAAAATGTTATATGCAAATTCCTATATAACAAATTTGCTTCAGTAAATGACGGAAGATGAGCAATAAAATTAACAAATGTGAGATATAAAACGCAATCAAAATACACGGTGAAAATTACTTTTAATTAACTAGGTATGTTAAAACACCAGAAAAATACTGTAAATGTAGTGACTAAAGTTATACTCGCTGATAAAATGCGTTTTTTAAATACATTTTTGAAGAGAAAATAATAAGTATTAAACACATAAACCCCTATGCAATGTAAAAAAAAATATTTAAAATAATATTCTATTAAGTATAAAAAAGAATAAAGTATATTTAAGTCTGTATATAATAAAGTTTATTTAAAAAAAGTTTGTCTTTAGTAAAGTTAAAAAAGCAAAAAAATTTCTAAATTCTAACGATCTATTTAAAACAGAGAATTTAATCAACTAAATAAAAGTTTTATAAAAACGGGGTTGAGTGTTATCCTATCCAGCATACAATCAATGTTTCTATCGAAGAAAAAATTCGGTTATCCTTTGTGGTGCAAAATTTTATAAAAAAATCAACTTTGTTAAAATGGAATAAAAACATTTTTAGAAGATTTATCTTATCGTTGTTACTTAAAAAAATAATTTGATTTGAAAAGGAATTGGTCAATAAGTTGAGAACCTTTTTTGTGTGTAAATGAATGTGTTTTTTTTTTGTTTGTAGTGCAAAAATACAAATTTTATCAATTGAGAATTTGTAACGATGTATGGAAATACAGATGATTTTTTAGTTTCAACAAAATGCTTTCTATGGTTAATAAAAAATCATTTGATCTTTATAACTGTGTCAAAAACAACGGCTATTTTATTTGACAATGGAATTTTAATAATGAGCTTAAGAAACAAATAACAAAACATTAAATCACATACATAATGTATAACGTATAAATATTATGCATTTATACTGCGTAGTAAATGATTTTGATCGATTTTAGCAAGTTTTTTTGGACTAAGTTTGTCCACAAAAAATGATCATAGTATAAAATAAATTTGCTGCTTTTTTACTTTGCCTAAGTTTTTTCTTCAAAAGTTTTGAAAAACATTAGGTATTTAAAAATTTCAAGCTTTATATATTGCTATAGCTTTATATATTCGAAACATTAAAATTTCAATGAAGCTGATTAACATCTTTAAGATGATAGAAATTTCTTATTGAAATCAAAGTAAAATGTTCTCAGAAAATTAATTTCTTGGAAAGTTCAGGCTGAGTTATTTAAAACTAAAAAAAATTGAACATAAAGTTATAAATAAAATAAACATAATGCATTATATCTGTGTAATATGTAATTAGTATTTACTTCTATAATGTATCTATAAAATCAAGCTAATTGATTAACAAAAGATTTCAAGCAAAATGGAAAAAAACATCTTAGGTATGTTATCAGAAAAAATAGCAGTTATCCAAAGAAACAAGGAGTTTTTAGGATGATAAATTGGTATAACTTTCATATCTTAGATCCGTAGAAAAGATTAAATTTCATAGTTAGTACCAGTGTACTTCATAATAAATCATGGGACCAATGAATGACATATGTATTTTAATGCGTAAAGAGGGAAAGGTTATGAAAACCCATTATTTCCTATAAAGTGCATGGTATCTGGTTAGTACATCAAAATTTAGAAAACTGCTTTTCTAGGAAGAGGTGCTAGCCAAATATCATTAAAATCTATTTACCACTTCAGTAGGACAGATAAATAGCCATATTACAAAAATCGTACAACGTATGTACATTTTTTGGGATTCATAATTTATTCAACGTGTTATATGAGTTATATTTGACCGACTTTTAATTACTATCATTTTAATCAAACATTAACTTGAATCAATTTCAAATAGAATGACCAATAAATTCATTGTCATGACACCATTGTTTCTTTCCTTAGTTACGAATATATTGTAAATTCGGTCGATTAGGAAGCAAACTTTAGAGGTGACTGATCACACAGGTAAAATTTTGTGTATCACTTACTTAGCAAAACAATTTTCACGTTATTTACTATTAACCGAGTCAATGAAGCAAAAAAAAAAAAAATAATATAAAAAGGGACGCTGCAATCTAAAAACTAAGTAGCCTAAAACCTTCTCCAAAATACGCTGTATCTTTTGGTCTATGTTTCAGTTTATACATTTCGTAATTTTTTTTCAGTTCAGGTTGACAAAAAAATTGAACTTTTAAATTTTAAAGTATATAGATATTAAAATTAAAGTTGTTTTTGTAAATATACCTATTTAAGTTAGGAGCTATGATGTTTTTAATGGGTCTTATTCTCTGAATTGTAATTGTAACTCTAATTTATTACATCCTCTTTATGATATAGACCTTAAACCTTAATTCTAGAAAATAATTTATATTTTATATTTCTTCTGTCATTAAATCACACTCTACACAGTAGAAATCAAAAGTAGTCGCGTTCGACTTGACTGAAATTGATAAAGATGGAAAGTGATCAAACATGATTACCAATGAGTCGTTACATAAGTGTGGTTCAGTTAATGCATAAATGTATTCAATATCTGAAAAGTCTATAAAATCTCCTTTTAACAAAAACTGTTTATAGTACCTTAGAAGATTTGTTATTTTTCTAGTTAATCGTCCATACTCAATGATATAACCGTTCATTAAACAAATGATTCGAACAAAATGTTGCAACTGTTCGTAAAAAGTAAAAAAAAAATTTTACACTTAGATGACTTTTGTAAGGAATCTAAAATTACAACAACAAAAAAAATTATCTACAATTTTTAAGGAAAGTATTACTGATATACAATAGGCCTATGATACAATTTATATATTATGATAATACAAAGTCATTATATTTTGCATATAACATATAAATAATTTTCAACAAAAAACAAGATTTTTCAAAATCCTTTTAATCGTTATAAAAGAATTTAAAGAACAATAAATGTTTCAAATATAACAATAAACCTTAACTTTTATAAAGATTTGCATTTAAAATCTTTAAGTTGAAAAACATTTTAATGAGGCATTTAAAATATATAACCTTAAACTGAATTGAAGGATAATTTATCAAAAATACGCTTGAGCTCAGCTAAAATCTTTTAGGTTTTTAAGCTTAAATATCAAAGAAAACTTTATATTTGATAATTATGATCATAAAGTATATGCAAGCGATTTTGTTAAAATTAACATAAATTTGCAATTAAGCCTACGATAAGTTCCAAGTGGTCTCTTTGTTCGTTGCCTTTGGTTCCTCCACTTTCATCTAATACCAACAAGTATCACAAGATAAATGAATTAAACTTTGATGAAATATTGTTTATACAATAATTGCTAGGTATGCATTAACACCACAGAGTGAAATCAATTAAGAATCTCCTCATACGTAGCTGCAATTAAATTTGAACACTCGGATGTTGTAATTTGTGAATGTGGAAGGTTAATAAATTATATATTATAAATGTAATGTTCATATTACTACAAGTACAGATATATTATGTTTGTACACCAAGAGCTTATATTATATTCAGTAAAATTCACTTGAAAATATAATTTAATTTTGTTTAACACAGTTCAAAGTTGTGAGCAATAAAACGGTAAAATTTAATGGTGATACTTGCAAATCACAAAGAATGGCATTGCTGTGTCAAAATCATATAAATATTTGTGGGGATAATGTGACGATAACATGGAATACACACATTTGTATAAAGTGAAATTTTCACTTTTACATTTAGTATTTAAACAGAAAGATTTACATACATGCATCAAAGATACACCTAACATATTATAAAAAGCAATTAGCTGTAATAACAAAACTGGTATTATTTCACAGCATACCCACTATATCAACAAGTAATTGTTATACTAGATGGTTTTTATACAAAAGCTAGCTGTACCCCAGTTTCACTCCTGTAAACTGGTAATGTTGATATGAGTATAGCTTAACAGTAGGTAACCCTACCCTAATTGAGTTGAATTACTAGAAGTTTTACACATCAAATTGGACATTTTACAGATCAAATGACAATTTGAAAATCAAATTGAGCACTTTACTCATTAAGTAAAGTTATTCATAGTAATTAAAGATTTATTGATGAAATTTATAGTGGAATAAAAATATGTGACGTCAAATTAATTTATAAGTATGATAATTGTTCATGAGATTTTAGATCTTAAATAAAAATGTATTAATTAAAAGATATTATTTTATGGCAGCTGCTGAAAACTTCATTTAAATATTCAAAAAAATATTTATTATAACCAATAGAAGTGACGGTGGCAAAAGACTGATTTATTACATCCTCTTTTGAATAGATTGTTGAACCCGTCAGCAAATTCCTAACAGATTATGTAACTTTTGAAAATACCTCTTCGATAAAATTCATCATTGTTGAAGATGATGGTAAAAAATTAGTGTAAGACTTGTTTCTTTAAAAAGCATATGAACTTCTTGAGTATGATAAATGGTTGCGTTCTCATAAAATTTAGTTTATACAATAAAGTACAGTTAATTGTCCAATTTGAATAATTGTAAGACCAGTACATTACTTACAATCCCAAAATAGTATTCACAATCTTCTAAGGAGGTAAAATATAATTAAAGTTATTTTTTTTAAATTATGGCCCTCTCACAACTATGGTTAATGATGATTGTTCCGTACATTCTGTACGGAAGAATAATAATTGTACTTATACTATGAAGGCTATGGAGCCAAAAGGAATAATATCTGAAGTTATACTATGAAGGCTATGACGCCATGACAATAAAACAATAAGCAAATTAACGTAAAATAAAATATATAACAACAAAACAGTATTGAGTGAACCGCAAACTTGAAAGGACATATACCCAGAATTGGGACTGATCGAATATAATAATGATCCATAGAGGAATATTCTTCATATATACAAAAGAACGTGATATTCTTTATCTATTTATGCTTATATTTAACGCTGGATTTAAAACTATTTGCTATTGAATTCAATATCATAATATGTCAATTGATTTGTAAAACAAATATCTTATTGGTTGTAATTGGGTATATTTGGGTTGTTGTATTAGGCGACAGTATGATTTACGCGGGCCCGCAATTTGATAACTTAAGAATGATTATGCTGTTGTCCGGCCACGATCCATTTCATCATACAAAATCATTCAATATCCATATCATCATATCACACATATTCAATACATTAGTACGTCAAACGTACAAACCAAAACGACATGATTTTACACCGTACATAACCTGTTGAGAGCCTAGCTAGCTCCCAGGGGGGTTCAATTCGGGCAAATCTGACCGGGCACTCGGAGAACCGCTCTAGCGATCCATGAACGAACCCCAATGTACCACCATACACAAACTAAATAACTTCACACTATCAATGAATTCATGGTGCAATCAATAAGATCAATAGTAAATTTCAAAACTATGTAATAATCATAATAAATCGGGATTTTTATGCCATAGTGCTTTTTCCCGTAAAATGGTGTTTTATTTACTAATTATAAATTATTTAAGAACTACGAGAAAACTTCATGTTGGAGGATTTTCGACGATACAATGATGTTTTGATTTTGATAATATCTTTAGTTTAGTTTATTACAATATTTCACCGCAATATTAACGTCAGCCAAACAAAAGAATAACATATTAGGTCATACAATAAATCCGTAGGATAAGCAATAAATGGCGTTGCTAGAATTTTTTCATATGATATTTATTAAGTACTAACCTTCAAACGATGCGTGTGTAAAGGTGATTGCAATATAACTATTAATTCGCGAGTTATAGCATTTTGTGTGAAACAACTTTTGTTTTTGAAAAAAAAAAATGGTAAAAAGTAAATTTTGGGTTTTAATAAAGCATTGATTTTTGATGAAAAAAATACAGTGGAAACCAAATAATGGCTTGATAAACATTATCCGAACTCTGCTCCATAGAGAAAAATGGTAGAGAAGTGGATTGCTGAATTTAAATGTGGTCGTACCAGCACAAATGAAGCAGAGCGCAGTGGACGCCCAAATGAGTCTGTTATTCCAGAAAACATCAAAAAATCCAAAAATTGGTTATGAACAATCGCAAATTGAAGGTGAACGAGCTAGCTGACATTTTAAAGGTATCAGATGGTAGTGTTTTTACCATTTTACACGAACATTTGGGTATGTGAAAGTTTTGTGAAAAATGGGTGCCGCGTGAGCTCACAGTCGACCAAAAACAACAACGATATGTGACAATGGATGAGACATGGCTTTGCAATTACACACCAGAATCCAAAAGACAGTCAGCTGAGTGGACAGCAGTTGACGAACCGAATCCAAAGCGAGCAAAGAAGCAACAGTCGGCCGGTAAGGTGATGGCGTCTGTATTTTGGGATGCGAATGGATTAATATTCACCGACTATCTCCAAAAAGGAACCACCATCAACAGCGACTATTACTGTGCACTTTTGGATCGGTTGAAGGCTGAAATCGCAAAGAAACAGCCACATTTGCAAAAGAAAAAAGTGTTGTTTCACCAAGACCGTGTCACAGATCGATAAAAACGATGACAAAATTGAATGAATTGTGTTTCGAATTGCTTACTCACCCACCATATTCTCCAGATTTAACCTCTAGCGACTTTTTCCTGTTTTCAGATCTCAAGAGAAAGAAATTTAAGTCCAATGATGAAGTAATCGCTGAAACTGAGGCTTATTTTGGCGAGAAAGAGAAATTGTAAAAGCGGTATCGAAAAGTTGGAAAATCACTATACTCATTGTATCGCCCTCGAAGGCAGCTATGTATATGTGGAATAATAAAATCGAGTTTTGTCAAAATTTTGTTTTTTTTCTTGCTTATTCTACGGACTTATTGAATGGACTGTTATATATAAAAAATAAATATTTAGAATATTTTTGGTCAAAATGAACGATTAAAAAGTATGAATCGCTGAAAATATACTTGGAATTTAATAAAAGCTTAGTTAGACGTAGACAGAGTTAAATTTTATAAAATCTGAAAAGTTTTTTTCGGAAATGTAACTTTAAAATAACTTTAGGGCATAGAAAAGATGATAAAAAGTAGTTTTTATAATTAATAACAAATCATCATTTAAGTATTAAGTAAATAAGCAAAAAGGTTACCTTTTTTAGTATTAGAGATTAGTACACTACGTTAAAGAATTAACCTTTCAGCTCTATTCACAATTAAAGATGTTTATATTTATAAACATACAGCAAATATTTTCCCAAATTGAAAAATCCATGATATTGTTACAAGTTAACAAACCCTTATTTTCAATCTGCCGAAACATCGGTTTAAAACATTGAAATCACCTTGTCTTTAAAAGGTAGAAGCTGTTGTGTGTATTTTAAATTTTTATTAAAACAATTTCTCCGTATCCCTGGAAAATTGAGTTAATGTACCGTGGACGTTTGCTAATTAGGTTCACCATACCGTGACCTACAAAAGTTTTGAATCGCTAACAAAGAGTACAAAATTTATATTTTTGATGCCATTTTCAAAAAAAAGTTTCGAGTGTTCTTAATATTCCTGTAAAAATAATGTGAGATTATTATCAATACAATTGTAGCTATAGGTGGATTGTTTTTAAATGACTTAAGTACATCTACTTTATTTTTTTTGCATCACAAAATACTAATAGATTAAACGATAGTATTACACACAAACCAAGAGAAATGAAAAAATAAGTCAAAACTACTCAAGAAAAAATAAAATAATTATTTCGAAGTGATGCATTTTCTTCCGCGTATAACAAGCAATGTTTTTAACGGTAAAAGAGTGAAGAAGAATATTGATTCACAGAACAAATAAGATGAGCAAAATAGTTTTATACTTAGTTAATTTTTTTATTGAAAATAGTTATGTTTATAAGCCTTAAACAACCTGCAACCATAAAACTATAAAACTATCAGTAAAATTGATAACGAAAGTGTGTTTAAAATATATTTTTAATTTTTTGAAATTTTTTTAAGCTTGTGTAATAATCGTTTTTTTGCTCTATATTTATAAAAAAAAAATGCCATCTTTAAGTTACGTCTTGAAGTACAGAAAAATATATATTCTTACCCTTTAAACTGATTTCAAGTAATCGTCATAAATTTAAATCTTGAAGTTGTAAAACGATGATTTAATTATTATTTTTTATTGATTTAATGGAAAAATAAGCGAATAGAACTTTAAAAAGATGTAAACATATTGTCAAAAAATGCTTACAATGGACGAAATAGAGTATTTTACAGTTATTAAGTTTATCACATTCAATGGGGAAAGAATTTGTCTGACTTTTTCTGTTCCCTAGTAGAATTGGAAGTAGTTTTATTTCAATAAAAAAATATTTCATCAAATGAGAAAGAGCATTATTTTGTAGTTTGAAAACCTTGAGGCATATTTTCCTTGTGGAGTATAGAAAAAGGTCAGAAAAAATGTTTAATTAAAAGTGGGTTGATACTGTGGAAATTTTACATTCGTCAAATACTTATTGTTCCACCCACTTTAAATTTTTTTTTCAATAAAATCATAATTTATGAATACGCCTACGAAAATTTTGGTGTGAACCATCTGTTTGTATTTTATTATTTGCCAAAAATGTACTAATTCAATTTTTAATAGGATACAAAAAGTTAAAACTTCGTTTTTTGAAATCATTTCCTAAAAATTTCCGGTTTATGCCTGAATTTTTTCTAATATCGACATATTTAAGGCTTTAAAAGATTAAACAGTTAATGCCTGAAGGATAATATATTTGAATACCTCGAAAAATTGCGGTCAACATATTTTTTTTTAGTTAGAATTATTATTTAAATCTAAATCTCTCAGGATATTCAATAAAGTCATAAGAAAAATATTTTTAATTTTTAAAAAGGGGAAATGGAAAAAACAATCTATATAATAAACTATGGATGAACAAATATCAATTTTGATTGAGGAAATATTGATAATGTTCAATAAATGAACGATGATGAAAAGAAATACATCAATCTTAAGAAAGTTTGGAAGAAAAATTGCAATTTCAATGGGTAAAGCAATGCAATTAAAATGTCTTATGCTTAGGTAAAACAATAAAACAGAAAACAAACTAAGTAATGCATTTAATTATTAATTTTATATGTTTAATTAATCATGTGCAATATGAGTTCTTGGTTGTCAGTCAACAATGTCTACTTTGATTGAACAAACGATGATATTAAAAATTTATTAAGAGGAAAAAAGACTAAAAATATTTTTTTATTAGTAATTCATCTGAGTATAACATTAATTTAAATTCTTGTCAACTTGGATCGAACCCAAGGAACATTCTTAATGAATTTTTAATTGAACCAACTTCAGTGACGCCCTTATGACACTAATTTTCAATCTTTTTTACTTTCTTTTACTACTATATAGTAAAAAAATGTGTGTTCTATAACTTTTCAAAAGTTACTTTAAATTATTGAGTCATATGGCTTTGAAAATAGTTTAGTCAAAACATTAAGCTCTGACTGTAAAATGGTGATAAATTATTGTCAATTTGGTGTCAATAATTGAACTCATTTTTTATTCAATGCGCTAGTTTTTGAGTTTAATATCTTCGATTTTTTGTTCAAACAACATGTAGGTATATCACTTTGTTCCACAAAGAACCCTTGACAAATCATATTTGTTATTACATTTGTATTGCGGGATAGAATGTACCTATGTGTGTGAAGCTAGACGTTGAGTGCGAAAGGTTAAATCAATTCAAAATACAACACGAGAAATCTTCACACGTGAAAACGAAATCGTGCATTCGGTCTATAAACAACTTAACTATCTATTTTATCTAAAATTGAGAACTAGTAATAATATTATATTTTAAGTGATTTGATTTTATGATGGTTTCAAAAAATCTCCTTAAAAATCTTACTGTACCTATATAGTACACCTATACTTACTTATAGTTTTCAACTTTTGAAGATTTAAAAAAAATTCTAAAATATTGTAACGGGATTTCTCCCAAAACTGTATTGAGCTTCTCGTTGAAGGTTCTTTTATTCGATGGTATTTAATTTTTTTAATAATTGTAATCGAAAGCATTTGTTTTGTACAAAAATTGAGAGAAGTGATATGTATGCGTGGTTTTCAGCAACTGTAATTCATTATTTGTTAATTGACGACTATTTACAAAAAAAAAAAATAGCATAAAAAAGTACTCTATTAACTTGAACTAAACTACAATGATATAATTCTAAATTCAACAGATGAAAATTTTACAAAACGTTTAATAAACCAAACTGCTTTATTTATTTTAATTCATAGAGAAACAATTTAACACAAAAATTACTTTGCTTTGATCACTTTTTAAATCATATTTCAAGACCACTGATAGTGGCAACAATTAAGAGAATATAGCGGACTTTCATTTTCGAGATGGAACTCTTTCGACTCGAACGTTACAGGCCTTTCCATCGCTGTTTGTTGTCTCTATCTTTGCTTATAAAAATATTTTTTAAAATGTAATTTAAACTGAACTTATAAACGAATATTTTAATATTTTCTCTTAAATATAATATTAAATAAAAACCAAACAAGTAGAGATTGCTATTAAGAGTTAGAGCATATCTTGAAAGAAACAACAAACTTATGGTAATATGAAATTTTCATTTAAAATTAATTTCAATCGAAGATATCATATTATTATGTAAGCCGTAAAGGATAAATATTTTCAAAGCTTACAGCGAATATTTTATGAGTAAAACTTTTTGAATATGCCCCATTTTTTGTTTAAATTAAAGTACAAAAGTCTTATATCAATATTTGAATATTTGTATGAGATTTTATGAAACAGTAGATACCTACCTATGTCTCTATATGGCTTATAAAATATTAAATGAAAGAACTTGAAATTGTTAAAACACTTAAGGTATCTGTTTCATAAACATAAAATATATAAATAAAATTTACATAAAGTTTACATGGTATATCAAATTAAAAGCTAAACCCTTTAAAAATTCCCTCAGCTAAGTTTCAATTGTGCGATTTAAAAGTTGTGATAAAATAAAAAGTGTGATAAATTTGATAAAACCATTATTCAACTCCAATTCCTTTTATTTTTTTAAAGTAATTTTAAGTTACCATTGCGTGTTAGCAATAATTTTTGAACTTTGCATCTACATGTGTAATAATAGAGTGAGTTCAAGCATGTTTTCGAATTATAATAAAAATTGTCATTGAAATCAGAATAAAACGTAACTCTTTTCCCATTCATCATTTTATATATGAAGTTATGGCTACACTTTGACTAATGTTAGTAGATTTTTGCACGCGAATTCTTAATCAGAAAATTTTAGATGGAGCGTTTCAGTTTTTCCTTTCTTCGTTTCACTCCATTGACTCACTATTGATGCAAGCTTATTGCATGATAATTTTAAAATCCAAATCATCGTATAGTATAATGTCGTTTATTTTTATTTGTTTATAATACATTATGGTTGATTAATTGGACCATTTGAGTACGAATCATTAAACTATATGTTACATAAAATGTTTTACAATCTAAACTTAATTTTCATAGACTGTCAAGTATTGTGTTTTATGCGAGAAATTTTTACATATTTCATGTATTATATCAGACCTGTCGTCTTCGTTCATATCATATTTTCAAACATTTATCAAATGTAAATGCATAAAATGTCATAGCATCTATACATATTACCACGCATATACAGACATACATCAATATGCATATACTCTTCTATAAAAATATTTTTACCTAACTATACCTAGTACATAATATAACGTCAGTAATATGTTGAAAAATTTTATTAAACAGAATTTTGATTTGAAGTGTTTCACTGTATGAAAAAAAAACTAGTATCGAGTTAAGTTTAGGAATAAATTTTGGTTCAATTAAGGGTACATTCATTTTCTAAGTATGATAATAAAATTAGTAATAACATTACTTTGAGTTCGTTGTTTGGAGGTTTCAAGACTTGTCCAAACTACTAATCGTCTACGTCACATTAAACAATGGCCAATTTACTTCGAGTTCAAATTGAGAAAATAGCTTCAAAAACCAAACAGGCCGGTTCAACTGATATTGTCGGTCATATAACAAAAATGTATTTCTTTAAAGTGTGGAGACCCTGTAAGCACCCACGGAGTCAACTCACCAGACTATGCCACTGTAGAAAAGAATAAATTAAGTAAATAAAATAATTAAAAAAGGCCACCTATTGGCGCAGTGGCTAGAGCAGTAATTCTCTCCACTTCATGCGTCAAGTGGTCTGGGTTCGATTCCCGTTGAATCCTAGATTTAAGATCATAGAAATTTTCAACAGAAATTTTCTGTTTAGATAGTCGTGATATGACCTAAGCTGTTAAAGCGACTTAAAACACAAAAAAAAAAAATAATTAAAAGAAGTAACTTATTTTTAAAATCTTTGGACTATATTTTACTTGAAAGCATGTACTTCATATGAAAACTACTTAGGTATGTAGTGGCGGCAAAAAGAAGATAAAATTTCAACTAAAAAATTAAGCTTTGTTAAAGAATGGCTGTTTTTTATACATTTGACCTGTTTTGATACTAATTATTAGATAAGAAAAGAAAATTTGCTGCAGACGCGTCACAGTGCTGTCTTTTATGGAAAGTCTCATGGACGTTTCTTCTTTACGCAAGAGTATCTTTGCTCTGTCATAAATATCAGAATAGGTCTTACAATTAAAGTTAAATACAGTCTTATGCACAATCATTAGAAATTAATAATAAAACAGTAAGAAACACATACACCGGCTAAAATTAGTTAACATTAATCTTCAAAAGGTCTCAAAATATTTAAAAAAAACTCTTCAACATCATCAATTTTTAACATTTAGCCCCACTATATGTTTTTCTTTTAAAAACAACCGCGAGAAAATTACTACAGTTATTCAATTACACCATTTGAGTTTTTTTTTTTTGTGTTGAGGATGTCCAAATTAACCAGAATATTTATTTTTGATGAGAATTCATCCACAAAAAATCATCAAAAGTCGAAACTTTCTTCAGCGAAAAAATTTACGACGACATGACCGAAACACTTTACAGGTTATATTTACATCAGCGTTGGACTGAATATCTTACGATCTTGAACATTTAATTCTGGCAACCAGAAATTTTTACAGTCAAACTTCTAAATCTGCAACTGTTTCTGTTCAAAAAATAATGTGCATTCAAGGTTTTCACTGTTTGAACTATAGCCCCTATTCTCCTCTAAATGTCGCAGTCCTCACAATATTCAATCAGCAAAAAGAGATTGCATAAATACCTACATATATAAAAGAATTTTTCGTCTATAAACTTTCACCCGGAAATAGAGTACGGTCACTTCCTCTCTATCGCCAACAAAATTCCGTAACCTCAGCACTTTATCTTCTGAGAATTGGAATTCTTTTCATGACAATGGGGGTAGAGAAATACATTTAATATTAATTTAGATAGCGACAACATGATAAATAAGGCGGCAAAAAATGAGCTTTTGGAAATTATCAAACAGAAGTTGTTAAAATAATATTTAAATAAAATAAGTCAATAATTGTATGTGTATATATTGTATATTAAATTTAAAGTTTTAGTGGGGAGAAGGGGGTTAACGTTGCCCGAGGTGGTTTTAGGCCCCAGCGCAGACCTGTCATCATTCATTATCTTATGATAATCATATGTATGATTAAAATCAAAAGTTGGTGACATCGATGAGTACTGACTTCCAATGATCAAATAAAAGTTAAACAAACTGATTTCAAAGCTACGAAATTCAATTTAAAATTTTGATATTTAAACTGTTTTATCACAAGTTAATCATTATGATATTATATTTATAAGCGTTAATAAGTATAAATGTTGAAACTTACAATTTTTATCATATAATATTAATGCTTTAAATTAGTGATTAATTAGGTGGCAGAATTTTCTTGTTCAGATAATTAAAAAAAATGTTTTTTATTTAGATAGAGGTGAAATTGATTTTCTCATTACTTAGAAAATGAATTATTTTAATTAAAACTAAACCTTGTTTTTTATTTGGGCGTTCGAATATTTTAATTTTATCATCTCGAATTAATGGAACCAATTTCAGGGGTGCAAATGCTTAACAAACACTTCAAATCCCTAGTTTGAAATTGAAATTTTAATTTAACGTTTTCTTGTGCCTATAAATTGCGTGTGTTGTGCCAGTGTAATAAATTTTGATTTCGACATCTATTTGAACTTATTTTTATGTTTCATAATTAATTTTGTCTGCACCAATTGTCTAGCATGGCGTTCATTTTAATTATAAAATACAATTTAATTGATCCGCCCACGCAATTATCACATCTCTAAAAGTAAATTACGTGTCATATTGATTGCTAGTTCTTGAAAAATTTACATTATTATTCCAAGTCTCAACTGCGTTAAAAATGGGAAGCATTGCCCTCATAAATAGCCACATAGAGCATGCTTTTTGATCTGAAACTCAATGTAAACTTTCCTACTTTGGCCTTCAGTGGTTTCCATTTTTAAGTTGTTGCTCTTGCGCTTACTACCTATGTTATAATAAATAGGGCAGAATTAGTTTTTTTTTTAATTAAGTAAATATAAAACAATTTAACTCAATAAAGAACATAATTTATTTTTTATTTAACTAATTAATAATTAGATAAAGTTTAATTTTTTGATCCGGTTGTAAATTAACCATATAACCAATGTAAAAATTATATACAAAATTATTGACCAATGTTTTTTTAAGTGAATTATTTGAATGCCGTTTCATAAGAGACGCATTATAAGAATCAATATTTTATTTGGCTGTAGACATTCAATTAAGAAGCTTAAAGCTAATATCCTTTAAGTTTTGATCCGATTAAAAGCCAATAATAAAGTCTTTACATCGCTAAACTGTGCTTGTATTTATTGTGTTTATATTTAAAAGATAACTTCACTTATAAATTGACTACATTTTTAGTTAAGATTTTCAAGAAAGAAAATAAATTTTATTTTTTTTTTCTTAGTAAAATAAGCTTAAGAAATTTCTAAAACTTCTTATCCTTGTTAATTTAAACTTGTTACTTACTACTTACTTTAAAAAATTAAGTAGATTTGATCAGCCGAAAAAAGGCAGTATTATCTTATTATAATATTTTACTAATTATTTGATTTTCTCAGTAAACGCAGACGAAGCTTATTTAAATTTTAGTTTAGACTGAATAAAGAAACTTTATTTTCGCAGTTATTACTATCAAAAGATCAACATTAATAATTAAATATGGTTTATGCAAAAAACATGTCATTATAGAACTATATTTGAACAATTTTCTGGATTAACTAATGCAACTCAGTCAAGAATTTTGGAGACTATTTATAAGTAGAATTTTTCTTCTGTGGAGTTTTCCCCTCAATATTAAGCTTTAGAATCTTGTTTTCTGCATTACGTTCGATGAAATTTATCTTTCACTACTTGATGGTACGTTCACGTATATGTTCACAGTTGTTGGCTTATTATCGAGTCAAGGCTTAATGCATTTCTATCAAAACTTCTATTTTAAAATAATCAATTGTAAAATGGAAAAAAGTGTGTCAAATTTATTTTTGAAATAATTTTTATGCTGGATTTATTTAAAGTTGTATTCTTAAGAAAAACCAATTGCTTGCTTATCTCAACTATGTAAACCAACAATTAGTAGTCAATGTTTACCAATAGTTGCTATTTCCAACTAAAACAACCAACAGAGTATGTTTGCGGATCTGATATAACAATTTGATGGAAGGTGTATGAAAAGTGTCAAAAAAATAGGAGCAAGGCACATCTATAATAGATTTTGTTATTTTTGCTTTCAATTTTGTTGCATCAAGGAGGATATAAACTATTTGTTGTCAACATCTAAGTTTCATAATTAGCGTATTATGAATTTGTCAATGTCCGTTTTCTTAACGATTTCAATTATCTCAAGTTAATATTGAAACTAGTTGCTCCTATAAGCTGTCGAAAAATCGGCTGTCTTTTTATAGATTTGAAGGCATTAATTGTTTTAAAATATTATTTTGAATGCTATTAAGATAAAGGTTATCCTTTAACTTTATTAAAAAAGTTTTTCGATAATAAATTAAAATTTAAAAGAGACAATAAAAAAGAACTGTATCTATACTATTTAATGTATTGAAACCATATAAACCTAATCCCAACACCGGGTATAGGAAATGTAAAAGCCAATATATTGTGTATTTGAGGTGCATGATGCGTAGTTTTTCGTTTATAAACACACTAGTTCAATCAAATTTACAAAACAAAAATACATTAGGTCAATCGGGAATTTAAATAATAAACAGGAGCCACTAAAAACCTTTATTTACTTTCCCTTTTCATAAAACTACTACATTTGTAAACATTAAATGTTCATTTAGTAATTCCCACCACGAGTTTTTTTGTTAATTTCAAACTTGATTAAGTATCTATTTGTTTGAGGTCGTATCTACTGCTATGGTTATTAGCCACCGTCGAATCCGAAAACCCATGAAAAAAAATCTTGGGCTATAATCGGGATTCGAACCTAGGATAACTGGCGTATAGGGCAGATATATAGCCAACCACGCCATTAAGTAACCTAATATCTATGACCAAACATGATTCTATTAACAATAATATTGTTGGTTACTAGGGTTACTTCATAAAGGGAATGAGGTTCCTTCCCTTTTAATTACATAATTATGCAACTCACAGTTTCTATATGGACATGCAATTATAATAACGTTTATCTATGATTAGATAGATAATTGCTAATAGGTAATAAATGTAGTAATTACTGAATTCACGGCTCATTTTTTATCTGCAATCAATCAATAATTTAACTATATGTATCGTATTTTCTAACATCAATCATAAGCGGAATTATTTCGTAAATCTAATCGTTGGAGAATAAGACATGAATTGGTTGTAGATTACATCGAGAATAGATAATAAACTACCGAACAAATATACCAAAATTTTTTTACATCTTTTACGTAATTGATTTAATATGTTATAGAAGTATTAATTATAAAATATATAGACTAGTAATTGTAAAGTAATTTGTAATTGAAGATTTACTGATTACTTGCTCTTATGGCTTATTTGCTTGATTTTCAAACAACTTGACTCAAAACTGATTTAAAATCAAGTCAAACTCATGTCAAATTTTAATTTTTAGATATGAAGCCAAGACAAGCATTTTATTTATAACGTTAATTTAAGGAATGTATTTAACAAAAAATTGACAAGAAATCTATCTTTCTATACCAACACAAGTGTAAAAAAGTTTTATTTTTTAAATAGAAACACCTTATTAATATCTAATCATTTTTTGTATGTTTATTTTTTTTTATAAAATTTGCAGCTAAACGTATCTTTTATAATTAAAATTGACGGAGGTAAAGCAATTTAAAGCAACCATTAAGGTAACTATTAAGGAATAGTCGATGACCATTTGGTCTAACTTAATTAGAAATGGTTTCATATGGGTTCTTCGTACAGGCTTTAAATTGCCTTAACTCGGTCAATTTTAGTAGTAGAAGTAGTAGTAAACTCATATTTCATAATCATCTAATGTTAACTCTGACAAACTGTCGCAAATCGACTTACATTTCTCAAACTCTTCTTAGACGTTTCCTCAAAACTGCTCTTATTGTTAGTTACAAAACGACTCTTGGATGTATCTCTTCTTCTGCCTTTATGGCTTTACAGCTCACTGATAGTAATACTTCTTCGACTCAAATAAGTCATATTCAAGCTTTTCTAACAAGAGTGACAGGCCTAATCACCAACGCCTCATAGTTAATCACCAACGACCTAAATCTACTCGCGGCCGACGAATCCATCACCTAGATATTCAAGGGATTGTGAGATATACAGAGAGACTGTGAGATACTATTTTCTCTTCTATCTTTTCTCTTTGCTAGCAGACCTTAATGCGTCACCAACATAGTCTCAAGAAGCTGTACCCTTCAGAAAGACTAAAGAACTTGAAAATTGTAGAATCCTCCGCTGGGACGTTTTGTCGTCAGTTATTCTAAGGTTACTTTATATTTGATATGTATATTTAGTTCAACTGAAACGTATCCGGTACAAAAAAGTTTTCAAAAATTTACAAAAAATAACCAAAAAGTTTCACTTAGTAAACCACAAGTCTAACTAAGAAAAAAATCTTTGTCTATGGAGATTCATATATTAATAAAATCCAAATAAAATTCCTTCATTCATTTTATTTTACACGCTTCAGAGGTAATTATAAAACCATTTATTTTAAACTTTTAAAAATATTACGTAAACAAACGTATTCAACTTAAATGAATTTATATAAAAATTTCTTTTCCAGCTTACAGAGTTTAAAATCAAAGAATCAGATTTGTGCGATTGCCTCTTGAATTCTAAGGATATGAAAAACATATATTAAATCATATTTACCCACTTAACTACATTTTATAATAGCTTAAATTGGGATCGTAACTAACATTATGTTGGCCCTGAGCAAGACTTCAAGTTGAGCCCTCAGTTATATGGTAGAAAAATGAATAGCCGCTGACGTGTGAGCCTATCAACCAAAAGATAGGTTTAGCTACCTATGTAAAATATAAATAAATTAAAAGACAAGCACAACTTATAAATACATAAATAAACAACAAAAAAACAAGGATAAAAATGGCAAGTAACTCTCAGTAACTCTGCTTAGTTACGGGGCTGGTCAGGACATTTTTTATACCTATGTATAAATATTAAGTAGAGGTGGTATTTGGGCGAAAATTATAGGTCTAATGTGCCTAAAATTTTAGAAGATCAAAAAGTATGTCTGCAGTTACTATATATTATTCTGGATCATTCGAAATTGTTTCTATCCAGAAAGACAGCTAAAACATTTACAACTTTGTATCCACGTCTTTTAAAGAGGATTTTTAATTTGAATTTAAGTATAATTAAAATACCGTAAATGTTTTGTAAAATTGGAGAAATCACAAAGAATCTATACAGATTGATTTGGAGATAATGATTTTCAAGAAGTCTTAACAACTTTTTTTTATTTTCCTCTATTTTGTTTAAAAATAGCTTAAAAATTAACACCCGAAGTTAAACAAATTAAATCTTATATATTTTCCGGGAGGCTTTGTGACCTAGGTATCACCACACGATTGGTTGAAAAAAAAATTAATTCAAAACAATTGAAATATTGAATATCCAACTTAAAAAAATTCAATTACTTTTAACATTGGTGATAGGAAAATTGATATTTCAATTTTACAATGTTAACCTGGAGTTTTTCAAAATCAGACTTGCAAAAATAGTATTCAAATATTTAAATGCTTTAAACAATTTATTTTTTAGATTGAAAATGATACATACTCGTATGAGTCTCATTCTTTAATTTCTTTTATAAGCTTTTTATTTCTTCAATAAAAATTAAATAAAAATTACTTCAATCCAAATAAAAGTAAAACTCATTTTCAAATGAAATTATTAAAATTTCCAGTAAATACTTATTGTTAGTAATTAATCAACTCGATTTTATCAAAGAGATAACATTAACTATGAAACTGAATTTTTTTTCCTATTTATCTGAAGCTTAATTGTTTTAGACTTGAACGTTTGAAAAACAGAAGCATTAAAAATGAATCATAACTATGGATTGCTTTTATACATTTTTTATAATAGATCGCAATTTTTTAATACTTATTGTAAAGTCATAATCGTAAGTCATGGAATACCGAATGAAATTTTTATTTGAATTTTTAATCATATAAAATTTGGAAATTGAACTTTTTAAACAAATCTATTTAGTACGTTAATTTCAAAAGTGAATTAATTATTTATTCATGAATTACATAACCTGTTAGCTGTAACAACTATGAAGTAACTCAGTGTTAAAATAATTCATTTATACTAAGGATAATTTATATTCATAATCTTGTATTTAGGATACAAGACCATTCCAGTTCAGTTAATATAAACAACATGAATTTGTCGGATTCTACGTTTCCAATCATTAGATTTACTTAGATTTAAGATGATATAAATCTTATTAATTTATATTCAAATAACCGGACTGAAATGCTTATGAATTGTTCAATACAATTAAAAGTTTTAGGGTTAAAATTTTTGATGATCTGGTTTATAGCTTTCGAGGCAATTTAAATTTTTGATAATGGAAAATAAAGATTGATTCATATTCTTTTAAAAACTAAGATGGAAACTACTTTTTAAATATCTTGTTGGCATTGTGGGAAAAGTTTGCAAAACTATAAAAACTAAATTTATTGTAAAGTATGCCTACTATTGAATGTTCAAGTAGCAACATTGAAATCCCCAAATTCATTTAAATCATTCCAAAATTTCCATAGGTATTTGTGTTTAGGTTATTTTATTTCTATCAAGATTTTATTTTCCATTTTTGCTTTGGCATTTACCTAACAAATAAGGATATTGTATCATAAATTTGAAGTATTTGATATTATTACCTCAAGGAATAATTAAGGAACACTTTTCAATAATCGACATAATTTGTAACTCCCATATTACACTTTTCGACCCAAAAACATTTTTTTTCTCCATAAAACGTTTAAAGCGAATAAATCAATTTTTTTATTTAAAATATTGTAAACTGTAAAGATACAACCATTTTTGTTATTAAAATGCGATGCACGTTATTCGTTTACCGAACAATGTAAATGCATCAAATGGGATGTTCTAATATGCATTAAAGCAGTTTTATAAATGTAAACGTTCTTCGACGTTAATATCCATGGAATGTAGGATTACATGTAAATTAAATCATAACACAAATGCAAATCTTATTGATTTATCTTCAATATAATAATATAACACTAGTAGAATATTACTTTTATAGCTCAAAGAACTTGGGTAAAAAATGGTTTTGTCAGAAGAATAACACAACATTTTTCCTCTGTTATTATTTACAATTATTAGCCATAAATTTCAAACCACAACAGTGTTGAAACAATGAATATTTAAAGCTCAGTCTGAATGAAATTTAATTTAATTTTTCCCAACTCAACAAGTTTTCCCTTAATTAAGATTAAATTTATAATCCTGGCAATTTTTAAGAAAAAATAAGAGAAAGAAAAACGAAAAACGAAAAACACGTTGTGACTGTAATCTTTTAAGCTTTACAAATACAGAATCTTTACATTAAAAAATCGTTCTTTTTTATTTCCACGTCTCTTTTGCAGTTACAGTTACTAATAAAAGCGAGTTTGTAACAGTCAGTAAGTTAATTAAATGCTAATTGAGAATGGTGTTAAGTTCTATAAACAAATTAGGAAATAATTTAATTTTTAAAGTTTTGTTCTAATTGTAATACCAAGTATTTTCATTTACCCTTATGGTGGATTTGATACACAGAAAAAAAAAGTTTTTCCTTATGTTTACGTGTTTAATCTTAACTCTCTTATATAAATCATGTTTTATTTTTCTCTCAACACACCAAATATTATTATTTTGTATTATAACGTAACGTTTTATACTTAAACATTAGAGAACAAGCAATCGAAAACTATAAATTTCATCATTTAGTCGCTTTCAACTCTACTATTTTAAATTGGTGAATAAACTCTTGATATATAAATCTGGAATTCTCTATTTTAATTCTGTACAATTAAATCGACGCTAAAACGAAAAAGGTTCTCAATTCATAATTTTTGTTTTAATATCAAGACCACGCATAAATTTTTACTTAAATAACTGATTTTAATATTTTTTTGTTATTCCGTAGGAAGAGTATTCCAAAATTGGTCCCATTTTAACACGAAGGAAAACGTCCACCTTTAAGAGATTAAATAATAAAGGATGATGTAGTAACTTTTAACTTTTAAGTTAATTTTTTTTATTATGTAGAAGTCTTAGAGTTAGTTAAATTATAAATTTAACAAAAATATCCAACCTTTAAGGGTAATAATACCTAATATCAGATAGTAGCTTTGAATTGGATAATCCGATTTGAGAATTTCTATATCTATTAGAAAGAGTAATACTTCTGAGTTGTTCTCATTAAATTAGAAAAAATCTAACCCTAAAAATCTATCCTGATAAAAACACAAATACCAATACAAATATGATTGACAATTAATGAAAATTTATAATATACTAAAACGTTGTGATGGAGAAGAAAATAGCCATTCAGTAATAACTCGCGCAACAACCCTGGTAAAACGACATGGTATGTAGTTAACAATGTATCTAGGAGCTTTGCCGAATACTTGCCGATTCCCTGCCGAGAATGTAACACGCGACATGCTAAAGACAGACCAAAAAATTTGAGACGATGTATAAAAAGTTTCACTTTAAAAATAATAATAAGAGTAATAATAAGTAGCAGTTATTATTGGTAATAACAATAGTAGCATAATACTAAATATCAATCAGTATAATAAATAACAAAACAAAAATAAAATATATATATATCAGAGGCGTGCGGTCCATACATGCTGTAGATGCGGCGCATGCCTATGGATTGTAAGACGATTTTAAAAATTGAATATTTTTTTACGATTTATTCATTTAATTTTTAATTTACGTAATTGCATTTGTAAAATCATTCTAAAAATGATATATTTTTATCATTAATAAATTTTTTAATTTACGTAATAATGAAAGGTATCACTCATAAAATTGGCATAGTTTACCAAGTCAAATGAACGGCAAAAGCCGAATGAAATATGAATGCGTTGGCGATAGTAGCAATTAGCATGCGATTCTTTGCTTCGAATTGGTCGCGCATGCTCACTAGTACGGTCGAATACTATCTCTCTCTGCAGTTCGCATAGCCAAATGAGCCAAATAACGGTCTGTAGATGCGCTTTCCGTTTTGAATCTAAACAGTGAATTTAATTGTTACTGATACTTTTCGTGAGTTATTTTGAATTATTGACCCAAAGGCTATACAAATGTTCTGTTTTTTAGGATAAGAACTATTTTCGTGGTTTTTAAATACATTATATGATGCGGTTGTTGATGATTTTTGTAAGAAGGAGCGTCGAATAAGGCTAATTTAAAAAAATACTTATAACACCACGTTTATCAAATAAAAAAATAAATTTTAAAAATGTGGTTCTTATAACCCCCCCCCCCCTCTTCTAACCGCATGCCCTGTTTCAAAAGTCACCGCACGCCACTGATATATATATATATATATATATATTTTAGGTTTATTATAAGCAATTATTTTTTTAGAATTCTCAAAACAACCAATTTCCTGGTAATCATAAACATTTCAGAACTATTCAAGTACTTTGTATATGAGATTCTATTTTGTTTCTAACTAACTTCTAATCGAATGATACAATTCAAAGTTTTGTGTATTGACATACTTTTACCACATGAAACAAACAAAAGTGTAATCAAATGCACTAAGTTGAAATTTGTGAGATGACTTTTTGTGCAAAATGTTGCTTTTAATTTACAACTTGGTGCAAATGATTATTTACAAGAACTTTAATTTCAAGGTGTATTTTAGCGAAACGAGATACAATGGTAATAAGCATGCAAATTGTGACGCAAATGATGAAATGTAGCTCGAGTGCACTGTGGATTTTAGCCACTTTTATGTTGGATGCTGTATGCTTTGTGTGTTTTTATTGTGTACTATATGCATTGCAAGTGCAAGTTTGTCTTGGCGATATGACGTTATATCAATTTTTAATGTCGCTAACGCGTCGCTTTTTAACCAAACAGCTACTATCATACAACTTACAAATGCCAATAAGCTCGTAAAAGTGCCTATTCAATATATATGGTGAAGTATTTTAATATATACAAGTTTTAGTTATATTGCAAACAGGAATTATTTATTGAAAAAGTTAATATTGATTTTGGAAAGACCATCAAGTGTATATAAATTTTAGTTTTGTTTTTTAAATTAACTGTTATCAATTATATAAATGGAGATTAAAAAAATGGGAATGTCAAGTTCTAATCAAAATATTTCAATAAAACAAACTTCCTATATTTACGATAATTTGATTTTTACTCGGACACAAAACATACCTTCAATTTTGATTTTACACCTATGTAACAAATAATAACAGTAACAGTAAAAAATTAAATCATTTGAAGTGTAAAATATTTTCTATAAAATTATGTGTCTAGACATTGTAAAAGATTTAAAAAAAAATTAACAATTTAAATTCTTACAATAAATATTTTTATTGAAAACATAGCAAATAGATTTTTCTTCTTTAAAAAAATAATTGTATATTTAGTAAACCAAATCACTAATTTAACTATTTTTTCTGTAAGTTTGAAGTCAAATACTTATAATTTTTTTTACGTATTTAACATTTAAATTCAGCTTTTGTAAGCGTTTTAAACTTAATGCTTCTATATTCATTAACATATTTCTTTATCTTACATAAAACTTATAATAATAACGGGTAAATGTGGATAATAATATTGATCGTGGAATAAAATCACTTTGTCCAAAAATTAAACCTTCCCAACAAAATATAACTTATGCAAATCAAATCTCATAAGTTCTAATAACCTTTTGCTGTTAAAGCACACTCTGAAAATGATCTAAGTATTATACAATATTTGAAAGTACGGTTAACAACGGAATAATTACGTGGGGAGGGTGTTATAAGGGTGTCATAGTTAAATTACTTGAGTTCGGAATAGACTAATTGATGCTATTGTTGAGAATAAGCATTATCAGGGTCGCATATACTGGCTATAAAAGATACAGTCATAATTGAGTCAATCTGTTACCATTATAACAACTATTGTAAAGAGATACATATACAATATATGAATAACAAAGGTAAAACTAGAGCAAAATCAATAATCTTACCGAAAGGCAACAAAAATATTGTTTTACAAACTCATCCCTTGTAGTGCTAAAAATGTTTAACTTGTGGTCTAATAACCTTAAATCACTGCATCTGTCTACAAATAATAAGAAAAAAGTTGATGAACTGGGTGGTCGGTATGCAGTAGTAGAATGGTAGTGTAGAAGTGTCCTAATGTTGGCTTGTACACGGTGCTTAAGGATAATACTTTAGATTTGTTCCACTTTTCCATTTGATGATGTTCAAACACGTCCACGAATGACAAAGAGCAAGGCACATTGACCAAGAGACAAGAGTGAGTGAGGCACATAAAGCGGCCAGTCCCGACTAGTTGACAAACCGGTTATATAGTGTTTAAACACTTCCAAATTAGTGTCGAAACAAGCGCTTGTCACGAAAACGTACGTACATAGCTTGACGCTCGGCCTAATGCGGCCAAGTGGCTGTAAAATGAAAGATTTCTTCACTCAATCTTGTCTCTTAGTCAATGTGCCTTGCTCTTTGTCTTACGTGGACGTGTTTGGATCAACGTATTGAACAAACCTTTTGACAACAGTATTATATATTATGTACTTTATTAATATAAGTGTTATATCTATTGTTACAGTATATATTTTATTTTATTGTAATTATAATTATTAATTTTTGTATTTCATTTTGTTATTTTTATATGTTTATTTATTTTGTTAAGTATGTAGATCATTTTTTTTTTCTTTTAAGTCGTTTTAACAACTAATAATATATTACGATTTTCTTAACGTAGAAAATTGTTGTAGGTAATTTATCTTAGGTCATAAGTCTCATATCTAGAATTCAACGGGGATCCTCTTTTTCTAAAACGTACATGTCATAAAGAGGTTATAGACTATGGGATTATTGGGGTTTGTTAAGTGAAAATTTTCGTTATTACTATGAGATAGCAGATTCAATAGTTTATTATTCAACTTAAGATAGCTAACATATTCGTCCATTAGTGAATCATCGAACAGATGGATTTTTTTTTTTTTTTTTTGGTTAATGATTATCAAAAATGACATTTTCAAGTTATAAGTTATAAAATAAAGGACTAGCAATTATTTATTTTTAATAATGTTGTATGAATTGGGAATAATATACCTACTGTAAAATGGATGGATAATTTGATTTTTTTTGCACCTCTAACTTCACTATCCAATATTTCTAATTAGCAAAAATCATCCTTTATACATAATTGACTATGAGGTTTCAAAAAGTGTAAAACAATACTAAATAAATCAAAGAGCTGAACCTTGTTGGTTGACACCTGTTTTCATTTGACATTTATTTAACAGGAGCGAATCACAAGTGTTGGCTCAAGTTTGACGATAATGAATCTGATAATTTAATTTTCAAATCAAATCGCCGGGTTTTTCAACTAGTGTTATCTAAATATTATAAGGTTTAATGTCTAATTAAGGCGCCGTGACAAAAAATCATCTTATTCTTACTTTTTTCTCGTATTTTTCAAAAGTTTTCAAAATCTTTATGACTTTTTTTTGTGTGTTCTTTTAACGCATCTCTCGTCTCAAATGTTTTCATTACATACACTATTATGGAATTACAATTAATTGTTCCAGAATTGATGAACAAATGTCGCTGTATTCTTAATCTTTGAAACGAAATAGGTAAATAAAACAACATTTTTTGTAAAATTAATTTCCAAAATTGTAAACATTTTCACAACATTTTTTCATTTTTTGTAAAGCACAAAATGTTAATTTTCAAGATCTTTTTTTGATTTTCAAAGTGTTACTAATACTACTTCGTCGTCTTCCATTTCCATTAACATATATACAAAGCGAGTTGCTTTACACTTGCAAGAATTAATGAAGCCATTGAACACAGAAGACAATTTGTTCCGAGCTGAAATTAGCTTTAGATTCAATGAATAAACGAATGAAAGGAGGTGCAATTGGAATACATTTTTTTACTATAAATTATTTATTAACTTCGTAAATATGAAAAGGGGAATATATTCGTTTCAACCTAAAGAATATGCTATTGAGTAGATACTAAAAAAATGATGGTTAAAAGTTTAATGCAATTTATATTCATGTGTTGATAGACCATCTATGTGATAAACGAATTTATGAGTTTGTTTGATCTTCTTGAAGTTTAAAATGATTTATTTTTATTGCATCAAAAGATAGTAAGGCTTTAAAGCGTTTTAAGCAATTTTTTGTAAAAATGGAGAAAATTTTTTGGTAAGAAAATCAGAAGAGCTTGTTGCGAAGAAAGAAATTATTGTTTATAAAGAGTTTAATAATGGTTTGCAAAAAGCACGTTCGATGATGTGGAGTTGGTAAGATCGATTTATAATTTAAGTGGCTCAGACGAACGTGTTAAGGAGGTCACTGCTGACAATAGAGAATTGTGAAAAACACAAAAAGCAGCAGCAGCAATAGCATTCATTCCACAATATGCCAATTGAACGCAAGAAAGAGAGTGAAATAACATTTTGTATGTACGATAGGTTCGTTTTCATTTTACGATTAACCTGAGAGAGATTAAATTTTTTTCGTGATTTAATTATAAGTGAAAACATATCGTAATCATTTTGATCTAATGAAAAAAAAAAATAAAATCCATAATGAAATTTCTGTTGACATTTTCGAAAATTTCGAAATACTTCTTCATCAATCAAAACGTAATAGGTGTATAATATTCTCATTCACCATTTCGAAAAATGATATTCTGTTTTTGACAACATATGAAATGACAAAACAAAACGTACAAACCAAGATTTTTTTCCAAATAATAAATCAAACGTGAGATTAAATTAATGGTTTTAATAATGGAATTGCAAAGTAAAAATACACATACAAAAAACAGGAAAACAATTATTATGGATATGGAATTAAACTGCTCACTCATCTATTCAATTTTAATATCTTTTCAATAATAGGTACAAAAAATATTTTTTTAAAAGGCTTTGAACTTAAATAAAATGAAACTATTAAAGTTATTAGATTAAATTCATCCTACAAAAAAAATAGACGTAGATCACAATTTAATATTTTATTCAGTTGTGCTATAAATTGTTGTATTCATAAATTATTTTTTAATTCAATTTTTTTCTACGATAGATGATCAAAATAAAAAATTTCATTGGATTTTTGCAAAGCCTTCAAAATGAGAAAATATTTTTGGCTTCATATTATTAAGACTTCAACGCGAAGAGGAAAAAGTTTGTTTTGTTTTTGTTTTCATAATAAATTTTTCACAATATATGTATGAATATGTAAGACATGTATCATAAAACAAGATATTTGCGATCTTCCTGTTGTTAATAATGAAAACTATGACGAAAAATTCATTTTACATTATTTATCAAGAGACTTGCACATTTGTGTAGATGCATTATTTTTATTTGATATGGGATCAACTTATGTATAATGCAAAACAACATCTTTTTTATATTAGTTTTTTGAAAGATTTATATGTCTTAAAACAAAACGTTATTTATATTTTCACAATAGAAATATGAATTCATTCCATAAGGTGATATAAAAGCAGTAGTGGGACGATAGTTCAAATGACAATAAGGACAAGAAATTTTTTAAAAACAACACAGTATGCACTTCATCATATCCGATTAATCTAATTATTAAATTTTATTTTATATACAACTCAAAAACTAATTATCTTGATGTTTGAGTGCATTTGTTTGTTGTACTTTTAGACTTGCAAAAATATTGCAAATAATATTAATATAGGATGTACATATATTCATAAAAATATTGTAGATAACGTTTTTATGGGTTCTTGGATTTGTGTTTGAATGACGACAAATTTATTTTTAACAAATGTTTATTTATTTACACTATTTACATTTTAACAATGATTAAGTTCACTATTACAATAGTCAGTCACTGTTTATAATTCACTATATACACTGCACTGTTACAGTTTATTTAACAATGTTCACCATTTATTTCACACTCGCGAATCACTGTTTACGATTTATTTATGACTGACTTGCCTATGTTTGTTCGGGGATTAGAAAATTTTCTCCTATTATTCGTTTGCTAGAATTTTTTATTCCCTTTGTTGTTCTTTTGTCCTTTCTTAACCATAAAGAAATATGAATAGAAATACGAGAAAATTGTCCTCTCTCACATACACCGAATAATCCTTTTGGTCAAACCCTTCGCACTACGGGTGGTCCGATGTCTTGAGATCTTTCTAGAAGCTTTGCTTTTATTCTACAACCACGTCGGTCTCCAACTGGCTGGTTGATTGGCTTGACCCACTCACGGCTGAGGCAGTTTAAAGAACAGGCGACGTGACGCCTCCCGACTCATAAAATGACGACACTCCACCATCCTTAAGATCTTTCCTTGCTCCTTAAACTGTGACAATATTAGAAATTTGATTTTGTATACCTGATAAGTATTTTTTATTATTTTCTTTTCTTTGGCATTTTTTTTTTAAAACCGTTTTTCAATTAAATATTTTAATTAATGGCAAAAGCTTGCATAGAAAAAATGTTTTTATATAAGACTTTATATTGATTTTTTGCAAAAAATATTAACATATTTATTTAAATACATAACCTCGTAGCGAGTATGTATGGTAAAACTACAGTTTATACAGTGAATATAATAAAAAAACTAATGTTAATTAACATCTGAAATACAAAACTAAGAGAACAAGTAAATTTGACTGTGAAAATATGTTAAGCATGTTAAGTTCATATTAAAATAAAACCTTTAAAAGGTAAATTTTTGCTGGAAAATCTTACTTGAAAATCGTTTTATTCGGTCTTTACTAAATAATTGAAAGAAAAATAAAATTTATGCATAAATATAAAAAATATAGTTAGGTATGCAAGGGTGAATAAAATTTTTTTCATGGTTTTAAAACTTAACCGTTTCATTATATACAATTAAAGAACAAAGTATGTCAAGCTTCTTTACTATTTAATTACAATGTTAACGACCGTAGTTTTTGCAATAAAAATCTCTCTCGGTCGGAAGAGTATCATACAATGCAAAAGAACTTTTTTTAAGAGAATAAAAAACAAAGAATTTGGCCATTGGTTAAGTTCAATTAGATGTGACTAGTATTATTAGGCTTCTAGGCGTAAGCTATTAACATAGCATTAGGAAACTTATAAAAGCAGAGTCAACTCAACTCTTGAGAACAAGAATCTATGTTAAGGATGTCATCGAAAGTAGTGTATTCGTTGCGCTTTTCCCTAGTGAAATGATTCTCTCGATAAAAACTAATGGCATCACAAGGGTTATAAATTAATTACCTATCTAAATTAAATTAACTATAAAAAGTGTAGGTTATTCTTTAAAAAAAGGTAGATTATAGTAGACTAGGTTTTATATAAGTAATATAAGAATTTACATTGTTGAAGTTTTTAAATTAATAATTAAGAAGCTTTTAGAATAAATATTTCAGGTAAAAAAAATCAGATAAATACTTCAAAATTATGGGTCGTCAATTGAAAATTAAAAAGCTAGTAAAAGATACTTTAAATCACTTATTTCGTGAAACCTCAATTGCAAATTGTTTATTAAGCAATAAAAATATATTTATCTTAACATATTATGGGTAATCAATAAGGAACATAATTACTTATGCCTTAAATACTGGCTTATGTGACTTATTTAAATCTATATACTTTTGTTTTGTCGAAGGCAAAAATATATTTTAAAAAAGGACCATTAATTGGCAAATAATAAACTTTTTTAATAATTATAAGCCTTTGTAGCAAAACTTTTGATCGATTATCGAGGCATAAACTAAAAAAAAAACAAGTAGTCTTGTATCGGGTTGCATGGTTGTTGAGTTACGTTAATGTTTACGTTAATGTCAGCAAATTGCTCTTAGTGTAATGGATTAAAATGCAAATCAATCAATATCGGCTACAATTTTGTTTAACATTGGCTTGTGATATGCGAAATAAGATGCTTAAGATATCATATGCAATTTAAGTAGTTATCTGGTGAATGTACAATAATAGTGCTCACTGTATTATCCAGTTTTTTTGGTTCTGTGCATAAGTAATATTCAAAACGTACCGAGGTTATAATCTGTGTAATATGTATCCCTTTAAGATATGTCGTTGAACCCCTCACGTACAATGATTCATTCTAGTTGGAAAGCTATTTTTATTATAAAGCCTATAAGGATCATAATAAATAATAAAAGTTTATTTTTTTTTCTCTTGAGTATAAAATTTAGAAGAAAACAAATTGAATAAGAAGCAAACCTTAGTAAAATTTAATTAAATTAAAAAAGAAAGTATAAAAAATTTTTCTTCTTATGAATTAATCCACGATTAGAAAATTTGAAAACAAAAATCGCTGTTATGTAGAAAACAAACAAAAAGAAATGCGCTTATTATGATTATGGACAGCACATTTTTTTTCTGCTACGTTTCGGTAGCTAATTTGAACTTATTAGGTATCATAATTAGTACTTTACAACAAACATTGGACTGCCATGAAAATTGCGATGTTCGTTTTCGAATTTACTTTTTACTTTCTTTAATTGATATGTTGATTGTTTTCGGTAATTAATAATGAATAAAATATTTAAGGTTGGTTGTGGCTTTTTAGATAAGAACCAAAATTTTTTTGGAAAAATTTTCTCTCACGCATTTTAAATCAGGCATCTTTATAAATGTGAATTTATCCATATTTATTGTAAATTTCAAAACAGTACATCATACCTTCATTTAAAATGAGTTATTTTTAAATCAAATCTTGTATGAATATTTTACTTCTTTATATTTTAATTACTTTGCTTTTTTCAGATAAAGAAATGTATAAAGAAGCCATAATTATAAAATTTTAAAATTCAATTAAAATTAATTAAGAAATTTACTTTTATTAACATATATAAATTACTAGAAGCGTATGTAGAAGATTCCAGAGTCTAAATTAACGAAAGTAGATTTTTCATGAAAAATAAGAAGAAATATTAACTTTCATGTAGCCTTAAGCGCCCAGAACTAATTAAGATAACAAAAAATAGTATTTTAAGTGTCACAAATTATGGTGTTTGAAAGCTTTTAAGCTTTATAAACATGCATATATAGATGTTCGAGTTTGTAGTTTAAATAAAGATAGAATTTTCCCGTCGTCTCGAACACTCCAATTTTGACGGGAGGTGCTGATTCATTTTGAGGAGTACATTCTGGTTTGGTCACAAAATAATATAAAGATCACAAATGATTAATGTCTTTTAATAAACTAATATTTACAAACTGATGTGATTGAATTAACAAATAGAGTTTAATGAAGAAATGTAATGGTAAAATAACCGTTTGAGTTTTGACCGAATCTGCGGTGTTACATTGAGTCCGTTCCGTTTGAAAGACTCGATGAGAGTGATGATTTTTATGCGCATCATTGTAGACGCACATCTGAGAGACTTAGTCCAGCTTAGAACCTTTTCTACAGGACTCTCTCCAATTTAGATTTATTTATATTGAGCAGCCATCTCCCGGTGAGAACCAGAATGGGTTGAAATTTAACAATTCCCAAACATTTCCGCCCGCCATCAGCAATTCTATTGCTGATCCAAAGTACTTGGTTGAGTTGTATCGTTGTGAGAAATAGGGAGCGGCGCCAGTTTCACGATTGGTCTGATGAGAGTTGTGGTAGCCGTCTTCAATTCTACCACCCGGGTGAGACCGTCCTTTCCTGGCATGATTGTGATAACGCGAGCCAATGGCCACTTACATGGTGGAAGCCGTTCATCTGTAATCAAAACCAAAGAACCAACTTTGATTAGATTAGAAGGGTGATGCCATTTTGAAATCGCTTGTTGTTGTTGTAAGTACTGAGCTGACCACCGTGTCCAGAAATATTGTAACCGTTGTTGAATGAATTGCCATCGTGAAAGCCGTGATACCGCTGTATCCATGAGCGATGGTTCCGGAATTGCGTTGAGAGCAGTACCGATAAGAAAATGCCCAGGTGTTAGTGCCGTTAAATCGTCTGGGTCATCACTGAGTGGTTCCAATGGCCGAGAATTGAGTATTGCCTCGATTTGTGATAATAGCGTTTGAATTTCTTCGTATGAAAGATGAGTTTCACCGATTGTCCGTTTAAGGTGAAATTTAAGTGATTTTACCACTGCCTCCCATTTACCGCCCATATGGGGTGAGGCAGGGGGGTTGAAAACCCATTTAGTCCGATCTGATGCGAGCATTACAGCAATTTCATGATTATTACGAGATCTTTGAGAGAAAAGGCGTTTGAGTTCAGCATTTGCTCCAACGAAATTCGTTCCGCAATCCGAGTACAAAGTATTTGGGATGCCTCTTCGTGAAATAAACCGCCGATATGCTGCAATGAATGATTCCGTAGTGTACTCTGTGACTACTTCCAAATGTGATGCCGAAGTGGTGAGACAAACAAAGACACAAATCCATCCCTTTTGAAACTTGGAACACCGCCCCTTCCACTTTTTTAGTGTGAAAGGTCCAGCATAATCCAAGCCGGTGTGAGTAAATGGTCGTGCCGGTGTAACTCGGCTTCGAGGTAGTTGGCCCATCAATTGATGGGCACGGATCCCCCGTTGACGAGCACACGAAACACAACGTAAAATGCAAGATTTAACCGGGGCTCTTCCACCGATAATCCAACATGATTGTCTTATATGAGCCAGGGTTAATTGCGTACCGCCGTGCAATGTGGATTTGTGTGAGTAGTCAATGATGAGTTCTGATAGTTTTGAGTTTCGAGGAAGTATTGCCGGATGTTTTGTTTCGTAGTCAAGTTCCGCATTTGTGAGACGCCCGCCAACACGAATTACTCCGTCATGATCGACGAAAGCCGTGAGTTTAGTGAAAGGATGTGATGCAGGCAATTGTGATTCCGAGAGTAATATTTTGAGTTCATGTTTGAAAAATACCGATTGAGTTGCTTTGATCCAAAATAATTTTGCATTTTCCATGTCAGTTGATGTGATAACCGCCATTCTAGAGGATTTTGAGATTTTATGAGTTCCGATCTTTGAACCCCTTTTCCGTAAGTTCCAATAAAATCTAAAACAGAGAGCTGTAATTCTCAATAATTTTGTAAGTGATGAGTACTTCATAATGAGATCCCAGTGATAAGTGGTTGGCGAACACGTCGCTAACAATGATACTCCTGGACGACATTCAAGTGCACTTTTTTCGTCCAGGTTGAGAAGTTCCGTTGATTCCGATAATTTACTTCTTGGCCAAGAATTTTCCGATTCACTGAGCCATGATGGCCCCGTCCACCATAATTTGTGATTTTCTAATTGAGATGTAGCTAGTCCTCTAGAAGCACAATCCGCTGGATTGATAGTGCCTGAGATATGCCGCCATTCCGCTTTTGTGAATTCCGCCGTAATCTCCTGTATTTGAGACACCCTATTCCGTACAAATTCTTTCCAGCGTGAGGAGTGAGATCTGATCCACATGAGTGTCACCGCCGAATCCGTCCACATGATCGTATTCCGAATGTCCATTTTGAGGGTGGCCTGGACATATTTCATGAGTTTAGCTAATAGCAGCGCTGCTGTGAGTTCCAATCGGGGGATAGTGAGCAACTTGATTGGTGCAACCTTAGTTTTTGAACATAACAATGAGACTTTGGCGCCAGTGGACGATGAGTGTGAGACAATGTAAATGACTGCAGCCATAGCCGACCGAGATGCATCAGAAAAACCGTAAAGTTTTACACACTCATTGGTGGTTGTTCCAAACCAACGAGGTATTGATAGTCTGGCCAGACCTATTAAATCCTTTCTAATGATGAGCCACCGCGTACCGATATGGGATGGCAATGGATCATCCCATCTGAGTTTTAAAAGCCAGAGTTCTTGCAACAATATTTTAGCCTTTATTATTACCGGTGAGACCAAGCCGAGTGGATCAAATATCCGAGCCACTTCGGATAAAATGAGTCGTTTGGTGAGCTTCTGTGTTTCGTTCCAATTGAGATCTGACATGGTTGAGAAAGTGAAAATGTCTGATTGAGGTAACCATCTTAATCCAAGTATTTTAGTTTTACAGTCGTCAAGTGAAATGATGTCCGATGTGATTTCCGAATGTTCCGATGAAATTGATTTTAGCAGCTCCAAGTTATTTGAGTACCATTTTGCTAATGGAAATCCGCCCGCCGTACAGAGTTGTTTGAGATCATGAGCAATTTTGATAAGTTGATCTGGTGAATCCGCTCCGCCAAATATGTCATCGACATATCTTCCGTGTTTAATTGAGGACACCGCCAAAGGAAAACGATGTCCTTCATCTTCAGCTAATTGTAATAGAGTTCTGATAGCCAAAAATGGCGCCGCCCTTGTACCGTATGTAACCGTGGTTAAATAATAGTGAGTTTCATTGAGATGATCGTCCACCCACAAGATTCTTTGTAAATTCCAATCAGATGGGTGTATCTTAATTTGACGATACATTTTTGTAATATCCGTGGCGAAAATATATTTGTGAGAGCGTATCCAAATAAGAACATCAAAAATATTAAGTAGCAAATTTGCTCCGGTATGCATGATATCATTCACTGATTTTCCAGATGATGATGGACATGATCCATTGAAAACAACCCTTAACTTTGTTGTTAAACTATCCGGTTTTAATACGCCGTGGTGAGGTAGATAATAACATTTTGATTGTAAGTCCGATTTTAATGTAATTTGCCGCATATGATTTAGAGTTCCGTATTCCGCCATGAATTGTGAGTATAATTGTTGATATTCTAAATTGTATTGAAATTTCCGAAGCGTGCGCTGAAGATTTTTATGAGCTATGTTGTATGAGTTCCCCAAAACCTCAATTGGCTGCTTGAGTGGAATCCGCACAATGTATCTTCCAGAAGAATCTCTTGAGTGAGTGTTTCGAAAATGGTCCTCGCATTCCTGGTTTTCAGGAGTTAGTAAGGTTTCATGAAGTTCAGGACTTTCTTCCTGAGTCCAAAATTTTGTAATGAGTTCATCCAATTTGTTGTCTGATTCAAGAGATTTTGCGTGATGAGCGATGACCGATGATGCTGTAGCCGTTTCCGCAACTGGACCGAGTATAAGCCATCCAAAAATTGACAGCTGAGCAATGGGCATGTTAGGCTGAAGTTTCCGAATATTTGATTTGATTACTTGTCCATAAACATCCGCACCGATGATTAAGTCAATTTTTCGTGGAATGAGAAAATCTTTATCGGCCAATTTGAGATTTTGAATATGAGGCCATGATTGTTGAGTAATTTCGAATGATGGTAGCGTAGTTGTAAGATTGTGGAGAATATGAGCTTGAACTGTTACTTTTTCGGCCGAGTGAACTGATTGTAGTGTCAATTTCACCATTCCTTTTGTTTGAGTTGATTTATTTCCGCCTATACCGAGTATTGAAATTGAGGAATGAGATCGTCCAATATTGAGCTGCTGTATGAGCGTTTCCGAAACAAATGATAATTCCGAACCTTGATCAATGAGTAGCCGAACCAAATGAGGAGTGAGATGTGTGATGATATGAGCCATTGCAGTTCCGAGTAGAGTTGAATAAACCGTGTGATTCGGTTCCGAATTGACGGCTGTGAAACATCTTCACTTTTCTTTATTATCATGAGATGACCGTACTTGAGGGGCCTGAAGGTGAATCATCGTGTGGTGATTATACTGGCACGTTTTACATTTGATATTAGAGCGGCACATCCGAACACTGTGTCGCCCAAGACAATTGTAACACAGTCTTTTTTGCATGATGACTTCTCTCCGTCGTTCCGGACTCAACTGGGCGAACCTTGGACATGTTACGATGAAGTGAGCTTCTCCACACATGTCACATGAATGTGTGGGTGGTTTTGACATTTGAGATGTTTGATGAGCAACCGCAGTTTTTGAGTGTGAGCGATTCAGTGATGATGGATTGTTTTCCGTATTGACCGCTTCAATTCGCTCCAAAGTTCGAGCTCTAGTAGTTAAAAATTCCCGAAGTTGTTCATAAGTTGGAAATTTGCTTGAGGCGCCCAGTGAGTTTTCCCATGCTTGACGTGTTTCGATGTCAAGATTTCGTGTGATGTGGTGAACCAAAAAATGATCTTGAAAATCCGCTGCCCCTAGAGCAGTTAACGTGCTCATTACTTCAGAAACCGTTGATAAAAAGTTCATGAGCGAGGTTGAGCATCCGACCGTGTTTATATTGAAGAGACGTTCCAAATGAGATGTGATAATGAATCTGGAATTTTCAAACCGTTCGACGAGGAGGTTCCATGATGGTTTCAACGATTGGCCAGTAAGGGGTAAACCTCCGATAATTTGAGCTGGCGTTGATTTCACCGAGAGGCGTAAATAATGTAACTTTTCGATTTCAGCCAGTCCCTCATTGTTGAGCACAACCGATGTAAAGAGCTCTTTAAAATGTGGCCATGAACTATAATCTCCCCCAAATGTTGGGAGTGTGATTTCAGGAAGACGTGGGCCGCTTTTAGTATTTTTGATTTTTGAATCCACTACATTGGGTGCGTGATGATTAAATTCTGATTTGATTCGGGCCAACGCTAATCTTCCTTCCTTTTCCTTTTCCAATACTTCCAAAAAAATGTTGTCAGTAAAATATGAACTATTTAATATTTCACCTGGCCATGATGATTGCAAAACCGTGTGTTCGCGCTGAAATGCCTCCGTTAAATTGTTTAATTGCTCTTCTAAGGCTCCTAGAAATTCCGCTGAGATTTCTCCGGTGTGATTTCCGATGTCGTTTACCAAATTTTTTAATGACAATAACCGATTCATTTGATCACTGATTTTGAGTAAATATTCCGCTGGCAAATCGTTGCTGCCACTTTCCGACTGTGGTTCCAGTTCACCCTCCACATTTAACTTTTCCGAAGACATGATTTCACTAAGAGTAATGTTCCGATTTTTGCACGTGGTTTTGAATATGACAATGAACTTGTGAAATGTTTTTTAAATGTTGTTCCGACCGTAAAAATATAGTCTCAAACTCCTTGAAATTGTGTATTTGATGTCCGAGATGATGAGAAAACTTTGATAAAATGTTTGATTGATGCACGAAAACTCGATAAGTTTTTTAAGAAACGTTTATTCAATTTTTACACGATATGATATCCATAGGTCGCCGCTGGTTTCGACAAAATGTCGAAACAAAATGTTTTGCGCAAACGCACTACAAGATGTAATGGCTGCCGTCAGCGGCGCACGCTTCCCTGAGCTGCGTCTCCAACCGAGTTTAACATTTCAATTGTTACTTGCCGCACACAACTCTGGCACACATCTATCTCAGTGGCGTACTGAACAACTTCCGCCGATTTTAAATGAACTCTTGAAACCGCCGCCATATTGAGCACATGTTAAGATGATGCAATTTCCGAATACACAATTCTAGTAACAGTCACACAATTTGATTTACATTAACCAATTCGGCTATAAATGACCAGAATATCCGAGCTTGAAGGACCAGAAATGTTCGAGTTTGTAGTTTAAATAAAGATAGAATTTTCCCGTCGTCTCGAACACTCCAATTTTGACGGGAGGTGCTGATTCATTTTGAGGAGTACATTCTGGTTTGGTCACAAAATAATATAAAGATCACAAATGATTAATGTCTTTTAATAAACTAATATTTACAAACTGATGTGATTGAATTAACAAATAGAGTTTAATGAAGAAATGTAATGGTAAAATAACCGTTTGAGTTTTGACCGAATCTGCGGTGTTACATTGAGTCCGTTCCGTTTGAAAGACTCGATGAGAGTGATGATTTTTATGCGCATCATTGTAGACGCACATCTGAGAGACTTAGTCCAGCTTAGAACCTTTTCTACAGGACTCTCTCCAATTTAGATTTATTTATATTGAGCAGCCATCTCCCGGTGAGAACCAGAATGGGTTGAAATTTAACAATTCCCAAACAATAGATTTTAGCGAATAGAGCTGTTTGAATTCACGTAATTTATCTCATTTGATTATTATTAGACAGCTGAATACAATTTCAAATTGAACTGAATAAACAACAACAAATTGAACTGAAAAAGACATGAATTTATTTATTTATATTTTTTTTGAGAAACAACTAAAATGTGTATTCTTTATTTATTTAAATTTATTCCCGTGTTTACTGCCCGCCACTGAATCTGAAATACCATTGTTAGAAGTTTGGGTTGTCATTTTAACTTGTCACGTCCTGCATGCACATTAGATAATTTTAGGTACAGAAGTCTAAGCTTTCGATTTCCTCAACGCTAATATGAAGCAAGTTGATATAATTCGACTGCCATGTGACCAGATATATAGGTAACGAGTGTATGACAAAAGTAATACAAACATACGAGTGTATGTATGTATGACAAAAAGAACCCTTTTTACTTATTAAAAGGTCATTTCCATAATAAGATCAGTAAAACATACCGTAAACATATTGTAAAAGAAAGGATTCGAAAACTGTAATTTTATTTTGACTGAAACGAACAAAAGAAACCAGCTATATACACATTGGGGAAAACGAAAAAGGTTGTTACGCCAAAAAAAGCTTAAGATTTTGAAAATTGAAAAGTTTTTTTATGAATTATTAGGATTCATCATCAATTAATCATTTAAGTATATGAAAAATGGAAACACAACGGGAAACTTTTTTGAAAATTAGATTTCTTCTAAAATAACAAGCACTTACAAAAATGTAATTAAAACAACGTACGTCATTCCCCTAGCAATTTATTTTAGTTTCAAAGTTTCAGTTTACAGAAAAGTTTTTCTTTTGATACGATTTGATTTCCTGTTAATCTGTATTTTGGTGTTACAGACTCTCAAGTATTCATTTTATCCTGATATTCAATCAAACTTTTATCAAATAAGACTTACATCAAATTGGATTAATGTAAAAGAAGAAAAATAAAAAAAATATAAGAAACAAACATATAAAAATATACTAATGTATAGAAAAGAGATCTTCCACAGATAAAAGTTTAAAAAATATTTGTTGTTTTTATCATGAAATATTTTGGATTTGGTTAGTGTTAGATTTCAATTTTGTGAAAAAGACCATCTCTTGTCAATAACAAATCTAAAGATATATAGTTTCTAACATACAAGAGGCTAATGGTGAAAGAGAGTATCTTAAACTAAAATCGTTGAATGATTTTCAAATTAAAGCTGCTAGAATTCTTTACAATTGGATGCTCTACGTTCATATGGACTTAAGAATATTATAGTTGTACATGTATATCAGAATTCAATCAATGCTGTATTGCTATTCAAGAAAAATTTTTTACCCTCCCAGTACGACTAGACGTTTGTGAGACTGCTTGGGATTAACAAAAAAATGCCGTTAATTGGATGGAATTACGCAATTACGTCTTAACCAATGAAAATAAAAGTTCGCAATTTTAATGATTGTTCTATTTTTTCAATTTTGTTTTTTTGTTTTTTTAATACTCTTATTCTCTAGAAGGAAGAAGTACGAAATATTAAAACATGATTTTTTTTTGACTAACTGTAAAACGGAAAAGTGGTTAATTCGTTGTTGCATAAAAGGTTTTTATTTCTTCGAATAACATCTTAACTCTTAACGATAAAATTTCAATTACAATTGTTGATTTCAATTATTATACCCATCATTTTTAAATTTAAATAGTTTATATTTTTTGTGTGTTTTAAACCACTTTAACATCTAAGGTCATGACTGTCTAAACAGACAATTTATGTTGGCTAATTTTATATTAGGTCTAAGACCTTAAATCTAAGATTTAACGGGGATCGAATCCAATACCACTTGACGCATGAAGCGGATGATTATGTTTGGAACTTCCCAATATAAAGAGATGTATTCTTAACTTAGGTACATTTTTAGCGTAATGATAACACGTTTTGAGCAAGAGGTTAATGTGGACAGAAGCCTACTCTGATCCCGCAAGGAGCATCACTACAAAGTGGGATCCATTTTCGTCCTACGATAGGATTCCCCACTAATCTTATTTCCATATATTACCTCTTGACCTATATGACCTTTACCCTATTTTTGCCACCAACTGCTGAGTAAAAATACACTTTTATTTGGATAAGCCTAAAAAAATTAATAAAAAAAAATTCAACTTCAATATCAGTTACCTATTCAAACCAAAATAAATGTTTATATTTAGAGCACCAAAATTTTTGTTTTCTTTAACTTTATTCTTACAAAACTATTTCAAAACTTACTTACTTCTTTATAACTTGTTGGGAAGAACGATCTAAAAAAGTCATGAAACTACAATATAAAGTTGAATTTAAACACATTACATTACATATGTTTCGGTAGTACAGGACTTTAGTTCACTATTAAAATTTATATATTATGTTTTATTTCGCGATTTATCAAGTGTTATAAAGGGAAACAAGTGGGTGTGCAAATATGAAATAACAGTTTAAGTATGCGGTTTAAAAAATTATATTCCTATTTAACCATACCAGTTAAATAATCGCTCCTACCGGTATTTATAAAATACCACTTTTAATCCACTTATGTAACAATTTGAATTCATAAAGTTTCATTTATAAAATCAATATCTTTGATAAAATCAGATGGGTTATTTTCACAAATTTAATAAGTGATTAAAATTTAATTACAACGAGTAATAATTGTAATAGATGTTTAAATATAGGTTTATACAATGTTCATTGTGCATAGGTACACATAAAAGCTAATTTTAATTAAAACAAATTCAAGCTACAAATTCTCCTATTATAATTAATAATAACTTTTCGTTAAGTTAACGAAACTAATATAATATAATATAATAATATAATAATATAATATAATAATATAATATAATATAATAATATAATATAATATAAGTAAACTTTTATTTAACTTTTTTTATTTAATATAGGCCATTAGAAAATACATTTAAAAATATTGATGACAAAATTTTAAGTCTTTTTGTCAAAGGATTGAACATATTATGTAAAATACTAAAAAGTCCTTCATAACTTTTCAGTGTAACCCGTTCGATTTATTTAATTAAAAAAGCAATTATTTGTATATTTACATGTATGTTTGTATGTATTAATGTCGTTTCAGTACCAAATATTTACGCGTTAGCTACACGAGATTGACTTTAAAAAAATTTACACTTCAGTGCTCATTGAAATGAAGAGTTATGAAAAATAAAATTGCTTACACCCATCAACCCAACAAATTTTTCCATCACTGAAAGTATAATTAGCCGAAATTCAACCAATAAATTTCTACAACCACAATTTCGAAATGTAAAACTCGTAATAAAGTTCAATATAAAATAAAGTTGTAACATTAAAAACATCAAAATGAGACTACTGAATTGGACATGTTAATGAAAGTTATTATTTGAAATCAACTTCGTTTGAATTAATTTTGTTTAAATTTTAATTTCAAAACAGCATAAATTATAATTTTTTTACGTTTGAATTTTGTTTTATCATGCACAATAATAATAAAAAGAAAAGTAATTTCAATAACGATTAAATTGCAGCAGAGTAAGCGAACTATAAAGTCAAATATTGGAAGATAACACAATTTATTTAAAATAAATGCTACTTGAGATTATCAAATAATCATTCAATAATGTCTTTTATTGAAAAAATATGGGAAAAGTTTTCCTATAATGTCGATGGCTGGATGTTTAAAATATTTTTAATGATATGTAGTTGAACTTGAATGATAATTTTAGATATATGTTATACTTTTATTTATCGATATTTAAACTTTCTATGTGATAAAATTTTTAAATTAAAAGCTGCTAAAAATGAAGGTTTTCAATGCTTCTAAACATTTGCTATTTGAAATTTTAATTCAAAACAAACAAAGCTCCTTATAAAAAGCATTTTATTTACTCTATATAATATTTAATTATCTACTTTTTACCAACAACCAATATCCTATTGAAAAACGATTCTTTTTGATAAGAGGCAATTAAATATGCCTTTTCAAAATACCATTTTTTTTATATTTGTACTCTTATATATACAGAGTGGTCCAATGAGTAGGTACGCCGGATTTAAATTTCCTTTAGTAGGTAACTCTAATGTTTAATAGCTATCGTGCGTAGTTAATTATATTTTGAAAAATTAATCGCTTTACTAGGGAACAATGTCTTGCTATTATTAAAATACTTTACAGATCTGGCAAAAATTTTGCGAAGATAGTGGGAGAAATTTAAAGTGGAATATTTGGTTTTCATATTTCCACTAATGACTCCACAATTCGAAAATAAATTTAAAAAATTGAGATAACTTAATCGCTTGTATAAAATAAAATTCTACAGTATCCTTGTTTTATGTGGTCCGCTGAAAACCTTACAAATGTTGGTGAGAGTATCAATGAGAATCCAGGAACAACAGGTTGTCATTATCAATAATTGAGCATTACCAGAAGCAGTTTACTACAAATTCATACTTTTGAACTTTTTGTGGAATCAATTTGACTGCAAAAAGATGTAGTTTCAATAGGATGGTGCTACAACTGACAAGACCCCACCGAGCCCCGAAAATCACACCCATATGACAAAATTGAACGTTTTGGCCCAATGTAAATTAATCTTTTGGGTGCTAAGCTTAATGTTGCATCAGATATAAGCAATTATTGGTTTTTTTATTCGCATATAAAACTAAATAACCAAAATGTTTATATGCTTTTTCCCCGAGATGTTTCAGAGCTCTGTAATCGTAATCGAAGCTATTGGGTACAGCCTAGGAGACCACTGCATGATTTCTACACCCATAACGTAGTTTAATCATTTATATATCAATTTAAAGCTCTTTTTTCTGTGCATGATTATATAAGGGTGCCAATTTAAAATTTACCGAAAATAAGCGAAAAAAGCTGTTAAAGATGCTGTTAATTAAATATAAAGTAAGAGAGCGTCTGACAATATTTTTCAGACAAAGAAGGTGAAAACTAGTCTAGCGAGTTTTTAAACTCTTTGCGTGTTTCAATCGGTCGAGACACGCCATCGAGATAGAACTTGTAGCGTAAACATTAGTTGTTTTCGTCTGACAAATGTCGCAGCGCGTTAACTTTCCCCCACTTTAATCTCATCTTTAACAACTATTTTCGCTTATTTTCGGTAACTTTTAAATTGGTACTCTTATTTCATTATGCACAGAAAAAAAAAGCTTTTATTTTATATATATAAATTACTAAACTACGTGTTGGGTGTAGAAATCGTGCAGTGGTATCCTAGGCTAGTACCAACAATAAAATGTATCCTTTCATTTTTACTTAGAATAATATCCACAAATATAATACAAATAGGTATTTACTATTTATCGGAAAGATATAACAAAGTAGATAAAATCCCTCGAGGATCTAACTTTATTCATTCTAGAATAAATATTATCCTTCGTATGTAAGTATATAAGAATCCATTTATAGCACGTTGTTATTTATTTAATACATCTAAACCAATTTCTACAATAATGCTTTTGAAAAACTGACGGAATTTATTCAGTTTAGTTTGGTTAGTGACAAATAATAAGAGAAAAACACAAGTAACAAATAACTCTTGTATAAATAATAATAATAATAATAATAATAACAATAATAATAAAATGAACTATAAAACTTTGTGAGTGAAATGTGACTCGTGAGTGTATATAACTGTGATCAAGTGTGCATGCAACTGTGCTTCAATATGAAGGAGTGAGCGAAAGAAGTGAGAATTTATAGAACTAGATCAATCGCTGATGACTTTGGACGTTCCAAGCGACTATAGTTAACCAAAAAAATAAAAAAATAAAATACATGAGAAAACTATTCAATTCTTTGAACATTATAAGAAAAAAAAATGTCAAGTTTCAATTTTTTTTATTAAATATATGCAAGTTAATCGAGAAAAAAATATGATAAGGAATGCGTAGGTACAGAAAATAATTATACGTCAAATATTTATGTAGAGTGTGAAATGAGAAAAATCCAGCCACGTTGACATTTTTATTATAAAAAAAACTTGCTGTTGCACGTTATTAACTCCAAGGCGCTGTTACCAGCTAGGGCAACGACAATATTATGATCAACGGAAGCATAAAACTGTTAACTGTCCCTTTGGAGATGTTTCTTTTCTATTTCTAAAATTAAAAAATCACCAGCCAAATATAAAGATAAAAACTACCTATAAAAAGGTAAAGAGATCGAAGAATAATTTCATTTCTTTGATCGGAGCTTCAAAGTTTGTCACTCACTGAAAATGCGCTTATATAGAAAACGTTAAAAACCATAAATATAAGTAAATTGTGACCTAGTTCCATACATATGTATGCATATTCCTTGGCAATATCGATAAGCACTTGAAAAAATCTGGAACAGATGAAAGAAATTTATTTATAAGTTTCAAGGAATCAACTCTTTTAATTTTATTTCTGTGCCCAATCAAGATCTTTAATTGAATATTTCTCAATTCATTTTTCAACCATTCTCCTCAAATAATTTATTAGTATTTATAATTTTCCGCGCGTGAAATAAATTAAAATCATTCAGCAAAGTCATTCGACCCGGTTTCCTATTTCTTAGTACAATAAAACCTTTTTAATGTCTCATTATTTTCCACTCCCTATTTATGAAATGAATAATGAAAAATAGTATTCATAAAATTAATTGAAGTTGTTATTATTGTCCATAATATTAAATAATATTTAAGGACTAGTGGTCGAAATTTGACTATAATTTGTTTAAATTTTAATATACCTAATGATACACTTCACCTGTAACTGCCTCAAAAACTTTAGCTCCTAAGCTAACTATAGCAGAGGATGAATTGTATTTGCGAATGTTTCCAAAATAATTCCTTTACCTAATTTTTCTTCAAAGGTTCATTTGAGGAAAGTCCATCATATAATGATTGAAAAAATATATTTTAACTTAAGGAGGGAAATAGATGTACAGGTTTCAAAATATAATATTTATATTTTTTCTTCCTTAAATCTTTTATAAAATTATTCCAGAATATTCTCTGAAAATTTCATAACTAAATTTCAATTCGTTCCCCAGTTAGGTATAGGTAAGCGATTAAGTGAACATTCCCATAACTTTTTTTCAAACGCGTTTTCTTGAAATTACTTTTTTCTAATTTATATATGTTACACTCTGTTCAAAAAGTTTTTCATAAATAATTTTCAAACTTGGCACATATTTTTAAAAAAATTATACATATATATATATATATTATACGTAAATATTTTTAAATAATATTAATAGTTGGTAAAACTGATTAATGAGATAGTGTATATAATATCAATAGTACCTAGCTGAATCATAATAGGTAATAATTTCAAAAAGTTTGTATGTCGGCACTTAGAGACCGTGGTTTTTAGCTCCATTTCCGAGTGTTGGAATATAAAGTTATCTTTCTCTGTACGTCATATCTTTCTTCTCTCTCGTGTAACGAAAAGTGAGAAGAAATGACGATAAAACCGTGCTTGAAGTTTAATTTTCAATTCTCGTTCACTTATTGACTATCGAATAATCGGCAAAGAAGTTATTCTTCCAAAATTAAAAATACAAAGTCGTACTCTAAAATTTAAAAAGCACCTCCAAACAAAAGGAATGCTTCGAAAGCTTGATTAGATACCTTTGATTTTTATTTTATGAATTAGTACATTTTACTCTACTTTATATCATAAATTTTCAACATTGTGATATTGTTGACCTCTTATGTTTCAAACAGCTTTTAAAATTTATTATTTGCCTAAGTATTATGAAAAATATTTTTTTAAAGCATTAAAGACAAATTGAACAACCGCAGGTAACCTTCCTATATTTTTATTCAATTTCCTTGACACTTTTTCATGGGAACTAACTGTATTTGTCTCATTTTCAGTTCTTAATTGAAATTAATTTCGTACCTCCTGAATTTTCACCCGTTCTTAAGTCGAAGCTTTTCATTTCAAATTTTATATAATTTTACACTCGCACAGGCAAATACAAATAAGACAAACAAAACGACAATGTATTCCGGGCCAGAAAAATACAAAACAAATCCATCCCCTATATTTCTTATAAGTATCTTCCTACTTTCTATGCCTTTACTTTCAAAATTAAATTAAAATGAGCGCATGATGAAAAATGAATTAATAATGAAGACGAAATCAAAAAGTCTATTTTGATGAAATAATCTTCGAACTTATTTGATTGCGTTAAGATTTAAGAAAATAATTGGAAAATAACTGAAGTCGTTGAGGAAACAATTATAAAATAAATAAAGATATGTTTACAGCGGTGTAAGGAACACCTAGAAATAATTGAAATTTTAATTGAAACCGATATTGAATTCATTTGTCATAAGTAAATTAATGCATGCAAATAATTACAAATAAATATTTGAACAAAGTTTTAGCATTTTACTTGGTTGGTACCAATATATTGACATCTATTTCCGTCATAATTTTTTAAAAAAATTTTCTCTCATTAACAAGAGTTGAAGCAAAAATGTATTATTTATAAAATATATGCTTTTCTTGCAAAGTTTTAATTATAATGAAAAACTTCAATTAATGAAAAACTTTCCTTACAAACTAATAATTAGAAAATGCGTAATTAATACGAAAACTATCGTATCTAAGGTATTATTAACAACGTTCATTTATTAAGTTCTTAGTTTTCAATGGAAAAGCGTACGTTTCTTTGAAGCTGGAAAATATGAAACTTGTTGTATGTCTTTTTAAAGAGTTGTAGGTGTAGACAAATAAACTAGAAGTACGATTATATCGCATACTTACATACTTATAATACACCGTATAAGGTATTGTATACGTAGCGCTGATACGAACTTCTGCAATGTATAATATCTCTGAATTCAGTTGTATCTTGGCCATGATAGAACTAACTAAATTGTTATATATCGTAATAATAAGAACAAACTTTGGAACATCAACTCTCGATTCCCAGTTTCCTGACACGTTTCGCCTTATTTGAAATACATTAAGGAAATCAAAGTGTACACATCAATAGTACTATTGATTATATTAGTAAATAAAACATTACTTAATGTTTTGCTCATAAAAATAAAATTTTTAACTCACATTATTCTTAAAATGGAGGTTATATTATATTATAATACCTATATTATAAAATCTTATTTGAGTTTATTATTTTTATTTAATCGGATACATTATTGGCTTTATTTTAAGAATGGAAACGTAACACATAACAAGTAACAAAAAAAAAATGTTGTGTTTATGTTTCATTATTTTACAATGCCAATACTTTTACAAGTAGGTACGCTCTACGAATCAAATAATTTTGGTGACTTAAAATAAAATTAAAAGTTCATTTTTCTTTTTAAAGTAAAGAAATTGACAGCTACTGTATCTTGTTATTTGTTAAAAATTGTAGAGGTGCTGAAACAAAATGATTAATTTTGTTGAAATTGATCTGAAGTTATTAATAGCACCAATCAACATAATCGAATGGTAAGGAAAGTGCATTTCATCATTGCTAAAGTAGTTGATGACCAGATATCATCCATATAATAAGAAAGCTGTTGTTGGTATGATTTTCAGGCAATCATATCTTCCTTCATTCTTTTGTGCTCGTCCACTCGTATTTTGTTAAAAAATATTACACATAACTATAATTTTATGAAATGATGTTATTTTCCTTTATTTATTTTTAAATGTGCGCAATGCTGGAAGCCTAGGCCTGTGAGGCCTTTTCGGCGGCATAATTTGAAGGATAACAAAAGCTTAGGGAAGTCAACATTTTAAAAGCGCAAAAGTGTAAAGACAAATTCAAAAACAAATTTGAATTAGTTTTGAATTGATAGATATTTTTTAATTTAAATGACTTTAACTTATAATTGTAATAATTTTAACAGTGTATAAACTCTAAATGTAGAAATTATTAAGCTTTTTATAGTTTACATTATAACTTATTTATTTAACGCAACACATAACGTAATAATCATTCCCAATACCGAAACAGTACGTCATTTGTAAGACTTCAATAAATAGTAATAACAGTGATTTGTGAGCTTCAAACACAGTACCAACTGATATAGAATTGTAAATATTTTATACACACAATGAAATTCTTAAATTTTTTTTCATTTGTTAGTTGTAATTGCCTAGCATGTGTGAACTTGCTGTTCCTAATTACTGTTTCCAATCTCTTGGAAATCACTTCCAACCACTTACTAGAAAAATAATTCATTTTTACCCTTTGTTTAACAAAAAAATATTGTAACGCAATAAATTGCCCAATTCGTTTAACTTTGCTTTAAAAAGCTTAAACTGTTTATGTAAATCAATGAAAAGGTAAATTTAAAATGAAATTAGATAACAGTAATAAAAATAGAAATTAGATAGGGCGATTAAAAGTTTGTAACTAGATACATAATTTTGAAAATCACTTTTTATACTTATAAAAAAGGCAACCAGGCCTAAGGCGGCATCAAACCTAAATCCGCCACTGTATTTAAATTTTGAACTTTAGAATTAAAATTTATGTAGTTACTTATAAAATTCCCCAGATATTATTTACTGCTTAAATTATGAGCAGATATAAATTAACTATCATTTGATATCAACTATCAAAAGCAGCACTTGTAAACTAGAGTTACCAAGAGTTAGAGTTAGAGTTACCTAAAAGACTCATAACAATTTCATAGTTAACAAGTTATCAGATATCACGAAGAGCCAAGCCCTTAACCCTAAAAATCCTAATCTTACAAGCTCTGCATCTTGGTTAAAAACTTTGGCTTGATTATTTCGCAAAACTATTGAATGGAAGTATTAAAGGCCAGTAATTAAATTTCTTACCATAAGCCCATGGGAAGACCTCTATAAATGGTTGCGAAACAACTGTACTTTTTGACCAAGATGTAGTGTTTGTAAAATTGGGGCTTGTACAGTTAGTGAGCAAGGCTTTGTAGAGTTAAGGGATTAGGCCTTTATGAGATATTATAACTATTTAAAATTGAAAACGTTATGTGCATGTAAATCATGGTAACCTATTCTGCATTAATAAAAATAAGTTATAATTTAAGTTCTCAAACATTTATCCAAAACAAAGCTCTTAGAGTTTGAATATTCTGAGTCGCGAAAAGATGGGTAGTGCCTTCTTTGTTTTTTCTTGTTTTGGCGAGTATGTAATCATACTTTTTGATACTGATAAAACATATTTTTATTTATGGCTTTTGTTTATAAAAAATTGAATACGATTTTTTAAATATTTTCTTGTTGTTGATTTTTAAACTTTCCAAAAAGTAATATCAATTAACTTTCATTATCACCAATTAAGTTCAAATTATTAATTTGTTGATATTTTCAATTTTTACTAAAATTTATTCAAGTCCACAAACAAGAAATATTTCAACTAATTGAGACAATACTTTTTTATTTAAATTGTATGTATTTATATTTAGTTACTATTTTATATACGAGTATTTACTTAACGATTAACATTACTTTTCTATTATTTCAGAATACCAAGTGTGATAAATAGGGGTTTTAACTATGGTGAGTTGAATTTATATACTTTAATAACCACAACGTGTAATTTAATCAACCGTAAACAAAATATAGCTTTGAACCACAGAGACGACCACTTACTTCCCCTATTGACTAACCAATACATATGATACCTACATCCTTTCGAGTTTCGTGATTTTCCACCAATTCAATTCAACATAATTTATCCTAAATTAACTGTCATTAAGAGTTTAGGAAAATAAAATTTAATATTCCATTTCAGCATTGTACTTTAGACTAGGGATGGGCAAATGTATAAAATATATCGTATCGATATTTACAAGCAATATCGATACATGCAGAGTAAAAAATATCGATATTTCGATATATCGATATTTTCATCTCAAAACGCAATTATTTGAAAAATTGTCAAAATATTCGAACTACTACGCATATACATACGTTCAGAACGAATCAATTTGAAAATAGAGGCAGCACTTATATACCAAAATTCACGCGCTTTAGTTTACATTAATTTATACTTACATGAAACGAACACAAGTATTACAATTATAAGGGGATTAAATAAGAATTATTATAAAATATAATAAAGCTCTTAAAAAAATATCGAATTTGATATTCGGAAATAAATATCGATTATCGATATTTCGAAAATAAAAATATAGCCGATATTTATCGATTGTTTTTAAAAATTTTTCGATATTTTGATATATCGATAGTTGGTGTTCATCCCTACTTTAGACAGAATTTTTGAGTAGGTACTCTCAATGATGCATTTTGCCATGGATATTTAAGGAAAGAACTTAACGTTTCAAATACAAACAAACCCGATTTTTAATCAAAATTCAAATATTCCGTTTTCAAATTATAAATTCTTATTATTCTTTGCATTATGGTGTAGATTTTTACTAACCTAAAAATGTTAATTTTATTTTATCGTGAACTTGGTTTTTGTTAATTTAAAAAAATATATTTTGTAAGTAAAATTAAAAATGATGTCCCTTATATATTTGAAAGTAATATTGTTTTAACATGTGATATAATATACTGCATTATACATATACCTACATAATATAATATAATTTTTATACCATCAGCTTTATTTTTCCAATGTTTCCAAAACTACTGCATTAGCTTCAAACGATTTCTAGTTAGAACGGAACAAACGAAAAATCATTGCTGTATAAATTATATTTAAACTACATTATTATAAATATTCTTAAATAAAATAAAATCTGTAAATTGGTAGATATTAATTGGTTAAGGGTAGTATATGAAAGTTCTAATTGCACAAACAACCGACAAATATTATTTTCGTCGGTGAAAATATTAAAAATACTTTCATGCATACAGCTTACTTAACTTTTAAAAATCATCCTCATGTTCATTACTATATTTTCAGTTGAAAATGCTATGCACTCGTTCAACACTTTTATATACTAAATTAAATTGTTATTGAAATATAAATAGTGTTTTGCATAATGGATTAAGAATAAATTGGCTGGAATTTATTTTTGTTTAAATAATAGCAAAGTGCATTTAATCAATAAAAATCAATCCTCAGGTGGCAAATCTTTAATCATCAGAACGACCTTTGAAAATAGCAATGATTCATGTACGTAATGGGAATTTGTAACTACTCTTGCCGCTCAATAAAGACGCTAAATAAGCCATCGACTGCTATGTAGATTGGTTCTTATTGTAAAACTTCTCTGTTAATGTCGCACATGAATCAAATTGTTCACTTCCTATGCTACACTTATTTACACTTACATTTTCAATTCAAACATTTGTGCGATAGACTTCTAAAACATCTGCCAATATTGATTGAAAAAAAATTGTTTTTTATAGCTTTATCTAAAGCATTCCTAAAATTACAAGTTTTAATTCAGATAAATATCTATTTTTTTTTCTAATTTGTCGCTATTTTGAAAGCAATTTAATTTCACCACCAATGAGAGACTAAGGTCATTAATTTTCTGAAAACTAATTTGCTCTAAGAATTACTAAGAACTTTTGCCATGAAAAAGATGATAATCAGTTAGAATCTCCAAATAGAATATTTGAAGCTTTTCACACGCCATTGTAGGCATATAAAACCTAAAGCTGTCCTTGAGAAGCTCAATACGTTTTTCACTGTTAATTTCTGACCTCCCTTCTTCGTAACAAAATTTGGTCATTGAAATATCAGCTCATAGTTAACAAACCTTTGCATAAAGCACCACACAGCAGGACTTTCCATGCTATTATCCCTTGTTTTTCCACCGTTAGGGGCGCTTTAACGGAATTTCGAACGTTTTCGCTTCATAATGTCGAAGATGATCTGCTTGTCATTACCAGTTATCATTTTTTACGGAAAGGTTCGATTTTGTTTTGTCTGATCCAAGATTTGTAGATAGAAACATTGTCAAAAAGTTTTTTACGGTACTACTTACCTGCGGCAATCAAACACACAGCTTGAGTGATTTGAAAACAGTGATGCAAATAAAAAACTTGAATTACAGCAATAGCTTGTTTATCAGTTTTTTTTAATTCATTTGATAATTGTTTTTAGTTTGATGTGGCACCAATTAGGTATTTTATTAATCTAGAAAAATGAATCAATGAGACAAAATCGTAGTATCTATATGAATATTGTGGGGTCTTAAGGCGTAGAATTAAAGTTTGTGGAAACTAAGAACTTTGCGATCAACAACGTCAAAGTTTCTTGAAGTTACACCATATTCTATTCAATAGTACGCAGCAGGTTTTTAAATTTAAAAATTTGTGAGAAAAATTAATATAAACAGTGAAATTTAGTTTTTAGGTGTGACACATCATGTGGTCGCGCCTTTTGATTATGATCATTTGGTCCACCTATCGATGATGAGAATTGCAAGTAGATTATAATATATCCGTTTATAAAATGTCATCAAAACAATCTTAATTTTTCTTATGTTGAAATTGTAATCACTTTTGCATAATTTTCAATTGCGAAATGCAAATTTTCTTGTCGCTGATTCTGTTCGCAAAAGAGCATAATTATAAGCGAGTACTTGATTACCAGGAAATTACGAAAACTGTTAACATATTGTGCATTACGAGTTATTCATCAAAAGTTCAAATGGCAGAAAATTTTACCGTGCAACAGTTTCCGAACTTCATAATTTGCGCAGTTGGTATAATAGTTATATTTAAAAGTTGTGCATTTTGTATTACAAGAGATTATGTTGCTTAATTCTGCTCCATTTCGCATGCCATTTAATATTTTATTATGAGAATTTAAGCACTGAACTTTCAAACTTTGTGCATATGGTGTCATAGAGACTTCTCACGTGTTTCAATAATTTTATTAAGCTGTTAATATATTTTTATCTTAAGAACTACGCCACCGTTAGTACCAAAACTTATGCTCATATTGTTTTTTCTTTATCACTTTGTAGCATACTTGGAAATAATTATTTTTTCTTCAAGATCACACATAATACTTCATTATTTTTTAACTTTTATATCAAACTTTTACTTATATCTCTTCTACTTTGATAAACTAATTTGCTTTCTGCCACTTTTGAACTAAAACTTTTCAATAATCAATTTAAGGTGAACTTATAATGCTGTTATTTACTTTTTTCTTACATGTGTTAAGTTTAATTTTACAGTATTTTAGCTACGTTTTTTTTACTTATAAGTAGAATTATATTTTAAGCTGTTATAATAGTCGAAAAATAAAATAAAAATGTTTTTATCTCCTTAGTTTTTAGTTAAAGAAATAAAAATTTATTTAAAATTGATATCTATCACATCCATCAAATAAATACAACTTGAATAAGGTAAAATACCCAGTACTTGAACAGATTTTTAAACTTGTTCTAAAATAAAATCCGAATATTCATTATAAGTAATATGTGCATGTAATGATTATTTATTGGTTAAGTTATCAATTTTAGCAATATTGTTTCTTTATAAATTGAAGTAATAATATTTTTGTCACATTGAAAGTTGACACATAAAGAATAGCCGATAGTGGCTCTTTTTTTCATGAAAAAGGTACTCAACCGTAAACTGATCAATCAGTAAAAAAAACTGTTTATTATTATTGTAAGTAAAAAAATTAGTGCCAACAAATGAAATAGTCCTTCCTAAACATCCTAGAATTTTTGCAAAGCTAAAAATTATAATTTTTATATTTAGTTTTTTTCGTCTAACTATACCTCCCAACGTTTAAAGCGGTACCCAAAACTTGAACAAGATATTTAAGTATTAGGTATATGCAATTCTAATGGAAGCTGTAGATGAACAGCGTGACAAGTGTTCTAGTGCAGTAATAATAAATTCCATTTAATTGTTTTCTTTTTAAAAAAAGTATAAAAATATACATATATAGTGATTATATTATTAAAAACTGCAGTAATTCCAAAAAATTTTCAGTGCAAACTTATTTATTTGCCCGAAATAAAATATTATTGAATTCAAACCAATAAAAGTTGATACCAAAGGTATGATAAATATTGTGACTAATATTTACTTGTAAATCAACAATATAATCCGATAAAATTAATAAAATTATGGTAAAGTTCTAGTTTAGACACCCCGAGATTTACATTGTTGGTGTACATTATTGACACCGCGAAGTTTTACAGAAAACCAAATATCTTAAATGTGTAAAACTTTGAGATGTCACTATTATTATATATTTTTATATAAAACATAATATAATATAACATTTACATTAAATAAAATTGAAAATTCCAATGTAGGTAGAGGTACATAAAAAATGTAAGGTTATGTCTAAATCTTGGGGTGTCTATAACGGAATTTTATCCATAACCCAAATAACAGTTCATATTTTTATTTTTTTTATGGGTAATATTAATCAATTTGTTGATAATAATCGTTTACAACAATAAAAACTAATTTTTCGAATGTATTTCATACTTGTTCAAGTACTACTCCCGGGGCGTTCAACTACTGCGGCAAGTCAAAATAGATTGTTCAACTACTGGTGCATTTGATGTATATTTTCAAAACCTTGTAAAAATATGATAATTTCATAATTTATTACTTTCTGTTTGGTTTTATCTTAAAAAAATATCTATATTTTCATAAACACCCTTTCTTTGATCAATTTATTCGTATTGTCACAAATCCAAGACACCCATTTGTGTCTGGCGCCTGAAAGTCGAGGATTAACCAATAACCAACAATAAGAATTGCACAAAAGGATGGACCACCTAAAGTTCTTTTATGACCACGGATTAACAGTTCAAAGTATGAGACGAAGAACGTGTTGTTCTAGAATTCTCTCCATTGGTATACCAATGAAGGAGAGAAAGACAGGCGCTAAGATTACCAATCGAAAAATCTAGAAACGGGTGATCGCTGCTATAAATGGCCCGAAAGGTGAGCCAACAGTTCAGTATTCAAATAAACGTCGTAGAGTATTAAAATAAACCTCCGACGAGTATTAACATAAATCATCGAGTGTTCATCGACAGTATTCAAATAAATTCCTCGAAGTGCTTAGTGTTAAAGTGATCAGTGAATTGTTAAATAAAGTGAATAGTGAATCGCGAGTATAAATAAATTGTGATTATTGTAAACATTGTAAATAGAGTTAACAGTGCAATAGTGAAATATAAACAGTACTGTGACTATTGTTGACAGTGAACATTGTTGTAGTGTATAAGTCTTAGATAAATAAACAAACAATTATTTAAAAATAAATTCGTAGTCATTATACACAAACCAACGAACCCGAAAAACGTTACATTGGTGTCAGGTGTGGGGTTTGTGTGACATAAAATAAATCTAAGTGAAACGTGATAAAAAAATAAATAAATTCAACATGTCGACGCTGGAAAAACTGAAAGTTTCGGAATTGAAAGAACAATTAGAAGAAAGGGAGCTGAGCACCGAAGGGAAGAAAACGGTTCTCAAGGAACGGCTCGCCGAGGCCCTCAGATCGGAAGGACATGATCCAGAAACGTTCCTATTCAAGTCGTCAGAAACAATGTTGGAGGACTTACAACGGAAAATCGAGAAGAACAATGAAGATCTGCGAGCTGAACTCAGAAACAACAATGAAGAACTGAAGAAGATCGATGCCAACAATGAAGACTTACAACGGAAAATCGAGGCCAACAATAAGGATCTACAACTGAAGATTGAGGCCAATATTGACGACCTACGAACGGACTTAAAGGGGACCATGGAAGAAAAACTAACCGACATCGAAAGGAAACTCGACGAGGAGGTCGGTAACATCCGCGAAGAAGTCAACGGCATGAAAGAAAAATTCCGCGAAGAAGTCGACGCCATGAAGGGAAAATTCAGTGAAGAAGTCAACGGAATAAGGGAAAAATTTGACGAGAAGGTCGACATCATCAAGGAAAAGTTAGACGATCGAATGCAGTCCCTGGAGGAGAAATTCAAGGAATTTGAGGTGAGCCCAATCGTTGGTGAAAATAAAAATATCGCAAGGGCACCTTTGGCGACAAATTCAGGTGGTCACAATCTGGTAAAGCTGCTAACATTCGATGGGAAAGTTCCTTGGGCAAACTTTTTCGCCCAGTTTGAAACTGTGGCCAAGCATAACAATTGGACACAAGCAGAAAAGGCCACTAATCTTGTGCTTTCCTTATCCGGGGATGCACTAAATATCCTCCAGGTCATGGCCCCGGATGACATGAACAATTACGAACAGCTGGTCCAACGATTGGAAATGCGTTATGGGCAGACTCACCTCGAGCATGTGTTCCATACACAGCTAAAGAACCGGGTCCAGAAGGCGGGAGAGTCATTACAAGAGTTCGAAGCCGATGTGGCCCGGATGGCTCGCCTTGCTTACCCAGGAACACCGGAGAATATTGTGGAAAGATTGGCCGTCCAAGCTTTCGTCGACGGGGTACGGGACGGGGAAACCCGCCAGGCATTGGTTCTCGCTCGGCCAACCCGCCTAACGGAAGCCCTCACCCGTGCTCTCGAAATCAAAGCAGCAAAGATGATCGTCTATGGAACAAGTCAGATTCGCGTGATGGAAAGCCGGAAACCAGCCAAACAAAAAGCCAAGGAAGTGAGATGTGGCTGTGGAAACTTGGTGCAATCATCGACCCGAATCAAACAGACCTCAACAAAGACTAAGGAAGCGACTGTTGCCGCACTACGACACGAGTCCAGCAGTATTTTTGTAGACGGAAGTATTGATGGGGAACAACGAAACCTCCTGCTGGATACAGGAGCAACGAGGACAGTAGTAAGAAGAGACGTAGTAGCGAAAAAGCGCCTTTCACCATCACGATGGCGACTGCGAACGGCAAATGGACAAGCCACCACCGTCCACGGAGAAGTCGACGTCCTTCTTACTATCGGTACTACCACCTTTGAACATCGAGTGCTCGTGGCGGACATCGACGAAGAATTCATCGTTGGAATGGACATCATCGGAAGTCAGGGTTTCACACTGGATTTCAAGCGCGGTGTGTTGAAAATAAATTCGGAAGAACTCGTACTTCACCGTCGGGATGAGAACAAATTGTGCATCGTCTTGGCCGAGGGTGTGTCATTACCAGAACGAAGCGAGACAATCCTAAGAGGAACTGTGGAGAATGGAGTCGCCAATGAAAACATCATGATGTTCGAGCCAAAAACTCATGATACTGAAGTTGGGAAAGGGATGCTACTTGGAAAATCCCTGGTTCGTGTGCTGCAAACAATTCCGGTACGGGTAATGAACACCAACTATTGCCCGATGACGATAAAGGCGGGCACCGTTTTGGGCTACTGCACACCGGTTTCATCTGTAGTCCGACAGGTCAAGACGGAAGAAAATACGGATACCAAGTTCCCAAGTGAATTGACAACGTTATTGGCAGAATCCACTCAACAAATGACGCCAGATCGGAAGACAAAAGTGCGGGAACTCCTCGGTAAATATCGGAACGTCTACGACATCGGAAATGGACAAGGAGGAAGAACCAACATCGTCAAACACAAGATCAACACGGGAAATGCCAATCCAATCCGACAACCAGCGCGAAGACTACCATTGGCAAAACGTGAAGAGGCTGAAAACATCATAGCCGAAATGGAAAGCGATGGTGTAATCGAACCATCAAATGGACCTTGGGCTTCACCGGTAGTCTTGGTCAAGAAGAAAGATGGATCGACACGTTTCTGTGTGGACTACCGCCAACTGAACAACGTGACGAAGAAGGACAGTTACCCACTTCCTCGGATAGATGACACCCTCGATACTTTGGCCGGATCAAAATTCTTTTCGACCCTTGACTTGAAGAGTGGATATTGGCAAGTATAATTGGCACCCGAGGACAGAGAGAAGACTGCGTTTACCATTGGTTCGGGATTATGGCAGTTCATTATGCCATTTGGACTCTGTAATGCTCCTGCGACATTCGAACGATTGATGGAGACTGTCTTGAGAGGATTATCGTGGAAGACTTGTTTGGTATATCTTGACGACATCATCGTTGTGGGACGAACATTTGAGGAGCATTTGAAAAACCTGGAGGAAGTATTTCGACGATTACAAGAAGCTGGACTGAAGTTGAGCCCGAAGAAGTGCCATTTATTCCAACGGAAAGTCCAATATCTAGGCCATATCGTATCCGATAAGGGAGTAGCAGTCAATCCAGAGAAAGTCCAAAGCGTGAAGGAATGGCCAATACCGAAGGACAAGCACGAAATCCGAAGCTTTTTGGGACTTTGCACATATTATCGACGTTTCGTACCTGGATTTGCCAACATCGCCAAGCCGTTGACCAAATTAACCGAAAATGGACATCACTACGAATGGACGGACACCTGCCAGAATGCTTTCGAAAAGCTGAAGCACGCTCTGACTACGGCTCCTGTTTTGAGTTACCCACTACCATCGGGGAAATTCATCTTGGATACCGACGCCAGCAACGTAGGAGTTGGAGCAGTCCTATCTCAAATTCAGGATGGAGAAGAGAGAGTCATCGGATACTTCAGCAAGACACTATCCAAGCCGGAAAGAAACTACTGCGTAACGAGACGAGAATTACTGGCAGTAATCAAAGCAGTCGAGCATTTCTACAAGTATCTCTACGGAAAGAACTTTCTGCTACGAACCGACCACGCAGCTCTGAAATGGCTCCTGCAATTCAAGAATCCCGAAGGACAAGTGGCCAGATGGATCGAACGACTTCAAGAATTCGACTTCAACACCGAACATCGAGCTGGAACATCGCATCGAAATGCTGATGCATTGTCAAGACGACCATGCCCTGACAATTGCAAGCATTGTACCAGGACGGAAGAACGCGATGCCGAAATCTACAGAACCACCGTAGTAGCGGACGACTGGCAAGCGACCGATGTACAAAAGGATCAAGAAGAGGACCCGGATATGAAACCAATTCTCGAATGGAAGAAAGAGGACCGTAAACCTACATGGGAGGAGGTGGCAAAATATTCCCCAAATGTAAAGGCGTATTGGGCTCAGTGGGAATCCCTGGTTGTCGACGGCGGACTCCTGAAGAGGGTGCTGGTGAATGCGGATGGAAAAGAAGAGCGGAGACAGACTCTTGTTCCACGTTGTAGGATACCAGAGGTGGTGAGGGAAATCCACTGTGGTACTTCTGGAGGGCACCTTGGAGTGACAAAGACGTTAATGAAAGTGAGGGACAGATTTTACTGGGTCAATAGCCGACGGGATGTGGAGGAATATTGTAGGAAGTGTACCACCTGTGCAGCGAGTAATGGGCCACAGAGACGGCAGAAGGCCGCCATGCGACAGTATAATGTAGGAAGTCCATTCGAGAGGATCGCTATCGACGTAGCTGGACCATTCCCGGAAACCGACAAAGGGAACAAGTACATCGTGGTAGTAATGGATTACTTCAGCAAATGGGCTGAAGCTTACGCTCTACCGGACCAAACAGCGACTACAGTTGCTGATGTACTGGTCAAGGAATGGATTTGCCGATTTGGAGTGCCTTTGGAGTTACATTCGGATCAGGGCCGAAATTTCGAATCTACTCTGTTCCAAGAAGTATGCCGAATCCTGAACATCAAGAAGACTCGGACCACTGCATTACACCCGCAGTCAGATGGATTAGTGGAACGGATGAATCGAACCATCAACCGATACCTATCAAAAGTCGTCTCTGACCATCAACGAGACTGGGACCAGTACCTCAGCCTATTTCTTCTGGCGTATCGATCATCAGTCCAGGAAACAACTGGAGAAACACCGGCCAGGATCATCATGGGTCGAGAACTTCGTTTGCCATGTGACCTACAATTTGGATGCCCACCTGGAAGAGAAATTGCTGGAGAAGATTTCGTGACCCAACTGCGGAACCGAATGGACGACATACATCAGCGTGTTCGTGTGAACATCCAGAATGCAAGCGATCGGATGAAGGACCGTTACAACTCCGGCGTCAACGGAAAGATCTATCAGCCTGGCAGTAAAGTGTGGCTATTTAACCCGAAACGAAGACGTGGATTATCACCGAAACTCCAAGTTTATTGGGAAGGTCCTTACGTGGTAATCGAGCGGATAAACGACACCATCTACCGAATAAAGAAGGAGCCGAAGGGAAAACCTCGAGTGATTCACTTCAATCGCTTAAGTCCGTACAACGGAGACGACAATCAGCCGACACAGGAGGCCCGCTTACGAACTATGGGAGCGCCAAAAGAAATGACTTTCGAGGAGTTCATGGCTGAATTCTCCGGGACTCGAACAATCCGATATGGTGTGACAGAAGAACGGAATCAAGACCTATTCCGAGTGCCTGCGGAGTATTCTCTTGCTCACTGCGTCTCTACTGATTTGGATATGTCCCATGGAGTAGCTGCCGTGTTCCGGACGAAATATGGAGGCATCGATGAACTTCGTAACCAACATCCTCGATTGGGTCGAACACTCCAGATCCCAGTTGGAAACACCAGGAAGGCTTTTTATCTCGTGACACGGACCAAGGAGGGCAAGAAACAGGGATATCTAGTTCTATGGAACGCGTTACATGAATTGAAGGAAGAATTACTGCGACAACACATCAGGAAGGTGGCGATCCCAAAGCTGACCAGTGCTTTCGACGGCGCCGATTGGAGGATAGTACGTACCATGATAGAAGTGATTTTCCGGTCTACTGGTATTCACGTCTTGGTATGCTGCTACGGCCGTTCGTCATTATCAAAAGAAAAGACTGTGGACTGTTTCTTTTACCAAACATCGGGCTGCCGTTATGGTTCGGGTTGCCGCTATCGCCATGGATACCTTTCGGGGCGAAAGGATTTTAAAGAGGGGGCAGTGTCACAAATCCAAGACACCCATTTGTGTCTGGCGCCTGAAAGTCGAGGATTAACCAATAACCAACAATAAGAATTGCACAAAAGGATGGACCACCTAAAGTTCTTTTATGACCACGGATTAACAGTTCAAAGTATGAGACGAAGAACGTGTTGTTCTAGAATTCTCTCCATTGGTATACCAATGAAGGAGAGAAAGACAGGCGCTAAGATTACCAATCGAAAAATCTAGAAACGGGTGATCGCTGCTATAAATGGCCCGAAAGGTGAGCCAACAGTTCAGTATTCAAATAAACGTCGTAGAGTATTAAAATAAACCTCCGACGAGTATTAACATAAATCATCGAGTGTTCATCGACAGTATTCAAATAAATTCCTCGAAGTGCTTAGTGTTAAAGTGATCAGTGAATTGTTAAATAAAGTGAATAGTGAATCGCGAGTATAAATAAATTGTGATTATTGTAAACATTGTAAATAGAGTTAACAGTGCAATAGTGAAATATAAACAGTACTGTGACTATTGTTGACAGTGAACATTGTTGTAGTGTATAAGTCTTAGATAAATAAACAAACAATTATTTAAAAATAAATTCGTAGTCATTATACACAAACCAACGAACCCGAAAAACGTTACAGTATTTTGTTTGTTTAAATTAGGGGTAAATAGGTTTTGTTTTGAAACCCGTTCAACTACTGGGTACTTTACCTTATCACATAAAGGTTTCTTTTATGTAAGAGAACTGCATACATTAATCAAATTCAAGTGTGCTACTCGAAATATCACTTGAAGATTCAAAAGGCTAACTCCAACATACATATACCTGCAGTGTTATTATAATACGATATTCAACTCAAGACTTCCGTATTGCACCTCCAATAAAATTATCAGTGCAAAGGTTGTAAAGATACAAGTTTTGCAATATAACTTATGACAAGATTAAGATGTCGCATATTTAATAAATAAATGTATTTTCAGCTTAAGAGTTTTAATATTTGATAATTAATATACGTATACTTAACCTTAATACTTTTACTGTTATGAGGGAAAGATTTCTTTCCGATGATACTCCAAAATAATTAAAAATTACATCTAATTAAATTTGATCATTACGGATTTAATGCAAATTTCATCTGGCTAATGAAATCAAGAGAACTGCATATCTGTTTATGTTTGGGGTTTTTCATCACGCCAATTTTCTGTATAAGAGTATAATATTATGAGATTATAACTTTAAAAATACTAATATTTGTTATTAAATATTAAACAAAATAAGTGTGTAAAAAATTACGTAGGGGATATTTTTATTTTTTTTTGGGAAACTTTTTTCTGGGAAAATTAAAATAATGGGGCTTTTTGGAAAGAGGGTGGGAGTTCGTTTATACTTGAAGACTTATAATTCTGTTTATATAGATATTTAAACATTACTACCTGATACCCGTGACTACATTCCAAAAAATTATAAAAAAATACCATGCATAACTCTGTTTGAAGAAATAAAGCTCTATTCATGGCTCTGTAAAAATTACCAACGCTTTTTTTCCTTATTCTTCTCAAGGTTTAGTTTTGAAAACCCCTTTATTAGAGAATGCTTACTCTCTTTAAAAAGACTTTTTATATACATTTTCATGTTTCTTATTTTAATAATGACGAATCCTTGATGTTCACTTCATCCCCTATTTTTACCCTTTGGCAGTACCTATATTGTACAATACTTAAAATAAAAGTAGGTAGTTTTGTTTTTTTTAATTAGAAAGATTATTTTAAGTTATCGAGTTGCTGTTATTTAGAATTATTACATTTATAATATTAATGTAGATAGGCATAAGTATAGATAGGCAATGGATTGGAAATGAGATCTTATTATTTCCGACTGTAGGTAAAAACTAATTATTTTATTTTTGTAAACGTTCAGCCCCTACAACTCCATGTTACAAAAATGTGACCATTTTTACTGGATTTGCAGTCACTAGTTGCGATTTAGTTGCTAACGAGTTGAACGAAGAAGACCACAAAGACTGACGAAGACCGAAGAATTTATGGAAGTCGGAGGTTAGAAATAATATTTTTAAACGTCAGGCAAGTTATTAAAATGAAACTTTTTAAAATGTTTTCATTATTATTGTTATTATATGAGAATAATTATGATAAGTATTTTTATGAGTCTGTTCTAAAGTTTCCATTGGCTTATAGATTGCGTGGTGTGACATCCAAAACCTAATCGGTAAAACCTAAAAACCTAACGGATCAGAGTCTTCTCAAAAGTCTCCACAGGTCTCATACATTCCTCACGCTGAGTATCAGCAGCCTTCTGAGTTGCATGACGCACGGCATCTAAAATCGGCTCAGGTTCTTGAGATCTAGCTACTTTCTTAGCTCAAGCTTCAGTAGAATTACGTGCTTGGTTAGATTAACGCTTGCATTAAGTTAGATTGACTTGCTAGGCAAGTTATTTGGGTTTAATTAACTTTCAAGTAAAGAAAAAATTCTGGTAGTCTCCAGTGAATGTTTTAAAATTCTCCCCTTATACTTTTCTGATCATTTTTAAAATTTTTCGAAATTTGAATAACTATAAAAAACAAAATAACTTGATAAAAAAATAAAAAATATTTTGAAAAAACCATATTGAATGTAAATAATAAAAGCATATATAGTATTGTAACATATTTATGGGTTCTTAGGCTTGTTTTTAACGACAACAAATTTATTTTTAACAATTGTTTATTGATTTATCTTACTTATAAACTACACGTTAACAATCATTTATATAAACTAAACATTTATTTAGTTCACTGTTTAACTATTCCGTTTTTACAGTCACTTTTTCACTCACTGTTGCACTTTATTTCACAATGTTCAGAATTTATTTAACACGGTTTACTTTCACTTTTTATTTTAACACTGGTCGAAGATTTATTACACTCTGCTGACATGCACTATTTATTTCAAAACTCGACGAAGATTTATTTCAATACTCAAAATACTTGAAATGCAAACTATCTTAATCATACCAAATTTCAATTCAATCTAGTCAGCCATTTAAGCGTGATGCTCGGACAGAAGGACAGACAGGCCGAGTTACTTTCAAATTTGTATTGTATGAATTCTATTTATGATTTTTTTATCAATCATAGGCTTCATTATTATTCTTTTAACCAACAGCGAGTTTCGTGTAAAAGAAAGTACTGTAACGCGTCGCATCAGATATATTTTTAACATTGTTAAAAGAAACTTAAAATGAATTAAATTTAATAATTGTTTATGGCGACTTACATTTTTCAACGAGTGTGTAATTTATTTTCAAATTAATTAGTAAAAGAATACTTTATTCCTTATTTTAATTTTTCTAGCCGAATACTTACTATGTAATTTTTTTTTCAGTTTTATATTATGTAGAATTTTCAATATGATCATAAGAGAGTTATTAAAAATAAAGCAAATTAGATAATTCACATCTCACTTCAATATGAGAGTTGTATGTTGCACTAATTGAAATTCCTGCTAATTAGTAACGAATGTTTCGTTGCTACATTCACTAATAACTAAATAACAATTCATATTTAGTTGTGGTATGTATTGTTGAGAATCCTATCTGTGAATTTATTATTACAAAAGTCATATGCAGCAGATAGTTCATCGCATTTAAGTGCTCTAATATTTGGATGCACTAGGTAACAACTTCAGAATGAGACAATTGAGTCCATATAGAAGCAAAGTTTGCATTTAGGAAATAAGACCGTACCAACGAGACAAAATTGGGTTAATAATTGCTAAGCTACATTACCATAGTATGTAACGGGAATTAGAAATTAGTCAGAAAACGTGATATGCGATGAGATCGATTGCAGAGCGGATACAACTGAATTGTTAACGTATTGAAATATCGAGTACTAAGGATTTCAATATTAAATTAAATTAAATTTATTGGTGTCGTATATCAAAAAAAGCTTTTTATTTCAAAAGAGAAATAAACGGAAAACTATTTCAACAGGTTTTCATCTCAGCGTCATTTATATATTTTCAAAAATTCTCAATCGCTTACAAATAAATACGATATAATGCAAAAAGGGTCCCTCTATAAAAGCGATGTCAATTGAAAAATTGTCCTAAAAATAGAAATTTATCTTGGAAGGATTTTATTGCTGAGTGGTACATAGTATATAAATAAATTCAATATAAATATCTGTATTTCAAAGTTTCTCATTTTTTATAAACATGCAAAGATACTTCAACTTATTTTTGTCCTTTATTAAATTATCATAGCTTCTTTTTGAGTCATGATAATTTTTTTCTATTATTGCAACTTTAAAAAGTTCTATTTTAAATTAAATAAAAGCACCTTTTAATAAAAAATACTCACGGTAGCTGAAATATTTTCCTCTATCATTCATCATCATTTCCGGGAAATCATAAATTTTGCAGCGATCGATTTTCTCCGTTAACTCAAACCTTTTGTGGATTGTCCGTGGAACAATGCAAATGTGAAAATTAATAAAAATAGGTAGAAGCGTTATCGATTTATTTATTAAAAAAAATATTTATTACAACCATTATTCATGTTTTGCTAGATATCTACAAGTAAAAACCTGCGTACAATTTATTACAAAGTATTAAATATTTAAAAAATATTTATAAACACAATATATTTAGGTTTGTTTGCAATTTATTTTACAATTAATGTTTAAGATATTTATATCGTCAAAGTTTCCAAACTGTCAATTCACTCAACTATATTTACCATCAACTTTCCTTCAATCAATCATTTACTTTATAAACAAAGTGAAATTTCGAAAATCATGTCTATAACATGTAAAACTTGTAATCATTACACTTATAAAACCGAAGATACTTCGTGATAAATAAATACTGAAACTTTTTTTATTTTGGTGTGATATATTAAAAAGTTTTTCATTTCAAAAATACCCGAAAAAGTGAAAATTTTCATAAAAACTTTCAATTCAATTTAATCTTCTCTTAACTAGTTCAATTCATTGAATTTTCTTTATTTACATTTCAAGAGTTTTCCGAGTATCTATGCTTGCATAATCTTAAGTTTGAATATTCATGTGTCATGATGTTCTTTGTTTATCCTAAATATTTGTTATTTTGAAAATTCTTTTTAAAAAGTATCTTTGAAAAATATTTATGTAGTTATGAAAATAGTTTTATCTTTAGATAATTAGAATCATTAGAAAATATCTAATAACTCATTATTAATATTAATAAAGTAATCATAACTATGAAGAACTTTATGATAGTTTATGTATGGGTACGATTCAAAGAACAATTTTTTAAACTAAAATTTATCAATATTTTAACTTAAAATTAATACTCCATATTCTAATTTTTGTAAATTAAGTGTAAGAATTAAAATAAAAGTTAACTAAAAAAATATACACCCTTTCATGATACCATACCATCAATAAGCTATAAGAACCAAAAGACAACAATAACAATTGACATCAACCACTTCAAGGTATGCTAAAATAGCACAATAAACACCTTTATGCTAAAATAAAACTAACTACATCAACACCGTTGAAAGATAACGTAACCATATTCGTATAACTATAGAAAACATAGAAATCAGAGATGAACTGAATTTACAGAACATATAGGCAATTGCCTTAAAGCTTAGAGCAAATAATAGACATCTCAAGCACCTATCCTATGTGAAATAATCAAATATCTTTATTAAAAAAAAAAAAAAAATAAAAACGGTGAATTAACAGTAAAAAGTACAAAATAAATACTTATTAACAAGCAAACCTCTAAAATCTATTTATGAATCACAATACAAATTATTATGATGGCATATAGGCTCCATCATTTATAAGTAACGGGCAAATAAAACAAGAAGAAAAAAATTAGGTAAATATAATTGAAAATTCGGACAACTGTAAGATTGCCTCGCGTTTTGATGGTTGAATATGCATTCTAAACAGTGAAATCTGATTGTGTTTGTATTGTGATGAAAAGGTCATGCTATCCATCAAATTGTGTAATATTGTCGTAATAGAAGCTTATCGATGCTATATTGTATAATGACAACTTTGGCAATTTAAGCATAATTATTCTGTATCTTTATCTATATGTGCATCAAAACCATTATATAAAGGATTTGTTGTTTACTTGTATGTATGAGTATATGCTCCTAGACAAGTAGAATGAATTGAAAAATTCTCACACTAAAGCTTTACTTCTACTGAATAGCGATGGTTTAGTTTTTTTATACTTGCCTACAATGGGTAGCCAAAAAAATAAAATGAAAGAATGAATATGTTATTTAAACATTATTGAAAAATACTTTGATGTACCAGGAGACTGATATAAAAATCAAGTGACAATTAAAAACTCAATGGAATATTTTTTAATACATACTTAGTTATTATTAATAAATTACACAATTAATACATCGAAACACTGTTCATTAAATTGCTCTTTCTAGAGTTAATTAAACGTGTATACTCACTCCAAATTAATTTTTTCATTAAGCATAAAATATTTCATTGCGGATCAGAGACTGAAATTTTTTTACTTCAAAGTACAATTTTTGCAAAAAAAAAACTTTCGGGTCGAATTGATTTTCAGTGTCATACAAGATAAAATTTAGATGTCTTGTTTTTAAATGAAATCAATGCAATAGAACCACAAAAATATATTATTAGATTAAGTGAGACACATAAAATTCCATTGTTAGTAGAACCACCCAAATATTGTTTTTGTTTTCTTAATATTTTTGAATTTTAGCTTTTTTAATTACTGAATAAACCATAACGTGTTTAAAAACTACAAGCATGAGATGAATATATGCATACATAAAAATAATAAGTTGCATATTTTTTAAAGGGAAACTTTTTCACAATAAAAATATTTTATTTTTATGTCTCCCCCATTTTAAAATTAAAACACAAAAATTGCTTTGATATTTGGCTGTTATATTTGAACTTCGAATGTTATAACAATGGGTGTGTAAATGTTGAAAAAGTCGCAAATCTAGTATAAGATATCCCAGAAGTCGCCTCTATAGCTACGCTGTGTCGCAGAAAAACTCATGGATAGGTTTCATTCTTTAGCTCAAACTATGACTCGTCTCTTCTCCAACTTCTACTATTACAATATACCTAGGTACACGTATTTCAAAAACTATGCTAAAAAAAGATTGCAATTATCTCCATGTAATTCTCGTAATAATACGGCTCCGGAATCAAATGAACATAATTATAATTATAAAGTGCACATATTTTTTCCTTTTTGATAAAAATATAAAAATTATTAATTGATTATTTTTTTTTTGTATCTCTGAACACCGATAAACTAATGAATGTATTAAAATGCAATACAATATGGTTTGAAATGTAATTTTCAGTTAATGCAATCTCATTTATACAAACAAGACACCTATACATGAATATTTGATAGATTATGAATCATATGCATTCAAGTAGACAGGTATATAAATGTAAATCTGAATTTGATGTATGTAGCTGTGACCCCACTAAAACATAGCTTTGTATTTATTTTTCGGTGAAATCTAAATTCAAAGTGAAATAAAATATTTATATTTCTAGAACAAAGGTAAATTACACTGATATTTTTCTCAGCAAGTATATTAGGCAACTTTAATTGACACAAAGGAAAAATTTCAGTCAAGCAATAAAATGTTTATAGGTCATTAACTGGCGTGGTTGACTAGATAGTTGCCCTTTACGCCAGTGGTCCTGGGTTCGAATTCCAATGAAAGTCCTATATTTTTTTTCATGCGTTTTTAGATTCGACCGTTGCTAATGACCATTGTAATTAACACAACCTTTAAATGAACCAAAAAAAATGTTTCATTTTTAACTGACCTAATTATTTTAAATTACAATATTTTTTTTTATTAAACAAAACATCTAAATGTTTGGTTAAACTTATTTGTATATTTTATTGATAATATTTGAATGTATATGCATGTGAACATAAATTAAAATTCTTTATCATAAAAAGCTCCCAAAACATTAAATTATTATGTAAATGACAAATAAAAGCCAACAGATTCGCAAATTTATTGTCTGAAACGCAACACAGATTCATAAAACTAAACACAAAGCTTATAGTCGCTGTACTGCGGTAGTTCAAAAAAAAATAATTTGTGTCCTTCAGGGGTAAGATTACAATAATTTTGACAATAAAACATTGTGGTTTTGTCCCAAATTCATCAACCTCCAATCAAATTGTTTTCAGTCTCGTAGGAAAATAAACACAAAAAAGAACGAGGCCACGTAACTATATGGAATTAAATGCAATAACATTGAATCGTATTCGTATTGTATTCGAATGGCAAAGAGAAACTTCTAAAAATCTCTCTTCTGTTTACAATACCTAAATGTATACGCAGGAGAATTAATGGGTAGCCGAAACCTCATATGGAAGTAAAATATGTTGCCTCTTTCTCTATAATTCCTTACAATATCCTTTCTATCACACACTTTACATCCCAATTTTCCCACTTACACATTAATCACAAATAAAAGCAGCTCTTGTTACGGTTGTTTCACAGAAAACTTCTATTACTGGTTTTACTATTTAACATCTCCGAAAAACTTATAATAAAAACCAAATATTTACTAAAATAAATAATTTTCTCTTGTATAATTTTCTTAACTTTTAAAAATTAGCACATTTTACAAATAATTCTTAATCAAAACAAAAAAAGAATGTAAATAAATGAAATATAACCAAAGAAGGATAAAATGTAAATAACTGTGAGAAGGAATTGGGATCGTTTAATTAGGGTAAATGAAACGATAAATTGAGCCAAAATTGTTAAATTATGCAGCAGATCTAATTTTAACCAATGTAGTAAATCTCATCAACAATTTAATGAGGCATATTAAAAATAAATTCAGGATATGTATAAGTTATTCCCGAACTACAAAAAGTCAATGCCAGATCTTTTTTATACACCAATCTTACCTTTATATTTACCTAAAATCATTTTTATGACACTGTAAAACTTTCCACAAAGGCAAATAAAACTATAAATTTGGATTGTTAAAATAATAAAATTGATTAAAATATTGGCTTAAATTTGTACTTGGTTTTTGGGCAAATGAAAAACAAAAAGATTAAAGTAACGTGCACAATTACAATTTGTTTTTCTTATGTTTTTATATAGGTCCATCTATTTATTTGGGAATGTACAATTTAGGACAGAAAAGCGGAAAATCGTTTTACTTGGGAAAATAAAACAAAAAGTAAAGAATGCTGTAGATTTTGTATGTGTATATGTGTTATCAACGACAAAAAATATACGTAAATGTAAAGCTTATGTTAAAAGTATTAGCCACCTTAAAAATTACAGCTACAATTCTTACATAAGGTTTTGTCTTCGTTTCTCTATCCAATAAAAACTAAACATTTACCATTTTTTTTTTCATTTTAAACATCGTGCATACTATTTATTAAATTTGCAAAGATTATTCGGTTACTTTTTTATATTCGGCTTATTTGACCAATTTTATTATTCGATTGATCACCGAATATTTATTCAATGACCTGATCTACAGAAATTTTGGTCTTGGTAGTTGTGTCATCATTATCTCATTATATTATCCCTAAAAGCATTTGTCAATGCTCTGAAAAGGTATATGATTGTTTTAATATAATTTTCATTCGATTGATTAATATGGGAGATGAACTGATACTTTCGTCACTACTTAACTTATGGCATTAGTTTTTTAGTAGATGGCCCTGACGAACTGTTTTCTTTAACAGCCAATCACAAAAAAAAATTACTGTGTGGTGTTACGAAACCACGAAGCAGGTAAAACTTTTTTTCGAATTGTAGGCATTTAATTAACTGAAACTTTTTGAAAAATTATACGATTTAGGGTATGAAAATAAACGATATGATTTATATCTTAGTTTTTGCATCTGACTCCATTTGCTACACCTTCGGCATAATTTTTTTGTTCTCGAGAAATATATCCGCGAATGTCTGTTATTTTATCTGATAATTCAACACAGATTTTAATAAAGAGGAATCTGCTTCACTTACTGAATTCGTTTTGAACACTTCTGGCAACTCCGAGTGTGGTTTGGGATCAAGATGAATGTGGGTTTATAGATGTGGCACGAATTCACCGCCTGAAATTTTCATTATTGAATATTTTGATTTTTGTTAAATCGATCATCTGCCTATTGTTATCTATTGTAAAGTTACTTCAAGAATACCTATCACATTCAATCATTGTTAAATAAAGTTTGTTGTGGGGAAGAAATTTTTTCTGAACGAAAGGGCTACACACTAACACAAACATCATACTAAACAACTTATCACTGCCTTTTTCCTGTCTCTATAAGCACAAACTCTATCGGCAGTCTTTCTCTTACGACGTGAAATTAATTCACCGTCGGATATTTTCGCACTTTTCTCACTAGCTGTATCTTTGTCTATCATGATAAGTGAACAACACATTTATATCAATACACTAATCAAAACACAAATACGAATACAAATATAATTGACAATTAATGACAAATTAAAATATACTAAAACGTTGCGATGAAGAGGAAAATAGCCAGTCAGTAATATAACTCGCGCACCAACCCTGACAAAACGACATGGTATATAGCTAACAATGTGTATACGAGCTCTGCTAAACACTTGTCGATTCCCTGTCGAGAATGTAACACGCGACATGCTTAAAACAGCCCAAAAATTTGAGACGGAGGAAGTTCTTAGTATTATTTAAACAACAAAATCAACAGTTCTTCTTACAGTTTTCTTGTACTCGTTTACAAAACTGAAAATTGAAGGTTTCTTAGTTTCCGTTTTACGAAAACTTTTTGTAACAAAATAAATTGTTCGGTTTTTTTAATTTTGCTTTATAGAGTTTACTCTGTACACTTATTCCTCGATTTACGCGGTATCCATTTTACGCGGTTTCACTTTTACGCGGTTCGGAAAAAATTACATTTAAAAAAAATTATTTTGTCCCATTATTTGTTGAAGCCTGGTTCGTACTTAATCTGCAAGATGCCGCGTGTACGTCCAGCGCTGCCAACGTCTATGTATACCGTGCGCCGTTCGTTCTGCGCATGACGTCGCGTAAGCATACCTCTAGTTTCTATACCTCTAACTTAGAGTCTCGATTTACGCGTTTTCTCTGAGAACGTATCTACCGCGTAAATCGAGGGATGAGTGTATATGAAAGCCAATAATAACATATATTTAAAATGATATTTTATCATTAAAAGTTTATATTAAGATATACGTATAGTTTTGACTAACATTTTTTTTCAGAAAAAAAGTGGTACGTCAGATATAGCGGGATCAAATCTAAATCCGCCACTGGTCGCTGGGAATATCAAAGATATTTATGCGATTTTTATAACCTTTAGTACTAATTACTGATAACCTTATCTAATTGTAGCAAAGGAAATTAATGCTTAAAAGATTTGCAAAAGATATCAACGAGTGGCCTTAGCTTTTAGTTGAAATTGTTTCTTTACCCACACGCGATACATTTAAATATAGGCATTTAAACTTAAAAGTAGCTATAGTTTTATTGATAAAAGAAGAAATATGTTTATAAGGTATCATAAATAGAAAGTTAACAAATGCATCAATAAATGCTAATGAAATATTTTATAGAATTGACATTTAATTATTGTTTCTAGGTCAAATAAAAATATATTTATTTATTTTGAATCAGAAAATAGATCAAACTTATGTCATGTTACATAAGTCTTTGTATGAAAAATCAATAGAAAGAAAGTATTCAATCAATGCACTTTGTAAGGGAATAAAAAAAATATTTTATGCAAATTTCTCCGCCATACGTTGCATTAGTCATTTCAGAGAATCTTTTTGTGAAAACTTAGAAGAGTATTAAAGAGAACAAAAACTAATAGAACAAAAAATAAAAGAGTGCACACCAGACACTTAAGATAAAACAGGAAACCGTTACCTTTGGAAACTGAGCTGTCGGTTCCATGGCTTATCTCATTTACCTCTACGTTTATAGTATGACGAATAACGAAATATCGCCTTACGTTATCGAATAATTCAATTCTTCACATTTTTCTCGACGTCAACACTTTTTCTTTGTTTTATAAGAAACAAATACTTAATGAAATTAAATTAACAACATGCATATAACATTATGCTGTTGTTGCAATGGAAGTGTGTGCAAACACGTTATTTGAAAAGAGCCAGGTTTTCATACCTTTTCTTGAGATTCAATAATTGAAACATAATAGCATAAAGCCGTTTGTGGCTATTGTTCATATCGTTATATCTACATCCGGTGAACTAGAATGCAACCGTAAACCCCCTTAAACTTGACTCTATAAACATGGAGTAGCAAACAGCGCATTGTTCAGAATGTATTTAATTAAGCTCAAGCGTGAGTACTACGTTGACTCTTGATTTTCCATCCAGTTGTTGGCAATGTTGTTGGTGCAGCCATTCTTCTTAATACCCATATTGTGCTTCATCATTTTATAGTTGCTCGAACGATACGATCACCTCGCTATGACTATCTACTATTCTTTCCACACAACATTGCATTTATAGAAGCGAAATATAAGAACTGCATGGTTTAATTAACAGATGCACCTATGTATTTTAAAGTGTCAATTAAATAGAAAAATAAATTAATTACTATACAAACATCACTCTTTTGTTCTAGAAAAATTGCAATTTGCAAATAACAAAGTAATTTACAAAACATATTTTTCAATTCTACGACACACAGAGTGTAAAAAAACTGCATGCATTTTCTCTAAAATTAAGGAATCATTTTTTTTATTATTACTATTAATTATTTTTAATCGCTCCAGCTTAGATCGCTCAAGCTACTTTGTGCCTGTGTTTGATAGGGGTTAGGTCATAGTTGGCTATAGTAAGTGCTTTCCTTAACAATTCTCCAATTGCTATGGAAGTTCGGGTGATTGTGATCCAATACATCTTCTACGGCCGGCTGAGTGGAATTTTTGTTTCGTTTGAAATTATGTTTCAAGTAGTGGAGTAACTATAGGGTGGCATGGCTGGAAAAATGTCACAGACCGAGAACTCAGAGTTAACCAAACATTTTTAACAAAATTTAATAAAAATTATTAATTTTATGTAGATAATAAAGATTAATAAAAGTTACACCAAACTAATGACCATGTTAAATTTCAAATAAACTCACTGGTCTCTTAGAGAAAGCTCTAGAATTTGATAATATGTATAAAAAAAGATACAATTTTGCTCTACCTTCAGAGGCGAAATAGAAAAAGCTTCGTGTTTTAAAGAACTTGTCGATTTATTATTAATAAAGAATCATTTTATGTCGCACATCTGTCCTAAAATATATACTGCCTTAAAGCTATTTGTTACCATTCCTGTGACTAAAGATAGTGCTGAAAGATCATTTTTGAAGTAAAATAATAAAAACGTATTTAAGAAACTCAACGAGACAAAACAGGCTACGTAACTTGGCTAATATAAGTACTGAAAATTTGATGCGACATTATTCCTTCCATCCTTTTACAGAATATAAAGCTCGAAAGAAATAATTTAATTAATAATATACAAATAAATATTGGTCGATAGCTCCAAGTGACGAAAATTGATCGGCGTAGCAAGCCTAAGTAGATGGTTGAGTAAGAGAGGTTTAACACAACAATTAATAACAAGAGAGTGAACTATATATTTCTAGATTTATTATATTATAATCAAACAATTAATAATATAAACAAGTAACAAGGGATTGAGAGAACGTTACAAGTGTCCTAATCGAGTTTTATATCTCGAATGAATAACAGTTGCAAGACGCAGAGATAGCGGAGCGCCTAGTTTCGCTAACCGCCACCAGCGTCACCACTTGACGATCAACCAAAAATGTTATTAAAATTGTAAAGCTTTTTTTTTTTAATTAAAGGTCGGATCAACTACTATGGTCATTAGCGACCGTCGAATACGAAAAACCATGAAAAAAAAAATCTTAGGCTTTCATTGGGATTCGAATCCAGGACCACTGGCGTATGAGACAACTATCTAGTCAGCCACGCCACTAAGTGTTTTTAAAAGATTAAATTGTTATTTCATTTCAAGTATGTAATTTCACAAAAATGCACAAAATATTATTAATACTTACTGTTAAGGTTAACTTCCATAGTGATTTATTATAATTGAAGGGCTTAGTGCAAGAACCCGGAAAGTCCAATATATAGCATTTATAGCATATTATAGCATTTTTTACTTGGTACAATATTACTCTTTCGGTTAGTCCAAGATCCGGAGCAAAATGTAAAACCGTACTGTCCTGTGTAGTAACTTATCTTGGAAAGGTAAGGACTTCCTTATGTCATCTTTATTTTTATTCAACGATTACCGAAACTTTGTTAGTCAGGACTGACCAGGTTCTTGCACCAAGCCCTTCAATTCAATAACCATATGACGGTTTTTACCAGCCCCCTACAACTCCATGTTACAAAAATGTGACCATTTTTACTGGATTTGCAATCACTAGTTGCGATTTAGTTGCTAACGAGTTGAACGAAGAAGACCACAAAGACTGACGAAGACCGAAGAATTTATGGAAGTCGGAGGTTAGAAATAATTTCTTTTAAACGTCAGGCAAGTTATTAAAATGAAACTTTTTTAAATGTTTTCATTATTATTGTTATTATATGAGAATAATTATGATAAGTATTTTTATATAATAATTATAATAACTCTGATAAGTTTACGTGGTAGGGGGCTGTTTGAGACGTATGACTCTTATAACAACACCAATTTCTGTAGAAATCGGTCACGTTTTTTTAGTCTTTCTCGTATCTAAGTGACAGGGGGCTGGTTTTTACTAGGGAGGTCCCATCCAATGATTTTGCCACGAGACTCAGATCGTATAGTAACGCCACTGGTTTCTAGGTGTTTAAAAATTATAACTTACTCCACAGGAATGAAGAGCAGACGAAACATATTATCTAAAGGTTTTATTGTTTAAATGAGGAATAAAGATTTTTAATCGATATATATTTATTATTCTTGGAAAATTATAAATAAGATTAAAAGGTAGATTTAGGTTAAGGTTTAAGGTTAAAAAGGAGATAACTTAAATTAACGGTGGGCAATCACCAACCTAAGAATTTTTAGAAGTATAATAAATAAATATTATTAAGAAAAAGTATGAATTAAGTTAGCACCCAACATAAGAAGGATATAAAAGTTTTAAAGTAGTTTTATTGGATGTAGGAGATTAAAGTAGTAATTCGTCTTATTTAAATTAAATTCATATCGCTGCATTTTTATTTATAATTTAGTTAAAACATCGAAAGTCATTTTGTGATATATTCGTGTAACAATAAGTAACAAAAAAGTATCAAAAAAATATCAATTTACTACTATAGCTAACGGACGAAATTTAAATCGTGCTTCCTGTTATACAAAAGGTTGCCCACTCGTGACTAAAATCTTTAAACTAACAATACCACAATATCCAATATTTTTCGAGTTAGAAATGTACGAACTGGAGTGTCATCAAGTTTTTCGAGTTGTTTCAGATCACTGCTATTCTTGCTTAGACTGCTACTAATTTTACCTGGAATAATATTTTCCTAGATTATCGTAAGCAGAATAATTTGAATAGTACTTACTTAAATAGAAGTTGTTATTACGGCAAGATTCATAGTCATATTCACCGAATGAACTACAAAACTAAACTTCAGAAAAACTGCCACATCTCAAATTTAAAAAACACCCCCTTTAACTTTCGTAACATATTGTTTAATTTTCAAACTTGAAACTCACACAACTCACACGCGACTTTATAAATTATTTAAATTAAATAGCTTTTTACTCAAAAAATAATTAGCTAATAAATATTTAAACAATTTGTTTGCAGGTTGTTAAAACAGAAAAATTCTGTAATTCTGTTGCCGAGACTTGACGTATAACTAGGATTCTACGGAAGTCAATCTGAATACCACTGACACATAAGGCAGATGAATACCCATTCGGTTACTAAATATACTAACTAGTAATTAATTATTATAATTAATATTTCACATTTTATTTTCATGTTAATTATAGCGATGTGAATAATGTTCATGTAAAAACTCTTTTTTCTTACCTGTAATCGTTCTGACAATCACTGTTTAATGACAATTGCGTACTTTTATGTAGGGGTATGTAGCAATAAGTGACTGATAGACTTAGAAGCTACGAATCGTGATGTTTGGTTTGTCAATTTTGACTCGTGGTTCATTGCTCGTGAGTGAAACTGTGAGTTGTTGTGAAACTTTTGTTCTTTGTTCGCAAAGTTGCAACATGCTTGGATCAGAAACTGAAACTTTGTGTTATTTCTCTTTCTTTTGAAATAGCGACCAAAGTGAAAAATTATTAGTGGCACTAAGTATGAAGAACTTTTTATATTCGTTTTTTCGCTAGAAAATTGTCGTTATCTAAGATCAGCAAGAGTTCGTAATTTTAACAAAAACCTTACCTTGCAATTAGTTACTTAGTGGTGTTTAAATTTTCGATTGTCATTATAAGACTGAGAGAAAGAATAAGACAATGGTTCTCAACCAATGTACCGCGGCACTTTTGGTTGCTTCGAAATTCTTGAAGTGTGTCACCAAATTTAAGAAATGCAATAGTAAAAATTATTTTTGTGTAGATGCGTTTGCACAGCAAATTTGCATTCTGTTGCCTTTGTAGTTTTTTTTTTCGTTTTAAGTCGCTTATAAACAGCATGGTCATTTCGCAACTCTGAATGTTCACTATTTGTTGTACCAATAATCACATTAGGTTGTAAGTGAGGTAATCACTTAAAAAGGTTATTTTATAGTAGTATTTTTCTTTAGTGTCTTTGTAGTTTATTTTTGCGTTTAAAGTTGTTTTAAGATTTAAAATTGTGCATGACTGTTGTAATTCGCATAACTTCTACCAGGTACCATATACTTCATAGGACATCACGGGTTTCCATCTTAAACCATCTTGAGCCATCTTGAAATAGTGCTATACACATTTCATGAAGAAAGAAAGAAATAGCACTATATATCATTCATTGCTTCTAGTTTGAAACTAATAAGTTCAAATGAAGTGCATCGTACATGACTTGTACCGTAGAACGTACGTTTTTATTTTAATCTTGAACAAACCACAATCATCATGAACAATCACTGGTGTATAAGTACAGAAAATGTCTTGTAATGTACTGATTCTAAGTAAATATAAGGTTTAATAGGAATCTGAACGACCACCACTGATCTAGATTTATCTGCTATACGCCTCTAAATGGGATTCATACTATTGTATTTTTTATTGAAAACTATTATCATAAATTATTTTACAACTCACTGCATTATTATTATTTAAAACTTATTGTTAGAGTGCCGCCAAATTTTAAAATTTTTAAACGTTGTACGCAACAAACAAAAGTTGAGAATCATTAGTACCTATAACGATTTTGATTTCGAGAAAGGAATATTACATAGGTATTTTAGTTAAAACACAATCGTGTTTTAACATAGCTACTTATTACATTAACACAAGTATAGCACCAATTCTTTTTAGAACCATGGTATATGGCTCGTTTGTGTTTAAAAGTAACACTGGAAATTCAAACATAAGTGAGCCAAAATAATGTAATTTTTGTTAACCATAAAGCTAAGCCATGACATACGTAATACAAGTAGCTATTTTAATATTTTATCACATTTTGTTCTTCAAAACTTGAGTTTTTAGAGTTCAATTTTAAAATATTTGCTTAAATCAAAAAATTGTATCCACCAAGTTAAAACGATTGAGTGCTATACCCTTAGGAAACAAGTTTTTTTTTTAATTATGCAAGCTTTTGCGGTTGGTATACCAACCATTAACCATTAAATATATTTAATTTTATGTACATACCTGATTTTCTCTTTGAAATCTTCGAAACGAGTTGAATACCTATACCTATACCGCTACAATTCAAAGAATTTCTATCCCTTGCCCAAAGGTATTTTCAATGTTATTATATGTAAAAAAATACTAATTTTTAAAGAAAGTTAAGTAGCACCATTTTAATTACTTGGAAGATTAAAAATTTTGTAGATTGTTTATGAAACAGGCAATGTGGCTTCTAATTTAAAATTAAAAATGAAATACTTAATATTGTTATTAGTAAACCAACCCATTAACTTTAAAATCGTTTCAAATTAACCATTGTTTATATTTTTATTTAATTTTATTGACTGGTTTGGTTAAGTAAATGGTCAAGATAAATGGACAGACATTAGAATTGGTTTTAAATTTATATCCCTACCCTGAGGCGTATGTAGAAGGACCAAGTTATAAAAGGAAGACAACGCCTATATAAGCCTTCACAAGTTAAAAGCTTGTTAATCGTTAAATTTAAATTAGAGCAATTAAAATAAATTCATATAGAAACAGTTGAATTACTATTATTATCAATGTCTTTTGAACTATCTATATTATGTTATTTAATTTAAACCATTCATCTAAATTCTAAATCATCATCTGAAATCGAAAAATTGATAGGATAATTGCTAAGTGTTAAAATATTTTTTTTTTATAAATTAATTTAATACTTTTTGGCGTGAACCACCAAGCCTTTCAATTATGCGAACACTTGCACCGCATTGGAATCCTACCGACTCCAATCTGTTCCCTCTGCAATGGGGAACCCATGAATGCCATGCATCTTGGCAATTGTCCTGCACTTACAGACATCAGAGAGAACAACGAAAACGACCAAAACCAACTATCTCCAACCTCTATTGGACGGCGCGGCACCGAATGACAGAAATGTCAAGCGTGGGTGTTGGATAAGAAGAAGAAGAACCAAGCCTTTCAAATCATAATATTAAGAACAATAAAAAATCGAAACGGATTTTATAATAAGTTCCTGTTTAATCCTTGTGGAGTATACGGTTTCTTTCAGATGACTTTTTTGTATGTTATCGCAATGATAAGAAAATTTTTTGTAACTTGATTCATGCTTTTATTTACAGATTTAAACTGTTTGACTATCTGTAAAATATTGTTATTTTATTTTGTAAATAAATATAATTTCTATCAATTAACTAGTTTTCTAATACCTTTTTATTTTATAAAATCTGTTATAAATTATTAAGCATTTTAAGTTAATGAAACTCTTACTATTACTTTTCTTGTTAATCTTGTATATATTATGTTACTATTGTGACCAATAGCAATGAAGTTAGTAAATAAACCGCATCTGTTTAGCTTCAAAGAGGAAAGGAGAAAATACACTCTGAATTCACTAGAATTTCATTAATATCTTTAATCACCCTGAGAAAATAATGTACTTGATTAACCAGTATAATACGATACAACAAATTTTAAACATTTCAAATTGTAACAAATCTTAGGAAATTCAATAAAAGTTCTTTATAATTAATTAGTTCTAAGACATAAGATGTATGCAATGAAAGAAAATAAATCAATAATGTATCGTGAAAAGAATTCATTTGAAACACTTGCACTTTACTTAAGACAGCTTTACAATATCAAACAAGACATTAAATAAATCTTCTTAAATTTACAATGCAAAAAATGACAAATTGAGAAAAAGAGCAGACATTTTTACATCTTTTGCCACTATAAAATATAACTTTCCATATGTTAGACTAGACTTACTTTTTCATATTTCAAAATGTCAGGAAAAATGGCAAATAATAATAATTTAACATTTTAGGATAACATCTCATATCGCTCGTTTCATAGGCATTTTATTTTCGAAATAACTCTGAGAGGCAAGTTTTCCTCAATTTCATCAAGAATTCAAAAAAATATATTCATAAATAAATGATTTGCTGGTGGCAGTTTTCAAATTAAAAAGGAAAAAGAATATTTCATTAATATTTAAATATTTTTTTTTTACTTTTAACGGAAGTCACATAAGCTAATTTCAATCGAAATATTGAAACTAAATCAAATATTATATATTGAAATATATGAACATTTCTCAAAGTGTCGCTTCGTGTTGGGAAACTAATCAATTTCGTATGAAATATAGATTTTTAAGGCTCTGCGCGTATCATACCAACGTACAATACTATAAATTCATGTGAAAACTTTAAATTGTACATATATATAGGAACTTCAAATGTTCTTGAGTAAATAATATATGTAATAGTCTTACATTAGAGACTTTGAGTTGTTCTATAAAATAACCATTTAACCACAAGCGAAACTTTAGCACTTCAACAAAGATTATAAACTAGATATTAATTCAAACAAAACAAAAATTACAAAAGCTTTATATTCATGATGTTACAATAGGTGTTATAATTTTATTTTTCATTAAAAGTTTACATTTTGACAAAAGCTTATAACTTCAACAGAATTAATAAGTAAACTGAAAATTTCATTGGCTAAATTAATAGTTCATAAAGCAATGTAAAAGTTTATAAAATATGCTTTTAGTAGAGAGTATTTAAAATCATTTGAAGGATTTTGATGTGAAATTCCTTAGTAAGTATTTTTTAATCTCCAAACCTCTTATAAGTGCAAAAATAATAAAAATTGCAGTTTGTTATTACAGATAACTAAAAAACATTTTTAAAAACAAACTTTTATTTAAATGGTGTTAAAAGAAAATAAAGTTTTTAATTAAACCCAACCCATCTATTTATTACATGCTATTTTGTGTAAAAGCTTGTCGCGAAATTTACGTAAGTAGGTAGTAGGTACTTATACATTTTTTTTTTTATTTTACAAAGTTTCACTCTTTAACTATATTGATCTGATCCATTACACATCAAGGCATTTTATATCAATATTGTAACTGCTGGTACTGTTGGCGTGTAAATACAAATGATAAAAGAAAAGCAGATAAAACATTGAAAATTATATATCACACCAATAAATAATATGCACAAAGATAAATTTAATAAAATTTTATTAATTTGTCTAAAACGGAAAAGAACATTTCTAAATTTAAATGATATACTTTTTGATTTTAAGTGCTATTTAAAAAAAATGTATTATAATACAAACCCTTATTTCAGTGCCTACGACGCCTACAACCAGATATACCTACATTTTGTTTTTTTTTTTATATTAAACATGTAATTTTCAATGAAAATTTTGCCTAAAAAACAAATGCAATTTAAGTTTATAATTATTTGAGTAGTTTTTTGCGACAGACTTGTACGAAATCAAATGTAAAATGTAATAATTTGATTAGTTTGATTTATTTCAAAGCTTATTTTTTTCTTTTTGGAGCATTTAAATATACTCTTGTTTTTAAAAATCTTTTTTTACTTAAGTTTATTTTTTATTTTTTAGTTTTCGTAGAACATGTTTCTAATTAGGTTAAATATTTTTAAATCATTCAAAATTCAGCTCTGTAAAAAAAGAAAATATGGTTCTTAGTATTTTTCAAAGGTTCGATCTTCACAAACATTGGACGTTATATAAAAGATTGCTTGGAAAATGTGATGTATTTTGATTATATAATTCACACCAGCGCAGTATTTTATTTACGTAATAATTAAAATATTTCAATTCATATCTCTAAAGTAATTCCTTTGTTTGCATAATCCAATCCTAGATGTTAATTCTAGGCTATTCTTACTATAACAAGCATTGAAATATCAATGAAACTAAACCACCATACTATTATATATAAGAATAAAATGGTTAAAAAATAACAAAGTCATATTTTTTAACCAATATAAAAGTTTGTAGCGTTAGGTTTTGTAGAATTGGAGTCTTGAGTCCTGAAATCTGACTTGTTTATAACAAGAAGAACGTTATGAAGTTGTGAATCTTGGTAACCTGTCAAAAATTAAATTTTTTTTAAACGTCTTAGTTCATTTTATTTGTATGAACTTTATTTCTTGTTTGGAAGTAGTTCCTATCTTATAACTCAAAGCCCAGCCTATGTTTCGTTGTATGTATATAATATTGTCTTGTATACGGAGTTTGACAAATAAATTATTGACACCACTGTGTTTCTCTATGAATAAAGGTTTTTATTTATAATTTCTTAAAACTATTTACATATTATTAATAAAATCTTACCTATGAATAAAGAAACGACATTTAATGTTAATAATTATAAATGCCAGTTCCCAAAATTAAAGTGTAGAATTATAATGAATATTAATAAACAACTAACCATAGCAATATAAAAAATGAGGGATGAAATCTTACATGTATACTAATCTAGCTTTTTTTACAAATGAAAGGGTGTCGCAAATCCATATTATATATGGATATCATTATTTTTATGAAGGCTGGCATGAAAAATACATAAATACTTTAATTTTAGTGTTAATTGTGTGCAAATTTTAATCTACACAACAAATTTCATCTTCTTAGTTTTTTTTTTTTAGAAAATACCATAAAGACTTTGTAGAGAAATGAGAATGTTGAAAAATTAACGTATTTTAGGTGTTAAAAACTTCTATCGTATCGAAGGTAGTAAAATTTAGTGTGTTTCATAAGCTATTTAACAGGATTTGATTCACAAAATTAAGGTTAACTTATAGTATCAGGACCGTAACTATGCGGGTTTAAAAGACGAAACACTTAGATAAAAGATAGGTAGGGCCTTTTAGTAGATAAATAGTAGAAAAATAGTACCCTTTGGCGAGAATACCTTATACCGCCAGATTATTGTCCTTTTTTAAACTTTTACTTTTTTGCAATTGCAAAAATAAGTAGTGTAGTCTATTTTTTTGGAAAACAATAGAGAAGATCTAACTAAACAGCACTCACTTTATGTCAATGCCGAGTTGCGATGAGATGTAAGCGTTAGGTGGTGGAGAGGTTTTAAAGGGCCCCTCGTAAGATTTTTTGAAATTATTTTGAAAATTATACCTTCTTGTGAAAGGTATGTAAATAATAAAACAAATTTAAGAAAATTAATTTTCTCTCAAAGAAGTTTGTTTTATTCTTGGCTCTAGGACAAATAATTAATAATTTAAAGTGGGTTGGAAATCTTGGCAAACGTAACTAATTATAATTGGTTAATTAGTATAAAAATACTGTCTAATTTATTCTTTCATCTAAATTTTTGAGAAAATTAATTTTTTTCATTTACATACATATCTCATTTAATAATGTTTTATTAATGAAATACTTTTTATATTTCTTATAGCATAAAGAAAAGGGTAGGATACTTTACATGGCTCATATTCTTCAAAAATTGCATTTTAATATGACCCTAATTTACCCTTTAAAGTAGTAAAACTAAATTATGAACGTGGTAGAAACTTGGTGGAAAAGAATTTCATTTAATGTACCCTAAAATAATTGTAGTTAAATAACAATTACATTAGAGTTATTTGTAATTGTTAACAAAAGAGCTACTAAAACAATTATTTCTATTAATATTAATTTATCTCAGAGATATTACAGGTACTTAACAAAAAATTTAGATGACTATTCCATCTACATATTGATTCTTTTAGCAAACTTTTTCTGCATATTTTTCGTAAAAATAAATTCTATTTTTTCAACAATATAAAGTAATTGGATGTACCATATGTACGATATTCATTTCTTTTAAAAAGAGGACGTTTTTCCTTATAAATGTCAGTCAATATTTGTAATAGAGTTGTACAAAAAAAAAAAACGTTTTTAGGATAACTACTCTCTGTACAGCTGCTCTCATAATATTATTTCTATTAAGAAAAAATAAGAAAAGTACAGATGTGATAAATAATAATAAAACCTAATTGGGCTTTTTCCGTTTCATCTATAATTGAATAAAACTTTTTTATGACGAATAAGTACAAAATAGTATATTCTATTTTTAGATAAACCTATTTTATAGTAGAAAATAAGTGGGGTTTTGTTCAAATTAATATTATCAAATTTTGTATCAAACTGCAAACTTTAAAATAATTCTATTTGAAACAATTTTAAAATATTAGAACTGTATTTTACGACCATTTACATCAAAGTAATGGGAGCTCTCAATATTAAGTCTTTTTTGGGTACCTGAAGTTATATTAGTTAATTATTAGCGTTCATACATTGTAAAACTTGGTGTCAAATCATGAATTTCTCAAACGGCCAATTTAACTTATTTATTTTGTTTAGAAAATCATACATAATTTTATGGAGTCCAATATTCATTTTCCGCTACAATGCCGTTGGGGGCTGTGTAATTAATGACTATGCTGAAAATCGAGGCTATGTAGTATAGTCTATGTGATCACTAGTGTTGCATTAAATTTAATTTTCTATTTTCATGCATATTGCATCAATGCTAGTTTTCGGGAAAATTTTGAACTTATCTTCAATTTAATATGCAAATTTTGCATTAATGGTTAATACGAGTTTTGAAACTTTTTAAAATTTTTGTTAAAAAAATTAAGACTTAAGAATAAAGTTAATTACATCACAACCAAGGCGGCGTCAAAATAATTTCTAGCGTTCTGCAAATGGCATGAACAGTAAGAGTAATTGAAAAGCCCTCTGTTAAAAGATTTCTTTTTTTTGAACGTCACTATTTTGGTTACTTTGTAAATACAATTTTTTACATCATAAATTACTTCAATTGTATCCAATTGTGCTTGATTTTTTTATGAATTCCTTAAGTAATTTAAGTAATTACTTGAAGATAAAACGGTACAATACGCCCCATTTTGTTTTAAGCTTCAATAAATCTGCTATTTTTATTATGTCTACTCAACTTTTATTTTTCGATAGTTATGTTTTTATACCTGCAAAGTAACAAAAAATAACACTCCATGAAATTTTTTTTCTAAAAATGACAAAGAAAAATTCTCCTGTTTAGTTTTTTTTCTATAAACTGTGTTTTAGAGTTTGTTCTGATGTAAAAATTATTGTACGTTATTTATTTTTCAGGACCGTTGACAGTAGTTTTGGTGAAAAATTTTACCGAGATGACATCGGTTTCTAATTTGAACATTTTTTTTTTTTTGGATTTTTGGCATAACAGCCTTTTGAATATTTGGGTTGATTTTGCTATGTAAAAAAATAACAAAAAATCCCTCAGTTAGAAGAATGTATTGTAATTATTATTTCAAACTTTTAAGTCTGTAGCGGTCTATAAAAAAATATTCACACCACGTCGTATAGCTAGTGAAACGCATTAATTAATTAAAAAATACCTTAATAAACAATTTTAAACTTTAAATTTAGTTAAGTAAATAAATTTATATTTTTTAGAACGGTTGGTTTTCGTTTTGTAGCTAGCTTTTGCAGTATCTTTCTTCAGGTATCAACAGTATTCCGCAAGCATTGTCCATTCCCATTTACCTTAACGCTTTTCAAAGCCTGTTACTTCCTGGATAAAGTATTTTCCATGTTCGTCGAACCCTTGAATCTGAACCCTTGTTCCCGGAAAAAAAAATCAAATACGAATACAAAAAATAAATTCTTACCTAGTGCATCCTAGTTTACAATAAACATTCAACATCAATTACATATTTTCATGAAAATCTGTTGTCTGTTTGTTTTCCACGAAGTTTTTTTTGTGACGTCAACGAAAATCATGCTTCTTTTTCTATAGTACCTACTGCGATTGACTTTAGCGATGCTGAACCATCAATTAATTTTCTAGCCCTACAAAAAATTGCTTCTTTAATTTTGGCCTCGCTTAGCGTGGGAAATTAGTATTTTTAAAAGTAAAATCCAGGATAGTAGACTAATAGCTGACATAAATCCAGAATAGCAAACTTTGAGAAGCGTTATCAGGATAGATGAAAACATTATTATGAAAATATATTTATGATATCATTACCATGTATAGCCATTATTGTATTGGCTGATCTGGTAGAGTACCCATCAATAAAAAATATTTATTAATGTAACTTTTTAAGTCAATAAATTCCACTAAATGATTTACTTAGTGGCACAGCGGTTAGATCTGTTATTATTTCAATCAATGCGCCAGTGGTACTGGGTTTGATTCCCAATGAATCCTAGATATTTGAAGATTTATTCCCTATTCATACACTACCACACGCTAAATTTCGTCATTTACCCCTCTCCTCCCAATAATACTGTTTATATAGATATTTATAAAATATTAATTTATTTAACATTTTTCTAACCAATCAGCGGTGTATTTTTATATTTTAACCAACGCCGAGTATCATGTCAAAATAGTTCTATGACGCATTGCTGTAGATATTTTTTATTTTGTTGCATAGTGTTTTTAGGGAACTGTGGTGGAAAGAAGCGTTAAAAAGCATAAATAAGTAGTCTTCTACTTGCGGGTGTGGCTCTCAGATAGAGAATCTAGACCACATTTTAAGCAGTGCGAACTTGACGATGCGAGTCAATGGACAAATTAGGAATCTATCCTCCCTTCTTCATAGATTCGTTTATATACGAACCCAATATCAAAGCCTGTCTACTCTTGTACATCAATTTTGCAAGATATTGTGGTATATCTTTGTAAGCGTTTCGTAAATAGTAGAGTACTTAATATTTTTGTTTTTTTTTTTTTAATTTATAAGTAGTTTTATCTTTTTTGGTTAAATTAAATCATTTACTCGACAGAATACCTATGAATTAGTGAGGCATCCTGCGCCACAAGTAAGTAAGCATTCCGAATATTACTTTTAATACTTTTTACTTCAAAATTTGTTAACCCAACGGTTTATTATTTCGGATTGTTTGACAAAAGATAAGTTGTAAAGTCTAACTTTTTCAAGTTTCATTGAAACGTATGGCTTCTAATTTTCAGTAAACATAAACATAGTGCTTACTTACCGTACTTTTTACAATTTAATATTTCATCTTAAGCTATTCAGTGTTTTGTGTGAGGACGACTAAAACACATGCGCTAGTACTATTGGCGTGCGTTTTACTATTTAAGTGACTGTTATATTATATTTTAGCTTTTTACTGCAAAATATTTTGACTGTTTGAGGTTCTTATAGCTCTAGGTTACAGAAATTGAATAAGTATACGAATATGTTAGTTTATGATTTCTATTTGTCTGTAGGAAATCAATACATAATATTTATCATGAACTTTATTAAAAAAGAATTTTTCAAAAGTTTGAGGAAATTATTGAAGCATAAATTAAATAAATTAAACCAAATAAAATGTGAAAGCTATTTTTTTAATATTAATTAATTTCTTTCTAAAAGGATTGAGATAAATAGTTTGAGACTTATTTTAAAAAGATAACGTTTTATCAGCATTATTCATTATATGATTTGTATTTGATCAATATTTTCTTAATTTTTATAATAGAAATATCTATCTTTAATAATAAAACGAGCTGAAAAAGAAGTTTTGATGTATTTCTATACAGATACTAAACAAGAGACGAAATACAATCTTGTAATTTTTCGAACCTTTTTTATACTTGTGACTTTCTTTGTTTACGCATCCCTTTGTGTGAAAGCAACAATATATGGCAAATCGTTCGAATAATATCAATGCTAACGTTATATCAAAAGAATGTTAAAAAGAAGCACTTTATGAAATAAAAATAAAAAACCGTCTTATGGGAATGTATTTAATTTTCTCCGAACTCTATATAATATGTGATACATCTACAATGTCTCTAATTGTAATAAATAAAAAAAACTTTGTTTATTTTCATACGAGGTGTTACTTACAGGGATTTCATTAACTCTATTTGAAAAAAAAAATAATGAAACTTGAGTGAAATAATATGAATAGCTGAGAAAAAATAATAAATATATTTTCGACCTTAAGAAATAGTATAAAAAACTATACTTAAGAAATAAAACTTTTTAATTATGCGTTTGAATTTTCTTCTTTCAATGTTTTCTCTTAAGAAGTGAACATTTACCTTTAGACTTATTAATTGTAACATACATTTTTAATGATTAGCCTACAAAAATTGAATGAAATATAGCTGAAAACTTAAAGTTAAATTATAAAATATCGTCTCCTTAATGTTGCTGTTTGTATCGAGATACTTAATATTTTTGAAATAAAACAGTAAGTTACTTAATATCAAAAATTCTTACAAACGAAAGCTTACCTTATTATTTAGCTTACCTATTAACACAGCTTCAAATTAGTTTAGAACATTAGTGTATAAAATGCTTTTAAAATTTCCCTTTTTTGTTGCGAGAAAAGATTTAAAACAACTGTCGGTCGCAATAAATTTTTGAGTATATTTAAAAAAGAAACACAGCCATTTTCTGAACTTCGGCTAAAATTTATGTACCTAAAATTAAAAAGAAAAAAATATACAACGAAGAATTTTAAAAAATATCCCGTGTTCTTTATTTTTAAGATTATGTAGGTATTTATATATGTATGATTTTATTTCATTTGATTGATGTTAGAGATTCATTTGATAGACTCGAATGATTACTTTAAATATTTACACAATCTATTTTCATATCCAAAATTTTGAAAGTATTTAAAATCGATGCGAATTCAATATAATTGAATGCATGGAGATAAATAGATAAATATTTGCTATTCAAATATTTAGAAATCATTGAATTATAAACATAAAAAAGGTTACTGTTCTATCTTTAAAAATAAAACAAAGAAATTTATAACCTCACAAAAATTAATAAAACAGTATATTATTAACTTTCTTAACTTTTTACTTTAAAGGCTTTCAAATGAAAATAATTTATTAGAGAAAAGTTGAATTTAAAGCCTAAACAAAAACAGGCCTCATAATTTATGCCATCAAAAACGTCTGTTGTATAAACTAATAAATTAAAATAAAAAGTCATCTTTAAAATAATATTTTGAATAATAAGTGGTGAATAATTGTAAATTTTATCTTCAAAATTAATATAAGAGCTATTAATTGTTTTTATGATCAGTCAATTAATTTACGTAAAAGAACTTTTTGTGATTCGCTTTTTAACTCCAGGAAATAACGCATACAATGCGTGAAGCTTTATTAAGGAATGCACTCTCCATTGAGATAATTTTTTTTGCAATATTATGATATCAGATATATTGATATTTTTAAACATAATATTTTTTTTATATGAATGTCCTGAAACTAGCCTGAACTAATTCAAAAAGTTTCATATTATTTAAAAGCTGTACACATTGTGTTAAAAACAAAAAGGTTTTGTAATGCGTTTCTTTGATGCAAAATTTTTAATAAAATGATATTCTTGCATATTTTAAAACTCGTAACGTACGAAAGATTACCTTTCAAAAACCTTAAGTTTTGTACTGAAATTGTGTGTAAAAATATCACTAAAGTCTCTGGCTACTTCATTCTATTAATCACATGGCTATACCAATTGAAAGATTGTTTTGTCATTGGTTAGCTTACTATATTTTAAGAAACCCCAGCTGCTGCAGTGGTTGTAGTCTTGATAATGCTTGCTCTTTATAAACTTAAAACGTTTACAAATATAAACTTGATTTACCCTTAAAATCTGACTTCATGTTTTATATCTGTGTTTAGTTACTTTGCTTTAGTAGATCACCTTTATAGTCAAGTGTCTAAGCTATTAACAACTCTCCCCAATGCTAAGAAACGGCTGTCTCGGTGACGTCATCCATCGCTTTTTGTTGGCCGTCATATAGCGGCACCGCTATCCGTAGAAACCATAGCTTTACGATCACGCAGATCCTTCTTAAGTAAAAGTTCAGAGTGATGAACGTCGCTCAATTGCTTCAAACTTAATGAAATTAAAAGAAAACAACAATTGTAAGCTTTTTAATTGCAAACGTAATGCAACGTAATATAGCCTCAGTGACTTTTTGAAAAAATAAAACTAAAAATTTCATCTGGTAAAATGTATTCCAAACGGCACATTTTTGTTTCTTTAGCAAAGAAAGTCATTTGCAATAAATAAACTATGTCAGTCAACTAGTTCCTTCTAAAACAATTATTACTTATCTCTTTTTTGATTTAACAAATTTTTCTTCCAGTTTTATAATTAACTTAATTGTTTACATTTTTGTATATCGATGTCCATTAACATTTAAACAATTTTCTTTTACATATAAAAGAATTTATAGCTTCGGTTTTTAATAGATAAACAATAAATATTTGTCTTAGGTTGAAATGAATTCTTTTGTTAGTATTTAATTTTATTTTAAACGGTCTGAAATATTTGAATATTTTTCTCCTTATTTCTCACCCCTTTGGGGCATTCTGGAGCCTTTAACCCACACTGTTTATTTTACTACTAAACTACGCTAATTTATTATTATTATTAGGATTCAATATACATGTTAATGTTTCATTTCTTGGTAACAAGAATGAAATACCGAAGAACTGTAATATCTACCGCAAACTTTATTTATACTTTGTTCTTAATTTAAAAAGTTTAAAAAGAAAAATTATTTTATTTTTTGGAAAGGGAGAATTTTAAATTCTAATTATGAATTACCAATATTCAATCGTAAAATTACAGACTGATTTTAAAAAAAAAAATTAAGATAGAAATAACTTGCTACTTTTTCAATAGTATTACATTTTGGTAGTAATTACCAAATTTTCATTATTTTTCTTTCAAGTTTTTGAAGATTATTGTTTTAAAACTTCTAAACGTTAATATAAAATAAGTTATATTTTGCTATATCTTGGTTTAGGCTTAAAAAACCATGATTATTGGCGCAAAGAAAGGCAGTAAAAAGTTCTGCACAAGTCTATGTTCTTTTGTTTGTTTATTTAAGGTCGCACCAAATACTATGGTCATTAGCGACTGTCAAATCCAAAACCCAAGAAAAAATCTTGGGCTTTCATTGGGATTCGAACCCAGGACAACTATCTAGTAAACCACGCTACTAATTGTAAGTTACCTATAGTATTACGTTATTTGTTACGGAATAAAAATAAGTACCAAAACTATAAGTTATCACATTTTATTCTGAAAATGGGAAAGCAGCAGCTCTGAGAAAAGTGATACTCATGATTTTTGTTGGACGTTTGAAGGAAACTGGCCATAGAATTTTAAGATGTTAGGGAACCCTAAATTATTAGTTTAAAAATTATGAAATGCGAAAAGCATGTTTTTACGATTAAAAGGAGGTTTTATAATTAACGTATCCGGGCCCGGGAATTCCTTTCTACCACATTGATAGTAACTATAAAAAAAAAACTATCAATTTGTAATACTAAAATTTTTCACCAACCTTGCTTAGTATATTTCCTCAATTAATAGCTAGGTACATCTTTCGAGAAACAAAACAAAATTATTTGAGAATAAGAACAAAAGATAATCAAGATCTAGATATTCAATAAAAAAATATAACCTTATTATGCAGGTAATACATTTTTAATGCCTTAAAATCTTAAGATGCATGAAAACCATTGAAAAATGAAAAATCGTTCTTTTTATCAAAAGCCAATGTCAAAATTGTCATCCATCATTTTAGTATAATTGATATAAAGGTATTATGAAATATACAGCTCCTTTTGAAAATAGTATAATTTATTTAGTAATGCTTTGTAAATACCACGACTAGGACAACTTTAAACTTAACAACAGGTACATTCGTAAATCCAATTCAAATCCCAGGTTTGAACATTTTTAAAGTAGAATTTAACTTAGTTTAGGCATTAGTAATTCTGACTTTCTTATGGAATTCAAATTTAAAAACGCTTATGACTAAGAATTTGTTGACTTCTATTGGAACGCTAACATAAAATTAATCGAAATTCCATCCAGTCTAAAAACTGAATATTGATCAATACGCAACTAAATAGAATTTCACACAGGTGTCTATGGAATGTTGATTTGGAGATGTGTTAAAATCTGTTTAAATTTTTTAACTGGCTAAAATTCATAAAAAACTAAGCCAAGCTAAAGATGTAGTTTATTTGCTTTATAGTTGAAATTGTTTCATTTAGTTTGATTTAATTTCACTCCAAACAAGAATTCAGTTTCAACCCATTTTAAGTGAAATTCAAATTCTGAGATTTCAACTGGATCCTTGAACTAGGTTAAAATTATTTTTAAGCATTTGGCACACAACAAATAGACTGATTTAAAACGTAAACATTTTTCATTATGGTTACTTCCACAAGAAAATTAAAATAAAAAAGTGCCCATTTTACTTGAGTTTTTCAAAGTGGCCAGTCAAAAAAATAGGATTTGAGGCCAATTTACATTTAATTTAAAATAAAGATTATCAGGTTGACAGTCAAAAGTTCTGTTTTGACGGATATTTTATTATCTAGTTGATGTTTAAAAAAAATTGAGTGAATGATAATTTTATATTAATTTTACATATTTTAATTATTGAGAGGATACTACCAACACATATTAGAAATCAATGCTGAAATTATTAATACAACAGTTGGTGTTTATAATTAAGGTATTTATAGTGTATTTAAATAAGTTTTAAAATAATTTTATGTTAACTTATTTATTATATTAGTTAACTGATTTGGAATGCTTGTATATTTTAGTACCTGAAGAAGCTACAAAACTAGCAAAACGTCGTACAAAATTAAAAAAAAAACATCAACTAAATAATAAAATATCCGTTAAAAAGAACATTTGACTGGTTATTATTAACTATGGGTAAGAACTCGGATAACGTTAATTATCAGGTTATTTGAGCTCTAGCTTCTGAACTTGGAATTTTAAAAGCGGTGAGTACCTACATGTTGTGGATCATTCTGTATATTATAGTTGACTGTCTTATAGTAATATTTTTCAATAAAGCATAATATCTCAATTTTTTTTATAAATAACAATGAGTTTGAAAATTGGAAGAACACATATGAACAACTCGCATGTATATTGTTGGTACATAGAAGGCACGAAACTCATTAACATCGTCTGTTTATAATTTGTTTTATTATTGAATTTACTACTAAATTTACATATGTAAATATGGAATATAATCGTATATTGCCTTAGTCGGGCACTATTTATATTATTATTATTATTATTATTACTGTAGAAAGATGCAAGAAAACATATGGTGTTCATATTTGCCTACATATAACTGATACGTGCGATTGATTAGCGTCGCGTCGCAATGAACTCTGGAAAAATGTCTTTGTTTTGATAACATGTACGTGTAAGAATAAAAAAATCTATTTTTCAATGTATTTTTGAAATAGAATACGAAAGGCGTTTGAATTCTGCTATTATTTTGAAGATTGATTTTTGATGTTTGATCAATCAAACACTATCAAATATCAATGTGAAGGATTTGATTGGTATATGATTTCATAATCTCTTTATTTTGAATAAATAAGATTTTGGATCTCATCGTTTATTTGGAGTCATTTAACAAATAAAGCTTTCAAACAAAATAGCAAAATTATTTTAATCAAAATTTTTTTTTTCATTCTGTATATAAAGGTTCATATATAATATACTCCTTTGATATTATTTAAACTTTAATGTACAATGAGCATCTATCAAATAATTGGGTATCTACTTATATGTTTTTTAGCCATCAAATTGGATAAAAGGACCCAGATCCTGATGGCCAATCAAGGGAAAAAAAAACAAACTTATATGTATATTATAAAATAACGTTTTTGCAATTCTGTCGATCCAGTCCTCTGGTGGCAAATGTACAAATTATGACTGACAGTATTTTGAATAGACGCAATTTTAACATGGTATTTCTTTCCTTGATAAACAATTTTTACTCAATTACAGCGTAATGTTTTATTTTTATTATTTATCTGAATCGTTGATGGGGTTGCCGGTTATTATTACTTTTATAGCAAAACTATGTAATGGGAATAACTCAAAAACCTAATTAACGGGAAAAAATTAGCACAAAACACAATGCAAGCATTGTCAGAAAAAAATAAGTATCGTAAATAAACACTGAATTGAAATTATATTCCTTGCTACGCAAGGACTATATTTGACAGGAACTAAAATATAACTCTAAACAAAGAAAAAAAGTATAAATACAATTGAAGGGCTATTAGAGAAACATTTGTAAACGATGAACTAGTTGTAGTATTAAAAATCACTAATACAAATACCGTCATACTTTGTCTTTCTCTTTCTATACACTATTAGTTTTCCATTATTTGCAGCGTATTATACGATATTTTTAACAAATATTGAACGCGTAAAAATTGCAGTTTAATGAAATTCAATTCCAAATCAGTGAACTCTCAATAAGCCAACCTCACATGGATAATAGTAAAAAAAAAAAAAACTTCAGACTAACCTGAAGTTTTGTTCACTAAACGTTGGATTTTTTGAAGAAGTTTTACTTATATTTATTATACTAAATTGTTCGATTCATGGAGGGAGAAAGTTTGAGTTATTAAGAAATCATTCGTATTTCGTTAGAAAAAACATCAAAGTTCCAGATGAAATTTGGTAACATAAATGACCACAGCAAACAGTTTGGTTTAAATAAGTTACGAGTACTTATGTATATCGTTTTGGAGCTTGACTTATAAAGGTGATGCCGATTAGGAGTTTGTTGAAATTAAAATAAATAGAGGTAGATGGGGATGAAGGAGAATCGGATAAACTCTTTAACTTACCTAATAGTTTGACTAATTGATGTTCAACTAATCGATAATTCTTTCTCTTAGGGTGTTATCTTTCTTGAAAAAGTATTGTTGATCATTATAACAATGTATTTTATTAATCAGTTATCTAAAAAGATTAACTGTTGAGCAGTTGAACCATTCCCTCAAGTCGCACAGCCATTTCATTCGTGACAGTTCTTTGAATATTTTAAACGTAAAATACGGAATAGCATAAGTAAAAACCAAACAGTGGGAAAAATTGAAATCTATGCACGGAAAAATGTAATTTTACTTACGTTTTCTTTCATTTCTTTCATTTCTTAAATTTCTTAATCTTTATCTATTTACATAAATAAAATCCACTCTCAGTCTGTCTATGTGACTATCGGTCTGGTTAAATCTAGCGTCTCTTTTAGCGTTAGAAATATATTCCAGAATTTGATAAACATGTCTTTCCGAATCTCAAATATGGCAATAAAAATTCAGCAGAAAGACTGTGGCATTCTAAAGTATATTTTGGTATATCCAAAATATTTCTTTTAATTTTACCAATCTGTACATGACTACAATGTATAACATGTTTAATAATAAATTATAATTTTTTAAGAATTTCTATAAGAAATAATAGCAAATATTTCTGTATGAAGACTTGATAATTAAATCCGCAAAATTGCTTCATTGTGGCTACTTTAATAAACTCGAACAAAGTCGGGTACATCAGCTTGATTTTATATTAATGAATAAGTAGGTACGTTCAAGAAAAGAAAAAAACATTTTGGAATATTAACATTTTTATATATTTTAAAACAAATTTTAGTTAAATTGAAAAGAAAATATGTTTCCCCTCAACCGATTCTTATCATTTAATATGATCGATGCTTAGTCGTAAAAAAGCAAGATTTTCATTAAAGAAGGTTCTCTAAAAAATTAAATGATAAAATCACATTTCAATAGTAATCATTAAGTCTACATTCTTTTAATATAAGTATTGAATATTTTTTCAAAGGAATTTTTTATGTTTTTAAACATATATGAGTTCAGTAAATAAGAAATAATTTTACTTTTCAAATTTAAACTTTGTCTCGGTAATTTTATAGACACGTATATATACTGTAACCTTTGAAAAAATGAATTCATTATAAAAAGTGAACGACAAAGATATATTTTATATTTATCTACCATATTATATTCGTACATTTTAAAAAACGCCATTTTCAATCATTTTTCCTGGAAAATTGATTTTTAATAAGCTCGTTAAGCTATGCATAAACACCCATTATCAAAGTGATTTCTCGTTACTTTCACTGAATAAAAATCGATTTGTAAAAAAAAACGAAGTTGCTTCAAACACTCTTGCCATTTACTCAAACTCATTAATTTTTTTTTAGAAATGAGAGCAATGGGACCAATTTGAAATATGTTCAATACGTCTTTTCCCAATATGTTGAGGTAAATAATTCGAATCGACTATACGCTTAAAAATTCAACCACAGAAAAAAATCCACAACCTTTTGAAGTCAGTTAAAAATACCATTACATGAAAATGAATAGATATAATAAAGAAAAATCGCTTTGAAATATTTTAAGAACTTAAAATGACAAGTACTTATTTCGATTTTTCTAAATAACAAAATATAAAAATATTTTAATAAAAAAAGTATTTATTGGTTCTTGTTGTAACGTTTGAATATATCTTTTATTAAATATAAGATACCGGCATTAAATGTTTATTTTTAAATTATCTTTCAATATTGACTTTACTATTTGCCAGCTGTCATATTTATTAGTGTTTTAATTGAAATAACGTATAATAAAACGTACGCAAAAAATAAAAATTTAAAAATCAATGAGATTTCCAGATTTATATTTAAGTTTTTTTTTTTAGAGCTGTGCATATTTGATAATTATTTCAACTTTGTTAATTTTTAAGATACTCGTTCATCTAAATTACTTGGAAAAAAGTAAAATCTTTACTGAAAACTAATTACTTTTAAGACCGATTTTGATCAGGTATGCTTTAAGTACCTAAGGATTACTATCTACAAACAATAAATGTGATTCAAAAACTAGTGTGACGATAGCAGTAGGAAATTATTCACTAGGTTGGCAAAGCTGCTGTTTCTGATATAAAAATTTAACCACGGATTTTTATAGATCTTTGCAAAATGAAAATAGAAATTGGAATACAATTTTTCATTTTTTGCAATTTTTTCGTAAACTTGAAATTGACACAACATTCAAAATTGCCTTACCACCATTTTGAAAATCTTCTATTTTAGTCAAATATATTTGATTGTGATTATTTCTCAAACGTCTTGTACATAAGGTACAAGTATTTATTTTTCCAATATAATTGCGTCATTATAACGGTCTTATTGCAGATTCCATAAAGCTTTCATGAAGTTGAAGACATTTTCCCTGATATTATCTTTCATATTATACACTCATTGGAGCATATTTTCATATTCATTATTTCATTTTTGATAAACTTTAAATTAATTATAAGAGAAATATTTCACAATAGTTGACTTTTAAACTATATTTTTAATTAAATTCTCCTTACTTGCATTACTCTTTGAAATTAAACAACTTTGCAACATTCTTATTTTTTTTGTATAGTACATCCGATGCGTCAACTGCATATTTTATTTTAGTGCCATAACTTTTTAATTATTTCCAATGACAAGCTCTTATAATATTTTGCTTTTTTCACTCAATGAACATTCCGAATATTTTCATAAAACAGATAAAAAAATAAAATTTTCCATAACTGAAGTGTTTTCAACAGATCAGTAAAATTTTAAACGGAATTGAAATTAGAATCCCTCATCGAGAGAAATCAATGATTGGAAAAACCATTCACAATTTTATTTTTTATAAAACACTTATAACTTAGGATTTAATTTTTTTTTTTCAAATAGAAATATTATATTGTTCAATGTGTTTTAAACACTAATTCTATAGTATTTCTATAACATATTTATTGAGTGCGTTTAATACACTTGATCTTCAACTGTTCCTCTCAACTGTTAAAATGAGTACTTCGGTATCTAAATTTATTTGATGATATAAATTCTGATCTTTTATGTTGGTCATAAAATCGTTATTAACATATACTTGTATGTATATTGAAATAATGGGTTTAAGGATCATATTCTCGCACAATAGCTTTTAAGAAAAATAAATTTTAACCCATGAACTACGTAAAACTTCAACTGTAATAGCATTTTTAAATCGAGTGAGGAAAATCTATATTTTATACTCCATTGGTACGTGCAAAAAATATATTTAATGTTTTACATAAATGGTTTTCTTTGATAATTAAATAAAATTGTGCTGCAGTTTAAATGAAAGTAAATACAATTCCTGGTAATCCAATGATAATCACATTTGATTAATATCTTTATGTAAATAAGATTAAGAAAACAATATGAAATCTTTTTTTAATGCTGGGGTCTTAGCATCTAAGGTCGTAACTATTGTCTAAACTCTGAAAATTTTATGTAATCTACTTATTCAAGGAACATCTAAAACTGATCGAGAACCAAAACGAGTACCACTGCTCTCTTAAATCGAAATAGTGACTATAGTGACTATACACTATTTTTGCAGTGCAGAGTATACCACTAAACTCAAATAGTGCTATCCTTTTCACTACTAAATAGTGAATAATCACTATTTGATAGTCGAAAGTCACTTTTTCGATTTAAGAGAGTGGCGCATGAAGAAGAGATCTAAAAAATATGATACCGAGGTCTTACTGTTTAAGAATGAATGCATCATACATAATAAAACTATTTGCGAGCTATTACTATTTATTGAAATTATTTTTAATATTAAATATAAGGTCAAACGCATGATCAAAATTGTTAAAAGGAATCAAATTTCATATTTTCAATTTCGCGGAAAAACTTGTCCGAAAAAGCAAAACGAAATTCAAACATAGTCTGCAAGTCAAAACGAAAAATTTCCACTCTAGATCACATCTCCGATCAGTCTTGAATCCTCAAACTCTGAAACAGCTATAAACCTTTACTGCGCCAAATTGTTTAAAATTTACTAGTCTTTATTTTTAGTTACTCGATACGGCTTAAGTGTGAGAGATATTATGCTTTCTTTTTTAAATTTTTTTATATTATCTACCGTCATTGTAACTAGACGGACAGGAAACGGGCAAAAGCCTACATGTTTTTTCATGGCTCTTTATCTTTTCTTCCGTTCTTATTGCGCGTGTTCTTGTTATGTTGGCGACGTTCGGATACAGCGATGGACGTCACAATAGAAGTCGCAAACGTAATATATTTTTTCTCATATAAAGACACACCAACTGAGGTTGAAGAAATTAAAAAATAAAATTATACCCACAAATGGTTTTTTTGATCGTATGCCTGGAATGCTCGTAAAGTGCAAATGTTTTGATTAAGATAATTTTTGTGCTTCTAACACAAGAAATTTTGTTAAAAATTTGCATTTAGTGTAAAATTCCATTTCCTTATATCTTAGGTCAAAATGCCAGTAACTTCAAATTTAACAATTACGTTTTTCAGGTCATTATATTTTGATTTTTCTTAGCTTGCTCGAAACTTAAGGATAGTTTAATTTACTTACTGACTATGTTAAAATGAAAAAAAAAAATTCAACCATAAAAAAAGATAAAAGAAAAAATATCTGCTGCAGCGGGTTCGCTATTTTCTTTCACATAAAAATCGCCGTTGGTTAAAAGAACATAAATAAAGGCTAGAATTATATAAATACAGCTTCTATGTATAGTGTATACGTATTGGATCTCCGTCCCTTAACCTCAGAACCGTCCTTGTTTGAATTTTCCCAGGTAAACGTTTCAAATAAAAGTTGTAGTCATTAATGAGTCTACGAACTATAGCAAGTTAAGAATAAATTAGGGCTTTCTGTCAACCGATTTCAACCAAAAGTTTCGCGGCACAATTAGATATAATGTAAGGCGAAGGCAAAATTCCAAGTTTGGTGAAAATCGGATGAAGCATTCAATATTAGGTCGTTCCAAACGACTCAAAACACGACCATTTGCAAAAATTTACGTATACAAGCGTTTAAATCTCGTACCTCGTTGTTTTGGTAGTACTTATGCACGTGCTTTGAGAGGGTGGGTTTGCACCTCCAGCGTAATTGTCACTTTATGATGCTCGGATTTAAACACATATTGCTTGATTCTAGTTTTTGATGCGGCATCGTTTAGGTCGACCCTCAGCCTAAGCTGATGGTAGACTTACACACAAAGTAATTGCCAACAGTTCTTTCATTCGCTCTTGTCTGCTTTTGTCAATGTTTGCGCAACACCAATGCAAGACGATTGGAACACACCTGGTGAAAACTTGAAATCGAAAATTCGACCCGATTAAAATACCTCCTTTACTTTATAGTAATAAAAGAATATGTTAATCGCTAATGTATGAACATTGGAGATACTTCAAGGTTAAGTACTGACATACAGTGTTTAGTTGCGTAACAGTTTAATCACAAATTTTTGTTTGTCGCATATTATTATTGGAACTAAATGAATGAAACGATTAGAAAATATTGAATACTTTTTGTTACGATTTAGTTCTTAGTGGTATTCAATACTGTTTGATAATATAGAAAACGCGCATTTGTGATCGCTTATAGAGATTCATCAATTTTAATATTTGGAGATTTTTAAAATAAACTGTACTAGATATTTTAATTTGTAAATTAAATAAATGGATAATCCAATGTTTAGACTTATATTTGATTATATGTTTTATGTCAAGTTTAGGTCAAGTAGCTTGAAAGTCAAGTCAACTAGTAAACCCTTTATTGCTTTAATGACTCGTTAAACTTGATTTGTCTTAAAACTATTTAAAATATTTCCTTAATTTTTTTCATTACTTATGTAATTTATTAATTAAACTTGTTGTGGACCTACAATAATCATACTAGGTAATATATGGAATATAAAAAGTATGTGGGTGTACTTCACCACTTAAATTTTTTTTCATTCATTAAATCATTGATCCTTTTAATCAACCATCACTGCAAACTTTCTATGTCTTCCAAAGAATAAACTAAACCATTTAAACTATTATCATATTTGAACACCAAAATTAATATTTTGAAAGTAGAAGTAGCTATACTTCTACGAGTATGTACTGATCGTATGATACTTTTGTACAAGTATATGTTTGTATGATGATTATGTTTGATTACAAAATAAAAAACTTCTTAGAATATTTTAATAAGGAATCATTATTATCAAATCGCGTTATTAAAAAGCACTTGACTGTTTTCATCTTAAAAATCCCTTTAAAGTTTTGTTCATTACTTTTTATAACTATTTTTTTAATATAATAATTACTACAACGGGTTTATCTTTTCAAAGAGTGTCATTTTCTTTAAGAGAAGTCGTTTCATTTTTGCAATTAAGAGTGCGTGATAGCTAATATGTGAGGTGGAAAAGAAATTTCGCAAATTTTATAGTCCGTAAACGCCAACTTTAATGATCTCGAACTAAAAATTTTCCCAGTCAAAGTTTAATAAAAAGCTTATGAATTCGGAAGTTGTGCGGCAATTAAATAGAATTAGGGTTTTACTTATTTATTTATATTTTTCGATCCATTTATTTTCAATGGCTAATTAAATGGTGTGGCTAATCATAAAATATGTGCTAATCTTTAAAAATAATATAACATAAAAGTTTTGTCGTAATAAAAATACATCAATGATAATTTAATCAGATTTAACATAAAATTGTTTTTTACATCTTTTTGTATAAAAGACGAAAATCTTTTTAACACATATTTGCTAAGAAAACACACCGTTGATTTAAAGATAATAAATCTTCACGAGTTGGTGAATCAATTGATGTGCACTGCACTCCACATGTATGCAAATTATGACACATGTGTTATCACCAAGTTAGTGCAAAAGTTCTTTTAAAGTCAGTTTCGTGGAACGAATGCATCTGAAATGCATATGAAAGTATCATGTGTTTGTGGAGTAAAATTTTTTTAGAAAAATAAAAAAAATAGTGCACTGAAACCTTTGATCACTATGTCTTCTTACATTAAATTTTGTATTTTTCCTATTATATATTTGCTTTTAAGAGAAAAATTAAATTTCCTTATAGTTTTTTTGTGATTGTGAATACAATTTCTTGGTTTGGATCTTAATTTAACATAGACATATAGCAAAACTTATAACACTTGGTAAGTTAATAAAATTATAATTTAAAAATTATATGCTACAGTTGAAAGTAAAAAAAAGACAATTGATGAAAAAATGCTGTACATATGTAATTTATCGAGAAATATTAAGTCTAACAACTTCAAATAAAAATTAAATTAAATATTTTAAATTCTTCCAAAATCAATAATAATGTATATTAAAAATATTAATTTTTTTTTTTAATTATTCAATTCAAGAATTACATATTTGAACATTTTCTTCAAATTTAATTTAAAATTGAGGATTTTAAAAAATCCATGCATTTAATTTATTCATAATTACTTTTAAAAATTACAATCAAAAAAGTATTAAATTATAATCGCAGATTTAAAAGAAAGAAGTAAAAATTAATTTTTACCACAAAACTGAGTATAGAATATTACTCTTTTAAGTGTAGTTAGATTTAATGAGTGTGCCCATTAATTTAAAAAAAATAGAAAAACACTAAAAACTATAACATTTAATTAATGTTTTACTTGGTTGTTGTAAATTCAATTTAAACAAATATGTTTAAAAAATTATATTGATGAAAATTTATATTGATATAAAATTATATGATATTGAACACGTTAACTTTATTATTCAACACGTAGTTATTTCATGTGATTTTCTTAAGATATTTAACTTTTTTTATAAAAACTATAATTTGGGGAAGACTATTCCAACATGGTAGGTAAATATAAAAGTTGGTATCCTTTTTTGTCATTTTTTAATATTTATTCGTTAAGAAAAAACACAAAAGCGCTTCACTTTATGGTGGGTCACATTCAATCACACATTCAATCTAATAAAATTTATAAAGAGCACCTCTAATCAAATGAAAAAACGGCCACGTCTTATAAATGACTTTAATGTGAACTTGAATTACTCTTGTGACCAGTCTTGTAGAACCATTAACATTAACCTGTTTAATAGTTTTTTTTTGGTTCCATTCGTAATGTTATAAAATTAGAAATATGAGTCTCTGGAATTTAACTAATGACTTTTGTCTTTCTATTCTTTCTATATAAACACCTAACGGCTACCCGTGACTTCCTTCACGTAAAATTTGACAATGAAGTAAACCGAGGCCTGTTTTAATAACAACTAGAGGTCGCCCAGTGGTCGAAATTCGACCATAATTCGTTACAATTTTTACATACCTAATGGTACTTTGAAGTGAGTTTTCTTCGTTCAAAAGTAAAAAAAAAGTATTTTTATGTTTAGATTTTTTCATTTAAAAGCCAAAGATAAAAATTGGAAATAGGCTGCATAAGTCCTGTTTAAAACTTTGAATTAAGCTCAATCAACGGAGGATAGATTCCTTTCTGCGAAATATTGTAATAAATAAACATAATATTTAAAAATATGTGATAGTATATTATGTAAAAATATATTTTTAATAATAATACTCAATAATCAAATAATCGGTTAGATTTGTTTCCTTCAATTTCAATAATTATAATTTCAAAATTTGAATTCCTCTCACAATATTTTCTTTAAATAATGACATTTGGAATATGGTATAAGTCTGTGGTCAAACTGAACAACTGAGATTTAAAATCTACATATTTGTGTGTATTGTGTGCCTGTGTGTGTCAAACGCATGGTAGTGTGTGTGACGTCTTTTTTCATTAATTTAAGGTATTTTGAAGCATTATTATAAAAAAATATTATCTCAAATCGCAACTTCCTCATATAAACTTCAATTGTGCCACATTTCATACTCCTCCGTTCGTGTAATATTCGGTAAAAAGGCACCACAAAATTTTGCTTCACGAATTAATATATAGATACTCATTCTTTGAAGAGACAAACTACATGAATCATTCAACTGGAAAAAAACAAACAAAAACAGAACAGCTCCTGAAAATTTAATATAAAAACTCTTCCTTAGTGGATACCACAGCCTACTCAGAATTTACACTTTCAAAATTCTTGTTTATGTCTTCAATGGCTTAACCACCATGTCTGTCAGTTAATCAGTAGTTCGTTTATGTATTATTTCTTTTTTATTTCATACATTTAAAAAGGTTTTAAAACGTTTGACTGGTTATCGTTTAACGTTAGTATTTTATAGTAAACAATGAGAAGTAAACTAAATAATTTCAATTTGACAGAAACAAAGAGCTTTATTTTGAAGCCAAACGACAAAATAGAGTACAAATAGCATTATAGCAAATAGATTCAAAAGCTAAAGTTTCCTTAAGAAATGTGCATCTCGTCGCCATTGCATCATGTTTTATTAGATTCCTTGCAAAAGATGAGTTGTCTTCGCTCCAACATATTCTTTGGTAAATGCGATCAAATCCATCGCGCTGGAATTGGAAAAGATTATTTACGTTTTAAAATACAAAAATTTCAAAAAGAAGCTTTTCCATTCAATTATAATTGTTGAAAAGAATGTTTTCATTAAGCTTGTGTCACCAAGCGCCCATTTATCACTTGACTCTTTTACTTTTTCATCGTTCGTTGACAATAGGAGACAATTATGTTTCAACGTATCCAACAAAACACGGTTGAATCGTTTTCCAAATTTTAATTTTTTTTCGACTATACAGTTTTAATCAATGCTATTATGGCGATCGTAAGTAAAGTGATTGATTAAAGTGATTTTTGTTTGATTGTGGCTCTAACCAAAAAAATAGTCTGACTTTGGGATGATCAAATAAAATTACGAAAATGACAAACCATTATTCAGAAATGTATGTTATAACTTAAAGTTACACAAGAAGAAAAGAACACGAAATCAATTTATCCATTTTTTGGGACTCACAAAAAAACAAACAAAAAACCTAAAGCGATGAAGTTTCAAAAATTAAACAAGTCATAAACAAGCCTACGAATTTATCATTTGAAAAATAATTTTCTCAAATGTATCGAAAATTATTGTGATAATAAAGTGAAATTAGTTGTCGATATTAAAATATATACAATGCATTTTCCATTTAACATTTTCCCAACGCATGTGGCTAGACATTTTTAAGATTTTATAGTCAAATTAATCAAATTAACATTTTTAATTGTTACAAAATTCAACCATTTTCAATTAATTTCAAAAAATTGCATCCAAAATTAAAGTTTTGTTTTATTCTTAATCATTATTGAATAATTACTTTCAATTTTTTAGGACTAAATACTTATACCTAATGTTGAATGTTCATAATCGAACATCGTTAATCGGAATGTTGTTCTTAATAAGTAGGTACCTACACATAATGTAGGTAAAACTTTTTTGAAAACGAAAAATTTTACCAACGTTAATCTTCTACATCAGTTATTACTAATGTGGTCTATATCGACCTCCAGAGATCAACGACGACCTGAAAAAGGTCCATGTCAGTGGAAGAAAAAATTGGGGGTCCATGAAACGAAAACGGGGCTTCCAGCGTATAGCCGCATCTGTATAAACATCTTATTTTTGATTTTTTTGTACCGTCGTCGTATAATCCGCTCAATATTTTAAGCAGACTGTAACCAATATTTGTTACTTTTATAATTTTTTGCACTCCTAGGTGATAAATAAGAGACTGGAATTATTGTAATAATAATCATATATATAACTTCCCTTTCTTGGCGTGCGTCCGTGCAGAATGGGATGTCGGTATGCCAACTTAATGGCTGACAGGCTTGCCCTGCATGTTTCAGTATGACAACTCTCTTTGTTATCCCTACTTACGCATTCGAAACGTTGTTAGGGGTAAGTTGACACAGCGCACGGCATTCAAACATGTCTATTTGCTCAAACCGGCTATTTACATGATTATTCTTATATTAAATATTTTATTGAGATAAAACCTTTAGTTGTGAATGCAACGGGCAACTACTAGTTAATAATAATAAACACAAACCACAGTACTTTTAATGAATAGGGTGTTGTTCGAAAAAAGAACAAACTGAGCATAATTTTCCGAGGTGATTTGATATTGACCCTAACTAAGTCGATACCAAATGTTGATCATTAATTTTTAAAGCATTTCGTTCATCTTTTTCAGTAAAATAATTATTTTTGGCTGGGTAATTTAATGTTAAGGAGAGTAATGAATTTTAATGTTGTTTGTTTTAATTCTTGCTTAAGTGAGTAGCACTATTTCAGCCATTTCAGCTGTCAAAAATATGTTTCAAGAAGTTGAATTTGCAAAAAATTAATTATCATTTGAGCAGAGGGCGTTTACCCACCACAGAGAATCATATCAAATCATAACAAAAACTCTGTTCTAGATAATACGCATACCTACTTACCAATTGCTTACTTATCTGAGCACTGTTATAGCTCTGAATATAAAACTTATTGTATTTTGTAGCTATATGCAGTCAGAAATTTCAAAGAGAAAATTTTTATGACTGCCAATCGTAATATTGTATTAAAGAAAAAAAATTAGAAAATATGTTTTTCATAATAACAAATGCTACTTTCTGCAATGAAAAATATCGTCAATATTTCAACACAAAACAAAATGATGTTCATTTTACTTTTACTTCAAAAAAAATGTGTTCATAAATGTGAGAAGGTAGATCGAATATGTAAACATGAATAATAAATATTTTCAAAGTTTTCCTTGAAAAAATGTATGTAAGAAATAAAAAAGTTATTTTCCTTCTTTTTCCGTAAATATTTATCTTAATTAAGTTGCTATATTAATTTCCTTAACTAACTTATGTTTTACACATAACTTTTAATAAACGATATTAAAATTATTTAAAACAAGAAAGGAATAAATATAATTTTTAAATACTCCTATTATGTATTTATTCCCTATTTTTAAAGTTGTTTTTTTTAATCTTATTACTTTTTATATATGTTACCTGGCGTTTTAACATGGTTTGGCTATTTTCTTAAGTGTCGCGTCAAGTTAATAACAAGCATTTTTTTAATTAGTCCAACAGTTAAACTAATAATAATACATCTCCATCCAATTACAATAATTGAATATTGATGTTATAGATTCAAAAATAATCAAACGTTTTGCACTAAATCTTTTGTTATTTAAACAAAACTAAGCACAGATAGTTCGATAATTTCTCTTATACTTATACAAATAAAAATGCCTAAGAAGCCTGTTTTACTGTTTATTGTCAACATTGATTGATTAACAGTAACTTATAATATTGATGGAATCTATTTTTCAGTGCTTTTTTAACGTCGCTTTGACGTCTATGATCATGTTACGACTGTCTTACACACATAAAATAATTTCTGTAAGCCTTAAATCTTAATTCTTAATCTTATATCTAGAGATTCGACGAGGATATAACCCAGTACTACTGACGCATATAGCGGAGAGAGTAATTGCTCTAACTGCTACGCCTTCAAGTGGTACGGAATCTACTTGTATATTTGCAACCTCAACATTTCTGTTATAAGAAAAAAGTGTATCATTAACGCGGAAAAGACTAAATCAATTCCACAGATTTACAAAATGTTCAAAAAAATGTTTCTTTGAAATTTTTTCCTGTTCAATATGAAAATTAATAAAAAATAATAATGTTGTTTATATGAGTGAACAGTTCTAGTAAATATTTTCTAAGAAAACATTGAATCCACCAAATCCTTTATAAAACTTAAAAATACCAACAGTTGTGTATATCTATAATATAAAAATGAATCGCTGAGTGTGTTGCTAAGCGCATAACTTTAGAACGGCTGAATCGATTTGACTACTTCTTTTTTTTATGTGGTCGTTATTATCAAGAGAAGGTTTGTGTGAAAGAAACTTTTTGGTATACCATCGAGAAAGCCGGAAATTTGGATGGTATTTTTGTATGAAATATTAATGCAAATATGACGTCAGATCTGTTGATTTATGTTTTCAAGGTAACAACAAATTTTTGAAGCAATTATCAGGTGAAAAGACCACTCTTTTAAGTTTAAACAAATTATTTTTCTTTTACAAAAGGTTTCATCGGTGTTATTCCAACTTCATCAGGTATCTTGAAAAGGCTGATAAAAATTGTCATACCCTATTTTATTGCGACACAGTTTTTTATTATTCACTAATTTTATACGTCTAAATTGTAGTTAAACTTTTTTAATAAATACAATAAAAATATAATTTGAATATAAATTTAACAATACAAATTTCAGGTGAAATATTCAAGTCTATTTTTATTATGGTTTTTGGTAGCTTTTACGTTGATTTAGTATTTCGAAATGATCATACGCCATTGTAAAGCTCCTAATAAAAAATATCTTTCCGTTATAAACAAATTGATTCATTTAAGATCTCAAGTTTGGTTTTTATTATTTATTTTAATTGTGAGTATTACTTTAACAGTGAAACTGTAAATATTTCACATGGGAAAAAACGAAAAAAAAATTAATTTGACAGAAAAACGTTATTACTATAGTTAATCGGTTGGAGAAAAAAAAATCAAAAATTGATAAACTTTTTGATCAACTTTATTGAATCAGAATTTAAATTAAAACGAAGTTAAAAAAATACAATTAAAAATTGAAAACGTTTGTAAATAACTAACCAGTACCTACTAAAAATCAATCAACACACAGTTTATCTTTCTTTGACTCGCTAAATTTCTTACAAGTTGCAACGTTTTACACGACTTTTGTAATACATATCTTTTCTAAACCATAGAAATTTTAATTTTCATAATTGTAATAATGTGCAATTTTTCTACTACTTGCAACTAATTTTGCAACTTGCAACAGGTCACTTAGTGCCGTGGTTGATCAGATAGTTGCCTTATACGCCAGTAGTCCTGGGTTTGAATCCCAATGACAGCCCGAAATTTTTTTCTGGGTTTTCGGATTCGACGATCGCTAATGACCATAGTAGTTGATGTCACCTTAAATAATAAAAAAAAAAAACAACTAAAACTAAAATTCAAAATTATAAACTATTTTTGAATTTTCCTTATTGATGTTAACACTCGAATGTAACTTCATTATTGAATTTGTTGATTATTATTAAATCGATCATTTGCCTGTTGAGACTATGTATAAAAAGTTTCACTTTAAAAATCTGCTGGTTACCTTGATTTTAAAGTTACTTAACTTAGTTTTCAATCGACTTGATCTAAATTTGTCTTGAAATCAAATTAAACTCGAGCTCCAAGCTCGTGAAATATTATATTATTTAATAGCATTTTTTTCTTTGACAAATCAAGATATCAAGCCTATTAATTTCAAAATACGTCTCATTATTTTACTTGATGAATTTTCAATAGTAAAGAAAATATGCATAATATATTTACATATTTAATATGCAAATAAGTAAGAATTTATCATATTAGAGTCTGTCAATGAATCTTTGCCCACCAATGGCGCAACGGTCAATCATTGCTACATACGCCAATGAGCTCAGTTCGAATCCTGTACAGCTTAGGGATATTTAGACTTTGTAAGACTTAGATATTTATAGACTCCATTATGGCCTAGATCTTGACTAACATTATATTATATAAACGACTTAAAAATCAGTCGTCTAATTATATTTCAAAAAAATAATTATTTTTTAACTTTATTAAAATATAAAACTCGGTAAAACGGTAAAATTCTTTGGACAAAGCGAATTAAAAAAAAAATCTTTTAAATTCCCTTTTTACCGACCTTATTAGATAATTACTCTTTCGTCAGATTTGTTTTTCATTTTCGGTAATATCTTCTTCGAACACAATTTTTTTAATCAATGAATTTTCAATGAACGGATATATAAATATTTGAAAAGACGTAATGACGTAAAGATAAAAACTGAAAACAGAAATTTTTGTTCATCGTTTAAGGTCAAAAGAACAACAATTATATAACAAGAATAAGATCAGAAAAAAACAATTCCTAAAATAAAAAAATACAATCAAAAAAAAATGTAAAAGTATAGCTTTTTGATCTGTTTCGAATAATTTTTCATTTCGTGAAATGTTTTTTTTAAAAATGTTATTTTTACAATATACCTAGGAATAAAATATAAGTAAAATGAGAGATTTTATTTTTCTCTTTTTTGAACCAATTAGAAATAAAGGAGAAATGAATTTTGAATTTTTTAGCCTAAAGTGGAGATTTATCAATTAACTAAGAGAATATTTACGTATAGGAAATGTGTGCCATAAAGACAAAGATAACAAGCTACAATTATAAAAGTATTTACAAAAACTTTCAAAAGCTTTATAAGTTTTATTGCGCTTTAAATTTAAAATCGATAAGGTTAAGTTAATTATTAAAGTTAACAAATATTTAAAACTTTTTTATTAAATCTCACAAATAATAACTAAATTCTCTCAACGTCCATTTTTAACGCTCCCATTTATCTTTAAATAGCATTCCTGCAATATAGTTTATTGAATCTTTTCAGAAAATTGGCATGAAATCATGACCTCAAAATGCCACTTGCAATTTCTGGTCTCAAATAAAAACGTTTGAATTTTCCACATAGAATGAGTTCATTCGTTCATTTTTGAATGCAAATTGAAAGTCGTTTTTTTCCCTTCCCTTTTGTCACAGATATACCCGTATATTACTCAAAAAGAAGAAATATATTTAAAAGTCGTTAATATAGCGGTTTTTCAAGAGGATGCCATTAATCATTGAAAATATTTTTAAACATTTTTTCAGGACATTAGCAAATGTTCTCAATTCCATTTAAAATAATAGTAACATGTACTTAGAGGAAATAATGCCTCGAAAAATGAAACAAAAAGCTGTAAAATTAGATACAAAATTCGCTGCCAAATTCAAGCTTTGAAAAAATCTTCGTTGAGTTGCCAAAACCAGAACAAATAGGTATAATGAAAAAAAAGATTTTTTTTTAGAAAATTGATTTTTTCCCAACAAATTCTTAGGAGCTAGTAAATTAATTTAAAAAAAATGTAATTTACAAAAGTAAAACAAATATTTATTGTAATTTATTACAGACATAAGATAAAAAAAATGTTATTAGAAATCCCAAATTGATAACATTTTCATTAAACATGACCTAGAACTTAATTTTAATTTAAGAAAATATCTATCTACAAATAACTACTGTTTTTATATAAAATTTGTTAAACTTGCTAAATCAATATATAGATACAAGTCACTTACTATTTGTATAATTCACATTGTCATTTTATCAATGTATCTTAAGTTTGGTTTAAATTGGTCAATATAATTTAGTTGTTTGATTGAATCAATTAAGATGAAACATATTTCAATAAATTCGATCAGTATTACTAACTTTACAGTATAATTAACAGTATATAATATATAACTGATTGAAATGAAATTGAATAAGTTTTGCTTTTTGGTAAATTTAATAAGATTGAAACACTCATTAAAAATTCCTAATTTAACAATGGAAACAAATTTCATGATACTTCAGTTTCAAATTCATTGTCAGGTAGTACCTAATTAAAATTATAATCGAAGATTTCAGAATGTTTCAATGGAAATTAACAGTTTTTTGTTCATTGCTTAAATTTCACTGAAATTATCAGTGATCACAATAGTTCGTATAAAACCGTTTGAAATATAAATTACTTATTCTTAATATTATCATAAATACGAAAGTGAGTCTGTTTGTTTGTTGTTTGTTACGCCTTCACGCCAGAATGGCTCAATAGATCTCTGTTGAAATTTGGCATAGATATACCTAATCGTATACTATACCCTGCTATAATACATAGTAGATTTTTTATCTAAAAAAATGTACGGTTCCCACGGTATAGATATATATTTTGTTTTTTACACAGCCAAATATTATTTTCCTTTTTTGCAATGTGGTAGTTTCAGGACCAGAGAATGATAAAGGTTACTTCTTAAGCTGGAATAATAAACGGTTCCCATGGTAAAGCAAATCAATTGTATCTTATTAGAACCTTGAAATTAAAAGGAGTTTTATTTAAGCTTACGAAATAGAGCACTAGTGCATTTTCTTCAAGAAGCCTTGTTCTACTGGATCCACGAAAAATGTACTGTTCCTGTGAGATGATATATTTTTGTTTTTCAGAGAGAAAAATAAATGAAAATTTATATTTCGCTATGAAAATAGAGAATCTATTAAGCAATCAGTTGAATTCAGATAAGCTCAGCGGTTATCAGCTAGTAACAGGTAATTCAATAAGCCCGTAGGATAAGTGAGAAAAAAACAAAATTTTGACAAAACTCGACTTTATTATTTAACATAGTAGCCTTTGAGGGCGATACAACTAGTATAGCAATTTTCCAACTTTTTGATACCACTTTTATAGTACCTACTATTTATCTTTCTCGTTAAAATAGGCCTCAGTTCAGCGATTACTTCTTCATTAAACTTAAATTTCGTTCCAGAAAGCATTCTATTGAGATCTGAAAACAGGAAACAGTCGCTGGGAGGTAAATCTGGAGAATATGGTGGGTGAGTAAGCAATTCGAAGCCCAATTCATTCAATTTTGCAATCGTTTTCATCGATCTGTGACACGGTGCATTGTCTTAGTGAAACAACACTTTTTCCTTTTGCAAATGTGGCCGTTTCTTTGCGATTTCAGCCTTCAATCGATCCAAAAGTGCACAGTAATAGTCGCTTTTGATGGTGGTTCCTTTTTGGAGATAGTCGGTGAATATTATTCCGTTCGCATCCCAAAATACAGACGCCATCACCTTACCGGCCGACTGTTGCTTCTTTGCTCGCTTTGGATTCGGTTTGTCGACTGCTGTCCACTCAGCTGACTGTTTTTTGTAAAATGGTAAAAACACTACGATCTGATATCTTTATAATGTCAGCTAGCTCGTGCACCTTCAATTTGCAATCGTTCATAACCAATTTGTGGATTTTTTTATGTTTTCTGGAATAACAGACTCATTTGAGCGTCCACTGCGCTCTGCTTCATTTGTGCTGGTACAACCACATTTAAATTCAGCAATCCACTTTTATACCATTTGTCTCGATGGAGCAGAGTTTGGATAATGTTTATAAAGCCATTGTTTGGTTTTCACTGTATTTTTTTTCATCAAAAACCAATGCTTTATTAAAACTCGAAATTCACTTTATCCATTTTTTTTCAAAAATAAAAGTTGCTTCACACAAAATGCTATTACTTACGAATTAATAGTCAGCTTGCTGTCAAATTTATTTACGTATCGTTTGAAGGTTCGTACTAAATAAAAATCATATGGAAAAAATTCTAGCAACGCCATTTCTTACTTATCCTACGGACTTATTGAATGACCTAATATATTATAATAAATCAATTAATAAGATATATTTTTTTAAAAAATCAAAAAATTGGTATAAAATCTACATTATAGTAGTATTTTATCATGTAAAGCGACAAATAATGATTGCAAAACTTACAGAAAAAATATAAGTAAACACTTATCTAAACAAATATCATAACGCTCGGAATAAGTAAAGTTTACCTATGTAATAATAATAATAATAGAAATATACCTTCAAATTTAACATTTCAAACTCTTAATTATAATTTAAAGAAAACATTACCGTAATTGATAATAAACCTAGCACTGCAGTTTAAACAACTTAATGTTAAACTAAGTTAAATCTGTTGGTCATAATTAGCCAGCATATTATAATTATAATTTAACGTTTGGTTAAACTAAGCAAATATGTAAAGAGTTGTATTAGTAGAGTTGTATTAGTAGAGTTGTATTAGTAGAGTTGTATTAATGAGTAATATCTTACCTATAAAAATTTGCTTTTAACTTCACTAATTGGTCGGTTGATTTTTAATAAGTTATTCGTTAGCAACATTTTTTATAGATTTTCTAAATTTACTGTTTGTTTGCTTTGCATGCATCGTATTTAGGTACTTTTTGTAATTTTTTAGTTAAATTTTTAAAGACATAGGTATAATCTAGCAAAATGACCAACTAGGAATGATAAAATATTCATTGATTTTAATTTCATATTACACCCTCAAGATTCTAAAATTCGTGAACTTCAGTAAAATATAATATTTAAATTTACTTAGTTAATAATTTAAATACGCTGTTTAAGGTCTTGCATAGTTCACACCCCATTTGAGCGAATCGTTAAGAAAATATAAACTAGATTAGTTTGACAGTTGACTTAATTAAAAAAAAACATTTTTTAGTTCCAACATACGATAGCAACATAATATATGAAAGAAAAAGGAATCACGAAGTTCCATTTATCAAAAAGAATGCATTAACCAAATATTTGTAATTCTTAGACTACAATCTTGTGTTATGTTTTATGTTTTGAGATAATTTTCAGCTTTTTTTACGATTTTTTAATTACAAGGGACGCTTAGCTTGATTTTCAAATTATTTACTTTTATTTCCAACTTACTTGATTTTAAATCAAGTTAAACTCAATTCAAATGGTAATGTTTAAGGAGCAAATTAAGTCAACCATTGAATTTAAAAGTTATTTCATTTTAAAGTTAAAATATTAAGCTCAATTCTATGTACAAAATTTTCAGTTACTTAATTTAATGAGTCCTTAGCAATTAAGATTGACTCAAAAGGGATTCCCGTTGTCAAATTCAATTTCGAAAACTAAAAGAAGATTTATCGGCCAAATCTCTTGAGTACAAAAGTTATCTTTTTCCGTTAAAAGTTTTAAATTCCGTAACGGTTTCTCTGTGATAGAATACTCGAATATCTTATTATCATTTAAAATCTACAACTTACTTCCCACAATTTTCCATTTTTGAAGAATTTTCTCACGTAAACGCTTCAATAGAGCAAAAATATTTTTATTATTGATCATCTTTTCTGTCGAAATAAATTTCTTTACGTTTTTCGTTGGTTAATATAATAAATCTAAATATTTTTGGTAACTTTTTTAAATACATACCTTTAAAACTTCGTAATTTTAATTGTTAAGTGTATTAAAGAAGTAGGTACTGTTTATTAAATTTCTCTAAAAATTTTTTATTTCAATCATTCTTCTACAGTCCTAATATAGTATAATGTTTAATATTTGTGTTTGGCGATATGTTGACACCATTTTTATTTTTGGAAGAATAAAAAATAGAGACTTATTTATATTGGCGAAACCAAAATAAAATTAGAATTTTATAAGGAAATATCTCTAAATATGATTCTTTACTGCAACAGATTTTAATATAGTATACACATAAAATATAATATAACAACGTTGTATTCATATTTTATGGAGAAATATTTTTATTTTTTCCACTCGGTTTCTATTCGTCATACGCTTTCATGTTGATTTGAAATTCAAACATTTCAAAGCAACACGGTCACATTTAAAGGTGAATATCAAAAACCCACTATTTCTTCAACCTCGTCTCGTGTCGTTCGTGTCGTCAATGTAGTCACAAACGTCTCATCCATTTCTTGAAAGTTATCATTGAATTCAAAATTGGCATGGGGCAAAATTTTCTTACATATATAAAAGATAATATTTGTGGTCCTTATCATAATCGTATAGAAAAAGTTCTCGACTTGATAAAATATTCAAATTGTTCCCTTTTATTCCGGGGATAGTTTGCTTTTTTTATTTATGAACAAAAGTTATACGAGTGAAAAAAAGGGAATTATTCTAATCCAAAAAGTTTTACTTCAATCATCAAATTTAAAAGAGGTTTACGTTGATATTTCTACAAAGTGTTGAAAATGGGCTCGGAATATTGAACGTCGATAAATTTTCAGTTTTTGTTTTCCTCACTCGATTATTTTATCGAAAAGTAATATTTTACTTTTTAGGCTTTAACCAAATGTCACGGCTGATAAACTGAACATTTACTCATTTCTATTTTTTTTTTTTTTTTTGATCATAAAACAATAATTTCACAAGTCAAATATAGATAAAAATCTCCCTCAACTTATCAAACTTCACAATGATGTAAAAATATATTTTTTTAAATATATCGCATTGATAATTTTGTAACAATTGGTGTTTCTAGTTGTTATGTCTATACCTATTGTAGATAAAATATAACAATAATTTTTAGATTATAAAGCGTGATATTCAAACAATTAAATTTTATAACAAAAGAAATGAAGTCAATAATATAAATGATTATAATGTTACAAAAGCAGCATTAATAACTCTTTTTAAATTGACTTAAATCGTTATCAAAATAAACGACTCATATTAAACAAATAATACTGCCAGTTAGTTTCAATTAATAGTAGATTATCAGTTACAAAGACGTCTTCAATAACGGCATTAATGTTAATTGAATCACTTTAAGAACAAATTAATTACATTAAGCCTCATTTTATAAGGCTCAACTATAATTACAATGAATTTGTATCTAACGACATTTTGGAATTAACGCCACTTTATTTCGTATGAACTACGTAAATCTTATAAAATGTCTTCACATTTATTTCGATACTCAAAATTCGGGATTCGTTCAAATATACTGTAACGTTTTTACGGGTTCGTTGGTTTGTGTATAATGACTACAAATTTATTTTAAACAATTGTTTATTTATTTATCTAAGACTTATACACTACAACAATGTTCACTGTCAACAATAGTTACAGTACTGTTTATATTTCACTATATACACAATGTACACTTTATTAACAATGTTCAGAATTTATATAACACCGTTCACTTTTAACACTGAGCACTTCGATGAATTTATTTGAATACACACTCGGTAGTTTATTTTATACTCGTCGAACATTTATTTGAATACTCTTCGACATTTATTTGAATACTGAACTGTTGGCTCATCTTTCGGACTATTTATAGTAAGCGATCACCCGTTTCTAGATTTTTCTATTGGTAATCTTAGCGCCTGTCTTTCTCTCCTCCATTGGTATACCAATGGAGAGAATTCTAGAACACTCGTTCTTCGTCTCATTCTTTGTAATGTTAATCCTTTGGTCATAAAACCGCTTCAGGGGGTCCATCCTTTTGTGCAATTTTTATCACTGGTGATTGTTAAACCCGCCCTCGGGCGCCAGACACAAATGGGTGTCTTGGATTTGTGACAATACTTATGCTTTCAAAAATTTCAGCCGCTGTTGGTGTTTTTTGGAGGATTTTTGTTGCCCTATTTACTATTATATGCATGTCAATATGAATTTATATTTAAAGAAATCAAAAATCAAAAAAAATTTAATTATACTTTCTTCGACAATGATATCATTGTTAGAAAAAAAGAAGAATCCCTAGATTAAGGATCTACAGAAACTTCCCGTATTTAAGAGAGTCGTAATATGATCTCACAATTAGATGTTAAGGCGACTTAAAACACAAAAAAAAAATTGTAAAATTGAGAAAAAAACTTGGTAAAATTAAGTATTATAAAACCTTGTCTTAAATTAAAATATTAAGCAAATAATGTCTTCTTAGAAAAAAATCCAACGTATTTACACAAGAAATACATATTTTGAAAAATCTCACGTGTGATTCATAAACGGGGGAGGAGTTTGTACAATTGGCAAAAAGGTCCCACGTAATTAATATGGGGTTATATCAGTTGATCTCTTCTTCATAAGATTTATGACCTAAGATCAGTTGATTGCCAGAAATTTTCTGTGTTTAGACAGTCGTGATATGCCTTAGAAGTAAAAATGACTTAAAACACCAATAAAAATGTTTAAAAGGCTCTCTTTTAAATCCAAAATTTCAATGTTTTATACCACATGATTTTTGATCAATGCCAAAAAAGTTTTAAGAATGCTTTCTCATATATAACACATATAAACCATTTTTAAACATTCTTTCATCACGGTTGGCAGGATAAGTAGAAAACGTATCAAAAATTGTTTACATGATGCATTGTTGCGACTTAACAATTTTGTTGAGTAATACATAACATTATTTACAAACTTTTTTATGATCTATCAATATCGAAACCTCATTCAAGGCTTACATTTTTATCTTTGTGAAGTTCACGAACGAGCAACGTTTGGAAATCGTTAAAATTTACTATCGAAATTCTGAGTCTATGGAGCTACCTAAAAAGTGCTTACTTCAAATTTTGGTCGCAATGATCAGCCTATCAAACAAGCTGTGCGTGCGACGGTGAGTTTTAAATCAATTCATTTACTATTGAATGTTCCTGTGTCAGTGGGACAACGCACCCGGTCTAAGTACTGAAAATATTGCAGCCGTAACAGCTTCAGTTCAAAATGAACGAAAAAAGTCAATTCCACGCCGCTCATAAGAATTGGGAATATCTCAGTCCACATTATGGAGAATTTTGCGTAAAGCTTTCCAGCTACACACTGGATTATTTAAACCAAAAAAAACCTTTTCGATTTTATTCTGCAAAAGTTTGATGAAAATCATCATCGAAAAATCATCTTTAACGATTAAGCACATCCACAAAAACATCCATTACATCCACAAAAAGTGAGCGTGTGAGGTAGATTTCAGACCGCTGGTGGAGGAGAGCCGTATTTTTTCGTCGATGAAGATAACTATCACGTTACGGTCAATGGAGTTCGCCATCGTGTCATGTTAAGAAGACTATTTTTGACCAAAATTGGATAGATTTAATATCAGCAATATGTGGTTCCAACAAGATGGTACCACAAGCAAACAGCTGGTCAAGCAATTAATTTATTGAAAGGAAACTTTGGTAATCGTTTAAATTCCGAGAAATGGTCCAGTCAAATGGCCACCTCGCTCGTGCGATTTGACGCCTTTGGATTTTTTTCTTATAGGGTTACCTTAAGTTGAAGGTTTATGCCAATAATCCAACAACTTAAGAGGAGTTCAGAAACATTATCGAACGCGAAATTGCCAACCAAAATTCCAGCTGAAATATAAGAAAAAGTGATTAAAAATTGGATCCATATAATTGATCGCTGCCGTCGATCTCTTGGTTGAATGGTATGAATATGAACAACCTTGAATTCCATTCATAATTGTAATACGTATTCTATATCTGGGATAAATTTCAGCCCGACATGTTAATTATTCAGTGTGTTATTTAAATACAAATTTGTTTTGACCTTATTGAAAATCCCATTATTAATTATATATTTAACAAAATTTCTCTTCATGTTGGCATTTTTTATATCATAACATATACCTAGGTAATTTTACATAGTGGGTGTAATACGATATAAGGTCGGAATTCAGTTTATATATATAACACAACAGAATTTCTTTTTTATCATACTACTTATAACGAAAAGACTGCATAGCAAGTTTTTGTGTAGAAAGTAGCTACTAACGAGGTATGATTAATAAGTATATTAAAATTAACACGTTAAACGTAAATTATTTTTTGACTTTGAAAAATTACCATGCTATAAATTCTTAATAAAAAGTTGCTAATTTTTTTTTTGCACAATTTACGAAGATTGTACTTTTCTATGCTCATTTTATTTTTCGATGAGGTCATTCAATAATAATTATCACTATCTTTGGTTGTAAAGAATTTGACCCTTTCTTTACATTTATATTTTTAAAAGAATTCATATCTATAATTAAAAGTCTTTAAAAATAATTAATAAGTTAAAATATTTTTAACATTTGTTATAATTACATTTTCCCATCAAATGTCTTAATTTAACTACGCAACAACACGTTTAATTTTAATTAATATTCAATTGTTTATTTATAAGTAAAACATTTTTAAAAACTTTCATCATTTAAGCTGACTTACAGTTATTCGTAAAATTTGTTGTTGTTCGTTTCAAAACCTTACTTTTGTGTCGTCTTGAAAATAAAGTCAAAACGTTTGTTGTGCTTTTTACTGTAGCTATTATTTATAAAATTCAACACCACAATTTTATGCTACAACATGGTTATTTGAATCTTTGCTTCTAAAGATCAATAAAAAAACTGAAATTTAAAACTAAAACTACAATTAAGGTTAATATTAATTTACAATGTCAACTGTTATAAATAATTTATCTTATGTTTCATAAATTTATCAAATAGAAGTCAAATTATTGAAAATTGTTTGTGATTCGAAAGACAAACTTTCTTTTTAGGAACTAAATAAAACATAAGATATTGTTTTTATTAAAAAAAAGTAATGGTTTAGGCTGTTGGTAGGCTTAAATTGGAATCACTCACCGAAGGGTATAAACAACGAACCCCTGTAGTCTTGTGTTTTGCTTGGCGGCTTTGATAGATAGTATACGTGCATATATGCGTATATATACGATACGTGCCCAGTGGCGGTTCGTGCGAATTTGTGATGGTAGGACTGCGATTTCTTGAAACAATTTTATCAATGAATGTATTTGTATTTGCATACACTATTGCTATAAAATATTTAATTTTTTTAAGTTGAAATTCCATTCTACCATCTTTTTGTTTAATACATTTATTGATAATTTTGCAATTAAAATAATCTATGTTTGGTTTCATATAATACAAGTAAGCGATGTTCTATAAATAATTCTTATTACGCAACTAGTTGTCGTTTTGTCAAAAAATTGTTTTCTATAGCGATGAAGGTATAAGTAGGAAGAAAGTCGATAGTTCGACATGGTTGTTTTATATTTGTTTTCTGTAAACGACATTCTGGAGAATGAGCGCTCAACTTGACAGCTGGTGATGTTAAATTAATCTTTGAGACGTTATAATAATTTGGGAAAACATCAACCAGTTTCTCTTCATAAAATAACATAAACATTTCAGTTTTTATTTTAGAGTTTTTTCTTAATAATATCGTCTATTGCTTGCAATAGAGTTTGGTGTTTTTTGAATTAACGGAGCCCTAGGCTTCACCTTTATAAGTCTTTAAGTAGATCTGTCTCTGAACGAAAGTGAACAATCAAAAATTCAAATATGTTCTTGTTTTTGTTTATGATTCGAGTGAAATTTATATCCATCTTTGTTCAACTTGTTAATTAAATAGATACCTAGGGCTGTTAGTTTTGCAGCCCAAAGTTCACTTTATTTCTTTCGTAACTCCCACTACATTTTGTCGGTTGGAAACATCAATAGTAAATGTTTCAATTCAAGCTCAGTAGTCTGCGTAAATTGCAGCCCGTTAAAGCAAAAAAAAAATAATAATAATAAATAATATAAGAGTAATAAGCTATTTTGATTTAATCAAGCACTACAATATATCTCATATTGTTCAATTTATGTTGTAGTAGTTACCTGTAATAAAATTATTATAGATCATAAACGAATAAATATTTAAAGAAACATTATCCACTTATACTGGAAGGGCAGAAGGCTTGCAGTCCTTATGGACGAGCTGCCACTGTACATACCTAATATACTCACTTATCCACATACGTATTACGGTATTCAGTTACGTTCGACAGCGTATTTCTTTCGACTTTTATTGTCCCCTTTATTGAAAGCCTCGCCTTATGCATTTGTATCGTAAAGATCAATTTTTACTCAATAGTTTTTTTCTAAATATAAGAAAAATATCACATTCTTGAAGCTAGCCTAAGCCCATAAAAATGTTATCAAAGATATTTTAGTCCAATTTAGACTCAGAAAATTAAAGAGAGTTAATTAAAAATCTTTAAATTTTAAATACCACTAAAATTGTAACTTTGAATATGTTTTTCTCAAGACTCAATTTTTGTCAAAAATTTCTTGACGTTTTAGTTTTAGTATTTTTTTTCGTCAATCAATTATTACATATTAGTTTTTAGAAAATATAACTTTTACTTTTCTTCAATAATAGTCATTATCAAGCACGTTTAATCGTCTTAAAACCACCGTTTTAGATTATATACTTCGATAAATATATTTGGTACAATGATGGATCGTTTTAGTTCGATAGAAAAGTTTCCAGTTTTATTTTATTGTTCACAAAAATCTCAATTGAGGACTCAACTCTATCAGCATTCCATTGACTCAATCTAGAGTCGTTTAGATAATATATTTTTGTTCAGACAGTTCCAATCGTATTTAAATAAATGGTTTTCACAAAGCAAAAAAAATGTTTCCACTTTAAATTTCTTTTTCACAAACCTTTGATCAATTTTATAATATTCGTTAAACAAAAAAATCCAATATTAAATTAATCTTGACAAGTTTATTTTTTTTAACTACTATCGTGTTTTAAAGGGTTTTTTTTGTTATTACAAATTGGTTGAAATGAGGGCAACCGTAACTCTTAACGTGTGAGTGTATTTTCCACACGTAATGTACGAATAATTTTCGTCGAGTGGAGATATATTTTTGTTTTTGTTGAAGGAAAACTTTACAATGGGCTACATTTTCGCTCCATGTATTAGTTCTCTGAAAGTTCTCAGTCCAAGAATTGTCCGAAAAGTAAAGGAATTGTTTACGTGATCGATGTGACTAATCTCTTTTCAATATCAGATAAAAACTGAGAAAGTTCGAGTTCAATACATCCTTTCTACGAACAGATGAAGAAAACCTGTGAAAAAAAGTGTTAGTTGCACGTCATTTACTTTTAACAAAAAATCTCTCATTTTCTGAAAGAGAAAATTAGGTTTATTTATTATAGCATATTTACTACAGCATATTTCAATCAAATGCCTCGTACTTTTGTTTTTAAACGCTGTCGAAATGTTTGTTAAGAATTGATAAAATTTTTTTAATTATTTTAGGAAACTATTTTCAAATAAATAATACTAAAGCATAAGTAAAGTTTCAATGAATAATAAAATCTTATAAAAATCATTTATTATGTAGGCTGAAGTGTAAATAAATTTTCAAAAAGATTCAAAACCATGACAGAAGAAAGTTATAGAAAACAAAAATTATTAAGCTTATTCGAAAATATAAAGAAACACTTTATAACCCTTTTATAAAAAAAAATAAACAATCAATAAATCTAAGTATTACATTTGTTCGAATGAAATAGTTTGAAAATAATTTGTAAGAGGAAATTGATTTTTTTTTTTGAAAACCGGTATCAGGTTTTCAATATCAATCTCTTAAATGTTTATTTTATCGACAATGTATTTTATTTTGTAATTTGTATTTTACCATATCATCCATTTTATGATCACATTTTCAATTCGTTTTATTAGACATTTATGTAATATTTAAATTATTTTCACATCACCGTTTTTCTGTTTTATTACGCTGTTTTAGTTCATTTAATGAAAATTATATTTTACGTAGTGCTCGACTATATTCTACCTTTCATTATGAAAAAGTAGCTGCAACACAATTCAAAGAAAATATTTTAATGTACTGTGCAATTACATAAAACAAAGTGATATGAAAATTTCAAATAGATATAAATTTACAATATTATACAAACAATTATGTATACGATATCCTAATTGTCGCAACATTTATACATCTATCTATATTGTTTATAATTGTTTGATATTTCTGTCACACAATGATACAATTTCATCATTATAATCAGCACTCATCAACAATACAGAAATATAAACTATTACGATGAAGTGGCGCCGACATGATGGAGGCTTTCACAGAGACTTTGTAAATGGAAAATTTAACTAGGCGTTTGAAATATCAGACCATGTCTTCTCGTAGAAAACCTCATTTTCAATGCATTACGACGACGCTTTGATAAATGCTCAGTTGGAACATGTTATACAGAGGTTCGTATAAATAAATATGTATGCCAGTTTATTTCAATTATTTGAACAGAAAAAAGAAGAAAAGTAATGAACGCAAGGAACACAGGCAAACGGATAGTTTTAAATGTAACAATTTTAAACGTAGTTTACGAAGGATAATTTAATATTCTTTAATGATACTATTTAAAAAGTTAGTTTTTCACTAAGATATTCTGGTACAAAAGTTTACTTAGTACTGAGAATTGATCTTATAAACAGAGAAACATTTAATAAATAGCTTCATTGAAATAATCTTATTTGCTCATAATTCTTTCAAAGACTGCGATGAAATGTCTAGACTTATAAAAACTAATATAAACAATGAAACAATGAATTTAATTGACGAAAAATATCTTAAAAATGTTATCTTTTAATTTAAATCTTTGTCGGCAAAAAAAGGAAAAGGAAGTTGAGCTACAATTAGTTTTTGTCGTTATTCTCTTAATTTTCTTAAAATTTACCATAGTATTTGTTTAAATTTTATAGCGAATCATTATTAAGATCTTTAAATTTTATACAAATTGGTTCGCTTTATACGTTGGTAAAACCTTTAGAACAAATACTGATTTTATTTGATAAAAAATAAATTTTTACTTGAATTCATTTTTCCACATTCAATGTTTTTATTGAGGAAAAAAATAAAATCATTTCCCACAAGTATTTAACGTAAGAATATGAACATAAATGTGAATAAAGTTGAAAAATTAAACATTAAACAAAATCTATTTTATTCAAATATTGAAACAATTTAAATTATGTATACTATGTAGACATTATAAAATGTTATAGATATCGATGCTAAAAGCACTTTACGACGTGGGAAATGAGTGCTGTATCTAGAAACACTAAAAAGGGGAATTTTTAAAAGCAGCAAAAATGTGTATATGTTACTGTGAAAGACCGAAATCCGGTGAATGTCGAGATACACCGGTGAATGTTAACATTCACATAGTCGCTTGGTGTATGTCCGAAAGATTTGCTAAATAACAATATTTCTGACTTACACCGGTAAATGTCGACATTCACCATGCTCTCTTGGTGAATGTTGAACATGTCGTACATTTATAATTTTTTCTCCGTAATTAAGTCGTTATAAAACGTCACCAGGATAACGTAACTTTTTTGCCTCCTTTCTGAGAGGAGTGACCAAGAGTTTGCTACCCACAGTACATTCTAAATGAGAAAACAAATATGTAGTTGTAAAAAAAAAACTTAATTATGTGATTCTAATCTTATTTATTGCAACAACTTAAACTATTAAGACACTTTGAATTGCACAAGAGTCCTTTGCTTTTACAACTGCATTTATTTGTAGAACACTTCCTTTTGCAAGGACAACGTGCATATCCTTGCCCCCCGCTTCTTGAGTTAGCTGCAGCTGCTTCTCTCAGCGACATTTCTTGCAAAGAAATCTCATCTATGGAAAGTAACTTTTCTTTACAAATTACGAACTGATTACGTGTGTAAAGCTGCTTGAGGGTACCATTTTTATTTGCCAGTTTATAGAAGTTGGAGTCTTCTATTCCAATAACAACCGCTAACACATTTCGGCTATCTGTACGACCACGGTCGACATCAAGGACTTGTATTCGTACAGTATCACCAATTTGAGCAGGAGGAAATTTTTTTTCAGTCAGAACTTGATGTGAAGTCGTTGTAGATTGCAAGTCCTCTTCAATATTTTTCTTCGGATTATAGTTTTCAGTATGACTACCGCTCAATTTTTTTTCAGAAGTATTAACAGTTTCTTCAAGCTGTTCTTTGGTTTTAAAAGTATTGGTTATTTTTTCGAGTTGTTTTTCGGTTTCAATATTTGCGATTTGTTCGCTAAGAAAAAATGACGATGCTATGCCTCTTTTTGCTTTAATGCCAAACATGGCTTCATAAGGACTTTGGCGTATTCCTTCGTGATATGTAGTGTTCTTGGCAAATTGAACAAAGGGTAAACCATCTGACCATTTATTTGTATCGTTATCGTCCATCCATGCAGTTAACATATTTTGTACATCCTGGTTGTCCTCTCGTTTACTCTTAATTAATGTATTTAACTTTTCAAGAAAAAGATCACGGTTTACTGTAGTATCCATTGGGTATAAATTAGGGTATCAACAAAAAATATGCAAACGTCGCTCGTATCAGCAAAACTTACATAAGACTGATAAAGCTGATTGACTTCCAGCAAAACAAAGGATTTGGCGGGAGAGAGCCAGTCGCTTCCTTAATGGCTCTTCCCTTTTGAACCTTCACCAGAGCGTATCTGTGATTGTCGACATACACCGGTGAGGGTTCGAATGTATAACAATGTAATGAAATATTTGATCTTTCACCAACGTATTTGGCGTATGTTGACATTCACCGGTGAAAGTCGACATTCTCCAATTTCGGTCTTTCACAGTAACATATATACTATATACTTTTACTATCATTATATATCAAACTTAAATAAAAAAAACTAATAAATCCATGCAAACATTTTACTCGAGTATTAGTCAAGAAGAAATTGAATTTTCTCTCTCAAAAAAAAAATATGAATTGAAGTTCATAAACGATTAAATTAGTTTCTAAAGTTGAAAACACGAGAAAAAAATATTGATTTTGCTTCTGTTAGCTTAAAGGAGGTATTTTTGTGCTTTAAATACCTACGGTTCTTAACTAGCCGCTTTAATACCTACACGTTTGTCTTTTAATAATTTCAAAACAATAATTTTCCGGGTATAGTTATTTAATGATATTTTATTTTCTGTCATTTAGTTTCCTTAATTATCAAGTTAAAACGTAAAAAATTACAAAGGTTTGTGTAAAAAACGGAGTAAACCTAGTTTTGTAATTTTAACTTATATAATAAAATATACATTATGAAGATTGTAGATAATTTACACGTGGAAAGGCTTGTTCACATGAGTAATTTCTAAGAACCAATGCACTATTTTCTCAAGTGTTCATTGTTCAATTTTCCGGTGACTAACTAAATAATTATAAAAGTAAGAACTTAAGGCAGTGTTTTAAAATTTTTTTGCTAGTCCATACTTATTTTGACTAAAAAATAAAAATTCACCGGTCAAGTTGAGCGTTCGATCTATACTTGAGCAAAACCTAAGCTCCCAAAGAAACCAGTTTTTAATCTGTTTTTAGCCATTTTAACCATTTTTAATCTAAACTGACCGTAATTGAAACTTAAATTTAGCTCTTTGTCTTTTTAATTTTTTTTTATTTTATACTTTGTTTCGCCATAAAAAGTGAAATAAATATCTATTTTAGGGGTTAAGTTATTTTATATTTAATTTTTAATAAATTACCTAAGTTCCTACGTTATTGAGATTTCAGTTTCATTTACAATGAAAAATGTCACTTACAAAGTCCCACTGAAGTATTTAATTTTTATATATAAAAGAGTAAACTGATTACCGGACACGTCGGAGGCCATACCATTGAAGATTTTTTTTTTAATTGTTGTTTATTTATAGGAATTGGACCCGTAAGATCTCTAGCCTAAAATATTACTTCTCTCAACTTACTTATCCCTTATTCCTTTGACCAATGCCTTGAGAGAAGAGGTTTTACATTGTTATAGTAATTAGGATTAGTAATTAAAAATTTATTATTATCAATCATAATATAAATGTAAGAAATTGTTTTTGTAGTTTCTTAAATTGCTCATTTAAGAAATTTCAAGAAAATCTTCCCAGAATCCAGATAAGGACCATCCATAAATTACTTCACACGTTAAGGGGGAGTGAGGGGTCGGTGCAGTGTGACAAGGGGGTAGAAGGGGTCCTAAATTTCGTTACGTCACATTTCTAAATCTATTTAAAAAAAAATGTGTTAAGTAAAACACGAACTTTGAACTATTAACGAAATCTCAAGAACATTTGCAACACTATCTGTAGAAACATAAGGTTCAAATTGTTTTGTCGACTCCTTGCTCTACTACACTAAGAAAAAAAATTTCTTCTCACTACTGAATTTCATACGCCATTACGCTAACAAAATGATTTGATGGTCGTTTCGATAGCCCATTGCCAATCAAATATTAAATATTTAGATTTAATTGTCCGAAGAAAATGTTTTTTTCCCGGTGTAGTATTACGCGCCGATACTATTGCCCTTTGATAAATTCCGCTAAATGCTGCACCGTGCCTAGCGGTGATATTGTTTTTATTTCATTAGACAATTAACTTTCAAGATGAGCAAGTTTTATCATTAATTAATATAATTATTTGTTTTTTTTTTGTTTATTTCTTGAAATGTTTGATTTTATGTTAATTTTATTAAAAAAATCATTTAAATTGAAATAAAACAAATTTTGGAACTGCTGTTTTAATTCAATAATTATTTGTAGATGTAAAATTGTGAAATATGTGACGTCATACTAAGGAGGGGTGGGTCTCACAAATGTGACCAGCTGTGACAAAGACGGGGGAGGGGGTCAAAAATCATTAATTTCGTGTGACGTAATTTATGGATGGCTCCATATGGTCTCACTGATATTTATTAATATTTTTTAAAAAACTAATTGTCCTTCTCATTATAACGCACTTCATATATTTTGTTGAGGATGGGGGATATAAAAAGCAATTTTTTATTATATTATAAAAAAGATTTTTTTACAAATAGAAAGAGTTTCCTACTATTGTTTTTTAACTTCCTTTTTTCTATATAACCAACTGTGATTGCCTTTTTTACATACGAAAGATTACCATTATCGTTTCATTTTTGTTAAAAAGTTTTCAATAGTTTTACTGTTTTTTTTTTGCAGTAAGATGATTTAAGTGGTTTCTCTTTTCAAAGGTAAAGCATAATTTTAAGAATATGTTTTTCATTTTTCGCAAATTTTACCACAACGAAATCACGAGTAGCTACTTGATATGCATTGTATTTATCAAGAATTCACTTAAAATTTGTATAATAGTTTTAAGTATAATATAACAATTGAGTATTTTACAAAAAATAATGATTACGATAAGACCGTGAAGAAGTTCATCATACTTAAAATATTTTAAGTAGGTACTTTTTTTAAAAAATAATTATTTATCATTTCAATCTTTTCAGTATTATTTTAAGATATTCACGAAAGAGAGGAAAATATAATTTAATACGAAAAAATTGAATTACTTAATAAAGTCAAAGCGACGATTGATTATTGTCGGTTAGTCAAACAAAAAACTTTTCTTATTAGCAATCTCTCGCATTAACGTAGACAAACACGCTTTTAAACTTTATATGGATTGAGCTTTGTACGCAAAAGATTATTAGAAAATCACATCACATCCTATTATTTTTCATAATGATCGCCAGCTGGTTTGATTTTTGAAAATTTGTTCACTTCGAGACATATAAATTTGTTCAAACAGACGGCATACACCTTCTTACACCTGTCACGTGTTCAGTGTTCAGATTTTTACTGATAATATTAAAATCAAATTTTGATATCGAAGAATGAAGGAGTACAAATAATGCAGCAGACTTTAAATAAATTTGATTAAAAATTCAACTGTTAAGGGTTTCGATATTTTTGTAATTATTTCTACAATTTATTATACAACACGATAAGTTCTCAGGGTAGATACCTACATTTCTTGATAAAATGTACCCATAGTTTTAATATATTTTATATCTTTTTGTCTGTTTTTATCCACAACAAATACTTAAAGGTGCTACTTCGCTTTTTTAATTGTTTTTGTACTTCTTATTGTTTTTTTTTCTCCGTAGTACCTTGATTTTACTTAGAACGTTGTCGGTATATTTTCTGTAGTAAAGGTTGAAAGTAGATGCTCTCTATGGTTAATGAGACCTTTTCTATGCATTTCCGGCTTGTATTATATCTTTGACGGGAATTTCCTAGAGTAGTTCATTATAAAATGCGTTGTCTATTTTAATTAAATATGAAACATGAATAATTTTTACTATTTATATATTTTCTTGTTTTCAGGATCTCAAATGTTAAAAGTAATTTTTGCAGAAAATGCGTCGTTTAAAGAAGGTATGTTATTTTTATTCTAGATATAACTAACACGTAAAATATCAATAAAATAAACGAAGTCAAAATAAAAGTTTTTTATGTTTTATTTTAAAACATCTTCAAAAGAATGTTATATGCTTTTATCAACACATTCTTATTGAATTTTAAATTTTGATAGTAAAAAATAAATCTGCATTTTTCTATTAAAAAAATATTTTATCTTTTTCTTTGCATTGCACTAAGCATATGGAATATACGAAAATAAGAAAACAAGTTCTGTGTCAATTCTTGTCGATGTTAACTTTGAATATTAGAATATATTTCAAGTGTATGTAGCATGTACGCCATTTGTAGCTCAAAAAAAGGAAAAAAATACGAATAAAACTCGAGAAAATGTGAATATAAAAGTGCTGTCTAACTTTTTTTATATTTATTATAAAAATAAGAGAACGATTTAACAGATTTGAAGATTTTCTTGATGTTGCTACTGTATTTTACATGGAATATATATAAATAAAAATCGAAGAAAAAATGAGAAAAGTTATTTAATATATTTCTTGTAAGTTATTGTACCTTAAAAACCTGTATACTGTATATCTTTAATATACGAGTGTATATTTTATATTTTATACTCATTTTAGATTCGTAAGTCAGATTTTATTTCATTTTAAATATTAAATTAGATTAAAATTCGAAAAAAACTTGTAGGTTTGAATTTTATTTGTTTTGAAGTTAATTGATATAAAATAATAATTTTCAATAGTAAACGTACGTTTTATTTATAAATCTCGGTTTTTAATGACTATCTTTAGTTTACTGATGTATTGATGTTCCTTCCAACCTTGTAGGACATTTTTCTTTTTATTTCACTCGTTCACAATAACATTCCAGTTCTTCTACGTTCATCTTTTGATACAATGATCTCTGAAAGAGAATTTGATCACAGAACATTTTCACGAATTTATCAACAAGGAAAACACTGAATGTATTTTGTTTATAATTACAAAAAATATATAAACATGAAAACATTGAAAGATCAAAAGCAACATGAGTTAAGAATATTTATTCACAGAAAATGGATACATTTTCATTTATTTAATGGAATTATACTTAAAAATCATATATAATATTTTTGTCAATAACCCTAAGTTATATGTTGTAAATTCGTTTATGTGTGTACTTAAATAATTTTTATTATATAAATAAATAAAAAAGTAAAAAATACTTATTTTATATATATGTAAGTAGCCATATAGCCTCGATAGCTAAGCGCTTTTATCTAAATAAAAAAATGTATTTTACTACACCTTCAAAATAATTATAATGCTTTAGCGACAATATCGCCCCTACTTGTAACTCTTCTCACATACAGGCTTTGCACTCCAAATTGAATACTTTTTAAATCAAATTGGATATGTTACTCATTTGTTGTTTGTTATAAATAGCCGTGTAAATAGCATTTAAAGGTTACTGATGAAATGTATTGTAGAACAAAAATTTAAACATGTTATTTCAATTTGTAAATATTCTTGTACGGTAGCTGCTGGTTATTTCATGACATATTCATAAAATATTTATAACAACTATACTAGTAGAAATGACAGTGGAAATAGAATGATTTAGGTATTACATCTTTCAAAATAAAAAATAGTTTTTTGGATAGTAGAAAATTTAATTTTTAAAAAACCTCTTTGAAAGGATTTATTATTAATACATATGGTAGTAAAAAAATTTTCTAAGGCTTGTTTGTTCAATAAGCTCACTAACGTCTTGCGTATGATGAATGCTTGAGCTGTTTGTATAAATTTTAATAATACTAATTTTCAGGTCTTAATAGTTTAATATTTTAAGCAATTATAAGGTGAAAACACTAGTTTTATATTTTAATAATTTATTTTATTTTTGCACTACGTTTCGTCGGTGTTATTCCGACTTCATCAGGTATCTTGAAAATTGTAATACCAAATATAATAAAAATATAATTTGATTATAAATTTATATTTTTAATTAAATTTATATAAATTTATATTCAAATCATATTTTTATTATATTTGGTATAACAATTTTCAAGATACCTGAAGAAGTCGGAATAACACCGAGGAAACCTAGTGCAAAAATAAAATAAATTATTAAAATATAAAACTGGTCTTTTCACCTGACAATTGCCTAAAAAATAAAATATATTTTTTTATACTATTTTATAAAATAAAATTAAGTGTCCAATGTAATTTGTAAAAATGTTCAATTTGAAGTATAATCATCCAGTAGCTGCTTTGTAAAGAGATTCACTACTAGACTTTATTAACTTGATTCTTAAGCTCATTTACTAAAGATTTTTTAAAAATTAAGTAATACTCAAATGAAATGTTAACATTACATATAAAGCCAAGCCAAGCATAGAATCTGAATTGAAGCTCAATTAATTGCACAAAATTTCTAATAACTTGACTTGATTAATCTCTAGCTCTGCAGATACAGACAATTATTTTCATTTTTGCAATTTTAATTAGAATTAGCTACAAAAAATTTCAGTTTCACTGTTAATTATTTCGACGTCTTACCTCCATTTAATATTACTTTTGATTTATTTTCACTTATTCGTAACCTTTTTGATTCTATTCGTGAATTTACTAAAATCCATGTTATCTCAAATGGTTGATAGTAAATTATTGCTTAAATACCAATATTTAAAAATGTTGAGAATAAAAGTTTAACAATATAAAAGTATTCAAAAAGGAATTATTAAATCAGAAACATTTTAAGACCATTTTCAATCAGTGAAAGTTTTACCTATTCACAATCTTAATATCTCTTCTTGTTATGCAAATTCATAGCAACTAGTGCAAGGAATAAATGTTGAATGACGTTTACATTGTACTGTACACCTATTCATGTTTCGTGCTAATCCTTTGGGACACTCTCTTTGAGTAACAGTACATATGTACCTTGAATCCTATACATGGTTACGCACAATTTAACGTAGCTGTAGCTTAAAATATCAACCAAAGAAAAGGGATATGGTTTCGTTCGTCCCTTGAGATCATCAAGTTTTGTTATGTTATTTGATAAGAAAGACAATATTTTATTTAAATTAACAACAGATGCGCACACAAAAAAATTCAAAATTAATGTATTAAAAGGTAATAAATTTTAATTTGGCAAATCTAACTTTTATATCTGATTTAAAAATTAAATAACGCCAAATTTTCACAATGTCCTAAGTTGGAAAGTTGAAAAGTTTATCAATGGTTTTTTCTTGTAAGATTTGCTTGGAATAAATATTAACTGCGACTATAACGTGTTAAATCTGCTATTGGCCTCTCACTCTAAAGCTTTAAAGAAGAAATCGATTTATAAACTTCAAATAAATTTCCATTATCAAATATTACGGGCTAACCACACTCTTTGTGGCGTTTTATAGTCTTTATGAATATTTAGTATACACAAGAGATTGGGTCAAATTATCCTCGTGGCTCGTATTTGAAAGCATAAAAAATTGGTTAAAATTTTTTTTTCTTTTAAATAAAGATGAACATTAATTATTATTTTAAAATTTTCGCATAAATCCCCCCCGCCCAAAAAAAAACAATTATACGCATCTCCCTTTATTTTTAATTGTATAAACGCTTAAATTAACTTTTCTTTTAAATTTTAAAAATTTTCACACCTACATACATCAAAAATTAATCTTATATTTTTTTGTTTGATAAAAGTTAAATTAAAGAAACATACTTTTACGAAATGAAAATTAAACAAAAGTTTTTCTTGAGCCGTTGTCTTAATTATTCGAATTTCTAAGAGTGAAATAATCATCAGTTAAAAGAAAAGTAAAACAAAAGTAATTACAAAGTATAAAATTTGTATTAGCTAAATAAAAATTAAATTTATCCCAAAGTTTTAGCAAGCATAGAAACAAGCAGTAGAATGATTTTTAAAAAACATTATTTCTGTGTTGACATTTTAATTTTCTTCTTCCGACTTTTCCACCGAGTCAATTAATCTGATAAATTTATTTTAGCAATCAATTATTATTTGACGGTTTTCTTGAAAGTATGTATTTAGAAATATAAAAGCGTTTCGTTCTTAGAAAACGTGCATATAATATAAATGAGTTTTTAATCGTGAACAGAAGAAAATGCTAATGTTTTGTATTAAGTGAATTGCTTGACTTTTTGCTGATGTCACATTTTTAAAATATTAAATTATTGTTATAATTTTGCCTTAAATCTTGCCTTGCTTAATTGAACACGAATTATATTTATTGAGAAAAACATTTTATCATACTTAGGTATAAATTTAAATTTTTAAGAAATAAAATTAAAATTTAACTTGACTACGTGTTTTTAGTTCATAAAATATATAGGTATATTATAAAGTGATCTATAAAATTGTTGTAAAGTCATAAGAAGTTTATAAATAACAAATAGTTTTAACTTTTACTTAAAGGAGGATTTGATATTAATTATAAAACGTTTAATGTTAAGTATCGAATAAGTATTATTATCAATAGTATTAGGTACCTTACCATTAAATAGCATAAAAAATGTATACATACATATCTATGTACTGTAGGTATACAAAGTTTCAAGTTGAGATTTCTTTATTTTCTTCTCTCAATAAAAGATTTCATTATCATTATCGAATTCTTGCCTTACTACTGCTTTCTATCAAAAATATTTGTAACAAACAAATGCCATTATACTAGATGTATGTTGATTCTGTCACTCAAGAGATTTCTGTTAATGGAATGTAAAAAGCATGATTATTTTACTGTATAGGTATATGTTTTGTAGTATGAATCAGGAGATATTTTCAAAGATGTTTCCTATAAGATTTGATGATGAATAATAAATGAACTATCTCAAACTTTCATAGTATTGTCCAATGTTGATTTATATTTATTCCTGATAATCTTTGCTTGATACAGTGCTTGCAAATTATTCAGTCGTATTACAAATATCAACACTCTACGAATACGTTTCGTTTGCTTAGAACAATACAATTCATACAATCGGCATAATCAACGCAATACTTTACCATTGAAAAATGTTAAACTCATTTTTTATTATTTAATAATATATTTCCAACAGAGTAACAAACGTTTTGCTGCCTGAAATAAAAGCTTGTAACATCGACGACAATTGGTTCCAACAAGATTTCTTGCCACATAACCAACAAAAACAAAACTCTATTGTAAAAGTAACTCTGTGGATAGTTTATTTCATGCTGTGCAGTGAATTGATCGCTTAGACAATTTCTTAAAGTGGTGGGCCGCGGCCCTCTGGAGGGGCGTGGGCTAGCTGCAGGGGAGTCGCAAAGAATCGTAAATGTAACAAATAATTAGCAAATGTATGCATTGACTAGTAAGTATACATTAAAAAAATTTTAAAAAATAGGTGGGTCTTGAGATATTGACTTGCGTTCCAAGGGGGCTCTGACTTCAAAAAGTTTAAGAAGCACTGGCTTAGACTTTAGTTTTAGTAGTATAGGTAGTAATATGTAATAATATGTAGTAATATATAGTTTAGTAATATGTATTATATCTTCGGAGTTACGTTAAGTCTAAAGCATACATGAATAAGCCAACTACGGTTGAATAATTGAAAGCTATAACTATTCGCGTCATTAGCCAAATATTACTCGAAATGCTTAAACGCGTTACTCAAAATTGGAACTCCAAGATAAACCTTATGGCTTGTTAGGTGTTGTTACGACCAGCATTTGATTTATAATTGATTTATATTTTAACTTTTAAAAATAAATATAATGACTGGTTTCTGTGTATGACAATAAAAATTATCCCATCACAAATACACAAATACATCAAAAATACATTAAAATGTTTTAAGATGTTATCTGCAACTAGGGATTCACTACTAGGCTTGTATTATAAGCTACCAGATTTGATTTTCAAGCTCCTTAGTATTAAAGTAAGCTATTTCGCATGCTTGAAATATTTTTTTTTGTCAGCATTACATTATGGTAAAAATTAGGGTTATGGGTAACTTTAGATAATCGAGACAACAACTTAATAAGGGCACATATAGTTTGGAAGATAATTATTGAGACAAAACGTATTGGTTCAACTTGTTTCGATTAATATAAAAATAATATAAAAATACAACGTCTATATGAATAGTGATGTATAAATAACAGTATACATAATATTTTAATGTAAAATGAAAATAAAGTATTTGCAGAGTTTATCGTTTAACTAAATTTCATATTTCATATTTAAATTATTTAATTTTGGCTCTTTTACATCAGTGAATGTTAAAAGGATTCAAATACACAAATGGTAAATTCTTATGTATACAACATGAATTATTTAATCAAGATAAACAAGAAATGCATTTCATTCATCCCTTGAAGTAAAATCATAGTTTTATTTGAATTTAAATCAGTTTTTATTTACTCGGTCTCAAAATATTTACTTTATGTTTCTCATGGAATCTATTATAATAAATCGGTTCAATATACTTCTAATAATGTGCGAATAAATTTATATTTTGTAAATACCCACATAAACTTATTAATCGTTAAAATAATTATCTATAAATAAATTGCTAACTATTATTGATGGTTTGTTGAACCTTAGTTGAATCTTACGCACACGCAAATAAAACATGAAACTAGAGATAAGTTTATTAGTAAAGTATTAGAAGATATTTTCAAATAGATGATTTATATTCAGTTGAGTTTCAAGAATGTTTCATATTAGTTGGTATTTTACTCCTACAAAGAATGCATTTAAAATGTAAGATCTTGCTCGCCTTCAATAACTCGTACACTCTTTTAAAAAAATGAAGTTTTTACATTCTTTTTTACATTACCAATAGCTTTCATGAATATTACATAGTATTGGGCCTGTTATACTAGTTGTTGATGAAGTGATGGATAACCTATCTATACTAATATATAAAATTGAAGAGTTTGTTTGTTTGTTTGTTTGTTTGATTGGTTGAACGGGCTAATCTCAGGAACTACTGGTTCGAATTGAAAAATTCTTTTAATGTTGGATAGCCTAATTATCAGGGGAGGCTTTAGGCTATATAACATCACGCTACGACCAATAGGAGCAGAGCATCGATGGAAAATGTTGCAAAAATCAGGAAAAATTTTTCCTTTTGAGAGCGTTTGTGGCCTGCCCTGCGTAAACGGTTAAAGTTACGCAAAAATTATGTGCAGCAAAATTGTTCCTCTTAAAAAGTTCTACAAAAAAGTCCGCGACGGCATATGTCTATCTTTTACGGTTAGCCCGCTATAACCTTTTTAATGGTTGTTAAGGTTGTTTCAAAAATAATTCATTATTTGCGAAATTGTTTTTAGAAACATAATATTAATTCTTACCCAAATAAATATGACTTTTAATAAAATTTGTTGTGATAATAAATGACAACCTGAGTCATTAAATAGAATTTTTTTTATTAAGGAAAAATGTCTCATTTACCCGGGAAATTGAAAAACGGGTTGGAGAAAAAAATTATGCATAAACTCTATTTTTAGTTGAAAATGGATTTTGGTGATATTTAAGCATGATAAATATGCGAATCATTATCTAAAACACGTTTTATTTCGGAAAAATTTCTCATTTCATCGGGAAAATAGAGAAAAACTGGTTCGAAGAAAAATCATGCTGAAACCAAACATTTTAATAACTCATTTATTAGCTAAGAGTTAAGTAATAACGGTCCTAAATAATAAGGTCCTCAAGGCAAAATCATAATTTTTCTTTTCATACAGTCCACTTTTTATCCAGGAAAAATGTATGTTCCCGTAGGATAGATACGTTTTTGTTTTTCACAGAACAAAAGATTACCATAATTTCTTGCAATATGGTGGTTTAAGAGACAGTGAATGATATGGGTTACTTTTTATGTTAGAATATTGTACGGTTCCCGTAGGATAAAAATGTTCTACTCCCGTGGGATAGATATGTTTTTGTTTTTCACAGAGTAAAAGATAGACATGATTTTTTGCAATATGATAGTTGAGGGATCAGATAATAATATAGATTATTTCATATGCCAGAATAATGCACGGTGCTCAAAGGATAGCATGACAATTGTCTCCTGCGGGAACCGTGTGTTAAAAAAAAGGTCGTGAAATAGATTTTTAAAGTTCGTGAAATAGATCTTTAAAGTTCGTGAAATAGCGTTTTAACACATTTTCTCTTTAGGATTAAAATAAAAATTACAATTTGCACTTGAAGATATGATTTTTTATTTAACATCCGAAAAATAATGAAAATTTTTGAAACGTTGAAATTTCTTTCATTGTTAATTTTTGAATACATATTTAGAATTTAGCGTGTTAAATTACATTTAAAAAATCAACAATTACATTTTTAACTTTTAACATTTTTCAAGACTCCCCACTCTTTAAAATATGTTAGGCCTCCTAAGTGAGCGCTTGCGCTTTTCCTTCTCAATATTTGTGTACTTCTAACTTTTTTTCAGTAGTCAGTACTGAGCTGATTCATAGATCATTAGACATTCAGGCATTCAGCTCCTTGCAATATATTATATCAGATACAGAAGTACAAGTTTAAAATATATTATTTGTTACAACGGTTACAGGCGTTGCAATAATCAAATAACATCTCAATTTTTTTACGTTACTCTTTGTTTAAGTTTCATATAATTTTAAGTTTACATACGTAAATTTTATCAATAAAACACCCCAGTAGTGTTGTGCAGCGTTCCTTTATTATTCCCGTTCCCGTGACATTTTTTACTATAGTTCCACTCTTACTGATCATAGTGTGATGTACCTAAGATAACTCATGAGTCATGTTATACTTTTAACGTTACAGACATACAATGTTTTTCTTGGTTTCGTCCGCGTGGTTTTAAATTAGCATTATAGGTACCAAATTTTATCTCTTCAATGGTTCTTAAGTGATTTGTGGATAAAACAAAGAAAGTTTCAACTCCTTTAGAATTGTGCCATAGGTTCCCCACGTTTAACCCTCTCGCACTCTTATCTGACGCAGACGGAGTTGCGCGGGTCAGCTAGTCTGCTATATATATAACTTATTTTTATGTTTATCTTAACATGCAAGTTTTTTTGTTTTGTTTTATACTATCTGGTTAACACGATCTAGTTTATAAAACAATTTTACATCTCTCTCGCAAACTATCTATCACATGGAATAGCTGTTAAATGTTTATCCTGTGGATAGTTAAAACGGCCTAAGTTTTCAAAATAATAATGGTAAATAATAATAAAATAAAAACCTGTTATTCTATAAGCAACGGTTTTCCATTTTATAGCAATATACTTAATTCAATTAAAATACTACAGCTCATGTCATTTTATTTTAAGGTAAAATGTAGTGAATGATAAATCTTCAAATATTCCTTAAATTTATATTAATTTTTAAATGTTGAAAGTCGAATGTTTTATATGTAAGCCGTACAGTGTACCTATAGCTGGTAATATAAATGGTGAATAATTCACCATTATTTTCCCCGAGAGGTAGGTATCAGATCGTCTATATTTATTTTCTATAAAAACGTATTGTATAGCGTTACGTTTGCAAGTCACTAGCCCTCTCATAATTACCAAATTTAAGCCGCTTACGATAACTACCTATTAGATATTGTAATGAATAAATAAGTGCTGAAACACGAAAATAATTTGCCAGGCAGATTTATTTGACAAACATTTAAAACCTAATAATAATCTATCACTGTATCAATAAGTAATGAAATAAGCTCTTAATTTTATGAATTAAAACCGTTGACTTTATATTATTACTTTATCAGTAAGTTGCAGCTTGATTGATTTGAGCTTCCAAATATTTTATTGATTTAATGAATTGTTAATAACTACTTAACTATCCAAAGAATGTTAAATTGATACGTGAGATAATAGCTCTCTCGTACAGTGCATTCCAAGCATACCAGTATGATGTATCTAAATGAAATATCTATATAAAAGTAGTTTTTAGAAAAAGTCCTGTGTTTATGTGTGTGTGTTTAGTGACAGCGGCATACCATCAAAAGCTTCATCCGAACTTCACCAAACTCGAAATGTTTCCTTCATTTTACATCTAGTTTTGCGCGAAGCTTTTAGTTAAAACCGGTTGATAGGAAGCCCCGCTTGATTCTATTCGTTTATAAGTTTTTCACAATTTTTTTAAACTAGCTATTGTTCATAGACACATTAATGACTACAACTTTTATTGAAAACTTTTTCCTGGGAATATTTAAATAAAGAGGGTTCTGAGGTTAAGAGTGAGAGTTAGTGTACATAATATATTTAGTTCTGTTTATCTAGATATTTAAAAATTATTCTATTAATATTTTCAATCAATCGTTGATTTAATTTATGTTTTTTTTAGTCAATAGCGAGTGTAATGTCAAAGAAAGTACTGTGATGCGTCACAGCAGATATCTTACGATTGTCTAGTGAAGGTTTGCTACTCATGTATTGAGCTGGCATAAAGGAGTAGTTATCATAAAATTTTTATAGATACCAAACTATGATATTTATTAGTAATGTTTTAGCTACTTATCGTATACACTATAGTAATCTTTTTAAACTAGAAAAATATTTCAAAATAAAAGTATTGTTTTCAAATGTCTATTTTTATTTTTACTCCACGACTCTCCTTGCAAACTACCATAGATAAACATTGAATGACAAGTTTGAATACACGCTATTGACATTTCTGTAAAGATGAATCATGTCACTACACCTTATTCTGATAAGTATAAGAGAGACATAAGAGAAATGTTTTGCCTTACTACTGCCACAACCCATTGAAATGCAACTTTCTTTCTTGAAGAACAAAGAATTTCTTTTTCTTCTTCTGTAAGAAAAAAATAAAGGTGTCTCCAATGATCGAAGCCAAATTTAATTACTTTTATGTGTATGTTATGTATTATAACTTTTGGCAAACGAAAACATTAACTAACGAAGCTTTTTTGGTCAATTAGTTTTTACACGTTTCGGAAAGCTTTGTTCTTCATGGGCAAAGGTACAATTTTTCAACACTATTTATCCGAATTCAAATTTTGTAAGGCAATATTTTCCTCTATCCTCCATTTATTTATGTTGGTTTTTTCCAATTTTTATGATATTTAGTATGAACTTGTTTCGTCTCATAACGTTACCAGTAAATATTTTTCTTATTGTTGCGTCAATTACTTAATTGATTTATCAATTGATATAAACAGTCTGTGCTATTACTTTTATTGTTATACAATTGTTTCCTGCTCGATTCTCTGATCAAAAATTAAACGTTTTTGCAAACATGAAAAGAAACTGCAGGTTTAACTCACAACTAGGTACAGCACATAGTTAAAATTTAATACAAAGCTCCAATAGCTGTTTGCCCATTAAATCATAGCAAGTAAAATAAAAAGGTAATGCATAATATTATTTACATACATGTTATAAAGACTGGACATCAATAATGGGCTAAGTGACAAAAACCAAAAATTGAGGTAGACCCGAAAAACCAAGCTAAGTGCCATTGCTAATAACGTAAAAAGCGGGCTTCTTCTTGCTTCTTCTGGTCTAACTAATTTTTTTTTACTTAGTCCGTTATAAATGTACAGTCTTTATATTATATAAATAGATATATAATTATATATATTATAATATATTTTTTCTTGGTCGCGTCTAAAAATATTGTCATTCCGTTTCGAATTTTTAATAACAAAAATACAATAGAAATACTGAAACATTTTTAGGATTATAATGGCGAATTCCGAATTATCACTTTTAATTTTTCCATCTGTAAATGATCATAGCATTAACTTAATGTTTTTAACTATACATTATTATTTTGTCAAAAAAAAAAACTTAAGGGCTCACTTCTTTACTTGATCTTAAGACCAAAATTTAAAAAAGATCTATTCAAATTCAAGTTAAAAATTAGTATCTATTAAAATGATCTAATTGAATCTTTAGAAAAACTTGGTAATAAAATCCACAGAATCATGTCACTTTAGCAATTTTATTAAACTCGAAAGAATGCGGGTACATCAACTTTTTGTTAATTATTTAGAATAAACATATTAAAGATATATACATACACTCATTTGCGGTAATCTAATTTCTCTCTCTCTATCTTATTCGCTCTAGTTGAGGCTGAAGAGGAAGCAATTTTCTATTTCACGAATAAGAGTCACGTAATACGACGAAAAATTTGAGATACGAATTTGCGATGTGCGATTTTATTGAGTGGATAAACATAGTTTTTGGGCCTTCAGAGAAAAAATACTTAATCGATAATGGTCTACCACTTAAGTGTGTCCTTCTGTTGGATAATGCTCCCGCTCACCCTCCTGGCCTTGGGGATGACCTTTTAGATAAACATAAATTTATTAAAATTGTCTATCTGCCCCCCCCCAATACAATGTCTACCTATCAACAAGGTATCTCCAACTTTAAGAAACTTTTTACGAAGCATCTTTTCAAGCGTTGCTTCGAAGTTACCGAAAATACGAAATAAATAAATTAATAAACATTATGTGTGTTATTACTCGTTTATTTATATACAAATTGTGTATATTATATAAAATTTAACTGTGTTTTGGGTTAGTTTCATGTCGCTAGAATGCATTAATATATATTACATTATTTTGACATACGACGATGATCACAAAACGAATTAAATTCGTATCTCAAGGTACCACTGTATTTACCTTGGAAGTAGCGCAGCGGCTCAAAATAGAAATGTTAACTTAGTCTTAAGTTTTGTATTTTTCTTTAACTACTTTTGTAGTTAAATATGAACTACATGAAATTGTTATAAAATTATTTAAACTATATCAGTTCAACCTTTTTTTATAGTTTATTCAATTTTAGAACAATATTTAATGCTTATTTAATCAAGAGTAAAATCAAGTGATGTTTAAATGCCTAGTCGCTACAAATATTTGATCATTATTATTCTGAAATAGTTTCGACTTGTACTACACAAGTTAGAACCGTATATAATATTTAAATGAAACACTAGAGAAATCAAGTTAACTTGTTGACATACAAATGTAACACTGAATAAAACGTAGACTTAAAGATGTTCCACGATGTACTGATGCATTATTTCTCATCTACTGGGATTTTCTTTGGCAACGAGTGACTGTAAAAGGCTCCCAATTTGTAACGATATTTCAAGAAATGCTACTATTTCCACATGAGTATTTATATGTTCGGTCGAGTTATGGGAATTGCATGTGGATAAGACTCATAATGTAGCTGCATTTTCTCATTTGTGTTACATTATATAAAACTCAATTTATTCAATTTTCTAACTTAAATGTACGAAGATTATAAAGATTTTACTTCTTGAATGGTTTACAACAACACATAATGCTAACTATTGGATTTAACGCAATATCCCTTGCAAAGTTATATTCTACTAAGCAATTCAAATTCCTTCTACAAATACCATAAATTGATTAATCAGTTTATATTAAATCCTTCTCGGAGCATTAGTTTTATGATTTCATCACTAATTTGGGATGATGATTGAGGATTGTGCGTATTTTATCTTTTGTAGCTATACTATACGACTAAAAAGCTTTAGAAAGTTTCAATATATTAACGAGTTTAAAGGCCTAAGAAGACATCTGTTCTTTTATGACAAGGACATTACGCAACAGATTTGTCTCTTTTGTCTAAAATATAATCAAGCGGAAGGCGTTCGTTTGAAACAATAAAAGCGAGAAACAGAAGTTTCTCATTAAAATTTGCAAACTAAAATGAAAGCATGTAATAATACAACTGAGGTTAAATATTATTGACTAAGACAATTTATCAGCGTTAGAAGTTTTATTGCCTTCAACAAAGAAAAATGTGAATGTAAGAAAGCGTATTCAAAATTATAGTTCTTTTCTGTAAAAAATGAGCTTAGTACTACGTATGTAGGTTTATATAAACGACTATAGAAAATAATCTGATATGAGATTAAAATGAATTTCTGTAACATATTCAATGTCACCCTCTTGACAGAAAAGAATTTATTGTTGACTACGTAAATACGTTGAGTCTTAAATGTTTTTGTCATTCTGTCCTAGTCTCTTAAGATGTCTCAAATCTTTTTAATACTTGTTACAATTGGTGAATTTTTCTTTGAAATATGTCATTCAGTAGAATAGATCGTGAACCTCTTGAAGGCATTATAATGATATTTTTGTGATTTTTAACCGACTTCTACCAAAGAGGCTCTTACCTTCTTACTTTTTGTATGCGTATAAAATTAAAAAAAAAAAACACACACAAAAAATAACAGATTTCTTAAAAACGACTAATGTAAGTAGTAATCATTTTTACCATTGAGTAAAATATAACTTAAGATTAGTTTTATTTGGATTGAACGATTTTAGAAAGATCACCATCAAAACGTAAGAAATAGCGAATATTAAGCAATTTTTTAAGGTTTCGTACTTCCAAAGAAAAAACGGAAATCTTATAAGATCACTCTGACCGTTCGTATGTTTGTCAAGACCGTTTTTCTTGGAAACGGATAAAGCACGTAAGTTGATATCAAATATTAAAATCTATGGTCTTTTAGGTAGGTAAAAATTGAATCATTTAGGTCAACCTAATTAAAAGATGCAACCATTTATGTCACATACGAGTATAATGAAACTCTAGAAACGTATAGGGTATTAAATTGACCGGAAAGCTAGGCTTCGCGGTACAGTTTAAGGAATAGTTTGAAAACTGTTGATATTTACTTTCTAGTAGAGATGTTATATTGAGTGAAAAAATGTATTATCTAAAAATCGAATTTTTTTAGAAGATATGATCAGTTTTTATGAAAAATTCGTTTTTTTATATTTTGAAAAAATGCCTGCTTTTCTATAAAGTAAAAAATATTTTTAATAAGAGATTAGTTATGAGTTTATAAGTATTACATAAAAATGTTATCAGATTAAAAATAAAATAAAATAATAACTTGAAAAATTACCAATACGACAACCCTCTTTTTTCAAAACTATCATAAAATATATAAGAGTTCTTATTTTGAACAACAACAAAATAAATTTAAAAAAAACGACTCATTGGGATACATTAGGCATACATTGGAAAACATTGATTTATTATTAAGAAAATGTATTTTCGAAGTACTAAGTTTGGGAAAATTTTTCTTGGTATATATATATAATATTTTTTATGATTGCTGATGGAAAGTGGATCTCTATTTTGGGCGTTCAGGTAATTTTGAGGAAGTATTTTTGAATAAGTGGTTTTTTTAGACAGAGCCCTGGCGTATTAGCTTCCACGAGAAGGCTGCTATTTAGGCATATTGATATATGTATTTAATCGCTTTATTATCGATGAAGGGGTAGCGTATGTGACCCGACAAGTATAAGTTTTATGATGGAAAGTTCCTGGATCAAACTCTACATTTTGCTATTTTTATATCTAATTTTTTTAATCTTTTATATTGTCATACACTTATATTACAACAAATGGAATCCAATTAAGCTCATGATTCAGAATCATGAGTGTCAAACCCTATTTTAAATAGAAAAAAAGTATATAAGTATATAATTGTTATATGCGAGGATGCAGAAAGACAAGAATGTCCAGCAAATGGCTTTCTTGGAGATTAAAAAATTCTAGGTGTGTAGATTTACTAAGATTAAAGTTGAAGCGTAAGGTCTCGCTTAATTTATTCATAAGGGATCAAAACTAATTTTTCATATTTTACACCTATCTTCTATTTTATAAACTACATCATAACGTGTCTATTTTTTCAATTAAAACTAAAAGAGAAAAATTAGTAGCTCTACCAATATGATTGTGGAATAAAATATATGTAACAGTAAATCTCTCTTGGATGACATTGCATCAGGAATAAATCCGTAGAGACAGCAGATAGAACTCAATGTCACATATTCATTATTTCATAAATTAGAAAAGCAGAGTAGTTTGTCTCATGATAATGTTAAAATGAAATAACTCATTTCTCTAAAAAATATCATAATAAGATTTTTCTCACATGTGCTTCCGTTCCTTTTAATTTAAAATACACCTTAGGTATATGCTAACATCCGGTTAACGTAGTGTTTTTAAATTGAACAAAAGTCTTTTGTTAGACAGTGCAAATGCCTGACTAAAATACCTAAGATACATTTTCTTTAAATATTTTTTCTGAGTTCTCTTTTGTCATGTATACTCAGAAAAAAAGAAAAACATAAAATAAAATGTTCATAAATCCAACAATAAGTATCATACAGAATAACTCGATCGTATCAATTGTTGTATTCGTAGTAATATTGGTTCGATGAAGTTATTCAAAACATGTTTTCTTTTCTTTCATTGATGGAATTTTTATTGACTCTTAACAAGTGCCTTTTCGATTCTTTAATTAAATTTGTCTCGGTATACAGAAATATTTAACAAATTTTCTCAAATACGTTTTATCTGTCTCAAATTCTTTTTTGTTACAAGGATAGGAGGAATAAAGATTCAACAACTTTGTCAAGTAATTCAGACACTTTATTTTGATGGAGTTTTTCTTTGAAACTCCTTTTTATTGGACAACATAAAACTTTTTAAGTAATTACCAGGTCCAAAATGAGCGGCACAAAGAAGATGTAAACATTTTGAATTCTTTCAAAACTTGTTTACTATATGATGTCTGGGTTTTTCATTTTGAATTGAAATTTGTTTGATTTAAAACAGTTGTCACGAAATGAAATAGTATTTTTGTTATTTATTTCTTTCAAAGTAACCAAGAGGAATATTTTACAACTGATTCTGATGTGAAAAAAATTCTAATTTTGTCTTTTTTGTATCTAAATTTTGGGCTTTATGCTATCGAGTTTTATATTATTTATATTTTAAACTAGCTGATCCCCGCTTGCTTTGCTGAGCGTATCTAAATTAAACGGATTGAATAATAGAAACCTTCATCCCAAAATAAGAAATACAGCGATTTTAACAGAAAAGACATAGATATTTCTAGATGTTGATTAAAAAAAAGTTCATGAAAATCGGTGAAACTACTTTTCCAGGAAGAGATATAATCTATCTTATATAGGTTCTATACATTTTTATGAATATTATGAAATACCTAAACTTGACATGTTTCTAAAGTAGCAATACAATTTTAAAATGCTGAATGTATTATTTATTTAACTGAGTTTTTTGTTCAAATTTTTCAATAACTAAAATGTTGAGTAATTGTGGACTTCTTAAATATAATTTAACACGCCTATTTCTAAATATTATAGGACAGGTATTTGAAAATTACTTAAAATAATTATTTAAAAATACCAAAATTATTCCGTTTTCTTAAATCTTTTGCTACGATCACAGAAAATCAAAGTACTTCTTAAGATGAACAGGTGTTTGAACAAGTGTATAGCGAAAAAATTAATCCAACTGACTTAAAACTAAAAAATCCAGCTAGAGATGGCAGTTTGAACATGTTGACAGCAAAAGCAGTACGGCAATTGATTTGAATAACGATGAAAATACCATGGATTTCGACCAGGATCTTAAGAATAAGGATATTAAGAAACTGTCGTTATTCTTAACGGGCAATGCTAATTTTCAAAACAAAATATTACACCTGATATGAAAAAAATTATACCTAATATCTGCTAACTTCTTTAGGCCTCAAGGGCCTTTTAAGAAGGACCTTTCGCAAGAAAATTGGTGCTTTAATAAAATATGGGACGCTAAATACAAAAATCAAAAATTCATATAAGGTTGGGGGCCAATCTAATTTTTTTGCGAGGGGGCCAAAAATTTATAGTTCCTCCGCTGGCTCCGTGAAAAACAAAAACGTAGGTATCTATCCCAAGGAGCTCTTACATTTTTCCTGGATAAAAAGTAGATCAACCCTTCTTTAGGAAAATTCGTTAAAACGCTTATTCATGAATTTTTACAAAACTCCTTTAAAATATTCAGTTCCTGAAGAATACAATTCTTATCCTGTCCTACGGGAACCGTACATTTTTTCTGGTTAAAAATAAGACTGTAGGATAAGAAAATTATCTTTTGCCTTGAAGATCTTTTGAGTTATAACTATAAATATATCTATATATTATAATCAGCTAAAAATTCAGCATGATTTTTCTTTGAACAGTTTTTCTATTTTCTCGATGAAATGAGAAATTTTTCCGAAATAAAACGTATTCTATAGATAATGATTTGCATAGTTAGCTATCATCATACTTAAATATCACCAATATCCATTTTCAACTAAAAATGTATAGGTTATTCATAATTTTTGCTCCAACCCGTTTTTAAATTTCCCAGGGAATTGAGACATTTTCTCGTAATAAAAAGTATTCTATGTAATGACTCAAATTGTCATTTATCATTATACCAAATTTTATTAAAATCCATATTTATTTGGGTAAGAATTAATAATATGTTTCCAAAAACAATTTCGCAAACAATGAATTATTTTTGAAACAACTTTAATAACCATTAAAAAGGTTATAGCGGGCCAATCTTAAAAGATAGGCATATGTCGTCCCGGACTTTTTGAGAACTTTTTAAGAGGAATAATTTGGTACAAATGATTTTTGCGTAACTTTAACCGTTTACGCAGGGTAGGCAACGAACGCTCTCAAAAGGAAAAAATTTGCAACATTTTCCATCAATGCTCTGGTCGTCTCTAGTCTCCTTTTGGTCGTAGCGGGATGTTATATAGTCTAAAGCCTTCCACGATAATTAGGCTATCCTACACTAAAAGAATTTTTCAATTCGGACCAGTAGTTCCTGAGATTAGCGCATTTAACCAAACAAACAAACAAACTCTACAATTTTATATATAAGTATAGATTAAAATTGTTCTTATCTTTCAAAATGAGTTGAAAGTTACTGACGCATTAAGTGGCGATCTTACTACTATGTACATCATTGAACAGATCTAATGGTAGATTTGTTATGGTAAAGATATCTAATAATTAATTCTATTTTATCCTACGTAAATAATAATGTAATTCACAAATTAACTAATTAAAAGATATTTTGTAGAATGTTATTTTAACATAAAACGTTTCTAATTATTAGTTTCAGTTATAATATATAATTTCAGTTTAAAGCATATATCGGTTAATATTTGAAGATAAGAAAGATTTTTTTTAAACGAACATAAAAAGGAAATTCAGTTGTAGCTATTAGAGTCAGTAAAAATTAATCAAGTACTTAATTTAGTAAGAATTAGGGTCATATAATTACTAAAAAGGGTTTCATTGTGTTATTTTTGTGGCAGATTTGCGTTGCAAACAAACATATCTAATTATATCATTTCTACAAACGCACAACATTTGAAAACCTTTTTTGTAATAAAATTATGAAAATTTCAGCATCTTATAATTAAACAACTTTCTACGTACTATGTACTAATTCAAAAATATATTTGAAAATTAGTGAATTGTTGAAGATATCAAATAACATAGAATACAGATATTTGTTGAAAAAGTATTCATACTTTTAGAATTATAATGAGCTACAAAAAGAGGAGACATTAAATCAATTTATTTTACCTACACAAACAAAAAGGAAGCAAGGAAAACTACGTTTGTCTTTAGTTGAAATGAACTGTAAGTTTCCTTATTATACTTTTTCAAATAATGAAGTCTCTCGTACATTAATGCATAACGTCTTTAGATAATTTAAAGGTTATTTTTAAGAATCGAAATCAGGCTTGATGCTTTAATAAAAAAATCAGGAAATAAAAATTTGATTAATAATCACAATACATACAAAATTATCAAAACTCTTTGGAAACTCATGTACCTGTTCTGTTTATGGAACAGTAAATAAAAAAATTGTATGCCTTACGGAAATATTAGAGGAGTTATTATTATAAAAAAACTTTCAGTTACATAACCTTATTTAATTTCCTATTTTAACTTATCAAAAAAAATATTGATTGTTATTTGAACATTTTTAAAGTGGGTACTATCCAGCAAAATAAAGAAACAAAATAAGTTTACAATACCTAAAAAATAAAAACTATCAGCATGTGTTGACAACTTAACATAAAGAAGATTTCCCAATTATTGTTTTCAGGGTTTATTATTTTTGAAAGACCACTGAGCTATATACAATACTTGTATGTTCACTCTGTATATGTCACCAACAATAATTAATAGAGCCATTCACAGAACAGACAATTTAACTCCAGTTTTAAGTTATTTTGAAAACATAATATGAAACATTCCGAAAAGCGTGTATTCAACGTTATATTTCTGCTTTTCAAAGATATAATATGTACCTATCATATTATTATATTCATCTGAATGATAATATTATATTTTAGACACAAACATAGCATTTCAATGCATTCAAAACACTGCTAAAACAATTTTCTCTGTTGTATATTTTAAGAAATTAGTTAGTATGTCCTGTGAATGTTTCATATAATAATAGGTAAATTAATCATATCTTTAAAAATGAAATATAGACAGTTTCATACCTTTGCATTTTTATTACAAAATTGAATTTTCGATAATATTTTTGTTTTATTACTTTCATACCTGATTTTGGGAATGAGTAGAAATTATCTCAATGTCACAGTAAGTTAAAAGTTATTAACGTCTTAATATTTTCAAAATTATTTGATTTTGATAGAAAGACTTAAGTTACAACGGTTACAACCGCTACAATTATCAAATTACAATTCAACGCTCCTTTTTATTATCTATATTATTATTTATATTTTTCTTTTAAGTTTTTAAAAATGTTTTTCTCTGTACATAAAATATGTTTTTAATATAATAAACTAAGCAGACGTAGTCGCGGATATCAGCTAGTTGAAAATAAAAATGAAAATATGGGTATCAGCGGTGTAATAGAAAGTATCAGTCACACATACATGTACCCTTCTTACACCACTTACAACTAGATAAATCAGCGGACATAAAAATCGTTTTGTTTGTCAGAAGGTAGTTAACAAATGCCAATAGATCAGTATCGAAGTAGAAAGCACGAAGGAGAAAAAGGTCTACTTTTGTCTCAAATCTTAACCAGTGAGATTAAGATAAAAAATAAAAATAGGTTAAATTTCAACAACAAAATATGTCAATATATGTAGTTACTAATACTCGTATGACTTATGAGGAACTATTTCTACGTTTGTCTCATTGTAAACGTAACCGAAAAGAATTTTCAATAACTTTGGAATTTGAAATTCATTCGTTGTGAATTTGTTACTGTTCTGTTTCTATCCTTATACCTACAGAGAATTTTTGAGCTCTGTTACTCTTCGAAAAATATTTTATATTGAAAAAGTACAGAAATTTTTATAATTCGAATATTACCTACTAAAACACTACTTTTGCTATTTTTACAATGATTAGTGGGAAATTAAAATTTTGGAATCAACTATCAAGGGATTGATATAAAAGAAAAAAAAAAGTAGGTACCATATCATTCTTCTGACTTTAGGTCACTAGGTTTATTATATATTAAATCAATTTTTAACATTTCTAATGTCTTTTTGAGGCCAAAAACAACTACAAAAAGTTATGAAATGGGCAATGTTTTGTAAGGTACTTATAATGTTATTAAAGTTAGAAACAAAAAAATCTGCTTTGATAACGAATTTGAGATGTAGAGCCTACACGCATCCAATCCTTAGAAAAATAGAAAAAAGAATTAAATAAACTTCAATTAAAGTCTATAAGGTTATTTTTTCTCTTGATTTATTTAAAAACAATATTTGTTCATAAACTTAGAGGAACGTTTACACCAATTTGTAAAAGAATTTAAACAACGGCATCACTGGAACATTACATTTAGAGGTTGATACGAAAAAAAAATTACATCCATAAACAAGTAGATATGAAAAACATTTATAAGTATCACTTTTCATTTATAACTCCATATGCATCATTTATCGTTAGGTAACTGTTTCTTGTTATTTCAATTACAACTTTCACACATTTACAATTACAATGTTTCAACCAAAAGATACTTCTGAAATATTAAAATATAGTCCTATTATTTTTAATTCTGTATTTGTTAAACAACTCCTTGTAATATTCAAATAATTTTTGAAAAAAAAATCAGATTTACTTATATTGTTGAATTTGTGTAAGCTCAACAAAAAATCTTGAAGAATTTTGGCTTATTGTCAGTATACATCACTTAAAGTAGGATATTTCAACATTAAAAAAAAAACAAATTTCTCAAAAATTTCAAATAAAAAAAAATTAAAATAAAATTCCTAAAAACTATTCTAAAATTCATGATTTACCTAAATTTTTAGAGATCTGGAAAAGAGAATATGAAACTGTTTTATCCGTGGCAATGGAAAAGAAAATTATTCCGAGTATATCTCAACCAAAGTTCTATAGTTTTCTTCTTTTGGTCATAGAGGACGAAAAATTCTTTGCATGGTTATGGGATACTCTTCCTTACACATGATAAAAATCATCAACATTCATTTAAGTTACTAGCTGCAATTGCACTTTGTTCTGTTTATTTTAGTTTGTGTACCAACTTTGTATTTTTTTCGCTAGGAACAATTTATTATATGTTTATGTTTATTGAATAAAAATATCTCCTCTTTGATACTTATTGTAACCTATTATTTAATAAAACCTTTTAATTTTTTTAGTTATGGTATCCATCACATAGTGGTTGTAATCAATACGTGATTATAATGTAATATTTACTTTGAATATATGAACGATTAAACGCATTTACCTTCATAATTTTTAGTTAATTAGTAAATATTTCAAATTAGGCCAAAGAAATATTATTTCGTTGATAAATCACCGAAAATCACATTTATTCATTTTTTTTTTAATTTTTACAAAACATACAAGCGATATATAAATATTCAACGAGTTTCTAAAGCAATGAGTTAAGAAAATCTGTTCTATACATGTAAAACGGATGAATAAACCGCACTTTTCCAGTACCTACATTATAATTTATAACTGAATTGAACTTGAGTACATGTTGGTATTTTACTAATGGAAAAATAAGCACAACCATCTTTTGCTCAAAATTTCAATTTCAAATGAAAATTAATCGTATGTTTGGTTGAATTTTAATTTGAATGAATTAATTTGACATATTTCTTGAATAGTTACCTACATCGGTTTTGTGTATGACAATTAGACGAGAACGTTCTTGAAGCCTCGAAAACATTCACTCTCTTGTGGCTTTGTCTCATACAATCTCATTCGGTCGTTTGTGTGCTATTTGAGTAAGATTTTGTACATGAAGGTAAACATCTTTGTAATAGTTTACATAATGAAGTCGTCGGACTAAAGTAATTTTATACGTTCAAACAGTTTATATAAATTCCACTTGAATGTTGAGAGCACTTCTTTTTATCATAATCGCACGCAAACGGGTTCAATTAAAATGATATAACAGATGAATGTGACCACAATGAAACTCCTGGCTAAGCATTTAAATGAAAACCTTAATATGAGGAACGAATATTAGTGGTTGACAGAAATGATTAAGTCAAGCTTATCTTTTAAAGGAGAAGTTTAATTTAGCAAGTAAGAACCACCATGTTATATATTAATATTTTTGAGGATAACTTTATAAAGGAATAGCTTTAAATTTTCATACAATTATACTGTCCTTCTATAAAAAATATATTTGTTTTTTATTAAATTTTTTAAATAAAACTTCATTAGACGGTAAGAAAAAAAATTATTATAGTAGCCTTGCTAGGCTCTTGAGTTTTCCATAGGTTAATATAAAAAAATCATATAGAAGCTATGGCGGATTTATCAACAGATTTAGCAGGTTCAAGCCTAGGGCGGCAGATTTTAGGGGCGGCAAATTTTACGATAAAATTTCAAGTACAAATCATAAAATTGTTATTTCATGCACAAAAAATTATAACTTATATGATTATGAGCTAGGATATCTTATTGTAAGTTAATGCCCAATGGAAGCGGCAAAATTTGAATAGCCTATTGGCGAGTAAAGTGTAAGTCCACCACTGGGTAAAAGAGATGATAATAAGACAAATTTTATGTTTTAAAAATCACCATGTTTTTGTCTTGTTATTTAGAATCGTTTTAATTACTTTTGTCATTAATAACCATTCAATAAGAAAACCATATACTTATAATACAAATTCTTGGCTGTCATTGTAATACGATCCTAGGAGCCTAGGACTACTAGCGTAAAAAGCAATAATATTGTCGCTAAGCCACTAAGTGGGCCGATTATAATATTTATTATATAAAAATTAACCTCTGAAAGCATATTACGGTCATCTAAATATTTTATTTTTTATAACTATCAAAAATAAAAACAAAAATTATCGATTAAATAATATACTATGTCTATAGCGTTAAAATGCATTTTTTGAAGTTAAATTTTTCTTTAATACTACCTTATTTGATCGGTTACGGATTTAATGCTCTTTTTGGAATAGTATTTTTATGCCAAAATACGATGTTATTATTTCTAATTTCAATATTCAAAATCTTGAAAAAGAAAAAAAAGTTCTAAAAATCGTTTTCAAAATTTTTGTTTTATTTTAAGGAAAACTATGAGCTTTTGTTAAATTTAAAAAATTCATTTCTCGAAATTCTAAATTCAACTTGATCTTTAATTAAGTATAGGCAGATGCATATGATTGTATTTTAAATAAGCATTAACTAGGTAATTTTTGGATAGCATTTTGTCGAACTTCCTAATTTACGTCCCTTCCTGAATTTTCTGACTTTCTGAAAATCAGATTATTCTACCCCACAAAAAAAACTATTTGATCTATAAACGGTATATGATTTCCGGCAAATTTTTGAACACTGAATACAAATCCGTGGTTTGTTTTTTTTAACATCCTTAAATTTTCAGGGAATTGCTGACAAACTTCACTGCCACACATAAAAAGGATATGCTCAGTCTGAGATTTCCTGAAAACTGAAGGGGGATGGAGAAAAACAGATCACTGATTTGTGCTCAGCGTTCAAAAATGCTGATACATTGAAAATTATGTATTGCATTTGTATATTACAACTTTACAAGCCATGGACATTTTCTTTAATTTTTGAAAGTTTGTTAGTGATTTTTTGAAAACTGAAGGGTGTTGGAAGAAAACCAACCACGGATACGTGCTCAGCGTGAAAATATAGACCAAAAACCATATCATTTTGCATTTTTTGTGTATTTTGTTGTTGTTTGTTGGTAAGTTTTATTGTGTGGAACTTAAATTTTCCAAAGATTTTCTGAAAGCTGAAGGATATTGGATAAAAACTGACTACGTACTCAACGTGAACAAGCACACTAGAAATCATAAATCGCATCTTTGAGTCAGATACTTTTTTTTCCTGGCACTGTTATTGTTGTTACCGTACTTTTTGATTATAGATAACGAGCGAGTTAAATACTTATATTGTGGAATATAGGTATTTAGTTAAGGTTGTTGGTTATTAAACAACAAACGATTAATACTATGCCTTTATTAACAACCAAGTTACACAGTACGATATGTCTGTGTAATTACAATAAGTCTAATTTAATTTTGGTGATACTCTTATTTATATAGTATTATAAACTAATTAGGGAATTTAGGATTTTGGAAGTGAAAGCTGAAGGTTTAGAAAGTATGATTGCTATCTTTTAATTATTAAAGTGAAATTAGGGAATTTTGAAGATGAACTGATTTTGGAATGTTGATGATTAGGAAAAAGGAATATTTGGAGTTATTCTAGTTGGAGGTGGATGGTATCGTTATGTGTCCCATAACTAGCGCATTATCTTTACAAAAAGTTGAATTTAGATAAAATATAAAGATGCGCGTTAAACATTAGAAACCTTTACATCTTTACATAAAGAAGACTACTAAAAAAAGTTAGAAGTGTACCTTATACTACAGGTGCGCGTTATCTATCGAAAAATACGGTACAATTTGTAACTATAGCTAATGACCAAATACAATTAAAATATTTCTAACAGTGAGCTTCTTTACATAGTACTCGTATAAAACAAAGTCGCCCCCGCTGTCTGTTTCCTTAGATCTTTTAAACTAGAAAACGAATTTTAATGCAGCTTTCAGCAATTGATAGAATGATTCAAGAGGAAGGTTTACAGGTGTAATACATGCATATTATAGAGGAGAAAATTCGAAAAATTCAAAGATTTGTAATGTGATGTCATAACAAACATATTTTTGTACACTTACATTGCAAACGCTGACTAAACCTTACGAGAAAAATCAAACTAATATGCAGCGAAATTGTGTACCTTCCAAAGATTGATAAAAAAAGTCCGCGACGGTATATGTCTAACTCCTAAGGATAACCCACAGGACCCATTTTTATCTTTTACATAAAAAAAATATTAGTTATTTACCAAGCTATTTTAAACAATACAGTATTATTCCTTATCCAATCAAATGTATTAGATACGTTGTGCAACTCATGCAAATCAAAATTGCCCTTTACAGAATTTCATCAAAATGAATATCTTAAAAGACAGCACAGATTTAAAAAGCGTTGGCAGAGCGACTGGGTATTGTATGTCGTACGTAGTAGCTGTTTTATTGCTATCGTTTTATTCTAAATATAAAAATTTCCTGGCCTGATATGACCATCCTTACCTGATATGACACAGAATTTTTTCCACTCTTCAGTTGAATAGGCGGTGTAATCCACTATTACTTTGTTCTCATTTCACCACTATAGTCCATCGTGTTCGAGTAAAATTGTTACAACAAATATATATCTACATGGACATGATGAACATCACAAATTTATTAGAGCTCCGCTTCTAGTGAACTCTAAAATTATTTTGTTAAATCCAATGATACCTACTATAACTGGATAGAGGATTTCATAGGAAGTCATTAGGCCAGCAAATTGAAAATGAAACCATAGATGTGCATTTCATACTAAAATCAAACTGATGGCTTGGAATGAGCTTTGTTTCAATAAATGTTCGACTACAATAGTTTTAAACATAACCATTCAAATAGTTTCGAAAGGGTAGGTTCAAGACTGATGAGTTGACGTTGTTTAACATTAAATTATGAAATGTCTTAACTTTGATTACCTACACTAAAAAGTGTCATACTTAATGGATGTGATTGAACTGGAATGTAAAAATAATTATATTATTACCTTAAACACTAAAGTACTGACAAGTACCTTATTTACCGGACCATAAGACGCACCCCAAAATTCATCTATAAATTTTTAGAAAAAAAGTATAGTTTGGACTATAAGATGCATCGGACCATAAGACGCACCCTGATTTTAAGTCAAATTTTCAGAGTAAAAAAGTGCGTCTTATGGTCTGGCAAATACGGTATTTTAAATTTTTACAAAAAATGTTCATAAAAAACCACGATTGATGTATTAATTTCATTTGCAACATCCGTTTATATAAAGAATTTTTTAAATATAAAAAAAATCTAAATTTCTTTTAACATAATTTTAACAACATATATATTTAGTAATTAAGTTGTATTTATTTACTAATATTTTATTTATTTACTGATTTTATTGTTTAATAATTTAGTTTGCGAGCTGACGTGCGTTTTTCCAAAAAGCCAATATATTATTATTTTGTTTTCCCTTTTTTTGTTGCCAGGGTTGTGTCGACGACTACTAGAAATATTGTTGTTTTTAATTGCTCGTCGCCACAATACTCCCCCTCTTGTTTTTTTTTTTTTTTTTTTTAAATTTGGGCAAAAAAAAATATACAATAACTTTACATAAGAATATTTTATAAAAGGAATCTGACTTTTCTTTTTGGCGTTGGGCAGCTCTTCATGATGGTATTTATTTCATAAACTGGCTTGAGTCTATCTATGGAAATGGATGTTGGTCCGCATTTGTAGTTGATAGTGAAGTACTTTTCGTGGCGGCTAATAACGGAAAAAGGGCCTTCATATGGTGGCGAGAACGATTGCTTAACACGGTCATCGCGTACCAGTACGTGGGAACATGTTTGGAGATTTTTGTACTGAAATACCGATTGCTTCCTATGGCACGATGTTTCACTGGGAGTCATTGTATTGAAATGTTCCTTCAGTGCGCTCACCAATGTGTTGGGCGCGATTTTCTTACGTGATGGGAACAGCAGCTCCCCAGGTAAACGAATCGGCTCACCATAAACAAGCTCTACCGGTGTCGTCGCGATATCCTCCTTCCATGCGGCTCGCAGGCCAAGCAATACAGCTGGCAAAGCATCATACCAGGACTCTTTGTGACAGAGGAGTGCCGATTTGAGCTGTCGATGGAGGCGCTCAACGATCCAGTTTGCTTGTGGGTGATATGGTGTAGTTCGTAAGTGCCTAATGCCAAATAGATCCATTAGTGTACGGAATAATGCTGACTCAAACTGGCCACCTCTATCCGATGTTATTCTTTTGGGGACACCATAACGAGAAATCCAATGATGAATCAGGGCTCGAGCTACAGTTTCCGTTGATCCGTTTTCAAGCGGTATTGCTTCTGGGAAACGAGTAAAACGGTCAATTATTGTTAGACATTGATTATAACCTTTTGAATGTGACAAGGAAACCAAATCGATATGAATGTGTTCGAAACGACTGGTTGGTAATTTGATTTTTCCTATTGGTGAATGAACATGTCTTTGAATTTTGTTGCGTTGGCAGTCGATGCAAGATTTTGACCATTTACGACAATCTTTGTTGATGGATGGCCAAACGTACCTCGTGGTTATTAATTTCTGCGACGCTTTGATGCCGGGGTGCGAAAGTGAATGTAGCGAATTAAATATTTGTTTTCGCAATGGGGCTGGAACATAAGGTCGTGCTGTACCTGTCGTTATATCACAGTACAACTTGGATCCGTTGTCCATTGTAATTTTTTTAAATTTCAGTGATGTTAATGGATTTTCCAACAACCGCTGAAGTTCACAGTCTTGTTTCTGGACAGTTGCTAATTCCTCCATTACAACAGGTGACGAAATGGCGTCAACTCGTGATAGTGTGTCGGCTACAAGATTATCTGTTCCAGAAACGTGTTGAATTTCGGTTGTAAATTGGCTGATGAAATCGAGTCTTCTGAATTGCCAAGGAGATGCACGTTCGGGGCGTTGTTTAAAAGCGTGTAGTAACGGCTTATGATCGGAGTAGATTGTTATATGCCTGCCTTCGAAGATATGTCGGAAGTGTCTCACGGCTTCGTAAATGGCATGTAATTCTCTGTCGTAAGTCGATAGTTTTTGGATTGACGGTGACAGTTTTCTACTAAAGAAAGCTAAGGGCTGCCACTCGTTATCTACAAATTGTTGGAGTACTGCACCGATTCCAATTTCTGATGCGTCTGTGAAAACTGCCCAGTTCACTTCTGTTCTCGGGTGAACAAGCAAGGTTGCATTCGCAAGAGAATTTTTGGCGGCAACGAAGGCATCTTGCAAACCAGTTGTCCAGATGACAGGGTGTGATCCTTTGACTTTTGGGCCTTCCAGTAATTTATTTAGAGGCGCTAAAATTTCCGCAGCGTTCTTAATAAACCTTCTGTAGAAATTAACAGTACCGAGGAATCTACGAAGCGATTTTACTGTTTTGGGAGGGTTTATGTTGACAATAGCTTCGACTTTTTCAGGAAGAGGTTTGATACCGTCTCGGTTGACTAAATATCCTAGAAATTTAACTTCGGTCTTCCCTAGTTGACACTTCGGAACGTTGATAATCAGACCGTAATTACGTAGGCGTTCAAATAAAATCTTTAAGTGATTTAAGTGTTCGGCTTCATCCGACGATGCGACAAGAATGTCGTCGAGATATGGAAATACAAACTCCAGGTCTCGAGTGATTTCATCGATGAACCTCTGGAATGTCTGGGCTGCATTTTTGAGTCCGAAAGTCATGTACATGAACTCAAATAGACCAAACGGAGTAATTATGGCAGTTTTTTTAATATCCTCCGGGGCGACAGGGAGTTGGAGAAATGCTTTGGCGAAATCTATAACTGAATAAATGCGTTTTCCATGAAGGTACGCAGCAAAATCGTCGATGTATCGCAACGCGTATTTATCGATGAGAGTGCGGTCGTTAAGTGGACGATAGTCACCGCATGGTCTCCATCCGCCATCTTTCTTTTGGACCATATGTAAAGGCGATGACCAGGGGCTCTGTGATGGTCTACAGATGCCTTGGTCGATCATTTTCCGGAATTCTTCCTGAGCGATCTTTAATTTATCGGGAGCTAGGCGACGTGCTTTACATGAAATCGGTGGACCAGGGGTTGTTCGAATGTAGTGCACCGTTGAATGTTTACTTTTTCCTGTTTTAGTCAACTCAGGTCGAGTAATGTCGGCAAACTGTCGTAATATATCCACGTAAATGGAATCACCATCGACTGTTTTGATTTTATCTAACGCTGTTGTTTTATGGAAGTATCCATCCGACTTGAGTCCCGTAATACCATCACGAAGGCATTTGCGTTTGAGGTCGACAGTTAAATCAAAATGACTTAAGAAATCGGCTCCCAATATTGGTTTGGTTACGTCGGCTATGATAAAATTCCACGTAAAATCTCGCTTCAGTCCAAGATTGAGTTTGTGTTTAGCTTGCCCATACGTTTGTATGATTGTGCCGTTTGCAGCAAAAAGCTGGTAACCTGAGGGTATCGATGTTGATTTCACTTGGCCGCGCGGGAAAACGGACAGATCAGAACCAGTATCCACGAGAAACTCGGTCTTTGTAGCTCGATCTTTTACGAAAAGGCGGCTTGAAATCTTCTGAGAATCACACTCCGCCACTAGTGATTCTCGAGAGAGTTTTCCTGAAACTTGCATCCGGGTGTACATAAATATGCTCTTTTTCCAAATTTAACATGATAATAGCACATACCCGATTTGTTAAGTTTGCGCTGTCTCGAAGATTGGCTTCTCGGGCGGCTGTTCCGGCCTCGTTGTTGGGTCCTGTTGCGCTCTTCGCTGGCTTGAGTGGTTAGCCTGGCGATTTGGCGAGTTAAATCGGCGAGGTTTTCCCGCAGTTCACAAATCTCTGTGTTTGGAGTTGCAGCCGTGGCTGAAACTTGCGGTTGTCCGATGACTTCGTTCACGGTGTCGGCGAGCGTTGTTAACTCCTCTAAGCTGCTTCGTGATTGTGAAGCGACAATTACTTGGACCTGTGTCGGAAGGCGACTTGACCAAATAGATCGTAAGAAATCGTCGGGCACATTTGGACCGGCGAGATTTTGCAGGTGTCGTAAGAACTGAGATGGTTTTCTATCGCCAATGTCTTCGTGTGTCAGCAATTGCCGTACACGTTGTTCTTGCGACTGCGATAACCGATTTATAAGTTCCGTTTTTATTTTTTTATACTTATTTGTTATTGACGGGTTTTTGATAACGTCTTTAATTTCGGCTATGTATTTTATGTTCAAATTTGAAATAACATAGTTGTATTTGGTGCTGTCTTGGCTAATGTTGGTCAGCGCAAATTGTCCTTCTAGCTGCGCAAACCATAACTCTGGTTCGTCCGGCCAAAACGTGGGTACTTTTACAGTAACGCTATTTATGGTCGGGTTGGTGTTCTGTTCCATTTCTTGTTTTTTTTTTTTAAACGTCGGGTTCAGTCGGGGTCACCAATTTAGTAATTAAGTTGTATTTATTTACTAATATTTTATTTATTTACTGATTTTATTGTTTAATAATTTAGTTTGCGAGCTGACGTGCGTTTTTCCAAAAAGCCAATATATTATTATTTTGTTTTCCCTTTTTTTGTTGCCAGGGTTGTGTCGACGACTACTAGAAATATTGTTGTTTTTAATTGCTCGTCGCCACATATATATGGACTTCATTTCTAAATTGTAATATTCTGCAAGTGTATCTTAGTTTCCTAAAAGAGAGTTTTGAAAATATAAAAAATAATAATTAGGGTAAATGTAATTTTTGATTTTCTTCTGAAAGCTTAGAACTTGCTTTAGTTTTTAGATTTTAGTTTTTAGTTTAAATAGGTTCGCTGGTGGAAACTTTACGGAAAACATTAACATTTCATTAAAAAAAAGTAATTTAATCTACTATTTTTCACTTGTTTCTTAGTTGTTTTGCTTACCATATAAACGTTAAATTTGTTTATTGTGTTATATAATTTGTTTATATGTTTTAATTTTCTTCATGGACATTAAAACTTTCATATTATTTTTCTCTTAAGACAAATAAATGCATACAGTACCAATTTTGTTATTTGAAAGTTTTGAAATTACAGAAATCCTACGCAAGTCAAAACAAAACTAAGCATAAAGCAACTAAATAGATTCATCTTTCATTCTGAAAAGAACATTAAAAGGGAAAAAATGAGTCGACCTTAAACACAAACAAAAAATATTTTATAACTTTAATTTCCCTTAGGATTTTTTCAAATTTATTTTTCAAGTATAGGCATTTATTTTTCATCTTCTTAAAACAACGGCTGCTAATTTCGTGTGCAAATTCTCAACGTTAGCCTTTTGTATAAAAGTATGAATAAGTTCATTAGATAATATTGTTTTACTTTGCAGAGATGAATCATAATTTATTCATTCTATATGTTTGATCTCCTAAAAGTATAGAAAACGTTGGTGTTTGTAGTAATTTTCCTTTTGAATAAATTAAATTTTAATAAATTAAAGGTATTAATTGCTCTTAAAGAACTTTATTCCTATGAAATTCATCCAATCATTATAATTTTGGTTTATTTATCATAAAATCATTTTTAAACGGCAAAGTTCATGTAATGTCTGGGTAAAATATATATAATCTTTTTTTGTTTTTATTGCTTAACGCAATTTGAATAGATGGAATCTAAATTAAAATCTTGATCAGTTGGACGTCGAGCTTTAAGTGGTATTTCAGCCGCATAACTTATACGAGAATTTTTATATGATGATCATTTCTTATCCTAAAAATGTAAAACATAGAACTTTTTCTATAATTAAAATATGGATTAGGTACAGTTGTTCATGGAAAAAATATTTAGTGATTGTACTTTAACTTTATTGTGTTCTAAAACATTCTTAGAAACCCATATTAAACCAATTCTCAGATCTACTTGCTAATTTAATTGATGAAAAAACTGTATACCTTTACATGTACTTATGTATGTAACTTTTACTCTCGCTAACACTGATATAGGAGTAACTGTTATTAACGTTATAATTGAAATTTAAAATTCCATTTTTATTTTCATTATTAAAACAGAAATTTTACTATAAATTAATATTTATATATTAATATTATTATTATTATTATTATTATTAATTATTGTTAATATTATTATGTTATTAATATACTTATTAAATAAATTAATCAAAAATGTTTTTCTTGGAGTGGCAAGATCTCTTTAAATACTTAACCAAAATTAATTTTAAAAAAAATCAAAAATTTAAGGGTTAGGTATGTTCCCTACTTTTGGCGAAAGTTATAAGAGGTGACATTTATTATACATCTATCCCTCGATTTACACGGTACTCGTTTTACAGGATTTCGCTTTTACACGGTTAATAAACTAATGAAATTCGGAAAATTTTGGAATATTCTAGTGATGGAAGTGACATTATACCAATCAAGAAAAAAAGCTGATAGTTCCTCAAAGTGATAGCGAATAAGTTTCGAACATACCTGAATTTGTTAAGTTTCAGCAGGTAGGGTAGACTGGGTACGGTTGAAACATTTTACCGTTTTTCGGCAATAGCATCGGTATAAATTGAGCGAGCGATGCCGGAAATAAATTAAATGGAAGACCGTATATCTGTCTATTAATGGGCAATATTATTTGAGATCACTGTTTCGTATTTTCTGTGTAAAATCGTTTTTTAAAAAAAAATATTTTTTGTTTCAAACGTCCCCATACCAGGGTCGGTTGAAACAGTGCCTGGGGTCAATTGAAACACATGTAAATAATAGAACATAATAGTAAATAATCTTGTTTTATTAATCATCAAATACACACCCTTCACCCTATCTAGCACTGTTCAAAAGATATTCGCTTTGTTTCAACCGTCCACCGTTTCAACCGTACCCAGTCTACCCTACTTTTTGAAAAAAATTTTCGTTTCTGTTATTGTTTTCATTTTTAGAATAAGTTCACTACGACATCACGCCATTTTTTGGGCAAACTATACCTAGTTTAAAATTTCTGGATATGTTTTACTCTTGTTCCATTTGAATAAATGACTTAATTGCGTAGTTTTTTCGTTTTGTACGGTTTTATATAGGAAAAACAAAGATTTCATTTTACACGGATTTGTCTGGAACCTATCTTCAGTGTAAATCGAGGGATAGGTGTATTTATGAACAATCTCTTAGATATAATAAATGAATCAATAGAGATTATTTCTATTTTATTTCTAATTATCTATTAAAATTAATTAGATAAAATTGACTTATTAATTGCAAATTTTTCGTACAGGTGTGTTAATTTTTCTTTATTCTAAAAAGCAAACCTTCAATGAACCAGTTGTTTTGGAGATTTATGGTAACATTTCTGGAATTGATTATCATTTTATTAACATAGATTAATGCTAACGTTCAAGTATAATAACTATGGGCCATTTACATATAGCTGCTTGATTTGTTCGAGCTTCCTTCAAAAACTGTTGATTATATAAAAATTTACCTAACTAGGACATTCAAGAATATAGGACCTTTAACACACTTACTGAAAACATCCATAAATGATCATGAAATTAAACTTTTACAAAATTGATTTTTTGAGAGCCTTAAAATTAAATTGGTCCCAATCTTGACACAAAATATTAGGAAACTTTTATGAATCAACTTGTTAAATGCCTAAAATCTATCATTTCAAGATTAAACACTTATTTTACTGATCTACTAACGATACAAAACTAGATTTTCTTAGTATGGGGCCACAATTATAATTAATAAAGCCCCAAAAACAATAATGCTTAAAGCACTTTAAATAAACTTCATAAAAAATATTGCCTAGTAGATTTTAAGACCGTTATAATCTCTTCCCATCACTTCTTAATTTTATTTATACGTATGGTGATCATTAAGCTCTACGCTTTAAATATATTTTTTATCGGAATCAAAAGTGTCAAAAAGAAACTATGAGAAGGCCACCTATTAGCGCAGTGGCTAGAGCAGTAGTTTTCTCCACTTCATGCGTCAAGTGGTACGGGTTAGATCCCCGTTGAATCTTAGACTTAAGATCCTAGAACTAAGATTAAAATTGACCAACAGAAATTTTCTGTGTTTAGACAGTCGTGATATGACCTTAGCTCTTAAAGCGACTTAAAACACCAAAAAAAAAAAAAAAAAAAAAAAAAAAACTATGAGAAATATAGGTAATAATAAAATTCTAGCTCTGAAAGTACTAACGTAAAACCGTATAATAGATATACATGGCAGATGCTCATGATAGGATAATGTTGTGGCCACCCTTCCATCAAATAAAAACGTTTTTTTTTTTGTGAACTACTGCAAAAAAAATTTAAGATTGTAGAATTAATTTTGTGTAATGATTGACACCTATCAGATAAGGAAAATAATTGAAATTCAGGAATGATATTTTCAAGTTTACAAAATTAAGAATATTATTCTGCATTTATTTTTTATTTTTTTTTTATATTATCATTCTTTTTTAAACCATCCAGAATATTATTTTATATAAAATATATTAATGTAAAGGAAAAACGTGTATTTACTTTGAAAAAGTTTTCACTTCAAAAGCAAAATGATGTCTGATTTATTTTCATAAAAAAATATTAGAAATAAGTTAAAAACTTTTAAACAATAAGTTCTTAAAAATGTTCCTAAAACCATTTGTTTAGTTCGTTAAAAACAAAAGAATAATCCTATATTAAAATAAAATTTAACTCTAATTTTCCAATTAATTTTTTAAGGTGTATTTTTTAAAATTAATGAAATTTTCCCTGTAAAGATTTTTTTGATGAATTCAATCTTTTTCAGTTTGTATAAAAAGTGTCTGTTTATGAAAGCTAAGGTTTTAATAAGGGTATATCAAAGGCTTTTTGAAAGATCTTCCTCCTTGCTATTGTATTTTTTTAATATAACATTCTATTCTAAAATGTTAAAATTTTATCTCCAAAATCTCGATTTAAGTGATTTGTGAAATAATTTCTTTCCATTTCAAGATTTTATTTTCTTCGTCTCGAATGGACGTATAAAGATTTTTTTAAACTAGTCAATTATTTTGTTTCGTGGTGAAAGTAGAGGATAATAATTTATTCGGCTTGTCAAGATGTTGTGGTGAACATTTGTAACAAATTAGGTTTTTATCTTTTAATTTCAAGCTTATTTATCTTTGCTATTAATTCGTTGTTGTTGTCGGTCTTGAAACAAACCGACTCTTCCTCAACTCAGAAAGTCATTTACTGATTCACTGAGCTTAACACTCATCGTTTGATTCCAACTTACTATTAGTGTATCAAAATTTTGTTGCAACAGAAAACATCTCTTTCCCAACGAACTGTGTTAAAATTTACAGCTTTTACAACATTCCATGACAGTCAAATACTGTTTATTTAATCATGATTTATTTTTCTTTCATTTTTTTTTCGTTTTACGTCTAAAAAAAGCATATATTTGAGTTGTTTTGTAATGCGTATTCATTGCGTGTCGCACACAATTCCAATAGAACGATTTATGTTTTAAAATTTAGATTCGCTTTTCTATGAAATCTGCATACAAATTTTAGTTTGACTTTTCAACGACAAAAAATAAAAGCTTATTGATTTCTCCAAGCAAACCCGTAATGTGCTTTATATTGTTAGTAAAAAATAAATTATAGTCTTCTACATACAAAAATTTCATGTTGAAAATGAATTTTACTTCAAATTGGGATAGTAATAAAAATAGTTAGTGAATTTATTTGTAAATCGACGAAAATATTTTATAGCAATTTTTGCTTAGTATACTTTACAGTAACCAACCAAGCATAAATTGAAGATTATTTTTGCAATAAATAAAATACTTTTAATAGAAAAAATAACTATTTCCGTTGTTTTATGTGATACAGAAGTTTTTGTTGAGGTAATAATTTATTTTTTAACTTGAAAAACAAATATTTTTACTTTATTCAATATTACCTTTATGAATTATATGATTTAAAGAATTGTTGACTAAACAAATTTCATCATGAAAATGTGTAAAAAATACAATCGAATTTTATGCGACAGTTTGGTCTAATAAACAAACTCAAAGTTGATAATATTTTTGAGATTTGTTTTTAAGCAACTTGTTAAGTCAGTATGGATGACTAATTGATTTGAATTTTAACATATAAGAAATATTTTAATAATGCATTATCTAATCTAATTTTAGAATGAAGTTATAATAAACCAAAATTAATAATACATTCAATTTTGATTAGAGATTCTATTTATAAAACAAACCTCATCGTCATACAAACAATGGTCAAAGATACATAAACAGAAATTTGAATTCAAATAATCTCATTACATATTTTTGATTTTTATATAAATACGCGGTTTTCAAAAACTAAGGGACCAAAACGGTATTGTTTTAAAGAGTAAATTTAATCAACAAAGTTCCTCTCAAACGGAAAATTTGTTTTTGATATCGTTTTTTGTTAGGAAAGGATATCTGAGGAAAATAAATATTGAACTATTTAATTATACAGATTAACAGATTAACTAGTGGTTATCTAATTTGAAATGTAATGAAAATCAAAACTTTTGTAGCTGATTACAAAGGATTAAGTTAGATACACCTAGAACATAAAACAAGTAAATTTCGAAAGATATAGATTTCGGGAAACCTTTTATTAATTGAATGAATGGCGTTGAAAGGGATAAATTAGGTCATGTCAGAACATACAACATGTGCAGAGGAAATTTTCTCTATATTTAAAATTAGCAAATAAACTAAATATATTTTCTTTATATATACCCACATAAATACGCTATACATTTATTACTTACAATCTGTATATTGTTCCATAATTTCTTTGGAAAATTAATGATGTGGAGATTCTAACAACAAACGGGAAAATAACGATAATTTTTATGGAAATTTACTCAAGTATCGAATTCTCTTGCCTTTCATAGGTTTAATCAAAACTATTCGTTCATTTAAGTACGCTTTAAGTTTTAGGATAGCATAGGGTGAATATTGTGTTAGAGTAACAAACTTTGTTCGAGAACTTGTTTTGGATGGATATAATTAACGCGATAAATTTGTTTGTCTAAATACGTATAGAAAATCTCGGTAAATTTTCCGTAAGTTTCCTCCAATTACATAGTTATCCCTTGAACTTCAAATTCAAATTTTCAATTAGTACCTAGTACACTCATGCAACCTAGGATTTTTTTAATATGTATAAAAATAAAGTTTAATTGCCAAACTGAAAAAACGAAACTTTAAGGTATATAATTACAAAAAAAAAACAACAACACTTAACATTAACGCAATCGTGAGTGTTGTTTGGTTTCACGATTTAAGAGCTTGAAAACTTATAAATTTTTCGAATTGCAGTTTGACATGCTATGAATATTCCATGTTGTAAAATCATTAAAAAATAATTATTGTACTCTTAACAAAATCTACGTTTATAAACATTTTAAAGGTTCCATAAGACCACCAGTTAATAAATATTTCAACCACAAAAAACCAGCGACCTTAATGATTGATTAAGCTTGTCATTATCAAAAGTCAATCTTTTTTTCAAAATAAGTGGGGGTATTTTACATGAGCATATCAGAGCAAAAATTCTTTTAGGTATAATCTTTATAGGTAAATTTCTTTAAGTATATTTTAAAACCACTAAAAGTATAAATATGAAACAACAACGAAGTGTTAAGTACCAATCTATTAGTACAAACCAAGTGCAATAAAATTGAGAAAAGTCGAAAAAAAGAGATTTAATCGGGATCAAGCATATTCAACTATGATTCTTAAATTATTTTTTTTGGGTGTTTTAAGTCACTTTAACAGCTAAGGTCATATCACGACTGTCTAGACACAGAAACTTTCTGTTGATCAATTATATCTAAGGTCTAGAATCTTAAGTTTAGGATTCAACGGGGATCGAACCCAGAACCACTTGACGCATGAAGTGGAGAGAACTACTGCTCTAGGCACTGCGCTATAAGTGGCCAGATTCTTAAATTATAACAGTAAAAATGTATAGCTACAGCCTAAAATCTTTTTCAATCAATGTTAATAAAAACATTTTACATGTTTAATATTGAATTTAAAACTTAAGAATTTTATATATGTATAACTTACTTTTTTGCTTTAACGTTTCTCATTGTGATATTGTATGTAGGTACTCGCAAATTTAATTTTTTTTTAATAAAAATATCTTGGTTTTGTTTATATTATACATTTGAGTCAAATTTGAAACAACATGAGTCCACTGTTAGGTATAACAACAGTCGTTTTATAATACTCGTAGTTATATAAATGTAGTCAAATAACTTACAAGTAAGAGACCACCTATTAGCGCAGTGGTTAGTAGGCTGTAGTTCTCTCCGCTTCATGCGTCAAGTGGTACGGGTTCGATTTCCGTTGAATCCTAGACTTAAGATCTTAGACCTAAGAATAAAATTGACCAACAGAAATTTTGACAGTTTAGACAGTTGTGATATGACCTTAGATGTTAAAGCGACTTAAAACACCAAAAAAAAAACTTACCAGTAAATATATTTTATAACATAAATCGACAAATAACTCGGCAAATAATGTGCATTTTTTTAGAAAAAAAATCTGACAGTCATTTTAGTGGTGTTGGTCTCCACTCCATGCGTCAGTGGTATTGGGTTCGGTTCTCATTGAATCCTATAGATATTTAAAGATTTATGACTTATAGACATTTTTTGCGTTTTGACAGTCGTAATATGATCGTGAAAGTGACTTAAAACAACCAGAAAAAAAAAACTCTGCAATGACTTACCGAATCGACAAACACAATGATGATTTAATGAAATTTTCACCGACTCTCTTTCTTCGAGCTATGAATACTTTCTTTTGGAACCCCCGACACAAAAATGGGTGTTATCTTATTATCTCTTAGCTTTAATTTAATTCAAAAATTATATTTATAAAAAAAATAATTATAGAATTAAACACAGCCTATACTTCCAAAATGTTATTTTTCATTTTCCGTGTCAATCGCTATGTAAATAACATAAAAATACAAGACAATTTTGTCCAGTAAATATTATATTAAGTTATGTACCTATTATAGGTTTCGCTTTATTAATTTTGAACTGACGAGGACGCTTGAATTTTTCTAGCTGCTCTTTTGAGCCAGTATTTTTCATTGATCAAAATTCATAAAAAATGTGTTTTGTTCGCCCACGCACTTAAAACGAACAATTCATCATAAAGCTATAACCTACAGTTTATTCAGTAATGGGGTAATGAGGATATGTTTGCTGTAAGAAATCAATTTGAAAATTTCTACTAGTTTTTGTTTCAGACCTACTCACACTTTTAGCCAATATTAAGAGTCAGATTTTAAAGTCGACTTAGTACTAGAATTGTTAATTTGTTTTAAAATTTTATCGTATACCATCTTTTTATTTTAGTATATATTTGATATAATTATTTTAAAAATTCCTATTCAATGGTTTCTTCATTTATAAAAGACTTTAATAATAAGACTTTTGAATAAATTATAATAAACTTATCGACTTAAAGAACAACTAACGAGTTTGTTTAACGTAACCATTAACAGCGTTGCCAATATAATTACAAGTAGCTAGCGGTTTTAATTTTCTTCTTCTTATGGTTTTGTCCTCGGGAAACTGGAGAAGAAAGTGCAAAATTTGTATTAATAAGTTTAATAGAAAACTTCTTGAACTGAAAATATATTTTACTTTGTTTAGTATCTTAGTTTGAAAAAACAAAGTAATTAATTTGTTCTCTTTGTTAACTACTAAGTTCTTGTGAAAAGTTGATTATTTACACATAATTACCTTTAGGCTTTATACGCAAAGCATCTTATTATGTTACAATTTCTATAAGATTCTACCATATGATTTCAAAGATCTATGTTTAAAATTATTTTAGCACATTTTATTGTTTTTTTATTTGAAAATAAATTTTATTTTCTTTTACGTTTTCTTGATTTTTGCTCAAGTTTTCAACTCCACTTTTCATAAAAATTATAATAAAAATCCAATAAAATAAAGCTTTTACTTTGCTTATATTGTGAAAAGCTTTTGGAACTTTGTGAAATTTATCAAAAACTACGTGATCCATTTTCAAAAATTAGTCCAATTCGAACTTTTTCAAAAAAGTTTTCACAAAACTTTCATTTGCATTTAATTGTAAGCTTGTAAATTTCCATGTCTCGCGTGTGTTTTTTAAGTGTATGTTTTTACGACCATTTTCGCATCACGTCAACTCGAGAAATGATAGTAAGTTAAACTGTAGTCTGTAGGCTCGCGGCTTTTCAAAAGTATTTTATAGGATTCTTGTGAAATCGGTTTTTTTCAAAATCGTTTTTTTTTCTCTCTTTTTGTTGGATGAAGTTTTCGAGTCCTGCCAATAAAAACAAAGTGGTTTCCATTATTTCCTTAGGATTATTGCTACAGATGCATTTATTGTGTGGGAGACCGCCGTAAAACTTCGGACAATTCTTGATGGCCCTATCGTTTGGGGACATGCCAAAAAGTTAATACCTCGAAAAAGCTTAAACTTGTGTTTACTAAAGCCTCATCATACACAAAATTTTCCTTTATATAGACAACATTTCCGCCTTGTGAATAAGCGCAATAATACTCTTTCCCATGACAAATATACAACAGTTATTAAATCCAAATATTTCCCTCGTTGTTTTATACAAAAATATATAATCTGTATTTGAAAAAGTTGGGATGATCACTGTAAACCATAAAATACAAAATAAATTAGTTATTCAAATTTAATTTTTAACACTGGTTTTTCATTGCTTTTTTATATTTTATTGGCCTTATTTGAATATCACAACTGCCGCAACATATAAGTCATGATAAGATAACAATTACGTGTTCCCTACTCATAATTATATCCACTACAAATAATATATTATATGTCAAATAACATACCTACTTTTAAATGTTAAGTTTACTTTACCATACATAGATATGTACCCATTAATTTGTACAGAGAAAAACCTTCAACGCGAGCTCAAAAAAAACATTCCAAAAAAAAGTACTTGAGGGGGAGAAAATGTGTAAAATGGCGTATTTTATATTTTTTTTAAATTAGTAAGCCTTTACAAAACTAAAGATGTTTTAGCATTATGAGTTTGTTTAATCTTTATCTTCAAGAGTATATTAAGATGTTTTTATTTTTTTTTCGAAAATAACCAAAGATAACAGCTGCCGCGAGTTGCAGGTGACCATCTAAGTGAGCAGTATGTGTCCATACTTAAGGTCACAATTTTCATCTGAAATGATTTTCACAAAAAATTTACATTATTTATATGTGTCTCTTCTTTACTATAAAAAATATAAATACAAAGATATTATCTGGGATTTTATAATACCTAGTTAAAATCGAGCGTATGTTTCTATACAAAAAAATATATTTACACCAACATGTATAATGATAAGTTTGAAACTGATTGATCAAAAACGTTTTGAGCTAGAGTTTAGGTACACAAATTAGAAAAAAAGTATTTTCAAGAAAAACGCGTTTGAAAAAATATGAAAAAAGTAACTGCTCCGTAAATGGCATGTGCTCCGACCCTTTTACGAAGAAGCTCACTTAATCGCATACCACTTTGGAACGAGTTAACATTTTGTTTTGAAATTTCCAGAGAATATTTTTGAATAGTTTTACGAAAGATTAATAAAAGCAAATAATATTTTTAATGCCTCTACATCATTTTCCCTGCGAAAAAAACTGATTGGTTTCTGAAAAAGTATCACAATTTTACTGTTGAGTTCTTATTAAGTATTTACAATTATATATTTATGGCTAAAAACAGTGTAGTGCAGTATCTCTAATGGTAACCAATATCTAAGAGTTAAAAAAAAAACTAAAAATTATATTTAACAAAGGCTAATAAAATGATCTCCATTTAACAGGAAATTCGTCTCAGAGAAAAAAAATATATTAGTCGCTTCAGTTTCGTGTTAACCGTTTTTCACTGCAAGAGTATTCAATCCGGACAAACGCAACATCAGAACTGGTTCCTAGTTTTAAGTAAATTATAAATATAACTAACACAGATTAATTCAAATGAAGCATTGTAGGTTATTTATATTTTGAATATTCATAAATTTATTAATTCTTTTAAAAAAAATATTTGCATCGGAAAGGTCAAAGTCAAAAATGACTACCTACCAAATATAAATTGCTTTATATCATAACACGCTTATCTTTTCACAACATAGCGTAGCTGAGGGTAAAAATTAACTATTGTGATATTTGGGTGGCATTTTTTACTATATAGGCAACAAAGAATAAATGCAAGACAAGATTCATAAAGTAAAGTGCTGACTTGCATTTGCTTTTATTGTGTAGGGACTTTTTACTTTACGTATGTATATTCACATCAAAAAACTGGACAAAGCAATTAAATTTATACACAAAATGACAAAACTAAGTAAAACAATTAAAAGTTTACTAATCAAGAGTTACTACATTGAATTTGATTATTATTTATCGTATAACCTTTGAATAACAAAAAGAATAGCTAATTAAAACCACCTGTAATGCTCATATCTAAGTTTTTGTTTATAATTTAGTCAAAAAACATATATAAGAAAATTTAAAAATATTATTGGAATGCGGCTTTCTATGACATTTAATTACGAGTTTACTTCTTTTTCAACTTTTTTAAAGTTGTACGTTACCCAGAAGAAATCGAACACAACATATAATTTCCAGAAAATGAAATTTTAATTTTTGATACTACCTACATATTAACACAATTTTTGGACACAAATTTTTGAAGCAATCATGTTATTGTACTTAGAATGGTACAAAAATCTTGTTTTTAAATCGACAATCTCGTAGCAATTAACTAATTATGATTTTTCCAAGGAAAATATATTTACAGTTTTGAAAAACATTTAAATTCACATTTCTCGAATGAAAAGTTTTAATTAGTAAAATGTCAATAATTATGAAAATAAAATCTTATCTACTCTACTTTAAAAGAAAATCCTTAACATGTGTGCATTGTTTTAGTTTTATGTTACTATCAGAATCTGCGAAAACAATTAGTTTTTAAAATATCTATTAATTAAGTCAAACTTGAAATCATTTTTATCTAACTCAAAATACATTTATGATAATTTTTTTTTTGTTGGGAGATATTTAAAAATAATAATATTATCTCATTAAGATGATTTTTTTTGACTAATTAGGAATTATCTTTTTTTTTAACTATAAGAAAAAACATTCTTGTTTGAGAATTTTCGTATTTTTTTCTGTATAAATTGCTACTGTGGCGTGAAGGATAAAACTATAGGTTTAAGTTGAATAAATTCAGGTATATAACGCTTAAACATATAGAAAAAAATCTTAAATTTTATTTCTTTTTTTTTCAGAATTTCAAATATTAAACATTCGCCTCATGGAATATCAATAAGAATGAAATAGAAAGTAAAAATCAATAAAGCACAATGAATCGCACAAACGGAGGCATAGAACTCTCGGAGGAGAGTACTGCGTGTGAGGATCCTCATTACGTGTACATGGGAAGTCTTGGCATTGAAATGGCAGTTCCCGAATGGGAGGCGGCATTAACAGCAATCATTTTATCATTGATAATACTGCTCACCGTCGTGGGAAATATTTTAGTCATCCTTAGTGTTTTCACGTATAAGCCATTACGAATTGTGCAAAATTTCTTTATAGTCTCACTTGCCGTAGCCGATCTCACCGTCGCTTTGCTTGTCATGCCGTTCAACGTCGCTTATTCTATATTAGGCCGATGGGAATTTGGAATTCATGCTTGCAAAATGTGGCTCACGTGTGACGTATTATGTTGCACGGCGTCCATTCTGAATTTATGTGCTATCGCTTTGGATCGCTTCTGGGCGATTACGGATCCGATTAATTACGCACAGAAGCGTACGCTTAAGCGTGTGCTTATTTTGATTGGAGGTGTATGGGTACTGTCGTTGATCATCAGCTCGCCGCCGTTGATTGGCTGGAATGATTGGCCTCAAAATTTCAGTAACGACACACCGTGTCAGCTGACATCACAACAAGGTTACGTTGTATACTCTTCACTAGGATCATTTTACATTCCTCTAATTATAATGACAATTGTATATATTCAAATATTCATAGCGACAAGGCGACGGCTGCGAGAGAGAGCTATGGCCTCAAAAATCAACACAATTATGTCGAAAGATAATAACGCTGCTTCGGCTCAAAGCGCAAAGCAGCCACCAAGACAACCAGACCAAGACTCGGTTAGCAGTGAGACAAATCATAATGAACATCAGGTCGAAGGAAGCGAAAAAACAAACCGGGAAACGAAAAACAAAAAGCACAAGAAAAAAAAGAAAAAATCGTCAGGTAACAATGAGAAGACAAAGAAGAATTTTCTAACCCCCATTTTACCAGCCGAAGATTCAGTCACTGACAATCCAGAAAATTCATCGGGATCGAACCAACGAAAAAATTCACTTACTACAATCGAGTACGGCTTTAAGGCGACAGACACGTCAGTATTAACGACGACAACGACGACGACAACAACGTCACCAAATTCTAGAAATGCCAGTCAAAAGGATCACACAACGACCGCCGTACATGTCGTCGTAAGCTCACAACCCGCACCGACGCCTATCATCAAAAAGCCCGGTGCCGTGTACCAATTCATCGAGGAAAAACAAAGGATATCCCTATCGAAAGAGCGTCGCGCCGCCCGCACTCTCGGTATAATAATGGGCGTATTTGTCGTATGTTGGCTACCGTTCTTCCTAATGTACGTTATATTACCATTTTGTCCCTCCTGCTGTGCCACAAAACGATTGATCAATTTCATTACTTGGTTAGGCTACATCAATTCGGCGTTAAATCCAATTATTTATACAATTTTCAATTTGGAATATCGTAGGGCTTTCAAAAAATTATTAGGAATTAAACCATAAAATTTCAAGTTTATGAGCAGCTTTTATTTAAGTTTAAGGTGAGTACGTTAGTTATTTATATATAACTTGACTGTTAATTTTTTTATTTGCTTTTTAATGTAAGAAATATATTATATTTCTCCAAAGCAAGTTACTCAATACGGGTCAATAAACCCATCACAATATAGTGGTTTAGTTATAATAGAAAAAAATAAACAACACAGCCCAATCAAATGTGTTAGTCTGAAATGTTTAAATAAATCTTTCTTATTAAACACTGATTTCAAAAAATAAAAAATCTATCACTTGGTCACTGGCAAGAGTTGGCTACAAAGTGTATAGAATTTTTATAAAATGATTTTAAGCTGTCAATATATTTTTATCTAAAAAGAAAAATAATCTGGAGGTAATCAGTAAAGTAAGATCATTTTCCAACTATTTACTTACAATTCAAAAAGACAGGACAAAGTTGTTAATAAGTATACAGTCTTCAGATTCAAAATTTGGATTTACTACGTTTAACGCTTTTGCGTTAATGGGTATTAAGAATATGTTTTATTTTCAAGACTTCTCAATAAACGTTTTGTATTTTACAAGAAACTTTAAGGAAAATACTATATGTGGCAACAACTATTTAGAGTGACACAAGTTATACGCTCAATCCCCTTTTTTGATGATGAAAAATTTTGAAAATGACACACACATTTTTAATAGTTTTTGTGCTTTTATTTGAAACTAAAAAAATTCTCTAGGTCTGTCAGGTCTGTCATATTAGAAGGTCAACTTTTGATATTTAAATTGACTGCTATACTTTTTTGGTATATATCAAAAGTACTTAAGCTAAAATCAGTTAAGTTTTAGAAAGTTGTCACAATTTGAAATATGAAAATAAAATATTCTTCTTTTATCAGTTAAATTCCAAAAATCAACTTTTTTTAAGAAACTGTTAGAAATCCTGAACTAAAACTTACCTGCCCGTGAGTGGTGCTCAGTTTTCCCAGGTCCTTAAAAAATTTTGGTAATTTTGTTATTAAACTGATTTAGTTGAATATTTAGTTTCACCTTTAAACTTACACAAATTTTCCCAACGCTTATTTGATTTCAAAAATTGTTTGTATAGAATCCCGAATACTTTTGAAAGAAGCCAAAAAAGTAAGTATAGAAGTCCATTTAGAAGTAAAAAGTTGAATACTGTATCTTATAGGATAATAGACAAAAGAATTTTTTTCTAATTTAATTAAGTAAAATCAAAGTTATTAAAATTATGTACTTACATATTTAATTTTTTCAAAATTTTTGCCACTAAGAAATAAAGGGGTAGAGCGTATATAACTTGTGCCACCCTGTACTTGTCGCTGTTATACTTAAACTGTTTTTTGTCATTCATTGGCGTCTACTATTTATCACTTTCCTATGTTATGATATAATATTTTCTTAAACAAAGCAAATTCACAAAGAATGAACTCTTTTTGTCAGTATGTGGGAAACCAGAACATTAAAATAACTATTCCTAAGATGGATAATTGCGTTACAAGTTAGTATAACTATAAAAATGAGAGAATTATACAAGCGGTGCAAGTAGGTACCCATATGTAAGACAAATTTAGATTTTGTTATAAATTAATTTTCTTTTAATAAAACATTTCTTGGAACTCATAAAACCAATTTCATAACTCTCATGGACACAAAAGTATTAGACGTAGACGGTAGATGCATTGTACGTATAGGGCTGTGGGTTTTTATGAACAATGTGTTGTTATATGCATAAGTTATAAAATAAATACTCTTATCATCCTCTAATATCTTAGTAGATAGAGTCAATATTATAAAAAAAAATTATTGTTAGAGCAAGACCAAAAACCTTTATTTTATAATTGTAAGCTAGTTTTTTTCAACCGATGAATATTTCCTAACGAAAGTTCTAATTAACTATAAATATGCCGACAGTGTACCTACTCAATCGATGATTTTGAATTGGGTTTTTTTTTTGTATTGGCGCAACGACTGAATCAATTTTTATTGCATTTTGCATTGAAATGTGGGACGAGAAATTGTTGTACAGAGAAAACAAGAATGAAGGAGCGCGATCTCAATAGAAGAGCGCATTTCACATATTTAACGCAATATGTTGTGGAACGTGCATAGGTATTTACTCAGAAAAATATTTTCATTACTTACCAACATTTTTCCAGTTTCATTTTAATTAAATAAACAGTTTTGTTTTCATGCAATTAACTTGTCAGCGAAATTTATGTTATTCGAACAAAAAGTTGAACGCATATTCAAAATAAAATTGGTCGAAGTATACATATTTATATTTTTCTAAAGTTTTTGCCGTACAATATTTTGAGGAAAAAGTCTAGTGGTCATAAAAACTTTCAAAAAACTTTAAAACTTTCAAAAATAAACAATGAAGTTTGACACAGTATATACTTTTAAAAAGAAACTTTGGTATATTTTTCGACCAATTTTACGTTCTGTCTTAAATGTATTTTGATGTTATTTTATATTTATTAAAATCCCTAACACTTTTTTTCTATTATTTCTGGCATTATTTTATTTTATTTTATAAGTAAGTATTAGCTTAAAAGTAGGTATATATTGTGTTTGTTATTGTTATATCTTGTTATATTATAATTAATTATTTTATCTCTAGAAACACACATTTTAACCATGAATTTTTATCCATTTTCCAGTTATTGAGACTAAAAAGAATGTTTTATCTTATTTTATTCATTTCCACATTGAATTTCATGATAATAGATTGAAAATTAATTCAATTTTTTTTTTTAATATTCGATTCAACGTTTATGAAAATAAAATATAAAACCGATTTTCAGAGATTGAATTAAGGGATTAAATTTGCTTTTATAAACTTGAAAAAAGGATTCAGTCATTTAAATGGAAACCATAATGCATGGTCACATTGTCCTAATTTATCCTAAAAGCTTTTATTGTGATATTTATTTTTTAATTAAAGCTTCAGTGATGCATAACTCCGTTAACGTAAGGTAAACTGCATGAAATTGATACATTTTGTAAAACACAACGAACTTAATAGCTTCATCAAATATTTAACGAAAATAAGCTTCTGTTTTTTTATTTTATTTTTCATAGAAATTTTGTTGTTTGACATTACTTTTTGTCATGTTAAAAGCTTTTTATTTTGTCAGAGTTTACAGAGAGAGTGCTTCCAATACTATTTTGAAATAAGAAAAAAACAAATCAAATATGAAGTACAATATTTTTAATATCGTTCAACTGTCAAATCTGAGTAAGTGACAATTGAAGCTAATAGAAGTTATAAAAAAAATGATGTGAGTATTAGAAATACGGTATGGTGAAAATTAATTTAACGTGAAAATACAAAATAAAAAGTTTTTGAAAATCAATATATATTTTTTTTTTTTTTTTTTGGTGTGTTTAAAGTCGTTTTAACATCTAAGGTCATGTCACGACTGTCTACTCACGGAGAATTTCTGTAGGTCGTATAAATCTTAAAACTAGGGATTCAACGGAGATCGAACCCAGTACCACTGACGCATGTAGCGGAGAGAGCAAACTGTTCTAACCACTGCGCCACTAAGTGGATAAAATTCAATATTTACAAACGTAAAAAAGCGGAAGCGTATTTTCGTATATTTTTTTAATTATTTTTACTCTAAACTTTTTTTTTTTTTTTTTTTTTGTAAAATATTATTAAAACTAGTCATTTTGTTATTCATCTATTGTGATTTTGATCTCACGTATGAGGTCAAAATGTAATTTAGTTGTTATTAAAATATCAATTATGTTTTTATCCAATCAGCTGATAGTACGTGATTCTTTAATATAATTCCAAGCTTATAGAGTTTTATTAAAATACCTACTTATTGATCACTAAAAATATAAAAAAGTAAATGGGCAAAAAATTTTCAATCATTTTTTTTTCAATTTAATTACATTCATTTATTTCTTCATATTAAAACTCCATGCAATTATTGTAAAAGGCAGATTTCTAAAGAGTGCTCGCAAAAATAGTTGCCAAGGATAAAATTTTTTTGTTTTCTTTCTAATGTTTAAATATAAAAAAATTATAATTTGGATACTCAAAATAAGTTTTCATATTTAATGAAAATACATACTATCTAGTATACTTTCAATGATTTAATTTTGCTCTAATGTATCATCTACTATAAACATAAAATGCAATTTGAATTTTCATTTGTTGGAAAATCTAGTCAATTATTATTCACTTGCATTATTAGTTAATTAAACCTTAAAAATTGTTAGAAGATCTAAAATCGAAAAAGCATCCCGAAATTTAAAAAAAAAACACTCTAATACAGATATATGCTCTTAAATTAAGTACTTTAAAACTGAGAGCTGACTCAATACAACTATATAAAAATGTACGTGTATGTGTGTTTCCGAAAAAGATTGTTTGAACGTCTATTTATAAAATAAAAAAGAATTTGCGCTAAGAGGAAATACATTGAACACGAAAAAATGTTAAAAGATGTTAGATTGATAGAAAATGTTAGATTATCGAATTTCATTTGATTTGATTATGAAACAAACCTTTGTCACTTTATTTTTCATTGCAATTAGGCACATTATGTATGGGTAAGTTGTTTTAAGGCTTTGTAAGGAAATTTTTTTGTTCTTCTTGTAAGTTTTGAAATGACTATACTATTTTTTCTTCTGAGCTTTTCAAATATGTTTTCAATTAGTTAATGAAATCCAAACCCGAGAAATGATTTTCACGAAATTTTTTCTTAAAGTTTGTTCTATTTAACAGACAAACAGTACATTTCCGTATATGAACTGACATGACTGGCAAAATGGCGTTCTACAAAATTTGTTACGTTTTCTGGACGGGTGAGCTTATGTTTCAGGTAATATCAGTACTAAGTCTCGTTTAAAAACGCCCAAAACTAATCTAAAGGTCGACATGCGTCACAAAGTACAAACATACAGTTTTTTATCGTCATGTTAGCGTACAAAAAATGTCAAATGGAAGGATTTTTACAAGAAAAACTTTTTATATATTCCTACGACCTAATAGCACAGGTATATTTGCTATGTATGTTTTTCAGCTCTATCACAGCTATAGTAGGTATACTAAATATGACGAGTTTAAATGATTTCCAAAGGGGTACCTATGCCTCTTGGTAGCGTGTGGGTATTATGTATCACTTAGTCTTTTTAGAACCGATTACATTGTGCAATATATATCACTTAACCACAAATGTTAACTAAAAACTGTATGTAACTAAAAAACTAAAAGATAAACAAAGCAAACAAAAAAATCAAATAACGTTTGACAGTAAATGTGCCTCAACTTGTGCTACATGCTAGTATAATATCAGTTAAGTTCGTATTTTAGATTATTTAAAATTCTTTTCAGGACAACAGACCCAAATAACCGTGCAGTTGAGCGTTTTAAAATAAAATTTTAAAAAAATATTTTCTCTATACTCCCTTAAAAATTCTTATATAGAAACATGCTTTATTATTTTTATATAGCTCAAATGGTACAATTTAAAAACTTAAAACACTAAGAAGCTTTTTTATATCAATTAAGATCAATTTAATCCTTTGAATAGATAAATATTCATAAGAACAAATGTGAAACTACATTTTTTTTCATTTTATTTCTTAAACGACAAATCAATCGTTTAAAAATTTTCACAGAAGCTTTAACATTATCTGAAAAATATATTTCCAAATATACATTTGTTTGCTAGCATTATAGCATTCCTGCATCCTGCATTATATCTAGCCTAATATACTTTATTTCTCATTTACGAGTTACGACTACTTATACCAAGGCCTATGTTAAACCGTATTGTCGTCTTATGTTGATAAAAATAAATTTTATGTTTCACTTTGTATTAAAATTTTTAGTATAGGTACTGCCAATATCATATTTTCATTTCATTACACTTAAGTGACTAGCTGACAGACGTTTCACGTTAAACAAACGCTCCTGTACAACAAAGTTTAACCTGATTAAGTCTACGCTTTTCAAGTTCAGTAGTCGTTCCATAGACACAGCTTCACGTCAACTTTTTGATGTAAGTTGAATATATTTTTTTATTTCTTTTAAAATTTTGAGACTTTATATTTTATAGCACAAGGCTTGTATGTATATCAACAAAATTGAATTAATTCCATAATCGCTTTCAATTGGAACTTATAAATTTTTTTAAACTATTTTTTGAAAGTTTAAATTATATCATCATTAAAAATTGATTCAATCAGTGCTTTACAAATAATATAAACATTATATTTAGTGATATTATTATATATTAAAAAAAGTATTCTTAAATTTTTTTTTTCTAAATTATTTTTCTAATGCTCTTACTATTTGAAATAACTATCCCCAAATTACTTTATTTCCTCTGTGTAACAAGTTTGAAAATTATATTTTTTTGATATTTATTTAAGTAAATGAAAAATGTAAACAAAAGATCTAATTTAAAAAATTATCTATAAATATTGAAATATAAAGTAGACAAGATAATATATGAATTTAGGTAAATGGACATATCTAATCATTACTTAGATAAATGGTGTTTTAAATACAGTTATAGTAAATTATTGTATAATTCTTTCAAAAGCTCGATATAAATGTGATATTGTATTTATGTATTATAACATTAAAATGTCTTTTCCATGTGTAAATAAAAAAAAATCTTATGAAAATAATAATGTCTCCATTAAAATATTAAGACAATTATTGTTTCTCTGATAATGGAGAAAATGTAAATTTTATTAAGAGTGAATTTGTAAGTAATATGTGACAAAGTATGGTATATTTTCAAGAAAATAAATAAAAATATAAGTTATCTAGAGTTTCAATATCCATTGAGACAACTTTATTTCTATTATTAATCAAATAACACCGACCGTTGAAAGTAATACATAACATTGAAGGTGTAACGATTTCCGTGTTTATTTTTCTTATGAAATTGAATTAATTTATATTTCCAAACTAATCGAAGCTTGAAAAGTATATTGAAACTTTTCAAATTGATTTCTCTAGCCATGAATGTAAAAAATATATAAATAAAAAAAAAACGTAAGATACGTTTTCATTATAAAATTAATATAAAATCCGTCAGCAACTGTAATTGAAATTCCCAATGTTAGAAATATCTAGTTATGTACGTATAAAATAGATCATGAATTATAAATAGTCTAATAATGTAATGTAAGATGTACGAGTATATCTAAAACATATTAATTTTTGATGTTAATGTTGCATTTTATCAGAAAAAATATATATTTATTAAAGTAAAATAGGTATATTATAATAGGTTATTTGAAAAATTGATATTTTTAAAATTTAAAATCATGTTTCATCCTGAGAAAATGTATTGCCATTCCTATCTTATTATAAATTTATGTATAAACAAACCATACGACAGTTAATAATCAACCCTCGTTTATAAAATTTATTTTATGTACATAATGAATAAACAATCACTAACTGTATCGAATTAATAATTAAAAAATTGATTTTTGCTCATATTTCACAATATTTTCAATGAGTCGAGCCCATCTCATTGAAAATATTGTTAAGCAGTAAATATTTAAAATTACAATTAAGAACCTTTGAAATTTAAGTTATGTTATAAAAATTATAAATTATTCAAATATTTAAAAATAAGATATAGGTACCTACTTAAAGTTTAAATTGGTTATGTACATTTTTTTCCCCTTATGAACATTTCTTAGAGGTAATTTTTAAATGTAAAACGCTTATAAATAAATAAATAATTTATATGTAAATTGTTACTTTACGAATATAAACACAATTATGATTGTTACTATTATGTGAATAAAAATGAAAGCAAAAAAATTACTTTTAAAAATAACTCTTTTTTTCATCAAATGCATTCAATATAGTCTGTTATATTGATATCATTTACAATTTGCAGCTTACGAAAGTGTGGAACATGAAGTTTTCATATTTAGGAGAAAAAATATTACTTGAAGATATAAATTGAAGATACTCTAAGACATGACAAAGGAAATATTAAAAAAAAATCAAAGGCACGGATGCTTATTTATTAAGTCGCTATCAGGTAAGTATAGCATTTCCACAGATTAGTTTTTTAATGCTTGCTACAGAATCCTTACTAACGTTATCTAGCTTATGCTTGCTTTAGTATTTTATGGTTTCTATTGAGGAAATTTAATTCTTTTTCCGTTTTACATTTTTAAAAGCACCTAGTTTGAAGGATGTTCTGATTTACAGAGTGTTTAACAACTATTTGACCTCACCTTAAACATATGTAGAGTGAGGTTGGCTAAATCATGCCCTTTAAGGAAATAATGCTGAAATATTTAGTGTAATTAAAAATTAAAAAAGGATTTAAAAGTCATGTACAATAGTATCGGGATATCGGGATAGAATTGTTTGTAGTCATGGATATCTTCATAAACTTGTTATTGAACATGGGTATCTTAATTTTGTTGTTATTGTTAATTATAATTTATAATAAGATTGGGAAGGCTTTCAACCGGGATTGTAGTTAACCGTTTCCTACAGTCATGATTTAAAAGTTATGACTTTGTCATAAATTCGGGCGAAATAAAAATTTTTCTTTGTTACTTAATAACAAATTAAATTCAAAACTACTTTCGAATTGTGAGTTGAAAATTCAAAAATTATATATTAGGTCTGTTCAAGATGAAAATAAAACTGTATAATGATGGTATCATAAGCAATATAAACTTAAATCATAATTTTTATATTGGGTTAAACGTTTTTACATATAATAATAATAATTTCGCATGACTTGTAACGCTAATGCGCGAGTTATGGGACACATAACGATACCATCCACCTCCAACTAGGATAACTCCAAATATTCCTTTTTCCTAATCATCAACATTCCAAAATCAGTTCATCTTCAAAATTCCCTAATTTCACTTTAATAATTAAAAGATAGCGATCATACTTTCTAAACCTTCAGCTTTCACTTCCAAAATCCTAAATTCCCTAATTAGTTTATAAGACGATATAAATAAGAGTAACACCAAAAATAAATCAGACTTATTGTAATTACACAGACATATATTACTGTGTAACTTGGTTGTTAATAAAGGCATAGTATTAATCGTTTGTTGTTTAATAACCAACAACCATAACTAAATACCTATATTCCACAATATAAGTATTTAACTCGCGCAGTTTTACTTTTATCTGAAACAAACCTTATGAAAACCACGGTCGTTTATTTTAAAAATTGTTACACATAGAATTCTACCAAAATATATTCATTTAAGTTAAATGTTTTAATTAAAAGGATGAAAATTTACTAAATTAGTTATTGTAGTACATTTGATATACAGTCAAATGTATCGCTCATTATTAATATATTATAACTTGTTAAAATATAAAACATTACTCGTAGTTTGAAGTTAAAACCATACAATAACAAAAAAACGTCCATGTAAAATAAATGAGAAAATTTTCTAAAACCTTTACTTGGCAAAAAACTAACATTAATATTAACTAGATTTCTAAATTATTTTTGTTTTCAATTTGGAAGACATGAAATTTAACAGTACAAAACTCCGTTGAAAAGGGTTTGACTTACTTCTTATTAGTGCAAGATCCGTGAAATAAATTCCAGCATTACTTTTATTTTCTTTGATAAATCTATATTTTCCACTTCACTGACACACCTTGTGAAAATTTTAAGATCCTGACTAAAATAATGAGATGAGGATAAATAATAATATAGCGTAAATAATTGCTCCCGTTTTTTCTCTTTATAGTTTAACTTTAATTTAAATATGCAATAGATGTACAAATTATGTAGGTACGTATATAAGGTATATAGGTAAGTATATTTATTCACATATCTACATATCTATGGTGTATCTATTTACTAAGTATTATAAAGCTTAGGGCTATCATGTTATGTAAATTGTTTTTATACTAATAAAATTTGGTAGAAAGAATTTTAATTTATAAATCTAAGAATATATAATGTGGATAACCACAAATTAAGCTTGGAGGCTAACTCAAAATCACAGCTTAAAGAGAAATGACAAGAAAAACTAGACAGAGTTGGAATTCCAGGAGTTTAGAGGAAAGAGGTCATGAGACCGAAGTCGCTGTAGGCGACGTTGAAAGTATGATGAGTGAAAGGAGATGAGATCAGATTATAGTTCGCGGAAATAACTTGTGGAAACAAGAAGACGCTCTTGGATTCGATGTCTTACCAAGAGAATGCTGAAGAACATTCCTATTGTGTGATTGAATTGATGAATAACGTAGTATGTTATATATATTCTGGTCGCAATAAATGTTTGCGGACTAAATAACTATAACTTCAAACTTCGCTTCACAAATCAGTAATAAAAACATCAAGTTTTTTTTTCAGAAATATTTAAATTTTCATATGACAGTTATTGTTTGTTTTTACTTTATTTTACTACTATATAGGAGAGGAAGTATTGCAATCAAGTCGAATTTTTTATTTCGAGTTTTCACCAAAAATCCACGTTTTGAGGTCCCCTGAATCCAAAAAATTGGTTTTTAGAAAATGTCTGTAACTGACATCGATATCGTATGAAAAGCTTTATCTGTAATTCACTAACCTTGAAATTTTTCCTTCTTTCGTCTAGTTGTGCCGCAAAGCTTTTGATTGAAATCGGTTGACAGAAAGCCCCACTTTATTCTAAAGGTTTTTATTTTTTTTTTTTCAATTTTTTCAAAAACGGCTGAAACGATTGTCTTTAAACTTGCCATAATTCTTAGACTCAGCAATACCTACAACTTTTATTTGAACTTTTTCCTGGGAAAATTCAAATAAGGAAAGTTCTGGAAAAGAGGGTGGTAGTTCGTATGTATGTATGTACCCATATGCATGGGTATATATTCCATACATGGAGGCTGTAGACATATTGCATAATATAGATCTGTTTACACTATTTATATGCATAGATGTTTATATTTTATTCTATTAACATTTTTTTTACCAATCATGGACTGTATTTATTTTCTAATTTTAAGCAACAGAAAATTTTTTGAATAACGAAAACATCATTTCAAATAATAAATATCAGTTAATACTTATAATAATAACGTATTAAATTAGTTTAACTCTGGAGATGTAATTAGACAATGAGATTAATTTTTAGAACTACTAGGCAACCAAAAAAGTTCATGCGGTTTTGAAAGTAAAAAAATAGTACTTAACACAAAAAATGGGTTAAAATTCGGTTTATACTGAAAAATCACCACCCTCGGCAAGTACTACCCTTTCCCATCTAGACAGAAGACCATAAATCTCATTTTTGTAAACATTTTGCTTTTGGGAATTGAAGAAGTGTATCACCTCGTTTTCCAAAACCTCTCTATTTTCAAATCGCTGATTTCGCATGTGGTTGTCCAAGGCCAAAAACAGGTGGTAGTAACTTTGTGCATGGTCTGATGAGTGTGTGGTCTTGCGTTGTCCTGATAGAAGACAACACTACCGGTTCCCGGTTCTGGAATCGGTTCTGAAAATTCTTATGCTAAAAACAATTAAAAATTTCTATTTATCTATTATCTACAAGTAAAGAATTAAATAGACCTGACAATTCTGCGTACAATTACCTATCAATCAAAATATCCTACCCCAAAACTAGGGTGCGTACTATACACCCGATATACCTGTAAACACTAAACAGATAAATACTTGTCTAATATCTTACTGCGTAGCATACACCAGGGCCTATTTTACGCCGAGATATACGATAATTATTATTAATAAAAAAAATAACAAATTATGTAAAATGGGTAAATTTTAATTGTTCAACGTTTTTTATCCCCGGTTGAAGTTCCCGATACAATTATCATTATATTTGTAGATAATCTTGTGATCAATTAATGTAATTTTAAATGTCAGAATTTCTGTTTTAACTCATGATAATATTATACTGCTACTATATCCACTCTCTTAAATCAAAATAGTGATTTTCGACTATCAAATAGTGACTTTTCACTATTTAGTAGTGAAAAGTATACCACTATTTGAATTTAGTGGTATACTCTGCACTGTAAAAATAGTGAACAGTCATTATAGTCACTATTTCGATTTAAGAGAGCATTAATTATATATATTGTATAGCCCATACAAAGTCGCCGTTAATGACAAAAGCCCCGTTTATCGGCCCATGTCTGGCTATCAACGCTCGGCCTATTAATGGGAATTTGTTAATGGGCCATATCTGGTTAATTGCCGGTCGCCGTCTATTCGATCATCATTCAATATTCGTTCGTCGGCCAACGATAGGCCAAAGTCTGGCTAAATAATTTTTTGCTCACGCACAAATAATTAAGAGTCAGATGACTTACTATAAAACCTTAAATACTTTGAGGGGGCCCTAAGTCACCCTGAGTTCCCTGAGTTATTCATCACTTTGAGTCTATTATATTTTACTTATGTTTAAGGTGATTAGTGTTTTAAGATTTATTGAGCATCAACGTTCAGAATAATTGTACCTACAATGTCAAATAAACGTGTAAAAAAATTTCGACAATTAAAAAAACTTGTAAGTAGTGTAGATTTTATAAATAATGTGGATAGTGACAATAATAATAGTAAACAGCGATAAAGCGATACATCTTTAATTTGAAACATACATTTCAAATGAATTTTTCTTCTGTGCATATGCGTCAATTATTTTTAAATATTCGCACCATATAAATACTTTCCAAATGTATTACAAATTTAACCAATGAACGCAAAGTATGAATATATCCTTCATTTAAGTGCTATCTGGTGGTAAATTATTATACTTTTAATGGTAGAACAGGGGCAAGAGGATTCGTTTCGTTAACACAAAAATTGTCGTTGAACAATACAGTCGCATGGTAAAGTGTTTAAAGTGTATTATTGTATTTCAGAATAGTTCGTCTATATCGCTTGTTGATAACCAGTCTATTAAAGTATCTGACTAAAGTAAGTAGTTCTATTTAATAATTGAATAATAATACATTCTCTCGAATTAAACTATAGATAATTTATTATTAATTTAATTTAAATAAAAAAATATTAATAGTTAAATTTAATGTTACCGATGGAAGGATTTTAATGGCATATTACTTTGTAAATATCCACTGGCTGATGAGTATCCTAAAGTTGATAAGTTTGCTGCAGACTTAAGCGATGCAAATGAAAATTGGGATACATATCTAGTATACCAAATTCTCTATTATGCAGGTGAGTTATTTAGTTATTTTTCTAGAGAATTTTTTCTTATCTAAAAATTGGTTTTACAATTAAATTTTTTTTTTCATACCCTTATGAAAATAAATCTTCTTTTTTCACCTCTTATACTATTTTAGTTCTTACTCCTTCACTCGCACATATTGTGTCTTAAAAACAAGTTTATTTATAATTGATTTTGCATATTCTAGATGTTGTAACTGAAAAGTTGGGGGATGCAGAGGAATCTAAAAATTTCGCTGGCAAAGTAGTCCGATGGCTTTCTGGTTGGGTGGACCGTGAGAATGGGCGATAAGAAAGAGGATCTTCATTATAAACCACCAAAAATTCCCGTTTGATTTTAGAGTGTGTATTATGTACGCCAGGTTTAAAATTCTACTTTTGTATTAATTATTGATGTTGTCTGATTTTTTATTAAGATTGTATGTATTATGAAGTGAATAAATGATTGTATCATAATAATCGTTGAGCTGATTTTATATCATTTTTTTCAATATTTAAGTAGTTTTATTAATTTATAATATTTGCCATTAACGGTCCAGTAATTTTTACTGCAGTCGGCCGATTGTTGGTTTCTATTAACGGCCCTGTAACCTTTGCTTCAGTCGGCCGATTGTTAATCGCCATTAACGGCCCGGTAACTTTTACTGCAGTCGGCCGATAGTCGACTGTCATTAGCGGCCCGGGGTTATCATCCAGCCGGCAACCGTACTTGGGCCGTTAACAGTTGCCGATGTTGGGCCAACAACTAGCATCTCTGGCTAAGCAATGGGCCATTAATGGCCCTGTCGCCAAACTTTGTATGGGAGATTGGATTATTTTCAAATTGATTAAAACATTTAAATCAATTATACATTCTCAAATACTAATGAAAACTTTACCAAAGCCTGGTATCACATCGGTAAGAAACTAACAAGCAAACATTCGAAAAAGTTTTGTGTAAAATTTATAGAAAAAATTAATACACCTAATAAAAAATAGTACAAAACTTTTAAATTAAAATCAACTATTTAGGCTTGGAACTCCAAAAAAGTAAGAAAATATTTGACATATTTTTTTAATTTACTAAATACAGGTATTTCGGCGTTGTCCAGTTTTAAATTTATTAAATTCTAGCTGTACCTGCGATTTCGTCCAGATGAGCTCCAGAATATTGCTCATAACACTTTTCGGAAAACGATGTTCGGCAACCTGCCAGAAGCATGAACTGTCGTCTAAAATGAAACCCATCGGCTACTTTTTATTCCGTAAATATTATATATATTTTCTCTAACAATTAAATGTACTCATATTTTCAAATTTATTAATTTTGATACCAACATTATTCTATAAATATGAATAATTAAATTAAAGTATTTGTCTGCAAATCCAAAACTACACAACAACAAACACTGGTACTATAACTCAAATTTTAACGAATTTCATATTGATTGTTTTCGCGTGAGGCGTTTATAGCCAGACAATATTTTATAAGTGGTGAATTTGACCATTGCATTTGTTCAACGATTATGACGATTAGATTGAGATTTTCCAAAAAATATTCAAAGTATACGGACGGCTCAGTTACATTTTTGTTATCGGTACCTAATACCTATGTATAATTTTGTAACGTTTTTACGGGTTCGAGGATTTGTGTTTAATGACAACAAATGTATTTTTAAACAATTGTTTATTGATTTATCTTACACTTAACACTTTATTGTCACTTATAAACTACACGTTAACAATGAGTTAGTTCACTGTTTAACTAGTCGGTTTTCACAGTTACTCCCTATTGCACTGTTTCACTTTATTTCACAATGTTCACAATTTATTTAATACTGTTCACTTACGCTATTTTTTTAGCTCTGGTCAAAGATTTATTTCTCACCAATTTTTATTTCACGAGAGACTGTTCACGTTGACGATTTATTTTCACACTAACTTCTTCGTTCAAACGAACCTCTTTTTATATTAGTTTGTTCAGTTTCAAGAATGTTCTCTCCTATTATTCGTTTGCTAGAAATTTTCATTTTTTTGTATAAATCTTTGTGCTAGGTGGTCTCGAAGACGAAGTTCTTAGAGACAGAATATTCTCAAATTCCAGGAATAGCATAAGGTTCCTCCCCATCCCGTGATAACAATGCTCCTCCTTCGGCTGGTGAATGGTTCAGGCCACCATCGACTGAGAGCAGGTGACACCATCCTCAGAGTAATAAAATGGCGGCACTCCTTTTGACTTATGGCAGCACATTCTTAGACTTGTGACGACATATCGTATAGATTGATTACAAGACCCCTATTGTCATCGTTCAAACCACAACCAAAACTCTTTTAATTCATATTACTTAACTTGTAAAATTATTGTAAAATCAAATAAATATCTCAGCTTAAAGTTTGGGTCCTCAAAATAACGTCATACTTCTATTTTCAAAACATGATTTGAACACTTTTGAACAACTACTAACAACAACATGCATGTATGTTTTCCTAAATATGATTTTTGTCAATGCTTTTTTGTTTGTTGTTAAAAGTATGCTTTAAAATATATTAGGTATAGGTACTTATTCACTTTTGCAAGAAAAAATTTGCCTTCACAAATGATTTAGCCTAATAGTTCAAATTATAACAAGTCGAAAAGTAAAAGAGCTTTTAAATTAGACTACAACTTTTAAATTTTGAAAATGGTGGATTTGGCGTCTGTATCGATAATAACGACTATTGGAGTAAAATTTTCCTAAAAATATTTAATGTACAAACATGATTTAGTTACATTTTTATTTTTTGTTAGTAGTTAAATATATATATATATATATATATATATATAATATTATTTGAATACATTATCATAGAATCATAAAATCGTAAAAGAAATTAATATCAATGGATTCATAAAAATCTGAAACCCATAGCCATACATAGTATTTATTTTTAACAACAATATTAATTTTTATACCATATTACCTGAAGTATAATTTAGCATTTAAGTTATATATTTCAAACTCCAAATGTACACGGGAAAAAATTAAGGTAGGTACCGGCATCTACCTTAATTTTTAATTTTTAACTAGGCCTACATATTTTGTTTTGAATTAATATTGTTAAACTTGAATTACTTACATTATTAAAATTTCATAAGCCTTTTCAAATAATTGAAAAAAATCATACATTTTTAAATATTTTACATATTTCATTATAAACTACAAAGGAGCCAACTTCGTGCATCTTTTATTAAACGTTATCATATTTAATTAATTAATTTATCCACAAGCAGGATCGTTGTTAATTATTTATTGCACAACGTTTTCATTTGGTTTCGAAACCTACAACTAGATATATGTAATTTAAAATTCATCAATTTTATTTCTCATATTATTGTTACTTTTAAAAACATAATTTCATACAAAATATGTAATATAAGAGGTCAAATATTTTTTAATTAAAATTATTCATTGAAATATTTTTATTTTAAAATGTTCTCATAAACATGGGCGCTGTGTAGGCCTATAAACTAAAGTTGCCACAATTCAAATAACTCCTTGTTGTATACTTTGTTTTTAATACCTTTGTGTGGGTATACATTTGTGCTTCAACTTGGGTCTATTATAGTTTATTAATGATATGAGATTACACTTTGAACTGGTAAAAATTCCATGAAATTGTTTACACTAAAATTATGAAAGCAACTGTGAAAAGCTGTTGTTAGCCAAGTAAATTTATATTTATTTAAAATTATGTACAAAGGCTAAAATTTGACTTTGATATAACGATATCCTAGATAATTGTCTATCTTAAGCTCAACGAGTGGTAAAATAACCATTTGACTTGTACAAGCTATAATAAGAAGAAAGTGCCTCGGTGTATCTGAAATTCTGTGTATGTGGATCTAATCTTTATGAATTATCTACTCTATTATACTTATGTTAACGATGAGAAAGAGACCATAGGCTTTCTTAGGTTCATAATAAAGATTAAACTATATACAGTTCACATTATCTCTTCATTCGTGATGACATTAAATAATATCAGTGATTCCCAAAGTGAATCATAAACTTAAATAAGATTGAAATGTTATAAGATTAAACTAAGCTTACCTTATATGGCGTCTTACTTTTTTATTTCATCCAAATATAGATTACTTTAAATTCCTTACCAAATTTTGAATGTAATAAAATATTTGTTCTACATTTACTACTTATATATTTTTCAATTGTAAAAAAAAATGGAAGCAAAGATAAAGTTAAAGCAAAGTTAAAAATAAGTAGTAGGTGAGAATAACATTTCCGTTCTTCCGAATCGTCAGAGAGCATTTATCATTGATGTGAACGTAATATGTAGAAAACTACAATTGGCTGCATCATTTGCAATCGTCGCACTTTTTTAGAATATTTCTTTACAACAGAAATACAATTACATGGGAAATACGTACGTTTTAAATTAGATTTTTATGAAAACAGAGCACGAAGCAAACAAATTAAATTCAATTAAAAGTTTTTGCGTCTGGGAAATATTTGTTACATTTAATGGAGATTTTTCGCAAATTTAAATTTCAAAAGAAAAAATAAAAAATTATCTGTACCAAGTCGTGTAATGAGAAGAGATATTAACCTTGTTAAAAAGTTTTATTTACTTTCAAATAAAAATCAATTTGATTTTCTGTTTTGCACACACTAATTATTTTTTGCATGGCATGTTCGACAAATTATTAAATGGAAATGTCCATCAATCAAGGAATAGAGCAATTTTAAAACGTATGCGAGATCAAAGAGTCTATCAGAGAAGGTTGTAGGTGTTAGGATTTATAGTTTTGTTTTTTAGATTAATAGTTCTGGGAAATTCAATTGCAATGAAGCCCTCAACGAATGAGAAGCAAACGTTTTGTGTCAAACAGTTTCACTAAATTGACGTTTATGCATTATTGTTGAACTTTTATTTAGTTTATGATATAGTAACGAACAGTCATAGAAAAGGAGAGAACATTGAATAATATCCAGATTGTTCGATTGTAACTCCAATAATAAGGTTTGTTCGCGGATCTGATACTGAACCGACAACAAATCAGTCCAAGTGGATTTAGGATAATCGCCAAACGCATACACGCTTTTGAACTGATTAAGGGTTATTTTCCCGTGAACGAGTTTAAAAATGTTTGGAAGTAAGACGAGGATTAACGAGAACCCACGAAAATCTAGCCACATTTTATCAAACTAAATAAGAGAATTGAATTTTTTGCCCTAAAAAAACCCTAAAAGTCCCGATCCGCTTTGCTTTTCTGTGAACGTTAAATTTAATTAACAATTTTCGTGGGTTCTCGTTAATCCTCGTCTTACTTCCGAACATTTTCAAACTCGTTCACGGGAAAATAACCCTTAATCAGTTCATAAGCGTGTATGCGTTTGGCGATTATCCTAAATCCACTTGGATTGATTCGTTATCGGTTCAGTATCAGATCCGCAAACAAACCTATAAGCTTTTAAACCATTTCATTATTTAACAATCAATGATTTTTGGAAGAGTCGTATCAAACAATCATGTCATTGTTTCACTTGAAACAAGAACAGTCGACAAGAACAGAAGAAATAATCATCGATTTTAGAAGTTCTGTATTATGCTTTATTTTATATTTCAAACTATCAAGACAGAAGAGGTCAATTCCATAAGTAATACCACGCACATTTTTATTTCGCATTTGAAAAACTCTTAAACTATATCCGTACAGCGTTTATTTGGTCGTTAAATCAAAAGTGTTGATCATAACTTAAGATTTTATTTTGTGGAAATGTGGCAGGCGGCCCTGCACACGAAACAAAAAGACGAATATGGCAACCCAGTTTTGACAACAATTATTATGAATTCAAATCCAAATAGTCAGGCCACACACAACTATTTTATTATTAGTTATTTATGGTTATTATAAATTATTTGAGTTCTTATCCATATAGTTAATAAACTAAGTTCTTTTTTTATTGGATATTTTATTTGATGTTTTTAAATTTTCGTACTATGCATTTTGCTACTTTCGTAGCTTCGTCAGGTACCTACTTAATTATTAACACCAACTTTTTTATTAATAATTTCAGTATAAATTTTGAATATGTGTTGATAGTCTTTCAATAATTAAAATATGTAAAATTATCAAAAAAAATTTTTAAATACTAAATTAATCATATAAAAATTTATATAAACATATTTTTATAATTATTTTATAATTTTAAAAAATTTTTTTGAGTGATTGATAATTTTACATATTTTAATTATTGAAAGACTATCAACACATAGGTATTCAAAATTTATACTGAACCCGAGTCGAAATTTTAGACTTATTTTAGACCCCAAAACCTGGGTTCAAGTAGATTGAAACATGACCATTTGCATTTGAATTTTAGACCTCTTTTAAACCTACAAGTGGCATTTATTGGACAAAATACCATGTTTAGTCTCAAAAGAGGTCTAGATACAGCAAAAATTCAAATGAGCCTCTCTCTCTCTCTCTTTTCTCCACTCTTTCTTTGTCACTCCCTTTTACTGTTTTATTGGTAGGGTTTTTTTTTTTCAAAAAGAATAACATTTTTATTTTAATATTTTGTTGTTTTTATTCATTAAATATACAAGTTTTATTATAATTAGCGATAAATTTAAAAGTAATAAGAATATAATAAATCGGTAATTTTCAGTTAAGCCGTAAAATCGACTTCCATAACAAAAAATCACCTTTTTTAAAAATATTTACTAAAAAAATGTCATTATCTCTTAAAAATTGTGCTTATATAAGTGGTCGCTCAAATTCGTTTCTTAATTTTATTTTATTTAGTCACAATTTCACCTCAAAGTCGGAAAACATCTCTCCCCTGGCTTGTCCCCGGGCCTATTTCGTTTATTTAGTAGTAATTTTGAGTACTTGGAAATCAAATAAATTATTTTCCTGTAAAATCGGCATTTGTTTACGGACTCGCGTGAATTAAGGACCTTGAACGAACGTCGTTGGGTATATAGGGTATATACATAGTTTGTAATCAGCGTCACTCGAACTAGGTGCGCAGTCATTTTGTCATTTATTTCGTTACCGACACTCTGTGGATACAGTTGAAAACGAGTGAATTGAGTCTCTCCCCTGGTAGTTATTTTTTCTAAAAATAATCATCTAAAAAATTAATTCATTTTTATATTTACTTCTCGTTGTGTACAGATTCTAACTTTTCTTGGTTAATTACGTACAATAAATACATTTGTCATTATTTCTATTTTTGTTACTAAAAAGTATCTCCTCTGTTTATATCTCCCCTGTCTTATAAGAACCAGGGGAATGACACGTTATCCAGGGGAGGTATGAAAACTTCAAACTATATTTTTTTAGTAGTTAAAAGTTAGCTATTGTTATAAATGACTGAATAAAGTTAATAGTTCTATGGAAAGTTGTTTTCTTCATAAAATATAATGTTCAAATCTTTTCCCTGTTCATAAAGTATCTTATCTGTACAAGTCTCTCCCCTGGCATCTTATAAAACGGTACAAAATTAATAAATTGACTGACCGCCTTGCAGGCACGTTTAGAATGACTGTTTTGATCGAACCATTATAAAATTTGATTAAAATTTTTGTCGTGCCACGTTTTATCAATAAGCGATTTACGTCTTAACTGCGAATGACCCAAATATCAGTTCTTAATTTTCTTGTCCTTGTTTACCAGCTCCTTTATTGTCGCCATTGCCATTATTTTTTTTCAGGATTTTCTTTTATTATAATCCACAATATACCCGACCATGTGCATTTCTTTAGAAATTTTATTTAATTGTATAGCATCTCTCTGATTACTCTGTAGCACTCGAACGGTTAACAAGAGACTGAGTAAAAATTAACAAGAGTGAAAAGGGTTAAGGATCAAACCAGTAATGGATACCAGAATACACAATATTATACTAAGCATCTAATAGGAAAGAGAGAGATCAAAAATTTGGGTTATTAGTAAATAATATTTGCAATAGGTATTATAAAAAGAAGAAAATTTACAACCATATTTTATGTTTTATGATCATAAACCTTTTTTTAGGACTAGACGATATGTTCACAAAATAAAATAAAAATTTCATGTAGGTTAAAATGAAGACGATGGAACATCGTTTAGGTCTATATGAGGCTCATTTTCCTTTTTGGAGGTCCAAAAGAGGGTAAAAGATCCATTTTAGGGCCAAAAGAGGTCTAAAATTTCGACTCGGGAAATTATTAATAAAAAAGTTGGTGTTTATAATTAAGTATCTGAAGAAGCTACGAAAGTAGCGAAATGCATAGTACGAAAATTTAAAAAACATCAAATAAAGAATAAAATATCCAATAAAAAAAGAACTTTTAACTGATTATTATAAATTATTATTGTACTCAAAATATAGACATATCAATGTTAAAGCGTATTCAGTTATTAATAAATTTGTAGTTAATAAGCCTACAGAAACACTGTTGAAGCGCATCCATAATTTATGCAGTATCTTCTTCAAGAGGGATCCAAAAACTTTGGTTTTTATTAGGTTGTTATTTTATGAAACATAATTATTGAGGAATTATGAAACATTGATCACTATTTTTTGAAAATCTATGAATCAAGTTTCTAAATTTTTAACTGATAATGATAATTGGTATTTTTTTACTCAAAATCTCTAGAATTTTTAGCCTATAACTACTTAGTATTTTTAAGATATAGTTTTAAAAAGAAAAATTTATATTTATAACAAGTCAATGACAGTTGTAAATGAGATGTTCACGAGGAAACGAAATCGAAGAGATATCCCATAACCTCCCAAGAGTTCAGATCTGATTCCACTTGCCTTCTTCTTAAGGGATACCTGAAGTGTCGAGCTTACAATAACAAACCAGCATCGATTGACCCATTGAAAACATTTATTCAACAAGAAATGACTGCTATTCTATCCAATTCCATGTGCCAGCTTGTATTTGAGTTGAGATAGAGCATTTCCTGCTATCGTAATTTGCAAAAATTAATTTTCTCATGTTTTCTGTGAATTTAAAGATTTAAAATATATACCTACCTATATTATATATTAATATGTTAATACATATTATAATACCTAAATATATAAACCTATAAATATTATTTAATCAAGATGTTTTATAACTATTTTTTAAAATGTATTTATTTCTTAAAGTCGCTTCAACTATGAGGTCATTAGCGACTAGTCAATTTTACATTATCTTTGTATAGGTTTTTCCAAAAGTAAGTGTAGGTATTTAATACAATATAATATAGTAAATAAATAACTAAATGTATAACCAATGTAACAGATGTAAATAATATTTTTATACGCTAACGTAAGTAAAAAACGATAATTATGAATAATAATACATTTCAACAAATACATAACAACCTTTTGTCTGTTATCATGTACATGGTAGGTATCTAAAACAGCATATTTTTATATTAGCAGAGATGAAACAATAAGTTAATTAATTTAAAAAAAAACAAGCTGGTCATTCCTGATTGTCGAGCAGAAACGATTTTTATTTTTGCGCAACTTAACGTTTCATCCTGTACATGACAGGTAATTTACATGAACTATTCGAGAATTTTAAAATTTAGGCATGCAGTCAATTCTGAAATGAGCCCTATGCCCTGCAAATTTAGGTGCTTATTCCTCATTAAATATTAAATCTTTTCAGACCTACATCATTTAAGTGCAAAAAAAATTATGATAGGAAAATTCATATGGTTCCTATGTAGGATAGCAATTAACAAAAATGTGTTTTTGAATAATTTCAGTGAAAGCTTAGTTTAATGTTAGTATAATAAAATTATCGCCCCCAAGAAGAGCAGGGACTGGTTCGCTAGTATTTTATTTTATTTATAAAAAATTATCATTTAATGCTGTAACTTAACTATAGATATTTACAATTAACTGTACTCGCTATTCTAAAAAAATATAAGAATAAACGATTATCACTAACAAAATTAAAATTAACAGTTTCAATTATAAAATTTGTTGCAGTTTGATACATTATACAAAATATCAAAGTTTAGTTTTCTAAATTAAGCTAAGGAAGCAATTTATACTCCTAAGCTTATGCAAACAAGAAAATGTGAATTTCTGTTGTCTTATTTTGGAAAAGAAAAGGTAAAGGAAATAATTTTAACATTAAAAACTTAAAACTATAACGTTGTTTTTCAAGCTGATAATGTTACACACATGCACATTTGTGTGCAAAATTGGTTGAACAAACAGTGTCTCAATTAACCGTGTTTTCATTAATCCGTGCAACTAATCTTCTTCATTTTCCTCGTATTCTTTAGATAATCGAGTTTCTACTGTACCTAGGTTTTACCCGCAAAGAATGCACCTTTGAAAATATTTAATTAAGTTCTATTAAAAATAAGGTACGAAACTAACATAATTTTCCACACTCTATTATGATATTTCTCATTATTTTATCGAAAATCTTTTGTTATTAGTGTCCAAATAGTGTTATTGGGAATAAAGATATTGTTCTGAATGAATTTTAGTTATATTCAAAGCAATGATATGTACATTAAGATCAGAGCTAAAGCCTTTGAAAATGGTATAAAGTGAAAGAAAATTATAGTAGGATGAAACCCCTTAGAAAAAGAAGAGAATATAACAAAAGTGAAAGTAAAAATAAATTACGGGCGATCTGAGGTGGGGAAGTGGAAAAGGAGGATGTTTTTAAGTTTAGAAACGGTTAATCTAGATTTCCGACAAAACTACAAGTCCTATGGAAAAAAGTCAAATGGCAAAGCTGTAGGTAATAAGAAGATCTAGAACTTTTGTACTGACATTTTTTTCACATCACCTTAAAATTTATGTGAAAAAGTCCAATAACCAAGTTTTTGGGTTTTTTTATTTTTATCTGTTACAAAAAAAAAATTTATTAAAGGTAAAAACTTACCTCTTAATGTCCCAAACACACTGCAACTTTGGGCAATTTATTAATATTTAGACTTTAATTATTGCATATTCTGGAAACATTTAACATTGTAATGTATATTTTTTTGCATCATCAGAAAGTAGCTAGATTTCAACGAACAAAAAGGCTTATTTAAAGGAATAAATATTTTGACTTGAGAATTTTCGATTGAAAATGAGGGGGCTTTTTCACTATTAAGTCATAATAAGGTGAAAAAATAAATATTTTAAATAAAAAAAATTACAGTTTTTTATTGAAGTTTTTTTTATTGCTTTCAACTTGCTATAATGCTTACACAAATAATTAATTTATCGGATTCTTGAAATATTTATTTACACATATTATTTGTGTAAGTAATAAAGTAAATTGAGACATAAAAAAAAAACAAAACTTCAATAAAAGTGGATATTTGTTATTTTATAGCAATTTTATTTTTAGGTATCCAAATTTAGTAAAAACTAATTATTAATAAATAATAACTAAAAGCGTGGAGTATTTGCAGATCTTGAAAGAGCATTTAAAGAGTAATTTTAAAAATAAAAAATTTCAATAAAATAAATATTTTGGATTTTAAAGCCATTTTAATTTTTGAGTTTGCAAATTTTTAAAAAATACTTATAAATCAACTAATAATTTATACACGCAGAGCAACTACGAGTTCTGAAGGAGTAATTATTTAGCATATATGTATGTAGGTATTTTAGTTAAAAAAAATGTTCTACCTTTATTTCTTTCCGGTTGTGAATATTTAAGTAATATAAATTTTTATTCTGTGTAGCTAAGTAAATAAATCTCTTAAGAGACTTCCAATAGCTGAAAACACAAAAAATAAAAAAATTGTTTTTTTTTGGAAGTTTATAAGTAGATAGAAAGCGGTCTTGTAACTATATACGGAAGAATATAGGAAAAAGCTGTATTTTAAGTTTGCAGAGCTGCCAGTATTGTTACATCAACAGAGCTCCTTTGTAAATATTTGAATATTGATCCTAATTGAATATCTCTGAATGCAGTTAATTCTATTCAAAACAATTTATCTCTTTATGTGAAAGGTAAGTAAATATCAAACTCAAACTTTATTACATACATTTAAATAATACTTTTGTCGCTACAACCGATGTAAAGATTTTGCAATATACATAGTAACTATGCAAGTGCTTATTTTTAAATAGATTTTTTTTATACAAGTTAAATATTCTTACTCATTTGATATAATACTTTATGTATGTATCAATGTATATAAAATTTTTATAAAGAAATTTATCATTGAGATTTATCGTTCATAAATTACAATAACAATCCAACAAACATTTTGCAAATTTATTTTTCTACTTTGCAACATTTACACATTCGTAAGCCAAGTATAACATATTGAAACTGCATCACTTCCTGAATTATTTATCGAAATTATTTATGCCACGTTATCGTGTTTTATTTATTCCGATCATAAAAATGCTGCTATCATATAAAACACAAATATAGATGATACGTCCGTTTTTATAGATAATACGAAGGAAGTACGTACACATGTATATGTCACTAATCTAAAGAAAAAAATGACATTTTTTTTACAAAGATCAATCCTTAAGAAAAATTTCAAAAGGAAGAAATCATATAAGTAAGTTATATACTATATTGGATTTCAAGTTAAATTTATGTCATCCAAGAGAAATTTTGTAACAGGGAACTAGGAAATACATAAGTCAAATAATGTTCAATCTGCTTAAGGCGTTTAGTGTAAAATAAAAATAAAAGACTTTGCCTTTACCTCATTCAAGTTTTAATACATTAAATCTTCATCAATTTATAATCTGAGAGAAGAGACTTTTTCGTTCTGCCATTCTTTTAAAGTTTCAGCTATAATAAATTATTTGTTTGAAAATGCATCCTTACAATGTCTATATATAAAAAGTAAATTTAATTTTCGAATAAATCATCATTAACTGAGAACACTGTCAATAGTAAAAGCTTTAAAGTTTTCAAGTTCCATGATTCATAAATTACATTATTTTTACATTTACATGTCAAATTTTACACGTTTTAATCCACGCTCGACGAGAGAGTTATGAAAGTATATTTTAGATTTCAATGAAATTCAACGATATTGGTTTGAAAGAACTTCTTTGTTCTTAGCAAATGAGTGTTGAGATATACGTAGAAATTTGAATTCAAAAATTTAATTAAAGAATATATATGACAAAAACTCGTGGAATTTAAGTGCACATGCTTTATAATATCTACCTATATCAATATCAGTTGTCAAAGTTTGTAAAACTCAATAAAACAATTATTTTTTTTAATAAAAGAATAAATTGGTAACGCATTTCAAAAGAATCTATGGAACTTTATCAGTTACTTTATTGCTTCATAACTAGTGGTTTTCAACCTACGATACGCGGACCCTTGGGAATCCGTGAAGCTATCAATTTAAGGCGTCCGTGGTGGATCCTAGCGTTTCTAATTATATACCTACTTCTGCATTAAACATCAATACAATCTTCTATACATTACCAATTTTCTTTTTGTAGTATTTTCTTAATCAAGCCCACGTGATACGTTATGGGTAAGCAGTGGATAGCGAGTGGGGGCAGGAACAAAATGGGCATTTAAAATAAATAAAGCAGATTGGTTTATAAAACGTTTTGGAAAATCTTCATCGAATAAAAGAACCCTAAACGAGAAGCTCAATACAGGTTTCAGAAATCCCGTTACGCTATCAAAATATCTAACATACTGATATAAAAGTACTCTATACTTTTAACTCGACTGACTTGATAGGTTAATTTTAATACTTCTAAAGAATTACAGAGCTTATTAAAATAGCCAATTAAAATTATGAATTTTATTTTGATACGTTTGCCATAGTTCCTGAGAAAAGTAGGTGATCTCGACAAATGGACGTAGAGCAAAGTTATTCTAAAGGGTTCCGTTTTCAAAATACGGAACGTTAAAAAAGAATAATAAACTGTTTTACATTACATTGTTGTCTGCAGCAAACCATGAATGCATGCTTCTAGTATGTATGTATTTATAGCTAATCCAAAGTAATCGACATGCAATTTCCACTTGTTTGGTTTCTTCAAAGATACACTTGGGAGTGATTTGAGACTAAGAACTTAGAGGAAGCATTCGTGGATAAACATTTTTCACTAATAAAATATAGATATCTATATTATATAATATAGAAACTTACAATATTTCCACTAAACTAAAAAACGTTGGAAACAATAATTTAAAGAATATTTTTTTTAACAGATTAACTAATTACTTTAATCAATTACTTTTCTTTTTCTTTTATTAACCCAGTAGCGTAGCGTGAGTTCATGCCACCCGGGGCGAATGATGAATTTGACGCCCCTTATTTTCAGACAAAATGTGTAAATAACATAAATGAACTATAGGTACTTGATATATGATGCATGTACATTAACTAACTTTGCAAAATCAATGCTTCACTTGATTTGATATTTTTATGATAATATGTGGCTTTAGTTTCACTCAATTTCAAGTCAAAGTTCATACAAGGAATTTGAAATCAAGTCAAGTTTCAAATAAATAGGGAAAAAAAGGTATTTAAGAACAATAAACTTTAAATTATCCTAATTAATAATATACAATAACAATTTTAGTAAACTTTTGCTATAACATAAGCTTTAACTTATCTACTTTAATAATTTGATCACAAAACTTTTTTAAATTAACATTAGAATAACAAAAATATAGAATATAAAAACTATTGCGATTCCTATTTCCCCGGTAGTGTGTGGAGTAATTGAAATCAATCCACGTGGGAAATAGAAACTGCATTGGGTAATGAAAATATATATAATATAAATTTTAATGATTTACTATGTTTCACACAAATCACAGACGTAATTATTACACATGTATTGACCGTTCGTGCATGCGTCATGGGCCCATTTCTTACATTTGGTACACATAATCCAGTCTTCTTTAGGGGGCGATTCATATTTTTCCGTGCAAAATATGCAATAATAGTCCACGCCGTCACTTTCCTCGAACACCGTTTTCAAATTTCTAACAACCGCTGTATTGTTGACTAATGGTGGGTTCGTTGTACTTCTTCGTTGTTGAATATTTTTATTATTCTTTGCAGTTTGCCGTTTTTGTTTTTCCTCTAATTGATGTCTTATGGGAGTGCTGGATAAAATTTGAGAATGTTTTCTTTTTCTTCGTTGTGAAGTTTAAAAACAACTTTTTCAAATTGAAAGAACCTTAAAACGTGTATTTCCGTTGAAAACTCGAAATCGGAAATTTGACCAGATTATAATAGTATAGTAATAATAACAATTAAATACAATTTAATACTTTAATAACATTGTACATATTTTGGATGTATTGCATTATAATAACTAAAATAATATTATTCGCTTTATGCATGTAATGGTAGAGATATAAGAGATGGTACAATATTGCAATCAAAGTATTGCTTAGCAAACGAGTTAATTTCATATAATTTAGCACTTATGGATAAAAAACAAAATATTAGATAACGTAATTGAAACAGTTACGTAATATACATATACATGTACATATATGACATATATCCCTGCAGTATATAAAAAGTCTTCTAGCTCTAACGAATTATGGTTAAAGAGTAACATCTAAATTTTAAATAACAATTCGATATACACGAGCTTTTCAAAATGAGTTTTTATTTTCAAAAATATGTTCAAGTTGTTTTGCATATTTAATTTAAAACATAATTTTCAATTCTGTACAGATTTTTTTTCTCCAAATGTACATGTTACTTTATATCCCACCAGAAGCTCCTCCACTCATTACGGATATGACAGCTCATCTTTTACATTTTATTATACCTACCATACGAAACTTGAATTCAAATAATTAAATATTCAAATATATTCCTTTTAGGTTGAAACCATTGGTATTATAACAATAATTATATTTTAATAAGTTTTGAACTTGAATATTTTAACATAATTTGTAAATTTACGGTTTATAAAAACAAAATTTTCCCTCGCCACCGTTGGATAATATACAAAGATTTATTGTTGAAATTTCATTTTTGAGAACTGAAATATCAATTCGAACAAATAAGTTGAGATTACATGTCAATTTCGAAAAAACCTTACAAGGGAATCATTTACCTTCGTCCTCTCAATTCAATTTCCTCAAAGTACTAAGTGAACTTCCTTATAGGTATAGCACATTTTATATCAATGGAAGTTGAAAGTTAGGTAAATGGAAGTTTCAAAATTACAAAAAAAAAAGTTAGAGCTACATATACAACATCAAATAAAACAGAGTAAAAACATAAGAAAAAATTCCTTACGAATTGAAAATCAATTTTAAAACATTATTTTTTTAATTAAATATAAAAATTCAAATCCGTTTTTATAATAAATTATAAATTGATCAGCTTTTCATTTTTCCCGTCTTATAATCGGATAATTGAAAAATCAAACCTCAACAAACTTTTAAGTCCTCTTTGTCAGATTGAAGTAGAGATTATCTTTAAGTTTAATAAACTTATATTTTCTCAACAGCATGTTCAGAATGACTTCAATAAAACGTTTTGTCTTAATTAAGATTAATTGATACACGATTTAAAGATAAAAGTTTTTAAGGAAAGACTCACTTTAGCATCCCTCTTGAAAGTTTTGCATAGTTAATGAATTTATTAATCGATTGATCGATTTAACCGATATAAGTTTAACGGAACCAATTTATTAATTGACTAAAGACTTCTATCATCTCAACATCAATTAATTTCAATTATGATGCCGAGAAAATTCATCAAAAGTTACATCTAGATAATACGAGTAGGTACATAGATAAGGAAATTAAGTACCTATATGAATATAAATTTATAAAAATGTTTCTTAGTGAACGCAAAGAAAAAAAATATCTGAAAGCTACTCTAAAGCGCTCAGATAACAATACTTTGTATTACAATTAATATTTGTTGATCTAGTAATAAAATATTAACAAACAAAAAAAAAATTGTTTCTCTCAAAATTTAAATATAAATTGACCTGATTACTATGACCTACTCCGTACTCGTATGTTTCAATTGAATATTCTTGATTTTATTTTTCAAGAAAATCACGATTTGTATATTTTCGCTGATAATTCTAAGCGTAGATATGTACAACATATTATTAGATTATAATGAAATAGCTTCGTTACGGAGAATATTCTATGTTCAAGACGACGATTTAATTTAAAATGATAAAATATGTGTCGCATATAAGTTTTGTCATGGCGTATATGGAGCTATTTTGTTGCATCCTACAACAATAATTTCCCCTGAGGAAGGAGATAATGCTCCTCCCCAGGTTCTATAAAGATGATCGTAGAAATATTTTTACAATTTCCACAATATTTTTCAAATGAACAATGCATTGAATTATTAATAACATTTGCCGTATCCAAAAACGTTTTATGTTCTTGTAAAGCACCAAAAAAGAACAATCTTTTATTTTATGTAGCAAGTTTGTCTAAGTCGATAAGGAAATTCTTTACGAAACTATTAAAAAAAAAACTATAATTGTCGTCAATATTTACGATTGTAACGGGAATAATTTTAAGATTGGAGAGTTTAAACAATTTATCAATGTAGCCATTTTTTGTTAATGATTATAGAGAAACATATACCGAATTTCTTTTACCCCTGGTGTGAAACAACAAAGAAATAATCTAGCGTTTATATTGGTATTTAGGAAGTTCAGATATTAATTTCCATGATGTAGGCAAACTAGAAGTTTTCACTGATGAAACCTAGTTAGTAGCTTGTCCTACATTGCATGGCATAGAGGGACTGTCAGGTTCTATGTTTATTAAAGTATTAGCTTTGCTGTATCCCCAAAGCGCCAAAGTGGAAATTCCATTTCAAGATCGGTTATATATACATCGTGTGTTCCTTAAAGTGCATATTTCTTATTTTTTGTGAAAAAGAACTAACTACATTTTCATTAAAAACAAAAATATTTACCAGCTTCATTAGAATTTTCAATGGAAAGCTTTTTTCTTGCATAAAACTCTTTTTTCCTTCAGAAATCTGCATTTTTAAATATAGTATATTAGAACACGAAAAGAGACCTGTTTACATATACAGAGAAAACAAACTACAAACATAGATAGGTAACACTGATTACTATTTGGTTTTGTTGCAGTTATTGAAATACGAAATACTAATTTGTAGTTAACGCAGTTCTCGCCAATATATATCACCAATCGTTCATCAGATTGATCAAAGATAGTTGAGCTGTACCCCCTTATAAATAAAAAAATCAAGCCTTCGCAGAGAGTGCTCCCTTATGATCTACAAAGCTAGATCAGACCAATATTAACTTATGGTTGTTCTGTTTGTTCAACACTTACGAAGGGAATTTTAAAAGGCTACAAATAATTCCAAAACAAGGTGTTGCGCGTTATTTTGAAAGCACCATGGTATATCCACAACGAACTTAGCATAATAAGCATTAAAGAGCGCATAAGAAGTCTAGCCAAAAGATTTTTTGAAAACATCTCTCTCTGCTCAAGTGCCGTTGAATTAAACCTAGGTTAATGCAGAACCCAGAGAAGACTAAAGAAAAGGCTTCTAAAGGAAATTATTTTTAAAAAATTAATCAATACAATGCACGGGGATAAATTATAAACCCTCAGTTATCTATTATAAGACAATAATCACTTTCATCAGCGCTATGAATAACTACGTTTGAGGTTCGCTGAACGAGTGGTAAACAAGAAGAACTTCACAATTTATTTCATTTATAAATCAAAATATCCAGCACAATTAATTTAAAAATATTGGCTGGCCTGCGACGCGTCACAGAACTTTCTTATACATAAAACCCGCTTTACACTTGTTATAGTTGCTTAACTCATTAATGTCAATAACTTTTTTAAAACGATATTCGCGGTTCACACGAAATGCGTTCGTTACCGATTCATAATTGGTTCTAGCGATCCTCAGATTTTTGTTATGATGAAAAATTAGATTCTCTTACTCATGCGCAGTTTGCTAAATAGTGGCTAATTCATAATACAGTGTCGCTGTCATGCTGCGTTCACACGAGTCAATTTTAGTGTGGCCGTTTTTAGTTGATCAAAAACATTTGAATGAAAAACATTTTGACTAGCCTATATTATCTAACGTGGAATTCGTTGTTACTATGAAAACATAAAACAACAGATCTGACGTCACGTTTACATTAAATGAAAATGAATATATGTATATAATTGATGAAAAAGATATTTTGGGTAGGGTTTACGTAAAATCTGTTCTTAGTACGCGTCTACAGAGTCAAGGTAGTAATTATGTTGAATTTTTAAGTCGATCGGACCCATCGGACCTATAGTTTCAGAGATCTCGTGATGAGTCAGTGAGCGTTTTTCGCTTATCTTCTATATATATAAAAATAAATCGCTATTTACTTGGTCATCGCATCACGCGTGAACGGATGGGCCAATTCGGATAATTTTTTTTCCAAATATTCGTGTAAGTCTAAGGATGGTTCTTATGGAGAAAAAAATTGAAAAAATTATCCAAAAAAGTGTCAAAATCTCATTTTCTTTTTTGAATTTCAAACAATGAAAATTCAAATTATATAATTTAAGTTATTATTGTGTTGTAATATTAACGACTGAAAACGAAAATAAAAGAATGTTGATATTTTTGTCATAAATTCCTTTTGTATTTGAAGGAAAATAAAAAAACGTTCAAATTAAAATATATCCGTGGATAAATATTATAAATCTTTTTTTCTTATTAAAAAAAAATTGGAATCCGGAATCGTACCCAGGCCCTTCGCTTGAGCTACATAGTGTTTTATCCTTATGCTATGAAGCAAAACAAAATTATTGAAAATTTGAAAAATTAAACTATAGGGTTTGAAAAATAATAATATTAATTTTGGCGATTCTGTTAAGGATATTGGGATAAAATTATTAAAGAATACAGACTAAAAAGCTAGGGAACTAAACTAAGATACTACTCAAGAAAGTACTGCGGTAGGCAGACCGTTTTTGTAGGTTACGTCTCTTGAAATGTGCATTAAATTTACAGGAAGTTTTGTTTTTTTTTTTAATTATAAAGGTGTACTATATCAAGAATTCAAAATACATGCGATATGCGATACATACGCATTTTAGTTATTTAAAATTATTTATATTTGTTATTAACAAAAATTTAACAATCAAAGTGAAGGGTTAAACAATTTATTTTAAAAATGTAAAACAATGAAATAGTTTTTGTTTGTTGAATGTTAAAAATCGGAATTTAATTTGTAACTTTGATACATGAACCACACAACTATATCTGAATATAACGAAAAAGCAAGAACAAACGATAAAGAAAACTGAAATTCAAAAAAAATAATAAAAAATCCTGAGGAGCTAACCCAATAACTTAGGTGAGCCAAAACTGTGCCAATTGTTGTGGTCGGGATACCAACAAAATTATTTATATACGCGCCAGAAAAAAAAAGAATGTTGTCTATCATAAAGCATTAGAATAATAATCACTTTGGTTTTGAAATATTTTTTTATTATTATTTATACTAATTCGAAATTTATATTCAAAGTTAAGACAGGACAACGTCTGTCGGGTCCGTTATAACATACTGTAACGTTTTTACGGGTTCGTTGGTTTGTGTATAATGACTACGAATTTATTTTTAAATAATTGTTTGTTTATTTATCTAAGACTTATACACTACAACAATGTTCACTGTCAACAATAGTCACAGTACTGTTTATATTTCACTATTGCACTGTTAACTCTATTTACAATGTTTACAATAATCACAATTTATTTATACTCGCGATTCACTATTCACTTTATTTAACAATTCACTGATCACTTTAACACTAAGCACTTCGAGGAATTTATTTGAATACTGTCGATGAACACTCGATGATTTATGTTAATACTCGTCGGAGGTTTATTTTAATACTCTACAACGTTTATTTGAATACTGAACTGTTGGCTCACCTTTCGGGCCATTTATAGTAGCGATCACCCGGTTCTAGATTTTTCGATTGGTAATCTTAGCGCCTGTCTTTCTCTCCTTCATTGGTATACCAATGGAGAGAATTCTAGAACAACACGTTCTTCGTCTCATACTTTGAACTGTTAATCCGTGGTCATAAAAGAACTTTAGGTGGTCCATCCTTTTGTGCAATTCTTATTGTTGGTTATTGGTTAATCCTCGACTTTCAGGCGCCAGACACAAATGGGTGTCTTGGATTTGTGACACTGCCCCCTCTTTAAAATCCTTTCGCCCCGAAAGGTATCCATGGCGATAGCGGCAACCCGAACCATAACGGCAGCCCGATGTTTGGTAAAAGAAACAGTCCACAGTCTTTTCTTTTGATAATGACGAACGGCCGTAGCAGCATACCAGGACGTGAATACCAGTAGACCGGAAAATCACTTCTATCATGGTACGTACTATCCTCCAATCGGCGCCGTCGAAAGCACTGGTCAGCTTTGGGATCGCCACCTTCCTGATGTGTTGTCGCAGTAATTCTTCCTTCAATTCATGTAACGCGTTCCATAGAACTTGATATCCCTGTTTCTTGCCCTCCTTGGTCCGTGTCACGAGATAAAAAGCCTTCCTGGTGTTTCCAACTGGGATCTGGAGTGTTCGACCCAATCGAGGATGTTGGTTACGAAGTTCATCGATGCCCCCATATTTCGTCCGGAACACGGCAGCTACTCCATGGGACATATCCAAATCAGTAGAGACGCAGTGAGCAAGAGAATACTCCGCAGGCACTCGGAATAGATCTTGGTTCCGTTCTTCTGTCACACCATATCGGATTGTTCGAGTCCCGGAGAATTCAGCCATGAACTCCTCGAAAGTCATTTCCTTTGGCGCTCCCATAGTTCGTAAGCGGGCCTCCTGTGTCGGCTGATTGTCGTCTCCGTTGTACGGACTTAAGCGATTGAAGTGAATCACTCGAGGTTTTCCCTTCGGTTCCTTCTTTATTCGGTAGATGGTGTCGTTGATCCGCTCGATTACCACATAAGGACCTTCCCAATAAACTTGGAGTTTCGGTGATAATCCACGTCGTCGTTTTGGGTTAAATAGCCACACTTTACTGCCAGGCTGGTAGATCTTTCCGTTGACACCGGAGTCGTAACGGTCCTTCATCCGATCGCTTGCATTCTGGATGTTCACACGAACACGCTGATGTATGTCGTCCATTCGGTTCCACAGTTGCGTCACGAAATCTTCTCCAGCAATTTCTCTTCCAGGTGGGCGTCCAAATTGTAGGTCACATGGCAAACGAAGTTCTCGACCCATTATGATCCTGGCCGGTGTTTCTCCAGTTGTTTCCTGGACTGATGATCGATACGCCAGAAGAAATAGGCTGAGGTACTGGTCCCAGTCTCGTTGATGGTCAGAGACGACTTTTGATAGGTATCGGTTGATGGTTCGATTCATCCGTTCCACTAATCCATCTGACTGCGGGTGTAATGCAGTGGTCCGAGTCTTCTTGATGTTCAGGATTCGGCATACTTCTTGGAACAGAGTAGATTCGAAATTTCGGCCCTGATCCGAATGTAACTCCAAAGGCACTCCAAATCGGCAAATCCATTCCTTGACCAGTACATCAGCAACTGTAGTCGCTGTTTGGTCCGGTAGAGCGTAAGCTTCAGCCCATTTGCTGAAATAATCCATTACTACCACGATGTACTTGTTCCCTTTGTCGGTTTCCGGGAATGGTCCAGCTACGTCGATAGCGATCCTCTCGAATGGACTTCCTACATTATACTGTCGCATGGCGGCCTTCTGCCGCCTCTGTGGCCCATTACTCGCTGCACAGGTGGTACACTTCCTACAATATTCCTCCACATCCCGTCGGCTATTGACCCAGTAAAATCTGTCCCTCACTTTCATTAACGTCTTTGTCACTCCAAGGTGCCCTCCAGAAGTACCAGAGTGGATTTCCCTCACCACCTCTGGTATCCTACAACGTGGAACAAGAGTCTGTCTCCGCTCTTCTTTTCCATCCGCATTCACCAGCACCCTCTTCAGGAGTCCGCCGTCGACAACCAGGGATTCCCACTGAGCCCAATACGCCTTTACATTTGGGGAATATTTTGCCACCTCCTCCCATGTAGGTTTACGGTCCTCTTTCTTCCATTCGAGAATTGGTTTCATATCCGGGTCCTCTTCTTGATCCTTTTGTACATCGGTTGCTTGCCAGTCGTCCGCTACTACGGTGGTTCTGTAGATTTCGGCATCGCGTTCTTCCGTCCTGGTACAATGCTTGCAATTGTCAGGGCATGGTCGTCTTGACAATGCATCAGCATTTCGATGCGATGTTCCAGCTCGATGTTCGGTGTTGAAGTCGAATTCTTGAAGTCGTTCGATCCATCTGGCCACTTGTCCTTCGGGATTCTTGAATTGCAGGAGCCATTTCAGAGCTGCGTGGTCGGTTCGTAGCAGAAAGTTCTTTCCGTAGAGATACTTGTAGAAATGCTCGACTGCTTTGATTACTGCCAAAAGTTCCCGCCTCGTTACGCAGTAGTTTCTTTCCGGCTTGGATAGTGTCTTGCTGAAGTATCCGATGACTCTCTCTTCTCCATCTTGAATTTGAGATAGGACTGCTCCAACTCCTACGTTGCTGGCGTCGGTATCCAAGATGAATTTCCCCGATGGTATTGGGTAACTCAAAACAGGAGCCGTAGTCAGAGCGTGCTTCAGCTTTTCAAAAGCATCCTGGCAGATGTCCGTCCATTCGTACTGATGTCCATTTTCGGTTAATTTGGTCAACGGCTTGGCGATGTTGGCAAATCCAGGTACGAAACGTCGATAATATGTGCAAAGTCCCAAAAAGCTTCGGATTTCGTGCTTGTCCTTCGGTACTGGCCACTCCTTCACGCTTTGGACTTTCTCTGGGTCGACTGCTACTCCCTTATCGGATACGATATGGCCTAAATATTGGACCTTGCGTTGGAATAAATGGCACTTCTTCGGGCTCAACTTTAGTCCAGCTTCTTGTAATCGTCGAAATACCTCCTCCAGGTTCTTCAAATGCTCCTCAAACGTTCGTCCCACAACGATGATGTCGTCAAGATACACCAGGCAAGTTTTCCACGACAATCCTCTCAAGACAGTCTCCATCAATCGTTCGAATGTCGCAGGAGCATTACAAAGTCCAAATGGCATAACTGTGAACTGCCATAATCCCGAACCAATGGTAAACGCCGTCTTCTCTCTGTCCTCGGGTGCCAATTCTACTTGCCAATATCCACTCTTCAAGTCAAGGGTCGAAAAGAATTTTGATCCGGCCAAAGTATCGAGGGTGTCATCTATCCGAGGAAGTGGGTAGCTGTCCTTTTTCGTCACGTTGTTCAGTTGACGGTAGTCTACACAGAAACGTGTCGATCCGTCTTTCTTCTTGACCAAGACTACCGGTGAAGCCCAAGGTCCATTTGATGGTTCGATTACACCATCGCTTTCCATTTCGGCTATGATGTTTTCAGCCTCTTCACGTTTTGCCAATGGTAGTCTTCGTGCTGGTTGTCGGATTGGATTGGCATTTCCCGTGTTGATCTTGTGTTTGACGATGTTGGTTCTTCCTCCTTGTCCATTTCCGATGTCGTAGACGTTCCGATATTTACCGAGGAGTTCCCGCACTTTTGTCTTCCGATCCGGCGTCATTTGTTGGGTGGATTCTGCCAATAACGTTGTCAATTCACTTGGAAACTTGGTACCCGTATTTTCTTCCGTCTTGACCTGTCGGACTACAGATGAAACCGGTGTGCAGTAGCCCAAAACGGTGCCCGCCTTTATCGTCATCGGGCAATAGTTGGTGTTCATTACCCGTACCGGAATTGTTTGCAACACACGAACTAGGGATTTTCCGAGTATCATCCCTTTCCCGACTTCAGTATCATGGGTTTTCGGCTCAAACATCATGATGTTTCCATTGGCGACTCCATTCTCCACAGTTCCTCTTAGGATTGTCTCGCTTCGTTCTGGTAATGACACACTCTCGGCCAAGACGATGCACAACTTGTTCTCATCCCGACGGTGAAGTACGAGTTCTTCCAAATTTATTTTCAACACACCGCGCTTGAAATCCAGTGTGAAACCCCGACTTCCGATGATGTCCATTCCAACAATGAATTCTTCGTCGATATCCGCTACGAGCACTCGATGTTTAAAACTGTTACTGCCGATGGTAAGAATGACGTCAACTTCTCCGTGGACGGTGGTGGCTTGTCCATTTGCTGTTCGTAGTCGCCATCGTGATGGTAAAAGGCGCTTTTTCTTTACGACGTCCTTTCTCACAACCGTTCTCGTCGCCCCTGTATCCAGCAGGAGAGCTCGTTGGTTTCCATCAACACTCCCGTCGACGAAAATGCTGCTGGGCTCGTGTTGGAGTGCGGCAACAGTGGCTTCCTTGATCTTCCTTGGGGCCTGGTGGATACAGGTCGACGATTGCCCCCTCACATCGACCTGCTCTAGTTTTCCGACTTTGGTGGCTCATGAGGCTCGTTTTCGTGGGGACACTGTCTTCTGATGTGTCCCAACTTTCCACACCCATAGCACCTCACTTCCTTGGTCTTTCGTTCGAGTGGTCTCCGGCTTTCCAATACACGGATCCGACTTACTCCATAGGCGCTCAGCTTTGCTGCTTCGATTTCGAGAGCACGGGTGAGGGCCTCCGTTAGGCGGGTTGGCCGAGCGAGAACCAATGCCTGGCGGGTTTCCCCGTTCCGTACCCCGTCGACGAAAGCTTGGACGGCCAATCTTTCCACGATATTCTCCGGTGTTCCTGGGTAAGCAAGGCGAGCCATTCGGGCCACATCGGCTTCGAACTCTTGTAAAGACTCTCCCGCCTTCTGGACCCGGTTCTTTAGCTGTGTATGGAACACATGCTCGAGGTGAGTCTGCCCATATCGCATTTCCAATCGTTGGACCAGCTGTTCGTAATTGTTCATGTCATCCGGGGCCACGACCTGGAGGATATTTAGTGCATCCCCGGATAAGGAAAGCACAAGATTAGTCGCCTTTTCTGCTTGTGTCCAATTGTTATGCTTGGCCACAGTTTCAAACTGGGCGAAAAAGTTTGCCCAAGGAACTTTCCCATCGAATGTTAGCAGCTTTACCAGATTGTGACCACCTGAATTCGTCGCCAAAGGTGCCCTTGCGATATTTTTATTTTCACCAACGATTGGGCTCACCACAAATTCCTTGAATTTCTTTTCGATGGACTGGAATCGGTTGTCGAATTCTCCCTTGATGTTGTCGACTTTCTCGTCAAGTTTCTCCCTTATGTCGTTGACTTCTTCGCGGAATTTTTCTTCCATGCCGTTGACTTCGTCGCGAATATTACCGACCTCTTCGTCGAGTTTTCTTTCGATTTCGTTGAATTTGCTTTCCATCGTTCCCTTTAGGTCCGCTCGGAGGTCGTCGTTGTTCTTTTGAATCGTTGCCCTAAGATCCTCGCTGTTGGCATCGATCTTCTTCAATTCAGCTCGCAGGTCTTCATTGTTGGCTTCAATTTTTCGTTGCAGGTCTTCATTGTTCTTCTTAAATTCTTCATTGTTGTTTTTGAGTTCAGCTCGCAGATCTTCATTGTTGGCCTCGATTTTCCGTTGTAAGTCCTCCAACATTGTTTCCGACGACTTGAATAGGAACGTTTCTGGATCATGTCCTTCCGATCTGAGGGCCTCGGCGAGTCGTTCCTTGAGTACCGTTTTCTTCCCTTCGGTGCTCAGCTCCCGGTCTTCTAATTGTTCTTTCAATTCCGAAACTTTCAATTTGTCCAGCGTCGACATGGTTTATTAATTTATTTATTTTTTTTTTTTTTTTTTATATCACTTTATCACTTAATTTATTTAATGTCACACAAACCCCACACCTGACACCAATGTAACGTTTTTACGGGTTCGTTGGTTTGTGTATAATGACTACGAATTTATTTTTAAATAATTGTTTGTTTATTTATCTAAGACTTATACACTACAACAATGTTCACTGTCAACAATAGTCACAGTACTGTTTATATTTCACTATTGCACTGTTAACTCTATTTACAATGTTTACAATAATCACAATTTATTTATACTCGCGATTCACTATTCACTTTATTTAACAATTCACTGATCACTTTAACACTAAGCACTTCGAGGAATTTATTTGAATACTGTCGATGAACACTCGATGATTTATGTTAATACTCGTCGGAGGTTTATTTTAATACTCTACAACGTTTATTTGAATACTGAACTGTTGGCTCACCTTTCGGGCCATTTATAGTAGCGATCACCCGGTTCTAGATTTTTCGATTGGTAATCTTAGCGCCTGTCTTTCTCTCCTTCATTGGTATACCAATGGAGAGAATTCTAGAACAACACGTTCTTCGTCTCATACTTTGAACTGTTAATCCGTGGTCATAAAAGAACTTTAGGTGGTCCATCCTTTTGTGCAATTCTTATTGTTGGTTATTGGTTAATCCTCGACTTTCAGGCGCCAGACACAAATGGGTGTCTTGGATTTGTGACAATACATATATAAATCGGCAAAGGTTTGCAACTCAGTACCGATTAACTATTAAACTGTTTTATTTTTTCCGCTAAGTCCACTTTATGTCCACTAATCTTAATTGAGGCCTATCTAAATAGTTCTTAATTTTAAGTTTTGCCTTACTGTAATTATCTCCCAACTGGCTACCTACTGTTAACGAAGAAGGAGTTGTTATTAGTCTCTAAATTTTGTTTCTTTTTATTTAAGACGATCATGACCTTTCAATCTCTTTGCCCTTAATGTTCTATATATTTTAGAGAAACATTTTAAGCGCTATGCATTTAATTTTACCTATTGCTCTTTATGAATTTTTCGGTGATAAACTTAAATTTAAATGTTATTTATTATCAATATTTATGGTAGTTATTGAATAAAACGTTTTCTGAACCCACTATTAGCAGACAAGCTAACAATCAGGCAAAACAACGTTTGCCGGGTCCGCTAGTATATGTATGTAAGTGTTCATGTCTACATTGATTCTATGTATTCTGAAAGAGGTACTAATTTTAAGGAGCCGTCCAATGGGAAATTTACAAATGAAAAACAAAAACAATTTTTTTACGTAATATATCTCACATTCTTATCATTCATATATGAATTATTATTATACCTTATCTATAGATAAAAATAAAACGCAAAACAGGAAAAATTCGTGAACATTATTTTTAATATTTGATGTTTTTTATATGATATTTCATACAAAATTTGAATAAATGTTTAATATTCTGGTTACTTATCCAACAATAAGTCTTTACATTTATGGTCCTTATGGTAATTAATAAATTAATTATTACTTTAGCTCCGTAACTTTATGTTTACGACTTTTTCGTTTCTCTTGGTTTTTGCTTTTATATATGATTGCTGACATCTACGAAGTAATTTTCCATTTACAATAACAATCTTATCGATATTATTCCTCTTTTAAGGTTTTGAACTTGGAAAATTAATTTTCCGCTATCAAGGTTATCAATATTTGTTCCACTAGTTTCCAAACATGTTTAGTGTGTAGTCCTCGGTAGATTACTTTATCTTGTTGTATTTGATAATTAAATAACATTCACTTAGATATATCCGATATATCCTTTACTTACGTAAATAAAATAATCCAAAGCTATATTCATTATATTCATTTGAAAGTAAACAGCGTGACAGATTAGTGTTGGTAGTAAAGAAAATATAACTTGCAATAAATTTAATACTTCCCAAAAAAAAAAAAATGGAATTTGTAAATAAAGTTGTGCTAATCACTGGTGCAAGTTCTGGAATTGGTGCTGCAACAGCGGTCCATTTGGCCTCATTGGGAGCTAGTTTGGTCTTGACTGGTCGAAATGAAAACAATCTAAAAACGACGGCTAGTAAATGCAAAGAAATTAACAACTCCATTCCAGAGCCACTATTAGTTATTGGCGATGTAACAAATGAAAACGATGTTCTAAACATAATCAATTCAACAATAGCACGTTTTGGTAAACTTGATGTTTTGGTTAACAACGCTGGGATCATAGCCGTGGGTTCTATCGAGACCACTTCCCTCGACCAATATGATCAAGTAATGAACACGAACGTCCGTTCCATTTATAATCTAACAATGAAAGCTGTTCCTCATTTAATCAAAACAAAAGGAAACATTGTGAATGTATCGAGCGTGAACGGCATACGTGCATTTGCCGGTGTGCTTGCATACTGTGTTTCGAAAGCCGCTATTGATCAGTTTACACGTTGCACTGCGTTGGAGTTAGCTTCGAAACAAGTTCGTGTCAATGGCGTTAATCCGGGGGTTACTGTTACAGAAATACATAAACGCGGAGGAATGAACGAAGAACAATATGCGAAATTTTTGGAAAGGTCGAAGGAAACCCATGCCCTAGGACGGCCTGGCGAGCCCATTGAAGTCGCTAGGACGATTGCATTTTTGGCTAGCGATGCCGCAAGTTATATTACAGGAGCGAGTATTCCTGTCGATGGAGGTCGGCATGCAATGTGTCCGAGATAATTACCAGAATTTCTCAAATATTTATTTGTATATCCCTACTTTTGTAATAAAAAATAAATATACATATTTTTTAAATTTCTGTTCTTAATTTTTATCATTGAAACAAAACCAACGACTTAAACGAGTGGTACTTAAACTACGGCTCGTAACCGTCAGTGGAGTTGCGAAAAATTAAAAAAATTACATTTATTACGTTAGGCCATTGTTAGGCAGTGGAGGTTCGTGACCAAAACTTAGAGGTATGACATTTTTTTAGACATATAAGATTTAGGGGAGACTGGGGCAAGACGAAGCTCGGGACAGGAAGGGAAAAGTGTTTTTGTGCGTGACTGGTGAACACAACAGAGCCTAACAAAGTGTCATTCGGGCGATGTTCGGTTACGTCACACGAGTCTGATCGGCTCGTCTTTGTCACTACTTATTTTGGCTGAGTGGCGAGAAAAAACAGCTTTTTGGAGAATTTTTACCAACTATATGGTTTCTAAGAAGATGTGCACAGAGGTAGATATCAGTGCTATTGTACAATTTTAAGATGTTCTTTTAGTAATGGTGTAAGACTAATGAATTTAGATTAGATTTTTGCAGAAAAATATTTGTAGGTTGGAACTGTTGTTACTTTTACTGAAAATGTCTAATGGGGCAAAAAGGTTGGGGAACAATGGGACTACAACAAATAATAAAAAAGTAAGAAAAATGAAAAGAAACGAAAAAAAGCATTTGAATAAAAAACATAAAAAAGAAACTGAAAGTAGTTCATCCAAAGTAGAAAAAGATGACTGTGCTTGCATCTATTGCGGGTACTTATACTCAGTATCAGAGTCAGAGTCAATCGAAGGTTGGGTTATCTGCAACGTATGCCGTGTATGGGCACATAATTCTTGTGCTGGAGTTGTTGGAGAAGATGAAGAAGGGCACACTTGTGAACAATATCTGACGGATTGAATATAATATGTTATATGAAATTTAATATGAATATGTCCTCGTTTTGCCCCGCAGCGTTTCCCATTTTACCCCGCCCGTGGGGCAAGACGGGAAATTTGACAACTTTTTTTAAAATTGTATTTGTCAAAACAATTATGTGATTTTAGACGTTAGAAGGTATAATTATAGTAGATAAGTCTATACGTTTTATTTCTTTTGTAAAATAATTTCAATAAAACGTTTATTTTTCTTTCTGTGGCGATTTTTGTCTTAGCTATCCCGTCCTGTCCCGGTCTCCCCTACTTTTTTTTATTATCAAGAATATACCTAAATACTTATCATTGTACTTACTATAGGTATATCATATCATTAAACATCAGCTGTTATTATTATTATTATTATTATTACATTACATCCCATAGTGAAAAACTGGTTTACACCTTCGTTTTTTACCGTATAGAAAAGCAGGTATCTTTTCAAATTGTAGAAAAGAACAGTTTTTTACAAAAATAAATTATTTCTCCTATTTAAAATCGATTTTTGCCAAATCTATAATTATATTATTTTATTACTTTTATAACAATGATGCTAATAGCCCTAGTAAAATTGATTTCTACATTGCGGATTTTCATTATCAAGAATTAAAGAAAGTGTTTTTAAAAATCTAATTGATTTAATTTATTATGTCAATAGTACCTACCTAATTAATCTATCAATACCGTTTTTAGTACATTTTGATGATTCACCAGTGGCGGCTCGTCCATATGCACTGCAATACTGCAGCGCTCCCAAGCAAATTATGTAAAAATACTGTTTACATTACTTAATATTATGAAATGACAATAATATTGATGGAGTCATAGTAATAATATAATAAAATTGTTAAACATAATCAATTCAATTGTTATGAAACGAACTATTTAAATTTTACTTAGAATACATTGAAATATGAAGCCTGGAACTGTGGTTCTCACCGCGTCAATTCAGCCGGCTTCGTTCAACTTCGTCTATTTACGCTTAGGACCGTGTATTCCAGTCTGTGCATGTAACAAATGAAACTGACACTGTGATATCGGCAGTGATCACCAGTGCCGCCAGTAGGTACGTGGCCACGATGAGAGAAATTTGTTGTAAAATCATGGTGTTTTTAAAGGGCTAATTAATTTTGTCGCTACTTTAGACTCTACTTTACAAATACATTTAGACAATCCTGGGAAAAAATGTTTTTGTCTAATCATATATAATCAGATCTGAAAATTGGCCAGGTATGATCATATATTATTATATATGATTAGACAAAAATATTTTTTCCTGAACAATCACTTACTACAAGCAAAAGCACATTTTTCGAGTTTTTTTTAAGAAAACTAAATAAAATAAAAACACCAAGTAAAACGATAACTAAAAAGATATTACCTGCAATATGAGTGAGTGCCCGACAAAAAATATTTTTGTCTAATCATATAAAATTATATATGATTATACCTGGCCACTTTTCATATCTGATTATATATGGTTAGACAAAAACATTTTTTCCCGGAATAAGATTAGACAATTAGATACAATAGTACGCTACATTAAAATAAAAACGAATTGAGTCATTGCTAAGAAATAATATGGATCAAGACCGATTAACTCCTTTATCCAGCTAAACGCTAAAAATCGTAGAATGGGTTTTGTATACAAATGATACAAAAAATACATAAATTGAATAGGTACATTTATGTTTTTTTTTTAACAAAGTAGTAGTAGCCCCATGTCAAAATGTCACGAGCCGCCATTGTGATTCATATCATTTAATTATTTGGATCCATTATATTCATGAGCTCCATAATTTGGATAAAACCGCGATAAACACATTCTACCCAATTGCCCCGTAAACATATACAAACATACATTCACATCATTCCCATCATTCATATACATTCTATTAATTATAAAAAAAAACTCGTAGCTATCTTCAGGCATGTTGATTTAAAAATAAAAATATTTGATCTTAAGGTCATTTTCATATTTAAACTTATCAACCAATTTCTTTAACAAACGTAACAACTGTGCAATATGGTTCTTGGTAAAATTATTTTAATAACCGGTGCTAGTTCTGGAATTGGATCTGCGACTGCCCTTCACCTAGCAAAACTAGGAGCATGTCTTGCCCTAACCGGCCGGAACGCTGAAAACCTCGAAAAAATTGTAAAAGAATGTAAATCAGTAAGCGGAACAGTTCCTCATTCAGTCATCGGCGAATTAACCAATGAAAAAGATGTTGAAAATATTTTAAACTCAACAATTCAACGCTATGGCCGGTTAAACGTCTTAGTAAATAATGCAGGGATCATTGAATCTGGATCTATTGAAAACACATCATTGGCTCAATATGATAGATTGATGAATACAAACGTCCGTTCTGTGTATCATTTAACACACTTAGCCGTGCCACATTTAATTAAAACCAATGGAAATATTGTTAATGTTTCCAGTGTAAATGGAATCCGCTCGTTTCCTGGAGTTCTGGCTTATTGTTTATCAAAAGCCGCGATCGATCAATTTACACGGTGTACTGCGTTGGAGTTGGCTCCGAAACAAGTAAGAGTTAATTGTGTAAATCCTGGAGTCACAGTTACAAACTTACATAGACGAAGTGGCGTTGATGAGGATGCTTATAAGAAATTTTTGGAAAGAACCAAAGAAACCCATGCTCTTGGACGGCCAGGACAAGCTAAAGAAGTTGCTGCAGCGATTGCATTTTTGGCAAGTGAAGCCGCTAGTAACATCACAGGAGTTAGTCTACCAGTGGACGGAGGACGACATGCAATGTGTCCTAGATAAACATTTACGTAATATGATTTTATCTGCAATGTATATATTTTAATAAATCTCTTTTACTCTATTCTGGTTTTTAATTATTCCAACGATCTCTAGATATCAATAAAACAACATTTTGGTAATGTCATCAATGACAACCTTGATTAATGACAACTTTTAATTAAACGATGCGTTACTTTTAGATTGAAAGGTTTTATCTCAAAATTCTCGTGAAAATGGTTAAATAAAATTTTTAGTTTAAAAATTAATAAAAATCTAATGGCTAATAGTAAAGTAAGACTTTAGAAGAGAATTAAATATGTTAAGAGTATTAAATAATTTTTTTTTCGTAGAGGGAAGTAATACAGATTCATATAGGTCAAGCTGGGGTACAAATTGCAAATGCCTGTTGGGAACTTTATTGTTTAGAACACGCAATTCAACCCGATGGCCAATTATATCGTCAATACTATGATTTCAACTCGGACGAAACGTTCAATGCTTTTTTCCAAATTTCAGGAACTGGTAAAGCCGTGCCTCGACTTGTAATGGTCGATCTTGAACCCACACCCATTGGTAATCCAACTTCATAATTTCAATATTCTTTAACCGACACAAAAATGAAGGAGGTTCTCAATTTCACATGTTTTTTTTTTATCTGACCACCCAGAACTCTATGAATTTATAAATGTAATTTTGTTGTAAAAACGTTTATAGCCAATCGTCTTTCGTAGATGAGATAAGAACTGGAGCATATCGTCAACTGTTCCATCCGGAACAACTTATTACCGGCAAAGAGGATGCCGCCAACAATTTTGCACGCGGCTTTTATACAATCGGCTCCGAAATGATTGAGTTAGCTTTAGACCGCATTCGTAAAGTGGCGGATGATTGTCATTATTTACAAGGCTTTATCGTATTCCGTGCTTTCGGGGGAGGAACTGGTTCCGGATTTACAACATTATTACTGGAACGTTTATGTCAAGACTACGGACGACGAACAAAATTGGAATTTGCAATCTACCCGGCCCCTCGAGTATTTTTTTTTCTTTTTTCTACTATTTACTTCTTTCCTCGCTTATTTTTTTTAGATATCCCCAATAATTGTTGAGCCTTACAACGCGGTTTTAACGTCACATGGTACATTAGAGTATGAAGACGTCGCTTTCGTCATTGATAATGAAGCATGCTACGATATATGTGCAAGAAATTTGGACGTTCAACGACCTACTTACACGAATTTAAATCGTTTAATAGCTCAAGTAAAAGCTACAAATAAAATAATTTTCATTGTCTATAAATTTATAACTTTAGGTGGTTTCAGCTGTAACAGCTTCTCTTCGTTTCGAAGGTGCAGTCAATGTTGATTTGATTGAGTTTCAAACAAACCTTGTTCCGTATCCAAGAATCCATTTCCCATTAGTTACCTATGCTCCAATAGTTTCGGCACATAAAGCGTATCATGAAGGATTATCAGTAGCTCAATTAACTAATGAATGTTTCGAGCCAGCCAATCAATTAGTAAAATGTGATCCACGCCGAGGAAAATATATGGCGTGCTGTCTTTTATTTCGTGGAGATGTCGTACCGACTGACGTTAACAATGCCATAGCAAACATAAAAACGAAAAGATCTATTTTGTTTGTCGATTGGTGTCCTACGGGATTCAAGGTATAGATTCAATGAAAACAAAATATTTTTTGTTAGTTAATGGTTAAATTTAGGTGGGAATTAATTATCAGCCACCGACGACGGTACCGGGAGGAGATCTGGCAGCTACAAATCGAGCTGTATGTATGTTATCAAACAGTTCGGCAATTAGAGAGTCTTGGGAGCGTCTAGTGAGCAAGTTTGATCTAATGTATCGAAAACGCGCGTTCGTTCATCATTATGTTGGGGAAGGAATGGAAGAGGGTGAATTTCAAGAGGCTCGTGAAGACATAGCTTGCTTAGCGTTAGATTACAAGGAAGTCGAACAAAATTCATACTAAATATTATTTCGGCATGATTCAATAAAAAGCAGGTAAGAAACAAATCTAAACACAAAAATTTAAATACCGAGAGTTATAGGGACGTACTTTGACAAGTCGTTAAAAAAGCCATGAAAATTAGCACTTATTTTTTGCGGTACGTGACATTTTGGCGTGGGACGTTTTGGCGCCGCCGTTTTGGTGCAGTATGTTTTCCCGCGGGGTGTTTCGCTCCATTGTACCGGGGTTCTAAGACTATGCAGGGGTGGTTTTTTGTATCAACTTCCGGGTTTTCAATTAAAACTTCAGTTGTTCAATGGCGCCAAAACGTCCTGCTTCGTATTTTTTGATATTTAAAAACAGTAAATGTCAATTCTGACAACTACTCGCAACTTGAATTGATCTATTTATTTGCTACATTTCACTGAACAATTTTTGATTTAAACTAGAGATGCAACGAATAGTGATTTTGCCGAATACTGAATATTCGGCCACACTCTCGGCCGAAGCGCCGAATATTCAGTACCGATTTAAATGAAACAACTAGCGAAGTTAATACTTGACTTGATTTGATATTGAAATTGATATTAGTGTCTAACTCAAATTTTATTTGATTTTAAACCAATTTTAGGCCTAGTAGCTGGAAAATCAAGTTAAATAGCTTTTAATGCTTATGCATCTAAATACAAATTTTCAACACTAAACTCCAAGATTGCCAAAATACAAATATTTGCATCATTTTACTCAACACCAAAGCGTGCGTTTGGAGACTTTTAGGTAACATTTTAAGAAGTGCTTACAGGTGGTAAATTTTTAAGTCCGATCATACTTTCAAACGCTTGCTTAATATATGCTGTATTATACTGTTATTACCGGTAATACTTTAAAACGTTGTAATCAGGATAAACTACTTAACTTAACTTAATATTAAGTGATTTTTACCCTAAAAAATATAAACTATAAAAGTTTACAGTAGTTAATTACAATTAGCACACAAAAGTAGACAGATTTTTTTTTCAATATATATGTTACTGTGAAAGACCGAAATTGGAGAATGTCGACTTTCGCCGGTGAATGTCAACATACGCCAAATACGTTGGTGAAAGATCAAATATTTCATTACATTGTTATACATTCGAACCCTCACCGGTGTATGTCGACAATCACAGATACGCTCTGGTGAAGGTTCAAAAGGGAAGAGCCATTAAGGAAGCGACTGGCTCTCTCCCGCCAAATCCTTTGTTTTGCTAAAAGTCAATCAGCTTTATCAGTCTTATGTAAGTTTTGCTGATACGAGCGACGTTTGCATATTTTTTGTCGATACCCTAATTTATACCCAATGGATACTACAGTAAACCGTGATCTTTTTCTTGAAAAGTTAAATACATTAATTAAGAGTAAACGAGACGACAACTGTTTTTATTTTTCTCAAAAAAAATACTCCAAAATACTTTCTGAAGTGATTTCTACTAAAACTAAGCGCAACATACCTTTGGATTACAGCCTATTAAAAAGTTTTAACGTTTTGAAAATAAATTATGAAGAGAAGTTAATTGTGTCAATACACCAGGGGAAACGAATATACAGTTTTATGTTACCAATGAAGAGTTGTTCAATATACTATATGAAACTCACATCAGAACAGGCCACGGAGGAAGAACACGTATGCTTAAAGAGTTGCAAATTAAATACAAAAATATTACATATGAAGTTGTAATGTTGTATTTAAATTTATGCAAACAGTGTCAAATGAAACACAGTGCACGTAGAAAAGGTATTGTTGTGAAACCATTGATCAGTTCTGAATTAAACTCAAGATGTCAAGTTGATCTGATAGACCTAGAGTCAAACAGAGATGGCGAATATAAGTTCATGGTGTATCAAGATCATTTAACTAAGTTTGTCCAGCTACAACCTTTGAAAACTAAAACAGCTGAAGAAGTAACATATCACGTTCTTTCAATATTTTTAACATTTGGTACTCCAGCAATATTGCAATCAGATAATGGCAGTGAATTAAGCAATCAAGTCATATCCAAAATATGCGCTATGTGGAAAGATGTTAAGATAGTTCGTGGAAAGTCTCGTCACAATCAAACACAAGGTTCAGCTGAAAGAGCCAACCAGGATGTACAAAATATGCTAACTGCATGGATGGACGATAACGATACAAATAAATGGTCAAATGGTTTACCCTTTGTTCAATTTGCCAAGAACACTACATATCACGAAAGAATACGCCAAAGTCCTTATGAAGCCATGTTTGGCATTAAAGCAAAAAGAGGCATAGCATTTTCATTTTTTCCTAGCGAACAAATTGCAAATATTGAAACCGAAAAACAACTCGAAGAAATAGCCAATACTTTTGAAACCAAAGAACAGCTTGAAGAAACTGTTAATACTTCTGAAAAAAATTGAGCGGTAGTCATACTGAAAACTATAATCCGAAGAAAAATATTGAAGAGGACTTGCAATCTACAACGACTTCACATCAAGTTCTGACTGAAAAAAAATTTCCTCCTGCTCAAATTGGTGATACTGTACGAATACAAGTCCCTGATGTCGACCGTGGTCGTACAGATAGCCGAAATGTGTTAGCGGTTGTTATTGGAATAGAAGACTCCAACTTCTATAAACTGGCAAATAAAAATGGTACCCTCAAGCAGCTTTACACACGTAATCAGTTCGTAATTTGTAAAGAAAAGTTACTTTCCATAGATGAGATTTCTTTGCAAGAAATGTCGCTGAGAGAAGCAGCTGCAGCTAACTCAAGAAGCGGGGGGCAAGGATATGCACGTTGTCCTTGCAAAAGGAAGTGTTCTACAAATAAATGCAGTTGTAAAAGCAAAGGACTCTTGTGCAATTCAAAGTGTCTTAATAGTTTAAGTTGTTGCAATAAATAAGATTAGAATCACATAATTAAGTTTTTTTTTTACAACTACATATTTGTTTTCTCATTTAGAATGTACTGTGGGTAGCAAACTCATGGTCACTCCTCTCAGAAAGGAGGCAAAAAAGTTACGTTATCCTGGTGACGTTTTATAACGACTTAATTACGGAGATAAAATTATAAATGTACGACATGTTCAACATTCACCAAGAGAGCATGGTGAATGTCGACATTTACCGGTGTAAGTCAGAAATATTGTTATTTAGCAAATCTTTTGGACATACACCAAGCGACTATGTGAATGTTAACATTCACCGGTGTATCTCGACATTCACCGGATTTCGGTCTTTCACAGTAACATATACATATATAATATATATATATGTATCTATATGTATAACCAAATATAACTATACCTGTCACCAAATGTTTTTCAGTTAGAGGCCGAAACTAATTTTTAATTTTTTTAATACCCACAATTATAAAACATTTCAATGTATCATTTCCTCAATTTTTTTTTTAAATTTGATTCAAAACGTTAAAATTTTGACTAGAAATTCTCAAATTATAAAAAATTAAAGTATACATTTCAAGTTAAACAAAGATCGCTATATGTTAAGTAGGGTTAGACATATTTATTGAACTGACTTAAAATCTGACTGAGCAGATTGCGTCTCAACGTGAACATAGTAAAAAACTGAAGATAGCTTCAAAGCCAACTTCACATAAAACAATTTAAATTTTGAAAACTAAACAGAAAATGGATTTCAACCTGTCGAATCTGTCTTACCTGTCTTATTAACTTATACGACTAATAGAAAAAATCTAAATTTATAAAAATGAATTTTAAAACAAATAATGTTTTAACAAATATTTTGTCTCCGTTATCAACTTTTGTAAGTTATATGTACTTTTATATTGTGGATATTTTTTTATATTAATTATTTTTTATAGATAAATAGCTTGGAAGAAAAACTCGACCACAGCACAGAAGATTGCCTAAAGGAATTTCACAAAAATTATCTTTTACTATGGAAAAATGTTCATATGAAATATGAAATTCACAAAAATAAAGATTTGAAGATGTTTGCAACTTCAATTGTAAATATAATAAAGGTATGAAATGTAACTTTATTAATAATATTATTCAATGAGTAACATCACAGTGTGAGTTTCTAGATTTTTTTTTTTTTTTTTTTTGGTGTTTTAAGTCGTTTTAACATCTAAGGTCATATCACGACTGTCTAAACACAGAGAATTTCTGTTGGTCAATTATATCTTAGGTCTTAAGTCAAAGATTCAACGGGGATCGAACTCAGTACCACTTGACGCATGAAGCGAAGAGAGCAATTGCTCTAGCCACTGCGCCAATAGGTGGTACCACCTTAGATTTTAAAATTCTACTTAACTAGTCTTTATATCCGTTGCTTTAGTTGAAATTTATTGAAAATAGATAATAACGTTTAATACTTTTTAGTGGAAGAAATCCCTAGTGAATTCGTTGCCACGGTGTGTTATATGGTGTAGCTTCAGTGTAAATGCAGATTACATTATAAGTGTGCTTTGAAATTACACTCGAATAAGGCGGTGAATTTGTGAAAAATTGATTTTTAGTTCACTCTTGTTTTACATTGATATATCAACACTCAATTCACTATATAAACACCGAATATCCACTGAATTTTTCTTCCCCATCCCCGTACAATCTGCATTTTAGGTTCTCTTGAGACACCCCAATAGTTTACAGATACTTTCTCAGTCCACAATGTCTGGTTATTAATCACGTCATAGTCCTGAGACGGTTAATTCTTCCTTGTCGTAATACCTTGGCAGTGAGTGGGCGCAAATTCTATCCATCATTGTTTTACTTTGTTTCTGACTAGGATCTTTTCGCCAGTATTTATTCTGCAGTTGTCTCAGTCGACTTATTTAATTGCCCTTTTTACAACAGATTTGGCGATCCTCCACGAATCGCGTAAATACTAATTTATACTAATATATAAAATTGAAGAGTTTGTTTGTTTGTTTGTTTGTTTGTTTGTTTGATTGGTTGAACGGGCTAATCTCAGGAACTACTGGTTCGAATTGAAAAATTCTTTTAATGTTAGATAGCCTAATTATCGGGGGAGGCTTTAGGCTATATAACATCACGCTACGACTAATAGGAGCAGAGCATCGATGGAAAATGTTGCAAAAATCAGGAAAAATTTTTCCTTTTGAGAGCGTTCGTGGCCTGCCCTGCGTAAACGGTTAAAGTTACGCAAAAATTATCTGCAGCAAAATTGTTCCTCTTAAAAAGTTCTACAAAAAAGTCCGCGACGGCATATGTCTATCTTTTACGGTTAGCCCGCTATAACCTTTTTAATGGTTGTTAAGGTTGTTTCAAAAATAATTCATTATTTGCGAAATTGTTTTTAGAAACATATTATTAATTCTTACCCAAATAAATATGACTTTTAATAAAATTTGTTGTGATAATAAATGACAATCTGAGTCATTAAATAGAATTTTTTTTATTAAGGAAAAATGTCTCATTTACCCGGGAAATTGAAAAACGGGTTGGAGAAAATAATTATGCAAAAACTCTACTTTTAGTTGAAAATGGATTTTGGTGATATTTAAGTATGACAAATATGCGAACCATTATCTAAAACACGTTTTATTTCGGAAAAATTTATCATTTCATCGGGAAAATAGAGAAAAACTGGTTCGAAGAAAAATCATGCTGAAACCAAACATTTTAATAACTCATTTATTAGCTAAGAGTTAAGTAATAACTCATAAGGTCCTCAAGGCAAAATCATAATTTTTCTTTTCATACAGTCCACTTTTTATCCAGGAAAAATGTATGTTCCCGTAGGATAGATACGTTTTTGTTTTTTACAGAACAAAAGATTACCATAATTTCTTGCAATATGGTGGTTTAAGAGACAGTGAATGATATGGGTTACTTTTTATGTTAGAATATTGTACGGTTCCCGTAGGATAGGCTAAAAATAGAATCTTTCAGGAACTGAGTATTTCAAAAGAGTTTTCTAAAAGTTTATGAATAAGAGTTTTAACGAATTTTCCTCAGGAAAGCTTGATCTCTTTTTTATCCAGGAAAAATGTTCTACTCCCGTAGGATAGATATGTTTTTGTTTTTCACAGAGTAAAAGATAGACATGATTTTTTGCAATATGATAGTTGAGGGATCAGATAATAATATAGATTATTTCTTATGCCAGAATAATGCACGGTGCTCAAAGGATAGCATGATAATTGTCTCCTGCGGGAACCGTGTGTTAAAAAAAAGGTCGTGAAATAGATCTTTAAAGTTCGTGAAATAGCGTTTTAACACATTTTCTCTTTAGGATTAAAATAAAAATTACAATTTTCACTTGAAGATATGATTTTTTATTTAACATCCGAAAAATAATGAAAATTTTTGAAACGTTGAAATTTCTTTCATTGTTAATTTTCGAATACATATTTAGAATTTAGCGTGTTAAATTACATTTAAAAAATTAACAACTAAATTTTCAACTTTTCTTTTCAAAACTCCCCACTCTTTAAAATATGTTAGGTTTCGTATGTGAGCGCTTGCGCTTTTCCTTCTCAATATTTGTGTACTTCTAACTTTTTTTGCAGTAGTCAGTACTGAGCTGATTCATAGATCATTAGACATTCAGGCATTCAGCTCCTTGCAATATATTATATCAGATACAGAAGTACAAGTTTAAAATATATTATTTGTTACAACGGTTACAGGCGTTGCAATAATCAAATAACATTTTAATTTTTTTTACGTTACTCTTTGTTTAAGTTTCATATATTCTTTTTTCTTCATTATATTTTAAGTTTACATACGTAAATTTTATCAATAAAACACTCCAGTAGTGTTATGCAGCGTTCCTTTATTATTCCCGTTCCCGTGACATTTTCTACTATAGTTCCACTCTTACTGATCATAATGTGATGTACCTAAGATAGCTCATGAGTCATGTTATACTTTTAACGTTACAGACATACAATGTTTTTCTTGGTTTCGTCCGCGTGGTTTTAAATTAGCATTATAGGTACCAAATTTTATCTCTTCAATGGTTCTTAAGTGATTTGTGGATAAAACAAAGAAAGTTTTAACTCCTTTAGAATTGTGCCATAGGTTCTCCACTTTTAACCCTCTCTCACTCTTATCTGACGCAGACGGAGTTGCGCGGGTCAGCTAGTAAATGATAAATACAGTGAAATGCTGATTTTATAAAGTTTACACTAAGATTTTAATGTATGCCCGGTTTAACACACGGTTATTCATACTGCACCGTGTCTACACTGAAGTTACAATGTATCACACCGTGGAACTCCAGTGTAAACACAGTGTAGATTTTTCACATTTACACGGTGAAATTTCAGTGTGTCAGTGAAATGGGAGAAGGCTATGGAGAAAACCAAGACTTAACGACGTAACGCAAATAAGAAATTTAAAATAAAATATTTTTTGGTTACAAAATCAAATAAAGTTTATTAAAATTAGTTATCTTATTTTTAAGGAATTTTTATGACCACTAAAATTCCCTAAATATTTGGAAAATAAAAACATTGCAACGAACATAAAATTTTGTAATATATACTTAAAGCAAATAATAATAAGCGATATTTATAATATAATTTTAATCTTTTAGGAGATGGAACTTTGTGAAAACTCACCGAAATTAAGAAAAATGCAAAAGTATTTTTCAATCTTAAAAGAAAAGGAACTTACAAAAATATTTTTTGTCTTTCAAATGATAATTCTACTAAAAAATTTACAACTTTCACCCGAAGACAAATGTAAAACCATAAAGATTTTAATTGAGGTAATGCATTTGAAACTTAAATTTTTCAATTAACGTAATATACTAATTGGAGAAAATTACATTTTTCAGGAAAATAAATTTGATGTTAAACACATTTTTACCAAAGGAAACATTTTGTTGTGTGTTCATCAGATTGAAATATCCCTGAATCACCTACTGTTAATTTTCAGCGAGGAAATCATGAACGATATAATAATTGAAGTGAGCTGTTGAAACTTTTTCTCCTTTATTAGTAATTAAAAAAAATATTCTTATTGTTTTAGCAATCTCGAAAATATTCGATCCATTGCTTAAAACAATGTATCGGTGAGATAAGTTCGAGTGAAAAAAGTAATGAAACAATTGAAAGTAAATCAGGGAGTTTTATCATTTTTATGGATAATGCCTTGGACTTATTATCAGAAATTGATGTCAACAAACCATTTACAAATTGGGGAGACGTTTATGTCTTAATTAAAAATAATATTGAGGAACTTTTAAGCCATGCAATGTCAATAGCTCAAGTTGCTCTTCCTTATGACACTTTGCTTATTAAATCGAGCAGCCAAAAGGTTGATATTTAAAAAATTTACATTAAAAAAATATTATTATAAATTAATTTTTTTAGTGTCTCAGCGAATGCGATGAATTAAATAAACAGCTGAAAATGGACGAGAAGGATATTTCACTAACAAAATTAGTAATTTCAAAATTAATGGAGACTTTATATTGTTTAGAAGAACGCGTTAATACTGCAGTTTTAAAATTATTATTAGAGGTATTTGAAGAAAAAAAAAATAGTTTATCTAACAAGAAAGTTTTTCCATGTACCCCTTTCGATTTCCGTGGAAAGACATTTTCAGGGTTTGAATCATACTCTCAAAGCTACCCCTTATAACTTTTTATTTTTTTACATAAATACATTACGAAAACAATAAGACAACAATGATAACAACAACAAGAAAATTGGTCTTATTATTTTTTTCTATAAAATATTATAAAGATTAAATTATCCTTAGCGTAGTAAATTCAGAGTACACCAAATATGTACTGAAATCACACTCAAATAACTTGGTAGGTTGCCTAGATTTCGATGGTGAATAACATCTTTCAAAAGGAATGAAATTGGAAGGGGACACTTGGAACACTTGTTTCCAATAAAATAAAAAAACTTTTCAACTGTAGGTATTTCGAGACTGTGAAACGCCGTTAATGCAATTACAGGAATTTTGTCAAAATAGCAGAAACAAAAATCGTTCGTTATCAGACCTGGACGCACTTATAATTGCATTTGATTTACACGTTGATAGAATCATGCAAATTGGATTGTTTGCAATCGCCTGTTCCACTAATAAACAAAGTTAGCAATTATTTTATGTTAAAGAAATATCTTAAATTCCTATAATGCTTTATTTAATTTAGGAGTCTTATACATGCAAAGTGCCATGGCTAGTTTGGAGTCTCTAGAAGGTGAATTAGTTCCAGCATTTTCGGCGTTATATTTAGAACCGAATGTAGAAGTTGAAAAACATGCTCTGCTCCTAGCTCAGCATTGGTTTATGGAAGCGTCAAATTTACAAGACTTTATTCATCAAATCGTTGATTCGGCTGCTTTTGCACGAATTGTTTTGGAGTCTTCGAAAACTACGATCGAAGAAATATACAAAAATCATCATGATAAGGGCGTGTTGGTGACTTCAGTTAATGTTGAGTCGACTTGTCAAGAAGTAGCGTTGCTGATTCGACACTTAGACATTTGCATTTCAAAAGTATTCATTAATCCTCCGTTAGAATTGAAAAAGCAAAAAGAAATGCTTTTCAATGGTAAATAACGAACCTCATGTGTTATAGTAATGAATTTTAGATATTTACAGCATAAACGACATTGCATTTTCAGGGACAATAGTGTTACCATTTATCATTGTTTATCTTTGCTTTTTTTTCAGTTTTGAATGAATGCCACAGCGCTGTTAATTATTTTCTAAACGATAAAATTTGCAATAAAGAAGGATCTCATCGTGTAATAAAGCGATTCCAAGTATTAGTAACACTTGTAAAGCGCATCCACTTTACGTTAGTGGAAATTGATAAGTGTGATGAGCAAAATAAAACGGAAAATAAGCGGCAAATGAATGAAATAAATGGTTTGATTGAAAAATAATTGAATTGTAATTATAAATTAGCAATAAATGTTTTCAACAGAAGTAATTTTTGATAATGCACTTAAATTAGCTGAAGAGGATAATATTAATGTTGAAGAAGGACAACCGTTAGCTTTACTAATGTTGAGAGGAGAGCTAATTCGTAAAGAACGAAGTATTTTGTATCAAACTCCCAAAAAATTAACAAAACCGCGATGTACATTATTAAAAACTCCAATTGAATACAAGTCAATTATTTCAATTACCAGTAAAGGTAAGAACTTAAACAATTGATAATTGTTTAGTCACGTTTTAAGTCATAATTTTAGAATCGCTAAGGACGAAATTTGCGAACAAAATAGATCAAGAACTTTGGTACGATAAATGTTTGGAAAATACTACACTTAATTTAAATGTGACAGGTAACATTTTATGCAAAATATTTAATGAAATGATTACATTATAACAATTTTAATTATTTTTTTTCACTAGAAATTTTAGAAAATTTGTCAAGCAAAGACGATTCTTTAAATATTTCCCAAGAAATATAATAATGTTATTCCAAGTACTTAGCGATTAAAAAAAAATTAATGTAAATTTGTAAAAATCTATCTAAATTTTAAATAAAAATTTTCATGGAACTTAAATAATTTGTTTTATTGAATGTCTCCTGTAAAATTATTTTACTTAGATGAGCACCAAAATTTTTCGTGAAAAATTAAAATGTAAAACTCTACATACTATAAAATCGAGGCAATTTCCAGTGCTGGATTTACGCTATTATATAGGTACTATTATATAGGCACTCGGAGCACAGATCCAGAGTGGAAGAATTTCAACGATTGCGACATTTTATACATAAAATGAAAAATTCTCAGGAAAGTAAAAAGCGTGATCGTTTTAAAAATTATTTTGATTGAAAAATATTCGACCTTATTCCGTAAGATGTGTCACTTGTCAAGTGAGACGACAGTTCAAATTCATATTCTGGATGCTACCGCTCTACGAAAAACAGAGCGTGGGTGGTGTTAGTGCTGCCTTTTCATCAGGCGTCGAATGATAAAAATGTCGCACGGCAAAGTTGCCGAACGATAATAGCGATGTATATAAAAGCCAGCAATAGCATCAATATAATCCGTTTTAACATTGAAAACATTTAGAGAAATTCATTTCATTATGTATAGTTTTATAATATATGTCAAAGATGATTATATGATGGGGGGAGCACTACTTTATTCTTTTGCACCGAATACCATAAAATCACACTACTGCTCTGACGACAAATATAAGTATATGCAACAATACTCGTTTCGTTTTGCTATTTTTTAACATATTGTGAATGGAAATTGTCAATGGTACCGAAAAATTTACGAGTTCTGTCGTGAAGTGACAAATGTCACCTTATTTGACATGTGACACTTAATACGAAATTGTATGAAAAAAATATTGAGCTTCCACTTGGATTCTTAGAAAGGACCACTGTTGTAGTGGGTGACCATGTAACAATTTAAAACGCCACTAAGAGATCCTTTAATTAATTTTACATGCGTTAAATTAGGCCATTATTTTTTAACTTTCTCTTACTACTATATAGTAAAGGAAGTATTGCAATCGGTTCAAATTTTCGTTTCCGAGTTTTCACCTAAAATATGCGTTTTGAGGTCTCTCCAAAAAAGCGGTTTTTAGAAAAATATCAGTGTGTGTGTGTGTGTGCGTAACAACGATATCGTATCGAAAGCTTTATACGAATTTTACCAAAATTGGAATTTTTCCTTCATATTACATCTAGTTGTGCCGTGAAGCTTTTGGCTGAAATCTGTTGACAAGAAGTCCCACTTTATTCTATGGGTTGTTGAGTTTTTTGGAATATTTTTGAAAACAGCTCCAACGATTTTCTTTTAGCTTGCTATATTTCTATAATAAGGAGGGCTAGAGGTGGGAGTTCATATAGACCTAGAGGCTGTATTCATGTAGTTCTGTATATATTTTATATTGACATATTGACATATTTTTTTATTATTTTTTTTTATCAATTGTGGGTTTTTATTTCGTTTTTTTTAATCAACAACGAGTTTCATGTAAAAGAAAGTGCTGTGACGCCTCGCAGCAAATATTTTTTTCTGTAAATTACGATTGATTAAAATTACATAGGAAAGTAACGATCGTCTCTGTAACGCATATTATTTTTAATAATACAACTAATAGTGGGTAAATAAGGACTACTTTTCATGCGAAATATTATTCATTTTTGTCGTCAACGTTTTGTCAGAGTTTCTGACTTCCTCAGGGCTCAAAATTAAGTTAAATCACATTTACCATAACAATAAAGTTTCTTAAAACAACCCAACTGGTGGCAGAACAGCACAAATCACACAATTTGACACCCATATAAAATATTTTTTTTTATAATTAAAAACATTAATGGCATTAATGCAAACACACTAAAACACAATCAAATTAATAGTTCATATGAACCCCAACAAATTTTGTTGTTTTAAAAAAATAAAAAAAGTCTATAAATTTAAAATAATTTTCTCAAATTTCAAGATTTTAGATGTACAGGTACATCTTATTTATATAATCTCTATTAATTACTTAGTAAGGCGACTGAATAACAGACACGCGTAGTCTAAAGTCCCCGCCATTGAAGATAAAAACACAAAATTTAAACGTAGATATTATTCCTGAAAGAACTGTGACTTCCACTAATAAAGGATTTTTCAAAGTTCCACCCCTAAGGGGCATACATAAATACAAGCTTCATGAGTTTTGGACACCCACTCCGTCCTTGTCACAGATGATTATATTTCTAAAACTCGCTCTCCTTTGGTGTGATATCAGTTTTAAAAGTTTTACATCTAACAATGATTAAGATACCTAAAAAAGCAGTTTAAAATTTTTATTTATTTCCATTAAAATATATAATTAAATTAATCCTTATAAACGTATAAAAATAGTTGTTATTATTTTTAAATTGTTTATTTGCATACAAGTTTTACTTTTTAAAGTGAAACTTTTTATGCATCGTCTCAAATTTTTTGGCCTGTCTTTAGCATGTCGCTAAATGTAACACATTGTCGGCAGGGAATCGGCAAGTGTTCGGCAGAGATCGTATACACATTGTTAGCTATATACCATGTCGTTTTCCCAGGCCTGTTGCGCGAGCTATTACTGAATGTAATTAGCTATTTTCCTCTCCATGACAACTTTTTATTATATTATAAGTTGTCATTAATTGTCAATCATATTTGGATTGGTATTTGTATTTTGATCAGTGTATATTGATATAAATGTTATTGTTCACTTGATCATGATAGACAAAGATACAGCTAGTGAGAATAGAACCTTGTGAGAATAGTGCAAAAATATCCGACGGTGATGTTACAATAGATAACAACAGGCAGATGATCGATTTAACAATAATCAACAAATTCAATAATGAAAATAACATTTGAGTATTAACATCAATAATGGAAATTCAAAAATAGTTGCAACGGTGCGCGTTACGTCAGACAGTGAATTCATACCACATCCCTTTTTTTCTATTCTATTTTCATACCTTAAATTGAATAATTTTCCGAAAATGTTCAGTTACTTAAGAGCCTAAACTCCGAAAAAAAGTTTCACTTTGTAAAACCACACAATAATTTTTTTTTATTTTAGTTTTTTACATATTACATCATGTAGCTTATGACCCCCTGCCTCTTGTAACCCCTCGTTGACTCCCACGCTACCCTCTCACGTGTGACCAAATTTATATGGTGGCCTCTTAGTAGCTCAAAGAGAGGGTTGAAAGTTTAAAAAAAAATATTTGTGTCGAAAAAATTATTCAAAGTTTACTTTCTTAAACTAAGAACTAACTTTATAATTATTTATACCTAACGAACATTATTTTATATGTTCAATATTAATAGAAAAATTTTTGAAAATTATCTCACTACTTTCAGTAAGGCGATTTTGTAATTTCTCTTTTCGAAGACAGTTAAGTTTATTTTTTAAATCTAAACGATCTAAACTATGCTTACTCATTTTGTTATCTTAATTTTAAATATATATAGAAATCAATAATCGAAATCACGGATAGCTAATGAATAATGATGATCAATAAAAGTTAAATTTATATCAAAAAACAAACAAGGGCTATGTTAAACGAACTAAGATTAAAGAAATCGGTATTTGTATTAGCGCTAAATAAAGTACCTATCTGAAATGTCATTGTGTGTAGAGGTAAATGCCAAACAAGCGACACAGAAAAAAAACAAAAATGATAAAAATCAATTTAATATTTATCATTTTAGTTTTGTTTATTTAATTTGCCATCACAACGAAACGATTTCTATATAATTTAAGCATATGAAAGTATTTTTTTCAAGGGTGTGTCCTTGTAACATAGATTATTTTTACTTATCAGTTTGTTTGATTTTTGACGTGGTAACGTCTTATAAATTGATGAACACTGGGCAACATGCACAAAAAAGTGTCATGTTCCGTTTGAGCCTGTGCGTGCAAGCGAGAACGCGATACAAGCGATAGAGAGGCAGATATTGTTGTTGAATCCGAGACAACGTGTTTTGTTTTTTTCTACAGTTTAATAAGATTAAATTGATTTCCTTCATAATTTTCAGTCTGATTTCATTTTGTATGCATCTCAATTAACTGTTTTTCTCAAATAGCAGCATATAATATATATATATATAAATATATGTAAATAATATTTGAAATTTAAAAATTAATGTGTCAACCAGTTTTAAAAATATTTATGTCAAATTATTATTATTGATAATAATAATTATGAATAATTAATAAGTGAAAGTGAGAACGCGATACAAGTGATAGAGAGGCACGATAGAGTTCTGCTACTGGAACGCCGCCCCGCGAGTTTCTCGAGAACTTCTACAATAAGCTATGCCTCGTATCCAATAATTTTTGAACCCTATACAACGTGTTTTGTGTTTTTCTACAATATACTTAATAAGATTCACCTACCTTATTGATTCCTGTCATAATTTTCAGTCTGATTTCATTTTGAAAAAATTGTTAATTTTTAATTAACTCCTTCTTTGTATTATACAAAATAATGATAATTCAGTGATAATAATTCAATTCAATTCATAAAAGTATGCAATTTTTCATAAATGTTTCTATATGACGTTATCACGTAAAATTGATAAAATTGATTGACAACCAATTTTTTTTTTTAATTTTTGGAACTAAGGTATTTCCATTTTATTATAATCGGTTTAATTACTTATAATTTATAAAGAAAAGGGTTTTTACAGGCCTTCAATTGTAAGCATTCCAAATTTAAATTGCATTTCCAAGTAATTGTAATACGTCGTTTGTAAAGTTCTACGTAACTATAATATAATTATCAAAAACATTAGGAGTATTTCATTTAGAAATGGAAATTTCAAAATTTGAAAAATGTATACTACTTACATAAATTAAAAGTAAACCTAGTATAAATAAGCCAGTCGTTTAATATTTTCATTGTCAATAAACTGTAAGAAGATATACTTTAATTACAATAAGAAATGTTTCGTGTTACGTTTGTTTTGGCTAGTATAGTCATTAATCTTTTAATTAACCCTTGCTTGGGACGAGAATTTCAATTTCTGAACAATAGGGGTGATACTATTTGGGTAGGAATTCTAGGAAATCCTGGTAATGAAAATTTGGAAGGTGGTGGTTTCGTCCTAGGTCCCGGTGAACAAGTATGTATTTTTAATTTTTTTGGTATTTTTAATTATTATTATTAAATTCCAAAAGTAATAAGTAATATGCATAGACAAAGACAATAATTGTAAGTTATGGTACCCATATCTAAAGCTATTTTAATTGTACCTATTTATCGAAAATTGACACTTCTGTGCAATATCGTGAAAACTTTTCGTTTTCAACTGTTAAGATTTGATTAACTAATGTATTAGAAGGAACACTCAGGATTATAAATAAGTATTATTTATTTCTACCATATTAAATAACTTATTAAAAGTTTACACATTATCTCAGCTATGGCGCTATTCGTAAAAGCTTGTATGTTTTTAAGAATAAATAATTCAGTAATAATCATGAAAGTATCGCTATTAACAAATTGCGTATTAACAATGCCAAATGTAAAACTTTAAAATGATAGAAACTTAGACTTTTGTGAGTAACTTAATAGCCAGAAGTAGGATTTCATCAAGTCGTACCAATCTAGAAATTTTGTGCAAAAAATTTGGCTTAATATTTAAACTTCGAATTTAAATTACTTATAGCACTGTTAAATTACTTACAGCGAAATTCTTGGTAACATATTTATTTATTGTTAATTTTTATATTTTGAACTTTTGGATTTTATTATTTGGATATATAGTTAAAGTGACCACATTTGCTTGGCGACAAAGCGGGACAAATTGCGATGAAATAGGAATAAGTATAGAAAAATACACATAAAAATAGCGAGGGCCGTGTCGTATACAGGAAAAGGTGGGACAAATGATATGAAATAGGAAATAGATGCATATTACACTATAATAATTTTCGTTAAAATTTTTATGAGCTTTTGTTATTATATGAATTTTTATATGAACATTTATATTCCTTTGATAAAAATAGTATAATGTTATATGCGCCTTAGTAATGAAAGCTGACCAATAATTTAAGCGGAACTCTTTCAAAACGCCTCGGGATGCGGGACAGTCCTTCAAAAAGCGGGACTATCCCGTCAAAATCGAGACGTGTGGTCACTTTATAGTAGAAAATTCAATGTAAATGCAGAAGTTATAATCAAAGTGCACCACCAAATATTTTAGCCACAAGCCACCACTGTTTAAATTCAATGCTTTATTTGACTTGTATTTGAATACTAATATTAGACTTAAGTTAATTTAATTTTAAACCAAAATAAAGTCGAGTAACTTGAAAACCAAGTCCAGTAGCCGAAAAATCAAGTCAAGTAGTGAATGCTTAATTGAAAGCTTTCCAAAGATATTATGTATAGTGTATTCGAAATAGATTTGGTGGGTTATATCTATGGGTAATTTCAATCAACGTATTGTTGAAAATAACTTTTCCCTATTCCATTAAGCTATCGAGCCTTTACAGTTATTTTACACTTCCGATCTAATTTAATTATTCTTTTGGGTTTATTGAAATAAGATTTTTCTTTTTAAATTATAGCGTTCAATTCAGTCAGCCGATAATTGGGGTGGTCGATTTTGGGGACGTACAGGATGTGATGACGGCAGTCAACATTGCCTCACTGGAGACTGTGGCAACCAGCTTCAATGTAACGGCAATGGAGGAGCTCCACCAGTTACTTTAGCTGAAATAACCCTACAGGGCTCAGACGGACTTGATTTCTATGATGTTTCACTAGTAGATGGTTTCAACATCCCTTTATCTGTGAGTTATTTAATTATAACAAAATAACTTGTTTTTATTGGTAATGTTTTGATAGTTTGAACCCCTTGGAGGAAATCCAGATGGTAGTCAGTATAGTTGTACAAAAGATGCATGTCTAACAAATATCAATGCTAATTGTCCCGAGGAACTTCAATTAAAAGATGAAAGTGGTCAAGTTATAGGTTGTAAGTCAGCTTGTCTAGCTTTCGATACGGATTTGTATTGTTGTCGTGGACCACATGATCTACCAGAAACATGCAAGGAAAGCGATTTTCCCGTTGACTATCCCGCGTTCTTCAAAGAACAATGTCCAGACGCATATAGCTACGCCTACGATGACCACAAAAGTACCTTCACTTGTAATGCCCCAGCTTACCTTATTACTTTTGCTAGTTAAAACAAATATGTACAAAAAAAATAATATTTTTGAATTTATTTTACAACATATGTATGAAAATGTTTTTATTTTAATCAACGAACACTTCAAAATAAATATTTGCAATTAGAAAAATGCATTTAATTAGCAAGTGTGTTTTTGGGAAATCCCATTAATTGTTCAGTTTACCGCATTTTTTCCTTTGTCCAAACAATTTGTTTTGCAAAAAGATAAATATTTATAAGTAATGATGGTTCCGATAATTTATAGTGATAAAGTGTAATGGATTTTACACTGGAAAATTTCCTGTATCGATAAAATGTATTGCTGCTCGCTAGTATAAATATCAGAGAGAAGAAAATCATATCCGAAGTTTCATTATGAGTTTTATAGTGATCGCAGTGTTAAGTATTTTGTCCATCTCCTATGGACGGGAATTTCAATTCCAAAACAATTATGGCCAGCAGATTTGGGTTGGAGTACAAGGCAATCCGGGCCATCCTCATTTAGAAGGGGGTGGATTTGTCTTAGAACCGGGCCAACGGGTAAATTTAATTAATAAAAAAAATTATTTTAATCGCTATTTGTCAATTGTTGGTTTAGTTTTCGACTCACACCGAGGATAATTGGGCTGGTCGATTTTGGGGAAGAACTGGATGTGATTGGGGCTCCCAGCATTGTGCTACTGGGGACTGTGGTAATCGTTTACAGTGTGGAGGAAACGGAGGTGCGCCTCCAGCCTCTTTGGCTGAAATTACTCTTAAAGGCTACGGTGGAATTGACTACTACGACTTATCCTTAGTTGACGGTTACAATATTCCCATTTCTGTAAGATATTAACATAATTATTTTTTTTATTTGGATCTGACAATATTTATTTTTAGTTTGAGCCTCTTGGAGGACAAGGTGATGGATCTCAATATAGTTGTGCTCGAGCTGGATGCACTGCCAACATCAACGGTGAATGTCCAAATGAGCTACGTCTTGATGTCAATGGACAAACTGTTGGATGCAAATCGGCTTGTTTAGCTTTTAATACTGATGAGTATTGTTGCCGTGGATCACATGGTACTCCTGAAACGTGTCGTTCTTCTGATTGGCCTGTCAATTATCCTCAATTCTTCAAGGACCGATGTCCTGATGCCTACAGTTACGCTTATGATGACCACAAAAGTACCTTCACATGTGTCGCACCAGCATATTTAGTTACATTTGGATAATTTCGTCAAGAATTAAATTGAAAATTTTTAACCCTCTTTGTCGTCTAAATTTAATTGTAATAATGTCTTTTTTACTTTATTTCAAACTATTTGATTTATTTTCAATAAAAACAGATTTAATATATAATATAAATATTTCTGTAGAACAGTTATTTTTGGATTAATTTACCTTGAATTTGCAACATAATAACTTGGAATTTTAATTTTTACAATAATTTATGTATATACTCATAGATGCTCATAGATTTTTCCTTGTTACGGATTATTAACAAAAATTCTTTTGATTAAAGAAAAATGTTGTTTAAACTTGAGTTTTCTCGTCCATGTTTCCAGAATAAGATTGAGTAGTGGTTTTTCTATGATGATAATTACCTGCTGTTAACAGCAGCTCACAAGAACAGTTCAATTAATTCCATTTTTAACTATAAAATAATAAATATTTGAAATTGTGGTTTAATTAGGAAATATTGAACACTTATATTTATACTACAACTAATAGTGGGTTAATAAGGACTACGTTTCATGCGAAATATTATTTATTTTTGTAAATATCTAATGTTTCTGTTTTAAGTGATTGATTGAAGGACGTTTTGAGTGATTTGCAACCGTTTCAGAAATGGAACACCGGAAATGAAAAGAGCTTATTCAATACTCATATAGGTAGGTACATAACAACCAAAAGTTCATTGTGAAACCTATACTCTATATAGAATTACCTATATACCTAGTACCTATACAAACTACAAATTATAAAAATAACCATGATGTTTTTGTCCTTGTCCTATCAATACTACAACTAACAGTGGGTAAATAAGGACTACTTTTCATGCGAAATATTATTTATTATTGTCGCCAACGTTTCGTCAGAGTTTCTGATTTCCTCAGGGCTCAAATTAAGTTATATCACATTTGTCATAAAATAAAATTTCTTAAAATGACTCAACTGGTGGCAGAACAGCACAAATCACACAATTTGGCACCCATATATGGCCACCAGTTGGGTCATTAAAACAAAAAAATTATTTTTATGACAAATGTGGTATAACTTAATTTGAGCCCTGAGGAAATCAGAAACTCTGACGAAACGTTGGCGACAAAAATAAATAATATTTCGCATGAAAAGTAGTCCTTATTTACCCACTGTTAGTTGTAGTATTGATAGGACAAGGACAAAAACATCATGGTTATTTTTATATTTTGTAGTTTGTATAGGTACTAGGTATATAGGTAATTCTATATAGAGTATAGGTTTCACAATGAACTTTTGGTTGTTATGTACCTACCTATATGAGTATTGAATAAGCTTTTTTCATTTCCGGTGTTTCATTTCTGAAACGGTTGTATGAAGATTTGCTTAGACCAAACGTGTTAAAATTTTTTTCTTCTACAACGTTGCAAATCACTCAAAACGTCCTTTAAAACAGAAACATTAGATATTTACAACAACTCGATTTTTAAGAGATATGAGTTTGAATATCAAAGAGCAGCCAATTTTAAAGAGTAAACTTTGTAGTTCGCTTAAGAAAAAAAAAAACAATTAAACAGGTTTAAAAAAAAAAGAAGCTAAAAATAAGACACCCCCAAGAGTGTTTGCGAGCTTCTTTTAGTGACTAACAATAAGCGTACTATATAACAACTTACTTACCAGCCGAGAACAAATATTAACAAAGTACTCGAGGATGAATACAAACCTTTAGAGTGGTCCCTCAGTGAAACGTTCTAATGATATCCATACCATGTATAGCCATTATCCTATTGGCTGATCTGGTAGAGTACTACCCATCAATATAATAAAAGCTACTCAAGACATGGGGTCAGAGATAATATTCTTCAGCAATTACATTTTCGGAAAAAGACTATTTATTTTATCCGTCTTTTAATTTAAAATTTGTCTCTTCTAAATCCAATAAATATTTAATATATTTAAGTAAAAAGTTGAGAATTTGTACTGTTAAATTCGTAACTCATTTTATCGAGTTATGTAAAAACAAATAGGCTTTTGAAATAACGGTTTTAGTGTCGACTTGCGGTATAACCGAAAGTGTCAGAGAACTACAAATATTTTAGGAAGGTAGCTCCTATCCACTTAGGCTATAATCCCAATTTTCAGATTTTTATTATTTCAAATTCTCCGGAAACTTCTAATGGCCGACCATGCTGGGACAAGCTGTATAAAAATTTTAAAGAATTTTATAATTATAGGTTTAACTTTTTAATTTTATTTGTGGTAATCCGAAAATTTCCAATCAACAAAAGTGATTAAAATAAAAACTCTATAAATATAATGACAATAAAAAGAATAAATCTAATTTTAAAATAAAAAAATCTAACTGCTAATCACTAGTAGCTAATAACCCAAAAGCTGATGCGACGTTAAATAAATCAAAATTAAAAAAAATGTTTATTTACTTATATATTTTTGAAGTGAAAACTTCTTTAGCGGCGTTGTACACTTTTTTTGTAATGGGTAAAAACTGTTAAACTCGCGTCAGGGACACGTGACCTGATCGAAAATTCGTAAGATTGAGGAGAGTAGACAGCCGACGTGGCGTAGGAGGGGAAGTATCCCCCTCTCTTTCTACGGCGCGGCGAAAATGTATGCCTGCGCCTGCTGTTTCGTTTACGTGGCGCAGGGCGCTTGCGCAAATGTTCATCATAAACCTATTAAATTATCCTAACCTATCATAAACCGATCGTATCAGTTTTAGAGATTGGCGATGATGGTTCTGGTAATAATGATGGTGAAAAAGTCGTCGAAATTATGGATGGAAGTTGATTTTTCTGAGAGATAAACTTTTTTTTTTTTGTAATATAAATTGTCATGTTTGTGTACGATAGCGCAATAAATAAATATTGTATTCTACCACATAAATGATAGTACTTTTATACTGATAATTAAAGCAATTCGTGCAAAATTATTCCCTAACCATTCCAAAATATCAAAAATGCACAACGTTAATATTCAAGTTTTCACTTCTGCCGGCACTCCCGGAGTGCAACCCGTCGTTTTTTTTCCGTGCCATTGACTCCTGTGCGCCTGTATGACATTAGTATGATATAGAAAATGTACCTATCATTCCTAAAATAACAAAGCAACGAAGAAAAAGAAAAAAAAATTCTAATTTTATCCGGCCCACCTGTAAAAATCAATTAGAAGAAAAACAAAAAAGACAAATACTCGTAGAAAGGAAAAATAGAAAAGAAGAAATTCAATTACAATGAAAAAGTGCAACATTATATTCGAAACCACAATCATTTAAGTATAAAGCGATCGTTAGAAATTTGAAAAGGTTGTTCGAGGAAAGTGACGACAAGGACTATTATTGAATATTCTGCTCAGTAAAATATGAATCACCTTCTAAAGAAGAATAGATAATGTGTAACAAATGTCACAAGTGGGCCCACGAGCAGTGCACGAGCGGTCATTCTATGTCTACTGATTACGTCTGTGACTGGTCTGAAACATAGTCAACAATAACAAAAAATTAAATTATATGTACCATTACCCAATTAAGTATCTATTTCCCCCGTGGATTGATTTAAATTACTCCACACAACATCAGGTAAATAGGAATTTCAAAATTTTTATATTCTTTATTTTTGTTATTATTATGTTAAGTAGTTTTAAACATTTGATATAAGTTTTTTTTTTAGTAGACAACTAATGTTTATGTTTTTGCAATAGTTTATTGTATTTGTTATTTTGTTTTATTAATTAAGAATACTTTAAGTTACCTCATTACCTCAAATACCCCACTTTCCTCTACAGTATACCTTATCGTTACTCTTCGAAGAAAAAATCCAGCCTTATAAATATTGGATGAAATAATATTTTTTAACTGGATTCTCAAACAAATAAACCCATTAACTGAATCAAAAGTATTTTTACTTATTTTTTTTAAGTTAAAAAAAAATAAAAACTTTTACAAAAAATACAAAAAATTAAACCGACGCTTAAAAACAAAACTTAAAAGAGTAAAGTGAAATTAACTTTAAGGTGTTAACTAAACTATCTACCTTTAACTGTTTTAAGTCGGTTTTAATCAAGCAAAACAAAAATAATCCTCATACTGCATACAGTGGAAAAACTGGCTAGCTCAAATTTTAAAGAAAAAGCTACAATAGACACATCAATAAGAGAAATGGCTAATGCTCTAAATGATCTTTTATTTTTTTAACTTTGTTTTTCTTTTCTTTTTATTATTTCTTTCTCCTTCTTCGTCGGTCAGTTCAATGTTTTGTAAAACGTTTTTTGAGTATATAATTCAGAAATAGGTAAGATTCTATAAGATTTTTTTATTAATTGTTACTATTCTAAAAGTAAGATTATATATTATTTGTATTAAAAAAGACACTGTGAATAAATTACAAGGTGATTCTATAAAAATATGCATTTTCTCTGGAGTTTTTATTTTATTTATCTTTTCTAGATACTTTAAAATCTACAAAAATAGTGCAAGTAAAACAAAGTTATTTCTAGTTAATTTCAGTAATACGAGTACACATTTCATAAAAAAATGTTAGGAGTACTATTCTCCCAATAAACAAATAAATTATCCAAAAGTTATAAGATAAGCTGGAGCGTTGCATGTAAATGTACTTTTGTGGTCATCATAAGCATAACTGTAAGCATCGGGACAACGATCTTTGAAAAATTTGGGATAGTTGATAGGCCAATCGGTCGAACGGCATGTTTCAGGTCGATTGTGAGCACCCCGGCAGCAATACTGGTCTGTGTTAAGAGCTAAACATGCCGATTTACATCCCACCAAACGACCTTTAATATAATGCCTCAATTTCGCTGGACATTGATCATTGATTCTGGCTCTGCATCCAGCTTTTTTACAACTGTAACGGCTTCCATCTCCTCGGCCTCCCAAAGGTTCCATCTACAAAAAAAAATATTCGAATAGGTAAAATATTCAAGTTTTTTTTTGGCGTGAATTTTGTTACAGAAATTGGAACATTGAATCCATCAACTAGTGAAATATCGTAGTAGTCAATTCCTCCATAGCCTTTCAATGTAATTTCAGCCAAAGAAACAGGAGGCTCGCCACCATTACCAGCACAAGTCAAACGATTTCCACAATCTCCCGTTTCACAGTGATTATTTTGGCATCCAGTTCTGGCCCAAAAACGACCAGCCCAATCATCTGCACTATGAATAGACAACTAAAATTGTTGATAATATTAGATAGTTTTTAGTTTGTTTTATTAAGATTTCTTACTCGTTGTCCTGGTTGTAAGATTACACCACCATTAGCAAGAGCTGGTTTTCCTGCATTCCCTTGAATTCCAACCCAAATTGGTGCGGACAACTTATTTAACATTTGAAACTCTCTTGCTGTTACAACAGAGATAAATAAATATAATATAGCAAACTGAGAAATTTTCTGTATTAGAGCCATTGTTGTGAATGGAGTCAATCTAACGATTCAATGAAACGGCTTTGAATGGATTGCAGAAGAAATAATCCCCATATTTATATGAAAATCAAAGTAAGTTCATGTCAAGCGTGAATAATTTTTTTTATTGTTTTAAACATTTAATCGAATTGCTATGAGTGATACGTAATAAAGTATATGTAGTGTGCGCAAAAGTGTATGGTAGATAGAAAATATTTGTTGATAAAATGAATAAATTATATCTTGTCTCATACAGTATCTTTATAATTTAAAAATATAGTTTCCTTCAAAATTGTTTCATTGCATTAAATGATGACACATAACAATATATGTAATTGTATACCCCTCATTTTTTCAAATTATTAACCTTATTACCATTACTTTTATAAAAAAGCAGCTCCTATGTTAAACTCAGATTGCCCAAGACCGTCTAAATATTGGCAATATTAGAAAAATATATTTAAGAAAAGAACCTGATATATTTGTATCTTATTCTAACTCTCAACTAATAATTTTAATAATAATATTTTTTTTTGTAATGCATCATTTTCATAATAAATGATTTATTTTTAGGTTTGAAATATACGAAAAAAATTAATAAGTTTATTTGAATTTAAAAAAACGTTATAATTACCATTTATGATGCGTTACTGAAATTTTCAATATAACACATTTTAAGGAACATTAACATCATAATGGATAATTTAAAAGGCCGGCTGAAGGGTTCTTAGATCCCTATACGAACAAACTTTGTAACTTCATTAAAGTGTCTTTGGCGATGTCGATCGGGTACGGTAGAAGAAATGTTTTTTTTTTTTTTAAATAATTGTTATTACAAAGAATTTGATTTCATAACCATTGATTAATAACTGAAATGTTACATTATTTAAAATCAATTTTACGTCAATTTTACATAATATAGATATATCAGTTAATACTCGTAAAGGATCTAGCTCAATTGCCATAAGAAAAGTGCCCCAGGGGGTTTTTGAAAAATGCTTCCGTGTGCTGATTTCTCTTCATGAAAAACTTATTGTTGCACAATTTTAACCCGCTACCCCCCCTTGTATTGGAGTTATGGGGGAAACTACCCCAAACGTTAAAATTTTTTTTCTAGAAAACTATTGAAGATTTTTTCATGAAATTCAAACTATACGTAGATATTGATAAAACGCATAATATATATTTTTTTCAGAAATTTTGTAAATCTATAAATGATGAAAAATGTTATTTTTATTTTTTGAGGGTGGTTTTTTACATCAACCCTTAAAGTGACACCTTTTTTTAACAATGCAAATAGTGTGTTTATTATTCATCTTTCATTTAAAAAAAAGTCGTTTTAAGAAATTAGTTGTCGCTCACCATCAAAATGAGGTCATCCAGGTACAGGTTTGTGCTAAACAGCCATGAGTCGATGCATTTCGTAAATGTATTTATTGCTTTATGGCTTGTATATATGCCATTATATGGTTTTCGTCAAGAAAAAAAGTCCTGAGAAAGAAATTAATTTTTGAAAATTTTAATAGGCCTATTAACAATATAGTGCAGGGATCTTTTATCCATTCTTTTGTATCTTAGATTATCTGCATTCATACTAAAATATTGTTAGTATTATTATTTGAATCAAGTAATATTTTTATTTGTTATGACTAAAAATAATTAGAATCATAATTTATTGGAAATAATAATAATTTAGAAATTGAATATAACCTTTGCTTAGTCGCTATAGGGTTCTTCTTCTATACCTAATTGTCGATATATTTCTGGAATTCGACTATAGAAAATTAATTTTTCTACTAGCTTACGTTTTTTACGTTTTGATTTATAAAAACCATGTAATAAATAGTAAAAGTATAACTGCTGCAGCATGGGTACAAAACAGCTACCTATTCTAATTCCATTACCACAATCACATAAGAACGTATTTTAGATTAACTTTTTTAGTTTCATATTATCATAAGGTTCACATTCAATAAAGCAATTTGGTTTTTCTATTGAAATGCATTCGATTGCATTTCTCCCTCTTATAATTGTTCTTAAATGTTTTAAATATTGAAGGCTTAAGCCTGAATTAGTTATTATTTTGGAAAGATAACAAACTGCTTACGCCAATTGATAACTGCCGTTGAATATTATTTTAAGATCTTCTTCAGTAGTTCTGGGAATGTCTACTAAACTCGTAGAATTTATGATTGAAAACGTTTTTTTTACATCGGTTAAAATTCTAATTGACGTTCCTTCATATAAGAAATTATTTTATCCGCCATGACAACTTCTGAGTTACCTAAGTCTTTTCCCAAACCTATAGTACAAAAATCCAGCCATCTTTCGCAGTGATTGAACCAAAAATAACAATTTGTTTCTTAAATCTTTATGCCAAATACTGTTTTATTGACCGATCGTACCATGTACAGATTCGACAACCCAATACACTTGTTACAAATATCGGAATGTCTTTGCTTCCTCCGTAAACAATATCTAAATTAATATTCTAGTAATTATTTTTAGTAAGGTACCTATAACTTACAAAAATGTTACTTGATTCAAATAGTAATACTAACAATATTTGAGTATGTATGCAGATAATCTAAGATACAAAATAATTACGAGTAGGTATTATTTATCAAACTTTCTTTGAATTTATTATTAGTATAAAGAATGGATAAACGATCCCTGCACTATATTGTTAATAGGCCTATTAAAATTTTCAAAAATTAATTTCTTTCTCAGGACTTATTTCTTGGCAAAAACCATATAATGGCATATATACAAGCCATAAAGCAATAAATGCATTTACGAAATGCATTGACTCATGGCTGTTTATCACAAACCTGTCCCTGGATGACCTCATTTTGATGGTGAGCGACAACTAATTTCTTAAAACAACTTTTTTTTAAATGAAAGATGAATAATAAACGCACTATTTGCATTTTAAAAAAAAAAGTGTCACTTTAAGGGTTGATGTAAAAAACCACCCTCAAAAAATAAAAATAATATTTTTCATCATTTATAGATTTACAAAATTTCTGAAAAAAATATATATTATGCGTTTTATCAATATCTACGTATAGTTTGAATTTCATGAAAAAATCTTCAATAGTTTTCTAGAAAAAAAATTTTATCGTCTGGGGTAGTTTCCCCCATAACTCCAACACAAGTGGGGGTAGCGGGTTAAAATTGTGCGACAATAAGTTTTTCATGAAGAGGAACCAGCACACGGAAGCATTTTTCAAAAACCCCCTGGGGCACTTTTCTTATGGCAATTGAGCTAAACCCTTTCAAGGTATTAGGTTAGTTGAAAAGAACTAAATTTTTATTTAGTTTATGTTCTTAAATCTCCACATTAAAAACCAGTCCTCAATTTAGCGGGTCCCAAAATGTTGCGGCCTAGGCGTCCGCTTAGGTTGACCGTTAGGTAGTCCATGAGCTGGTATAGACATTTTTGGGTAAGGAATCAAGGCACCGTGAAAATTTGTAGAATACTTATTTTCTAATGTTTGAAAACAAAAACAAAGATCTGTATAAAGGATAGTGGGGTGAAACCAGCCTTTGGTCAAAAACCTCGTTATTGTAGCACTCCTACAGTTTGTCAGCGATAACTTCTTTTTGTAATTAACAAAAAATGTTTTAATCACTTTTGTATCTTTTGTATGAACTTTTTTCCCTTTTTTTGTCCTTCAATAATCGGCGAGTAAAACATTTTCCTAAATTTTTTTAATTTTTCGGAAGAGTTGTATTTTGAACTATATTTGTCGTACGTATACGGTGTAACAAAAAAAAAAGTGGATACGTGTACTTATGTGCGCGCGTGAGAAGTTATACTTCTTAAACATCATTAAAAATTAGTTTTTATTAATTGTATTCAAATAATCAATTTAACAAAATTGTAAATTAAAGATATAATTAAAAAAATAAAATTAAGAGAATAATATTTTAATTTATATCAATAAATAATATCCAAAGGAAGCTGCCAGGCTTATAAAATTTTTCAGGGTCATTTTTCTGGTTAACAATTCATGCATGTCATGAAAACGAAGCTTCATAGAAATTGCGACTTAAAGTAAGTAGCCCAGTCAAAATCAACAATAAATTCGCAAAACATGATGTATCTCTGATTTTTTAGTATATTGGTTTTGCGGCCAACTTCATTTTGTTAATTTTTGTCTCAAGATGGCCGCTCATCTAAAAATTTCACTCTCATCATTTTTTCATAACGCGTCTTAAGAAGTATAACTCTACAGATCGTTTAATGGCTATTGTAAATTTAGCTACTATTTATTTGCATCTTGAAAATTTATACCAATAGACTATAATTAGTACTTAGTGCATGAGCAAACTGATGTAGGGCAGTGCGCACTGTAGTTAATATAGGATGGTATGTATTTGGAAAAATATGTTTTATATAATAGTTGTTGGAAAATATATCTTTATTAATACAAATAATAAAATTATAAAAAATTAATAAAAATTATTTTTTGCTAGGGCTTACTAAAAAGAAACTGTAGTGGATAGCTAAAAAAGTGCTAACATGACGAGTGTTTTGGGCCTTGTAATTTGAATAATCAAATAATGATTGGATTGGGATCTTGCGCTAAGAGTTAAGTTGGCACTATTATGTAGTAAGTAGTACATAGGCGTTGGTTTGCATTATATGGGCTTTGTAACTTTCACGAAAATAAATTTTCCAATATTAAAAGTCACATTTAACGTTTAATTACAAATATAATATTCAACACACAGATACTGTTAAGGAGTGCATACTGTACGTTACAACTTTTTGAATCGGATTTTTTTTTAATCTTAAAATTTGATTAATGGGCAAACTAAAGCCTAGGATATTAGCCCAAAATACTCCATATAAGAACATTTTCTTTTACAACACTAAGTTCTAAGAAGTGAAAAAATATTTTTCAAATATTTCATTTTTCAACTATTAATTCAGTTTGTCATTAAAAACTTTTAGCCTATTGCAGTACCTACCTCTACTCTTCAAAAATTAACTTTAGTTTATTTATTATTCAACATTTTTGTTTTGATTTTAAAATATTTAGTGTTTTTATATTATTCTAATGGCTAAAAAAGGATAAAAATCGTTTATCTAGGAGAATAAACTTAAGGGGAACTAGGAGAACTAACTTAAAGTTAACTACAATTATAAATTATATTTATTATTGTTTTCTTATTATGATAAATAAGAAAGATTAAAAGATTATTCAATATCAATTCAAGCCTTGCATTATTAAATCTTTAATCACACAATAAAATTGATACTTATTTGTTTTCAATGTTGCAAATATGTGTGATTCTTTTATTGTTACAAAATAAATGTTCGTGTTTGATTGAAACATCAGACATTTTGTAATTAAATATAATATAAATTATATGCATAGCTATTATACAATTAAAAGCGTTATACAAGTAACACGATGTGAAGATGTTAAACACGAAATGCAAAGAATAATTATTAGTTCAATATTAAAATGCTTAATTAACATAACAAATAACTAAATGGGATTTAATTAAAAAATGGTTTTTGAATGTCTTCTAATTGTTTTTACATTTTATAATCGCACAAAACCATTTAACTAGTATCGTGCAACTATTATTATCGATATGTATTTATCTTGAATTGACGAGTCTAAGTTGGAAATCCCTAGTTTAGGTCTCAACCTGTTTTATTAAAAATTCTAAGAAAATATGTTTACATACGAGGAAAATGCTGTGTTATCATGGACACTCGATATTATGCTGCAATTACAAACATTGAAGTTATAACGGCAAACGTTATAATTAATTTCGTTTTATCAATTCAAAAAATTAATCTACTATAATTTCTTAAAATAATGCCAAGGTTTTCCACATAAAACGGAAAAACTGCGGTATAGGAAAAAGAATTTAGATAAGACTTTCTTTTTAATTGTTAATATAGGATGTTGGTTTTAGATTACCCATTATATTTTAAACATTATTGTTTTATTATATTATAATCAAAATTCAAAATAAAACAAAGAAAAGTATTTATAATATCAATAAAATTGATTTATTGGAAACATAATTTTATGCCATTAATGTTTGATTATGATTTCGGCCATATGGCGGCCTATGTGGCCGCCACGGCTGGCGCTTAGATGGCGCAATCTGGATATCCAATTTTCACACACTTTTCGCAAAAATTGCGGCTGTATCTTGCCAATAATTTGCCGAATTTTGTATTTCAAGTGAAATATATTCCAAGATAAAAATATATTTAAAATGACGTCCGCATACTGTCACTGTAGATAAATAATTAAAAGTTGTTCTTTTGTTACAATTTTTGCCGAATGTAAAAATCTTTGAAAAAATTATTTTATTTTAAAGACTAGTGCTTTTAGCTTTTGAAAATGGTAAAAAGTGAAAAAAATTATAGTAGGATGAAACCAATTGGAAAAGGAAGAGAATATAACAAAAATGAATGGAAAAATAAATTACGGTCGAACTGAGATGGGGAAGTGGAAAGTGGGGAAGTGGGGTTAAGGGTAGAAACGGTTTATCTCGATTTTCGACAAAACTACAAGCCCTATGGAAAATAGTTAAATGGCAAAGTTGTAGATAATAAGTATATCTACACTTTTTGTGTTAACACTTTTGTCACATAACATCAAAATCTAAGTGAAAAATTCCAATAACCAAGTTTTTAGTTTTTGATTTTTATCTTTTGCCATAATTTTTTTTTTCATGAAATTTTGTAAAAAATTACCTTTTAATGTCCCAAACACACAGTAACTTTTTTTAATTAAAATATTAATTTTTTCACCTTATAATGACTTAATATCGAAAAAGCACTCTAATTTTCAATCGAAAATTCTCACGTCAAAACATCTGATTTTTTTAAAAAGTCAGTGAGCTTTTTGTTCGTTGAAACCTCTGCTCCGGTGCAAAAATATATACGATATATACATTACAATGTTAAATGTTCTCAGAAAATGCAAAAATAAATTGCTTAAAAATGTATTTGTACAATAATTTGTAACTAAGTAATATGTACAATTTTAAGCTATTTATTAAAATGTACACTTTAATTATTGAATTTTCTGAGAACATTTAACCTTTTCATGTATATATTTTTGCACCATCAGAAACCAGAGGTTTCAATAAACAAAAAGCTCACTGACTTTTTAAAAAATCAGATGTTTTGACGTGTGCTTTTTTATATTAAGTCATTATAAGGTGAAAAAATTAATATTTTAATTAAAAAAGTTACTGTGTGTTTGGGACATTAAAAGGTAAATTTTTACAAAATTTTATGAAAAATTTTTTTTTTTTGCAAATGATAAAATTCAAAAACTAGAAACTTGGTTTTTGGAATTTTTCACCACAAAGTCAAGCCGTTCCATCAGTTCGGGAACATCCATGAGGAATTTTCTTGTACTTTCTCCAATTTTTCCACCTGGTAATTGTAAATAGGGTCCCAGATTATACATCCGTACTCGACAACCGACCTCATCAAGGAGTTGAACAGCCTGACCAGCGTTCTATCGTCGCTTGATCTCACCATACCCCCATGACTATTGCTGGATTTAACAGTGATATTATTAATGTGTCCTTCATAGCTCATCCTGTTGCTCACATAGATACCAAAGTCTCTTATACCATCAACCTTAAGAACAATTTCATTACCAATGTAATACCGATCAGTAAACGCCCCTCGACAGAACTTAATGATGGCACACTTCTTACATAATATAAATAAGTAAACAAATAGAGTAAAAAATACATTATAACAATTACATAAAGGGGTTGAGAAATCTACTACACATTATCAATTGCTGCCTTAGATTGCTGTGAAAGTTGCGGAAGTTATTATGATTCCAAAGCCTGGAAAACCTCTACATAAGAAGGCATCCTATAGGCCAATTTTTCTTCTACCTGTGATTGCAAAGCTGTTTGAGAAATTATTTCTTAAACACCTCAAAATAGTAATGGAAGGAATGTGTCTGATACCCTCGCATCAGCTTGTTTTTCGGGAAATCCACTCCATCATCGAACAGACAAAATCGAACAGACCCACAGAATCACCAACATAATAGAGAGTGCGCTTGAGGAAAAGAAAATATGCTTCAGTGTGTTTCTGGACGTATCTCAGGCATTCGACAAGGTGTGGCACCAGGACTTCCGATTCAAAATACATAGAGACCTTCCAAAACAATTCGATGAAATCCTAAGCTCATACATAACTGAGCGGTACTTCAAAATAAACAAAATAATAAACAAGGTAGACCAATGGACTAAAAAGTGGAGGATTAAGCTTAACGAAACTTAGTTAGTACACACGAAATTCACTAATCGAAGGTGCCAACATATCCCTGTGTAGATATGTACTTAAACATGCAACGTGTTCCTTATAGTGAAGATCAAGAAGCGGGAACTTGAAATTAAGCACAGAAGGAAGCACTGGCTGCTTAGAAGACAAGCATTACTGAGCACACACAATAAAGGTTTACTTTAAAAAAAATTTAAAACCCATCCGGGCATACGACTCTGGTACTGGGGTACCTATATTAGGAACTTTGACGTACAGAGAGATTTAAATATCAACCCAATCGAAGAAAAAATTAAGAAAAATGTAGGGAAGCAACTGCAGCATCTTTGAGTACACCCGAACCTTGAGGTCCAGAAATAAAGCCAGGCGATCTGATATAGCTGTGCGTATTATTTTATATGGGAACAGCCACTGGGCTGTTTCCCATCACAAAATGTTATCATAAAGGCAAGTTTCTAAATGAGCCAAGTTCAGAGGCAACAAATTGGTTATAATATTTTTAAAAAAACTTAATTGTTTTATCATCAGTATAGTTCGGCCAAAATTTGTTTTAATAATTACAATTAAATACAAACGACAAAGTGGATTGAAATTTTTCAAGCGCATTTTTTAATTTAATTCGTAATGAAATTATCCAAATGTAACCAAATATGCTGGTGCGTTACATGTGAAGGTACTTTTTTGGTCATCATAAGCGTAACTGTAGGCATCAGGACATCGGTCCTTGAAGAATTGAGGATAATTGACAGGCCAATCAGAAGAACGACACGATTCAGGAGAACCATGTGATCCACGGCAACAATACTCATCAGTATTAAAAGCTTCACAAGCCGATTTGCATCCGACAGTTTGTCCATTGACATCAAGACGTAGCTCATTTGGACATTCACCGTTGATGTTGGCAGTGCATCCAGCTCGAGCACAACTATATTGAGATCCATCACCTTGTCCTCCAAGAGGCTCAAACTAAAAATAAATATTGTCAGATCCAAATAAAAAAAATAATTATGTTAATATCTTACAGAAATGGGAATATTGTAACCGTCAACTAAGGATAAGTCGTAGTAGTCAATTCCACCGTAGCCTTTAAGAGTAATTTCAGCCAAAGAGGCTGGAGGCATACCTCCGTTTCCTCCACATTGTAAACGATTGCCACAATCCCCAGTAATGCAATGCTGGGTACTCTCATCACAACCAGTTCTTCCCCAAAATCGACCAGCCCAATTATCCGCTGAGTTGATCGAAAACTAAACCAACAAGTAACATTAACGATTAAAAAATATTTTTTTTTATAATTTAAAATTTTACCCGTTGGCCTGGTTTTAAGACAAATCCGCCCCCTTGCAAATGGGGATGGCCCGGATTGCCTTGAACTCCTACCCATATCTGCTGACCGTAATTGTTTTGGAATTGAAATTCCCGTCCATAGCAGCTGGACAAAATACTTAACACTGCGATCACTATAAAACTCATAATGAAACTTTGAAAATTATTTTCTTCTCTTTGATATTTATACTATCGAGCAGCAATACCTTGTATAATGTTAAATCCTTATAATCACTTCCAAAATATAAATTATCGAAAACATCATTATTATTATCTTTTTGCAAAACAAATAAGCCGTTTTCCAATTAGTTCACGGAAAAATATAAATCTCCGTCTAAAAAAGATTATAGGTCACTTAGTGGCGTGGTTGACCAGATAGCTGCCTTATACGCCAGTGGTCCTGGGTTCGAATCCCAATAAAACCCCAAGATTTTTTTCATGGGCTTTCGGATTCGACGGTCGCTAATGACCATAGTAGTTAATGCGACCTTAAATAAAAATTAAAAAAAAAAAAAAGATTGGAGCATGTTTAACAAATGGGCCCACGAGCAGTGTACGAGCGGGCAATCTACGTCTGTGATTTGTGTGAAGCATAGTCAACAATGATAAAAAATTTAATTTTATGTATTTACCCTATTTATTACCATTTACCATTACCATTTATTACCATTACCCTATTAAGTATCTATTTCCCCCGTGGATTAATTTAAATTACCCCACACATTATCAGGTAAATAATAATGGTCTTATTTGTTATTTTCTTTATTTTGTAACTTTATTTATGAGGTTAATTTTAAAAAGATTTGCTTTCAGATTTTAAAGTAAATAAGTAATGTTTATGTTATAACAAAAGCTTATTATATTTTTTATTAATTTTTTATAAATTAATTATGCGTATTTAAGGTTAGGTGTTCTCAAACACCCTAGTTTCCCCTACTAGTGTTACTACATAATATCGACCCTCTATCGGTGCCCGGAACTAATCGGAACTCGAGATAAAAGAAGAATATGAACTTTTCTTTATATCACATTGTTTAAGACACTCTTAAGAAATAGGCTCAAATAGTCTTTATATTAAGAAAATCATTTATAAAATATTTTTTATATTTGCCAAATTTACTATCATCATGGATAATGTTCTTTATAAGACAATATATATAACACAGTCAACAAAGAAAATTTTTTTTGTTGTCCTGCATATCGTTGCGAATTTTTATGTTTTCAAGTGCACATTTTACGAATATATTCATAAAAGTAATGAATATGCTTTAATTTGTATGATTTCAGTGTATAACTAATTATTTTGGAAAAAAAGTAATTAAATAAATAAAGTAAGTAGTATTAAATAAGTAAGTAGCATTGTGTAGATTTGAAAATGGTTAAATTTGTACTTGGTCAACAAAGTGGATACACAAAATACCCCTGCTTTATTTGTCTGTGGGACAGTATCAAAAAAACTTTATTGGGAACAAGATTTGTGGCCTTTGAGAAAGTTCTTAACCAGGGGTGGGTAAAAGCCGGCCCGCGGGCCGGATTCGGCCCTTTTGCTTACTTTATCCGGCCCGTTGAAAAATCCCGCAAATAATTTCTTTAAATATCATTTATGCGATTTTGTTCAAATCAACAGTATAAGGGTGCGAACAGAACAAGTAAGTCGCGGTCGAGGTGGCGGTCGCGATCGCGGTCGATGCCGACATCCATGTAAATCAAACACATTGAAATGAATGGAAGCGAACAGAACAAGTAGATCGCGGTGGAGGTTTAGAGCGATGACATCCAGGAGGCTTACATCGATGCTTTTGAAAATCAAATAAGTTTGATTTACATGGATGCCTACTGCGCGGTCTACAAGAATGCTTTCCTGTGATTGGTGCGTTCAAAGCCAAATTGTTTCAATTTATTGTTACTGTTTTTGTTTTTGATTATTAAGTCGTTCTCAAGTGCTAAATGAAGGAACTTGACAGAACGTGTTCACTTGATAGTAGGCCTAGCTTGACATCGAGCATCCCTGGTAACCTCCTTGTTATGTGCTGTCGACATCGACCGCGACTTAACTAGTAGCAGCGATTGCGACCGCCACCTCAACCGCGACCCTTTTGTTCTGTTTGTAGTTCGTACCCTAAGTGTGCATAGTGTTCATATAAATAATGAAATCAAACCTACTGCCATCAGAATCAAGTCAAATTCCCAAGTAAATAGACTTTTTAGTGCTTTTAAGTTTGCCGAAGCGCTTTCTTTAGTGGAAAAAAAACCAATAAGTTTGTCTGTTCAAAACTAAACTACAACAAAATAAGTAGTTCACCCAGCGGTGGGTTGCCAAATTTTGAACAACCGGCTCGCTAATATTTCGAAGACAAAAAAAAACGGTAAATGAGTACTTTGTCTTCATTTATTTGTCTTTATTTGCACATCGGCGAGATGTGCATATTTTTCATAAACATAGATACTATTAAAATTGCTTATTTTTGGTTTAAGGGGCAATTTAACAAGCAACTCGCCGAGTTTCAAAAATTTTGACAACCGGCTCGTGCGAGCCGGACCCAGCCGGCTCCAGCCCACCCCTGAGTCCACCAGCCTGGGAGACATTTTGAAAATTTCCTTTTGGCCAGCACTTAAAAGTATTTGCCCCCCCCCCCCACCCCCTTTCTTAATTGTTGGCAGAGCCAAGTGCCAACATAGTAAAGAAGTCGTTATTAAACAGAGAAAAAAATCATACTACCACCATTACCTATTAAAATATGCATGATAAATTAATTGTTCATATAACCGTTAGACAAGAAATGAGATTGTTTTAAGTACATTTTCAGAAAATTTCCTAAGCTCAGCATGGAATAATTAAAAAGTGGAATATTTAATGGTCCTCAAACTCGGCAATTGATGAAAGATGTAAATTTGATCAAAGTTATGACAGTTCCGGAAAGTGAAGCTTGGAAAGATTTTATATTGGTAGTAAAAAAATTTCTAGGTAACTATAAAGCATCAACTTATAAGGAAATTGTGCAAAAATGTTGATAAGCTTCAAGAATTTAGAAGCAAATATAAAGTATAAGTATGAAGTTGCACTTTCTCCATAGTCATCTGGATAGATTTTTTTAAAGTATAGTGAAGAACAGGGAGAGCTCTTCTACTAGGATCTTAAAGTAATGGAGAAAAGGTATCAGGGTAGATGGCACTGCTACATAATGGCAGGTTACTGCTGGTCTTTAAAAAGAGATTGTCTCCTAAAAAATTATAGAAAAAAATCTTATAAAAGGCGTTTCACTGAAGTATAACATGGGTTTTCAACATTTTCCTATCTCTTTACTTCGATGCATAGATATTAATTTAAAAAAGAAAATTCACATTATATTTATAGGTATCTGTTTTTTTTTCATATTTTTATATTCTTGTAGTGTAAAATTAAAATAAAGATTAAAAAAACACTAGAGCAAATCTTCCAAATTGATTAATGATTGATAGTGCCATGAATTGTGACCATATAAATATATCAGAAGGCAATCTTATATCAAGGGCAACAAAACTACTGTTGACCATTGTAATTTAACAATACTGCTCGAAACACGTTTAAAACAGAATATGAAGTATGTAATAAAAAGAGAACCATTAATTTTTCGAGTCTGAATCTTACAATAATACTTTCCCGGATAACGCAACTAAATATTTTCCAAAAACATACTTTGGGAATTCCCAACTCAGTTAAGCCTTATAAAATGCATTTTTATGTTCATGTGTTAATTGCAATCCACAGAGATAATATTGATATTAAGTTTTTGTTTTTGTTCTGTTTGTCAGAATGATTAGATTCAGAATCTTCAGAAAACCAATTAGTATGACGTTTTATGTAGATGTTTTTATTGGGTGTTTAAACATCTAAAATCATACCACGATTGTCTAGACACAGAAAATTCAGAAACTTAAAAGATTAACTATTACTTACTCAATTAAAAGATTTACTTATTTCTGAGGTACACATACCTAATTAAAAATAAATCAGCAATTAGGTGAAATGTTTCTTTAATTGATCAGACATAGTATGCAGGTTTTTTTAAGTCCTAGATCAACTGTCTTAAACATACATTAAAATATTTTAAAACAATAAAAGATAAATAAAATGAATAATAGCCCATGATTTTTTCATGAGTTTTCTGATTCAACGGTCGCTAATGACCGGTTAATGACCATGGTAGTTGATGCAACCTTAAATAACCTAAAAATAACATTTTGCCGTCCCTCAAAAATCTGCCACCCTAGGCACTTAAATGAGGTACTTTTCCCAGTGGTAAGTATGGTCATGTGGATTCCAAAAAGTTGTAAACATGCCTTTATAAAACTCACATGGAGAAGTTGAAATTATCAAATGCATTACTTGATTAATCTATGGGTCATAGGTCAGATCTTAGGTATCGACGTTTATTCGAGATAAGAGAAAAAACTTCTTGTATCTTATTCTGTATTTTTTTTACGTATCAGTCTGTTTTACTCAAATCTATCTATCTATCTTGTGGTTGTTGTGAACAATCCAGTATGTTACTTCTTACTTATATTATAAACGTAAAGGTTTGTATGGATGGATGTTTGTGGCTCTTTCACTCAAAAAGTACTGAATGGATCTGGATGAAATTTGGCACAGATATAGATAATAATCCGGTGTGACATATAGTATACTTTTAATCCAGATAAAATGTACGATTCCCGTGGGATAGATATTTTTTTGTTTTTTACAGAGCAAAAGATTAACTTCCTTTTTTGAACTGTGGTAGTTTAGGGGCCATAAAATGATATAGATTACTTCTTATACCGGAATAATAAACGGTTCCCATGGGATAGCAAAACAAGTATTTGTTCAATAAAATCCACGAAATAGAGTCTTAACTCATTTCCCTTAAGAAGATTTGATCTACTTTTTACTCAGGAGAGATATACTATTGCCGTTGGTTAGATATGTTTTTGTTTATCACAGGGTTAAAGATTGATATGATTTTTGCAATGTTATAGGGAGAATGATATAGCTTACTTTTAAGGCTAGAATAATGCATGGTTTCCATGGGATGGCAAAACAATTATATCCCACAGGAACCGTGCATTTAAAAAGTTTCAGTAAAGTTCGTGAAATAGAATTTTAACGCATTTTCCTCCAATTTTACACAATAACAAAAGAAATCTCTACAAAGATGAAATTAAAAAAATTGACAATTTTTACTGGAAAATAAATATGAATTTCAATTTAACACCCGATAAAATTAATAATAATTAAATTTTTTTAAATATTTGAATTTTTTCATTGTTTATTGTCGAAGATATTAATTAGAAATAAACGTATTAAAATAATAAACTAAAAATTTTAAAATTTAACAATTACTTAACAGAATGAATTTTATTGAAGTTTTATTAAAGATCCTGTAGGATAGCTACTAATCTATTCTTTTAAGGGAACATTCATTAATTACGTGAGGCGTTCAGGGGCCGATGGGGTCGAGCCGAATCTCATCTAATCTTACTTTGGGGAAAGGGAAAGTCTCGCAAATATCACGTAGGTATTTTTTTGTTTTGAAAAATATCACATTAGATTGCGGATTGGGGGAATGATATATGCCAAATCTCATAACATCTTACCAGAGGGGAGGGGGTGGGATTTCAAAAATCACAAAAAACGCCTCGCGTAATTAATAGATGCCCCCTAAAATAGCTGTACGGTTTTAAATGACATTTGGTAATAAAGATTTTCAAGTCCTTAAGGAAGGAATACAGTTACTTTTTTACTAAAAATCGTATAGAAGCTGATGTGAGACAACTAATATATCTTTCTTGAAAAGTAGTTTTACGAATTTTGATGAACTTTCTTTGGATCTAAAGTCTGAAAGTATCTATCATTTTTTTCGGTCAAAATATATTAATTTTTATATTTCGCTATGAACGTATAAGGAATGTTTTAATCAATCAATTAAATTTAGATACACTCAGCGAAGCGAGCGCGTATCAACTAGTACCTATAGAAATATTCTCTTTATTTTATTTTTTTTTTTTTTGATAGACTCTAAAGGTATATTCTTTGTCAATTAATTTGTGTTTTCTTCATACATAAATGATTACCTAATAGTTCTAAAAAAACGTTGTAAAAATTAAAATAAAACTGATATTCAATAATCCTAAAAATTATTTATAAAGCTTTTTGCTGTTCTTAATTCTAGCCTTCGCGACAGTTGACAAAACTTTGTTTAAAACTAGTTAAAATATAATGGTCTAATTGCTTATAATCTAGATTTTACGAACTATATAATTAACACTTATAATAACATAATCCTACTTTTATCGTTTGTAAGCATAACCAACATTAAAATACTAAAGCAAAAATCATTTTTAAGAAGTGGAGGGAAAAAATGAAAAGCCAAAATAATTATTTTATTACTTCTTTCATTTAATCGCTATAACGAATTCAGCAATACAACTCGATAAATTACAATAATTAAATATATTGTTAATTTACAAACAATGAGTTATAATAATAATAACAAAATAACTGTAATGCCATAATCACTTAAAAAATAATAATATAAAGTAATAGGTATTTATTTGACCAGATGTTTACTTAATTATAATTAAAGATTTAAACAATAATTCGAACTTAAAGTTCACATAAATTATAACAGTGCATTAGCTTTTCAAAAAAAACCTATTGTAAAATGAAGGTTAAATACAATGCTGAATGAAGCAATCAAAAAATTAAGATAACATTAAGATAATACATTGAAATAAGTCATGGTTTATTGATAGAATCAAAATAGATTAGTATTGACGTTTTTATAATTTATAAACAGTGCTAATTTTATTGATTAAACATTTTTCAACTGGTTTGAAAAAAAATGCAAAATTATGCTCTATTTTACATATTATATATATCATATATTTTTTATAAAAGTATGTAGTCATGCAACTGGAAGATTCGAATAGTTTTGAATTGTAAGAATTGAATTGCAAAAATGTTTTTTCTTATAAAAAAGATAAAATATTTGTTTATATAAATTTGCAATGTTTTTTTTTTTTATAAATGATATGAATTTTCTAAATGATACAGAATCGTCTTTTGACGTATATTTTTTCAATGAACATCTCATGGTCTTTTACTTTCTAAAGGAAAAAAAAACGTTTTTGCAATACATTTCCTACTTATTTTTCTAACTATCTAAAATTTATAATTCACTATTTTTTCAATGATATAAACCGATGATTTTTATTCTTAATGTCAGTATTACTCATATTACAATCAGAAAATGTATTTTATTATAGGAAATTTGTAATTTATAATATTAAAAATTTTTTTACGTTTGTCAACGTACGTCAACAGTCAATTTAAATATTTTAGTAAATTACTCAAATTATTTTGCTTCCATTGATAACCAACACGAATTTAGGCGAAACATGCTGCTCAAAAAATAGTATAGCTAATAACAAATTTTAATTCGCAGAATTTTTATATGCTTTTACATTTCTAAAAATCATTATAAATCCTAAAGAGTTTAGAAATAAGTTTATATTTAATGAACCCACTTTTAGTACCTATTCTCTTTATTATAGTACTCTGGCAATAAAACGTATTGATAAAGAAGTTGAACCACTATTATGGCACGATTGCTATAGAATAAAAGTTTTAGCTTTCAAAAATATATTAAAGAAAGTAAGTTTTAAAATTTCTTTAACTTACGGAAGTATAGTGTGTTGTTTAGTTAACGTTTGTGTTAATTATTTAACGTAGCTATAATCGAATTGAGCGCTCCAAGTGACGAGCTTTTGAAACTTCTCAGAACACTACTGTCCGCAAATCTTTACAAGCTTCCAATGAGAATCTGATATTTACCATTTTGATTTTTAAAATGTATATTTTATATAGTATAAAAGAATTTTGAAGATACATTCTGTGAATTTGAAATAGCAATCTAAATATAACATAACGTTTTATGCTTTAACTATAGTCTATAACCATTAGCGTTACGGTTGTCTAAAACTTTTGTTTAAAGCTTTAGATACGATATACTTTTAAAACTATTTTTTTCACGAATTTGAGTTGGTATCTTAGGTTTTGAAGTAATTTTCCATGAATAAATTTTTAAAAAATGAAATTTTTCTTCAAAAGCTTTAAGGTAACAAAAAAAAATGAAAAATACTTGACGTCCAGTTTCTGTCTTTATCCATATGTACAGGGAAATATGTCGTTAAAATGAGTAAAAGAAATATTTTGTTCACTGAACTTTTGCTCACTAAAAACACTCAAGCTTTGCGTGTAAACTAAGATTCTTTCTAAAAAAATTGTAAGAGAATATGATGTTATAAGCATGGGGTTTCAACGGGGCGCAAAGAAGAGCATCTGTCTTCTCCTGGTTTATAACAACCCCCAAGTAATTGTGATTAATATAGTTGTGTATCTATTCCTAAATAGTGTTATTCTTATGAAATTGCAGAAAAAATAAAATTAACAGTTTCTTATTTCAAAATTTTCTTTGATTACCAGATGGATTATATAAATGGTAGAGATTCATCAGGTCAAATAACTGGATATTTTGCGCAATGAATTTTAATTTTGATATAAAAAACTTGCAAACTCAACGTTTGACTTGACCTGATATTTATAATTTAACATTTAATTTGATTTTGATTTGATTTTAAATCAAGGAACTTAAAATCAAGTTAAGTAACTTAAAAATCACATCAAGCACTTCAACCCTAGATTCTTGATCTTAGAGTCTAGAGCAAGAATCCGATAATGATAATGAGGTCTCGAACTATGAGGACAGAATAAGATCTTATATTACAACTTTGTGTGCATGGAGTACCTACTTCTTTAGGGTTTCCCCTTTTTTAAATCAAAGATACTTAGGTATTATGTGAAAGAGATATAAAGGAAATTTCTTGAAGACTGTCAGTGCAATGAGAATGTAGAAATAAGAGGAATAGCCACATATAGTGATAATGAGGCAGTAAAGCATAAAAGACTTAAACACATCTTAATGTAAATTGTAATAAGGATAATTAGTTGATAATTAGTATTAAGTCAGGCCAATTAATAATTAAGCTTAAAATTAACTAAAATAACAAAAGACACTGGGTTTTTACGGTCCTTTTACCAGACGAGTTAAATGAGAAAAAAAGAATTTTATTTATTTATTTTAAGAATAGTTTTAAGAGGTAAAGGAGTTAAATTCTGGTACTCTTAGTTTTTAGTTTATGTAAAAACTTATAAAAAACAATGTAAACATGGACCATAAATAAAACTTTTATTTATTTATTTACTTAAGTATTATAGATCCATGGTTATGAATATTCTTCGCTCTTAGTATTTTATTGGTAGTTGACATGAATTAAATGTTTAGGGTGATAAAGGCTTCATTTTTCATGCCAAGATTTCATGCCACAAATAAAAATTAACACTTTTACCTTTCGTTCTAACCCGAGTACAGTGTTAGATGACGTACTAAGTAACCAAAGTTACTAAAGGCTTTGTCATGATAATTTAGTACATAATGCCGTACATTTTGTACACGTAGTACTTTCTATAGTGCTTACACTGCACTGACTTAATACGATCCGTTATAATATTAAATATACGAGTTGTAATTTATTTAAGTAGTGTTCTGTTTTTTTGAAAGGCCCAAACCGACTTTTTGTAGGTCAAAAAAAAACAATTTTTTTCCAACGCTACTAACAACTACAACTACTTACCTACTTTTTGTTTTGAAATTATTTTTGTAGACTATTATAATAATGATAGTTTACATTGAGAAATGATCCAACGCTTAAAAAAATACTGTTGGCATTGAAAACTACTTTTTCACGAACTTTTCAAAACCATTTTATCATAAGCTTATATCATTGAAAAAACTTGAAAATCTTATAATACTAATATAGGTTTTTATTTCAAACATCTGATTTTCTTTGACATATATCAGATCCATATAAATAGTATGTATTGTTATCTACATAGTAAATTGCCGTTTGTTTTTTTTTCTCTATAATAAATAGGATTTATACGAACAAAGTTTGTCGTAAAAAATATTTTTTCCATTATTCAAAAGATATTATGGAAATATTTATACTTTTAAAAAGTAATTCATCTATGTTTCAAATATTTCAAATATTAATTATATATTTAAAAACCATTAAGTTGAATTGAAGAATCTCATTTTAAATTCTAATAAATTTCCCCTTAAAACTTTATTCAAACACATTTCAACTTGGAATATTTTTAATTGAAAATATCGTGGTCAGTATTAAAGATTTAAATCTTACAATATATATTATAATATATTTATTTTTTTCTTAATTTTTAATATTTTTTTTAGTATCATTTAGAGAAAAATATTATATACATTGTCTATAAATTTTTAACATTTATTTTAACATGGAACGATAAAAACATTGCTTAGTTTAGAAAGAAAACGCTTTTTTCATATTCTTTTTCAAATATGAGAGTTTAATATTAATTTTTGTTATGATTAATCTTGGCTTCTATTATTCTAACAATAAGTCAATTTTATTTTATATGATATACAGGTAAATTGGAAATGCTTTCATTTTAAATCAAGTTTTCAACTGGTATGTCTTCTTTTTAATAAAAATTTTTCTGTAAAAAATTACTACTATAATTTAGTTTAAAGAGTCGGGCATTTGACTTAAATAACTAGTTTAAAAAAAAAGTTACTTTGGTAGATTAAGGTATGTTTCACGACGCGTTTACAATGATTACGCTCATTGTTGTTGTTTTTTGTCCATTTCACTAACCTTAAAGCGTTTAAGCGACGTTCATATTTTTGGCCCATCTCTTAAGAAGGGTTTATGTCTACGTTAGCGAAAGTAATAACGTCATTTTTGCCGTGTTTTTCATAAATTTACAGCTGAAAGAACGCGTCCAAACTGTTTTCGTAACGTTGTTACCACTTACTGGAACGTAGCCTAAGAGTAATGACATTTTCTAGTAAATGAGATGGCCTGGTAGAAGATATTATTATTAATAGGTTATATTTGATGAGTTTATACCCTTTTTCAAAAGATAAAAAAAAATACTTTCCGAAAATTGTCAGTTTCCTCACTACATAATTAATATATGTAGATTAACCCCATTCCAGCTCCGTGATTGTTACCCTACGTAACTTTTGAATCAGATTGTCGCCCATTAAACTATCAAAAACGTAGTTGTTGATGCTATCTCTAGGAATCAGAGGTTTTGATCACTAAACACGTATAGTGGGGTTATTATTTAACAGGTTAGTATAGTTTCTACCCCTAAAGAAAAAGAAAAGTAGCCGTTTGTGAAGTAAATATTTTAAAAATAAATTGAAAATAAGTAAATGCAATAAAATATATATTTTTAAGGGTTTTAATGTCATTTAAATTTTAAGTAGATAACAAAAATTTTATGATAATATAACATAGCGTTATTTACAATTATTAATACCGATATTGAAAAAAGGTTTCAAATGCAAGAACGGACAAGAACTTTGAAGGAAGGAGGCAAATTTTCTATGTTGTAGTGTTATAGTCATACCAAGACTTAATTTTGTGAATATTTTTTCCCGTATTTGAATTTTTTAAAATAAAAGTAAAAAGTTTCAATTGGTTATGAAGAATCAGAATAGCTTAATTGTTTGGTAAGGAGGTACTACCTTCCTTGTTTTCATAGCTGAGTCACCACAATTGAAATATATTACCAACTCTTTTTTTTTGAGTCAGGGGCTTTTTAAGTTCATTTAAAGTTACTCGAGTTAGATAAACTCCAATACGATTAAAACATTTCTCTAAGGCTACGTTCCACAACACGTTCACAACGATAACGCTCATAGCCGTTATTTTTGTTGTTGCTCCTATTCTACTATCTTTGAAAGGTTTAAGCGACGTTCATTGCTCCGACCCATCTCTTAAGAAAGGTTTGCATGAGCTTTAGTGAAAGTAATGATGTCATTGGTGATGCTTTCGATAAATACTACGGCCCTGATTTCTACTAAAAGAACGATTTTAAACTGATTTTTAACTTTTTTACCACTTACCGGAATGCAGCTTAAGAAGCTAATTTTTTAAAGGTTTTTTTTATGAAATAGGTTGCATTTAATCAATATTTACTTGGTAAATACCTTACTCAATCATAAAATGAACATTTTGGATGTACTGAACCATAAATTTTGAGAACCATTATCTTACTGTCCTTACTGATATAAAAAATATGTATGTATTATGTATATTATAAATATAAGTTAAATTTTCACCAAAAATAGATCAAAAATGTCTAATTTGAGGAATTTACCTGTTTTGATTGCATCAAACTTTAACTTTATAATCATTTCTACCTATAAGAAATCTTATTCAATACGTTAGTATTCTAAAAATTTTTTTAAATGGTGTTAGTTTGTTAAAAACCTTCATTTAACACTAAATTATTGTAGTATATTTACTAAGATAAAATTATTGTAATGTTAAAACTTTGTTATTTATATCGTAATATAGTATTTAATATCTATAAGTATGTAATAAGATCACAAAAAAGCCCAAAAGTATTCAGTCGTAAATATACATTTAGAAAATGAGAGTAGAATAATATAGAAAAGGGAGAGAGAATTAACTAACATTATTGTTTATTTATTATAATTTTAAAGATGCAGCCTTGGAAATATTAATCTCTCTCGTTTAGATCAAAAAATGGGAGATTTAACAATTATTAGACAAAGAGAAAATCGATTTTCTACGTTTTAAAATTTATTTTATTAGTTTTGATTGTGATTTTTATTTTGCCTATGTGGTAAAAAAATAGAACCTTTAGGCCATTGAGGTTTAGAAAATCTTTTTTATTTATTTTTTATTCAATATTTTTATTAATGTAAATATTGTATTTACCTTTATATATTAAGCTCCATTTTATATTTTTCTTAAGATGTAAAAGACTTTCATAAGATTAAAAAAAAAAAACACTGATTAAAAAGAAAAAATTTAATACACTTTTAAAGGTAAGACATCTTAAATATTTTTTTTAAAAGGAAAGCTTTAATATTTTAATATCAAATTAAAATTAGAGAATTTTTCATATTACAAGTCAATGAATTCTCGGTCATTCGAAATCTTTACAGGCAGGAAGTAGCGACGACATAAGTAACTAATACAGATACATAATTTTTTTTTGTAAATAATTTAACAAATAACGACATTGGTAAAACTTTAAAACTACAGTTACGAGACACAACATTGGAATTAGTGAGATCTTCTATCTCCTATTAATCTTCTCAATCAATTAAAATCATTTTTCTACGTAATAATAATAATAATTATAATACTGTAAACTATAAACTTGAGACACATCAACAAATGTTTAAAATTAAAAAGTAACAAAAAAATTTCTTTAAACATGATATGAATTATTTTATAATATTAAATTGGAACATTATAATTAAACATATTTCGACTTTGCAAATTTTAAAAACGTACTCGTAGGTAAATTTTATAAATAATATTCTACATCTCTACTTGCTTTAGTTTAAAATATATTAATAATATTAAAATAATCTCACTATTAGCGCAAAGTCGACACAAGACAAGATTGTTCTAATTCGTATTCTTTTATTTTTTTTCCCAAATTCACTAGCCTTACACATGTTGCACGAATTCGGGATTGAGGAATGAAAAGCCCATAAATTCGGTTTGATCCAGATTCATCATGAATAATTTATCGGTTGGTGTTAAATCTGTCTTTTCCGACGTGAATTGTTTGTCGAAGTTGCTCACGTCCTTGCGATGTTTCTAAATTACAAATGAACACAATAAAAAATGTTTAAGATGAGGACGTTATTTTAAAAATGTAAAGATAAAAGATAAAACATACAATTTTAGGTTTAAATGGAGGTTGTACTTCACGGTTTTCGATTTTTTCCCAATCGATGCGTCGGAAGAATGCATGGCCTCGAACATCTTCTTCACCCCTGGCACCACATCCTAAGCGTTTGCTTGGATTTTTTGTTAGTAACTAGAAAACATTTAATTTTATTTAGAAATACTATACATACTTATATTAAATGTTAACCCAAGGATAGCTAGTATTGAGACAATTTAAAGTTAACTATCTCTATAAAATATAAGTTAATTATTATACTATATGTATGCATATTTTTAATGGCATCAATACTTTTAAAAGCTTATATTTAAATTGAACACAGAGTGACTTTTTCTTTTACAAAGGTGGATATCATAAAATTTTTGATATTGTGTATTGAATTCTTATTGTAGAACTCCTTGAATCCTTATTCATATTTGAATTATAGAAGACCAGAGACTCTTCGGTAGGTCAAATTAATATTAGAAATTCTCTAGTTAACGTAAATCCATCCATAAAGTTAACTAATTTTCCTTAAATATCAATATTCTAATCAATATTCAGATCCTTTTTTTAACTACATGATTAAAGTTAAGAAGGTGTTTCAATCTCATATCCGAATATCTCGATATGAAATTATTGAAGTCTGAACTCTTTCTGAGGTGATTTATCTATTATTAAGTATCTACTACAAAATTTTAAATAATGCTATTGAAAATCTAAATTAAAAGCAATAAATATAATTCTTACAAAAACGACTTAAGACAAATAGACAATCTCTTATGGCCAGTAAAAAGTCACTTTTGTTTATTTATAGAATTGGATAAGTGAAAAAACTCTATAAGTGAAAGCAACAGCCAGATCCCGTAATTTTAACCCTTTAAACTTCTATAAGTGATAAAAAAGGCTATTCATTAGGCAATTCAAATGTTGCCTTCCTTACCGACCAATACAATTCGTTATCCTAGTGACCCCAGTGACCCTAGTTAGTAACGTTAATAATCACTTTAATGACAGTTTGTTTTATCAATGAAATTGTAATTTTATACTTTGTATTTGAAATGTTGGCCCCAAATTTGTAGGCCCTAAAATCTATCGCCCTAGGTTTCAGCCTAATCAGCCTGCTGATAAACCTGTCAAGCTCGTGGACCTCTATAACTAAGCTACCTACCTCTAAACGACAATTGAAAAAATGTAACAACTGCTATTTATAACTGATTCTGAAATTTTGTGACACTACGACTTAAAATTATTTTTGCTTTCTTAAACGTTGAGGAGTTAACTAACATTGTTTTTGTATCGTTTTCCATTCAAATAGCCAAACGTTAGTGTGTATTATCTTATTTAACTTATAAACCTCTATAAGTGAGGAAGGCAAGTCCTTTGCCTCTAACGGCTAGAAATTAGGGGTAGTGAAAATCCTCCATAAGCGATAAAGAAATCGCGATCTCTTGATGATGATGCTACTGATATCTAATGCTTCAAACGAGATACAAACTTGCTACACTTAACTGAAAATCTGTTCTTCTCTTATTGGTAATTTTGATATTTTGACTATATCTTGGTTATAAGTATTAACAAGATATAAGATAATATAAGAAGATATAAGTATTAATAATTGAAAAAACTACAACTTCTTTAGGATATTTTTTTAAAGATTTATGTAATCATATTTTGAAAAACTTAATAAAAATCAAAGAAGTACAAAATACAAAACTTCTTCCTAAGAGCATTAGTTTACAAAAAAACAGAAACTTTAGCTTACCCCCTTGCAAACTTCCTTTGCTTCTTTCGAAAGACTTTTAGGATAGCTAACATTATGGTCAGTGATCGCCGCAAACAACTCCTCTTCATCCTCTCCATCAAACGGTGGTTGTCCCACTAACATTTCATATAATAAAACTCCATAAGCCCACCAATCAACTGACTTTCCGTAGGGTTGGTATAAAATAATTTCGGGAGCAATATAATCGGGTGTACCACAGAACGTCTTTGTTGTTTTATCTCCTAAGATACCTTCCTTGCACATTCCGAAATCTGCGATTTTTATATGTCCATCTTGATCCAGTAATACATTGTCAAGTTTTAAATCTCGATAAACAATGCCACGGGAATGAAGATAAAATAAACCTATTGCTATTTCCGATGAATAAAATCTATAAAAAAAAAACATGATAACAAATTGGTTAGTAAATTTTATTTTCGAATAAATATTTAATGAAGCTATTTATAATTAATCGAAAACTCACACTGCAACAGGTTCCTTGAATTTTCCACATTGCTGGATTTGAAACATTAAATCTCCACCGTTTACGTATTCCATTACAAAGTATAACCGATCCTATATTGATTGTTAATAAAAAATATATATATTAATAGAAAATTTTTTAGCTAACATAAGGGAATTCTTACCATTGTTTGAAAGCAAGAATGCAACTGTACCAAAAATGGAGGTTTGCTCGAAAGCGCTAGCACACGTTTTTCAACCATAGTACATTCAACATCATCATCTTGAATAATAATATCTTTTTTCAATATCTTAATAGCATATAGTTCATCTGTTCCTTTTCTCTCAGCCAACATCACCTAAATTTTGTATTCTGTATGATAAAAAGTTATTATCCATTTAAAATGTTATCTTTTACCTTTCCAAATGACCCTTTTCCAAGAACCATAAGAAAATTGAAATCAGTAGCTCGAATAACGTCCTTCTTACCCATATTATGAGGAACATCTTTATCAGCAGTTAATGCAACTTTTTTTGAGATTGACGTTTTCTGTATTGAAAATAATTGTTTAAAGCTTTTGATCAATAAGAAGAGAGGCTGGTTTTTCGAAAAAATAATGTTTTATGGGTGGTTTAAAAAGTAATCAATTAATTTTTTATGGTCTCAAAGGACCTTTATTAAAAACTAATTGTCAAAAGTTATTGTTCATAAGTTTTTGTTTCATTGTTTAAATATCCGATTGCTTACTATAAAATAAGTACTCTCTAAACATAAATCAGTGAAAATGTAACTAACTATATTCATTTATTAGTCAATGTTCTATACAAAAAAATTAGTGAAATTTCACTAATTATTTTCGACTTTTGATTCCCTCTAAATGATTCGTTTTTAAATAATTAATTTTCACAAATAAATCAGTGAAATTTACTGGTTTTGAAAAAGTGAATTTTATTTGACCCACTTAGCAAATCAGTACATTCTTAGATTAACTAATTCATATTGTGAGTATTTAACTCATCCTATGTGATTTGGTTTTAGTTTTGACAAAAAGTTAATAAAAACTTGTATTAAGTGAAAAATCACTAAATCATGTTCAGAGAGTAGTCCACAAGTTGTTAATTTTTCGCTCTATGCATCAGTAGTACTCGTGATTTGATTCCTGTTAAATCTTAGTTTTTTCTGGAATTAGTAAATCATGGAAATTTTTTGTAATTAGAGTTTCGACAGTTATGATATGAATCCATTAGACGTTGGGGGCCATCCATAAATTACGTCACACGAATTTTGCGATTTTTGGCCCCTCCCCCCTCCGTCCTTGTCACAGCTGGTCACATTTGTGAGACCCACCCCTCCTTAGTGTGACGTCACATATTTTACAATTTTATGCTACGCACGCTGCATTTAGCGACATTAAAAACTGAATTACTATACACCGAGAAAAAAATTCACTTCGGAGAATTACATCTAAATATTAAATATTTGATTGGCAATGGGCTATCAAATCATTTGTTGGCGTAAATGAAATTCAGTTCTCAGAAAAGAATTTTTTTTCAGTGTAGTAGAGCAAGTGGCCGAAAAATCAATTTGAACATTATGTTTCTACAGATAGTGTTGCAAATGTTTTTGAGTTTTTCGTTAATAGTTCAAAGTTCGTGTTTTACTTAACCCTTAGATTAAAATGGATTTTGAAATGTGACGTCACGAAATTTAGGACCCCTCCCACCCCCTTGTCACACAATGTCACACTTCGTCGACTCCCTCCCGCCCCCTTAACGTGTGACGTAATTTATGGATGGCCCCTCAAAAGTGACATAAAACGCAAAAAAATTTTTTTCAGTTCGATAAAACCAGACTCAATGTCCATAAAAACTTCAAACTCACTCTCATTTGTGTTTTGATTTGAGCTAGATCAGCTCCTTCCTCTGGCACAGGAACATTATAAAATTCTCCTTCTTCTTGAGTGAGAAGCTTGAACCATCCATCAGCCGGAGATTTGATCAGTTCGGAAATGCCGAACGATAATGATCCCATGAAATCATTTCGCGAAGTCCTATCCCAATCCCACACTTCAATCAGCAACCTCCTGTCCTTGTCCTCCGCCTTCAGCTCACTAATGAAAAATCCATTATTATTTCCTGTTCAAAAATTGCCGTGCAAGAACGTAGATGAGTAAAGTTCCGGAAATAGTCTTCGACGTTTCTCATTTATCGCAGTCGGAAATGCAGAAAATTAAAAAAATTCATTTAGACTTACAACGTGAGCGTTTCGTTCCAGACAGGGTTTAGATTGGATCGAATTGTTTTGGTTTTCTTCTTCACGTTATCCGAATCAGGAATCAGCTTCAACTTAACGTAAGGGTCACTCGAACCATTCGGATCCATAGGAATTAGGTTTCGACCTTGTCGAACTAAAAATAAATATTAAAAATTTGATGAAATTGATTTTTCTCATTTTTTTTTTAAATTGAATCATCGGGTTCAATGATTCCCTGAGTTAGATACTACGGCTAGATATACATAAAATATATAGACGTTGGAAAAAAAATGTGGGTCACAGAATGGTGGCAATATAAAAAGGATGGAACATAAGCTTTTTATTGAGCTTTTTAATATTGTAGTCACACGGTTGTTAATAGTCCTCTAAATGTTTGTGTTAATTAATGATCAAAAGTGTTCAAAGCTATAATTCATTGTGAAATCGACAGAAAAAAATAATATCAATTTTCATTTAAAAGTTTTATCAGCTTTTTCCCCATTTTTCATGCATAAATCAAAAAAGTGATATTTAAAATGATTCTCCTTCGTACACAACAATGCGAACGGGAATTTTCAGTTATCGATCTCCGAGATAATTATTTTAATAATGAAACGTGTCCTAGGAACTATTTGCATTGTCCGTGTAATGTAACTGCTTGAATATTTTTGATTCAGTGACATGAAATCCATTTGAGGTGGAGAGACAGGTTCAATCTCTCTCTGTATCAAATGTGTATTGAACACAACAGAGACAAGAATAATAAGAACAACTCGTTCCCGGCTGAATGCACATTCACAAACGGTCTATGTATTCCACAGGAACGGAATCCCTGCTGTTTCCCCTTTATGCAATTGCAGTTATATAGCCTACATTTACGAGAATAAATATAGGTTATCGATTTGAACAAGCCAACTAACTGATCCATGAACAAATATTACCTATAATGTTTAAACTATTTTCGTTTAACACAAATTATTAATACCTACGACCCAACTTAATTGATATTCAAAGAATAGATTTCTAAGTACACCAACTAATTCATGTACCTATGTGAGCTGAAATTTTTAAAAGATGATGAAAAATTTCTTTATTTTATGAAAACTTGTGCACAAAAATATTTTATCGCAATGATAATGATATATTTGATATATGGGATATTAAATTTTTCATAAGGCGGTCCTTAGAAAGTGTCCACATAATTAACCGTTTTCGAAGTAAAACACGAAACCTGGGAAGAACTAATCCGCGTATAAGCTTCTATATTTCACGGTCTTTCTCAAAAATGTTTGATTGTATGAAAATGATCTTGAAAGCACAGGAAATGAAACTTCATTTTTTTTGAGAGATTTGCAATGAAATATTTAGACTTGTGAATATGAAATTTTATACGACTTTTAAGCCAACTTAACAACAACTTACAAAAACAGAAATATTCTAAAATTTTTCAAATTTTGAATTTTTGATATACCTACCTCCCCATATAATATTTCTCATCACTCCTAAAGATTGACTACTTGACTTAATTTTCAAACTATTTGATTTAAATTTATGTTATAATCAAGTCAAGTGACTATATAAAACTATCAAACCATGTCAAGTATTGAATTTGCAAGTCATTTTATTTCGAATTTTAAATATGTATTAAGCTCAATTAATTCAAGGCCGGCTCAGAGGTTTGTACTGGGGTTTTTTTTTCCTGAGGCCCCGCGCTTTCATATATCTAACAATTATTAGTAGCTAGATCAAGTTTTTGACACTAAATGCAACATTTTTTACAAGTCGGTTGTTAACGTAGGTCGTAGGTCCTTTCCATCTATTTTTAATTTCTATGCAATACCTAAATGGTAAAATCAAGTTCATAATATACATTTTCCCGAAGCCCCTCAAAAACCACAGCCAGCTCTAAGGTTTTTACAAAAAAATATCCAGATACTTGACTTATAATGAGTCCCTCATCACTTCATATGATTAAAATGTGAAAATTTACTCAGGACCCGTCCCCATATATCATTTCATACTACCCACTCAGGTGAAAAGTGTGACGCCGGCCCTGTACACTAGTAATTAATATTTTATAACATTTTGAAATCTGTCTAATGGTAAGTACAGAAATGTTGTAATTGGTTGTTAATACTTGTCATCGTGCTTTTGCCGTGGTGATTATCAGCGTGAATTTGACGTCGCGGTTTTGTCGGCCCGCGTGTATCTATTGCTTTTAGCAGGTCACACTGTACCTCTATGACCCCTTACCTATTTTATAAAGATAATAATATATAAGTATACCGTACGAACAATGAAAACTATTCGTCATCACTGTTCTAAAAAACATCTAATTCATAATCCAACGTATTATTGTTTTCGAGTTTGAATCCCACAGCAAATTTAGAGCTTCAAATAGGTACATGAATTTAATTTTAACCTATATTAAGAAAGTTTAAATTGGCAATGCTCAAACAAACCTTGTATTAATTTAATTTTTTTATCTTATTTGTCCAATACAATTTATTTAAAATAAACAAAACTTAATTTTTGGATTTGTTATACTAGAGTTTTATCTAAATTAATATTTCATGAAGAAATAATTACAAATATTGGATAAACCAAGTTAAAATGTATTTTAAAAATAGAAGAAAATGAAAATTTAATTAGTTTCTTACCGTCGACAGTAAGCTTGTTGCCCACACAGGAAATGGTAAGTTGGATCCGTCCTCGTCGCTCCGTATGATCGCATCCGCACAAATTTGGAACACTTTCTTCGCATCGTTTATGTACATTCATATCACATGCTATTGGCCAACGTTTGATTCACGTTGAAAATAATAAAAAAATTAAAGAATTATTATTAGAATAAAAATATAAGTAAATACATAAAAAGCATAAAATATAAAAAATATATCATTTTTAACTTCAAATAAATAATAAATCTTTTTGTACTATTTACATTGAAACAGAATCAATTGAATTAAAATATTTAAGGATATTTATTGTTTAGATCTTTAAGCTATTGTTGCATTGAATAAAATTTGATCAAAAATAAACAAAATAAAAATATTTAATAGATCAGCAATTGATTGATGAAAGCTCAATGCAACAATTATGTGCAAAAAATCCATCTTGAAAACATAGTATTATTGCATCAGGAATGTATTGAAAATAGTAACAACTCAACAAGTGCATACTTGCATGAAGAATTGCATATAATTTACTCATATCAGTTCATAAAATCGATGTAATAATACTCGTTGCTTTAAATATTAAGTTTTATTTATAAAAAATATATACCATTCAAATTATTAGGAAAATAAGCATTTTTGTATTTATGTACATTACTTAAATGTTTGTATGTTTTATATTGTTCTATTAGGAAAATAAAAGTGACTATAATATTAAGGGACGATTATTATATTAAATCAATCAACTGTATTTTTCAACGGGGTGCTTAGCATTGTTACGAACTAATTTGTAAATAATTAAATGGTAAAATATAAAAATTGGTAGATAAAATCTACGGATAATACTATTTCAATTATTCTTTTTATGTTTATTGTTTATAATTAAGTTAAAATAAAAAGTATTGAACCATTTCTTTTAAATAGAGATATTCTGAAAAATAAAACAAACGAGCTTGAGAAAAAGACTGAAGTCATAGGACATGACTATAGAAAGAAAAATATTGTGCAGACAAAAAAATTTAGTAAACTATTTTCAAGTACAACATCGGCAAAAACATATAGAGTGAAAATGAGAAAAGTAACAAAGAAGTAAGTTTCAAAAAGTAAAAAGTGAATAACTGCATAGCAAATTTAATCATTTTAGTTTTTGTATCTTTTTTATAATTGTTTTATGTAATTTATTGTTTTTAATTTTTAATTAAGCTTCACACATACAGTTAACAATGGAAAGCAGTTCGTCAATGTTAAAAATATACTTCTAATGTCCTATTTGTTAAAAATCGAAGCATTCATATAGCTTTTTCCTTGTTATGCTAAAGGCGTAATGATGTAATACGATCGTTTTAATTATAAATTTACATCAACAAACCAAAAGGGGGTATTTATAATAAAAATTGATAGCTGTACGAATATTCCAACAAAAAGTGTACTACTTTTGAAATATTTATTGGCATGTAAGAGAGCTTTCCCATGAGAATTCACCAACGAAGACTGTGTATAACTTACATTAAATTGTTGAACAAAATTTGATTTTGAGATAAAGTGTCTAAACGATACTTGCCTCGCTAATGTGTTTACAATACATCACTTTGCAATATCCAATGATTGGAATTCAGAGGAATTTAACATTTCCTTCCTCTATACTACGTAGATTTTTTCCTAAAAAGTCCTATTAAATTATTTAAGATAAATTTAAAATGTACAGAATACAAATTATTGTTATAAAAATTTAAGAAATGGAAATCTTAATTTTTTTATTTTAAATTTTCCAAGCGTTTTTTAAATATGTTTTATGCAACATCATATTTTCCTTTCAAATTTTCTTTGTCATTATTAGTGACGTAACGAAGGAGAAACAAAGAGGTCTTTAGTCCCAAGTGGCACAAATGTGGGGGCGGTAAAAAACGATTAAGCTGGCTAATACTATCTGTATAGCGTTAGACTATGACAGTTAGTTGAAATTTGAGTGTCTTTTTTACCGGCACTAAAAAACTAAGAAGTGTATTTTTTTGGAGCTGGTTTGATAATTGATAATTACGATAAAATAATTTAAATAACTCTAACCCTGTAACTCTCTTACTAAAATAAATTTTGTCAAGATTTACGTAAAAAAGCTTCTCTTAACGTGTTAGTTGATTTTTCTTGGTTTCTTTTTTAATATTAAAAAATATTTCTTCAGATTTTATCGCCAATCAATTTTTTTAAAGATTGTTGATGCTATCCAGAATATTTAAGATTGTTCCTAATGTAACTAACACATATAACATTAACGTATAAATCAATAATATCTTTAAAAATATAATCCTGAATTTTGAGAATTGTGAATAATTCTGAACCAAGATATTACCAAGTTAAATCATTCTCCAGACACTTTTAATTTAGGTTTTCGTGAAAAAATGGAAATATTCGACAAAAATTAAAATGTTCACCATGAAAAAATAAATTTACAGAAATCGACAAAACTGTGAAGGAAAGAGACAAGAACATTAAACAAATAAAATAAATAAAAGTTATAACGATTTTGCCCAACAAAATATTCTTCAAATACTATAAAGTTCACATACGTCCTAGGAGAAGATAGGAAAAACAAGCGGGAAAGAGAAGGCACGGACTCTGATTGTTAGTTACAATGAACATAACCGACGTCGAATATATTATATCAACAGCTGATGAGAGAATAACCTTAGACTTAAGCTATAATTTTAGGCAACTAAGCCATCAAGTAATAATATTTTTCGATAAATCAAAAGCAGGAAAAGTTTTATATAGATAATCATAGCAAGAGAACAAATCTGATATTTTCGAAGTTGTTGGGTTGAAAGTTCTCAACCTTAATAAATTTTGTCTGACCACTTTTATTCTAAAACATGAAGCGTTTTAACTATTGCAGTATTTGCAATATTTTGAAGACCGTTTTTATCACTTCTTTATCGATTCAAAAATGGCTCAAATTGAAAAAAGTTCTAATGACAGGAAGCAACAAAATTTTTTTGCCCTTATAGTTCCAAAAGCTTACAGATTAATACTCTAGTTAATCTTTTGAACTGGATTAGAGCCAAAAAACATCCATAGATAACTGAATGAAGGTATCGTTTAACTATGTGATAGGTTGTAGAAAGATTAAATGTATTATATACAGTAATAATTAAAAATTACATTAAACTGCTGAGACTCGTTAAAAACTTGATATTTAAAATGACGTAAAAGAAATTTTCTAGGCATAAAGAGTCAGGACTTCTGATACGCATATAGCTATAAAATGCAAACGACCATTTCGCGAAACAATTAAAACTGACAAAAGAAAAAATCATTCACAGTGATATGAAAGGTAAAGGCTAGATTTTAATCGTCAGAAGCCAGCATAAATTACATCTAAAGCTAAATTGCATCAGAAAGATATCATGCTTTTAATTTGGTAGAAATACAACGCTGTTTTCTGTTTTAGTGTTTATCCAGACCAATTTAGATGTAAACAGTGAACAACCTTTAAAGGAAGCAATCAAAAAAGAATAGATCAAAATTTTCAAATCATAAAGGCGCTATGTTGCTATGTTTTATCACACTAATATGAAATTTGATTCACAAGAATATCAAGTTATGTTATAGTCTTCATATATAATAACTACGTCTTTTTTCCGTTGGATCATCATTTTAAACTTTAAAGTGTAAAGGTGCGCGCCTATTATTATGAGAATATCCTATGGCTTAGAATTAGAGAATATCTTAGATAAAAATAGCAAGGATGTGTATAGGTGAAACAGTAAAAATATCAAGTAGTAATTTTTTCAGCTACCTTATGGTTTCTACGGCTTAAAAGCTTAAAGAACAAGCCCTGAAGAAGGTATTTGTTGACAAAATGCTTTGAGTGACATGATGAATGACCGTTTTTTTTATTATTCACTCATCCTACTATCCATACAGTTCTACTATCATCATATAATGTTACCGTTCTATACTTCCAAAACTTTTAAACGATAATAATTTTAATAATTTTGACCTCGTACACAGAACCGTAGTGTGCTATTACAGCACCCGATGCAAAAGTAAAAATTAAGTCCTCTCTCTTTCTTAATAATCTTTGAAATATATAAAAAAAATTATAGAACTGGACTAAATTAAATTCACACATAAATAACTAAAAAAATGTCATGGTTAATACGGCATCTCTATTGTTCGCCGTTTTATAAAGCGGTACCCTCATCATTCGGAACCTGGTGCCGGGGCCCCGCTCAAAATACCCACGCAATGGTTCTGCTCGTACGCTTTTGAATGAATATTTTGTTGGTAGAACCAGAAATAATAATATGCTAAATGAAAAACCATAACGATATCAAAAGTTAAGAAAAGGTCAGTGAAAAATATTTAGTTGATTAATGTTCATTTTTTGTATAACACTAGCTTTTTTTCCACGGAAAACCAGAATGTCTTATATCTGAATAAAACATAGGAGTATATTATATGAGAGTAGTTTTAAGTGACGATTTTTTTTCTATAACAAAAAAAAAAACATTTTTATTACTATTAAAATTAGTTGAAAATCACTTTATATAAACTAAAACAAGATAAAATTGACTAATTTCTAAATTAAAATTTGCAATATTTATATTTGTATTATCTAACGTTTCCTCATTTCCGTTATCTAGTCATAGGTAACGCCAGATCAAAACAAAATTGAAGTTTAGCTTTCCAGTTTAACTTTTTTAGTAACATTGGGGTAAATTTCAAATTTTACTAAAAATGTAACTCAAAAATAGTAGATTAATTTGTTAGACTTTTGAAAGTAAGTTATTTGCAATGAAAAATTCATTGAACTGTGTCAGAAGAAAAAAAAAATAAAAAAATGTCATCCAATTTGAAATAACTAATTTGAAACAAAAACTAGTTTTGAAAAAAAAAAATAATTACAAAACTTATTTTAATACTAATATTTGGTGTAAGAAATGAAAAACCGTTGATGAACAATACTTTTATACAAGACGAAATAAATTCATGATAACTCCACGCGAGATGAATTTCAATTTTCAAAATTCTCATCTGCTTATCGATCTCCAACGGAGAAATGTGATAACGCTAAATGTGGGTGCTATCATTTGGCTATATGAGTTCAGAATATTTAACAGGCGAAGCCAACACAATAACACCCCGGTTCTTTATACAATTCATTCCACCGAAAGCAAACAGTTTTTTAAGAAATGCACTTAAACGTTCTCATTTACATCAGTAAATTACCTTAAAAATGAATTATAAAAATATAATATATTTTTTGTGTATATAGTGTTATTGGCTTCCTTGATTGAATACAATAACCCTGACCTTCTAAAACGTGAACAAATTCCCCTTTTGGCAGCCACAACCTTAAATTACTTTTTAACATGCGAATCTTGATATTATGTCAATCGAAAAAAATCAATTTATAAACAGGTAAAAGCAACATATCATCTTAATAAAAAATTCGATGTCATTTTTTAAAATCACATAATCACTAATTAAAAACTCTTTTATCTTCCTCAATAGTATTGATTAATTCTTTTTATATCACCAACAAGATAAAAATTAAACTTATATCCGCGAAAAAAATCAAATGCAGCTTCTACATCAGTCTATAAATCAAAATTTCTCGATTCCATCGCGCCATAGCGAATTGTGGTGACAAGTAATTGATTTGCAAATTGAAAACTAATGAAAATCTAATTAAAACAGACATTTCAATTAATTTAGTTGGGAATTTATCGAAGATCTGCGTGATGATATATATTTTGTGTCTTACGCATTTCCTTCGATGCAATTAATTTAATTTTCTTCGCACTGAAGAAATCAATTTTTATTATACCCCCTATTGAAAAAGTGATGTATCTAACACTATCAATCATTATATTTTTTTAATAAAAATTCCTATGGAACTCCTATAAGTCTTCAAACTTAAACTAATATGTTAAAAATTAAAACTTTTTATGAATATGAAACCATCAATAAAATCATGTTAAATCACCTGAAAAATATGAGAAAAGATGTAGGTAATGTAAAATAAATATCTATAAACGTAAATATAATTTCTGCTTATATTTATGTTGTTGTATGTTGTCTAGTGGAGGTATAATACCTGTGCATTTGAGTCCTTGATGAGCAAGACCGTGCAGCATTGACCCACAGTGGTCACAGAACGTTGGCGTTAAGTAAGTCCATGTTTCCCACTTGTGCTTGGCAGTCTCCGCCTAAATGTCATCGCAAATCACTATTATGCTGTACACTAACCTCAGCTATCAAAGTTTCTCTTTTTTGCTTGTTTTAAACATATCCCCAAAAGTTAAACAACAGGAGTTGTATGAAAGGTGAGCTTTCATTATTCTTACCAGAGTTGTTATGGTATAAATAAATAAATTGTATATCGGCAAAACTTTTAACGACAAAAAAAATATAAAGTCTCTTATATTATATAAAATTTATAGCATATTTTAATAAAACAACCGGTACTTAGTATTAAATAAATCTACCGTAAAATACTTCAAACACAAGAAAAAAAAATTCCTGGTTAAATAAATATTGTAAAATTCAAATATAAACTGTAGAAAAACAAATATGCATAGGTACGTTATTTTTTATAAAATATTTTTAAAAGTTCCTGAAGCAAAATTTGTCATTTCTTACATATTTAAAAATGTTATACTTTTATTTTGTATATTCAATTATAAGTTTTTTGATTTTGAAACCAAATCAAATTTTTTGCCATTCTTTGAGAGGCTTGTATATCCCTTATATTAAATACCCGGTATATGAATTTTGAAATTATAAGTGATGAGTGATTACGTCCTAAATATTTCTAAAATAAATTACAAAATTTATATATTATATTTCGTGTCAATAATGATCTGAATTTCAATTTAAAGCTTTCATTAAACTAATGTAGCAAGTATGCTGTTTTTATGTTACAAAAGGATAAGAACCAGAATATTTTCTAAGCCCTATTAAAACCTTATGATATTTTGTACAGTGTAAAAGATAAGAATACAAATAAAATATACGTCTACATTAGATACGAAAAAAACTCGGTTGCCTGAAGTTTGTTCTACTTATTTTTTTTAGAGTTTAAGTTTTTTATTTTAATTATTTGTTCGTCGTTTCTTCGTTATTGTTCAACAGTAGAAAACGTTTACAAGTTATTTATTTATTGGCAGCCCTGGGTAAGGTGTATAATGATAATACAAATAACAATAATAATAATTAAATATTATTCAGTTTCATTATATACACCTTCCCAAGAGCTGCCAACCTTACCGCAGCTATAAGGAGATGACAGTATTTTTAAGTAAAAATATCGAAGAATTAAGCTATATTTTTGTTCAAATAATAAAAAAAAAGTTTGAAAATCTAAAAAAAAATCATGGGAGGCTTCTTCGGACACCCAAAAAGCTCAAAGTATGTGTATGTAATGGTTTACTCAGTACTGCGCTGCATGGCTGCAAACAATTCAAAGATCTTTTAAAATTAGAGATTCATTAAGTCAAGTAATTTGACATTTTGTACAATGAATTGAGATTAATATTTTATTTTAAGATAAAAAAGCTCGTTATTTCAATGCTTGGCTAGTAGTAGCTTGAAAATAAAGCCAAGTTATGAATTTCAAATTGAAATAAAAAACCCAATGCATTTATTGATTTTCATAATAAGTTAACGATGAATGGGGGGTCTATCTAAATAAAATATACTTTTATTACTTGAATGAAAACATTCGTAAAAAATATCAAAAATGTGTGGGAAAAACAAAATTTTGAGCAGTATTGAAGATAATATTATTTAAATTCGATTTAAACTATTTGTTTTAATATTTTCCTTACCGGAAATTTGGTGTAAACATTGCTAAGTTTAATGCAATAATTGGGTACAACTGAAAATACAATCGCGATATCTCTTTGCCGATTCTACATAACACAGTTACAGCTTGAGGGTGTTCGTGAACTAAAAAAAACAAGTGGTGTTATACATTAAATTGTTTATTCGACGACGTTACGGCTAAATTTTGTCATATTAAAAACTTGAAGCACATTATATTAATTTTTAGCTAAAGTAAATGTAAAATGTCTTGAAAAGCTTTGAAAAAGACCAAAATTCTTGAGCCACCAAAAGCTTTGAGTTATTAATATAAAAATGTTAAGTTTATGTGTTACTTAGAAGTACAATCGAAGCAAGTTTTTATATAGTTACTTGTGTTTAGTAAAACCTTCATTGTAAATCTCCATTTTTTACTTAGGATTACTTTATTAAACAAAAATCTAAACGTTTAAATTATCATACCCATTTATACTTATTTCAAAGTACATACTTGTAAACTTTTAACGTAATTCATTAGTCTAAAATAGAAAATATTATATACAATTATATATAAAATAAATTATATAATAACTAATTTACCTAAAATAGAAAATAGATTTACACATTAATATAATTATTAATTATTAATTGTATTATATTTTATATTTTGACTAATAAATCACGTTGAAAGTTTACAAATAAATGTACACGTTAATTCTTACGAATAAAAATATGAATATAACTTCCCACTGTCACGTCTAGTGCCTACTAAACTTATCTAGTTTATATACGTAGTAAGTTCTCCTAGCAATTATTTTAAACTATACTTTAATATAAAAACTTAGTTTTTACAACTAAATTGAAATTGTCGAGTTCTAGTGAATATTTTTTAAGCTTGAAGTTGTATTTTTTTTAAAATTTTACAAACTATAAGATGTAAAATCAAATGGCAAATACAATTTAGCTTACAATATTTAATCATAAAATTTTCAACTAGAAAACTTCAATGGAGAAAAACTTCTGTACAATTCAAATAGTTAAGTTTAACATTTTATTCATCAATAAATTTGTAATAGTCAGACACAAATTTACTATGCTGTTCAACCTACATCTCTTTGCAACAAAATTAATTAAAAACTAAGAACGTCACAAACGAGTAAACTATTTTAAAACTCATTGAAATATTAAGAGGCTAATTAATTAAATTGCAGAAAACTAATCAATAAATTGAATTCATTTTATACATGACACAAAATTAATATTCTCTTTACACTTATCGATCTGTTCATTTTGTCTTGTATTTATTATAGGGTGACCACACTAAAAAAAAATCTCAAAAAAGCAGATCATTAATTCAGAACAAATCAATAAAATTTGTTCCAGTCTGTAAAATTTTGACAGCCTAATAAGTAATTGTTAAAAAAATGCTTTCTTTCATATTATTATATAACTTATCAAGATTCAACCTGAAAAATATTAATGAATTTTTTATTTTTCAAATAAAAGGTACGTAAAACTTAAATTTTACGATTCATTTCATATTTTATCTTATAACTGAAGTTTTTTTTTTGTCAAAATTGTAATAAATAATAGAAAATGAATATTTAATACTTATGAAATCCTTTGTTTAAAAACTCTTACATCACTTATTGTCAATCTTACAGCCGGGTTTATTTCGATAGAAATATTCATGTTAAGTAATCATAAAAATCAATTTATTGTTTACAATTTCACTTTTAACCTCATTTATTCTACAGGTTACACTATAAACTTTATAATAATATGCTATATATAGTACTTTATTGTTTTGTTTAATTTTTTAATTTTCTCGTATTTTTAAGCTGCTATCAATATGAAATTGTGACTCTTCATTCGTAAAACAAGTACCTATGTTACGTTTGATCTGATGCAATAAGAAAATAATAAGAAAATAAATCTAATAGTTATAAAGCAAGTATCCAAATGTCTTATTTTTAAATTTGCGTAAACTAAGTTTATTACAAAAGAAGGCCATTTTCAAAAGATATTATCTGAAATTCCTCTAAATAATTCAAGTATTTTTGTTCAATCTTAAAAGCATCAATATTTTGATTTAGTAAAATTTGTTTGACTTTTATTAACATTTGAAACAAATTATGTGAATCGTAAAATAAAAGTATTTTCAATTTTTGTAAAAGTGAAACTTTTTTGGGTACGATAAGAAAAAAATCAAGTACAGTATAAAATGTAAAAAAAAAATGTTACGAATTAGGTTTAGATAATATGCCAACTAGTGGTATAACATTTATATTTGTCTCTTTGAAATAAAAAAACTGAAAAAATTGTTAAAGAACTGTACTGAAATTACCAAAAGAATTTATAAGAGCTGTTTTACTACACCTCTTTTTTATAACAGATAGTTACAAAATACTAATAATTACCAAAAAAATTGTAAATATATTTTGTTAAATAACGTATTGTCATTAAAGAAACCTTTTTTCCGTATCATAACAAAGAGTAACGATTTTATTTAACCCCTTTGCTCCCTTAAAACCTTTATGTATTTTTAAACTTTAGCCCCTACCGTAGTGATCGTTAAAAACAAAAATTGAATTTTTGGATATATGAGAAAAAAAATGTTTTTTTAATATTTCTGAAAATTATTTGAACCTAAAAATTTTTTTTCCCCAATAAATCAGTTATTGTATTTGTTTTATGTAGAGATACAACGAATATTCGGCTACTACCTATTCGGTATTCGGCTGCATTTTTTAATATTCGGTATTCGGCCGAATATTATGTACTATTCGGCCGAATACTAAATCATAACAAAATTAATGTTTAATTCAAATGATATATATTTAAATTACAAAATAAAATTGAAAATCTATTAGAGAGAATTAATTACGATGAATCAAAACAATTTTTTTGCATTTGAGTAAAGTTACCTCGAGTAGGTACCTGCTTTGAATTTAGAAACCCTTACTTATATGGATCTAGTACCCGATTTAAGCGAATACTTTGTAAATAAAAATTAATTTCGAGTGCCGTTAAATTTTTCTTTTTTTTAATAAAAAATAATGCGTCTCGTGATACGATTTACTCATAAATAAAACGGCCGAATATTCAGCACCAAATATTCGGCTATTCGACCGGTAGTCGGGCCGAATATTCGGTATTCGGCTAAACCGCTATTCGTTGCATCTCTAGTTTTATGCATAAAAATTAGAAAATTTTTTATACAGCGAAAGAAGTTATATTTTTAACAGGTGTGCATTTATATAAATGTATATTTTTAGTTTTTTAAAATTATCGTTTTGAGTTTTGACAATAAAATCATTTCATAGTTTAAATTAATGATAAAAAAAGAATAATTTCAAATGCCTAAACTTAAATCGTCTTCTAACAAGCTGAATCGATATTTGACAGGAAATTTTTTTGATTTGTTGAATGAAGTATTCAAAGGTTGATATGTTTACCTAAACCAGCATAGAAGAAAACATTTTCTATTATTTTATGATTAATATTCAGTATTTTTATAATAAAAATATATTTCATGTTCAGTTCAAATCAATAAACTTATTCACAAAAGTAGAATTTCAATTTTTTTACTTAATTAAGAAAATCAAGCAAAATTTACCTCTCAGCTTTATGTTCCATAATATGTAAAGATTCGTTTCACAGAATCTCTTACTAAAATAATCAAGATAACGTCAATTATTTTTTCACTCCTGTTATTTTCTCGTACGAGAAACTTAGTAAAATAAAATTATCTAACATAACATAGATTCATATTACTAAAACGATAAAACCAATTGTTCTATTTTTCTGATTAAATATTTTTCATAAACGTTATTTTTAGTCTTTCTGTCTTAAAAATAAAAATCATTGTATTGATCTTGACATGACATTAAATCCTAATCCTAATCTTATTTTCGTAAATCAAGTTTTATTATCATAATGAAATCCGAATTATCTTTATCAAAACGAAATTGACTTTGTATACGAGTGTATAGATATAATAAATATTCTATCTGTCGAAATATAGTTTTCCTATACGCAGTTCTTTACTCATTCATCCTCTTGATTATTTCCAAGAGAATTAATTCGTATTTTGTATGAAATTGCTTTCCATTAATCTTTTATTTATTTTTCATGTTTATGTTTTAGATACACGACATGGTTGCTGTCGTGGTTTCTTTTAAAAATATTTTTAATACATTGATATAATTAAACAACAGGAAAAAGGGAACGAATGACACAGACAATATTGCTATATTTATATGAGTAAAGAGATAAATAAAATAATATTATACAAAAGAGAAAACACAACAATTGTGCGCTGTTGTTCCGATTCTAGTGAATAAAACTTTCAACTCTAACGACACAAAGATATGTAGCTCAAGCTCACCACTATAAAGCATTCTCCTCTACATACATATCATATTTCAATTTCCCTCGTGTTTCTTTCAAATAAACTCAAATGATATCTTGAAAGAATTTAACTTTTTAATTTTAAAAAACACAAACAATTTATCAAATCAACTTTTTTAATATATCTAAAAGAAAAAAAAATGAGCTTTTGAAACCAAACTACATATTTTTGTGCTTTAGTAATATTGTATTGTTTTACTCAAATGTCGGAGACAAAATAAGACGAACAAATTCAGTTTTTTTTTTTCCTCCAACAATTGGTACATGTTCTTGCAATTTTTCTATTTGAAATTCAAATACATAATTCCCCACTGAAAGTGACTGAAATTTATTCAGACAATAAACGAGTCATGAATTCGTCGCGCAATGAATGAAATCAATGATCAAAATATAGAAAAAAAAATTGTTAAAATGAAATTGCCAACAGCACCGCATGTTAAAATTCTCTGCTTATAAACTATTTGAAGAGAGTATTTTATACGTTTTATTTGGATATACATCTATACAACATAATATGTACATACATTCGAAGCGAACCAGAAACATAAATACGTGCACTATAAAGCATGCAAAGGGTAAAAAATGGAAAAATATTTTCCAGTATGTCGTTATGTAAAACACATTTCAATTACATTCAAATTGTTATTGTTCAACATTCATTATTTACACTGCAATTTTCATTATAAGTAATTATAAAAAAGAAATTGTGAAAATTAATTATTTTAAATAAGAAATAGTAAATATAATAATAATTGCTTGGAACAACAAAATATTTATATTCTTCGTGAAAAAAACCCTAAAGTGATGATTCTATAAACGTAATTTGTAATAAATTGACATAAAAATTTTTCTTGTTTTAGTTACTTAATATTTTTTGATGTTTGTTTTTAAAAAGGTTAGGTAATTATTCAATATTTTCATTTAAAAATTACCTTCATACTTTGCAATATTCGTTAAACACAAAAATGTATTTAACTTAAATTTTCTGTCGAATAAAGAGTAATCTCAAAACTGAACTAAAATTTTAACTCGATCAATTCAACGTCTTGAGCTAATACCTTAGGAATTTATTATTTTAATACATCAATATCTTTTATTTTCAGGCTAATCATGTTAAAATAAAAATAAAAGTTGTTCAAAAACAGCTTGTTAGACTTTTATGACAATGTTTCTTAAAAAAAGTATTTTTTACATTTGTAACTATTTTAGCGTTATATACAGCTACGTGAAATTTCGTAATATATTCATTTCTAATTCAGTAAAAAGTCAGAAGAAGGAAAATATATTTACAAGTACAACTTTTGTAAGTATTAAAAAAGTCACTTACAAATTTGGTTACAGTCCTAAAATATTATGACATTATTCACAATCGCCACTCAAATTTGAGAGACACTCAAGTGACCGGCATTTTAATTTTAATCTCTTAGAACCTTCCATTAGAAAATAAAGCTTACGCTCAAGTTAACAGTTACTTCAAATATTTTGACAGTTTTTACGGACCAAATTAATGACATGAATTGAGTATACACTCAACTTCTAGCCATGAGGTTTTAAGTGAAAGCTTGAGCTCCTGTGAGCTTGGGTAGTTACACTAAAATAACCAATAAGCATTTACTTCAAAGAACTTGAACTTCTGCTTTCACTTCAGTTTTCATAGTTACAAGGGTTACAAGTTATATACCTACTCAAGTGAATACTCAACTCATGTCTTAATTAAATCTATGAGAACTGTCAAAATATTTTAAATAAGTGTTCACTTAAGCGTCTGTTTTGTTTTGTAATGGAATAGTTCTATGAAATTAAAATTAAAATGGCGGTCACTGATCACTACACTTGAGCGTTTCCTCAAATTGGAGTATTGACTATGAATATTGCCCTAATTAATTTTTTATTTCAGATTGTTTATTCAGTTTGAGTTATTTTTTATTACAAAATAATTTACAAAACAACATATTAAATATATATTTACTTAAAAATAATTTTATTTTGCTTAAGAAAAATCCGAGCTTATAATTTAAATTGGATTCCAATTAAAATCACCGTTTTTTGTAAAAAAAAAACTAGCCTCATTATTATTTTTGTGAAAGCAAAAAGCTGTAAAATAAAACTAAGTGTGAAATTATTTCCTCCACATAGTTGAATATTCCATTATTCAATACCCTATATTTTACGATAATGCTATTGAGATTTGTAGGATTTCTTTAAAATGGATTTGACGAAGATTCGCTCACCTGCTAATGCAAATAATTTTAACACAAGCTCATAAATATGAACGAACGAACAACGAGAACTCAAACCTCATATCTGCTTCTTGTCTTCTAATACCAAGAGAAAAAATTTCTTATTTTCTTCTACATAAAAATCTTCAAATTATACGCTTAACCTTGCCTTTTATCCTTTACAAGATTAAGTAGAAATATAATTACCTGATAAATAATGAAAGCATAAAACTATTTATTTTCTACGTCTAAATATTATGAGAATAATAAAAAAATCGTATTTTCTCAACGTTAATCGAACTTTATGTCTGAAGATTTATAAGTATAGTGCAAACGTGTAAATGATATGACGAACAAAATCATTAAAAAGGAAATCAAATAGGAATTAACCTACTTTTTCGTTTTGCTAATGTGAGACATTTAATTTTACAATTATCTACTCATGAAAGACTTGAAGACGTTTTACACTTCAACAATAATTTTTATATACCTGTAAAGAACTTTTTAATAAAATATTAGCTCAGAAAATGTTTGAGTCAGTGAAAATACAATTATAAATTGTTATAAGGAGGACATGTCTTATATATTATGTATTATATTATAGCTTAAAGACATTTCTTGTACATTATCTAAATAGGTGTTTTGTTTTAACAATTTGAATGTAATTCATATGTGAGGTTTATTTATAAATTATTTTTTTAAATAGGTATAGGAAAATTGAGAGATAAGAGAAAAATATTCATTAAACACAACAGTACAGCATTTCAAAAGCAGCCATATACGAGTGAAACGACGCTCTAAAGAAGAAACGTATCCTTGAAAAGAAAATATGTACACAACTTAATCGTATCGTCAATAATATTAATCACCAACAGATGTAGAGAAGCAGATTGTTTAGTAGAAGAAAATATTGTTATGGGGTAGTTATACTACCTGAGCATTTCATGCCCTGGTGGATGACGCCGTAAAGAAGTGAGCCGCAATGGTCGCAGAATGCCGGCGAACTGTACGTGTGCTGCTTGAAGTGATGCCGAGTCCGAGTATCCTGCACCACATTGGGTCAGTATCCTCATCCATTACCCAGCATTTAGAGAAAATATCACCCTTCTCCAACCCATTTATTATTATAAGTAGCTAACATTCTATCGTCATCATTCACAATTAATACAACTGTTTTGCTAATCCCTTGACATTCACACTAAAACTAAAACCACCTGATCCCCTTTGGTTTATTAACCCAAGCATGCATTTCGAATAACTAATTACAACTTAAAACTAGAATCTCATTAAAGTCAAACCAAAAAAATAAAACGCAATTTGATGGTTTTAAAAACATTTTTTTCCAATTCTATAAAAATAACAGGGAGGGTTGTGTTATATTTTCATCTACTTAATGTATCATATATTGAAAATTTTATACTGCAACCTGAATATTGAAACGTGGCAATTTTAATTAACATTGACTAAAATTTCAATGTTGTATTATTTACTAATGAACTGAATAAGTGAAAAGAGGAACGAAATGAGTACAAGCTTTTAGATTGAAATACTCAGAAGGCTTTTTTTGAATTTAACTATTCATAATATAGAAACATAGATACATAGATACATACAAAATATATTCTATTAAAAATTTAAAACACGTTGGAAAAAACCAGATGGATTTCGTTTTCGAAATAATTTTTTTAATAATTAAAAAAAATACATATATGTCAAGGTAACATAATAATTTTAGCGTTATTAACTTAGTTTAAGGTAATGTTGATTATCGATATGGAGATTTTAATATTCCAAATCCAAATTAAAACATCTTAGAATCGTGTTAAAAATAAATTTCCAGATGATTTTTTTTCCTTTTGGGTTTAAAGTAATTGTAGTTTGCAAATATTAGATAGATACAATTTCTAAATTATTAAATCAACAATTTGTATTATTATGACCAAGTTGTTAGACTTTTAGCAAAGCTAAAAGTCTAACAATCGAGTTGGGAATAATTTTAATGGAAAAGTTAGAAACTAAGAAATGGTGTTAGAGTTTAAAAGTGTTATAAAAATTGACAAATATTGAGAATTGATCAGTATTCGGGGCTTAAAAAATATGATTACATATTGTGTGCAACCAAACAGCTACCTATAAGTTTACTTTAAGTAAGTGTTATTATTTTTGTGTATTACTGTTTACTTTAAAAGACATTTTCGGCTGGTTTCGATCACATCCAGCTAAGGAATGTTGTAACAATATTGAAAATACAAACAGATATGTTGGGAGTTTTACAGCGTTATGTTTACAAAGTTCTTATAAAGAACGATCTTACGAAACTCAAGAATCGGTTTCGAAAATAGGAAAAAGCGTTCGTAAGGCTCGTGCAAAGCTGGTTTGGGGTGCCTGGTGTTTTGATAAAAAACGTCAATGGGAAAGCTAACAAAAACATGTAGTGAAAGAATATAATTCCAATCTAATTCAGCAACATGCTTGCTTTTCAATTTTAAAATGACAGAAGACTAAGCTGTTTTAACTTTTCTTCATCATGATGAGGGCCTTGATGAAGCTAATGTGATTTACTACCACAACCATTTACAGCGCAATAAACTCTAATTTTATTTGTTTAAATGAAGAGGTAATTGAATAACTTCCATTTCAGTTAAAGAATTGTTATTTGGTTTTTAATGTCATACACTACATGATATTGCTGTGCTTTAAAGTGCACATTAAAACTAATATTTTTTTGACCACCAGGGGCCGTGACAAAAGTGGTTAGTTCCCAATAGCTTAGTCAATCAAGTAACGGAGTTGGTGAATGTTACAGATAATTCGATTTATGTAGTAGGAAAAGCTATTTTAAATCAATTGTTTTCATTAAAAATAACACAGAAAAAGTTAAACTTTTACACAAAAATAAAACATTTTAAAATTAATTTTCATTGTTTGTATCAAGTGATTATTTTTTATCAAATTACTCTGATTGAAAACAAATTTCTGTTAAAAAAAAGTTGATAGAATCAAATGTAATATGAGTTTCAGAAAATTATTATAAAAGTTTATAAGTTACAAAAAACTATTTGCATTTCTTTAACTTCTTGCAAACTATAATTTCCTGCATTACTGCCTTCAATTTTAGTTTTAATATTTTACAAGTAAATATTGAATTTAAATGTAAGAAACATATTTTCATTAGGTAAGCAAAGATTTGAAAATATTTAGTCCAACAAATAAGCTTCAATGTTAGTTTATGGTAAGAATTTGCATAGTATTCGTCTGAATAGCTTTTCGAATCTCTCAAATGCATCTTTTCGAAGAGCATTCAACGCGATTAAACGCGCTGAATTAAAACGTAATGTATGACTTTAATTGGATTCTATTCTATTTGGGAATTTGTCAAGATTGTATTTTGAAATGCTGAAATGAATCGAGAAAACGTAGCACGGTTTGGGATATCCAATGCAAAATGTTCATATACCCTAACCCTAAGTAAATAGTCCGTTATAAAGATTGTATCATTCAACATAATTTTATAAAATTGAAAAAAATGATTTTTTTTAACTTTAAAATTGCGTTTAATTATATATAAGTGTCACCATAGCTGCCCAGAAACACTTGCTTAAAACTATTAAAAATAATTAAAAAGAGATTTGAAGAAAACTGTTTTCAACATAAAACTAAAGTTTAAATATTAAAATAATAAAATAACTTTTCTTATTTTAACAATTCAAATTAATTTTTATTCATATATTTATAAGGTATAAAAATTCAGACATTGATAAAAATAATAAATCTACTTGATACATTTTTAATTCATGATTTTTACAGAAGTCCCAACATTTTTATAAGCAGCTTATAAAAGAGTTCTTTAAATACATTATAGCATATTGTATCATTTATTATAGATCAAAAGCATGTGCATGATCGTTTAACTTGTTGATTTTATTTACATTGGAGACACAGAATTCATTAACATTTATTTATTCTAATTTTGTTTCTTTTGTATTTTCATGGCTTTACCAATTAATAAATTCATTAACATAACAGAATTGCAGACGTTAAAGCTTTCAGAATATATAACTTTACGATAGCTTACGACGTTCAAAGCTGATTGGAAATATAAAAGTAAAAGAGTGTTGATAAAAATTTAGATTTGTAAAAATGCAAATCAGTTATTTCTAAATATTTGTGTCTAGTTTCATCAAAGATTTAAACTTTTTTTAGTTTTGGAAAGTTCCGGATTAAACAGTTTATGTTCTACCAATTGGTTGATTGAAAGTTAAAATGCTCATTTGGTGGAACAGTAGATTTAGCTTTGAAGAGTATCTTAAATGCTATCAGACTTACCAGGAAAATAAAGTCTTGGCGTGTAAAATATAAACGTATATCAGATATATACAAATGATGTTACAAAATTTAGATCTATAGTTTATTCGTTTCCTACTTAAGATAAAAAATACAATAAAACTGTAAAGCTTTATCCCACCAAAACTATATCTACAACTAGTAGGTAGATATATTTTTTCTACAGCAAGTGCTTTTATTATAACTTCAATTGTACAATGATAAAGGTTTAATAGTCTCATTGTTTTTTTTACCTTACATAACCATCCAGAGATAAAAGTTTCAATTGAATTTTCTCGTTTTACTTGGTATTTTGGCTCACCATAACATTCTGTGAATACAATAAATAAAATTAAGTCCTAATTAAATTTACAAAAAAGAATAAACCACACAGTCACGTCACTACCTTAGTATATTCGAATTCAAGAACCGTAGCGTGATATAATGGCACTCGGTGTGAAAGGATAAAATAGCACATCCTACCGCACTGATAATTTCAAATATATTTGAAAATTATAGAATAATATCAAATTGAATGCATTTTTAATAATGTTTGCCTCTTTTATCATACAGCATCCTTTTTATTCGGCGTCTGGTGCCAGGGTGCCGTTCGCCTATGCTTTGACGACTCTGGTCAAGCGACTAAAAATTTAAAAAAAGTATCCCAAAAGGCTATTTTCCGATCTAAATATCGTTAAATATATAATAATAATATATGTTAAATATATAATATCGTGTTCCTACATCAAATTCTAAGAGACACGCCTTTTTGTTCAAAATCCTTTCCGATGAATAAAAAAATTTTCAATGTTAATTTTTTGAGTAATATTTTGGAATGCATATTAAACTACATAGCTTTTAATTAAACTGAAAAATTTTAGTAATTTCCTATATTGCATGTTACATTATTTGTATTTTATTTTAGGTTACTTATTTTTGGATTAAATGCTTCCAATAAAATCGCAAAAGTATAGTATCACGAATTTTTGTCGCCAAATCAATCATTGTAATTGTAGTAATAAATATCTACTTGGTTGATCAAAAAAAAAAAAAAAAAAACTAAAACTTGTATTTAGACTTAAAATCTTTAAGTCATCAACTAGAAAACTAATTCTTTAATTGTGGAATGGGAAAATTATGGTGGTTCACTATAAAGTTGATTCAATCCTTAGAAGTAGCTTTCATAAAAGAAACGTATCTCTTAAATCTAAATCAAGAATAGCATATCGTAATGTAGAAGTGATTATTTTCAATACCAACTAAATTCAAAAATTTTTGAATACGACATTTCTCTGTATTTTCTTTGTTTTTAATTTAATCCAGCAGAGAAATTTTTATTAAAAAAAAAACTTTATATATAATATAAAAATGCAACTAAACGTATGTGCTGGATAAAACATTGAGAGTGATTAACTTAGCTTATTAAAACACCGTATGAGTTAGTATTGCTATACTATAAGACAGTTTTCTTTAAAGCCAACTTAAACTGAATTAAAATTTGGGTAGCTTATAAATACGATATTGACATAGTCTTATCGTTAGATATAATTTTAGTTCAATTTTAGTTCAATCTATTTCTATTAACCTTCCAGATTAATTATATTTTCTTAATTTTATTTAAGGAAATTTTGCTTAGGTCAGCACGTTTTAGTCAACCGTGTATTTGTCGACGTGTATATGCCTATTTCCTTTTGTCAATGTCCTAAACCAATGCTTAACGTGTAAAATAAATTTTAATGGAATATCTTACAGCTTTAAAATGGCTGTTGAATGTTCCAAGTTCTCACCAATAGAAACTATAATCCTTTCAACCAACAAGTAGGTGCAAAGGAAAACAGAGAGATAACTTTATTATTGCTATCAAGTTTTTTTCAACTTACTTATAGGTACATAGTAAAACCAATAGTTTTATTCATAACTTTGATTATAGAATTTAAAAATAGGACTAGATATTAATTTTTGGAAGTAAGTTTATTATGGTAAGGTGTTGTTCTTTTATAACTTAAACTATCGCTCATTTCCGGATCATTATCAACTAATTTCGATTTTATGATATTTACGTACAAAAATACATTTCTTTCATAAATGGGAAATGACAAATAAAAATAAGTAAACACAACAACGTATAATAAACTTGTAAAGCTTGGTTCTAGCCATTCTCCTTGTTGATTTTAACAAGAGAGAGCATTCTTTATTATTTTCTCTTGTAACTCTGTAATATATCTATCTCAAGTTAGAATCAATATATATTTTGTTCCTAGATTTCATAGTCTCTCCTTACGTAAAGTGCACAAGGCAATTTAATAAAAAAAGGAACAAGGATTTAATTAAAAACGAGATCGTATGTTGTTAAGGTTTTTATATAGTTTTAAGCTGACTTTAAACAGACTTTTCAATGTTTCTTGAAGAACTTTTTTATATATTTTTTTAAACTAAACGTGTTTTGATTGTCTTTTTATTAATAAGAACATTTTCCAAGGAGAGCAAATTATTTCCGTTGAAAATACAAAAGAAGCTCAATATATTTTTATTCTTGCCAATTTGAATAAATCCATAATTTTGTGATAGTTTTGTAATATAAAAAAAAACATTGTTTTCTTTATTTTATCCAAATAAAAGGTTCATCCGTATAAAAAATGTAACTGCTTATGAAAAATTTTTATCAGTGTCTGAATTATTAACATGAACATGCGTTCTAATATCTACGCACATGCGATAATGCGGCATTTACCAAATTAAAATTGAGTCTTGAATGAACTGATGAACTCTGGGTTCGTTATTCTAAACGATAAACTTTTTATTTTGCTTGTCTTTTTGTCGTTGAAACGTAAAACATATACAGATACCTAAGTAATTTTCTTTTCACATTTACCTATCGATATGTTTCGATAAGAATATGAAGGCTAAAAATATGTATAAAAATAACAGCGAAATATACGCAGTCCCATCCCAAGAAAAACATCGAACAAGTTTGATTACATTGGGGGATGTAAATAACTCGTTGCTTAAATAAAAATTTGAAAAATTCATATACTATCGACAGCAAAACTTTATTTCGTAAAAATCTTTTATTTTCTTTTTTATTGATATGCTAACTTTTTTTCTGAAGTAAATATAAAATGTATACACGTGATAATAAAATAAAGAGGGATTCTTCCGGTTCTGATCATATTTTATTCACAATTTATTTGACATATTCAGGTCCTGACACTTTTTCATATTCCTGTATGACAAAATAAACTTGAGGGACTTAAAATAAATATTAAGGGAATTTCATATCTATAACTTTGCATATTAAATTAAACACGCACATCAAAAAAATTAAAAAGTAATATTATCAAATATACGTATTATGTATTATACAAATAAAAGACAAAAAGTTTTTGTAAGTTTTTGTTTTTATATTTTGCTATCGATAATATTGAAAATAAATCAAACGATTTATGGAAATATTTTTAAAGGGAACTATACTCACATCTGAATCGGCTCCTTTATCGGCACCAGGACATGTGAATGTAACATATTCATGGCATCTTTTATGAACAACAAAACTGCAAACTGTAAAAAAAAATTATAAAACATCTTGAAACAAGTAAGTTATTATATATGTCTTTAGTAAATATGTGTTTATTAAACGTAACTCATCATTTTTGTGGTTTACATTTATTATCTTCTAACAGTAAACCACTGGATATTATCGAATCGATTTACAAATCGTCTTGCATCCTTTTGTACGTATTAATTATTTTATTAGCATACAAAATGATTTTCATACAAAAAAGTCTTACTAATATTTTTGTACGAGTATAAACGATTAAAGTCAATGTCATCATGAAAATATCATATTTGAAACTAATCCTCTTAGTTCTAGAATTTATCATAAATTCAATTCTTTAGTAATAAAATTTAGTGTATAAAGTAAATACTAAAAACGTATTGTTTTAATCTCTTATTAAGAGTATGTTTTTAAAAACAAGGTAAATATATGAACAAATCAATTTTTTGATGAAATTTAGCAATATCAAAATCAAAACAAAATTTATCTTTGAAATAAAAATTGTTTTTTATTTGGAGAAAAATGAAAAATATACTATTATATGTTTCTCAAAAACTTATATAAAAGCTTTCATTCAAAATAGATGTTATGTTATTATTTATACTCAATGTTTACATTTGGTAGTTAAAAAGTTGCTAAAACATTCATAAAACAATTATTTTAGTTGTCTACAATGTCTTAATTTAGTAGGTATAATTTTAGTTTTCTACATGTATAAAATATTATCTATCTATTATCCAAATCACTAAAGGTATTATAGCATTTGAATAATTATTTTACAACCAACTGTGTCGCATGAATGCAAGTAACTGACTTTTGATACCAAATAAAATAAAAATATAATTTTTATTTTTTGATTCCAGAATTATTATATTAGAAATAATTTCATAAATTGCATTTTTCCTGCAGTGTACAATGATAAATTTGATTTTAATAAACGTAAAAGTATTTGACAAATTTTGTAAGTAAAAGTATTGCATATTGAACTTATTGCATATTGTCACAGTCTAAGGATCTTAAGAATGAAGAAGTGTCACCATTTTGTGGGTCTGGGAGTGTCACCTGCTCTGTCAATCAGCCAATGAGGGAGCGACGTAGTTGTAAGATGGGGGACTCGGCGGAACATTCTCGAACATCATCTCTCAAAAATACAAATCTTTGAGACCACCTGCCGCGAAGGGTTTGACCAAAAAAATTACTCGGTGAATTACGAAAGAGTAAAGCTTTTATACTTTTCTTTGTATAATTCTTTAAGGGTGAATCAAGGAAAGAGTAGAAAGAAAAGAGTGTATGGTGGGATATTTGTAGCATTATCCCATTATGAAATTTTAAAGTCAGGAAATACAATACAGGTACTGCTGTAGTTTATAGTAAACAGCTTGAAAGAATGAACGAAAAATTAAAAGCGAAACGTCCTCATTTGTTTGATCGAAAAGAAGTGCTTTATTCATTTCTGTTTTTTTAATAATGCACCAAAAATTGTTGGTTACTTGTTGTTGGGTTCACCCTAATTATGAACCATTCTTATAAGAGACTAGCTGACCCGCGCAACTCCGTCTGCGTCACATAAGAGTGAGAGAGGGTTAAAAGTGGGGAACCTATGGCACAATTCTAAAGGAGTTGAAACTTTCTTTGTTTTATCCAGTGAAGCTAGATCGTGGGATTTCTTTACCCCCACTTAGCTGCACATACGTCATAAATTGAGGAGAAAAATGTCCCTTCCATATGACACGGATATGCACGGATAAGTAACACACACTTACAAAGCGTTGTATGGGTGTTGTTTTACCTATCCGTGTCATATCCGTGTCATATGGAAGGGACATTTTTCTCCTCAATTTATGACGTATATGCTGCTAAGTGGGGGTAAAGAAATCCCACGATCTGGCTTCACTGGTTTTATCCACAAATCACTTAAGAACCATTGAAGAGATAAAATTTGGTACCTATAATGCTAATTTAAAACCACGCGGACGAAACCAAGAAAAACATTGTATGTTTGTAACGTTAAAAGTATAACATGACTCATGAGCTATCTTAAGTACATCACACTATGATCAGTAAGAGTGGAATTATAGTAGAAAATGTCACGGGAACGGGAATAATAAAGGAACGCTGCATAACACTACTGGGGTGTTTAATTGATAAAATTTACGTATGTAAACTAAAAATATAATGAAGAAAAAAGAATATATGAAACTTAAACAAAGAGTAACGTAAAAAAAATTGAAATGTTATTTGATTATTGCAACGCCTGTAACCGTTGTAACAAATAATATATTTTAAACTTGTACTTCTGTATCTGTTATAATACATTGCAAGGAGCTGAATGCCTGAATGTCTAATGATGTCTAATGATCTATGAATCAGCTCAGTAGTAGTACTGACTACTGAAAAAAAGTTAGAAGTACACAAATATTGAGAAGGAAAAGCGCAAGCGCTGACTTAGCAAGCCTAACATATTTTAAAGATTGGGGAATGGGGAGTCTTGAAAAATGTTAAAAGTTAAAAATGTAATTGTTGATTTTTAAATGTAATTTAACACGCTAAATTCTAAATATGTTTTCGAAAATTAACAATGAGAGAAATTTCAACGTTTCAAAAATTTTCATTATTTTACGGATGTTAAATAAAAAATCATATCTTCAAGTAAAAATTGTAATTTTTATTTTAATCCTAAAAAGAAAATGTGTTAAAACGCTATTTCACGAACTTTAAAGATCTATTTCACGACCTTTTTTTAACACACGGTTCCCGCAGGAGACAATTATCATGCTATCCTTTGAGCACCGTGCATTATTCTGGCATAAGAAATAATCTATATTATTGTCTGATCCCTCAACTATCATATTGCAAAAAATTATGTCTATCTTTTACTCTGTGAAAAGCAGAAACATATCTATCCCACGGGAGTAGAACATTTTTCCTGGATAAAAAAGAGATCAAGCTTTCCTGAGGAAAATTTGTTAAAACTCTTATTTATGAACTTTTAGAAAACTCTTTTGAAGTACCTACTCAGTTCCTGAAGGATTCTATTTTTATCCTATCCTACGGGAACCGTACAATATTCTAAAATAAAAAGTAGCCCATATCATTCACTATCTCTTAAACCATCATATTGCAAGAAATTATGGTAATCTTGTGTTCTGTGAAAAACAAAAACGTATCTTTCCTACAGGAACATACATTTTTCCTGGATAAAAATTGGACTGTATGAAAAGAAAAATTATGATTTTGCCTTGAGAACCTTATGAGTTATTACTATAAATATATTGTAATCAGATAAAAATGTTTAGTTTCAGCATTATTTTTCTTCGAATCAGTTTTTCTCTATTTTCCCAATAAAATGAGAAACGTTTCCGAAATAAAACGTATTCCAGATAATGATTCACATAGTTAGCTATCATCATACTTAAATATCACCAAAATCCATTTTCAACTAAAAATAGAGTTGATGCATAATTCTTTTCTCCAACCCGTTTTTCAATTTCCCGGGTAAATTAGACATTTTCCCGTATTAAAAAGTATTTTATTAAATGACTCAGATTGTCATTTATTATCACACCAAATTTTATTAAAAACCATATTTATTTGGGTAAGAATTTATAATATGTTTCTAAAAACAATTTCGCAATTATTTTTGAAACAAACTTAATAATCATTAAAAAGGTTATAGCGGGCTAACCTTAAAAGATAGACATATGTCGTCGCGGACTTTTTTGTAGAACTTTTTAAGAGGAACAATTTTGCTCTTAATGATTTTTGCGTAACTTTAATCGTTTACGCAGGACAGGCCATGAACGCTCTCAAAAGGAAAAAATTTCCCTGGTTTTTGCAACATTTTCCATCGATGCTCTGCTCCTATTGGTCGTAGCGTGATGTTATATAGCCTAAAGCCTTCCCCGATAATTAGGCTATCCAACATTAAAAGAATTTTTCAATTCGAACCAGTAGTTCCTGAGATTAGCCCGTTTAACCAATCAAACAAACAAACAAACAAACAAACAAACTCTTCAATTTTATATATTAGTATAGAGTATAGATTCAATGTTCATATCATTTAGTCGTGTATTTTGAAATTGAAAAAAAATCATTATAAAATTATTTTATCCAAGTATATATATATATTGAATCTCTTTTTATATGTATGTCTTGGATATTAAGGCATAAAAGTTATCGCCACACATTGTACGACCTATAGATTTTAAAAATATAATTTACTCAGAAATATTTGAACTTGTTTCTTAAGATAAAAGTGAACGTTACAGAAACAACAAAAAGTCTGCAATATTTCTTGTGTTGTCTGACAAACAACGCAACTGAAGATTGATAACCAAAAAAATAACTACTCTTAAAACAAAAAAGAGTGCCAAACATAAAAAAATTGAACAAAAAAATTCAACTTGACGAAAAGAGCACTACAGAAATGTTTTGGTAAAAACAATTTGATAAATCGTCACCCAACAGCATCAAGGAAGTATCTGATAGAAAGTATCAGGTAAAAGACTCGGAGAGAAAAAAAACTTTCAATAAAACTTTTCAAACTGGTCAATATTTAATATCTTCCAAAAACTATTTTTAAACGAATAAAAATTCCTAATTTTAATGAATAAAATTCTTGTTTGTAAAGTGATACCCAAGAAATGATTTTATTAGAAATTTGGAGCAGCATTATGAAGCGATATCTTCTTAAAAAATAATATGGAATTATCTACAAGATGTATTTTTAATTATGAAAAGCAAAATTACAGTAAAAATATACTGAAAATCGGTTTGTATTCTGTTGGATCCTCAATATTTTTCTATCCATATTATTACCCATGATCATAAACCAAAACTTTTATATGAAAAAAAAAAAATGCTGATAGAAAGTTACTAATTTGCTTTGTAGAATAGTACTCAATACGTCTGTAGTAAGATCTTATAGTACCATATTAAATTAATGTACTGATAGGTTTAGTCCTATGGCAACTGTTAATATCATTCTGAGTTATATGATTTTTTTATGATAAATTATTGAATATTTTTCAGGATAATTGTTCTAGTTGGAGTTATTATAAAGCTCAAAACCTATGACTGAGACTTTAGGTAATGTTTATCTTATGTTTAACTTTTATAAAGTATGAAATTGAACAAAATTTGAATTGTTTAAAGTTGCATAAGCAGATTTATATCCCAAGAATAGTTAGGCTTAAAGAATTTTTCCCAAGAATTAAATTTATAGAAACTACAAAATTGTTTAACTATTCTGATAATTCAAAATGTTCAAAACTGTTGCACAAGAAACAAATTGTTTAAAAAAGTTCGATGTAATTTTGATTTGTAAGTTTTGAGCTTGAATATCCTAACTTGCAAACACGCGATTTTATAAGAATTATAAAATTCATGCAGTCATTTACCAGTTCCGTGTTTGTTCTCTTTCATTTCGAGTTTAAATACTTATTAGACTATATTTTGGTTTTACGAACTTGCTAGAAACGAAAATTCAACACAACGAACTTTAGTTTGCAAAAGGAGGTAAATACATTATTCATAATATACCAAAACTTAATGAGTCTTAATGTTTTCCAACCATTCACAAAACATTAAATATCTTTGCTCTTAACTTTATATTTTGAGAAATAATTGTAAAATTGTCGCGAAATATCTAAAGTTAGAATTTTAAACCCGTATTAGAAGACTTATGCAATGAAAATGTTACTTATATTTTTCCTTACTAAATTATCTTCTTCACCTTACATCTTATTTTTTCAATCTATTATCTGTAACTATTAAAACTTGTTACTTAAATTAAAGTTAAGGGTAAAATTTTTTTGTATTAATAATAATAATAAATCAAAATTTAACTTCTTTTAATGTTTAAATAGGGAAACATAACTAAGGAAACGTTTATATTCTTATTATAAAAGACATAATTGGCTGTAAGATAATAACATTATCTCAAAGTAAGATAATGCCTAGAGGTTTATATAATTCAGAAAATGGAATTAAAATTTCTTTTGTGACGCAATTAAAATATTTGTACAATATAAAAACAAAAACTGACAATAAATTGTAAATATAAATTGTAATAATAGCCAATCAATTGTAGGTGTTGTATGTATTTCTTATGCTAGGTAGAGGTGCAAGAAAAACGTATGTTGAAACGGACTACTTCTAAAAGTACCCGTAGAAAATTAACTACAAGATGCCCTCATTGTTCTAACGCAATATTTTTAAAGCTTTTAAATCGACCTAGAACATAAAACGAATCCTTTATTTGCTCTACTTAAAATTTGATGATAATTGATTAAGTTGTTTATTACATAAACCTTCTGGAACTGGCCCTAGCCAAATCTTGTATCAAACTAACATCATACTAAGGACTGTGGTAAGGCTAAAATGATGCAAAAATAGATAGGGTTTTGAAAAGTAGGTCTAGTATATGTTCTACTTTATGCCAACAATTCATATGGAAAGCTTGTAACAATATGCCAAGGGCCTCATACACACCCCAGATTTTACACTACAATTTACACTTTTAATGCTTAACAGAAATCATTGTTTTGAAAATTAGCCACGCATGGGTTGTGCATGGACAGTCTGTTTGGCTAGTTTCAATTTGCAACCGGTTTTAGTTGATTAAGACATTGAATTAGAAGACACCATCTATGTATGATTATATGGGATATCCACAAATAGAACTGATGGCCATGGATAAATCGTTATGTTAGATCGTTTAACATTTCATTTCACTAACTAAATACTAAAGAATTTATTATGATTACATCATATATTGCACTTTTTATAGATAATTAGCTCATCTTTAAAATTGATTACTATATATAGATAAAGATTAGTCTAAGCACCGTACGCGTTGTTTAGAATGGTTTAGCAGATATAACCCAAAAACATCAAAAAAATCATGGATTGCGCAACTTTTAAAAAAAATGCTGAAATTTGAAAGGCCCATATTGCATTTATTATTATCATCACTTAAGCTACAAATGTTGTTTTAGTCTCATATTGTAGGAAATTTAGTCTTGTTCAAATTTAGTAAGAGTGAATTTACCTGTAAAATTATCAAACTAATGCATAATATTTGTTAGTGTTTTAAGGCTCTAAGAATTATAGATCGTATAATTTCGTCCTTAACAAATTTTTAAGAATCAACTTCTCAGGATACAAAGCGCGAAATAAGATAAAAGCTGGGTCGGTGACCAATTAAAGAGTTATGGTAACGCTTAGTAAATTATATGATTCAATGCGTAACCTTGTCAATAAAAATTAAAGATTGCCTATCTCATGATCAAATCTCTAGCATATCGTCATTGCTGTCGTAAAAATCTTCTATGCGACAAAAAAAATGAAAATGTGATTTTCATTTCATTAGAAATCAGATTTTATCTCCTATAATGAAGAGCACTCATGTGTTAAAATTTTTAAGACGTTTAAATTGATCAAAAAGAATCTTCTTATGTGTTTGAGTCTATTGTTAATAAATCCGTTTTTTGTTTGTCCTGTAAGATTATGTTTTGGCATATAAGAGATTTCACCGTGGCAATAACAATATGGCTTAAATAAGTATAAAAATAAATCATTAAACATATACACTGGTTTGAAAAAATTTGCTCTAGATGATTTGGAATTTAAAATTAAACCAATCAATTTCAAACCCTTTTTTTTGAGCTACATATGGCTGCAGTTTTAAGGATATCTGTTCTAATTTGATTCGAAAATCGTCGTTTAGGCTTTAGAATGTGTGTAAATAACCCACTATATAGACATAAAACATACATACGTTTAATAAATAATCTGATTCATACCCAAATGTATTGTATATTATAAACTGCGTAGCCAAAATTCGTTTTTGAAAAATGTATTTTCAGTTACAAGGCAACGTAGTTAGTAAGTAGCTCGTTAAAATAATTTAAATCTTCCATAATTTAAACAGGCAAGTTATATTGAATTTTGAATTAGTCGACCCTGTTATATGATACGTTGTACTTGGGTACCATTAAATATTTCAAACATCTAAAACACACACCATCGTGCATGCAAAAAGATAAGTTAAAAACTGGAATTTGATGAGAACACACAACGCTTCAACATACATACATAATATTATCATACATATATCGCTATGGCTAAGTCGCCCGAGTCAAGCTATTTCCAGTTTCTCCCTAATATTAAATTTAAACAGTGTACAACAGTTGCGTAAGCTGACTACATATGTATGTATGTATGAGAATCATACACTATACTCTCAGTTTATGTGTATTTGTTAGAAATATAGCTCACCCGGCAAGTTCAACTTTACGAAACCTTTAATAAAATATAAGTCACCGTTACAGTTTGATATCACTGTTGACAATTTCACACCCTCATCAACTATTATTCTGAAATTTCAAATAGCTAGTTTTATAAATATATTATGTGAACGTATGCATTAACGATAAATAAATATATAAGGTAATCCCTCATTAATTTTTTTTTATTTTAATATAAAAAATAAAACGAATCAACAGTTCTACTTTTGTTACACTTTTAAAACAAAGACTGAATCTTTGAATCAATTACTTTATTAGTTAGATACTAACAGAAAATGTACAGAAAATAAATTGCATTGTAAGATCTTCTTTGAGTAATTGAGTAGGAAAACAAGACGTTTTTCTGTTTAAAAAATCTACTGCACTAATCTCCAGTGAAAATCCTTTTACTCGAATTAAAAAAGAAATTCCAAACAAAAGTACTTTGCACATTACTTGGAAAACCTTCTCAAAATCACCTATTGTAAGTATTTTCAACAGTGAGTTACGCTTAATAAAATTTACATTTAAATTATAATTTCACATACTGTTCCATTGTGTTTGTAAGACAATTAAATTTAGTATTTTAACAGTTTAAATTGTATTGTCTTTCTGTTAATTTTTAAGATGTAAGTAAAAAATGTTGTTCTTACCTTGGCATTGATAACCCTGTTTTCCGAATCCCCTAGAAAAGAAAGGTGTGTTTTAGAAAGATGAACCTTAATTAATTTTCTATTTATATTTTTAGACAAAATTAAAAAAAAAAAATTTTTAATAAAGTTATTAATTTTCTTGGGATAAATTAAGCACTTTTAATTAGTTTATTATTTAAAAAAATGACAAGGCTCTCTGATTATTTCACTTGAAAAATAAATTATATTTTTTTCTGACAAATTTTTAAAAATCTGTATAAAAACGTTTTTTGGGAGTTTATTAAAAATGGTCTAAATCAATTTTTATATTGAAATTAAATTAAAATAAAAAAAAATAAATTAAATAAAAAATATGAATTAAATTCATATTTGTAACAAATCTCTAAATTTAAGAGATTCATTGAAATAATTTTTTATTATACATGGTTCATTATACTTGATTTGATTTTATATCAACGCAAATTTTTGGCCTAGAACCAAGTCCATTTCTCGTCAATTTATCACTGCCACACACAAAATTTAAAGTATCAAACCAAGAGATGCGATTTATTTTGTTTCCAAAGTATTTTTTATATCAAATAAGAACCCGTGGTAAGTTTATTTTTCCAGCAGCCTTTAATTTTCAGAAAATTGCTGTAAAACTTCACTGCCAGAAAACAGTATTTGATCCATACATTTACTAAAAATTGAAAGATGTTGGAGAAAAATTGATCACTGTTCTGTGCTCAGCATCCAAAAATACATCGAAAACAAGATTTCATATTTCACATACGAAACAAAAGCGATGGGCATTTTCTTCAGTTTTATAAAAGATTGTTAGAGGTTTTTTGAAAATTGAAGGGTGCTGGTGGAATATACTGGGTAAGATACTTTTTATTTTTTAGTGTGACCAGTGGCGGAACTACAAATTTTAAGACCCCCCCCGCAAAAAATTAGATCGGCCTCAACCTTATATGAATTTTTTGCTTTTCTTATCTAGCGTCCCATATTTTAATTTAGCACCGATTTTCTTGAGAAAGGTCCTTCTTAAAAGACCTTAAGGTCTAGAAGAGTTAGCAGAAATTATCATTTTTTCCCTATCAGGTGTAATATTTTGTTTTAAAAATTAGCATTATCCGTTAAGAATACAGTTTCTTAATATTCTTATTCGCAACATCTTAGTCGAAATCCATGGTATTTTCATCGTTATTCAAATCAATTGCCGTACTGCTTCTGCTATCAACATGTTCAAACTGCCCATCATCTCTATGTGTAGGTAGCACCTTGATTTTTTAGTTTTAAGTCAGTTGGATTAATTATTTAGTTATAAACTTGTTCAAACACCTTATCATCTTTAGAAGTACTTTGATTTTCTGTGATCGTAGCAAACGATTTAAGAAAACGGAATAATTTTGCTATTTTTGCTAAACGTTTCTGTTCCTGTTCCTTTTTCAATTTCTTTTTTTTACTGCACCCTCTCTGCAGCACCACTAGTACTAATTTTTTCAAAATTTTCGGGCCCCCTAAAGCTTCGGGCTCCCCGCGTCGCGGGGTCTAGCGATATGGTAGGTCCGCCACTGAATATGACGTTGTATCTATAATCTATATGTTCAATCAAGTAAAGTACTTAGTTATGTTATTTAGGTACAAGTCAAAATGTCAATCACAATTCAGTTTAAAAAAAGTTTAACTACTTGACTTGATTAATTCCCAGATCTAATGAATATTTATAAGAATTTTTATGTCCTAATAAAGAGTTCACTGTTATAATAAATAATAACTTTTAAATCTCTTGGTAAATTCATCAGAAGTAAAAATGTTTTGCAAAAAATGATAGTTTTTTTTTTTTTTTTTTAATTTAACGTCGCTTCAACTACTATGGTCATTAGCGACCGTCGAATCTGCAAACCCATGAAAAACATCTAAGGCTTTCATTGAGATTCGAACCCAGGACCACTGGCGTATAAGGCAACTATTTAGTTCACCACGCCACGAAGTGACCAAAATTATAAATATTAAGTAGGTATAATAAGTATACCTACTTAAAAGGAGAATGCGTTTTTGTGTGATTAATAATTATTTATTGCTTTCATATATACAATTTTTATTTATAGTTATAAAATTTATAAAAGAAAGTATTGGTTTTTTTACTGTTGAATTTGTTGTTATTGTGTTTTATTCTCAAATTTTCATAAATGTAGCACTGCATCTATTTAATTGTTTCGAAATCGCTGTTAGAGAATCACTGCTTTATATTTGCTATAAGGAGTTATAAAAAATAGTTAATTTATTATTTACGGAATTTATAATTTATAAATATGCCGATGACGCAAAATTGGTATAGAAAGTTTCTGGGTGGTCAACACAAAAAAAAAAAAAAACAATTTTGTCTGACCAAAATTCGTATGCATTATTCTGTAAAGATATCCGTCAATTTAATGTTAAAATGTAAATTCCAAGTTGCGTTTGTTTTCAAAGGTTTTGCGAATAACAACCAATTGAAAATTCCAAATTTGAACGATATCTTCCAAACGATTTTTTGTTAACTAAATAAAACAATGGTTCAATCACAGTTTCAAATAACAATGACATGATACAAGTTGTACCTATATAAGAAACAACAGTACAACGTCAAATAGGAACGATTTTTACACCAATAGTTAAATTCAGCGAAGGGATTCTAGACGAGAATGAACCCTTTAAACCTAATCGATCTAAAGCTAATATACAAACCTTTTTAATAACCAACAGATTATCAATTTTGAGATTCTTATTAATTAATTAATCAACTAAAAGAGCTTTTAGTTGTTTTTGGTATGAAATTGTAATTCATTTCTTGGATAGTTATTTAATTGCGTTCTCAATCTAGGAAGATATCTAAGTGCAGATGAAAAGTTTCACCAAAACATAAAGAACAACAGAATCTTAATAAGGAAGGAAGTGTTGCAATATATTAAATGTTAGAGGATTACTACTGAAAGCTAGATATAAACAAGCTATCAAGAAAATTGATATTTTCAAAAACCTTCACTAAACCTTTATGGTTATTAATGATTTTCGTATCGTTATTTATAACTTGATGATTAGTTTGTTTCATAAAACTTTTATATCTATTTTAAATAATAAAATATAAATTGTGTTGAATTTACTCCCCTATAAAAATGGAAAATAAATGTTCAACTGGCTAAAGTAAACTTGATTACGTCCGAAACACAGGAGACCGTCTTCGTTGCAAAGAAGTAACAGATGGGTATAACAACAATACATGTAGCATCCTATACACGAAGAAAATCCCTGAGGAAATATATACGGTGACCGGATTGCGTGTGGGTTTTCACAAACTCAAACTCACTCCATTGCTCTATCATGCAACATTATAATAAAATTAGATGATATAACGTTATAATAACAAGCATCTGAACGTCGCTCGCATTGAATCCATAATTTTAACAAACGATTCAATTAACCGAAACAAACCAGAAAATTGAAAATTATAAACTCAAAAAGGATAAAAGAAGAAACCACTTACACGACAGCATTACTTGCTTTTTTCCAGAATAGAAAAGTGTATTTTTATGAAAAGCACTTAATAAAATGAAATGTATATAAATATAAATTAGGAAATTTTTCATTCAAGGGTGAACGTGGAATAAATATTTATTGTCCTTATGTCATTTTTATCAGAACATGTGAATATTAATCAAATAAATTACTTTTAATACAATTTATCCGCATAAAGAAGCAGCTTGTAAAAGTCAAAGGTCATTAGTAGTTGTATGTAGGCGTTCACATTAAACTTTTTGTCAGAAGTACAGGAAGCGTACACGAATTATGTAGTAGGATAAAAGAATATATACGTGAATATTTGCTACGGAATTTCGAAATGAACGCACGTAGGAGCAGCTTTAGCGTTGTAAAGATACTTTGTTGAATCTTTGCATAAAAACCTTTATATATTCAATGAAGATAGTTTTTATTAAAAAAGTTGTATCTACTTCCTATTACGTATCATATACTGCATGTTTAAAACAATACAAGGTTTCCTTACAAATACTTATTACAGTAAAAAAAATACCTACCTATAATAAAATTATCATCAAGAGAATTAATACTATAATCTTCAAAAAAACTACCTTAATATTTGGAGTGCGCATTAACAGCCAAAGAAGTATATGTATTTGCAATTTTATTATTTATAAGATGTAAATATTTTTCTAGTTAATATTTTCTTCAGCTGTTTCTCTACCAATTTAAACAACATCCCTTAAAGTACCAAATTGAAAATATAGCCGTAGAAAATATAACGAATGAAAAATAACTTATTTTCTACAATCTCTTTACTAATAAACTCTACGAAACATTGTTTGAGAAATATTATATACAAATACAAAAAAATTATTGTGTGGTTTTACGAAACCACGATGCCAGTGAAACTTTTTTTCGGATTTAAGGCACTTAAGTAACTAAAAATTGTCGGAAAATTATTTGATTTAGTGTATGAGAATAGAATAGAAAGAAAGGGATGTGGCACGAATTCGCTGTGTGACGTGACGCGCGCCGTTGCAACTAATTTTGAACTTCCATTATTGATGTAAATACTCGAATGTTATTTTCATTATTGAATTTGTTGATTATTGTTAAATCGATCATCTGCCTGTTTCTGCCTAGTTTACTTTTCTACTTTTATTTATTTTTATTTCTTGTTTTCTTTTTTTCCTTACTCTTTCTATTAATTTAAGAATATTCTATATTTATAATTTAATTTATTGTATATCTAATTTTGTATAATTTATTACATACTATACACTTGTACACGAAATGGCCCAAAGATTTAATAAACTAGACCAATTAAACATATAAATAAAAAAAACTAATCAATAGGAAGTACTTTCATTAGAAAGTAAATATACAATTAGTTTTTAAGATTTGGGAAACAAATGCATTAAAAATCCAAACTTGCAATTGGTTATGAAAATAAAATAAATGGTTGTAAAATTTTTTATCCAGTTATGAATAGTGGATACACAACTTTTGATAATATCTCGAATTTGAAATTTAATTAGTTTTCTGTTAAACGTCAAATAATGAATATTTACAAATTTTGAATATTTGCAAATCATTTAAAAATGTTCAATTTAAAAAATTCTTCACTGCAATATTTTTTTAATTTAATTTCCTCATACGAAAAATTTAAAGTAAACATTGAAATGTGTTTTTTTTTTTTTTACGTAAACGATCAAAACGTACTAAGATAATACGAGTATATATATGCGTTTATAAAACTAAAATTTTTGTGGAATGTATGTTATCGAAAGTACATGTGTGTAGTACTAGTTGTATGTACGTCCGTATATATGTACTTGAACTTGTTGCTCGTTTTCAACATGTAGGTTGAATATATCACACTTATATATACGTTTATATGTGTAATAAGTAGCATCAAGTTTTTGAATCCTTTTTTTCTATCTACAAAAATAACACGAGAATATTTTTAAATGCTCAACAAATTGCTCCATATTTTGACAAATAAAATTACTTATAAATAAATTATAATTTTTTTTCATTTTCAAATCAAGAGTAAGTTTAAAAATATAAATGGATTGTGATAAATTGTTTCGATTAAGCAGATTAAAAGTGAGATGTAACAATAATGTAAATTGGTATTAAATATGTTTAAGAGTAATGTCTACGTGGAGAAAATGTGTGTTTTAGGAGGAATTCAATCATACGATCCAGACATTCCCATTTGAAATGGTAGTAAAGCAAGAGCGTTGTGCTACGAGCTGACAATCAGGGTAAGGTCACCAACGACCGAAATCAACATGGGATAAGTAGACTCCAACAGACACTCGGAGAGCTGGTGCGGATGGCTGAGTTCAGTCCATGTACGTTTTATGTAGGTATATCGGGTATATATGTATATCCAAACTCTGGTTCCGGTCGATACACATTCGAGTCGAGTCACACACACATACATTCACATACGCTGTCTCTGGATACGCTAACCACGTGTGTAACAAGCCAACTAAAGCAACAGGAACGGCTATTTTACTACTGTAATACACGACACTGTACTATACTCTGACATACATACGTATCCTTGACGCTCCAATTTCAAAACCTACAACAACCCTTTCGCGTGTTTCATCCGCTTTGCCATTCACACGTATTTTTACATTTTTTAACATTACAGTTTAATTACTCATATTCAATAAAAGTGATAATTACAGGCCGTTTCAACGTAAATATACAGTTGGTTCATTTAAAACGTTTTCTGAATGTCTAATTTCGGTGTTAAATAAAAATTAATTAAAAATTGAATAACGAGTAGAAATTACTTTCGTATCAAGTCTATTTTTAAGTTCAACGTTGTAAATCGAAATTATTTACACCTACATACGTTAAGCCTTTGCAGGATCTCAGACTTTTATTTTTAATTTTCGTTTGAATTCAATATAAAAGCTTATTGATTGTCATCCTAGTTAAAAAATAATTTTCTCAGTAAGTAATTAATTTATAATACTTAAAGCCCAGTAGTAAAGTTTTCTAAGAAATGTTTCTTGATCTTCACCTTACATACGATCTTATCAGTTAATAATTTTTCCCAATTGGTTTTGTTTTTATTTTAGTCAGGTTTATATTTCTGTAATTATTTCTATTAAATTTAATTTTTAATAATTTCATTCCTAGACTAAAAAGCTTTGATTTATTCAAACAATAACCATAGGTAAATATTTTAATCACCTAAGGAATGCCAATAGGACTACGACTAGTAGGTACAGTAAATCTCCATAAAATGTCGTTTAAAATTTCTACAATGACTAAGCGACCATTGCTATATCCATAAAAACATTGAATTTCTAGTTTAAAAATTAAGTAGTCCATTAAGGGTTGGAAAATAACTAAAACTTAAACAAAAATGCACTTTGTATTTGTTTTTATCCAAATTTTCTCGAAAGCTTAAACAGTTAAAGGAAATTATTAAAAAGCTTATTGCCTTTTTCAGTTTTTATACCTAATAACTGATAATCCTGATAAATCCATCAAAATTGAGATATTTTTTAGTGGTTAAAGTTGAATAATTACTAATATTACGAGTACCTATACAATATTAAGTTGTGCTTTTCTAACAAACTACATAGTCATCTTTAAAAGTACTTTTAAAATATTTCTAGTAAAAAAAAATCAGTAAAATTTATGCACAATATGCTATTTACTACACTTGAGCGAGAAAAATCATGTGTTAAAAAAAAATTGGCTAGAAATTAGAGGTAGAATTCTTTGTACTTAAATGTAAACAGTCTGTACTCACAGCAGTGTGCAACTTGCCTTCATTAAAAAAGTATCAAAATTTTATTTTTTGCTGTCATATAAAATCACGTTACAAAGACGTATGTCTACGTCGAAACGAATTTTTAGTTACAAATTGTTTTTTATTCGATGTTTAACTTTAGGAAAAAGTTTTTATAACTAAAGGAATATCATATTGGAAAAAACTTAAAGTTCTTTTTAAGAGAAACAGTTTTCTTTCGCCTTGCAGTTTTGATTTTTACACCTAGCCTCATTTATAGCTTCAGCCTGGCCTCCAAAAGAAAACTTTTATAAAATACGTTTTTTTGTGTGTGCTTTTATTCGCTTTAATACCTAAATTTATATAACGATTGTTTTAATACATAACATTTCTTAATAGAGAACATTTCTGTCTTTTATAAATCTAGAAATATCTAGGAGTCAGCGGGAATCGAACTAGCTAAGTACTTATGACACATGGAGCGAGCGGAGGTCTAACAGATCTAAACTCAAAAAAAATTAAGTAGATCCGTCCCTGCGTATAAGAATAAATTTTACTCTACACAATTTTTTCATTTGTAAGGAATTCTTTCTTAATGCCAAACGTTTATCAAATACCTGTTCACAAAAAGAAAAAAAAAACTAAAAGCATACTTTTTCCAATTAAATATAATAATTACGTGAAATAATTGTACTTTAGAGAAACGTGCTGAAAATGTGTATAATGATAACAGTATATATAATAGAAGAGTATTTCAATATTATCCAAGAGACTAAATGAACTTTACATAACACATTAAGTATTAAGGCCAACGTGTTCACGTTATTGATGTACTTAAAGAAGGTAGACAGTAATTAGAAACACGTGGTTAGTCCCATTGACGTTCACCTCAAATACCTTGATGGAATGCGCGTGGTCGCTTTCCGACGTGAAAATGGCGAAGAGAGCAAAGCATGATAACGCCAAGGATATCGTACACAACATTTATCATACGGTCTCAAACATGAAGATAAAGATTAACGAGCAAGTGATAGCAGGGGGGAGGGGGCGGTTGCTGGCTTGGTGGACAAATTGTCAAGGGGTCAGATTATGCAGAGAATCCGTACTCAGCAGGATTGTCTGTAAATAGGTCGTGACGAAGCCATATCGAGACAAAGCTCGTTAGGCTGCAGCCAGAGGTTCGCCCGTCGTACAAATAGCTCTGCCAACCCAGTAAATAAAAGAAGCCTCATTTCCTTGTCGAGGCCATGAAAATTACATACACTTACATATGTCTTCCTCTTCTCGTTCGAAGCTCAGTGTTGGGAATACTCACACGAACGACGTAAACGTTTTTGATAACTCTCTAATTCTTTCCGTTAGTGTGATAAAATTAAAGATTAACAAATTAATCTTCAAATTCCAACAATAAAACCAATTGATTAAATAGTATTATAAGAAAATTAGAAACAAGTTTTACTTTATATAAACTGAAAAGCTTTCATTTTTTTTTTTTTGGTTTTGACGCAAGGAAACAAACAGTTAAAAACTGGAAATGTAATGATAATTTTTTTATTTGCCAATAAGTTAACCGTATGAGTACATACATGAACAACCATTAGTCGCGATGTAATGTGCAGATTTTTCATTTTCAACGACTATTTGTGATATTCTTCTCGTTTGCACGGATGTTCCCATTTACACCAAACCCTCATCTCATAAATATCAATAAAACGGTGTGCTTTGCTCCATACAACAACGCGAATGAGTAAATATTTAAATTGAATTGTGATCCAGTTTGATTGTTAAAATAAACAACGACAGACACGTAATGATAATTAAAATATTCAACTTATGCCTTTGTAGCCAATTACGAGACGAAATATCTTTTTCATGAACAAATGTTCAGAGTCAGCGCTTACATTGTCTATTTACTTGTTCTAGAAATTATATGTACCTAAAGGCACGAAGAAATTAAACCAGTCAGCACACCTCAACAAAATACACATAGAATTCATTTGCAGCCCACTAGTATACATAAAACAAAAAACTTTGCTTAGTTTATTGATTCATATGAAAAAGCCAATGCTACAAAGCTTGGTTTGTATTTATGATTCGTATTCGTACTTATAATTTTGACTGTTGCTAATCTTAATAAACATTACGAGGTGGAACTATTTAATTTTCATCTAACTCTTTTATCGAAATCAGAAAAACATGTTAAAAGTTGACGGCATAGAAAAAATAAAAATTATTAATAAACTTGTCTTTTAATATAGTTTCAAAAATTGAAAATAAAATTTATCTTGTTTCTAATTAGAGAGTTGAATCAAAGTTTTGTTCAAAAAAGTGTTTAAAATATTATACCATCTGCTTTAGATCATGTGATGGTTAAACCAATACGACTTATACCTGCAGATCTTACGAAAATTACAAAATCAGATGTACATATATGCTATCGAATTGTTTTGACTGCTTAAATATAAAGCTACAACTTTATCCAAAACTTTGATATAATATATCTTTGTAACTGTCAACTAGAATAAAAGAACATCTTAGACCATTTGCGTAATGTTAACAATTGGTTAAAATACATTGCAGGAATTGGTCGAACAAAAATTTACAAACAATCATTTCTGGTAATGTTTGTAACTTTTTACAAATAAGATAAATGTTTGACATGTTATTCATGCAGGCCTAACAACAGCACTATAACTGATACTAAATTTTAAAAATTATATTCATCCACAGAATATTTTCTTAGTTTGTACTTTTAAAAGCACTATTTTGCCGTAATCGGGTTCTAGTTTTTTGAGCTATTAGGGCCAATTTGACATTTTTTACAAAAACTGAGCACCGTGTATTGAAATGCGAAAGGTTAACGTAGACCCTTTGTTAATAAAGAAAAGTGTTCTTCTGCCACGGCTATTCTTTAAACGATACTATTTGTCGTTATTTATTTTAAAGTTTAGTAATCAATAAATTATAGGCTTTGTGAAAAGTTTGCAGTGTTTAACAATTTCTTGTGTTTTAGTCAGTAGGTATATGGGTGACACAACTTAAACGCTCCATCATTTGTTTTTTTAAGTGAACAAATTGAAAAAAATATTTTTAATAATTTTTATTCTATTTTATTTTAAATAAAAAAAAAAATGGTCCATTACCCTAAAAAATACAGTTCCAACTTTTGATTTACAAATTCACCGCGTTATTTTTTGGCATAATTCCAAAAAGTTTGGGCTCCTCTAAACAAAAAGTTAAAATAAGTTAAGTTTTGAGAAAGTTGTAACAATTTACAGTGTGAAAATAAAATATTAAAACTGACCCATTATAGTAAAAAAGTATCTATTTTATTAATGAAACTGCCAAAACTGGGGGTCACCAGGTCAGGTTACAAGCTATATATTTTTATTTATTTATTTGATTGGCCTTGTTTTTTTCCAACTTTGGGCCCCCTTATATCAAGCTATAGTCTGTATTTTCACCCTTATATCATTATGCACAGAAAAAAGAGCTTTAATTTTATATATAAATGAGGAATCTACATTATGAAAGTACATATTATGTACCAATCATGCGGCGGAATCTTAGACCATCCGTAAACTTAATTTTTAAGATTACCTCACAAAAAAATCTAATGAGGTTAACCCGAAGACCGAGCCTGTTTATCCAAGGGTTATGGCTGGTATGGTTTGCCTGATCATAGTTGTAGTCTAATTTAAAAAAAATTCTTTAAGTTTTACGGTACTTAGAATGATTACTTAAATGAATTAGATTAAATATTTCATTTTCACACTACAAACTACAACAGCTTTCCAAAACTTAACCGATTCCAAATTTTTATTTTTTTTTAACAGTAGTCTAAGCACTTTCGAAATATGCCAAGCAGAGTACAGTGGTTCATTTGAAAATCAAAAGTTGAATGCTGTATTTTATTGGATAATGGATCAAAAAATGTTTTTCACTTAAAATAAAAAAAGGCAAAAGTGATTAAGAATGTGTATTTAATCTTGACTGTAAATTTTGTTTTTTATCAGAAATTATTATTTTTTAAAACTTATAACCTCGAATAAATAATTTTCAAAAAACTAGAAAAGTAATTCGTAAGCAGTAAAAATAAATATTTTTTACTTTTCTATTTACTAATATAATATAATAAAGGAAGAGTTGTAATCGGGTCAAATTTTTGATTTCAATTTTTAACCGGAAATACACGTTTTGAGGTCACTTGAATCGAAAAGAGTGGTTTTTAGAAAAAAATTTGTGTATGACAGCGAATCGTACCGAAAGCTTTATCCGAATTTCACCAAATTTGAAATGTACCCTGCATATTACATCTAGTTGTACCGCGAAACTTTTGGTTGAAATTGGTTGACCGGAAGTTTTACTTTATTCAAGGAGTTTTTGAGCTTTATCAATTTTTGGCGAAAACGGCTCCAACGATTTTCTTTTAGCTTGCTGCAGTTCTTATATACGCATATAATATTCCCTTTCCTGGGAAAAATCAAATAAGAAATCTTTTGGGGTTAAGAGTGGCAGTTAATATATAGAGTACATAAAGGCTATATACATAAAGCTCTGTTTATATAAATATTTATATATTATTCTGTTTCTATTTTTTTACCAATTGTGGATTTTATTTATGTTCTTTTAACCAACAGCGAGTTTCGTGTAAAAGAAAGTTCTGTGACGCGTCGCAGAAGATGTTTTTTATAGAAAATATAGGCACGAGAAAGTTTATATCAAATTTCAAAACACTATCAAAAATGTTTTATTTTCTTTATCATTATCAGTAATGACTCATTATTTTTATCGTTTCTTTTTGAATCGTACATCATTGGTTTACTAAATTATATCAAATTACATCATATTGTTTTAAATGCAAAAAGACGATCTTTAACGTCACGTGTAAATTAATACGATATTATCTAATAGCTATACGTATAAGATATTAAAAATGGCAGATACATTTATGTAGGTATACATAACTAAAGTTACCTTTTTTTTTTGTATTATCCTACTGTTTTTATAAGTGATACTTAACATAATCTGTATATGATTTTAAACACGTTATTAAGTATCTTCTTACAATCTACGTAACTGTATAATATATATTTAAAAAATATAAATATCTTGGAATTTGATATCTTTCAACTAACTTAGTCTAAGAAGTACAAAAATATGATGGAATATTGAAAGTTTTCAAAAGCACAAACTCTAAACTTTACTAAAAATAAATTTTTATTAAAATTAAAGTAGTTTTAATCTCTCATTTTATAGTACTTAATACTTCAAAGATACCTCAAGGTAATTTTTTATCATAATTCTATGATATAATAATTATTTAATTCCATTTTTGTACTTAAAAACAAGTTTAGGTACATAATTTTTCAAAACATAATAACATAGAGTTATAAGGTGCTCTGTCCAAAACATAGGATTACTTTTGATTAATTTGCTTAGTTACTTACTCTTTTACTTACCTATACGTCCCTATGAAACTTTTCTTGGGTAAGCATACGAGTCATAAAATATTAAAAGTGTAAAATCTAAAGAAATAAGCACGAGTAGTGAAAAACGCCTTGGTTCTAAAATGCCATTGTCATTCTTAGAACCAAATTTGGATAAAAAAATTGATCTAACAGGCAAAAATCACTGTGGTTACTCTGAAAACCGCTTTATTACATATTTCAGGTTATTTTAAATTATTATTTTTTTATATTGGTATAAATGTATTTCAAAGTAAAATTTTATAACGAATATAAAAGAACTTTTTAGACTTTAATATCGCAATGCACGAATCCAATTTTCAAATAGGCAATCATATCTTAAATTACAGATGAATATATAATACCTTTGAAATGTTTTCCTATAAACAACTTGTTGAATTTTTTATACTCCATGAACCTTTTTGTTGGTTTATTTATTTATTCTTTAACGAAATTTATTGATTTTTATGGTTGACTAATGCATTAAGTATGGATTTAAACATGTGCATGAAAAATTCAATTTGAACTTCCAACCCTTAAAAATCATACACTTAACCACAACGTGGTTTATTTTATATACAGTATTTGCCGGACGATAAGACGCACTTTTTTACTCTGAAAATTTGACCTAAAATCAGGGTGCGTCTTATAGTCCGATATTGTAATAATAATAAATAATAATATAATTACTATAATAAATAATTATAATAAATACCTATATGTTTTACAATAATAAAGTGAATTAAAATAAATAAAGAAATTAAAATATTTTAATTTTCTTTTTGGTTTATTTTAAGTCGCATCAACTACTATGGTCCTTAGCGACCGTTGAATCTGAAAACCCAGTAAAAATATCTTAGGCTTTCGTTAGGATTCGAACCCAGGACCACTGGCGTATAAGGTAACTATATATCTAGTCACTACGCCGCTAAGTGACCTTTAATTTTTTGTTTTTTGCAAAAACTGTGACACTGCGTCTTATCGTCCAATCCATACTTTTTTCTAAAAATGTATAGATAAATTTTGAGGTGTCTTATCGTCCAGCAAATACGGTAATTTATAAACACGGAGTAAAAAATTATTGGTTAAAAAGAAAAAAAGCGATGGTTTCTAAAATGTGTAAAGTAATAAATAAAATTTTGTTTTTTTTTTTAGTTTGTTTTTGTAAAAGTAAGTAAAATTAATTACAAAAAACTGAATTAGCTGATTTTCACTGGAATATTTTTGGTCTAATTTATGATTTTATAACAAATGAAGCTTATTAATACATCCTGCAAAATTACTAAAAATTATCTTAGCTTTTAAAATTTAAAAGTTATAATAAATTTTTATCACACGTTGTATTCAAGATACTTGCCAAATGAGAGCTAGGAAGAAAACGTCAAATATTTGATCTGTCATTGTAGGATTAGACTTAAAAAATGGGTTTGAGTCCCAATGAAAGCCGAAGATTTATTTCATTGGTTTTTGGATTCGACGATCGCTAATGACCATATCTAAATGTATGCTAACTAGCAAAGTTTATCAGTAAAAATTATGGATCATTTAATTATACCTAATTTATTTTTATTTTAAAACCAATCAGGGATTTTGTTTATGTTCTTTTAAGTAATAGCAGGTTTTATGAAAAAGAAAGTTCTGTGTCGGGTCGCAGCAGATATTTTTTGGTAGAATTTATTAAATTTTATTTTTAGTTGTATTTGTCACATCACAGACACTGTTTACTTTCACATTGTATAGTATTGCTTAAATGCATTAGCCATACATGTATTAATGAAAATAGCACGCATTAATTATTTAATATACGTAATAATTTTGAACAATGCCATATTTTTTTTAGAAAAATATTTTTTTTTAATAAGAAAGAAATATAATATAAATATTATATGGACTTTTACTTGTACATCGAAAAACGTTTATAACGAATATGAAGAGACCGAAATATAATTATATAAAGTACATATATTATATTCATTAAACAAATTTTGTCTTAAAATAATATATGAACTATATGAGCCTATAATAGTGGGTGCCTTTATATTAAGTTGGGGCCACAATGATTTTGTATTAACCATTTTTGTTTTAAACGTTTTTCATTGTAACTTTTGTAAGGGGATTTTATTTTGTACTAAGCAAACGTATTTCAGCAAGTCCGCGTTAAACATTTTTATTTATTGATCTTTTTAGAAAAATTAAAAGAAATATTTAAAAAGAAGTGGTAGTAGAAAAATAAAAATATAAACAAAGATATATGTTTAAGTGTATTGTCCCTTTAACTCCTCTACCAACATTACATGTTGCATAACATTAAAATATTATATTTTCCCATATGGTGAAGTTGACGATCGTTTCGATTGGAGATAAAGATATACATATTTATAAAGCGTACCTCTATAGCCAATATATCTACAATACATACAAACTTATATTTACAAATATCTACATATGTATGCACATTATAAATATTAATTATCCCACTCAAAAAATCTCAACCAGTCGTCAGTTTCACGTGCTAGTAGATGCCGGTTTCAGTGTAAAATCAGTGCTGATCGCTTATATCATAATACGAGTACACTTAATTCTGTTCGATTTTATTTAAACTTTTGCTTGTTGTTTGTAAAATATTGTCTTAAACTGTAACGTGTTAGGTATGTGACTTTCACTCACTTATTTTTTTTAACTAAAACATTAAAAACCAGTTATCTACTGCTTTTTTTATTCTATTCAAATTATAAAAACGATAGTTCTAAACAAGAATTCTAAGATAAAAAGAATCCAATCGATGACAACGAATAAAACGAAAAGTCTGCATGTCGATGTCAGACTTTATTTATCTAAGACTTATTAATTAATTATAGCTTTTCATTAGAATGGATGAATGGAAAAGGCCAGACAGCATTCCCTTTCCCAACATTTGGAGGCGGTTTGAGCGAATTATTGATGGCGAAACGCACTTTTTCTTGATTCAAGATGCAACTGAAGATATGTATCCTTTTATATTAGATCACATGGAATACGTTTTTTTAAAAGGAGAGCCTATTTGTAAATGCTTAGGTAGCGACATACAATAAGGAACCTTTCATTAAAAATACTCCTTCATTTTGTTTTGTTAGGTATCTCTAATTCCAAGTCAAGTATCAAAGAATTGCGGTGGTTGTGGAGAGATGTTTTAAGCAAACGTCTAACGATTGTTTGCTTCGAAACAGATTCCAAAACAGGATCAAAATTTTTGAATTTTATAGGAATGAACTTGCTGTTGGTTTCCAAAAAAGAAGATCAATTTCCTACGGTGAGGAATTATTTAAAAATACCTCTACTTAATTAAAATAAAATCGAAATTAAATAAAATCGATTTAAAAAAAAAATCCTTCAGTTGACAATAAATATGCATATTACAATTACAAATCCAACTAGAATCCCATTACGATTAAAACTACAAATTACTTTGTTAGTTGTAAGCTCATAATCAAAGCTTTAATATCGTTTCCTTTATTTGGGGTAAATGAATTTTGCAATCTATTTATAATGACGCAACTTTCATTTTGTTGGTTTGCACGATATGATGAAGATTATCCCTTATATAAAATAGTTAAACAAATCAATGTGTTCCACAAATGTTCAAATTACAATAAAAACTTTTTAAATGCAAAAAAGATACAAACTTTGTTCCATGAAACAGCAAAGTGCTTGCCAAAGCATTACAGTTATAAACAGAAGTTGAAGTTTTTAATAATAAACTAGAATGAATTATAAACTAGAAAAAAAACGAACTAGTGCGAGTTTGACTAACACCCTGAGGGTTCAATACAAACTTAATTATGCAATGTAGCTGTGTTTATGTCCTGGGCAGCTCCTGTAACTCACCACGTTTTGTAATATAGAGCCATGTCGATGATTTATTATACTCGAAGCAACTACTATAATGGTTCGTTATACAAGCTTTAAACATTGTTATATTTCTTTTTCTCTTTTTGTTGTATTGCATATTTTTAATCTTTTCATTTCGTTAGTAATGGACCATCGAAAATGATGTCCTGTACTTGTAATTAAACACAATACAAGTACGAATATTTTAATAGTGAAAAGTTATTTACTATTAAAATTTAAAAAAAGCTTTAATATTAAGTTAAAATTCGTAGTTTTTCAGTGGTATAATTTTGGTATTTCAAATTAAGCTACAGTTAAATTATTCTGCGATATAATTAACTATTATTGTTTTATATTTTTTTAGTTTATAAATTAACCATATTCTTTTTACACATATACTCCTACAATATTCTATTTTTTTGTTTGAGATTTCAGATATCATAATACTTATTAGGTTAACAAATAATATGTATCAAAACATTTAATAGAAATAGTTTTATAGTATAGTAGTTCTATAGTAACTATGGCTTTCAATGCGAACAAAATATTTTATTTTTCATCATAATTTAACTGTAATTAGCTTAAAACTAATTATACGAGTTGATCCTTTCTTTAAATGAAAAAAAAGAATAGAAAACTGAAGTAAAGAAACTTTTGTCATTAGCAAATATTGGTAATCAATAGGTTCGTTTGCGGATCTGATACTGAACCGATAACGAATCATTCCAGGTGGATTTAGGATAATCGCCAAGCACACACACGTTTATGAACTGATTAAGGGTTATTTTTCCGTGAACGACTTGAAAATGTTTGGAACTAAGACGAGGATTAACGGGAACCCACGAAAATTGTTAATGAAATTTACCATTGACATTTTTTTCTGATTCTCTTATTCATGCGCAGTTTGATAAAATGTAGCTAGATTTTCTATCCTTCGTTCTCAACAATCCTCGTTAATCCTCGTCCTAGTTCCAAACATTTTCAAGTCGTTCACGGAAAAATAACCCTTAATCAGTTTATAAGCGTGTATGGGCTTGGCGATTATCCTAAATCCACTTGGAGTGATTCGTTATCGGTTCAGTATCGGACCCGCGAACGAACCTAATGTAACTACGCTACTCGTACGCTTATTCGTACGAACTGTACTATATAAGAACTCGCAGGTCAATATAATCAGCTTTACCTGTTCCCGAAAAAATTAATCTTGACCAATAAACAACAGAATGTCACTAAGGAGAGTCAATTTTTTGAAATATGAAACTCTTAAAAAGTAGTTTTACCAAAAATTTCTTTCTTCTTTTAAATAGAGATTTCGGTTTTTTGTCAATTTTTTAGTGACAATTTAAGCATTATTTGTTTTTGTTTGGCTTATAAATCAAATCTTATTTTATTTACTTTAAGAAAATAATCTAAGATTCTCTCAAACACTACCTATGTATGTACATATAGTTATTTTTTTATACTATCTTTGGTTAAATATATAATATTTTTAATAAGTTTTAAATCCTTAGCTGAACATCAAAGATTTACTAAGAAAGTTTGATATGAGCTTTAAAAACTAAAAATTTTGAATATTTTAAATCTTAATTACTTAATTTTCCGGTTACTTGAACAAGACATACAGGTTTTAACATGATAATTTTTATCTCTGCTTTACACGTAATTGAAGTTTGATCTGTGATCTAAGAAAAACTCTAATTTTACCTTTTACAAGGTTAATTTTATCTCGTTAAATGTTAAGGTATTTCTTTCCTTATAAGTGGGAAATTTTCTCTGAATGCTACAAAAAATACAAATTTCTTAAACGTTTTACACCTACATATTTCCGGTATTTACTTTTGTAATAAAATACTGAATCCTATGGTTTAGCATTAAACATATTTTTAAAGTTCAAGTACCTATGTCAAAAAAAAATTTGGTTATGTTAATTGTTGAAATTCTTTTGAAATTAGTATCAGTGAAGAGTTTTCATCTTTGATTTTTTTTTTGTAGCCGACAGATGACAAATGTAAAATTCTATGCACTATTGGACTCTATTGCAAAAATGAATCGGAAAAAATTCGTCCCGATAAAATATTTTTAGACGCATTGGGATTGTGCGTTCATGAAAAATACCGCGGATTAAATGTAGGAGTTGAAATGTTGGAAGCTCGGTACGTTTAATTTTAACGAAACGTGAATTCTAACATTTTATTATATTACTTTTGCAGAACGCCGATTTGTCAAGCTATTAATATTCCTGTGACCAAAACAATGTTCTCAAACATTTCTGCACAAACACAGGCATTGAAAGCCGGCTTCACGGAGTACTTTTCCATTGATTATGATGATTTCGAAAAAGTTGAACCAAGCGTTCATTTAAAAATTACATGCACTAAGGCAACGAAAATGATGTATAAAATAATTCCTTTATGAAAATATAAGAAGATTGTTTATTTTTTCTATTTCGTTTTGTTATTCAAATTTCAATTTGTTAGCTATGGGGAATAATTTTGCATTGTAGTGACTGGTGAAGGCGATATATAGGACTTAAAAAACCTTGACCCATTTGTAAAATAAGTAATTCTTATTCTAAGGCATACGATTAGAGACTTGTTAGACAAAAAAGAATCTTTGTATTATTTTCTCTATTGTCTTACATATATTGCATATAATATTAAATTAGATTTGTTTAATAAAATATTTTGACAACAAAAAAATCAGCTAAAAATTTATATTGTGAAAAATATTAAAAAAATAATCAGTGGCTGTAAATATAAAAAAAAGAAATAAAGAACGCAATGAACTAAATTATATTTTGTTTTATATTTCTTTTTTCAGAATTTATTCGATAAAATAATTGAATAGTTCCTAGTTTTGTGAGATTGGATAACTTTTCTCAATTTTCTTTTTTTAGTTCTCTGTAGTTCACTGAAACTTAGAATTGTTTTACAATGTGCATCTGTTGGATTGAATCCAAAACGTAATGGGTGTTAATGTAATTTAAATTTATTCATTAAACAGAAAATTTGTGATAAAAAAAATAAAAATTAACGAGTGGCTATCTTTGCCATACAACCGCTGGAACTGAAGAACAAAACTTCCGTAATATCGATAAATTACTATAAATCGGTGTAAAACAAACTTATCACTTTTGTAACTTGATTGTAACCAAATAATAACTCCTTAATCTAAAACTCCTATTGTGCCCAATTTTCTATACTTTTTTCTTTTTTTTTTGGTTTTTAAGTCGCCTTAACAGCTTAGGTCATATCACGACTGTCTAAACACAGAGAATATCTGTTAATCAATTAAATCAATTTAATCTTAGGTCTATGATTCAAGTCTAGGATTCAACGGGATTCGAACCCGAACCACTTAACGCATGAAGTGGAGAGAACTACTGCTCTAACCACTGCGCCAATAGGTGGCCCTTTTCTATACTTTTATTCTTTTCAATCTTTTGACTTAAATCTATGCCCTGTAATATCAAAGTACCTATAATATTTCGTTGCAAACTTAAAAGTATTTAAGCGTTATAATTTTATTGCTTTATTTGTCTGATTTACCTAGGAAATGGTTTTGGTCTTATATTCTCTAAAATCTAAATTATACAGATATAGTACTTTTAAGCTTATATTTCTTCAGAAAAAATAACTTAAACAGTTGTTAAGATTAGGGGCCGATAAAATCAGTTAAGATCGCAGGAAAGTAGTTCTAGAAGAGTTACTATAGCGATATTGGTTGACGATTCAGGCCTGTTATAAACTAGAAGTATACATTTAACGTCTACTTTCAGTTTATAATTACAGTACTGGGAAATGATTTATTATTCTCATGTCTAATGGCGCCAAATGGTGGCCAAATTGCGCCAAATAGGTACCACAGTTCATTGGGGTCGCGCTGGAAGAATTGGAAGAATATTATATCAATAAAATGCTTAAAACCTAATTACTCAACTAATTGCCATTTTATCAAAAACTGTTATAGCTGCTATGGCGGTGAAAGTGAAAGTAGGTGTAATTCGTATGTTAAATCACAATTTATGGAAAGAACTGATAAATTATGTAGTCGATAGTTCGACATTGTTGTCCTATATTTGTTTTCTGTAAACACCATCCTGGAGAAAGAAAACTTCGCTTCACAGCTAGTGATTGACAATGCTAAAAAATTATTACGATGGTATTACAATTTGGGAACACATCAAGAAGCTTCTTTTTCATTAATTAGCATAACAATTTCACTGCAAAAGTTGTAAACCTTTATGATTTGTATGATCAGATATTTTTTAATTTTAGATATTTTTTTCTTGACAATGTCGTCCATTTTTTCAACGGAGGATGGGGGCCTTTTGTATATACGAGGACTTGGGCTCGGCTCAAAAAGTCCTTAAGTAGATCCGCTCCTGTATTTAACTGATAAATATTGGGTTATTGGATTATAACTAATAAATGTAATTTTTGTCATATTTTTCAAAGTGAATTTATTTATATTAATTCTAACAACAAACATTGATCAATGATATATTAAGCATTTTGTTTGGCGACCTTTTGCCATCTTTCGTTAAGTTGAAAAATTTCACCTTCGAAGAAGCTTTGGTTTTTAGTAGCTAAAATCTGAAAAAGCGTGATATTCCATCAGAATAACGACAGACCCCATATACGTCATTGATAACCCGTCAAAAATGAACAGAGCTCAATTGGGAACTGACGGTACATCCACCCTACCGGACTTAGCACTATCAGACTACTATTTGTTTCGGTCCCTTCAACACCATTTGAATGGTAAAACTTTCGATTCCAATCAGACTGTTAAAAATGGATTGGACCAGGGTTTTTGTTTCTAAAAACCAATGCTTCTTCGAACGTGGAATTTTTCAACTTACCGAAAGATGGCAAAAGGTCATGCAACAAAATGGTTAATATATCATTGATTGAATGTTTATTGTTAAGGGGTCATCCAAAAATTATGTCACACAAATTTCATAATTTTTGACCCCTTCCACCGTCTTTGTCACGCCTGGTCACACTTGTCAGACCCACCCCTCCTTATTGTGACGTTACATATTTTACAATTTTACATCTACAAATCTGTAAGTATAGTTAGTAGTATAGTTTTATTTCAATTTAAATGATTTCTTAATAAAATTAAGATCAAATCAAACGTTTCAAGAAATCACACAAAAAAACGACTAATTAAGTATATTAATAAATGATCAAACTTAATCATCTTGAAAGTCAGTTGTCAAATGAAATAAAAACAATATCACCGCTAAGCATGGTGAAGCATTTATCAAAGAGCAATATAATTCTCTTCGGAAAATTAAATCTAAATATTTGATTGGCAATGGGCTATCAAATCATTTTGTTGGCGTAAATAAAAATCAGTTGTCAGAAGAAATTTTTTTTCTTATTGTTAGTGTAATAGTGGCCGACAAAACAATTTAAACCCTATGTTTCTACAGATAGTGCTACAAATGTTTTGAGTTTTTCGTTAATAGTTCAAAGTTCGTGTTTTACATAATACTTAGATTAAAAGAGATTTTGAAATGTGACGTCACGAAAGTTAGGACCACTCCCACCCTCTTGTCACACAATGTCACATTTCGTCGACCCCCTCCCTCCCCCTTAACGTGTGACGTAATTTATAGATGACCCCTTATATAAATAAATTCACTTTGAAAAGTATGACAAAAAACGACATTAATATTATCGAACAGCCCGTAATACATAAATACCATCGCTTAATTGCGTGTTGTCTCGAAAGAATAAAAGGTGCTGATTTATCAAGATCTTGAAAAATGCACAAGGAAGTCAAAATTTTTCTTTTAATTCACAATAATGTATTGAAAAATCTAAGTTAGCACCTATATAATTTGAACGGACAACTTTGTGCTTCTGTTTTCAATAAGTTTAACTATCTTTCATTTAAAACATTGCCGATAATGTCGATAATCTCCAACATATAGCTACCCTCAGAAACCATACAAAGTTTAAAATTGGTAAGAAATATTTAAAAATTTAATCTGAAAAAAAATCTATAATATTTAAATCATATTTACATAGTATATTTTATTAGAATTAAAGTATTTTTCTATGCTGCTTATACGTCTCTTGTCTTTTCTTAGTATAATATTAATAACAAAGCTAATAATCTTTAACTTTACTAAAAAGTGTGTTGTGTTGTGTTTTATTGAAAATGTTCATTGTTCATAGTCACTACTTAATTGTTTAATACCCATTATACCACTTCAGAGCTGAGATGAATGCATATTTTGTATACAAGCAAAAAATCCATAATGTCTCCAAAACGTATGAAATGCCATCTTGTACGATAAATGCCGAGAAATTGTCATGAAATTTTCGCAAAGCTAGAGAAGAAGCAAAGCGCAAAGCCAGATCATTTGTAATATCAGTAATGGGTTCCGACCGTGGCTTGTTCTACATATATAGGTAATATGAATTACAGTTATTATCGTCGCCTAAACATTTTCCTTCCTGCCGTTCATACTTACACATAGATTTTCCTCTTTCCTTAATCACATAATACCTTTATTACAAACTGTATATCTCTTAGAAAAGTTTTCAATCTCTGTTTTTATTTGTATTTCTCTGTCTCTATTCAAAATATACACAAAGCTAAAATAAAGAGTAGGCAAACAAACAACTCGACTTGTATCTTGTTTGTACTACACGCTCCATCATTATACTACAGGAAAATTTTTACTTGGGACTTTGTTATTAAAATAGAGCGTACAGGAACATAGCGAGAAAATCAATAACGAGCATACTTAAATATTTTGTAGTTGTATGAAAATAAGCATAGAGGCAAGTATATCGTTTAATACATGAATTCCTTTCCAATATACATATGTACGAGTAAATAAGCCTTCAACCTTCAACAATGAAGATCACATTTTTAAATCATGGAATCTTTACACTGTATTTTATAAAATGTCCTACCAAAACGTCAAGCGTCATTTAAGTTTTAGGCTTAAATATTAATTGAAAACGGTAACCCCTCGTTTAAGGTCGATCCTTTTATCCCTTCTTTAATATTAAATGATTTATTTTAGGAAATCTCAAAATTTCCATTACCGGTTTTGTTTTTTACTTGAATGAATGAATTGTCTAAAAGTCTCTTTTAAACATCAAACTTTTCATTTGAAGCTCATTAGCTGAATTAAGCAATCATACTTTTGACTACCTAACTGTTTTAAGTTTTTTTACTTTCTACAAAATTTTACGAAGTTTCCTTAATAAGACAACAGTACCCTGTAAGGCTTGTTTGGTTCGGGATTTTAATTTGTTCAGATTTTATACTTTAAATGAAAACAATAAAGTTTAGAGACAGAGTAAACACGTTTTAAAGAAAGAACTACCAACATCAATTCATTCTGACCGAAGTTATAAAATGTATAATACGAGTATTGTAAAAATTTGAGAACAAAAAATTGTTAAGAGTATATTAATAGCGAGTTCCGTTTCCGATTGTGGAAAATGGTGGCAGTCTCATGTTGACCAAAATTAAGAAAAAAGTAATAAGGGCTGAAATCTATAAAGTTTTAGTTAAAAAAATTACTCGTATGAGTTCAATAGTAATAATTTAAAGGATAGAAAAAATAATTAAAAATGTTTTTTTTTTCTCGCAAAACGTTAATTATAAACGTTAATACATTTACAAAATTCATTATAATCCTCTTATACACACAAGATATCTTTTCAATTAATTTTTGGTAAATTTTATTATTCTTTTAAAGAAATTAATTTTTGTAAAAGTAGGATGGTACTTATGCATATATGCAACTTTATAACGGACCCACACATGCATACCTACAAGTAAAAAGTTATAATTGCATTTCAATATTAATCTAGGCATCACGTTCTAACACAAAATAAAAAAATTAGGAAACAGTAATATCTTTTTTTTACCATTTTCTTAGTTGGTTTTTAGTGCTATGAAAACAGGTGCATGCCATTTTTTGTTTGGACATTTAAACTGCATTGGTTAAACTGTTAAAATATCTCATTTTCTACGCTTTGTAGCGTTTTGACTAATTTGGTGTCAACTACCGTCGCCAATCTGTTAATAATCTCAATAATCTTATCGGTGATTCACCGTAGATTGAAATGCAATCTACTACCATTATCGAATATAGCGCCATTAGATATCTAAAGAAAAGCTTTAAATCAAAGCAATGGATAACAAATGTTAATAATTTAAAATTCTTGAAAGCAATATGATGTCATTGAGTTTTCCAACCTATTATTTCTATTATTTGTTACCTTCGTTACATTTTGAGCGTATCTTCTCATGGAAACGTCAACATACCCATATTTCAGTAAAACGGAAAAATAAATGAACTATGGTTTTTACTGCACATTTTCATGGAACTTTTAAAAGCTTGTGAGACGAAACCACAACTGTTTGGTTTTTATTGTTTCAGCTTTCTTTTAGTCCTTTATATTCAAGGGATATATTTGAAAAATACAAATCTAACTTTACTCGATACTAATATAATTCATTTTTTTATTTAAATGTCTATCCTAATTGCTTTTCTTTTGTAGGATACATATAACTGAATATATTTTAATATGATTTACCCGACAGAAGTTTTTAATGGAGTGGCTTAGTTTTGGTTTGGTTATAACGTTAATTTTTAACTAAATGTATTTGCTATAAGGGATTTATTAAGTTTTATGGACATAAAATGGAGTGCGGTAATATCGGAGCGGTTTTTGATAAGTTCAACTTTACCATATATTTTTAAAAATATGTTTCAAATATTAAACATTATGTTGGTATAATCGTAAAGTGAATCTAACACTCTTTCAGTATACATTGACATAAACACAAACTTGTACTGGAAATTACAACTTTTATAAAAAATCAAAATAATTTCGTAGCTACTCTGGTTTTGCCGTTTTTAAAATGCTTTTTACTAGATTAAAATCGGCTGTTTAATTTCAAAGTTATAGATTTATAGAGAAGTTTTGAGAATAGTTTGTTTTTTGTAAGGTAGTTAGGCCCCTTTGATTAAAAATTCGCCATATACTTCGAACTTACCCCGTGCACTAATATTTTCGGGGCAAGACCGCAGTAATGATTTTCTCAAAACATTCGAAACAATTAATAGAATTTATTCATTTAAAGTGAATTTTAAGCATTTTTCTTAATACCTACCAAAAATAATCACCCAGGATAAAAATTTTGTTGCAATATCACGGCACTTATCTTGTCAGTTCTAACTTGCAAGTAAACTTCAAAATGAGTGAGAATTTACATTGGTTATAAAAACAGAAAACTTACTTCTGAACGAGCGAAATATAGTTTGATGACTGCATAATAATCAAGTAGAGGTTTCTACTCCTTAGTCTATATAATGTAATGGATATTAGAATAGGTTTAAGGCGTTAACGATCTTATCCCGTTTGCGATCTTACCCCACTCCACCTTAATTTTAAATAATTTTGTCTAAGATTTTTTTTTATTAATGAAATAACTTGAAAAACTAATGCATGGCTTAATTTGACATTCAAATCTTATTACTTGTCTCGAGTTTGACTTGATTTTAAATCCAATTGATGTCAAACAGCTTGAAAATTATCACATAAAGTAATGAATCTTTATATTTACTATACAACTTTTTTCAACGCTATATACGTTTAGAATATCAGTAAAAAAATATTGACTACAGAAAATTAAATGCCCTATAAAATGGAATCGACCATATTCTACATTTTTATTTCTTTTTCACGTATTTAACCAGATGAATATTTTGTTGAATAGCCAATAATTATTCCAGCGAATAATAAATAGGATAGATCGAGGTAAAACTCATTGAAATTTTTATTTGCCAAACAAGAGAGTCGTAATTTAATGATTATTTATTATTTATGTATCATACAGCTTCGCGGTTATTGTGTTTTATGCAAACCAAAACGATTTTCAGCAAAAAGTTAAAACAAACGTGATATATTTAAAGCGCACATGGGAGGATGTGTGATGTGTAAAATGTAATGCAAATAAAATAGAAATTAGTTTATTTGGTTTCGTATATTTTTGTTGTTTCAGTAAAGAAAAAAAAAGTTTTTGTAAAAATGTTTCGAGGTTTTCGAGAAATGTTAATTAAATATTGAAAACGTAATTTGTGATTAATATAAAACTTAAACTCCACAAAACAAATATATATAGCGTAAACTTTTGTACGTAGATATATTGTACAACGCTTTTTCACACAACGTCATCCTGTAGCTACAAACACTCATTTATTTGTAAAAAAAACCAAAATGAAAATTCTGTTGATATTTAAAAACAACGAATAATGTTCAACGTTAAAATTTTGTGTTTTGATAAAACAAGAAACTCCTTTGTAGCATCTTTCTCTCGTTGAAATTTTTAATTTTATTTTCGGTACTCGCAAAGTATTTATTTTTTCTTTTAGAACTTCTATCATTAGAGCTTTCTGTAATTACTTTGCGTAATGAGTGTAAATATTGAAATTAAACAAACTTTTCAAATTTGAAAAACTTATTTAGTAGAACATTTAAATGTTGCTGTCTGTAGTAAATTTGAATTTTCTTATTTATTTCGATGTTTATTTTACAAAATACTGTGGTTATTTTCTGTGTGTGTAAACTAATCATGTGTTGATAGGCCTCATTAGACATATTATTATGAATCGGCTTCGAAACACAGCCGTGAAAGATTCATCACTGTCACTGTTACCTAACTTTAAATAAAAAGACATCAACTCATTGAGTATAACAAGCTACAACATAAATACTTTGACACTATAATATGAAAAGTAAGAAGCTACAACAAATACTGAAATTATTTTTTTTAATATTTAGGTGATTTTAGAACTCTACAAGCCTATACAATCAATTTGTTCTCAGCATTGATTTAAAAAAAAATTAAAACTTGACAAACTTGCATCTACATTACTTCTGTTATACACACTCTGATAGTAAAAATGATAAAACTTATTTATGTTAATAGAAAAGGTATAAATACTAGGTGTTTTGAAAATCATAATTATTAAAATATATAAAAAACAAAAATGTGGGCGCCAAAACGAGCTCTTAGCGTCAATATTAAGGTTTGCTTCAATCCAATTTTTCATGTTCCATTTATATAGTATAAGAAATTAAATTTTTGAATTTTCATCACTTGAATGAGTTTATTGTAACAACAATCTGAAAGAAGGGATTGAAAGGAAACTTTACGCTCTACTAAAAAGTCCTTAAAACGTAGTTAGATCAATCGTATCAAAGAAATCAAGGCTCAAAAATAATACTAATTTAATTTTTTTTAATATTTTCCAACTTTGTTCTACAGCCTTTAAACCGTTTCTCTCAGCTTGTTGTTACGTTACAATGAATTGTTCAAAGTTATGAAAATACAAAATAAAAATCTTCTTCTTTTTATCCAACACCCACGCTTGACATTTCTGTCATTCGGTGCCGCGCCGTCCAATAGAGGTTGGAGATAATAATTTATAATATAATAATTTTTATTTTAATAAAACTTATTTATTAAAATAAAAATAAAAACCCTGTGTTTATTAAAAAAAATAAAAAAATTGATTGAGACAAACTTTAATGTTTATATCCATTGCTCGTTTTGGCGTCATAAGTTTTGTTTCAATACAAATAATATCAATTTTTTGACACCTTATGAATTATTTAACACTCTTATAAACATTCATACCTACTAAAAATCAATGGTTTTTATAATTAAAAAAAAGTTTTAACACTGGTAAGAGAGTTATTGTTTTGTAGTAACATCACAAGTCATTTAAGATTGTTCATAAACACGTTTTTTTAAATAACTTAATTATACCAGAGATAGTATTAATATAATACGATAATATATTTGTAGTAATTATATATTGAGGACGGGCCATACCAATGGTACCCACCCCCACATCTTCTCCGGGGAAGCGGCCCCAGTTGGCCCAAATTGTGGAGAGCCTATTGATGTTCCCCACTTCGTAAGGTCCGAACCTGGTTGTCTACCTCCTTCCGCTCAACAAGATCTCAGAAATATGCTGGACCCGGAAGTCTCTGACTTCAAATAAAGGTGAAAGTCAATAAAAAAATCATCCTACTATCGACAGATCTGACTTCCAATTCTACAGCCTTTATACCAACCAACTTCTCTCAACTCTTCAATAAGTCGCCAAATGATACTGCAGTTGAAGCGTCGATAATTTTAAAATTAAAAACAATATTTTGGCGTTTTATATTGGCGTTGACTTTGAAGATGTATCAAAGTATTTTAGATAAGCTCTAAGCTTCATAAAATCTTGGTTTTATAAATGTTTTGATTCTTGTGTCTTTCAGCGTTTTCGTTATTTGCAGGGTTAGAGAACAGAAAAATTGCCAAAAATTGAAGTCTTAGCAAATTTTATATACAAACTGTTAATCGTTTTGAACATCGGGGATAATCCTCTATCAAATTTTTATTAAAATTCTGTCATCTTTTGAAAAATACTCTATTTCGGATTGGCATTGGCTATATATTATTCTGGAATAGCGTTTTATTCTAAACTCTAGAGCAGTGGTTCTAAACCTTTTTTTTTAGTTCCGGTACACTTTTAAAAAATTTTAAAATTTGGCGACACACTTAATGAATTTTGCGGTACCTAAAAGTGCTACGGCACAGTGGTTGAGAATCACTGCTCTAGAGTTCAGCGTCTAGACTTTATAGAGGATCACGATGTCCTTTTTTGACCGAACTATCAGTAACCATTTAGTATAAATGAAACTTCTTAAAAAAAAAGAAATGCTATATTTATCCTGAAATAGTTCATGTGGTTTTTATAAGACAGTTATAAAAACGATAAAGAGTTATATTCTCACAGAGGTACAAAACAGCACATTAACATAATTTTTATATATACCTACAATTATTAGATTATAGCTAAAAAATTGCATTTACTTATATTTATCTAGTTCATCCTGGAAAAATGTATGATTTCGGCGTGAGAGCTACATAAAGAAATATGTTTGTTGTGGTACCAAACAATAAACTAATACAGTAGTATTTTACATACTATTTTTTATCCTGGACATATGCATATTTGTTGCAGAGTAGTTTTAAATAGAAAAACGCATTTATGGTTCTTATACAGACACAAAACTTTTGTAATCAAAATTTATTTAAACAAATTTTTGTTTTATTGTTATTGTAAAAATTTATTTCATGTTTTAATTAATCAATATTTTTTACTACGGATTAGTGAAACCACTAATTCATATTGAAGAACCACTAATTCACATTTTGAGTACTAACCTATTCTAGGTTGTTCGGTTTTAGCTTTGATAAAAAGTGAATATACACTGATAATTAGTGAAAAATCATTGATTCATGTTTAGAGAGTATATATTACTACCCTAGAAAAATGCAACGTTTCTTCAAAATAGTAGATAAGTGAAAAAAAATTTATATTTATAAATATCTTCAATGCAAACAAGAGCTTATTAAAATATAATTTGTTTACTAGTAAACAGTGACGTATGTTAACTGTACCATTTGAAGCTAGTGAGAACTTTATTAGACGGGCCTCTCCCTTAATATAAAAAAACTGATTAGAATGTTAAGTTATTTTCTATTACCTTTTAATGCAGTTTAATTGCTGATTGATTTGGACAGAAATCGCAATTTTAGTTGAAATACCTACACATTTTTTGGATTTCCTATTCATCAAAAGTGATAATACCATCATTAAATTTCATATTTTGAGAGGTAGAATACCGATAGATAGAATAGCTAAGTATATAAGAATAGCTAAGAATAGCTAAATAAAGTTTTAAAGATTTATAAAATTTGAAGTTGCAATACCTTTCTGATCCTATAGAAGTTCTTAAATGTACAATAGTTATCAATTTTATTTTGAAATTTTGCTGAAGATAACGTGCCTGACGGCATCGGAATTGAAATCATTTTCTTAATAAATGCATTCAAAACTTGATTTTTTTTTTAATTTTAGTTTGTGCTAATTTTATATTTTTAAAATACAAAAAGAAATAAAACTTACTAAATTTTATAATAACAAGTATAGGATCCTCAATGTCTTCTCGGGTCAGGGGTGTTATAGAAAAATGATACCGAATGGTGGAAAGTACCAATATAAAAAAATCAACCTGTGGTTATACTCGTTTGGTTCATTGTCGGTATTATTCTATATTGAAAAAAGTTTAGATAATGATAACATAAGGAAAAAAAATGGGTTTTAACCTATATTGAGATTGTCCTATGTGAGATTGTAAAAGGTAGGTACTTCATTAATTCATCTCTGATAAAATTAAAAAGAAATAGTTTAGTTCTGAAAATATTATAGGTACGTCTAATTTTATTTGACTTTGCAGTATCCATGTTTAGTAACTCATTCTTGTACGTTTTTCAAAATAATCAAAAATTATTTTTGAATTAATGACCATCTCAACAAAAAATTTAAAAAAAAAACCCTAAATTTAATATCCTACTTACACTTCTAATAAATCGACACGGAACTCACTATTAATATACTCATAATAATTTTTTGTTCTAAAATTATAACAGTAAGATACATTTTGTACCTTCTGTCAGAAAGATTTGTAAGCTCTTAACTTTCTATAAAACGTGTTTACTCTAAACTCTATTTTGAATTTTGTTTAAAATAAAAACGAAAATTGAAATTTAGTGTTTCCTCAATTTAAATATAAGAAAACGCATAAAAAATTACATTTCAGTAATCAATTAGCTAAACTAATCAATAATAAGAGTAAATAAAATTACTCATTAAAAAAATAATGCTTGAAATAATAAAACTGTTCTTTAAGTTATAATATTATTTGATACGTGCATACTATAATATGATTTGTTGTACTTGGTATCTAATGTTTATACTACAAAAAAAAATCGTTAAATTAATATTTCCATTAAGATAACCGTTCCTTACTTCCAGTTTTTAAATAATCGTTACAAATATTTCATTTAAATTAAATTACCCTCAAAGTTTTCATGGTAGTTATTTTAAAATTTTCTATTTTAAGTCTATTTATAAACTTTGTATGTTTGTACTTTCAGTAGGTACATACTACATAGACTAAAAATAAAATTTAATGAAAATATTTTTTTAGAATATGAATTATTTGTTGTTATGGTTCCTTTGAATTCATGTATTGAAAGATAAACTACTACAAGTATTTTATTAATTGTATAACATATAGGTACTGGAGAAAAAATCGGTTTTCTAGAAATCTAAAAATAGATATCTTGTGTTTGGGTGGTCCATTAAAATCGTAGATTTTTAGTATTTTGAATTGAAATGTAAAGAATAGTTATTTTTATCGCATCAGTAGTAGATATGGTCAGTATGATAGATATGCGTGCACAGTCTCAATGAGAGCTCGAGTTTAAGTCCTAATAAGATCGAATTTATAACTTTTTCGTTTTTTACATTACTTTCTTCCAAATGGAACGAAATACAAGTTGAAACGATGTCGCAAGCTGTGACCGGAACTAGTGGTCAACTTCCATTAGACGCTTCTTAACTTTTCATTATAGCAAACAATAAAACCTCACATAATAGATACACGAAAGAACACGCACTTTAAGTATAAACGTTTTTCTTTTTCTTTTCTCTTGTACCTTTTAATTTAAGAAGAAAAATAAATCACAAAACAAAATCTGAAATTTCATCAAACATTTCGTATAGTATAACTTTTAAGATTTATATTTTCATTTCAAATATTCACAATTTTTACCATATACCATATAGAAACAACTTTAAAACGTCCCTTTGCGTATGTTTGTTATTTATGAATAATTTAATATCTAGAAATGAATTTTCGTCAAAATTAAATAAACATTAAAACAAAATTATTGACTCAATCTTTATTTAACTTTGTTGAAAAAAGGGCCTGAGTGAACAGTTCCTTGGGTATTTTAAATGTATTAAATATGTTAACAATTGACACAGAATTCTGAAAAAAAACAAAGGAAGATTGAATTATTTAAGAGGCTATTCGTATATATAGCACCGATCAATACGTTTGTGTGAGAACAAATAAATGAGGTCATTATCACTGTCAAGATCGCTTAAAATCTAAAGGAGCGATAAAACTATATTAAACACGAAGAATTTTAAGGATATGCAAGGTTATTAAATTGAAAAAAGAAAACAGACAAACATAAATTTCTCTTAAAGCATTTACTGTTATTTATTTGGTACATGCATGAACTAGTTATTAAAATGCTATTTTTTATTTCTTAATCAATAGAAGGAATGCTGGAAATTAATCTGTTTCTAATAGCATTTATAATTTTGTGTTGAAGGTTATTACGACTTCAGAGCATGGGTTTTCTATTTATTGATTAAAAAAATCTTTGATTTTGACCTTGGAAGTTTTCTAATTTCATTGAAAATCAAATCAATGAGAGTGAACACTATGTGTTTGTGTATATTTTAGGAAAAAAATCGTTAAAAATATTCGAAAGGAAAATCTTTATGCTACTTACTTTAAATGTATACGTCACCATTTATTATAATATTATATCAAATCAACACGCATAAAAAAAGTAATGAGAAGTAGAAAACTTAATGTTACTTTAAAGAATAATTTTTAAAAACCTGAAAATCGATGATTATATTTCAGATGTTTAAGAGACTATATTTTGTGCCATATAGGTACAAAATAAAATTAGAAGAATATATTTTTTTTCAATTTTAGGTTTACCTACTGTGTCATTAGCGACCGTTGAATTCGAAAATTCAAGTTAAAATTCTGAACCTACAGTATAAGATTGCACCTTAAATTAGCCCATTTTATATCACAACTACGTTTTGTAGAAAAATACGAGTAGTTAATTATGATAATTATAATCCCAAAATAAAACAAGAATGAAAATGGTTTTTGTAGATAAAAAACCACACTGTAGAATGAACTCAAGCTTTTGGAATAAACTTTTAAGCAAAAATAAATCAAATAGTTTCAAATGCAACGTTTATATCTGCAATAAAATTGCGTTTGATAGAGAACAAGATGCATTAAAAGCAGTGACGTAGCGTGAATTTCTGCCATCCGAGACCAAAGATGAAGTTGCCACCTCTTTATTTTTGCAATTAAAAAAATTTAAACAGTCTGGAATATCCTGCTTGGGGATTCATCAAGTCAAGTAGTAGGTCATTTTTGTAAAATGAATACCGCTTGATATTTTGAATTTGTATATATATTTGCTACTTGATGAATGAACTTGTAAAGTCAATGCTTAACTAATTGATACTATATTTAATGATAATTGAATTGACGCATAAATATTTTTTTGGGGTGTTTTAAGGCGCTTTAGCATCTAAGGTCATATCACCACTATGTCTACACACAGAAAATTTCTGTAGGTCATATAAATATTAGATCTTAAATTGAGGGATTTAATGGGGAACCCAATACTACTTACGCATATAGCGGAGAGAACAAACTGCTCTAACCACTGCGCCACTAAGTGGACAAATATTAATTTGTAACTTGAGTTTGGCTCTTTTTACATACAATTTTCTTGTTTACAAAAATGGAAATTTATAAGAAACAGAATATTTCGGACGATAAAATCGAAACAGTGTTTTAATTAAAAAAGGTCGTTGTAGTAAGGTATATAGGTACTTATCATAAACGTTATCACATTAAATATAAGCTATTGATTGAATAGTTACACTTGATATCTAAGTTTAAATACGTTACTTTGAAACACATACTTCTTTATACTTGTATACATAAAAATAACCATGAATTTTATAAAAATTCATAATTTAATTTTAAATAGTAGTTATTTGGTAGCTATTATATTTATTTTAATTTATAAAGAGAAATATTTCTGCGCGTTTTGTACATTTATCTTAATATAATTTATTTCTTAAAATATATAAATATTTTAAAATTATATTTCTTTTTTCTTAAAATAACTTATAAAAAGCTTACCTATGAGGTAGATACATTTTTATGTTATAACGATAATAGGTTAACATTTCTCTTTAACTTAATTTTTATTAATATTTAAATTTTAAACCTAAAATATAACAGAGTTAATTTTAATATTCATAACTACTTACTAATATTACCTACTCTAATGGTAAAAGCTTTTTTTTACAAAAGTTTAATGACGAAGTCTGGCAAAAAAAAAAACGTTTCAACGAAGAAATATTCTTAAGTAAAATTTAATGTATATTTGATTCCTTATTTGCTTAATCTCTCAAATTGGCTAGAATATGGCTCTGGTAAAGAGATCGCGTGAGCACGCAAAATTTTCCATTAAAACATGTACACAAGACAAAGTTTTTAATTGACATTATGAAAAAAATTAAAACGCTCATGCTAGTTAAAAATTTATTGAATTTTCAAATAAGTGCTCGAAAGTTTGATAATTACATACTCGGATCAGTAATGGAAAAGATCTGCTCATAAATTGAAAATTCCAACAATGAAATTATAAAATAATACAAATTAAGTTTGCAATTTGTAATTGGAAACTTTTGTTTTTAGTGCATTATTAATTTAGATAAGTAATTGATGTTTTTAAATTTTATTTTTTAAAGCAACTAATATGCAATAAATTGCTGCTATTTAACAAAAAGTTTTCAAAGAACCAAATGAAAAGAAATAAACACTTATACCTAATATACCTAATTGATAATTCGAAAGAAATATTTATTTAAATTCTTAGTATTAAGTAAAACCGTTTATTGTAAAAATGTATTTTTGAAGGGTAAGAGATTGTTTATTTTTTTTTATGCAATAAGAATTAATTATAGGTAGTATTCTGTCAATAAAACGAAAGAACATAAATCTGATAATTACAATAATCGAGTTCAAGTAGATACTGCACACATTTTTTTTCCTCATCTCATCAAAATTTTTTTTTCTCGATCTTATCCTCATCGGCAATCGCTTTGTCATCACAAATCAGTCAATCATTTCATAATCATGAATTCACTATATATATATTGCACATTTTATACAGCACTTCTCGAGACAACCGTCCGTGACAAAGAGCAACGAGAAATGTTACCTAGTCAACTGATCCACATAAAAATTTACAAAATATATTGCAAATTTTCCATCTCTGCCAGGTAACTTTGTGATGTCATTTTTCATCTTGAAAAACCCTCAATTTCTCAGTCAACCAAAATTCGAAAAGAATACGGGAAATACGCGTGGCAATTTGAAAGAAAAAACACAATCAATGACTCACTATAATTAGTTATTAAAATATCTTTACGGTTGTTGTAGTTTCACTAAATTTGCCACAACAGTATATTTTATTGAAATCTTGAGATTAACTAGCAAAAAATCCACTTTCAGTAAATATTACAAATTTAAAATTGATTTTCCTTTATTATCTGAAATAAAGAACACCAATTTAACTTTAATGAGCCAAAACAAATTTTAAAACATAAACTCTTTTAAATTTAAGCCTTTTTAAGGGGAAATAAGAAAAAAATTAGTACAGTTTCAAATTTAAAAAATGTATAAGCTACGCGTTTCGTAAAATCCTACTATCGCGGGACCAGGATAGGCCTTCTTTCAGACCACCCCCTGTTGAGAGAATGCTCTGATTACGCTAAAAAAAAACTATTAAAAATATGCCACGTGGTGTTAATGTAGAACGGTACAAAACGCCATTGATTTTTTTTTTAATTACAATAAGATTAAGTGTAAAAGACTCCATATTTAAAATTTATAATTTCGCAAACTTTGCTTTTTTTTGGCAACAAAATGTAAACAAAAACTCTATAAATGAAAAGAAAATATTTGAAAAAAAGACAAAGTAAGATGCAATATATCGAAGCTAAATATAATAGGCCACAACTAATTTTTTTTTAAATTTGGTGTTAGATTAGCCTTTGGGTTTTTTTCTTTTTTTATTACATTAGGTTTCACATTTTTTTGTGGACATCAACATTACGGTAAGTTATTTCTTTTTAAATCATTAATCGTTATGGAGTGGATATTTCCGAGATGACACCAGTTCAAACCTGAACATTTTTCATCAATTTTTCAAGGGAAAGTTTTTAAAACATAATGCTGAATTTTAAGGAACTATGATTCAAATGAACCTTAGCATATAGAAGTACAAATTTTTTTTGCTAATGTCTTATCATTAGATCAACAAATATTAATTTTTGCAAATAGTGTTGTAATTTGGGTACTTAAGAGTAACTTTTAGAGGCACATTTGATTTTTTTAAATTTAACACATATTTTGTTGAAGCATGTCGTAACACAATCGATTGGTACATGTTACAAAAAAAAATATTTTAATACGCTCAGTTTAAAATTTAATAACCTTAACACATACGACTCCACGTCTTATGATAAACAATAAGTTTTGAAGTCAAGTTTCTTTTAGAATTGCTTACCTATAATTTTCAGGCATACATTTGTATTTTGTACCGTGTACCAATATGACCAAAAATCAAAAAAATAAACTGTACATATTATAGTCTTAAATCAAGCACTTTATCACAAGTTATCGTATATCAATGTGTAAGGACGACTAAACTTTAACTAAACTACACTTCACTTCTTAAATCTAAACGTGAGATCAGTGGAGCATATTGTAAGGTTTTACCTTTTTATGTTTGTATGCATCTTTGAAGAGCAAAACTGAATAATATATTGGTTACGTAAAGGGATTCATCAAGTCAAGTAGTTGGACATTTTTGAAATTAATTATGTTTCATATAGTGACTGGTAGATAAAATAACCTCTTATATCAATGCTTGACTTGATTTGGCATTTAAATATAAATAAGTACTTATATTTCTCTCAACTAGTTTAAAAATCAAGTTAAGTAGCTTTGAAATTAAATCAAGTAGCGAACCTTCAGTTATGTATGTTTAATCATGGAAGCACAAAATTTCAGTTTTTGTGGGAATAAAAATTACTCTACCAATATTTCAAAAAATTATTTGAAATCAACAAAATATTTCTCCATCTTCTATTTGATTTTAAACATTTAAAATTATAAAATGGTTTATAACTGGCAGAAGTTTCACTTTTTACACATGTGCGTTAAAGCACATTTCAATTTGGGTCGACTTTAAGTGTTTCAAAATTGATTTTTTTTCAAATTAATTTTTGAAAATTTCTTTCGATCAGATTTCTAATTACATGCACATTAAGGTTTTTCATAATAACTAAGTAAAACGTGTTATTTCTTTGAACAAACTCTTTCATATTCATCCAGCTATTTATAATTACTTCTATTGAATTTAATAAAATCCAATGTGTTTTCTTTTGTAATTAACAGTAATTACATATTATCTTTTAACTATTTACATTATATTATCAGATATCCTTTTACATTCGCCGAATATTTACTAGAAACCTATTGCGTCAAAAGGCTACAAAAAAAATTTTCAAAAATTTTAAGAATTTAAACAAGACAACATTGACTGAAGCATTTTTAAGTTACCTAAATTTATCTTCAAATTGTCAAGGTCTTCTCAATTACGGTCGCGTTATAAATGAAGATATGGAAATAATTAAATAATATTTTACATCATTATATTATTATTACCACGAAGTTGTTATTTTTAAACTTGAAATTCTTTTTATTTCCTTTATGCCAATAATTGAAAAAAGATATATTTCAAAAAGAAAAGTATAAGTAAAACGGTGACATTAAACGTATATATTTCCATTAGGTTTTTCAAGTCTAATAAAATTTTATTGCCACTTCTTGATTGATTCTATAATAGAACAAATGCAACAAATGATATTTTATTAATTTAACATTGTCATTTGATTTATGTTTGTTATATATTTCATACGTATTGATCGTTTATTCTGGATTGTATATTATGTGTGCACACATAAAGAATTTTTTTTCACACACGCAGTATTCTCATATTCATGTAGGTATGTGTCATAAAATACAGAAAAATTTATTATTTCCCATTCACGTTCTTTCTAGCATCGACAGTCAAACTGACCTTGTCGGCTTGCTTTTTTTTTGAATCTCATTTGATTTGTTCGAAATTTTTGAGAGATTTAAAAACGAAGAGATTTTGTTCAGTCGCTAGATTCGTCGAAAAAGTGAATATCATTGAGTTTTAAGAAAATATAATTACTTATATATGATATTTAAAATTGAAAAAATTTAAATTTTTAAGTTGACAGAGAGAATGATGAATATGGAAATGCTGATATTGAAACACTAGCCACTGAGATGCTGTATAATTTTTCTCTATGAAAAATGAATTTCTTTTAAATTAATCTCGAGGTCACTACACAATTGTGAATGAGAGTTGTAAGTAGAAAAGTTTTGTTCTGCTTTAATGAAAATTGTTTTTTTATGACAAACCAATATTGTTACCAATATTTATGAACATTTGCCAATTTCATTCCATAAAAAATTCCATTGGCATTAAATTGAGCAGTTGAATTGGATCAGATCAAAATTAATTTTCAAAATCAAATAAATACGACAAAATGAAAAAAAATAATTTTCGCACAAAATTTTAGCACATTAATAACGCGAAACTCAATCTGATTTAACAAAAAATATTTAGAAAAGTAATGAATAAAAATATGGACTAAACGGTTATAGGTTTAATTACTATAGTTAGCATTTTGTAAAAACATTAATTCATTTTTAAGAATTAATAAATATAACTGTTGCACGAATAAGAAACAGTGCGTCTTTTAGGCTTTGTAATAATTAATTGAAACAAAATGTTTAACTATGCTAATAATAAACAGAGAATGTTTCTAAGTCAGTATGGCGTGAGGAATCTTGAAAACTACTTATCCAATTTCGCAAATACTTCGCCATTTCAAAGGTAGATTCGTTCAGATGGGTATAGGCGAGCTATATTTTATTTTAGAAAAACGCATTATTATGGAGAATCCCGTAATATCTTTTTCTTAACAGATCAAAAGAATTCAATGTTTGGTGTACCTAAATCTTTTTCAAAATATAAAGAGTAATTTTTATCCTGAAAAAATTCATAGTTCTAGTAGAATATAGCTATAAAAAAGAAAGTCTCAATTGTTTCTTACAAATGATCAAATAAAAATTGGCGTGATTTTTTGCATATAAAGACAGTTTATACTTTATAGATTAAAGATTTGATAATATGCTGATATTTATTCCATAAAAAGGTGTGGTTCTTATAGAAAAGTTATAACTAAAATATCTGTTGCGACGCGTCACAGAACTTTCTTTCAATTGGTTAAAATAAAAAGTAATGTACAATGTTCCTTAATTTTACCGATAGGTTTAGCTAGTAAGTATGAATTAAATTATATTGTTTTATACTAACTCCCACCCTGTTCCCCCACACCCCCTTTATTTGAATTTTTCCAGGAAAATGTTTCAATTAAAAGTTGTTAGCTTTGCTTCTAATAACCATAGCAAGTTTAAAGAAAAGCGCAATAGGGGTTTTGGAAAAAGTTGGAAAAACCCAAAAACCTATAGAATAAAATAGGGCTTCCTATTTACCGATTTCAACTTAAAGCTTCGCGGCACCATGGTTTCACACAGAAATAAAGTCAAAAATTAAGTTACCCCGTGTTAACCCCGCGCGAAGCAGGGATGGGTCCAGCAATTTTAAATAAAAAGCAAGCAAATTTAGTTTTGTAGCAAACCCTAAAGGATATTTTTACATTAAAAATAAATTATTAAATGATCAAAAATAAAATTTGTTTTAAAAATGTTAAAAATTCTGAACTGTTTGGAATTCATAGCTTTTGTCAATTTTTGTTAAGAGCCTCTGGGCAAAGAGCTATTACCGTTACTAGGTTCGTGACTTAACCAATGATTCACGACAACGATTATGGTAAGCTTTTCGCAATGATGAAACACTTTTTATACGCCTTTCAACCCTTACATAAGCCATCATGATAAATCGTTCCTTTCAAATATCTTCTATGATATTAACGCTTGAAAATCGAATCAATAATATAATAAATCAAAACCAATAATTATTTCTTCTGAAGGGGAAATAAAAATAAAATATACTATTTAATTTTAATCATAAACGTGTCAATTATGAACAAAATTTTGAAATTGTATTTGTCTGTAGACTCTCAAAGGGTTATTTTTTAGCATCTTTGTATTATCAAATTTATGTTTCTTTTTCTCGAAATAAAAAAAAATATAATTAGAAATCTGTAACACGGACAATGAACTACGAAAAAAGGCTTAATTAAAACAAAAAACTATAAAATTACATTAAAATTGGTTTTCTAAAAAATACAATTGCATTAATTAAAGCTAAGACATATCAAAATTAATAAAAATTTTCAATACTTTAACGATATTTATGTTATAGTACGTACATAAGGTTTTACATTTTATATTTTGTAAATTTTAAAAAATCCTAATTGTATTGCGTCATACTCTTAATAAATATAATTTTTAATAAGAGAAAATTCCAATTCATCCTTGAATAAAAAAATTAACAAGTAAATGCTTCTTTTGGTTTGCCAAAATAAACTCCTCTTTAAAAGTATTTTAAACGTAAAAAAATATTTTAAATCTTTGACTAAAAACGTTCCTTTTTAAACTTCTCATGTAACAGTAGATGATAATTCATTTTCTTAGTAATCCATATTTGAAGAACCTAATATACATTTCATTTTCTGATTCTCCATAGCTAAAAGTTTACATGGGTAACGTTTTCCCTGAAAGTTTACTTCATAAACTTAAATCAACAATTCATACACGTATTTGCGTCGAAAGAGATATTAATCAGCAGTACAAGATTTTGAATATCTTGAATATCAATAAGTCTTGCAACTTCAACTTTTTTTTTCTTAGAATATTTTCTATACAAGGGTTACAGAATAGGCATAAAGTAAATAAAATTCTTCATTAAAATGATCTCTTTAAATATTTAGGTTCAGCGCGATAATTACTGGAATATGTTAAAAATAATGCGAGCTTAAGGGCTATCGTTACATTGTTAGAATGCCCTGGATGAATAAGGATCATATAAACACTGCGGAATTAATTGCAAGAAAAGTCTTTGAGGCATTGGGGGCGTCATTGTATTATGTTATTATATGAAACTAATGAAATGCTTTCGGGTAATCACGCTATTATATGTACATGAAAAAGAATCTGACGGTCGTTTACCTTTTATGAAAAAAGGTATTAAATAAGTATTAGGCTATATCTAACTTTAATAAGGTCACTTAATTTATATCTGCGTTCTTTTTTATTTAATTAGTATTTACAGCATTTGTAGTTCCTTTAACACCAATCATATTATAAGGTCGAGTAAAATGTTTAGGAATTTTAAAATTTTAATCGATTATGCTTTTTTAAAAACTGAATACCTACATACTAATACAGAAAATAAAAAAATTGAATTGAAGTTAATTTAATTTAAATTTTCACTAAGCAAAAACCAAGAATCTCTTGCAAAAACTAAGATTTAAATAGCTAGTACAGGAAATTATTCTCAAAATAATAAATATATGAATAGCAATGTATAAAACTAGTTGTAAAAACTGCGAAAATCTACGTGTTTTAAATTTCTAGATGGAATAATTTCCACAAAAATTTATTAGTCAATTGTTTCGGATCTTTTATTCATGCATGAAATAAATCTATACTTTATTCAGAGGTCACTCGTATACAAAAACACTGCAAACATTGCATTACTGTAGCATCCCTAAGGAAAAAATGTAATATCTACAACGTTAAAAATACTAACGCAAAATTCATCGGCCACTTCCTAAAATTCCCTCAATTATTCATGAAAATAAATCTTATATTTTATTCAAGAATAGCGAATTTATAAGCATTGCATCAGTGCAGCCTTCAAAAAACACAAAAATCTTTTTTTAAATTAATGTTGGGTTTTTTATTTCTTCTTTTCAAGTATTTTTTTTTCTATATTCTTGATGAATTTTATATCTACTATTTCACTTCATTACTAAGACGTTATTGTGAAGTTATTAAGGTTAAAGCTTACAGTTCTTAAGGATAAAAAGTTTTGGGATTAACTAGTTTCTTTTATAATACAGCTTGCTATACAAAAAGGTATTAAAGTGGCGTTTACAATTACGAGTGGCTTCACTTGAAAGCTCCATGAACCAAGACTTGAACCTATGTCTGCATATTTATAAAAATCCAATTTTATTATTTTTTTATTTTTATTTCTATAAAGTTTCAACATTTAAGTTTAGCTTATACATCACATAAAAAGATAATTGTCCTGTAATTTGTCTGTATAATTTTTCCTGTACATAAAATGGCTTTAAGAATAAATAAACATTTTTGAAATTAATGGGTAGAATTTCGTAGGAAACTATAGAAAATTATTAAAACTATAGTTAAACAAATAACGTTGGCATAGTTTATACGGTACATTGCGGCCCGTTTAAAAACGATTTTAATTCAAAAATTCAAATAAAATTTATTGAATCTTGATTGGCAACTTCGTCAATTTTTTTACAAAACTACAACTAGGCACCAACCATTAATTACGTTTATTACTGTATGTACCTAACTTCAGTTTTTCAGTATACATTAATAGCAAATATTTATACCGTTAAAATACACAACTATTTGAAATTTGATTATCTTTATCGATTGGATATTTTGTTGAGTTAGATTAAAATCTTAAACAATTATTTGAAAGCGCTGCTATAGAACATTTTATTGTTGGAGGTGTAAACCATTAGTACGTTACAGCTAGTTGTAACTTAATGGCGTCGAAAGGGGTGATACCTACGACGTTTGTACCGTACCCTGTGCTTATAAGGGTTCTGCTCTCAGGCTTCAGGCTTCAATTTGCTTCAAAAGCTAAGTAAATAATACTTTTTATAACAAAGAATGATAAATAAAGCCTAGCCCTGAATATCTTATGGACCCAAGAACCCGAAAAAAAGTTTAAACCCAATTAAATAATTTTCACGTTTTAACAGTTTCGAACAATACGAATAGTTTTTTAGAGTGTAATCATACTCAACTATTTGATTATCTTCTACTATTTATTTGAAACTAAATTGTTTCAAATGTATCATGTTTTTATGTATTTTTCATCCTAATCATTACTTTTTTATTAAGACATGTAAATATGGAGTATATCAAACAAAATATTTCTGTAGGTCATAAATCTTAAGTGTATATCTAGGATATCTAGGTGTATATCTATATATCTAGGATTCAACGGGGATCAAACCCAGTACCGCTGACGCATGGAGAGGAGAACAATTGCTCTAACCGCTGGGCCAATAAGTGGACCATGGCTTTCTGATTTTGAGATCCTTTTGAAATAAGACGTCAGAAGTTTAGCCAAGTAGCTCTTATATCATCTAACTATCGTTTTTCAAATGATTTTTTTTTCAATCAAATTATTTTGAATAACTGAAATCTTTAAATGTACTCAAAATTCAACAAAACGACACAAGGTAAAATAAAGTTGGATGTCCAAGAAGCAAATATTTTCCAAAAATATAAATTTTTTTAATGAGATTAAAATAATGTGATGTTTCAAATAAAACATTTGATACATTTCTCAATTAACAATACAATTTTTTTAACTTTCTGAACCTTATTTTGCTTTTGTAAAAGTATTTAAATATGCATTTTATTGGGTTCTAAGTCTTTTTGGTTTAAGACTCGCAGATATTTGGTTATATATCTTCAATGTAAGTAGCATACTTAGTTAGTAAACACAATCATTAGTTAGTAGTAGTAACCACTAGAGCATTTTCTTTGTTAACTTTAAGTATCAGGTCTCATCTTTGTGTTGCTTACACATATACATGTATAAAACAGATGGAAATTTCTAAGTGTGCTAACATTTAATTGAAAGGCACATTATTGTCCTTAAAATTTTTAACACCTAATTTCTGCTTTTCAATAAAAACAATTTTTTTTTACTTTTTCTTTCAAATGTTAATAAGTTCTTTCTTTTATGCGAGCTTCAAATACAAAATAATATTGACATACCATATACTGCTAATAGAATAAAATAAAATCTAGGAAGTCAATGTACATATTGTAGGTTTTCATATTGGTATTTATCCGTTAACAACGTTAAGAAATTCTTTTTTAATAATATTACGAGAACCTTTAAATTCCGTATTATTCTGTTTAAAAACGTTAATAACAACTTCAAATATTTTCAGATGAATAAAATATTACTTTTCATTCTTTCGTTCTATTTAAATATATGAATTTTGAACTTTTTTGGCATAAATAATTTATTGATTATTAAAGATTATGCTAATATGATATCAAATTTTTACACCAAACACAATGCTAAGCGAAAAATAAAAAATGAAAGAGTTTATAAGAATTATTGATAACTATTGTTAGTTTAAATCATAATTAAAACGTAAGTATACACTTTGGTTGAAAAATTCTTATAAAAATAATAAAAGGTTCAATTTAAATTAAATTAAAATTCCGAAAGTAATTATTTCTGCAGTTTAAACTTGAAAATACCATTTGTTAAATTGAAACATTTCTTTAGCAATAATAATTTTTGTATTTACACAAAACGATAGTTCCATAATACAAAATATTTTTTAAATCATCAATTTACTAACTTTAATCACTTTTGTATTAAATAATCATTTTTATAAATAAATATTTAGAGTCTTTGATTATATTTTAATATGAAACATATGTAGAAAACAGTGAATAAAAATTATAAACAATTAATAATAGATTTATTAATTGGAATTAGTGAATACAATATCAAAATTTAGATAAAAGGTATGTTGGTTAAAACCTGTTATTAGCAATTAAATTATTTCGTTTAAAAAGTTCGGATAGATTGTTTTAAATTATTTCTACCTAAAAAGTTTCTTTCTTTTTCAACAAGCAACAGATGGATTCTTTGTAAAAGAAATATTAGGAGCTTAAATTCATTCAATTTTTCAATTTCTTTAATAAGGAGATTACAAACCAAAATTCTATTGAAATTTTGCTATAACTTGTTTAGTAGCCTTGAAAAACTTCCTCAAAATTATTATCCAAGTAAATAATTATTGTTATTAGCGGTTTAAAATTGAACATCTTTAAATTAAACAGGTTTTATTTTGGGGTTTGTAGTTTTTTTTTTCTCGTACAACCTAAGGCTGATTGTAGATTTTTTTTTGCTAGTAAATAAATCGTTTCTAACGGGCCACGTTAAAATTAAAACATGAAGAAAATTTAATGCGAGGCCTTTTATCATGATATCGCGGTTTTGATGGATGCATGATGTATTCAAGTTTCTTGAGTGGAGGTAACTTGTGGTTTTATGTACATTTAAAATAGATTTGCATTCAAAAGAAAAGTGTTAGATAAAAATCAATGCTTACCAAATAAAATCTTTACAGTGCGAGCAAAATGTTGGTTGCTTGAAAAATCTGGGCATAAACTTGTGATCCTTCACGTTATAAACATTCTTTTTCTTCAGGGCTCCTTTGCGACCACGAGTCCGCAGACCGAATTTTGTGTTCATGTCGTTTGCGTCCTCCGGCAAATTATTTTCTTCCTCAGCCATTTTTGCTGATTACTTTTAAGTTTTTTTTATTCGGAAACAAACGAAAAGAAAAAAATCACCTAGTCACAACGAAACGTCTTTTTATTCAACAAGAATGTGTGATGATAACACACTTGGTTTAAGAGTGAAGAAAAAATCGGCTTTTTTTTTAAATTTAAGAAACAAGGAAACTATAAATATATATAATTTTTGGTTTAAATTATTAGATTTATTGTTCTTTATTTTCATTTGGCATTGGATCGGTTGTATTAGTTTATTATATGTATTTTTTAATTTAAGTATTTGTGACTTTTAATGCTTTTAACTAAAAGATAAGCACGGAATATAGAACCAGCCGTGAGCAAACACTCCTGTCAAATGTCAATTTAACATTGGAACTGGGGATTGATATACATTTTAGGTGAAAACGCCTGCACAAAAGCATTCGGATGAGAAAAATCGTTACGCGACCATTGGCGGTTGCCTTTCATCTAATGCGAACACAGAGAGACGGAGCGAGAGCTCACCGTTCCCTAAACATTCGCGGCCTACACGCACACGAAGCGCATGTCCGCGGCCGCGACTTGTACGGACTCCCTACTCGTAGCATTCGGTGCGCGAACCACCGTTTCATCACAATTACATATTAAAATACATAATAAACTACGACGAATGAGGCCCTGAAAAACCTTCAACATTTCCACCGACCAAACCACACATTCGACTCAAATTCAAATCAACATCTTTCTACGCCACAACAATCAAACAATCACTCCACCATTCCAACAATACAAATTCACTCTGACCTGTACAAACTTATAATTCATAAAGGCCACATGACCGACACATTAAACCCATTCCCCTCACATTCTGAATCAACAGGCTATGCATAATTTATAGCGAGCAAGATTACAAATTCGTTTTTCAACTTTAAGAAAAGCATTCGCATGAAAACGAGCATTTCTCAAATGTCAGAGGTACAATTAAAAATTCAACAAAAATTAATAATTTGCTTAAAACAATATTATTGCGCATATATTTAACGACCACGTTAAACAAGCTGAATTTTAAAGCAAAATAAATACGTAGATATAATTCTTGTGGAAAATATTATTCAGCAATGCATACAAAGGTATCCAGCATTTCAATATTATTTCACTGAAAAGTAAATCAAATGAAAAACCTTCAAAGTATATTTTAATTTCTATTACTTTGCACGGGTCAAATGTTAGACAATGCACCCACTATAGGCCTCGTTTTGTTACAAAGCCCTCGTTTAATATAATTTTTTTATTAATTTATTGTTTAAATTAATTTAAATAATATAAATGAACTGCGTTATTTAATACCACATAACAATTTCTCTGGAAAATCAACGGAAGATATTTGAAATTGTAATTATTTCAACCTAAATATTAAATACTCTTCATGTAATTTTCATTTTTTATGGAGGCAATCGAACCGTAATATAAATCCCATTACGCCAGGAATTGATGGCCTACGGTTATTTTGTTAATGTTGTTATTTTATGCGCGAAGGGTTAATATTATTAAATAAATACATTGGTTGTTAATTGAAAATGATTCCATTTTAAGGAGAAATCCAACCAATTGCGTTTTTGCAAAATTATATATTGAACCAAGACAAACCTTTGATCCAAACGCTTGAAAATGGTAAAGTGAAATAATTTGATATTTTGACACTATAAGTAAATGTATCTATTGTAGTGTAAATACATTAAACCCGTTTTTTGGACAACATTTCGTCGAGCGGTTTGCTTAAAAAGTTCGACATTAAATAAGCTTTATACTCATTTAGTTAAGTATAGCACATTTTTTTTATTTAAAAATTATAAGCGCCCAGTTACTAGGCTATATGCGCCCTCCGTCTAGTATGATATACAATAGCACTTACGAGTACAACCACCTTACAAAAATAAATTTATAATCTGTTACGAAGATCTAAAGATTTGTATTCACAAATGTATTCAAATTCATGAATTTGAACTGTTTTCTAACTGCCAGTTCAAATCAAATCCTAGAACATAGTTCTCCTTCTAAATTCACTGCATGGAGCGTATAGAAGGAGAACAATGTTCTATGCAGTTATAAATTTGAACTAATATGAGAACAAAGCTAATAAGCCAATCAAAAACAACAATTATTGTACAAAACATGATGTATTTCTGATTTGTTGGTATGTTGTTTGGACCCATTAGGGCTATGTATTCTCAAGTTTGCAACTCTCAAAAAGTTGTGGAAAAATGTTTATAGAGGAAAAACCATGAAACCTTATCCATGCATTTTTCTTCGAAAGTTATTCTTACGTTTTTAAGAGCATCTTTGTTACAAATTAAGCCCAACCGGAGCTCTACATGTTAATGGGTTACCGACGTACGGCACTTTGAAAATGGGCCAGTTTTTTCAAAAATTAAAAATTTTAGTTTTAGACCTTTTTTGGATCGAAGTTGCGTCGAAACCATTGGTCCTACGAGCAGAACTTATTGAATATAATTTGTAGATAATTTAATAAGCTTTAAGTTAAGTACAGAGCTCCAGTAATGGTGGTTCGTCAGGGTTTTCCTGATGCTCGCCACCGTCGTCCTCTTAATTGCAGTTTTGCACATTTCCCCAGAGCAGGTATCACACATCGCAGAACATCTAAGCCCTGCTTTCAGGCTAGTGCAGCCACCTCTCAGCACTCCTTCTTGCATTTACAAGAGAGGAGTTTTAGGAGCTCTGCGGGGGCACGAGCTTGCCGACTAGCAATGTGAATGAGGCCAGCCAAGGTTACACATGTTTAAAAATCATTTCAGGCAGTAAAAAAGTGTTTATCTACATTTCTGGGAAAATGCGATTTTACCTTTCATGTTTTTTTTTTAAAGATTTTGAGAGAACTACGAGGCTAACAGACCCCGCTCCACACTTAATTTAAAGCTTATTAAATTGCCTACAAAATATATTTATAAGTTCTGCTCGTAGGATCGATGTTTAACAACTCATTTTAAGAATAAGAGCAACAACAAATAAACTATTATATATATTATGTTAACTATACAAATATACATACCTATACACTATAACTTATAATCCATCCATTTTTCTTCGAAAGCTATTCTGTGCGTTTTTTAAGAGCATTAAATTTGTTACAAGTTAAGCCCAACCGGAGCTCTGCACGTTGATGGGTCACTAAGTTACGGCACTTTGAAAATAGGCCAATTTTTTCAAAAATTGAAAGTTTTAGTTTTAGACCTTTTTTGTACCGAAGTTGCGTAGACGCCATTGATCCTACGAGCAGAACTTGTAGATATATTTTGTAGGCAATTTAATTAGCTTTAAACTAAGTGCAAAGCGGGGCGAAAAATCGCATTTTCCCAGAAATGTACCTTATCAAAATGTTTATTCCATATTATTTAATAAACTTAAAATTATAACTTAGCAATGAATAATTAATTAGAAAATTACATAAGCGTAAAATAAGATTTTATTTTCCCTAAACTTACTCCGAATTTCTGTTTTTCCTAGATAAGAACCAGAATTTCTTTAATGATTTTGTAGGTACAATTGTTGAAAAATTGAAAAGAAGAATTGTTATTAATACAAATACTCATGTTCTTCTGTTACAAGTATTAAAATTTTAATTGTAGAGATTTTTTGCAACTACAAGTAAACGTTATTTGACAAAATTAATATCTCAAATGTAAAGTTTTAAACAAATATTTTTCGTTTATATTGGCACCTTTAAAATGGTATCGACTTTAATAATATATTTTGAAGAGCTCATAAATTAGCATATCTATCAGTGTACAAGTAAAAAAGTAAATATCTAACATACTATTAGAAATAAACTTATGAATATTATTTATTTAGTTGTAATTAATATACACCTACTTATTATTTACAATGTAAGTAAAGTTAATTTAACAATTTGATATTGTTAAGATGTTATAATATTTTGATTAGATTTGAATGTATTCGAGTATAATATTATAGCATATGGTAAAACAAACCAACTTATAGGTCCAATCTCCCTCGTTCTTTTTTTTTTATCAAATATGTATTTTATTCAATATACTCGTCAAGTTTAAACTAGAATAACTTGATAGAATGTCTGCCCCACATTTTCTTCAATTTAATATTTTTAACCAATACCATAGCTTTTTTCAACGTTTTAATCGAATACACAATGCATCAAAGTGTGGTTACTAATTTTCTTTCTGGGAGAATACATGGTTACCAATTATAAATAAGTATGTATAGCTAATATGTTTTGCTATTTACCCACATCATTATTTCACAATATCCATACCTAATACCAAAACTAAGAAATATTTTTGCGAAAAAATAGTAGACATAAGGTTATATTTGCAAAATCCCAGATCTTAGAGTTATTGAGATTTAAAGTTTGAAGATGCAGAACATGAGTTAAACTTTAAATCACGACGAACCTTTTTTAAAATATTGTAGGTAAGTATTATGGTTATTAAGGAAACAATGATAATAATTGATTGTTAAAATAGTTTGCCTGTTTATGATAGGTAATCTTTTATCCTACCAGGAAAAAGACGGACAACTACTCCATGACGTGTTTGTTATTACGAATTGTATATTGAATTATTTATTTTCTTTTTTTTTTTTTGAAACAAGAACTGTAGTAAATAGTAAACTAAAGAGTTTCTTATTAAAAAGCCTTGTCAGGATATGAGGTGGTAACTTTATCAAGCTCTTTTCGTAATAAATTTTATTGATTAAACTCTATGTTTGGTCTGGAAAAACAATGAGAGAAGGTGATAATAGGTTGAGATCTTAGACTATTATTTTACAAGACAATATGTAGGTGTAGTGTATATTTGACCGTAAATAGTGCTTTTTGAATACAAATTTGTAATGATATTATACTGTAAGATCCAATATAAACTTTAAGGTGGAAATAATTAAGAGCAGTAGCGATCATTATTTTATTTAATCCTATTTTCCTATCTATTTAAGCTATAACGAGTTATCTTGGTGATTGCGAAGATACTTGCACTTAAGAACGGTAACATTTTCAATTTATATGAATAAAAGTTTGAAAAAATAACTCAGTTATTATAAAAAAAAAATTAGACGAAATTCGCTTTTATTTACCTTCCACAGCTATTGAATCGTGTTAACAATATCTATAAAATGACTATTTTATATAATAACTAAGATTTTAAAATAAATATCTAAATAGCTTTTTTAATTTTACAACAAAAAGATAATTAGTATTATTTGCTTTCTTTTGCAACGTATAGCTTACAATTAGATATGAAATAGAATACGGCGCGGCGCCGTCCTAGTGTAGTTTAAAAAATTTTGAAAAACTGTTAAGTTTTAAGCTTAAGACTAAAAAGCTAGTGGTAACAGTTTTGGAGTAATTTTCTCGTGAGACCAAAGTTAAAAATTATGTATTTTAATTCAAAACCAATGAACTATCGTTCTACGAAATTATAATTGTTTTGTTTATACTTAACTCTTAAGTGTAATGTTACGTTAAAAAAAATAAAAAAAAACAATGTATGCTTTTTATTAATTGTTTACGTCTGGCTCTTGTTTAAATTAATATTCCAGTTAATAAGACCTTCGTATATAATATTATTTTATCGCAAGACAGCTTTGTCTCCTCTTTAATTATTTGCTTGTCAATAAAATTTACAAGAAGTTATAAATTAGGTCACAGTTAATAACCAAATATAGTCTATCAACTTATTTCTTAATGCAATAATGGTCGTGAATTTTATTAATCGTAAGAATAAAATAGCTTCTGCAACGCATCACAGAAATTTCTTGTCCATTAAAATTGTTGTTGGTTAAAAGAATGTAAATGAAACCCACGATTAGTTAAAAACATTATAAATAAAATAATATTTATTTGAATTATTAATATTAAAAAACAGAAGAAACTATCCAAAACTTTTTTTTTTTTGTGTTTATAAGTAATTTTTAACTACGTGGTCATCAATGACTTGGTATTTAAATTAAGATTTCTAGATTTTTTCGTATAATTCTATTATCCAAAACTTTATTTTCGTTGGAAACTAAAAGAAAAATATATATCTACCTAGTTGGTAGAATAATCTTAATAAGTGAAAGAAGGTGTCTACTTTACTTATTTTTTCTTTTTCTTTTATTTTGCTTTTTTCTGAAGACGTCTTAATAGTGATGAAACGGATAGCAGTTTAGCCGGATACCGGACACCGGATATTCGGCCAACCTTGTAGCCGGATATTCGGCGGAACTTTGCCGTTCGGTGCATCGCACGAAGCACACCTTGCGTAAGCGGTTCCCGAATGCAAAAGTATCTCGCGAACCTCATGACACGTTTTTGGATTGCTTTGATGAGATAGCAAATGAAACCAATACTAGCTAGATTTAACGTGAAAAAAGAAACGCGAAAGCATGTTAAGCTTGAACTTTATCTTACGTCAGTGCGAATGAATTGATCGTAATTGTGACCCTTATTCTTGGTGGGCAGCTAAGGCTACAGTTGCACTGGATTCGAATTCTGAGGAACACAGATCTGACGAATTTGTCAGAACTGTTCTTCATAACATGGTGGTTACACTGTTTGCGAATTATGAATATCAGTTCAGTAAGTCTCCGCGTTCCGGTCATAATGGACGACAGCAGTGACGATTTCTATTTAATGGATAGACTAATGCCCTAATAGATAGTTGTGATAAGTTTTAATTGTCATATTCCACAAACACGTTATATCAAAAACAAGATTATTCAATTTTTCAACGTCCATGGTGAAAGTGAACAACCCAAACACAACTAAACACAAAAAGCAACTTAAGGGGCATTGTTTCAAGCTATTGTCTCACAAGGGATCGAAATGTGAAAATGATCACCTGAAAATATGAAAAAACAAACTAGTTTGAACGATGGAAAAATTCTGACGTATTCGTGCGTGTTCTGAAGAAACATTCGCGTCTAGAGTAACCACTTTCCTTGCCACTGTACAGTTTGATTGTTTTAACGGATTTGTAAGATCTTTGTTCGCCAGAATTCGCATCCAGTGTACCGTAGCCTAATGTTAAACAATGCCCAAATTTAACAAAGTTTGCCAAAATCTATCTTTCAGCACCTTGCAGCACTGTGTGCAGCGAAAAAGGCTGAGGCTGGCCTTATTTACGAAGACAAGCGAAGCCACTTGCTACCTCTCAATACAGAGAAATAAGTATTCATTCACCATAATTTGCCCGGTGTCCTTAATGCAGTAAGATTACTAATTAATTTTCTAACTTTTAGAATTATCTTGTGATTACTGATTGTATTTCTTAAGTAGTACTAACTAAATAAAGCAATTAATTACCTAAAAGAATTTTTTTAACTATCCGATATCCGGCCGGCTACCCGTTTTATCTTTACTTCTTACTATCTTATTGTATACATGTCTACCAATTTTTGACAGCTCATGAAAAAATAAGAAGAGTACCTACATAAGATAAAATCAAGGCGCCATAACAGTTGGTCAAGGCCACGTTCTGGTTAGAGGTATAGGTAACGTTAAGAAAATAGTTTAGAATCGTTCTTTCAGCCGAAACCACGATCGTAGTGTTTCTTTTTAAGAGATGAGTCAAAGCAATGAATGTTTTTCAAATATGAATTTATTGTATGTGAAACATAATAAACAATTAAAAATTAATTATAATATTATTACCCAATTTCGTTTCTATTCCTCCCGTGGGTTACTTATTTATTATTTATCAATTACCTCATACACTTTCGTATAAATGAGAATGGCAACATTTTTTATTTTTGTAGCTTTATTTTATTGTTTTAAAGAATTTTGATTTCAGTTATTGTAAGTAGATAAGTGATGTTAATGTTATAACAAAAGTTTATTATATTTGTTATTTTGTTTTACTGATTATTAGTTAATAGAACAAGGCAACAAAAATTAATTTTAGGCCAGTTCGTAATAACTCCTTTGTTTCATGAGGTATACGGGGGAAATGTACAAAACTGTAATGAAGAAGACGACGGTGATGAGCCTTAAGAAAACCGTGCTAAACCACCAATACTGGAGTACCCACCAAAATGAGATTTTACCTTATATGGGTTCTCTAAGATTGTGAGATACTACGAAGCTTACAGACCCCGCTCTGCACTTAATTTAAAGCTAATTAAATTGCCTACAAATTATATTCAATAAGTTCTGCTCGTAAGATCAATAGTTTCGACGCAACTTCGATCCAAAAAAGGTCTAAAACTAAAATTTTCAATTTTTGAAAAAACTGGCATATTTTCAAAGTGCCTACGTCGGTAACCCATTAACATGTAGAGCTCCGGTTAGGCTTAATTTGTAACAAATTTGATGCTCTTAAAAAACGTAAAGAATAACTTTCGAAGAAAAATGCATGGATTAGAATGATACCGAGCAGAGTCTGAAACAAGTTTAAAATTATCACAGTTTTTCCTCTATAAAAATTTTCCACAACTTTTTGAGAGCTGCAAACTTGAAAATACATAGCCCTAATGGGGCCAAACAACATACTAAAAAATCAGAAACACATCATGTTTTGTGAATTTCGCTATTTTTATGTTGATTTTGACTGGCCTATTTAGTTTTAGACAGCTTTCAAGGCTAATATCGTTGAGATAATAACATCTTTATTTATTTTTAAGGATTTTCATCTTGCTAAACATCAGCTCACAATATTATATAGATCCGAAAATTGTCAAGAGTTCAAATGATGCTCAAATAATAAGTTGGTTGTAACCCTTAGGAAGCCTATTTCATGTTTCAAATATAATTTGGTCTTCCTTTTGAGAATTTGAAATATTTTTCTATTTAAGATCTACTGAAAATTATTTTTTTTTTTAAATATATTGTTTACACACGCTGAAGAGATAAACTAATCCACACAAATTGGATAAAAAAGCCGCATGCACTCGCGAGCCGCTGGTTGCCGACCCTGGTTCTACACTCTAGAGCAGGGATTCCCAACCTATTTGTAACCTGGAGCGCATTCTAATAATATATTGGTAGAGCGGCGAGCACCATTTATTTTATCGAAGGATATTTACAATTGAACATATTTACATCGACAGTAATAAATAATTTACAAATAAACAAAAAATTAAATGTTATATTGGTTATATTATTTTTCATGAAAAATTCTGTTGTTGTCGAATAGTAGCGGGCGTCATGACACCCGCGGCACGGGGTTGGAAACCCCGGCTCTAGAGGAATACTGATATTCTACTGCTAAAATAACGGCTGCCCGAAAATAAGAGAAGTGTATGAAGTGTATTTCCAATTTTTTTTAATTTTTCGATTTTTTTGAAAATAATAAAAACTGAATTGAAACCTTACAATTTTACCAAAAAAATAATTTCGACAAAAACAAGTTTAGTTTTATTTTCAATTCAAAAAATCCAAGGGTTTCAAAAGATACCCTCCACTCCGAAGGGAGTTTGAGGGTGAAGTTCCCAATATTAAAATAGGCAAGCTCACTGTTCGAATCTGCATTTACTGACCACGGAGTTTCAAAAAACAATGATTATGCTAATATTAAATTATCTTATGATTCATAATTAAAGCTAATAATGGAAATAAACATATTCGGGAATATCATTCGGGACAAAACCATTTGGAAAAATAAATATTTTAGGAATTATCTTTCAGGAAAATGTACTGTAATCATTAAAATAGGTATGTTATAATATTGTACTGACATATCAACTCGAAGTTTCTTTTAATACTTCATCGTTATCAAACCATCAAAATTTGCAGCTTATGGTACAATTTTAACGTTCTGCGTTCGACTAGTTGTAATTTTGCAATGAAGACCAGAATTCTTCTATTTATGCCCTAAAGATTCTTATCGCCTTGAGGCTATTACACTTATATTGTATTGCAGGTGGTTAAGGTCCTGTTATTTTTGTGGAAAATTCAATTAAAGCCTTATTCCTTTATATAAATAAAATATAACCCCATAAACATAAGAAAATAACCTAAAGTTATAACTTTAAAATGACTATTTGTCCAATCGGTCCAATCATTAAACGTAATGAGGGTTTCTTATATTACTGATTAATAAGCAACACAGATCAATAACCACGATGTAATTTAGGTTAATTAAATTGTTATTAGTTAGTAAAATATTACTATTAATTAGCTATGTAAAGAGAGAAAATCTTCTCTCTGCTATGTAGTATATTTTTGATTGTATACAAATGTTTTTAAGCTTCAATAAAAATATTTTTTGCTCTATGGTTAACGACTTAATTAATCTAAATGTACTTACCAAGGATAATACATTGACTTATTAGGTGTAATTTTATTTTCATTCATTAATTGATTAATGTGAGCTTCGTGAGCTTGTTATTGATATCATTATTTTAAAAAAAAAGCTTCAAAATATCGTTAACACACTTTTTGTTACCTTATAATTTCTATGCAAGTCTTCGCTTAATTAATTATAATCATACTTACATTTCCATATTATTTTGAAACAAGCATCAATTTAAATAAACGTGCATCCTTAGAAATTTATCTCGAACTTTAACAAATTGATTTTATTTTAAAGAGAATTAGAAATTAATCATTACCAAAGCTCTTCTAAGAATTAAAACCAACATCTAAAAAAGATAAAAATAATTTATTTTACAGGAAAACGTTTCCAAAAGTATTATAGTTCATTAAAAAACAATTCACTTTTATTAAATAATTTATTTTTAAAAATAATAAAATCATTCTTTTTTCTAAATATTGAGTTTGCCATATGAAGCATATTTTAACAAAACATGTTATTTCAATGTATAAATATCAATCAATATGATTTAATTACTCTTTTCCTACTTTGTAATGATCGTTCAACAAATCACAATAAAATTTTTTCTGAAAACTAAAAAAAAAAGAAAAAAATATTAAATTGTAACAAAATAATTTAAATATTTATCAATATAATTTTACTATAACATAATTAAAGCTATAATTTTCATTAAAACGTTTAAATATTTTAATAAATCCAGACGAAGATCGTAAGGTTTGGGCCCATTTATTTTGCTATCTGAAACAGAAAATCTATACAAAAACGCTAAATATTTAAAAAAGGTTGGTTCAATAAATAAATAAATAATTTTTTTATATATAAAAAGTGCATATTTGTTAGGAAATCTAATACCATTTTCCACCTAAAAAAATTGTATATATAGACAATGTCTAGGTCTAAAAACATTTATTTCCCTTACTTTTCTTTTAATTTATGTTAATTGAGTAAATACATAAATCAGTTAAAATATATTATAATTATATGATGACAACTAGTCATACAAAGAAAACAAATGTAATGAGGCACTCAGCATTTACTTGATACTGTGCTTTATCTTAAACTTAAATAAGTAGCTTAACAAATAAATGGAAGCATATACATGAATACATTTAGTACAATTGAAATTCATATTCCATGTAAATCCATTAAAAATTATAACTACTTATTTATTACTATTGTACATCTAATTTAGTTATAATGTATATAAAAATATTTTTTTTGTTTTATCAAATTGTTAAAAACAATTTACATATTCGGTATATTTATTACATACAAACGTTGATGATTTGATTAGGAAGGCACTATTTTGTAATTATAATGACTATTTTCACTAATCTATCAATATTTTATATTTTAACAATATTAAAAGATAATATAAATGAAAATTACACAAGTATATAAATAGTTTTCTTCGATAAGTATCAATAATTCGATTCCTTTATAAAATTAAAAAGTCAAGCCTCTTATAACACGATATTTTTAGTTTCATCATTGCATATAAAACTAATAATGCACAAACCTCGGTTAATATAATTTTATTTCGATTTATTTATCAAATTTTTATTTTTGGCTATGGGATTTATATTCCTTACGTAAATGATAGTAAATGAAAATAACATCAAACAATAAATAAGATTTTGTATAAAATTTTAGTGTTAAAATTTTATATGAACTATGTATATAAATTATGCAGAATATAAGAAGAAGGCATATTTCTGTGTTGAAAAAAGAGCACTAAAATAAGTATAAATCGAAGCATTCGGTAATGTTCTGAATTAGATGGATACCTTCAGTGTGTAACAGGGCTGTACAGCTACGATACTACTCTGGAACTATTTTTCTGATCTTAACCTTTAATCAATATTTGCATTATTCTTCCATAAGAAATCTACATCCATTGCTACAGTATATAATTTTAGCAAATCAAAATTTGTAAACGTAACAATACGGATACGCAAACGCCATATTAGCTATATGATTATTTCTTTTCTAAACGTGTTTTGTATTCAAAATTTTTAAGTAAATTTCTTCAAGCTAATATTGCCAATTATAAGATGCAAAACAATTCATTGTATTCAAATAAAACAATTTATTTTTTCTACAACTCACTAAATATGCATTCACTTTTAATTTAATCGTGTTATACGAAGATTGACGGAACATCTCTCATTATACGAAAATAAGATCAAGATATTGAATGTGCGACTTTAATAATTCAAAAAAATTATTTTAATATTGTAATGAAAAATCACATAAATAAATAGTTGTAACGATACTGAAAACAAATTAGTACATTCATATTTTAATAAATTAAAACATTAGTTATAGAAAAAAAATAGTTACATTATTCAAAAAGCTGACAAATCACAGCTTCATTTATAAGACTTCCTTCTCTGGTAAAATAGCAGTCATTTTATGTACTAACTTATCTTTCAATTACATGCCATATTTCTACCCTTATTCAAATTGATTCGATTCGAAAATGTTGTAGTAACTAAAAATTACTTTTTATTCTTAACTGAAGTTATTATAAATATAATAATGAGCACATTACACAAAGCTCTTCGAAAAACCAGTTGCAATATATGTGATTAGAACATTATGTTCTATTTTAAAATATTTCAATTATTTAATAACTTTTACACAATAAAAATCGATTCACTTAATGCACTTTACACTGTCTATTTCAAATTAAATAATTCGAGTAAAATAATTATAATTAGAACAACATGATACATATAAAAAAAAAACATCACTTGATCAACAACTTCAACAAGACACAATCTTCTTTTAGTTCAAAAAAAATCCTTTGGTAATCCGTTTTTCTTATCATCTTTACATTATTTAGGAATGAACATTAATGTTGCGTAGTCACCTGACCGCCATTTTCTACATCATTATTTTTTCTTTTAACTGGTGTTTTAACATCATTTTCTGGATTATCCCAACTTTGTCGATCTCCCGAGCCGAATATAATATAGAATAGACCACAAGCAATATAAACACCAGCTGAAGCAACGAATACTTTTCGCCATTGCGCTTGGGTAGGCTAGAAAACGATTAAATTAGTAAGATAATCTTTGAATTTAAACAAATTACCGTACCTGTCCCTCAATAACATATCCAGCTACGATTGGAGCCAAAAGTCCGGCTAAATTGGCAATACAATTCGTAAGAGACATAAGAATACCAGCGAAACGTGGTGATATATCCAAGTGATTGACTTTGAACCCTGAGTAGATGCCTCCGTTGAAGCCGACGCCAATTGTCAAAAGTGCAACGGTTAAAGGAGGATTACAGCCAGTGTATGATGCAGCAATCAAAGCAAGAGCGGGCCCAAATTGACCTTAAAATAAAATTAGATAAATAATCAAATTGTAATTTGTAATAAACGTGGGTACACTTACCAATTCCATTGCTTATTTTTCGTACGACAGTGTGATTAAATCGTCCAGATGAAAGCATCCAGTCAGCCACGTGACTAGCTGCCATTGAAAACAGCCACATGGCTAAATAAGGCAACGAAGATAAGATTCCATTCTGTAAAAAAATGTTTTGTAGTAACCAAAATTATTTTTTACGAAAAATTTACACTATGTTTAAATTACAGAACTATACGTGCAAACTATAGGTTTGTTCGCGGATCTGATACTGAACCGATAACGAATCAATTCAAATGGATTTAGAATAGTCGCCAATCGCATACACGCTTATGAACTGATTAAGGTTTATTTTCACGTGAACGAGTTTGAAAATGTTCGGAAGTAAGACGAGGATTAACAAGAACCCACGAAAATTGTTAATTGAATTTAAAGTTGAAAGAAAAAGAAACAGAAACGGAACTTTGGATCTAGTGATTCTCGGTTTTTTTTAGGACGAAAAATTCGATTCTCTTACTCATGCGCAGTTTGATAAAATGTGGCTAGATTTTCTTTCCTTCGCTCTCAACGTTAAATTCAATTAACAATTTTCGTGGGTTCTCGTTACTTCGTCTTACTTCCGAAAATTTTCAAACTCGTTCAAGGGAAAAAAACCTTTAATCAGTTCATAAGCGTGTATGCATTTGGCGATTATCCTAAATCCGATTGGATTGATTCGTTATCGGTTCAGTATTAGATCCGCGAACAACCCTTATGTAATTATTTTTTGTTGATTAAAATGGAATTTATGAATGGCCAACATTTTTACTTTTACAAATGTCCTTGTGCTTTATAAATACTATAACTTACCGATTGTATATCAAAATGTAAAACTTGTTTCATGAACGTTGGCAATTCAGTCATCAACGTTTCATAACCGTAATTTTGCCCCATATGAGCAATCAAAATTGCCCAGAACGGAAGAGAACATAAGATCGATTTCCAAGGAGTAGGCGGGGACTGAAATCAAAAATTTCAATAAATAATCAACCATATATTTTTATTATTTTCTGATAAAAATACCGAGGCGCCTGCTGAACCCCAAAGCGAACTAAGGATATATTTCTTTTCATCGGGATGGATGCTAGTGTGACTCTCTGGGTCTTCAGCTACGAAAACCAAGAAGGCAATCGACCAAACAGCTCCAGCCAGACCAAAAACGTAGAAAATTGAAGGCCAGCCTCCATCAAATCCATATTTTGATAATAGGCCAGACAAAGGCATCGATATCACAGTTCCAAATTGTGCACCTAAACAATTGTAATTATTATTAAAATAATGTTCAAATAAAAGTTGATATAAATTAATCTTAAAGAGGAAAATGCAAAAAATATATTGTTAAAAGGTGAACCCGGTTGTATCCTTTTTTACAATACGAAGCAAACATAATATCATAGTTGTTTATACAATAAAATATATACTGATATTGTTCTTGCTAAAAAATGTTGCATTCATTCAAATCAGATTTACTTTAATATTCATATTTCAAAAATGTAAAATTGTTACCATCACACTTAATATTCATGAAAAACTATTAGTTCTATGTTACAAATGATTGGTCATTTTGTTAAAAATGATTTTTTTTTTTTGTATAATATCCGTTTGCGTTTATAATACAACATTTTCATTCACCTGCATATACAAAAGCACCCATCCTACTCCTTTCATTGGGAGGGATCCATTTCGCAAGCATTGCGTGGGTGCAAGGCACTATAGGACCCTGAAAAAAGTTTGGATTTACTAATAAATTGATCTAGATCGTACCTGATTATAAAATGAGTTTTAGTTGAGTTGAGGGCATTCAAGCATTTCCTTGGAATTTTAACTTTATTTTTTTTTAATTTAAATCAATCGCCATCACGTTCTAACACACATACTCATATTAAGTCACTGCAAACAAATTATAGTAATATTCAATTATTCAAATCTCCTCAGATCATATTATTTCAATTTCAAAAATATAGAGACATGATCTGAAGTCAAGCATATGTATACCATAAAATGAAAATATTCTTAACGAATCGTCGACTTACTTCCCCAAGTCCTTGAATGAATCGAATTGTACATAACCATAACACCCCGCCATTTGCCGAGACGGGAACCAAAAATCCAAATAATGAATTCACCAACATTCCAACTCCCAAAAACCATTTTGCGCCGTATCTTTTAGCCAAGATACCAAACGGAATTTGCGTTACGACATAGCCGTAGAAAAATGAACTTAGGATATACCCTTGCAGTGTGGTATCCCATTGAAAAACACCGTCACCTGATTCATCAGATGAAGTAAGCTAAAAGTAAAAGACTTGCATTAGTTTCAATTATTTCATCGCGTAACAGTGTTGAGTGTAATATAAGAGTTTTATAAATTGATCTAGAAACGATTAAGTTTACAAATCTTGGTTGCAAAATCAGGCGATGGTAGTTAGTTAAGAAAGAAAAAAATCCGTAGACGAGGCTTTAATAAAGTTGGCGTAAAACATGCAAAAAAATCTTATTATATCTTTTAAGCCTCCAAAACAAATTAAGATTGTTCCTAAATATTATAACTAAACCTTACAGATTGTTATGAAAATGAACAGAAAAACCAATAATATCATTAAAATTTAATTCTAAATTTTTGAGGGCTGAGGATAATTCTGAACCAAGATAATAAAAGAAATTTAAGTAATTAACAGAAGTTAAATTTTAACATGGGTGTTTATGAAAAAATGAATAGGGTTAGGTGGGGTAAAAATTAGACACCCAAAACTTTGGGTAAAAATAAGACAGCATTATATTTCTTTGAATACAACTTCAAATAAAACCGTATTTTATTAAAAAAGCAACTTCGTTAGAAACAGGATTAAAAAGAAATTTAAATAGCTTCGTTATTCATTCATAATAATTTTTACGTAATATTCTATACATGACTATGAATTTTGGCGCGAAATCTTTTCTACCAGATACGTTTACTTTTCGTTTTCGCGCTTAAAGTTACGCCACCCGCGCCCTTATCCCCTTTCCTTGCGTGTGGCGGAAGTTGATCTTATGCCCAAACTTTGTGCCTTCAGCCTCAGATTAAGCTTACAGTAGAGGAGAGCGTATTGTTTTTTGGAGAAAATATGAGACAGAAAAAAAATAAGACAGTAACATTAAACATGCCTCGAAAATATGTACTTAAACCAAAAACTTACGACGAATTCAAGTTACAAGAAGCTCTAGAAAATTTAAAAAGCGGAAAGTTATCCCTAATTGAGGCCGAAAAGAAGTATAATATTGATAAATTCTTATTATGGAGGCGAATTCACGATTTAAATACGAGCAAACAAGGAAGAAAAACGGTTTTAAGCAGAGAACAAGAAATTAATCCGTCTGAAAATATAAAAATAATGGCTAAATAGGGATGGACGTTAACCAGGCAGGAGATAAAGTCTGTTGTTCATACATACATTGTTCAAAATAATTTTAAAACTAACTACCCTGGCAAGGATTGGATGATTTCTTTCTTATATCACAATTCTATAAAAGAATTGATTCAGTATTTAGTTTATCGTTATTACATTAGTTTTCATTTTCATTAAAAATTGATGTTTTGATATAATTTTAATTTTCATTCTTCATTATAGCATTTAAAAACAATTTTAAATTTCTAAAGCAAAAATTTTTGTTCAGCAATATCGTAAACGATGTTTTTGATTACTTTTTTGCACTTCAATAAAAGAATATTTGAATAACTTAATGACATTTTTGCATAATTTTTAACCTTCTTGTATTATACTCAGGCCTCGGTGTGATATATATTGAAAAATAAAGAAAATAAATGCTATCTTATATATTCCCGCCCATGTCTCATAGTTACCCTTTTTGGAGCAAAATAATGAGACCCTTATTTTAAACTAAAACATGTCTTTATTCTTTAATTACCTGCAAACCAATCAAATTACTTAATAGCTATGAAGAAGTAGTATAAATTAACCGATAAAATGCTGTAAAAAAACAATTCTAAGGTTAGGTAAGTCTAAGTTTTAGGCAAACTGTCCACTCTAGGCCTTTTTCGCTTGCGCAAACCAGTAACTCGAGACGATTTCGACCAAATTAGGTCAACATTTTACAGGTACTTTAAAAACATTTATAAACAAACAAGCGTATACAAGTAATAAAATTTCACTAGTTTATATGTCGAAAACAACAAACTTTGATAAGTATTACACTCTGTAATTAGTTTTTGTGTGATATTTAGTGAAACAATAACCAAGATGCATCCTAGGCTTGTCTGGACACGTATCACAGTAATATGAAATTTCCCGCCTTCCTCCAGGCGTGCTACGGTCAGAACAAACTTTACAGTCTCTTTTTGGCCCTTTTAGGATTACGTGAAGCTTCCCGTTTAGTCGGATTTCGTCGGAATGCGACGTAGACACTTGCTCTCGCTGCTGGCGATATGACCCTCTCAATTGTTCGACGAGTGTTTTCAGGAATCGCTGATGGCTCAGTGGCTTTTCCTCTCTTTTGGTCTTTTCTTGTTTATACAAAAGGTATGCATTGACTAGGGAAATTTCCATGCCCCAAAAGAAAAGCTTACGCCACCATTTAAGGGATTTTCGCAGAAAACAATAGCTTGATGCATACTGGTCCGCCCGGTTAACACCACCCATATATTTTATATAGTTCAATACAATATTGGGTTTCTTGATCATTATATCCACATCACCTCGTGTAATTTTTTTAACCGTCGTCATTCCTGTGTCACCCTTTGTAGTCAAACAAATGACAACCCTCTTGTCTTTCCATTCTAAAACTAAAGTCTTGCCCCGTCGATACGCGACCGTGGATTTTGTCGAAAATTTTGGCTTTTTTATTTCCGTCGGCAATTTTTTTCTGTTTGTTAGGATTGTTCCGGTAAGACTACATTTCAATTTGGCTAGCTCTTGAGCTAAGAAGTAACTGGTATAGTAGCGGTTCGTGTACATATGGTGCCCCTGAGCACCTGGAATTTTCTCCAACAACATTTGGTATAAGTGTATTGGTATTCTTGACGAAACTGGTAAATCGGGTCTGATCAAAAGCTCTGTTGTACATGATCCATAGTATGGCAAAATGCAGCAAATGTAGCCAGTCTTTGAGTCAGCTAAAGTATAAACTCTGATACCCCACTTTGTTGGTTTCTTCGGATTGTATGTAATGAACGAAATTCGACCCTTGAATTTTATAGTTGATTCGTTCACACATATGTGCTCGCCCGGGATAAAATAATCTAAAAACTTTGAATTGAGATAGTCCAAAAAGCAGCTTACGCGTTGTAGGCGCGTTCGTGGATTGGTGGTGTGTGTTGGAAGAGTTTCCAGATAAAGCATCCAAAATATTTGACTAAATCTGTCTCTTGTAAATGTTTCCGGATAGAAAGGTACATATATAACTGACGCCATTCTTCGACCAATATTCTTGCAAATTGGCCAACGGCATTGTCCCCATATTGATAACGACAGCAAGAAATGCCCAGAACTCTTCGTTGGTGACATCACGCCAGCTTCGCCATATCGAACTTGCAGACAGCGTCTTCCCTTTCAATTTTCTTTTTGCATAATTATTGGTTTCACGAATAATTTTTTTCACGAGCTCATTAGTGAAAAACAGTTTAAAAAAATCTATTGGTTCTTGTACATTGGACATTTTTTGTGGTGCTGTGGGGCTTTGGCCAGGTATAAATTGTACGTTTGGCAGCACTTCGTCGTAGTATATATAAATATATAAAAATTCTTAAACAAAAAATGCACTAAAAAGTAACAAAATAATGGCCTATCCTTGCAGTATCTACAACTTACAAATTATTAGGATGATACAATGTACAACTATTGTTATTTTTGGAGTTGGTGTCAGCCAAGGAAATACGACTATATTGGTACTTAGCAAAAAACGAGAATACCTTATGAAAATTATTTTTCAAATGAACTTTTAAACAATATACTCGAACTGTAACAATATCTAGCGACCTTTAAACTAAAAAATACCAATACTAACTAAACCTTTTTAAAAATTTTACAAATTACTATTAATATTTATTTTCTTGACTGACACCAACTCCAAAAATAACAATAGTTGTACATTGTATCATCCTAATAATTTGTAAGTTGTAGATACTGCAAGGATACGCCATTATTTTGTTACTTTTTAGTGCATTTTTTGTTTAAGAATTTTTATATATTTTGAAGTCGGTTTTTTATTTTTTTTATAATATTTATTTATTTCTCGCGTTTTAGTGATCTGAAGTTTGATAACTGATTTTATTTTCTTGAAAATGGTTAACCTTCTAAACGCGCTGTTCATATGAGGCAGCGCCGTTTAATATTAAAAGTTACTACATCATCCCTTTTTGCCCTTAAGGGTTGAAATTTTTTGCTTTTAAATGTAATAACAAAACTAAGTGGATTATTCTTTCCAACAGAAAAAAAATTATCAAAATTCGATAAAATGTCACTATTTCATCCACTATTTTCATTCTTAAGGAGTGGATTTTTTTCTTCAAATTGAAATGTGAACAATTTAAAGGTACGTTGTACGTAATAGAAACACAATTATCAAAATCGGGTTAGCCAGAAAAAATTTATAATATTATTTCATCTCTAATTTTTAACCCCTTATGAGTGGAGTTTTTTTTTTTTAATGGATAGGAGATTAATTTAAGGTTGTGCTCTACAAATAAAAAAAGAATAATCAAAATCGAGCTATCCAGTAAGAAGTTAATATTTCATCCCTTAGTTTTCAACTTCTTAGAAGTGGAAGATTTCCCTCAAATTAAAACTGGACCCCACGAAAAGCACCAGCTTTCAAATAAAAAAATAATTATCGAAATCGAGCTATCCAATAAGAAGTTAGTGTTTCATCCCTTAGTTTTCAACCCTTTAGAAGTGAACGATTTCCTTCAAATTAAAATGGAACCACAAGAAAAGCACTGGCTTTCAAATAAAAAAATAATTTTCAAAATCGAGCCATCCAATAAGAAGTTAGTATTTCATCACTTAGTTTTCAACCCCTTAGAAGTAAACGATTTCCTTCAAATTAAAATGGGACAATTCGAGAGCACCAGCTTTCAAATAAAAAAAGAATCATCAAAATCGCTTCACCCAGTCGGAAATGCTGAGGTAACAAACATTAAAAAAAATACAGTCGAATTGAGAACATCCTCCTTTTTTTGAAGTCGGTTAAAAATCGTTATCTATGAAACTTTGCTTGAATCATAACAACACTGCATTTTTATTTATTTTGAAATAAAATGATATTACACATAAACCTTCCATTGCATCACAATGATAAAACGAATAAAATATAACATCGTTTCATTCAGCCTATAAATCACTTTTACAAAGCATTTTTGTTCTGTAAAAGTGTATTTACGTATTAAAAATGAAAAGAATATAAAAAAAGCAAATAAAAATTGTATGTGAAGTAAAAATAATTAAAAATGCGCTCATTTAATTTGATAAGAAAATATGCCTATGCATTTTTTAAGGTGAGGAATTGAAGAGCAAATAGATTTGTTAGGATAAAAACTTACCGTTGCATTTCCAACTTCTCCACACTCATTATCGATCAACTCTTCTTTCTTCGGAATGGCTGTGTGATTAACCATGGCAACAATGGCAACCGACATATTCGTTCGCATAATATATGCGTTGGCCATCCCCAAGAAAAGCATAAACGTGACCATATGCCGAGCTCCAAATTTCGCTGAAATTAAAAAAAAATAAAATTAATTCAATAAAGCAAATACTAAAATTAGCTACATAAAGTTTCAATAGGAAGTTTGAAGAATAATACGTTAAATGTACCATGGAAGCTCGTAGAAGAATCTACACCTGAAACTTCAGTTTCTTCAACATTTTCTAATGCACCAAAATTACTAACAGACAGTTTTTTATTCATATAAAATCTTTTCTACAAATCCATCAAAAAATCATTTTTCATTTTAATAAAGATCAAAGGGAAGTAGAAACTGGAAAAGACAAAGCATTAAATTGTATTATTGACCAAATACATGTTTAAAAATTATAAACCAACAGTTAGATTGTATTTGGTTTAATGATTCTTCTTTCATGGAAGAATAATTCAAAATCTAGTAATATGTAGATAATGAATAAATAGTTCTAGAATATCTTTGTTCAACCATTTTGTCTGCAACTTAAATGTGAGGTTCCCTCAAGAAATCCATGAACTCAAAGATTTCCTAAAAGCGTTATACATTATAACTCCCATTAATATTCGGTTTACCCCTTTCTTATTTTGACTTGTAAATAAAATAACTTCCTGAGTCAATGCTTGACTTGATTTGACATTATATTGTATTATAATATTAATATATTAATATAATATTTGACTTGCGTTTGATATAAATTCAAGTTAGATAAATGTAGGCCAAGTAGCTCGAAACTCAAATCAAATAGCTTTAAAATAAAGTGAAGTAGTGAATCTCTAGTTGTGTATAATGTTATGCACTAAAACAGTATAAGCATACTTAGATAAACGCGTAGACACTTTGTGAAACTTCGGTATTTTTCTATATTCCATGATTTTACCATACTGTAAAAAGTTTGTGGCCAATTACGCCTAAGATCAGTTCCGAGGAGGATATAGTACTTATTAGCCCGTAAGAACGATTGCTATTAGGTATCTATATATTAATACGTGAAGCATTAATTTTAAATCCCTTTTACCGAATATTATACGAGCGGAGGAGTATGAAATTTGGCACAATTGAAGTTTATATGGGGCAGTTGCGTTATGAGATAATATCTATACTAATATATAAAATTGAAGAGTTTGTTTGTTTGTTTGTTTGTTTGATTGGTTGAACGGGCTAATCTCAGGAACTACTGATTCGAAATGAAAAATTCTTTTAATGTTGGATAGCCTAATTATCGGGGCAGGCTTTAGGCTATATAGCATCATGCTACAACTAATAGGAGCAGAGCATCGATGGAAAATGTTGCAAAAATCAAGAAAAAAATTTCTTTTTGAGAGCGTTCGTGGCCTACCCAGCGTAAACGGTTAAAGTTACACAAAAATCATGTGCAGCAAAATTGTTCCTCTTAAAAAAATCTACAAAAAAGTCCGCGACGGCATATGTCTATCTTTTACGGTTAGCCCGCTATAACCTTTTTAATGGTTGTGAAGGTTGTTTCAAAAATAATTCATTATTTGCGAAATTGTTTTTAGAAACATATTATTAATTCTTACCCAAATAAATATGACTTTTAATAAAATTTGTTGTGATAATAAATGACAATCTGAGTTATTAAATAGAATTCTTTTTATTAAGGGAAAATGTCTCATTTACCCGGGAAATTGAAAAACGGGTTGGAGAAAAAAATTATGCATAAACTCTATTTTTAGTTGAAAATGGATTTTGGTGATATTTAAGTATGATAAATATGCGAATCATTATCTAGAACAGGGCTTCTTAAACTGTGGGTCGCGACCCCCAGGGGGTCGCGAGACTACTGAAAGGGGGTCGCAAAGATCTGATACTTTTCAATCATTATAAATAAAATTTTAAAATTAGTATACACACTACGTACAAATATAAATACAAATAAAAATCATACAAAATACTATTGTAGTTTTATTATAACTATTTTTTGAAAAAAGTGGCAATGCAAAACTGTTATGTAGGGCCTGTAAATAAAAATATGGAAGTAGCATTTAAAATAATAAATACAACGCGCTCCTCGATTTTCAACTGAACGTTCGACATTGATGTCTGTCCAATTTTATATATGTGAAATGAATGGGTACGTATTCTTTAATTCTTATTTTATTTACATTGTAAAATAGTGCGATATTGCATCTACATCTACGGTTAATATATATTTCATTATATGGAGGAGGGGTTCGTTTAAAATTTCCTAAGCTTGAAGGGGGTCGCTATATAAAAAAGTTTAAGAAGCCCTGATCTAGAACACGTTTTATTTCGGAAAAATTTCTCATATTATTGGGAAAATAGAGAAACGCATAAGGTCCTCAAGGCAAAATCATTATTTTTCTTTTCATACAGTCCACTTTTTATCCAGGAAAAATTTATGTTCCCGTAGGATAGATACGTTTTTGTTTTTCACAGAACAAAAGATTACCATAATTTCTTGCAATATGGTGGTTTAAGAGACAGTGAATGATATGGGTTACTTTTTATGTTAGAATATTGTACGGTTCCCGTAGGATAGGCTAAAAATAGAATCTTTCAGGAACTAAGTGTTTCAAAAGAGTTTTCTAAAAGTTCATAAATAAGAGTTTTAACGAATTTTTCTCAGGAAAGCTTGATCTCTTTTTTATCCAGGAAAAATGTTTTTCTCCCGTAGGATAGATATGTTTTTGTTTTTCACAGAGTAAAAGATAGACATGATTTTTTGCAATATGATAGTTGAGGGATCAGATAATAATATAGATTATTTCTTATGCCAGAATAATGCACGGTGCTCAAAGGATAGCATGATAATTGTCTCCTGCGGGAACCGTGTGTTAAAAACAAGGTCGTGAAATAGATCTTTAAAGTTCGTGAAATAGCGTTTTAACACATTTTCTCTTTAGGATTAAAATAAAAATTACAATTTTCACTTGAAGATATGATTTTTTATTTAACATCCGAAAAATAATGAAAATTTTTGAAACGTTGAAATTTCTTTCATTGTTAATTTTTGAATACATATTTAGAATTTAGCGTGTTAAATTACATTTAAAAAATCAACAATTAAATTTTCAACTTTTCTTTTCAAAACTCCCCACTCTTTAAAATATGTTAGGCCTTCTAAGTGAGCGCTTGCGCTTTTCCTTCTCAATATTTGTGTACTTCTAACTTTTTTTTAGTAGTCAGTACTGAGCTGATTTATAGATCATTAGACATTCAGGCATTCAGCTCCTTGCAATATATTATAACAGATACAGAAGTACAAGTTTAAAATATATTATTTGTTACAACGGTTACAGGCGTTGCAATAATCAAATAACATTTAAATTTTTTTTACGTTACTCTTTGTTTAAGTTTCATATATTCTTTTTTCTTCATTATATTTCAAGTTTCCATACGTAAATTTTATCAATAAAACACCCCAGTAGTGTTATGCAGCGTTCCTTTATTATTCCCGTTCCCGTGACATTTTCTACTATAATTCCACTCTTACTGATCATAGTGTGATGTACCTAAGATAGCTCATGAGTCATGTTATACTTTTAACGTTACAGACATACAATGTTTTTCTTGGTTTCGTCCGCGTGGTTTTAAATTAGCATTATAGGTACCAAATTTTATCTCTTCAATGGTTCTTAAGTGATTTGTGGATAAAACAAAGAAAGTTTCAACTCCTTTAGAATTGTGCCATAAGTTCCCCACTTTTAACCCTCTCTCACTCTTATCTGACGCAGACGGAGTTGCGCGGGTCAGCTAGTTTTTTTATAATAATGCTTCAAAATACCTTAAATTAATGAAAAAAGACGTCACACACACTACCACGCGTTTGACACACACAGACACACAAATATGTAGATTTTTAAATCTTAGTTGTTCAGTTTGACCACAGGCTTCAACCATATTCCAAATGTCATTATTTAAACAAAATATTGTGAGAGGAATTTAAATTTTGAAATTATAATTATTGAAATTGAAGGAAACAAATTTAACCGATTATTTGATTATTGAGTATTATTATTAAAAATATATTTTTACATAATATACTATAACATATTTTTAAATATTATGTTTATTTATTACAATATTTCGCAGAAAGGAATCTATCCTCCGTTGATTGAGCTTAATTCAAAGTTTTAAACAGGACTTATGCAGCCTATTTCCAATTTTTTGTCTTTGGCTTTTAAATGGAAAAATCTAAACATAAAAATACTTTTGTTTTACTTTTGAACGAAGAAAACTCACTTCAAAGTACCATTAGGTATGTAAAAATTGTAATGAATTATGGTCGAATTTCGACCACTGGGCGACCTCTAGTGTATCATAATTCTGTAATCATATTAATTGTAGATATCGCTATATTTTACTAAATACGATGCCCATAGATTATAGAAATGTTCCTAGAAATTAATAATATTTTTGTTAGATCCTTGCAGGCTAGAACTTCATAAACCTACTGAAAATGCTTTCCATAAATCCCTTATTGTGTTATTATACATAGAAGAAAACATCTAATAAACTACCAAACACTTTAATTTTTATAACTAAAATATTTTCATAGCAAAGAGAGATTAGGAAAAAATAATTTCGATTTTGCAATAATTAATTACAATTTAAGAACGAATTCTACCATTCCTCGCGGAATAAACTAAAACGTAAACCCGCATTGAGCAAAATTCACACAATAATTCCTAATAATCATCAATTAAAATAATTACGACAATTTCTTCATAAGTGATAGCAAAAAAAAATACAATTGAAATCAATTCATCATTGATCGCAAAACTGATTCAGACAATTTTCATTGAATTAAATGACAACTCAGTGTCACAATTTGCATTCGATTGAAAACGAGTAAATTTCAAGCCTAAATAAGCATATTCAAAGTCAAAATCTTTTCGCACTTATTATCTCGATAGTGTTGCTGAAGCAATAATTCAAGTTACCGCTGTAATTAATATCAAATAAATTAAATTAGAACGAAATAGCTTGGAAAAATAGCTTGTGTAAGCGACCAAGTCGTAAATGTTGAAGTTTCTATATTTGGCGTTCGAAGGTGGGTTTTGGCGAAATGAATTCGTCACATATTTAAAATTACTTAAGCAAATAATTCAAAACAAACACGCAAGTTGAATTGAAAATTCACCGAGAGGAAAAATATACTTGATACTATGACGTTGTGATATACAAATATTTAGTTTTATCATTAAACCTTTTTATCAGTTAATGCTTAGGCTCTCGTAGGTATTAATCCATGTGAATCATTAAACTAATTTACAAAAACAATAGATATTAAAATAGAAAGGGCAATAATAAATATTACCATTTGATAGTAAGACGAGAGTTTGTAGTTTATTTCTATTATACAAAATTATTTTTTTTTTTTTGTAAACAAAACCTACTTGATTAAATTAAGAAGTAGATTAACACCTAAATTTTCATTAACAAAAGATGCATTTTTAACATACAATACAAAGTAAACGATTTAAAAAAAAAAATTAATAATTAAACAGTATTTTATCTCCTTACTATTTGACCTCAGACTGTTCATAATTTACGTCAGCACATTCATTACACCATATGTACATTAGAAATTTTATGTATTTTATTTTATTTATTTTTTTTCATACACTTTTAGCCTAATCTATAATTTTAAAAACAGTTCATCATTAAATTTTACAGATTCTTTAAATAATTACAGATGCTGTTAATGATTTATATATCTCTATAATACTTAAAACCACATACCAACTACTACCCATACTTAAAATGTAAAATGCCTAAAAATTGTTTACCTATTTCATTCATGGAGTAAAAGCATTAAATATGCAATAAATTCAGTTTTTCTTGGCAAAAAACAATTGTTTAGTAATATAATGTTATCTCCATTTTGTGGTTCTTAAAATTGTACAAAAAATGGAACAAAATGTATCTACAGTACCTATTTTGATTGGAGTAGTTACCCGTACCCTCGTAGACATAAGATTCTTGTAGCTATCTTCCCAGGACGGGATTCATAGTCGTCACTCAAATTTGAGGAAACACTAACGTGCCTGACACGTGGTCGCCATTTAAATTTTCATTTCATAGAACTCTTTCATTACAAAATAAAGCAAACACTTAAGTGAACACTAACGTCAACATTTTTGACATTTTTTATCATCCCTCATCCCTGAGTTGAGTATATCCTCAACTGGAACATGAGGTTCCTTCAAGTAAATGTGTATTAGATATTATGCTGCAAATATTTCATAAGCATTAACTTGAGGCAGCTTCAGTCTTAACTTATATTTTCATGGTTATAAGTTGAGCATATACTCAACTCATGTGATGAATTTTGCCTTTGGAAACTGTAAAAATAATTTATGTTATTTAAGGTTTATATAGTAATGAAAGAGTTCTATGAAATTAAAATTTAAATGGTGCACATGTATCACCACAGTGAGTGTCTCCTCAAATGATAAATACCACCCATAACTCATATTTTTGCCTACTTTTCGTTGTTTCTATAAATTTAGCTTTCCTACAAAGCTGGTGCCTATACATTAAAAATTTTATATACAGACTCCTAGTTTATACGAGTTGAAGGATGAAAGCTATACTTTTTCAATTTCGGTGTTACTTGTGGGTAAATGTCAGTAAACTAAATTTCAACTTTCTAGAACTTCGGGGACTACCCTTACTTAACTTGCAGATCAGCCACCCTTAACATCCCTAGGGATGTTGAAGGATTCAAGTGACTGATTTCTCAATTTTGTTGTTGTTTGTGTACAAATCATAGCCTTAATACCAAATATGTCATGTTTACTTCTACAGTTTTGTGTTAAAGCTATTAGAAAGACAAAAAGTGTAAAAATTATTGCAACTACACATTGAATATTAGCAGTTTTTATTTAATCTTTAATCTCATTGGTTAAAATATCGTAGATGTACTTAAATTTTAAAATCTGATACAAAGGTGGATGACACAATCAGAAAAACTAATAATCATCTCAAACAATTTTAGACGAAAACTTTCCGATCGTAAACAAAGCAATTATACATAGTGTAAAATATATATCATATGCAGAGAAATGACAAAATCTTTAAAATATTTACTGATTTATCGTTTTTTATCGTGAAGGTGTGTACAATACCAGATAAACTAGCAAGGAAAAAAAATGAAAAATATCAATATTTACAAAATAAGTCTCACATTTTTCCATTGACTATAACGTGGTGAGAGATAAAACTTAATGGAAAACACGAAAGAAATTTATTTAAAATAATATCAAAAATACTGTGTCTAAAAGGGAAACATTTTATGTTATATTTAACTCATGCCGTGATAATAAACTAGACTGAACGAAATTTGTGTATGACCCCTAAATGACACGAAAATGAAATGATTAATATACATAACTCAAAATCGTGTATTAAGACATAATATAATATCGAATATATAATCTAAAAATTATTTTTATTTGTTTATATTTTATATTGCGGAAACTATAACTCGAATGAGTTTCAAAATTAAATAAATTAATACATAAGAAATAATTAAAAGTAATTTTGGATTTAAAAATAGTACAAACCAATAATTTGGTTTTTTTAAATATCTATCTAATTCTAAGGTAATTATCTTTTTTTAATGAATGTTTCATTTTTTCTAATTCATTTTATAATCGACTCCGTTTTTATTAAATAAAATAGCATTAATTTTATAGCTATAGTTTTTAGAAAAAGATGACTAAAAATAACATTCCAGGATACCTACAAAATAATTATTTGAATATACATTAAAATCCTTAGTTATCCCTGAAAAGAATTTTAATAATAATTTGACAATAATACCCGATTCTGTGTAAAATTTTTAGAACTATGATTTTCTATTAACCCTGATGCAGTTTTCGCCTAATCGAAAAGTTATAATTTTTTTGATTAAATATCTATAAATTTTTAAAAACCAATAAGTAATCAATAGAATTAATATCATAAATTTCCCCGACTAAGGTTAAAATTTCTTGATTTTTCCAGGTTTTCTGGGTCAATGGCCACCGTGATACAGGAATATTAAAAAGGTAGGTATACATTTCTAGATTACAAAATCTGAATCGGTTATATACTGTGTTAAATTAAATAACTAAAATTATAAAAATTGTCTACCTAGTGTTTTAAAATCCTACTGTAATATCCCAGTAAAACAATAAATAATAGGTACACTAACGAAATCTTTACCAAGTGTAAAACTATTAAATTACTTTTAAATTATTATAACAAATTTTTAAAAAATCTAACTATTGTTTTAGTCTGGGTATCTAAAAATAAATTAATTATTTTTCTTAAAAAATATTTAGATAAACCTACTACTGTAACTTATTGTTAGAGATAAATTTTAGGAGTAATAAATATCTACCTATCTTTTTAAGTAGATACTAAATAGTATAAATTGTCTATGGTAGTTAAGGTTTAAAAGCATTTTTGAAATTTTTAGCGCCCATTGAAGTAGATGTATGATCAATTTAAAAAAAGATTCTCCAAACAAAATATACAAAAATATTGTCACGACTTAATGCAAACTATATATTAAGAACAGTTAAATCGAGTGTAGCTAAATTGCGGATAAAACTAGCATTATTTTGATCTTAATCCATCAATTTCAATTAATACTAGGTCCGTTCGGTCCATTCCGTGAGCTGGTCAGTGGCACTGGTGTTTGATTCCCGTTGAATCTTAGATATTTCGAGACTAATGACCTACTAAAATTTTCTGTGACTATACATTCGTAATATGACCTTAGATGCTAAAGTAACTAAACCACAAAAAAGAAAAAAATACAACTAAACATCGGACACATCTTCAAGATTCGAAGATTCAGGAATTTTGCAGTTAGATTTACCTACACATGAAAAATTCTGCTTTGTATAAGAAGTGTAATACAAAACGGCGTTTGATGAACTACCTTGAATCGATTTTAGGATAGGGTCTAAATAAACCGATTATTTTAGATAATTAGAAACCGATTATCGTACTTCCAATGTTTGACTAAAAAGTTAGGAACTTCTAGGTGTGACTCAAACTCAAAGGTCGAAATTAGGTTCCATTTTGGAATTTTGGAAAGGCGTTCGTAGAACAAACCAGTTATTCTGCGAAAAGGTTATACCTATTTAAATCTTTGACAATAATATAGTACGCAATATGCATTACAATGTTGAGAAGCTTTGAAGAGGTTGTCTTTGAAGATGTGAAGTCCGAAATACGTCAAGTATAACTATTTATTTTTTAAACGTGTAATGTAAGATATAGAAATATTACAGCAAATTCAACCTTAAAATGTATAAGAGTAAAATGATTATGTGATAAACACGATAGGGCTAAAACATTAAAGATACAAACATGAATTTTTACGTGATTGACCGTACCACCGTACCAAATTTGAAAAACATATCTAGATGCCGTTTAGGTGACAACGAACGGTCAGGCAAAATTCTGTTTTTTTTGTAAAAACAAATCTTACATCTATTGAAATATTAAAATAAAACTTTCAAGAGGGATTACTTTTTTTCGACTGATTAAATAACTTCATAGTTATAAAATACTGAACCAAAGTGCAAGGCTAATAAATTTTAAAGGGTATATTCACTTAATGATTACACCTACATTACCAATAAACATCATATTGTGTTCTTTTAATACTTTGATACAGTGACTAAATTGTCAATTCAATGTGCGATTCCGATTAAGTCAGAATTTTCAAATGACGTTTTATGTAAAAACAATACAATGCAAAAAAAATTGTTAATATAGGTAATGTTGCAAAACTATTTAAATATTCACAAATATTATATGAAGTATCAAATGCACTTTTCGTGTTTAAGTGAATTATTTTTCCACCAAGTTAAAGTCCAATTAAGATTTTACATAAAAATACAAACTCTCCATTATCATTAAAAAATATATTCTTACATATAGTACAAACTTTTTTAGATATTTTTTAATACAAACATTAAACTGTTTATCGTGAGTCAATAAACAATTAACCAATGAACTCAATGGAAGAAAATTCATACTTTTCCTATCATTTAAAATAACATCATTGAAACAGTGACATTGAGTTGATACAATTCTGTGAATTTCTATTTTCTTTCAATAGCAAGGATGAGAAATATATTCTTGTTACAATTACGGTGATGCCAATCTCTGTATCATTCACCATTTAATTGTATTTTTCTTTTTGTTTCGCTTTTTTGCAAATAACGAATAGAACAGTAACAGGGTCAGGGTATGCATGTGCATGTGTTTAATAAATTAAATGACTTCTCTCCTTCGATTTTTTTACTCCAACACAATTATACAACTGTTAAACCTGTCTTAGTGTTTACAAATAACATTGATGTTTTCAAGAATTGGTAATAACGTGCAAAATGGCTATTTCTACTTTTCTACGTATCAGAAGAGATAAACATATTACTTATATAAATTCAGTGTAAAAATGATTTTAAAAGTTTTAACGTTTGAAATGAAGGCCATAGACAAAGAGATTCTCCTGAACGAATCAGTCCATTGTAAGTGACCATTCGCATTTAATAGCTTATATGGCGGTCAAAAATAAATGGACACGTGTTTAGCACGTGTATTTGACACCATACATGCGAGAATATACTATAGTATATGTATTTTCTATAATATATATTTCTACATTATGATAATGACATTCAGTTGGAAATAATTCATTGTTTTGATATTTTTTTAGTAATTGCAACCGACTATACATAAGTAACCCCAATTCTAAGAGGCAAATTGTAATAGAAGAAATGAAGTAAAATTCCTTGGGTAAGAACTCTTTTTGAGGCATCAATATAATGAAATTGAAACTAAATTTTGATAAATATATTTATTACATATTCAATTATCTAAGAAATTATTACATCAAATTTAAAAATCATGACAGATGTAAATTTTCTGTAGATGTTTTTTTATGAAAATGTTTGGACTAATTTATATACATTATTTGAGTAATTGTCATTTTACACAAATAAACTGTACACATTGTTATTATTAGTCTGTTCAACGTAGTAATCAATTTATTGATTTACTGCAGCCTCTTTTCTATTTTAAATTATGTTTTTTATGAAGTAAAAACTGCCATCAATAAAGTAGAAAAACGAGGAATAATAAAAAATAATAAAAACTAAATCTACTTTTATTAAAATGATTTTATCATGAAAATATGAGATTTAGTTTTCTATTGTTACGTTTTGTAAGATACTTTTACTTTCCATTTTATCTCCGAAAGTAAATCAATGATTCAACATGTTAAAATTAAAATTTTCCTACGCCTAGTAAATGAAGGGTGGAAAGTTTTACATTGACGTTTTCAAGGTTCCCAACTCGACAATTCAAAAATTCTTTAACCACCTTAACCAAAAGAAAGTAACGTAACTAATAATTAGAAACTAAGTGCATATTGGTTTGTATACTGCGACGGGTTCTATTATCAACATAAAAAATTGCGTTAATGTTTAAAAGTATATAAATAATCATAAAAGATTCGTAAGCTACTAGAATTCATAAAAATTCAGACTAAAAATAAATTATTATTAAAATTGGGGATTTCTATTTAAGCTAATTATCAGAAACAAATCCAATATTGTTAACTACGAAGAACCAAATAAAAATTAGAACACAAATTGCATATATAGTTATATATAACTATATATAGTGTTCTTTTATAGTGTTTTTATTTTTACACTGTATGTGTATGATAAAACAAAAAGTTTCAGATGAAAATAATTAATTATGGTCTTTTGGTATTCAAAGGCTCTCACGCATTTCAGGTGCATATAAAATACATGGCTACTATAAAGGTGTATTTATATTTGTGTGTTTGTAGTTGTAATATACTTCGGTTCATTTCCGTATTGTAGCGGAAAAAGTATTCCATGTATTCAGTGATGCTTTCCCAAAATTTTACCAAGGGGCTCGCATTCGCAGTGAATATTCTCTTAAAAAAATTCAATATTAATATTCCTATTGAAATATTATCTGGCAGAGTAGCACCCTATTCGATAAATATTAAATTATCAGAAAAAAAAAATCAAACAGTTACAAATCGATAGAGTAGTAGAAAATCACCGATAATCATAAAAACTGAAAGTATTATTTTCTGAATAACAGGGGTTCGCGCGAACCCTTTGATGTGAATACTATGGTAATGCTAATCCCTGCGAACCCCCAGGAAAGCATCTCTGCATGTATTCCACTTTCATGAGACTGTTCACAATATTTATTTTGCTACTATCTCTACAGAGTATAGATACAGTGCTAAAATAGTTCATTGCCATGGATGCATCAAATCCATAAAATACCGTCGAGATCTAAGACGCTGACAAGAAGTGAACGATCTAGATAGTCTTAATCGGTGCCTATAGAGTAAAACCCGTACCAAAATGTAATTCAAAATAGCTGCTAAACAAAACGATAATATTGTCACAATCCCAAGATGAAGACGGCGCCATTTTAACGCCTACACCTACCCGGCCCAGCGGGAGTGGGCGTCACCATCAGCTGGCCAATGAGAAGGCTGTCTGTTATCAGATTAATAGTGGTGAGGAACCTCATACAGAGAGGGTGGGCCGAAAAGGATTACTGGATGAACTAAACAGGAGTAAAGATTCTGGAATGATCGATAATTCAGAGAATTCTAGAAAGTGGTGTCGACAAAAATAGAAAGTCCAGGGACAATACAGCCGAATTTTCTAAAAGGATTTTGAAATCCTATATAAGCCCCGGACAATCATAAGGCGAGCCAGTATTCAAATAAATGTTCGACGAGTATTCAAATAATTCATCGGTAGTGTTAAAATAAACAATTGTTAAGAAATAAATTCGTAGTTATTATACACAAACCAACGAACCCGTAAAAAAAAAAAACGTTACAATATAATAACTATTTCAATTATAACCATTTATAAACTAACACATTTGAGATAGTTTCAAACAATTTAAAGAGGGCTTTAAAAGACTGATCTTATGTACTGCCATATTTTATATAATTTTGCTTCGCAACCATTTTGATACCAGATAAAATTACCACAGAAACCCCATTTACTAGTGTAATGAGAAACTGTCAGCCAACCTATGCATTATTAGTGGTCCAGTACCGACTCCTAGTGGAACTTAGGATTTTTATCTTCGATGCAGAGATTTAAAAGTTGTTAAAAATGCTACTAATGTGTTTTTAAATAAAATAAATTTTGATTCTCCAGGTTGCACTTCAGATCAAAAAAAGTATTAAAGGGTTTTTGATATATTAAAAACAATATCACGTATCTTTTTAAAACAACGTTTTTTCGTAAATAATTTATTTGAATTTTCTTCTTTCAAAATATAATACTTACAACATATTTATATTAATCAGCTTTATCATTTTTGAAAACCTATACCCAAAAAAAGGTTAACCGCTATTTGCATTGAAATTGTTTTCCATCCTTACTAGACCTTTTTTTTTTCTTATATTACACCATGCACATTCTGCTATATATCTCCGAGTAAAATGACAATGATATACGAACAGGATGAAACTAACTATAAGAGTCTGTTATGAACATTTGACAACAAACCCTTTAAAAAAGTGTCTTCCGTTAACTTTTACGGCGCACTTGGAAAAATTTAAGTGAAAAAAAAAGGTTATTTCAAAAATATTTTCACTACGATAAGAATCTCAAAATTATATCTTGTATTTACAACTCATATAATACCAAATAAAAAACTGAGTAGGTACCATAATGTTTCTTATGCTATACATAAAAAGACTAAAAAATTGGTTTTTCCAGTAGGTAATAATTTTTTTTCTAAAAACTAAAACCTATTTTCGTATACCCTTTAAAATACGAGATATACATAAAGTAGACCATCAATTATGATTTCTTGGAAAATTGAGCTGTACAAAATATTTAAAACAATAATTTAAGTATGTTTTTAATGAAAACGAAATTATTTTTTTAAAAAACACAGACAGCAACGTACTTAGGGACAAATTAAATTCAAATCCAAAGTACAAACTTGAATTTCAATTTACTTTATAAAATTGACTTTGTAGATACCATTATTTAAATTCAAGGCCTTGTAATGCATATAGAAAACAAAACCACATATATAGGTACATCAGGTAAATTTCTTTTAAATTCATAACATGAAAAAATGCAAAATCGCTCAAAAAAAATTAATAAATATCTCGTAAGATTTTTTGAACAAAGAAAAAAATAAGTTAAATATATAAGACTTACAATTTCATTTTTCATCGACGTCTAATCACTAATATGATATTTACATTTTATTTAAATTCAATTGAATGAATTAAAATCACAAAGTCCGATCATAAACAAAATTAAATGAGATAAGTCTCCAAAAAATGACAAAGTGACGTTGATTTGACATCTACTGAAATGAAACATTTTATTTTAAAATTCCATAGTAAAAAAAAACTAAAAATATGTTTTCCATCAAACATTATTTCGTTGATCAAGTGATGAAAATATTATCATTTTTAGACCTGTCATATTTAGGTGGTCTTTAAAATTTTTGGCATCATAATGGGAAAAGTTAATATTGGATTTACCTACACTAATTTGAAATAACGTCAACAATTAAAATAGGATAAAAATATAGTTAGTCTACTCCCACTTAAACGAAAGAAATAAATATCCAATAGTATGGAAAATCTTATATTAAATAAATCAAAATCCTTAAAAATTCTAAAATTAACTAGTTTTTTTTTTTGGAAACTTATAGATTGCTTATCAACTCAGATTAAATTTATACACCTATAATGATAATTTTAAATGCGTAGATAATTTTAAAAAAAATTCATGTCAAGCCGCTATTTATCATTGATTAAATATCTACATTTTCACTTCTAATGTCCACTTCAAATTAATTACGCGTAATGTTATAATTATTATCGAAGAAATTTACATAATTTCAATTTTGATAATTTGTTAGTACGATATATTATCGAGTGTATATATTTTTTTTTAAATAATACATTTTTAAAAAACTAATTTTAATAACAAACTGTTACTACTTTCCTTAAATTCATTCATAACATCCCTGATTAAAAAAAAAACACATTAAACTTTTACTTTTAAAAATATTTTGTTGAATATTTTAAAAATTATTAATCCACCCATTGATGATTCCTTTCATTAGAAATTCAGATAACATTTTTGCGTAAAAATAAGCCATAAGTAGAATTTTTATCGGAAATGAATTGAGTACTTTTTAATCTTTATTAATATAACTTAATAATAACTTAAGTGGTAGATTCAGTATGAGATAAACTTATTTATATTATAAAAAAATTAAAAGATAGTTTTAATCAACCTTCACAATAAAATGAAAAATATTTAGTTTTCATTAAACACATCCTTTTCATAGAAATTCAACGAAAAATTGAAATGTTATATTTCTTCGAAAAAATTTTCTTTAAATATAAATTAATTTTTTTTTTTTTTTTTTTTGGTTTATTTAAGTTCGCATGAACTACTTTGGTCATTAGCGACCGTCGAATCCGAAAACCCAGAAAAAACATCTTAGGTTTTCATTGGGTTTCGAACCCAGGACCACTGGCGTATAAGGCAACTATCTAGTCCACCACGCCACTAAGTGACCTAAATTAAATTTAACTTATAAACAAACTTTATAACTTAAACTTGTAAATATGAACCATTTATTTGAAAGTAGTCTAAGTACACGTAAGTTCGATTCGTGATAATGGAAGGTTTGTTCTAGATTACTTTTAAAAAAATATGATTAACAGATGCCATAATACAATTTTTTTTGGTTTCTTAAAATATCACGTTTATCATTTTAATTAGGATTATGTATTGCGTTTTAAAATCAAAAAAGTAATCAATTCTTGTGCTCTGTTAAGTATTTTTGTATTAAATGGTCAATGTGTCTCAAAATAAAATACACTACGATTCGTCCTTTAGACTTCTCGCATATGAAACCGTCACTTTAATTGCTGCGCCACAAATATAACATTGAAAATCTCACAAAACTTTAATACAACCCGTTATCCAATTGTCAACACACAAACATTTGCCTATTATCATAATAGTAATATAATAAGAACAGACAAAAATGTGTATGTCGACATTTAGGAAACGATTTGGAATAATGTTTTATTAGATGTTCACTGCTATACTTGTGGCCCAGTGATTAGAATGACAGTCTATTCATGCGAGTAGTCAACGGATCGAATTCCCTTATCGATATTTTTTAAATTGTACATTCAGTATTTGAAACTTACAATCGTGAATATTTCACGGGAAGCTACTGGTTTTTTGATTCTTCTATAAAGTAACTATTAAATTAAATACACTTAAATATAATTCGAGGGCCGTACTATATTTTAAGCTTGGGAGTTGATATTTGGCATTTTTAGTTTTTTCTATTTCCTATACTTATCCATTTAAAACTCTCATAATGGAACTTAACGCCACTTCTCAAATAATCTTGTTTTCACTTATTCATAAAGCATCAGCGAAATCTCGCTATATTTTATCTTAATAAAATTATATATATTAATTATAACTTGTTCAGAACGAAATATCATGAAATAATAACTATTAAGGACTAAGGTAGAATTTTATTTCTTTGGAAACTGGATTTATGCCATTTTGATAACAGATATTTAGCTTATTTCAAAAATTATTGATTGGACAGTTTTAACAGGGGCTCGTTAGAAATCGTTGATACTTTCATAAAGGACTTTTTATTTATTTTTTTTAAAGCTTCTTTTAAAAAAGTATTTACCTTTCTTTATGAAATGACCACTGTTTAGTTCGCAACATAACCAAGCCTATTGCGCAAGATCTGCCACTTATAAAGTGAGACGAAAGTTTTGAATTCGTTTAAAAAAATTTCCAATACACAAAAAATTTAAGGAAAAGTTCAGAATCATTAAGATTTTTCAATTCTTGTACTAAATTTCCTAACTGATCCAATGGATTTTGTTACTATATATTTATAGGTTTCTAGGATACGTGATCACTGACTATTTAATTTTTTTTCATAATTTTTCATTTGGCTTGTTTTTCCATATAAAAACACAATTTTCAATTTGTTACATATTGGTAAGTAGTTATACCTTCGAGATCTTGAAACTCTTGAAACTAAAGAGGGGTCATTTTAACACCGAAAAGGACGTAAGGTTGCCTGGATAGAAACATTCCAATTTTTAAATATTTACGTAGATTTTTATAAAAAAAATTTTTTAAACACTACGCGTTACTAGAAGAATTCTTTATAACAGTTCTAAAAAATACCATAAAAAGGGTTAATAAAAAACGCAAATTCATTATTATTATTATTTACTCTAGAGTTTTAATGTAAAAATATTTACTTAAACCTTTCGTAACGATAAACTGTTTTCTTCTTTGTCCTTTTAAACAATATTTTTATTATTTTATTCTTAACTAATTATTCTAATCAAGTAGTTTTAACAATTTTTATCTAATAGTGTTCTAAAGTCTTCTTAGAAATAAAAAAAAGAGATAAAATTATAAAATAATTAGGGAGTACAAATAAAAATCTCAACGGCTGTATTTTACTACACAAGTTAATAAAATTGATAAATCAGAAAAATTAAGCTTTGGGTTAAAAGAACTTTTTGTACCAAAATACTGTGGTATAAATACATTATTATAAGAAAATAAAGTATAAGATATTTTTTACGTGAAATTGCATAAGATATTGCAATTTACCGTAAAAAAATCTCAAGACAGCTATATGACGCCTCAACTAATATTAATTTAAAAATTATTTTATCATGAAGCAATTGCGTTATCTTAAGACAATGAGCCAATTATTAATTAAATATTTAAATTGCGCGCTGAAAAAATTTAGTAGCCCATGTAATTTTTACTATTTTTATAAATAGAACTAAATAATACTATACCATGGAAAATTATTCAATGAACTGGCCCAAGTTAATTTACAACCAAAGCACCTTCTCTTTCTATTAATTTATCATTGATGAAATCTCAAAAACGTGTTTCCATTCAAAAATTTTGAATCAGGAAGAAGGAACTTAAGATAAGTAAATTATCAACCTTGTCAAGGTTTTTTGTTTTAAAAAGGGCATTATCAGATTTTTTTTGGATATTTTTAACTTGAAGACCAAGTGAAAAATGTACGTCGCTGGAATTTTTGGCAAGTTGGAATTTGTTAAAAATAGTTTTGTTTCTTTCCAATTTAACATTTAGTTGGTTTGAAGAATAAATTTGTTCTTTTCCATTCTATGTAAATTTAAAAAAAAAAGAAGAAGTGAAGAAAACGTGCCAGCGCCAAATTCAATCAAGATAGAATATAATGGCTGTGTTACTGATAAGAAAATATAAATTTTGTATTAAGTATAATTAGAAAACCATGTTTCAAGATGGTAACAAACTGATTTTAGGAAATGTATTTACATTGGCCAAGCTGCATTATGTCTTGTTTACCGAACGTGTGATAAATGCTTAATGTCACGTACACTTTCATCTTAAATGTGTTTTATCGCTAAAATAAGCGTGTAAAATTCACAAATTTTTAAATCATACCTTTGACTTTTTGGAGTTCTGGTTCCTGTATGCCAGGTTGTTCCCAAACCAACACGTGTCCATTTTTGGTACGATTTTCATTTTTCCGCGTGCCATTCATTTTATTGTAGACGTTAAAATATTTAAGGCAAATAATAGTTTCATAAATTTTATACGAAAAAATTAAATAAAACTGTTATTAACGCATTTGCACCATGAGTTTAACATTTTCTTTTTCGAGAAATCACAATAATAAATGATAAAATTTTCCGAGTTTACTTAGTAGGTTTCACGAAACTAATTAGATAGTTGGTAGAAAGATATTTGGACACGATAAAAATTTTTGGTATTCGAAACTTGAAATTAAAAATAGCCGGGAAGCGTAAAGGTTAGGTTAATTCAAATAATTAACGCGAAAGTGGCAACACTTGTAAATTGATCACTTTAAGTCTGATAACAAAAATTGAACGATTTTCGTTTGATGATTGGTACAAATAAATTTGATTCGTCTTAAAAAGATGATTTTATCAACACATTTTCACACGAGAGCACGAGTGTTCATGCTTTGACGAAGCGCATGTTCGTTTAGCATGAAGTCAGTCGTAAAACGCTTTTTACTCACACTATCATATTGTCTTATATACAAAACATATACAATTACACAATATTCTTATAAGTAACTATATACCCTATATACTTATAAGTACATAGCGTCACACTGCAATAATACCACAGAAAATGTATAAATGTAGCCAGTATTTAAATATGTACTCTAACTTCTAATATCATTGGACACACAGTACATATAGAAATTGATTTCTATATACAAAACTATATCTACACATGCTTCTATACAGTTATATACCCATCACATTATATTTTTTATTTCCTTTTTCTGCACACTATAAACTGAATAGGGAGGTGTATGAGGTGTTCATTTATATTTAAAAAGAAAACATTAAATTGTTTATTCATGATAAGACTTGACTCAAATAAGCGAAAACGACATAATTTTTCAAGTTAAGGCTGCATACCTGTGATATTTTCAAGTCATAATTAGCAATAAAAACGACTTAATATTTTAACGTTGAAGTATTTATATCGATGTACTCATACACAATGCAATAATTAATATTATTAACAAGAGAAGAAGGTTTATTTTTAATTTAGTTATTTAATGTTGCATGAATGTATATCATATCTATCATATTATGTATATATGCAAAATGTAATTGTTGACAAATAGCTCAAGTCATTCAATATAATGTACACCTAGCGGTTAGTAGTGCAACTAACTAAAATTACAACATGGTTTATGTCTAAGAAATTTAAGATTTACTGATTTTACGGATTTTACTGACAATTTAATGAGATTTGTAATAACATGAATCATTGATCTATGGATCTTGCAGTGGCAGCACTACTATATCGCTTGACCCTGTCATACGGGGGGGGAGCAAAAATTTGAGAAAATTAGTACTAGTGGTGCTGCAGAGAGGGTGCAGTAAGAAAGAGAAATTGAAAAAGGAACAGGAACAGGAATGTTTAGCAAAAATACCATAATTATCCCGTTTTCTTAAATCGTTTGCTACGATAACAAAAAATCAAAGTACTTCTAAAGTTGAACAGGTGTTTAAACAAGTTTATAGCGAAAAAATTAATCCAATTGACTTAAAACTAAAAAATCAAGGTACTATACTAGAGATGAAGGGCAATTTGTACATGTTGATACCAGAAGCAGTACGGCAATTGATTTGAATAACGATGAAAATACCATGGATTTCGACCAAGGTGCTGCTAATATTAAGAAACTGTCGTTACTCTTAACGGACAATGCTAATTTCAAAACAAAATATTACAACTGATAAGAAAAAAATTATAATATCTGCTAACTCCTCTAGACCTCAAGGGCCTTTTAAGAAGGACCTTTCGGAAAAAAATCGGTGCTAAATTAAAATATGGGACGCTAGATACGAAAAGCAAAAATTCATATAAGGTTGGGTGAAATGATCCTCAATTAAAATCCAGCCGTTTTTAATTTCGTCGCCGTTCATATATAGCCGTCTTCGCTTGACAAAATACAAGTAGGTAGTAGCATTAATTAAGTGTATAGTAGGTACATAAGTATATACCTATAACGTTTTCTACTAAAAATTATTTTATTATTTGTCCTTAATTTTACGTAGGTAGATCGTATGTTTTTTATGATTCGTTATCAACTTAGTGGATAAGTTTTATTATTTTTGACTCAATGACATTTTTATAAGCTCTGAAAAATCATAAATACATTTTAAAATAATAAAATATTTTTAAAGGGTACATAGTTACAATGTTTGGCGGTTCAACACTTTATTTCTTTAACAGAAAAAGTGTTTTACTTTTCCACTGCAGTCGAGTTAAAACGATTTACGTAATTAAAGAATATGTTTAGTTAAAAATAGAAAGATGTAAGACAACAATTAATAGTCTTTATACATACATATAGGCAAAAGTACATTTGCGTAATTATATTTCTTTATACGTGCAAGTTCATGTGATCATCATGTGCTGTGTAGTAAATTCATTTCATAAATCGCTACTTAATCGTTTATAAATCATTTTACGGTAACAGTAATACTAAACAAGCTATTTCAGTCTTAATAAACTAATAAATCGAGATGACATTAAATTTTACTCCAACAAAACTCCAAATTACAACAGTTTTGGACTTACGCTTTTCAGCTAAACGGACAAAAGGAAATTACGATTTTTCTTTCAATCTTTTGGAAATATCATTGCTTCATTTCCTTAACTTTATTACTGTATCAATTTTAAATACTCTAATAAGATTTTCGCTTTGTTGTCACCAAGCAATAAAATATAAAGTGTTATGCTTCTGTTTGAAAATGTATCTACAACAGATTTTCTTTCTTGAAATCAAACTGAAACTTTAAATTTTCATACAAAATGTATTTTAAACAAAATATTAAAATTGTTCGTTATAATTTGTCTTTTTACAAGTACATTTTATTAGTTTAAATTTACTACAAACTTTCAATGTATCTAAATTCATGACCTAACATTGAAACGTGAATAAACAACCCTGACCCACTACGCGCTATTTTAAGGCAGCTTCGGAAGCTTTATTCAACTTGGATGTAAAAAGAAAATAATAAATTCATCTCAAAGTACATTTTCTAAAATTAAAACACTGTACTGTGGTATTAAGTTTTTCCACTAACTATTATAATCGACAATTATAATTCAAGCCCTATAAGTATTACCTCTATTTCGTTATGGTTTTTATTTATAATCGTTGTTTTTATTGAGCCAGTAAAAAGCCTTGGGCTACGTTGTTAAATTTGAAAAATATCAAACAGTAATTGCATTCTGGCCAAATCATTCAACTTACCGTGAAAATTGTATGAAAGGTATCTATTTAAAGTGTATCATCTATTTTGATATGCATTCTATTAAAAGAAATTATTAAACTATAGTTTGCAAAAGTAAACTTCAGATTATCATTGCGAAATAAATTTTCATACTCTACAGTCTACATGGACGTTTGTCAAACGTTGGCAACAAATTTTATCATTTGAATTAATTAACATCATTTCCAGTGATATAAACTTTCGAAATATGATTTATATGTTTTTAATATTTTTAATCATAAACATCATATTTCATACACAAAATTTAAACCTCGCTTTATTTTATCTTTTAATTTTTAATAATTTCAAATTCCTAATTATAAATTTTAATTAATTTGTTACCTAGATATTAGGCTAATCAATGTGTTGCAACTTACCTTATCATAAATATAGTGGTGTCAAAATTATGAAAGAAGAATTAATTGTAGGACATTTTCACTAGGGTAATTCTGATGAAATTAATCCAATTAATTGTGAATAAAAAGTGTTTTAATCTTACTGTTGTCTTTGATTCTAAAACACAATTACTTGACTTCTACATAATTTTGTTACAGTTTTACTATTGATAAATACTCTCATAAGTAGTATTGCCCCATTTATAGTTAATCGTTTCGTTAGAATTTTTTTTTAAAACGTTTTCAAGACAATCAGTTTTTTTTTTTAAATAACGTAAATAATAAAAAATTACAGTAAAAGTAATTATTTCAATAAAATCTTTCGGTTATAAGGATATATTGCTTAATAATATTTAATTAAATAATTATTAAACAATATATCCTTATAACCGAGAGATTTTATGTAAACAATTATAAAAATAAATATGAATAAAAATATTGATATTTCAATGCAATAAGTACTATGAAATTTTTGACTGGCCTGGTGTGCATTTAAATATAAATATTTGATGCGACTTAAACCTGATTTTAATCAAATTTAGGCAAAATAGCTTGAAATTCGAATAATAAAGTAGCGTTTATAACTGCAGATACTAAAAAAAGAAGCTTTTAATCTATTTCTTTCTGAAATCTATTTATTTTTTTTTGGTCGTTTATTATAAGGAAGACATTGCTAGCTACCATTATTCTCAATAAAGAAGGGCCATTTTATATGGTTACATTTTACATTTTAGAGTCCTTTATACATATAACAGACACTTATCGTTATTGGAGTATTTTTAATTTGTGCTCTGAACTTTTAACAAGAGAACTGTGATAAATGGACTGAAACAAATACATATTTCAAAAATTTCATGAAATTTTGATTCCTGAGAATTCGTTAGAGCATAAAAACATAAATAGTTGTCTTTGGATTAGATAAAAATATGTTTTGAAGATTTAAAGAGTTGCAAGTTGTGATAAATTTTATGTTTATAAATTGATTTAAATCATTGTTATAAAAACGATTTGGTTTTAAGGGTTTTAAAAAAAGTCAACAATATTTTTATGAAAGCATAATCAAATCTCTGTTCAGTTTACTCGAATTAATATTGTTATATGTATATCGATTGTAGAGTAATGAAATACTTATATAGCATGTTTATAACTGACAAAAACTTTGCTAATTCAAAAAGCAATCAATAACTAATAATTGATTAGCTATAGATACTTTCAGTTATGTAGTAGATATTTAATCTGAACGAATAGCCATTAATATTATAATTGGTTTACAGATTGTAATCAAACAAGGTCAATTTCAAGAGGCTTCTATTAAAAACAGATATCAGACGGAGCACTTTCTCCACATGAATCAAGCATCTCAGTTGATCCTTTCCAACGAAGTATTTATCTGAAGTGTGAATTATTTCAACAACCAACAATATTGTTGTTCTTTTTATGGTAACATGAATTTAATTATTCACAATGTACATGGTAAATTTTAATTTTGACATTTGTAAGTCAAAAAGTTATCGATTACAAACGTAATAATTTAAGAAGAAATATTTTTTCACAATGGATATTCACTGTAATCCTTGAAGTAATTAACTTCATCTCATGGTTGATGATATATGCATATACTTCTGATTGTGAATAACCTTCAATCTTAAGCAAAGCGAAAAGAGGTAAACGTTGGAGTGTGCCAATAACATTTTTAACGTGAGGATAAGTTAATATTTACTTGGGTCGCTTACGACATCTTACAAGTGCATATAGATAGGTACATGCTTTATTTATTCAAATGTTTTTTTATTGGAAAAGAAAGTTTTAAAGCTCTCAAAAGAAAGTAAAATGTCTTATACTTACAATTAGTGATGAAAATTTATGAATTACTGTAAAATTATGGATAAATAGTGGGTGGTTAATTAAATATAATTTAAAAAAAATGTTTTTCAAACAATGAACAACACTTTTATTAAATTTTAGGCCTCAATTAAATTCGTTTGCATTGCCTTAGAGTAACAATTTAACGTAAAAAACCATTGACGTGTATTTTCGTGACAATTCAGTAACGTACAAAGTGATATGAGACTGAAATATAACATAACATCATCTATCATAACAAAATATAACAGATATCTGCCAATTGTCGCCAGCGACGCGAGAAGTGAAGCACAAGAGAGTCGAATTGGAAGCAAATTGAGCAGAATTGAAAGAAAACTGACCAGGGTCGACTCGATCAACAAAAGTTTGACTGAGTCAAACCACCCCGGTCAGTTTTCTTTCAATTCTGCTCAATTTGCTTCCAATTCGACTCTCTTGTGCTTCACTTCTCGCGTCGCTTACCCCGCTACGGTCTAAAAGAATGTGAATTGTTGATCAACTAAAGTTGAATCGTGTGAACGCGGCCTAAGGTGATATACTAATGACGAAAAAATTATGAGTTGATTCACTTTAGTTTCCGATATTCGATATATTTAAAAATACTTAATTTACCTACTCTCGTTGAACGACGCAATATCTTTATGGTAACCTTTTCTTTTCCTTCATAAGGCTTTCATTTCTCAAAATCATTCATAACCATGATTTCTTGTATTTTTACATCTTGGGATTTATTGATAACGTTTTCGTTTCGTTTTATGCATCGCTTTGAAGAGTTTTCATTTTTGAGATTCCTTTTAATCCATTTAGTTCTAGAATTTAACCGAATATGAAACATGTTGTATCTTTCAAGTTTCAATACTTCATGCTTACTTTCTCAATGTTTCATTGTTCTCAATGTTCAAGTCTCTAAAGTCCCTAAAACTAAAGTTGAACCGTGTGAACGTGGCCTTAGAGTTTAGTATCCTATGTGTAATATATTAATATTTTGGGATTTATTTATAGTCTTCGTTTTGGTGTATCTCTATAGCTTTTTAAGAGAAAACTCAAATGAGCCTATATTAGATATGGTACTTGTTAGGTATATATGTCTTGTTTTTTCGATGGCTTCATGAGTGATTTTCATAAAATTTTAATATCCTTATCAATTGATTAAGATAAAAATGTAAAACAAATAGATTATTATCATCACAATAATTTTTTTCAAGTTTTTTATATTCACTATTTTATTATTTTATTTTATTTTCTAGATCGAATCAATGTTTTAAAAACTATCTGTAGCATTATAAAATCTTACCAGTTAAAAAAATAGAAGCAAAAACACAATAAAATAATTATTTTATCTTAAGTTTGATATTTATTTTAATATTCTCAACAAGCTACTACCTAGAGCAGCGGTCGGAGAACTGGGGTAAATTACCCCAGATGGGGTAAAATGAAGCCTTTGAGGATAATAAGAAAATTTCAATATGAGAATTTTATTTTGTATATTTCATACTTACTGCTTTCATACAATTTTTTTTCGTGTCTATTAATTCAATAAATAAAGTTTATATACCTACCTAAGGATCCTAAGGGTATAAGTATGGTGAATTTTCCCCCGGAAAATATTTAAACGATACTTGGAGGGTTTGTAGGTATTAATGAAATAATAAGATTCTGAAAGTTTCAGATCCTAACGCAAATGGTTTTTATTTTTGCAGAAAAAGCAAAATTTTTAAAAATCAAAAAAAAAAAAAATTACATCGATCGTCTCTTTTTCAAAATAAGAGGGTGATATCGATTAATGCAAAATTATTTTGGGGTAATGGTAAAAAAAGTTCCCCGACCACTGACCTAGTGAGAAACATAACTCTTCTATAAGTATTTTTTTATTTATTATTTTTCTTGATTAGAATAGATAGTATTCATTGTACCTACTCTAAACTTTCAAAAAATAAAACTATTCCTCACGTCAATAAGAATTGTTACCACTAAATAGCTCTACGGTATTGGTGTTACTAATCACTAAATGATAGTTAATGGTTACTATATAATTATAAAATTAACGAAAGACATAATTAACAAAATAATCATCCCTGCAATTATTTATATCACAAAGATTTTTATTAAAAATACAATGCTGAAATCATTAAAGACTTGCTGGCTATAGTTTTCTTTTAATAAGTTGCGATGAAGGTAATTTAAATAATAATATAATTTAATTCATATGAAGAGTATATGCATACAATAAGTTATCTAAGAAATTAAAGATGAAAATAAATCAAGTAATTACAATTATTACTAATGCTTTCATCACGTTTTTGCATAATTGATAACATATTTTATTAAAAAAATATACATTTTATGTATAGCTATTCAATTTTAAAAGAAGATAATAAAACCTTCATTATTGAGCATGATATTTAAAAATGTGAATTATAAAAGTAAGGGCTTTGCACATTTATAAGATAAGCTTATTATGGATATGATCTGTTTCAAAAATTTATGTAAAAATAGTTATTAAAGTGAAATAAAAATATAAATTATACAATATGTTGAGACAGTTCTAAAGTATTAACGTACACGTTTTAATTTGATCTATTTATTTAAAAAAAAAATGCTTTTACTAGAATAATAGTACACGAGTATTCCTAAATGAGTCAGACGAAAAATACTTGCAGCTATCGCAATATCCAAAAGAAAATGATGACGATTCGATTCTTCGTCTTACTACTGATTAATGAAATGTCATTAGCTTTTTTTTCAATAAAATTTTAATTTCCTGGTAAATAATGTAAGGTAACATTCAATTATTACAGAATGTAATTACTTCTTTAATTATCTCTAATGCTAAAATGTCATCGTTATTGTTATTATTTGCTTCATATAAAAATATTTAGTGTACCATGAAGGCTACAATCAAAAATCATCACCAGTTTGCAAAAAGGAAGTGACGTCACATCGCAATTGTTATTACAATAGCCAATTTAAATTATAATAATTACATTTTTCAATCGAACACTTAAAAATTAAATGACAACTAGCCTCACTGATTCACATAATAATTCATATAATTACAGTTAAAACAGACGAGTTTAATGGATGAAGGTATAGTTTAAAATTACGTTTATGTTTGATATTGAACAAATAAATCTCTGGCAATAATAGATTTATTGATACGTAAAAATATTACTTATAGAGCTGATCGATTAAACTTTCTCCAAACAGTTCACTTCACACCCTTTTAACATTTTTAGCAAATTGATAAATTCAATTCAAGTGGAAAACCACAACAAATCGTGTCATTTTCATATTTCACGCAGATGAAACGTGATCAATAAAAATACGTACTATAACTATATAAAACTTTCGATTTGCCTTATTGATTCGCAATACAGTTATAATGGAATAATGCAGAATTTCCTATTGTCTCAATTATAATGCAAATTTACAATATCAACAAATTTGCATCTTTACTCTTACGTAAAAAGTTTAAACAATTTTATTACTAATTGAAACTGCATGCTCAGTAAAACAGTAGCAATAACTATATATATATTTTCTTTGAATTTGTTCATTTGGTTAAATGAAACTATGGAATGGAATTAAAAAAATATTAATTATAATGAAATTGCGGCATTGAAATTTCCAATTTATTAATTATCGTTAGTCTTTGCGCAAATAAGCTATTGATTTATTATTAACTAATTGAAATTGCAATTTATAGCAAGCATACGTTTAAATTATGGCCATCAAGCATACCATCAAGAAAATGTAATTGCATTTTTAAAATTACATAGAAAAACGCATAAGTTTATAGTTTTTTTAATTGATTAGTTCCAGGTTTGATTTTTTCTCAGACGAATATTTTTTTCAAGATAAAATATTAATATCTATTACTACTATTATTTTCACTTATACTCTACTCGTATAAGAATTTACAGAAATAATATGATGAAATATTCTTTTACATGTGAGGAAAACCCAATAACATATTGTTCTCATTTCCTTCTTCCGTTTCGTAGTAAGAAGGCATTTATTATTCTTTTTTTTTATCAAATCAAGATAAATATTATATTCTGGACTATTGTAAACAAGAAGAAAATTTTAGTGCAGAAGAAAATTACCTTTACATTAAAGATTTGTGTTTTAATTACCTATTAGTTACTTATTTCTCAATTTCTATAAGTAATAATTATTAATAGTTACATATTGCTTTACTATTCAGTAAAATTATACAAATCTGTTTTATCAAAAAAGTATCAAATTTTAATTTTTTAATATTCATTGAAATAGAAACAATTTTAAGATGTTTCCCTACTTATCGACTAACAAATCAACAAAATATCATTCAGAGAAACTAACTACTTATACCTCATTCTTAATTTTCCAACATTTAAATATAGATTAGCTTTCGTTAAGATTGAAATGGGACAGACGTTGAGTTATATCCTATTAAGAAATTAACTACCCTTTATCATAATCAAATAAAAATATCTGCTGCAACACATCACAGAGCTTTTTTTAGGTAAGATTGGTTAAAAAATTAGAATAAAGTTTTAATATCTTTACGGCTAGAATTAGGTATATGTATACAGTCATTATGAATATACAAATTCCCACCCTTAACTCCAGAACCTTCCTTGTATAAATTTTCCTAGGAAAATGTTTCAAATAAATGTTAAATGCTTTGATAAATCTCATAACTACAGCAAGTTTATTGAAAATCGTTATAGCCATTTTCGAAAGAAATTGAAAAAACTCAAAAACCCATAGCGCAAATTGTAGTTTTCTGTCAACCGATTGTTGTCAAATTTAGTGAAATTGGAATAAGGCTTTCGACACGATACCGCTGTCATACACAGACATTTTTCTAAAAAGTACATGCTCAGAGGATCTAAAACGTGTATTTTTGTTGAAAACTCGATTACAATAATTTCTTTACTTACTATATTGTAGTAACAAAAAAGAGTTTCAATAATTTCAAAAAGCATAGATTTATTCCTTTCCTTCATTGGGCTCGTCAGAGTTAAGACTGCATTATAATTATTAATGATTTCTTGCTCGCATTCAAAGAATGAAAATAACAACCTCAAAATGAACTAATCAAAGCTTTATGTAATATTTATCACATTTATTTAGCCATTCGTTTTTATTTGAAATCTTAAAACCAATATATTTTTACCAACTTTCCCTAAATCTAATCGAGCTGAATAATAATACGCACGCCTATTTTCGATGAATCACATGCTTAAATTATCAATACTACCTACTTATATACTACTAAACATTCAACGATTAATTAAAAATTTACATGAGAAATTATGAGCTCTGAAAAACATAGCGATGGTGTTATACCGAATGTTGTGCGGACAATGGGATTTATGGATATGGTGGATATTATGTTCTCAGTAGTAACGTTTTAGAACTATTTGATGTAGTGTAGCTTTTTGTTTTGTGTTATAAGCCGCTTAAACATCTAACAATAAGATAATTAAATTACGACTGTCTAAACTCAAAAGAAATTTCTGCAATTCACAAGTTCAGAAATATCTAGGGTTCACCGAGAATTGAACGGAGTATTTAATCACTGACGCATGAAGCGGAGGTCTAAGAAATCTAACCGCTTTGCACTGAGTGCGGACTCACTGTAAATTTCTTAACACACATTTCTGATATTACTCAAATTTTCAAATGCTGATTGAAAGAATAAATTGATTCAACTAACGAATAGTCATTTACAAATTCAAGCAGTAATAAAAATGTTGTTAGTAAATAAATCAAGCTTTTTGAAAATAGCGTCGACACAGACACAAGATTTTTGCAAACCTTTTATTATTGCATGATTTACGATTTACATTTCAGCATGTGTTACATGAAATATTTCATTTACAAATCAAAATCAGATTAAAACCATGTAAAAATGTAAATTCGAATGCCAAAATTGATATTAAATTAATTTTCAGAAGTTATTTTCACATTATTATACAAAACACATTCCTTCAAAACTGTAACATTTTTATTTAACATATTGTACCTACATTGATTTGTTTTTTTAATCAAAATTTAAAGATAGGTATCCTACTTGTGTGGGTGCTCGTCTATAGAAGCAAGGGGGACAGTGTCTCCTTATACAAAAAAAGACTGAAGGTGTTATTTGGTAATAAAAAAAAACAAAGAAAATTTGATAGGTAGATTTAATATCTGTAATTTTAAATATAGAATTTAATTTTAATATGATTGTAAAGTAGCGATGCAAAAATTTGTCTCTCCAAAATTTTCTGTCACAAGCCGCCTCTGTAAGTAACACAAATATTAGAAATGTATACTTAGATAAACAGATAATTCCTTTATTTCTAATGTTAAAGGAGTTATTATAATTTGTAGAAAAGTATTACAAAACTAAATACTTGATAGTAAAAGAATTTTCAAAAGAAATATTATCCTAAAATATTTTTATTTATAACACTGTACATTTTTTTTATCCTTGAATAAAGAACATTATTTATTACAACCTTCTCATTGCGAAAATTTAATTGTACTCAAATATATCTATAGATCTTAATTCTTTCAACAATGAACAAATAAGCTTAAACTATGTTCATAGAACAATATTAACTTTCAATATATTATACTTTATGTCAAATAGCTATTTGTTCAATTTTAAATATGTACGATATGTTTTTTATTACAAATTTGAAATAAAGTTGATTGAACGTGAAACACCGCCCATATAAATATAAATTTATAAATTTTCATTTTCATTTTGGAGCAAATATTTTCCTTTTTTTATGGTAAATCAATACAGAAAGATAGTGAAACATCAATACATATAAGAAAATCTCACATTTGTCGTTGATGCCATAAACATGTTAATTAAACAATAGGAAACCTCACTAATGTCACACAGTTACGATAATAAATTAAAAAAATAAACGATTTCTTATTTATTGACAACATTTTGAAATCGCTCTCTTTATATGCTCGTAAAAGATAATAAATAGAAGTGTATTCTTAAGAAATATTTTTTATAAAAAAAAAACCACGTGCAGTTCCTTTCGAGCTTAGTAAACATAGAAATATTTTTGGCTCCAAAATATGTTTTCATTTTTATGTGAACACTTTTGTTAAAAAGATTTCGTACATTTACAATTCATTCATTGCAATTGTACACGTTTTTTGTGAAATGAAAACATGTGCAAAAATTCAAAGTTTATTAGGTGTTCATAAATGAAATAGAACACGTTGAGTTTAATATTTTAAAGGTCGTTTACTTTATCTAAAAATAAAATAACAAAAATTTCAATAGAAGAAAAATATTTTAAGATAGAATCATTTACTCACCGAGTAACATTGCGATAAAGTGCAGTTTTGATTTTAGATCGTGGGTTTGACTTTATCAAGTGTAAATAGGTTTCATTTAAAACTTAAGAGAAACACCTGTTTTGGTACAGATCTATTTACTGATTAAACTCTTTTGTTTGAGGTAATAACTGTGACTAATTTATTCAAATAGGGCTGTAAATTTATGAGTTAAATCTTTTTGAGTATATTTGTCAGTAGGCATTTTTAGCATAATTTACACTATTTTTGTACCGTTGATTTCTTTTCAGTAATAAAGCAATTAAAACTTTTATTACTCAGTACGATTTTCAATTTAACGCTCTTTAATTTTTTTAAGTATACATATGTATACACTGTAATTTGATAGCTTCAAAATTTTCCCGAAACAATATTTTTCTTATGTCTTAACCTTGGATCTCTCAAGTTGAATAAGAATAAATAACCAAAGGTTTAACAAAAAATATGAGGTGCCATCTTACTCTGTCATTAATCAGATACACCTATCTCATCAAAAGATCATTTAAAATACTTAAAGAGGTAAAGGTTAGAGAAATGAAACTATCACGTTTTTAATGTTTTCTCTCCTTCCGAGATTTTTGTAAGCATTCAAAAATATTGAACCTAAAAAATAAATGTAATTTTTATTCATAATAACTAGGGCCCGAAGTTAGATATTTTTTTGGAGTTAGATATCATAACAATATAGGTTAAAAATAAGTTTTAGAAAATTTTGAACAGTTAAAATAGATTTTTACATTACTAACCTATTTGTACATATTTCAAATGCATATTTTTATATATATTGCACCTATATTATTACATATTTTTTATAATATATTTTGGCATGAAAACTTTTACCAAGAATAAATTTTATTAACACAACAACAATCTAACAATCGTAAATTTTCACAAAGGGTGTATTTCAGCTTTCTCCTATAGACTCACAACATTTGAAATTTATTTCAGCAATGAGGAAAAAGAATATTTCAAGCGTTGTAAGCCCATAGTGGAACGCGCCCTAAACAAGTTTTATCATAGAATATAGAAATATAGAGACGTTTCCAAAAGTATCGGTTCTTTTGATTTCAATAAGCTTCTACGGATTTAGCACATGTACGGCGAGCAACTATTTATACCTACTTATCGGTACAATAAAATTTGTCAACGTTTTCATTAAAGTGGAATACTTTTTTCGCTACAATCGAAATAATCTGAAATACATTAAAATTTCTAACGCAAACAAATATCAACTTTAGAAATAAATTCAAAACGTCCAATTACAGCTATGCTTTAAATTATCCTTAGCAAAAATTTGAAATCATTAGAAAATGAGCGATTTTAAATAGTTCTTGTTTTCAAATTATACTTATTCTATACACAGTATCTATATTCAGTTTTTGGGCCCTATTTTAATAACATTCAATAAAGAGGTATTTATTATTAAGTGGTAACTTTACTTTCCAGCTTTTGATTTTAAATATCTTTCATCTTGTCAATAAGAAGAAAAGTTTCGATTTGAGATTCTCAATTTTTTTCGAATTTCAAAAGTGAAGCATTCAAATATCAAAATTGAGAAACCAAAAATATATTACGAAAAAATATTATTTTATATTAAAAAAATATATATATTTATGTTATATAGATATTATATTCTATAAATTCTTTGAAGATATTTAAACATTCATTGAAATCATGAAAGTTTGAAATTGTGTGAAGATCAAAACTTTTCCAATGTCAAAAGAATTTTTAACAGAACAGCCAGATAAATATTGGCAACTTTAAGGCATAAACCAAGATAAAGTAAGAAATCAGCCTTAAGATGTTTCACACTTGTTATCAATCCTATTTTTATACACCATTAAATATTTGAATCATGTCTTTGTAGTAATTACAATAAAAGCATATTATATCTACATGAAGAAAATTAAAGAATATACAAAATAAAGCGCTTTTATTCAAGCAACTAAAAATGTATAAAGGCACCTTAAATAAGATTCAAATTATTTATATATGTAAGGTTTAGTCTACATTCAACAAGTTATTAAATTATTGAACTTCCCTCTGCATTATTAAGTATAATTTGACCAAAATTATGGTGCAATCATAACCAGTTTGGAACTGCCGAGTCTTTAATTGATCTGTGTATACAGTAATATTGGTCCTTGTTTTGAGGATGGATTTAATTATTTTTATTGAAAACTCTATGCAAATCATGCGGTTTCTTTAATAAGTTCAGTCAGGGCTGTTATGAATGAGCTGACGCCCATTTGAAGGTTGAAGTATTAACCTTTTTATTGTATTTCATCATTTACAGTAATTTAACTTTTGAAGTGAAATGAATTATTCAAAATATCATTAATACGTGTTGAGACTTTACAAATAACAAAAATCAATCTTGAAGTTAGAAATGCCATTGATTTGTTTGGAGAGGAAGGTTTAATTAAACACATGTTCGAAATTAATTTTATCCTTTTCCTTATAAAGAGTATATTTATAGTTTCAAACTGAAAATGAAATTGAAATTTATAGCCTTTTGATATTAATTTCTAAATTGAATTAGTTATAATTTTATTGTGTCTTTTTCTATAACAAGCTTCGAAAATAATGCGGATATGACGTGAGGTGGAATATTAACCTCATTGTCAATTCATCCGGTCACGTATATAACGTTCAATCATTTTCACCCTGGCATATTTTAATTATCATCTCCTTATCTAAGAAAATTATTTAATTTTTCAATTTGGATCAACTGGAATAGAAAAATGGAAGTTTCAATTCTATGAACAAAGCGTATAGAAATCATCATCTTTACTAACATAAAAGGATTTTTTTCAGCAAATTAATGTTAAGATTTAAGTCGTTTTTAATAACCCTGACCCAGAACTATAACGTATTCGCTCAATAAACAAACGTGATAGTGTTTTAAAAATAAATTCTTGCTACCAAGATGTTAATGACAAAATTTCAATTTGGGCAAAATGCCATTGAATGAATGATTTTTTCCAAGTAAAAAACGTCATTTTTACATTGAAAAATATAACCGTTTGATAGGGTGGGAAGTAAGGTAAGTTTGCTACGTTCACCCCGGGCAAATTTTCTAATTAATTCTATTTTGATGCGAGTCTTTAATGGAACGCCAAAAATGAGTTTTATGAAATCGCAATGTAAATAAGTTGGGTGAAACGTCACAAAAATAAGGAAATTTTTAATATGGAGCTTCACTAAAAATAACACTTGAGATACAGTATATGAAACGCCAAGGTTAACGATTGCAATGATGTTATATATTCCAAAACTTGCACAATTCTTTATTATTTATTTTGCACTTTAATAAACGCAAAGAGATTCAATGAATTAAATATCATATAATAAATAAATATTTTATCTCGTTATGTATTTATAATAAGTGCCTTTTATATAATATCAGCTGTTACAATGTAAACAACGAAATAGCGCCACATATACTATAGTAAACTGGTTGATATGTTATTTTCATGTATTGTTAATTCTTAAGCTTAAGTTATTTTTTATTGATTTACAAGCTTTATACTAAAATCAAAATAATATATTTAGTAACTAGGAAATGCATCTTTAATTTTTATTATAATGATAAATATTTTCATGTATAAATAAAACAAAAATTTATAAGGTAGGTATTGGTGTAGGTATATTATATAATATAAAAGTAGATGCAATAATATATATTCAATATTATAAAATTATTTTTGTCAATATTTTTTTTTTCTATAAATTATAAATGTAAATTTATTTAATTTCTGGGAATATTTTCAAAAAGTTTGAAAAAGTAAACGGAAAATGAGTAAAATCAATAAGTTAGATCAATAGAATTTTTTCATAAAATAAAAACGTAAAACTGTTTTATAGTTAATAATACTTAAACAATAATAATTACCTTTAATTATATATACAAAACATCAATAATAATAAAAAAAATCTCATACTTTTGGTAAATATTGCTTTTTTAAAATTCTTTTACTATTTATAAATGTTATTTATTTTCTAATACAAAACCAGTTGTAAATGAATTTCTGAAAAGGATTTCAAAATATAGAAAAATTTTCTTTACCTCTTGAAAGGTAAAAAAGCATATTCCCAGGAGAAAGTAGGGGTAGTTTGCTTGCTGATTATATGGGTTCATTGTTATGTAAATAAGGAATCAAAAATGGAGATAAAAATTAACTTGATAAGGAAAATTTATTGATATTGATATAAAATTTAAAACTTTCTGTTAACCTTTTGGTAGCTAAGCAGGGCTATATTTAGACATGACAAGGAACAGATATTCGAAAAAACGGGATAAAACATTGGGTGAAAATTATGGAACGTCCCGACGAGGACGTGCAGCATTGGGACTAATAATGGCAATGTGTTATTCAGGCAATATTTATTGGTGACCCCCAAAAAAGTAGGAGCCCCAAGCTATTGCTTGTGTAGTTCATACGTAAATCCCGCACTGTAGCTAAGTAAACCTATTTTTTTACTCACGATAATAAAATACAGTTTCAAACCGTTGGTCTCCAATCATGAGACATACCTAAGTCTCGTTTATAATATGGAAAGTGGTAAAAAAAACTTAAAACCTGTAAAGGTGCATAAAAACGGATACTTATATACGTGCTATTAACTTTTTACAAACAAAATTGGTCATAAAATTTCATACGATTATATATACTTTACAATAACAAGAGAAACTCTTTTCTAATTTTCAAGATCAATAAACTATTATATATAATAGCTTATTCATTTGTTTTTAATAGAAGTATCGACTACTATTGATATTAGCTACCGGCGAATCTAAAAGTTCAAGAAAAATGTTGAGCTTCCGTTCAGATTGGACCCTAGGACCGTTGGCGTATATGGTGACAATCTAACCATCGCGCTTATAAATAACTAAAAACTGTAATAGTTGTTCTCATTATAAATCTACACAATTAAACCTAAAATAAGAACAAACAGTAGTTAATACTCCTATGTAATTGAGATGATATCATATTTTCCTTGAGCATGAACATTTCTTTTTCTGTAATACAAACTTATACGTAGGATACTTATTATATAATCATGAAAAGGAAATGTACAATAAGCTTTATAAGAATTTATTAAAAAATAATTTAATGCAAATGTACAAAACTAACACCGAATCTACGACAATTCCAAGCTGGTTCCAAAACTTTACATTGCTAATTTATCGTATTAATAGCTGTTCGACCAAAAATTTCTTAATAAGGAAATTCCACGCCTCCAAAGTAGATTTGTACCATAGTTTCAATGAAATTGACACCCTCTTTGACAATCTTTAAATTTTGACATGATTCTACATAACCATTTGATAACCACACTCATACATTTGGTATGTTATCAAAATACTAACTGAAGTATTCGATCCCTATACCTGTTGAATTTGGACCACTCACGTTATCTTCTTAGTACTTTAAAATTGTAAGCACTAAAAGGCATTTAAAGTGACTCAGGCTAAGAAGCTCAAGTTCTCATAAATTAAAGGCTACTAAAGAAAAGCTAACATTTTTACTTCCAATGAAAATTAAAATGTTTTAGCCAATAAGGCCTTTCAAGTTTGTTTGCAAATTAATGAATGTAAAACAATTAAAAAAATAAAGTTTAAAAAACGGCCAAGTGTGAGTATAACTCACAGTAGAAGGGTTTCGTAGTACGATTAAACTTTTTGCACTATGAAGTTTTTATTTCTCGTTTTTGGACATAGAAAACCCTAAGAATTACTACTTACCTAATTATAAACATTAACTTTTTTAGTAGAAAATATTGTGTTTATCATTTTTTGAGCATTTTGAAACCAAACAAAATTCTATATATAGGAGTATTCAAGTGGTAATAATTAATAATCTTAATTGTTGAATTTATTATAGCGTTAAATAGTCACAAGAAGTGAACTATTTCCTCTAATGCACTTTATATGAATTATATTATTTCAGTATAAAAAACAGCTAGATAATGCTAAATAATGGCGATTTATAATAAAAATAAACGCTAACTTATGTATAAATTATATGCAAAAAATTAAAACATATTGTAAGAAAAAAACAATAACAAATTGTTGATTTTTTATATAGATAGGTATACTCGGATTATGAGTAATAGCATCATTACCTTTCTAAAGCAAATTAAAAAAGTTTCACTGAAATTGGTCATTCTTTTTGAGTCCTATTATTGTGCTAGTAGCAAATTCCTTTAAAAAAAACATCAATGCTAAGTTATGTTAAACAATAACTTGTATTTATACCTTCAAGCTATCAAAAAAGAAGACTTTAACCATTTTGGAAAATTTATAATATTTTTAGATGTGAATTAATCTAACAAGGAAACACCAGCAACCCGCAATCGCGTTTAGCGATGGGACTTGTAGGATTGTAGGAGGGACTGGTACTAAGTAAACTGTAAAGACCTTAGGGTAGATACGCAGCCCTTCCTGAGATAATAAGGGTTACAAATTTGAAGAAATGGTGACACCGTTTATATTCTTTAAAGTGTATTACTCATGTATCAAATGGCGTGGCGCAGTGGTAAAGGCTTTAGCTTACCAATCTATGCGTCCTCGGTTCGATTCTCTGTTTGTACCTTTTTTTTCTCGCCACAATTTACCCTAAATTTATCAAAAATTTTAATTTATTAATTTAATTTTTTTACCCTAATTTACAAACATACAATCGACATTAATAACTACTGGTCTTTACAGTTTACTTAGTACCAGTCCCTCCTACAATCCTACTAAGTCCCATCGCTAAACGCGATTGCGGGTTGCTGGTGTTTCCTTGTAAGATACGCTGGTTAAACTTAAGTTCATTCGTACTTTACGGATATACGGTACTGTTATGTTTTAAGTTTTACCTACTGCTTATAATTATTTTCTATTTTTAGACTCAATTTACCAAAGTTTCTTGTTAATTAAGTTGGTAATTAGTTATTTATTGAATAACAATTTTAATATTTGTAAACGCGTCGTAATAAACAATTATAGCTTTGCCAAAAAAATTAATTAATAACTAAAAAAGGCTATTTTTAGAAAAACGAGAGACATATTCAAGGTATTATTTATCAAAATTATTTATGTGCTTAAAATTTGATGAATATCTACTTATTGTTACTTACTAAGCATATTATCATAACTTTAAATTTACTAACTAAAATTTTATAATATCAATATTTTAACGTTTTTGTTCTCAGACTTTCTAAAGTGATATAAACATTATAAATATATTTTGGTCAAAAAAAGATGAAACTTTTTCGTTTCTCAAAAGCAAATTATTTTAAATATTTAACCTTGATAATAAAATATCTCCAACCAAAATAATTTCGTATTTAAAGTTACATAATTATATTATCCATTCTATTTACATCGTTTATCAATCATATTTATACCCTAATGAGAAGAGCAAAAATAACACAAATAAACCTAACAATTTTTTCTTCTTTTTAATCTTTTATTAGAAAAAATAAGCATTTCTTATGAATTCCTCATTAAAATATTTTTGACCACGGAAATGGAGTACACAATAATTTTCAATGTCAATGATACATAATCACTGTGAAAAGTATTTATTTAATTTTTTTAATTGTGTTTTCTTGTGTTTGACAACATAATTATCCAATTGAGTTTTTTTTTTCAAATTTGAAAAATATTACTAATGCAAAAATAATAGATTTGATTATTATGCTCTTTCAATTTTGTTATTTAAACACACAAACTAATCTTTAATGAGATAGAGAAACGTAATGATTTATTAAGTTTTTTTTTTGCATTTTTGAGTTTTAAAAGAGGAATTAAAAAATCATACATTGTCATAAACAGTATCTTAATGTTTGTATATTAGCAGACAATAGCTTTGATTTTAAAACATTAAAAAATATTTATTTATTTTCTTCTTCTTCTTTCTTTTTTGGTGTTTTAAGTCGCTTTAACAGCTTAGGTCATATCACGACTGTCTAAACACAGAAAACTTCTGTTGGTCAATTTTAATCTTAGGTCTATGATCTTAAGTCTAGGATTCAACGGGAATCGAACCCGTACCACTTGACGCATGAAGTGGAGAGAGCTACTGCTCTAGCCACTGCGCCAATAGGTGGCTTCTTATTTATTTTGTTCCCCATAAATATTGCCTCTTCATTGCATTTTTAAAATATTGATTATTATTTTTCTTCATTAAAACCAGTGAATATTTAATGCATACAGGCAAAGCAAAATAAAACGAACTCATATACCAATTTTATTATTTAAATATACCTCAGACTTAAAAGAAGTGCATTTAAAATCTATATCCTACAATGCTAGAAATATATTTTCAAAAAATTAAAAGAACAGAAATCCGGATAATTAAAACGTACCAATTTAAAATATTTTTGATTGATTAATCTCAGAAGTTTGTCTCGTGTTTATTTATTTTTTAAAATCAACTACTAAAATCGTTCTTTGTTTACTGAATACCAAACCAACCTTCTAAAGTCACCATATTAATATTTCATCTCCTAATTTGCGTCAGGTTTTTTTATCAAATTTTATCAACAAAAATACTTTCATTAAAAGTAAATTACACGTTTTTTTCAAATTAAAAATGATAATTTTTGCCTTGAAACTTTAAAACGTATAGAAATGTGAACATGAAGTGTTTACCCTTGCTCTTCATTAGTGATAATCACTTGAACAATATTTAACAATCTCGATCAACTTGAAAAGTAAATAAAAAGACATGAAGAATGCATACCTTTAAACCAATGCCATGTTCTTAACTCTGATTGCCAAAACCGTAATTGAAACAGTTTGAACTATTATTTTAAATGCCTCTAAGTATATACAAATATCTACATTTGTTTTTCATTTAATTATTTAAATAACAAGTTTTTGTTCACTTTAAAAAAATAAATTACCAACTTATAGAGGATGTGTAAAGTTAAAACCAGTTCATAAATATTGGCCAAAAAATTTTTTTTTGAACATGGAGTTCTCGATTTTCAAAATATCTACTGCGACGTGTCACATAACTGTCTTTTACAAGAAACTCGCTGATGGTTAAGAGAAAATTAATAAAACGCTTTAGTTAAAAAGTTATAAATAGAATAATATAAATAGCAGGTTCGATGTATATACGAACTCCCAATTTTTACCCCAAAATTCCCTTTATTTGGATTTTCCCAGGAAAAAATTATAGGCATCAATGCGTCTACGAACTATAGCAAATTTAAAGTAAATCATTGGAGCCGTTTTCGAACAAAGTTGATAATTGACTTTCTATTAACAGATTTAAAATAAAAGCTTCGCGGAACAACTAGATATAATATGATGAAAAAATTCCAAGTTTGCGATACGATATCGCTGTCACACCCAAACACACGAAAAATTTTCTAAAAACCACTTTTTCGATTTCAGGGGTCCTCAAAACGTGTATTTCCGGTGAACACTCGAAATCGAAAATATGACCGGATTAAAGTACTTTCTTTACTATATAGTAGTAAAATAAAGTAACAAGTCTTTTTAGCTTTTTAATATTATAAGGTATATTTAAATTTAAATTTCTGAGCATTGTCAAATAAAAATGATTAAGTAGTGTAAGTTAACAGAGCATGAAAAGATATTTTTACTATGCATTTATTGGTTAGCCTGAATAAAAGCTATATATCCTTAACCTAAAACACTGAGATTATCATAAGTAACCCAATTTTTTCAAAGTCAGTGTATATAAATTGAAGCATTCACACTTTTAGGAGCGCTTTGAGCTTATTGTTTTCTGGTAAGAATTTCGTCTTTAAGTAGTAAGTAAAATAGTTTCCGAAATCCGAGCACAAAATAGCTTAAAAACAAAGCAAGTAACAATCGCTTGCAGAACTTCTTTCAACATTAAGCTTATTCTGTCTACGTAAACTTCCCCGGAACTCAGATTAAAGGCCCCTGAGTTAGGTAGTTGCATGGTCGCGGTATGTGATCAGAACACGAAGCGCAAGGAGTAGCCACCTCTTCTGTTTTGATCGGGATACTCCCAAAACCATATAGTGTTTATTACATGGTAATATATAATTTTAATTTTTTCTTGAAAAATTATTTCTTTAATTTCAAAAAAATTAAATATTGTCTTACATTTTTCCCCGAAACTAGCATGGCACATGCTTGCTCTGTTCTATTGTTAGAATATTAAGCCTATTACGAAAATACTAAAATTTAAAATGTTAAACTAGTTTAGCTGTTGCTAAATTAAAGTTTTACATTATTTAAAATAAGTTTAAAAAAGCCAGAGCATTTTTTGAAATTTTCCAGTGTTTCAAACAATTTCAACAAATGAAAATTTCTATTTCATTTTGTTGATTAAAGGAGCCAAAAACGTTTTATAGACTGTTAGGTTATTGGAACTTAAACTCGTATTATATTTCGCTTATTGTTTATTTTATTTATTTTTTTGAGTTTCAGCCTTCAAAATCAATTCTCTTGCAACATTCCTGTCCACTGATTTGATTTAAGCAAGGTATCATTGAAATATAAGTTATTCGAAAATAATAGCTCAATTTTCTTTGGATCATCTTGTTATTGAAATATGGATCAAAGTAAGACCAAAATAAATGAAGGTAAAACAATATACTTGTTTGAAAATTGGATATTCAATGAATCTATTGACATTTTGTCATAGCAAGAAACGTCCGTTGGAAAAAATAAAATAAAAAATTGACTTAAATAGTGGTCCATTAATTACGCATCATTTACTTAATTTGATAATTTAATAAAAAAATATGCTACACCTTAAGAATGAAGATATGGTGATAAAGAAAGTCAGTAACGGATTTGCACATTTGCCGCCAATAGGATGATTTAATGTAGATTTTTTTAGTTCCAAATTTACCGCCCATAAAGAAGGAAATCGGTGTAGACTGTAGAGGTTTCAAAAAATGTATATTTTTCTTTTATCGATCATTTTTGAAGCTATTCAAGAATATTTTCTGAAAATTTCAATTTTTTCCAAAGTTTAATAAGTTATATGAGCATTCCTCAATAAAGGGTCGGAGTAAGTCGCATGTAATACGGAGCGGTTACTTTTTTTTCAAACGAGTTTAACTCGAAATTACTTTTTACAAACTGTGTACACTTTATAGATCAGAAAGTTTTTGACCATTCATTTTCAAACTTGGCATTTATTTTCTTTGTGTATATAATATATAAATTTTATTTGAATATAGTAATCCTAAACAATATTTTTGTTTAAACTAGTTTTTTATTGTAAAAGAAGACACACAAAAAATGATAAAAATCATATTTTTCTAAATAATACAAATTTTCAATTTTTTGACATAAGGTTCACAAAGGAGAAACACATGTAAATAAAGTAAATTTTTTGTGAAAATTGTGACTTTAAGAATGTACACAAGCTGCTCACACAATTGGTGTCTTGCAGCAACTCTTGGCAGCTCTTATCTTTGGTTATTTTGAAAAATGTTTTTTGAAAACATCTAAATATTCTCCAGAATACGAGTATATGCATAAAATTACCTCATTAGGTAAAAATAATTTTAATTTTCCCATTCAAGTGCTGATGACCATTAGCAGAAAAACACTTTAAATAGGAAAAAAAATTCGTAAGGGTTAAAAAAAATCTTAAAAAACACTACAATACGCCGTCCTACACCTATTTTGTCCCTTAAAATCTGTCTTTCTAGACGCCAGTCTTTTATAGTCTACCGGTAAATTCAATCTTCATTATAATACAAGTATAAGATACTAGCCTTAAAATATGTTTACTGTAAATGTTTTTAAACACTCTGATGCATTTTTACAAATTATGAAAAACTTATTATGTGCGTAAATTTTCGTTTAGAAGTATTTCACCACTTTCTATTGCATTATACTTTTCATCAATTGCCACACATTAAGCTTAAAATTTGAATCAAAATAAATCAAATTTTCATTTCACTTTATTGCAATTTATTAGCTGAAAATAGAACTTCAAGAAAAGTACAGATCTACACGTAGTATAAATCCCCAAAATGTATTTATTTATTTTATTTTTATGAAAATGATATTGATGTTTTGACTTGACGCCAAACAATTTACCAAAATGATCTATAGCGTTATATAAAGTAAATGCTCATATTGATGAAACGATAACTAACGAATAGTATATAACGAATAGTTAAGACATACCTACGTCAAACTATATTAAAAATAAAACGAACAATATATCGCTTTAAGTAGTTCAGTACTTTTAAAAATAATATAGTTTGAATGATTTCAAATATTTAACAGCATTTTCAATCATTTATAGATAGAATTTCAATGTTGTACAAGGAAACCTTTATCGTTTACCTAGAGTGTTTTTATTTTCTTAGTAATTTAATTAAAAGTTAAAATATCGGATAACTTAAAACTTTTCCAATTACTTTCCAATTATCTATCTCGTTAAAATAGTTTATCAATATTTATGATAACTGAAACAAAAAAATTTTTCACCTTTTATATTGTAAAATGTTATTTTAACTAATTTAATAAAAAAGCCGGCATATTTGTTCCTATCTTAAGAAAGAAATATATATCTAAAAATGGAAGTCTTAGGAATATAATAGATAATTTATATATTTTTAAAAAATATTTAATATCTCATGTAAAATATTTATATTACGTTTGAGTAAAAATATACATACTATAAGATATGATGATCCTAGTCAAGTTTTTGAGAAAATCAGATTTCAAAGGGAACTGTTAGATTAGTACAAATAATTTTCAACTATTATATCATTCTGGCAAGAAAGGTTATAGTCACTGAGTTATAACAGGAAAAAGATTGACGTTAACGTGCAAGAATGATCATAGTCCACCCGCCAGTGGGCAAGAAAGATTTATGTCAAATAATTCGTACCATTCACATCAGCTGATCTATAGCTGCTGACTATGGGACTACACATGTTCTAAATGACCTAACCTTCTTCTTCTCCTTAAAATAGGCTTTATGCCTGTTTTTCAATTTTCCTGGGAAGTGGAGGTCCAACTATCCTTCCATCTCTTAGGTGCTCTTCCGATGGGTCGTGTGGTATCCAATTTGACGTCCCGAATCTTTTTCGGTAGCCTGTCTGCCGTCATTCACTGGACATGTTCATTCCAGCCACTTCTACGTTGGCGTGCCCATCTTACTACATCTTGTACCTCACTTTTTTGTCGAATTAGTTCGCTTCGAATGCGGTCTCGAAGGCTGGTACCTGTAATGCATTGCAGAATACTCATCTCTGCTGTTCGCAACATGCATTTGGTTCTTCTGCTGTCTGATCTTGTCTCGGTAACGTACGTCATAATGGGCCGGACACAGGTCTTATATATTTTTACTTTTGATTCAATATTCATGTGCCGGCTACACCAGATGATATTGCGGAGGCAACCCGAAACAACAGCAGCCTTTGTTGTTTGTTTCCTTACCTCTTTCGCAGTTTGCCTATCACTTGTAATTTCCACTCCAGGTAATTGAACTCAAGGACTTGTTCTATTATTTGATTATCAACGACGAGTATGCAGCGCGTTAGTTCTTTGGAAATTACAAGACTTTTTGTTTTGGCTACTGAGACTTTCATGTTGTATTTATGGGCTGTGAGACTGAACGTATACTGGAGACGCTGGAGATCATTTTCATTTTCTGCTGCTATTACGGCGTCATCGGCGTAGCAAACAATTTTAACTTCATGCCGGCCTATGTTATATTCTCTACCGGCTGTCTTCACTTTCTTGATAATTTTGTCCATCACTAAATTAAATAGGAATGGACTAAGTGAATCGCCTTGTCGGATTCCACCTGGCGTTGGTATTGGGTTTGATAGTTATGTATCTAAAAGTGTCTTATTCCTACAAGACCTATCAGCATTTTGAAAATTGGCCAAAAAGAGCTAAGGTTTATGTTACACGAGACAAATTGCTTTGGAAGCTATTTGAAAGCTCTATTTGTTGAGAATCAAGGCACAGGGAAAAAGAAGTCAAGAAAGTCTAACCACAATTTGAACGAACTTGAAAGAAACTTGCCAATTAAACCTGTAAAAATGAAGGATTTACTAGATTTGAAACAGTTCCTCGCCAATCCCGACTCTCAAATGTTCTACAACTCTCTATTTCCTACACTTGAATTGCTTGAAGAAGAAGAAGGTGACATCGAGTTTGCAGACGACCCATCAATTGCTAAAGCAGAATAACTGGAAAAAACTATCAAGGTCCTGACACAATTGTAATTTTTAATAAATTTTTTATGTGTCATTGATGTTAAATGTTATTTATTATTTTCAACATGTAATAAATGGTATATCACAACATAAAAGGTATTAAGAAGATCATTTATACTTATTTTCAACTACTTAATCGACTTCAAAGTTTAAAAATGTAATACTGGAAGTTAATGTGTTGGGGACTATGATCATTCTTCATTCTTCAGAGTTGATATTTGTTGATAAATAAAAGATATTTGCCATATTTCTGTTGCTATTGAGCAGTTGTCACTTTCCCTACAAAATTAGTATCAACCGTACCAACTTTTACATAAATGTAATTGTTTTTATCTCCTTCAAAAATTTTTTTATTAGAAATTCATAAATAAGTTTAGATTCATTCAAGAAAAGTTTTTATTTTATTGTTATTCAATTGACTTAACGTTGAAAAAATAAACGGGGAAGAAAGATTGAAAGAAACAATTACTTTTCAAGCATATTTTATTTATCTCTGTTAAATTCTCGTCTCTAGAACCAAGAGGTTGGAAAAAATATCTTCAATAATTGCAATCCATGAAGGAAATGAAAAGGTAAATTGTAAAGAAATTTCGTGATCTAACAGCAATTTATACTCAATAGAAATTTCAATGAAATTATAATTTGGAATTCATCCTAAAAGTTTCAGTATTTCATTACAGAACACCCTATATTCGCATAAGTAGGCACTTCGTGAATATCTTTGCGATATACATTTATTACATGTTATAAAACTAACAAATACAAATAATCTACAAAAGTTATAGGAGTATATTTTATAAGTAACTAGTTGATATAGCTATGACACTACAAATGTGTTTTCTTTTATTTTATGTTTATGATTTTCCTTAAAAGTTCCACGAATTTCACTTTATATGTCACATATACTCACATGTAATGTATGATAACGTAAGAAATTTTCTTTTCACATTTGATTGAAATAATTTAATCATGACAAAAATATAGACGTGATTTTAATAACAACTAAAAATTTTTCACTTTTGCTTTATAATTTATTTCATTTTAAAGCGTTTTTATTTAAAGTTTAAAAAATAATAAAGAGCCAATCGGTAATTTAACTATAAAAAAATATATAAACCACACGTATTAACATAAATCCCATTAGTACCTCATAATCTTTATGTTTTGTTTTTAAAAATTAATTAGAAGTTTTTTAAAATATTGCCTTTGTTACCTTTTGTTTTGTCAAATATTTACAAGTGTTAACGTTTAGAGAAAACAAGGCACATTTTTTACTTAAAATTTAATAACAGAATTTTACTCAAAATTTTCTGAATAACGCTAATAAAAAAAAGAAGTTAAACCTGCAACTACTGTATACTGTAATACTTTAATTATTTACTTAATCACTTTTTTTGCAAGCTAAAAATGCAGTAAAATCTTTTTATCTAAAAATGTATCGCCTTCAATTAAATCAGCGGTCGGGGAACCGGGGTAAATGACCCCAAATGGGGTAAAAATGACATTTTTTGGGGTAATAAGGAAAGTTTTTACCATGGCTATTTTATAAGCGTGTAATTATGACCGAAAACTTTATTCAAATTCTACAACTAATAGTGGAGTAACTGAATTTTGAGCCCTGAAGAAGTCAGGAATTCTGACGAAACGTTGGCGATAAAATAAAGAATATTTCACATGAAATTGGTCCCTATTTCCCACTATTAGTTGTAGTATTGATAAGACAAGGACATAACAACATCATGTTTATTCAAATTGTTCCCAAAAGCCCTAATTTTGAAGTTATTGTATTAAACATGAAGAAAGATCATTTCTCCAAAATCTAAACGGGGACATTTTGCAGTTAATTTTGTTTGTTCCAATATGAGAATTTTATTTTTTATATTAGATAGGTAAATACTTACTACTTTTATGCAACTTTTTTTTTCGTGTAACATTCAATAAATACTTTTATAGTTATTTTCATTGATTGTCCCTTTTTCAAAATGAGGGAGTAATATCGAATTAAGCAAAATTATTTTTGGGTAATGGTAATAAAAGTTCCCCGACCGCTGAATTAAATGTCCATGTATTTCTAGAACGTTCTAGAAAAAAATATCATTTACATAATTTTTAAACAGAATTATTTCATCATCTACTAAATATTTGCGTTATTTGGTCTTTGCAATGTATAATGAAATTAATAAGTATTTAACAACGAAAGTTGGAATTGTTTTATTTATTTTAAATATTTTTATTATAAGATCATTCGAGCATCACACTCATGAATTTAGATTTTATTTGAACGACTTGAATGAAATTTTAACTAACAGGTAAGGTATCCCAAGTACTCCTTTTCGGTGGTGTTAAACTTGAGGTATGTTTTTTGCATCAAAATCTGGATGAGCTATATTTTTTTGTTGGTTGACACTATTAAGAGTTAAAACAAACTGTATTTAAGCAGTTTTTGCATATTTCTTATGATTGAGTTACATAGAAATGACGAAAATTGGCAGTAATCCCTCTCGATCGAATTTAAAAGGAAACAGTTAAAGTGTAAAGGATTAAAATTAACAAATTTCCAATGGAAAAAAAATTTCTTGTTATAGAAAAAGTAATTTTTGTATGTTTTTGAAAAACCTTTATAAGGGATGATACATTTTCTAATTTTAAAATTTATGTGAATATTTTTCTTTCACCTCCAATGAGAGAAAATGGAAAACCGTCTTTTCAAATAAGTTTTGTTTGTTTTATTTTAACTAAAATCCATTCTAAGATGATTTAAATTCAAAATTATCGAAGTGATTCAGCAGCCCATCGAATTTCCTATAGTAACATAATTTTCGGTGGCTGTGTGATAGCGATTCTTTCTTCAAAATTACAGAGTAGTCATAGTCACATTAGTCATTACATTGTGTATCAAAATTACCTAAATATATTTTCTTTTCAGTTCTTAAATGACTGAACAAAAAAAGCCTCAATTCATTGCTTCGTATAGATTTTTACATCATGTAGCCATAGTAAGTAGTAGAGTAAGTATTTGGTCTAGAGATTCATCAAGCCAAGTAGTTGGACATTTTGAAATTATTTATGCTTGACATTTTGACTTCTAAATGAAATAACTTACAAAGTCACTGCCTAACTTTATTTGACATTAAAATATTAATATTTGCCTCGAGTTTGAGTTTATTTCAAGTCAAAATAAGGTTAAGTAGTTTGAAAAACAAGTCAAGTAATTTCATCCCTAAGTAGTAGATTAGTTACTTGTAACAAAGACTAAAGTTAATTTTTTTAATGAAATGTTTTGCTATTGAAATCGGTCTGAATTTATACTGTAAAAAATAACCTTCACAACACTAACTCTAGTACTTATTTTTGATTTAAAAATATTATTTCCAATAATAAAAGTATTTTAAATACAAATTTTATTAGACTTTTTAATCAATTTTCTATACAATCGTGCGGTTTTGTAAGTTACAATAAATATAAATTTTTCTTATAATTATCAAAAGAATTGATTATATAAGCAATTAACAAAAAATGTTAAGAAGAAAAATAAAAGAAATTAATCATTCATGTGATATAAAAAAAAAACTTTTCAATAAATTACTTATTGTTTGATAAAGTTGTGATTGATATTTACATTGATTGTCGTGTCTATAGTAAAATTAGGAACACATTTATCACAATAGTTAATTGAGAATACCAATCCCTTTTCCATGGGTCAGTTAATAAATCACAGTACAGTATTGCGAATTTGAATTTCGTCAAATTGATAATAATTGGCCTGAAAACGGTGCTATTTAATTAAAAATCTCCCGGTTTGATAAGGTCTAGGTAATGTTTGAACTCATAGATAGGCTAATTATACTTAATTAAATCAAAGTGTTTACATACATTAGTTACTTATGAAAAGGCAATCAAGATAAATATGAATTTTGTTTATGACAATGAAAAAATAATTTTTAAGATCGATGAATTAAATCTACATATTTTTATAAATATTAAAACGTTCCTATTAATGTAGCAAATATTTTATTTTAATAATAATCAATAAAGGAAATAATTCTCAGAATTTTATTTATGTACAACTTTGATACACTTCCAATTTTATTACCCGAAGACAAATTTTCGAATATAATTTTTTTGCTTTGGTGATCATCGGTGATAAATTATATAATTTCCACGTGAACCAAATAAAATTAAATTAAAACATCAATGTAAAAAATGATGTGAGAATTTGGCAATGTAATTACAAACGAAAGATTTTAAAACTGAATTAATTGACTTTTATATAATCAACCTAAATTTTAAACTTTTAAATGTCTTTTTTGTTCGATTCGATTGAAATTTTTCCTAAAATACATGACTTTGTATTTAAATAAATCGAATGCATTCATCATTCTATCGAAAAAAATGAACGGAAATAATAGGGTTTTAACTAATTAATTACATTTTGCTATTTTTTTAAATATCCAAGTTTTTGTCGTAAAAAATTATAATTGAAAATTGTTTTTAAATTAATAAATTAAATTAAATAATTACTTACATGTTGGAGATTTGACTTCAACATCCACAATGCCCATTTTACTAGGTCTTTTGACATCTTCAACAGGAACACCCCCCATTGTCGCTTGAATTTAGCACGGAAAAATGCACAAAAAAAATTTATTATTTGTCGAGTTTAAATTATAATTATGAAAAAAAAGCAAAAAAAAATGTTATAAAAGTTTACAAGCTACTAAGTCGCATTGTTTTTACAAAGTGTTAATTTCGTACGAAGTTTTAGATATTTGTTGACGAGCAAACCGTTTTGTCGCGATGTCGGTCACTGACTGACATTGTTAAATGTTTGACGGACGCTCTCAAGAAAGAGAAGCGTCTTGCGACGCGACGTCGGTGGGGTAACGTGCAATTGCCACCGAGAAACGAGACCGCGAACATTCTATGAAGATTCACTGACGACAAATCACGCCGTTATTAGTTTTATCACTAATAAGGTCTTTTAATTAAAAGAATAATTCGCACGCGTTCTCCTACTGAATAAGCTATTATCAACTTATAAAAGTTTCGACATATATAGAATACAGTTAAAACGAGAAATAATTGTGAAGATCATTTCAAATTAATTTCTCTCTTTACACTTTCAGGCTAATATATTATTCGGCACAAATAATTATTGGCCAATTTTAATAGTTATTTATTTTAATAAGGAAATACCTCCAATTTCTTATTCTATTGCGATATTTTGGTTTCATTCATACTCGGATTGTTATTAGTTGTTTAGCTTTAAACTGGAATCTATATCAGTGGTCGGGGAACCGGGGTAAATTACCCCAAATGGGATAAAAATGATTTTTTTTTCAAAATTCTGGTGTTGATCAGGGAACTATTGTTACATATAATAACATGTCTGTAGCAATCTGAAAAACTGTTAAAATGTATTACTTGTTCGTCTCTCACTCAAAAGGACCAAAAGGTCGTACATCTCAGAAGTTGATCAAGTTGTTGGTGTATTATGGGTACTTACTTATTCACATAGCGATCTCCAACTCAGCGACGTTCATCTTAAAATATTAATAGATACTTTTAATGTAGTTAAAAGACTGAGAGAGAGAATTTTTTTTTTAGTTTTTAGAGTTTTTTTTTTGTTTTTGTGTCGAGGATTACTTAAAATTTGTATTTTTTATTTCATTCTTTTTAAAGGGTATAGCCGGATTTTCATGGCAAATCTGCCCCCACGGCTTTTTTGATTTGCAGCTGGGGATCGATTTGACATTAAACAAAAATAATTCACCCAAATTTTTAGCGCCCTATATCAAACGGCTTCCAAGATTTTCAAAAAAACCTAATTTTTCGATTTTATTTTTTTTTTCAATAGTAAAATTGAATATTAATGAATAGTGATTTGTTATTCCAATTTCTAGGACTAAGAGAGATGTTATGACCCTAATAAATCTCAAAAGAAAAGCCGATTTTCCAGAAGAAAAATTAAACTAAAATATTTTTTTTATCCATGTTATTTAAAAGGCTCACTCACCAAACTTTCTTAGAAAATGTCTTTTATACTCCCGTACAGTCTATATCAAAAATTTTCAAAAAATTAAAGGTGTTATTAAGCTGTAATATGTATAATAGTTATGTAATATAACAGTAATTAATAGTTCCGGATTATTGAGACTCTACTATAGATTATGCAATTTTTAGTTGAAAAATATTTTCTACAGAATTCTCTCGTCTCATAAGTTTTACACCGTAGAATGGATTTTTTTTATAATGTTAATGAAACAAGTAAGAAGAAAAGTAATCCAATTATTAGCCTTGATGGTTATATTATCACTTTTTAAAGTAACTCTAATTCAGTTACAGCCATAGAGTAAGAAATCGGTTCTGAAAGTCCCGGCCGATAACATTAGCGGCTATCATCTATGTAAGCTAGCGCTGATGTTGAAAAAGAATAGTTTTAGTTTTTTTTCATACTGCTCCACCACATCAAAAATTATGAAAAAATTCAAGAGTGTGAGGGAGTATAAAAGACATTTGGTGACTGAAACTCATCGTCGAAAAATCATTCTTTAAATCTGGAAAACCAGCATCTTTAAAATATTATAGATTTTGTTAATGAAGTTAAATGGCCGACAAAGAAATTTTATTTTTTCACTTTTTATAGATTTTTTTTGTCGTAAGGTACTTAAAATTTTTAATTTTATTTTAAAGTAATAAATTTATTTTTATTCATTTTTCCGGGGTTGCCATGAGCGCCCCTTCATTTATAGCACGCTTTCGCTCAAGCGGATAACCGACCGACCCTAACGCTGCAACCGATCCTAGATATTTTATTATTTTATAATAGGGTAAGAGTTATAATACGTTATTTAAAGTAAAAATTAAAATTTGTAACCCATCAAAGTTCTGTACATACGTTTGGAAAGCAAAATTCAACTTTATCACGGCCGTTAAAAACATTTTAAATTGATTTATTGATAGATTAATACAAATACTGATTGAAAATATTTCACACACGTGTTAAAAAGTATTAATTCCCGGTTCATCAGTTATATTTACTGAATGGCAATTGGGCAAAGTACAAAAATATTTTTGATTTAATTCTACGTCAAATATATTTAAGTGAAGCAAAATAAATAAATATAGAATTTGCATTTCACATATTTCGTAATAATAATTATTCTTGCTCATTTTCGTATACCTACTCAAATTTATTTAAAGAATATTACATGTTTTAGGTTGTAAAATTGAAAGTTGTAGACAACTCATTGTTACAATAACTGATGACGAACTATTACGAAATATATCTGATAGTGCCAATAATCTTATTTAGGCACCTATTTTTTGGAACTACAAATATAACGAGGATAAATTCTTCTTAAAATTACATTGCTTTTTAACACAAGATTTCTACACTGGAACCTCATCTTCAAACAATTACATTCAAAGTTTCCAAGAAAACATTTCATATGCAAATATTTTTTTAAAGAAATAATAAATTAATACTTGTTTAACGGATATTCATTTATTTTGATCATGCAAGCATTTAATTTAAAAACTACTATTTTTGGTGTATAAATTATTAAAAATCCTTGAACTTCTGTCAAAGCTATGAAATTGATATTAATAAAATACCAGAGTTAATTGATAGGATTTTGATAATTAGAAGTATTGTAGTTTCGCTCGATAAGACCCTGAACCAAAATGTTGTGTGAAGGCCGTTTTTATCAATTCGCAATTTAAACTACATAGATAGATGAAAGCACTCAGTTTGAAATATTTCATTCACTTTGATGGGTGGTAGTGATCATGGTGAATGGGACCATACACTAAAAAATATTTAAATATATTAAACTTTAATGAATGAATTTTCTTCGATTCTAGTTCTACAATTATCATACTATTGAAGGTTGTTACTTGTCTTAAAATATATTTCTAAATCGTGGCGTTTAGTTTTGACATTCTATCGATGTAAAATACTTAATCGGGGTAATAATAAAATAATTTTAGATTAGAAAGTAAATTAAAAACTTGTTATAGAGATATTTGATAAATCACAAAGAATGAAGGTATCACAAAAGTGTAAATAATTTGCAGACGGATAGTGCTGTAGATAATAATCTACGTGAGTACTGCATATTTCGTACAGTACACTATGGTTCAATATGAAAATTATTCGAAACCAAGATCATTAATAAACTGTTTATTTACAGGCGTGCAGTTTTTTAGTTGGTTCTAATATAATAATAAAAAGAACGTAACAAGTCACGTCATTAGTTGTAACTTCACTATAAGGTCTTTTGTATTTATTGGCTCTAATTACGATACGATACAGTACTATATCTGTCGTAATTATGTGTAGGTATAGCAAAAAAAAACAATGAATACTTGTTATATCCACAATAACTATCTAACTTCTAATCATAGCACCTCGTATACTTAACAAAAATTTGAAAACTCAGTTCTGATCTGTTTTAGTGACAACTTTATAAGTAATTCGGAAAATATTTTATCACAAAAATTAAGCAAAATATCGTTTAAAAGACAAAATTATATTCTTTGTTAGAAAACGTTTTTATAGCACAATCATTTTTATCTTTTTAAATTGGTTAATAATTGTAAGCTGTTATCAATTAGCTATCATTTTTTTCATTTATTCAGTTGTCATTGATAAATTTTATTTCAAGTATTAAATTGTTTTATATAAAAAGTTTAATAAGATTTCATTAAATTTCTCAAACACAACCTCGTTCGTTCAAATAATATTTTGCTCTGAATATTAAGCTTTACAAAAGCAATTACTAACAAAAGAATTACTAATAAAAACAATTGCAACCTAAAACACAGCATCCCAAAAATTTATACAAAATAAAAAGTAGTCTCATTAAATATGTTGCACCTGTATACACGTTTAGTGGGACCAAAAATATAACTTGCGTCATCATTTACTAAAAAAAAAAGTACACTTAAAGAATTTTGGTTTTATAAATGCAAGAAATGTTTGTTTCTTATGGAAAAATCTTAATGTATTCAAAATTACTCTTAAAAATCGCATAGTTAAGATTTTTTCCGCTTCGATGAGTTGTAAAGATTGCCCCTAAAATTTTCCATTGATTTGGATAATTTATGTTTAGGACCTTCCAAATAGCATGAAGTTCGCAATAAAAATCATTGCCTATACTAATTATACTGAGTATAATTTTCATGAAACACATACAAATTTTAAGGACATGATATTAGCTATTGTATTTCTAAAATAACGAAGTACACTTATCAGTACTGATGAATCTAGAGTAAGAGAGATGAATAATAATAAAATTGATTTAAATGGAAACGGTTGAAACAATTTGATTACTATCGAAACTTTACTTAGTACTATAAAAATTATAACGAATTAAAAACACGGTTGTAAATTTCAATGATTTCCCTTATTGTTACTTAGTTCGGGTGCTAAAAATGTTTTTAAAATGGGGCTATTTTACTTTATCAACTGAAAGTACCCAACTTTCTGAATTAATTTTTTTACTTAATAATTGTATAGCATTTAGTTTGAATTTCAGGATTGTACTCTAATTCAAGTAGGTACATATAAGAAATTCTTAATTGCTCTATAATTACTCAAAATTAAATAAAATTTAAATGAATATGGGAAAATATTGCAGCTTGACGTAGTTATATAAAAGTTTGAACTAAAAACTCAGACAGAGTTAAATATTTCCAAATCAACATTGAACAACAGACGGCTATGTGAAAATTAACCTTATTATCAATTCCCCGACACGCTGTAGTTTTCAGAAACATTCCGATTGAAATCGTTGAATTCAACTATTAACGTTCGTTAATTTGAATCATAACAAATTCATAATTTCAAATACCTGAGTTTGATTAAAATTCATCTGAAGACAGTTCAACTCATGGGATTTGAACTGGGTAGTCGAATAAACTTATTGCAACAAGTCTAAGAAGGTGCCGTCATTTTATGACTCTGGGGGTGGTCTCACCTGCAGTCATCTTGGATAGGCTAAACCAATCACCAGCTAAAGGAGGAGCATGGTTTTAAAAGATAGGGAGGAATGTTATGTTAATTCCTGGAAATTCGAGAATGCTCTCTCTCTCTCTAAGAACTTCGTCTTCGAGACCACCTAGCGATAAGAATTGTACAAAAGAATAGAAATTTCTAGCAAGTGAATGAAAGGAGATAACATTCTCGAAACTGAACAAACTAGTATAAAAGGAGGTTCGGTTGAAGGAAGTTTTCAGTATTTAATAAATCTTCAACCAGTGTTAAAATGTAAACAGTGTGAAATAAATTGGGAACATTGTGAAATCAAGTGAAGTGAAACAGTGCAATCGTGAGTGGCAATAATTAGTGAATAAGTGTATATAAATAATTGGTAACCTGTAGTTTATAAGTGACAATAGTATAAAATAAATCAATAAACAATTGTTTAAAAATAAATTGCTGTCATTAAACACAAATCCTCGAACCCGTAAAAACGTTATATTATTTTTATTATATTTGAGTTTTTGCATTAGTAATTGTTGTTAAACGAGATTATGATAATTAGCTTACTCATTGCTGAAAATAATTTTTCTGCATTGAATTAGTGACGTTTTTACATTAGTATAGTAAAATTGCAACTGATACTTGAAATCTGTTCATGAATTTACACAGTTGTCTTTGTTAAATGTGTTTTGCCTTATGGGGAGTAAATGGAAAATTTGCAGAAAAACATGAAAGTAAAGATAAGAAAAATATATAGCACAAGTCGATTTAAATCAGCGAAGTTTTAAGCACACATAAATATTCTTCATGACGCAAAAAGTTTACGTCTTCGGAAAAATATGCGGACAAAAAACTCCATACGTTACAGCCAGTATTCTTCTACTTTCCTTGCTAATTGATTCAAATGTCTTATTAAATATTTCAACCAAAATATTTTTTTGCATGTATAGCACTGGTTTCCTCAAAACCAGTCTAGTAATAGGTCATTCCTTTAGAACAATAACAAATCATCCATTTATTTATGTTAAATTAATATTTCAGAAATTTAAAATTTAAAATTTAGGGAGTAAGTACGTACTTTTAATTAGTGGTTTCATGTGTGCCTTTGAAAACCAATAAAATGCAGTTTTCAATAAAAAATTACCTAACATACAGTTCAACGATACTTTAAAAAGTTTAATTACTCAATATCTTATATTCTAGATTTTAATATTTTTATGGTTATTGGTTGTTGGTATTGATGATATTTATAATTTTGTTTTAATATGTAAGAAATTTTAGGTTGATATAAAGCCAATAATTAATATTAGCTTAGCAAGTATTCCTTAAGTACAGCATTCAGACCAAATTAGTCTTAAAATATTGCCTCAAAAAATTTGTTCCACCAATAAATACTACGCTTATTAAAAAGTTGCTAAGTTATCAATGCAGCTGAGATTAATAAAACGTAGGTACTGCTTTTTATTATAATGGAAACTCAATTTTTACCAGGCAGTAGTATGGAAGAAATGTTTCGAGCCAAATGTACTTCGAAGGTATTTTAAGTAGTTAACTTCAAATATAAAAACGAACATAGAATACCTATTTCAAAAAGAAATCTTGAAAAATCCAGTAAAATAGAACATTTGACAAAGGAACAAATCGAGTTTTTTTGTTGGTTTTATGAACACAATTTTAAATTATGTTTAGGACCCAAAATCGTTATTTTATTTTGGTTTTCATTAGTGATCTAAAGAAAATTCAATTTACTATCCATACTGAACTATTAAACTTTAATAGAAACTGATGTCGATGTTAAGAAAATAAAACTTGTATACGTGTGTCACTGAACTAGAATTTTCTCCATGTACCTAAAATAAAAAAAAACAAAAATGAAAAAGAAAAAGAAAAAGAAATTTAAAAAAAACTTGAAATACTTGAGTGCTTCTTAGGTACCTAGACATATAGTTGCTAAACGTTGATAAGTGAAAAACGATGAAGTGTTTCCTTATCAACACGTTTTAGTTATTATTACCTCGGAGTAGTTTAATAATAAAGAAATACAAACTACCTTTTTTAAAATTTAATTTTTGATAGTCATACAATAAAATACCAATTACAAAAACACAAAATACAATAATACAAAATTACTGCGAAAGAACTCTCTTTCTAAAAAAGATATTAAAAAACTAATATCTCATTAAATCCCAAAAAAAATATATTTCGAGCTTAACTTTGTCTAGGTATTGTCTTAGATTTTTAAAATCGTGATCCATGCTTTACCATTTATTTTTGTTCATGTTAAATTATATGTTTAACAATTTCATGATGAATACATTTATTTATTTATTTCGTTTATTTAAAGTCGCCTCAACTTCTAGGTTATTAGCGACTACTGATGAGGAGCTTCAGATTATAGTTCTTATGTTATTTGTTAGTTTGTTCCTTGGTTTTTCAGTTTTGATTTTATCATTTTTGTATGTATGGGATTTTTTTTTTTTTTTAAATTACTATATGTTCTCCCAAAGGTTTTTTTTTTAAGAATCTAAATAATTTTAGTGACTTGGTTTCATTGTCTGATAGGATGTCTTTTATGGTATGATTGTGTCCTAACGTTAACCTCTCACTCGCGTATTTGGGACAGTTCAGTAGGACATGCTCCACTGACACTTGTACACCACACACGTTACACACGGGCGCTGATTTCTTTTCCAGAATATGACCATGTGTTAGTTTACAGTGTCCTATTCTAAGGCGGCACAATTTTACTTCTTCGGTTCGGTTCTCTCTATATGAAGTTCCCCAGATGGTTGGAGTATTCTTAATGGATCTCAAGCCACGTTCTTCTACATTCCACCACTCTACGTTGTAAAGCTCTTTGATTGCTCGTAGGGTTTCCGATACCAGATCGGTTGAGGGTATTCCGGTGTTTCGTCTGTCCTCGATCCCTGTTGCTCTTGCAGCCTCGTCTGCCTCCTCATTCCCCGCAATCCCGCAATGGCCAGGGATCCACAAGAAGTCGATGATTCTTCCTTCCTTTCTGATTTTTGTAATGTTTATTTGAATTTGGGTTGAAAATGGATGTTTGTTTGCCCAAATATTCTGTATACTCATTAAAGCGGCAATTGAGTCAGAGCATATCAGTGCCCTTCCTAGTTCCTTAGATGATACCATCAGATTTATCGCGCACATTATTGCATATAGCTCGGCAGAATAGATGGATAATTGGGGTGGCAGTTCATAGGAATTTTGGATATTTTGGGTGGAAAAGGCAGCTCCTGTATGCTTTGCAGTTTTTGATCCATCTGTGTATATTTTGTAAATTTTTGGATACGATTTCATGGAACTCGTTCTTGTATATGGTTGGATGGGTATGTTCTTTGTTCCATGCTCTTAGCCTGAAGTTTATGTTAACTTCGCTGACATCCCAAGGGGCGATTTCGTGTGTCATTGGAGGTATCGTTTTCGTTATGTCAATACCCAGGTGACTTGCTAGTTCGAGTGCTCTAAATATGCTTGGTCCAACTTGTCTTGCTGCTCTATACCTGTCAATCAAGTTTGTGGTAGTTAAAGAATCGATTATCGAGGTTATTTTTTGTTTATTGTCAATGAGGTACTTTAGGGTTAGACTATCTCTCCTCTTTTTTAAGCTTAAGAAACCAATTTCTGCCAGTAAGCTTTTAATTGGACTGGTTCTGTATGCTCCTGTAATTAATCTAATCGCGTTGTTTTGTATTGTTTCTAGTTGTTTAACGATTGAGATTGTGGTGATTGAATTGTATATTATTGCCCCGTACTCTATTTTGGATCTCACAATATTATTGTATATTAGCCTCATTGTTTTTCTGTCCGCTCCCCAGTTTTTGTTGTTTATTATCTTGAGGATATTTATTGCTGGTATACATTTCTTTTTTATCTTGGTGATGTGGTTCTTCCAATTTAATCTTTTGTTCCATTCCAGTCCCAAGAAAGTAACGTTTGATTTGGACGGGATTACTTCGTCTTGCATATATATTGGTATGTCTCTGTTTTTATATTTTTTATTAAAATTGATTTTGCTGCATTTTTGCGTTGAGAAGTTTAGGTTTATTGACTTACACCATACATTTAGGTCATTGATAGACGATGAATACATAACTATATAAATTTTGACTGGTAGTTAATTTTTAATACTTTGTTCAAATTAGTGGAAAAGAAATGACCCTGAATAGTTTGTAATAACAATTTTAGGTAATTCTTTTCCTATTTGTGACAAATTCTTTTGTAAATAATAGTAGAAATATAAATAATGTTTAATCTTTATGGCTTAAGAAAGAATTTATAAATCTACACACATATACAGGTGATATTCACGTGATCATCTCGAGCCTTCCAAATGATTCTTTGTATTTTAAACGTTATACGAAGGTTGTATTTCATGCAAACTGTAAATGCCTACATTTCTCGTCTATTCAAATTTTCAAGAAAATGATTGACGATTTGGAACATAAATTACAACGAAAACGATTATATTTCACTGTTTTATTAAGTACCTATTATTTTAAAATATATTGGAAGACCCAAACCGTAGTTAATTTTATTGAATAATAGGTAAACTCTTAATTTTTCATAAAGGTAAAATACTTTTTGTATTTTACAGTAAATATTAAAACTAAAACGCTTTTATTTTTGCATTAAAGCAAAAATCAGTGTTTCTTTGTACATTTAAATAAGTAAAAACATTTGGATTTTTATATATTTTTCAATATCAATAGCAGTTGATATTAACATATTAAAAAAAAATTTGTAATCTATATAATGTTATTTAAAAGATTTCATAACCAAATTAATTTTTACATCTTTAACATTTACAATAATCATGTATACCTACCTGTAGAATATACTTATAGCCTTATTACGTTGTTTACAAACATTCTTGTTGACGAGAATGAAACCAAGGAAGGTTATAGAAGTATCTTGGCGTTGACCAGATTTGACCTAATATACGAGGTGTAAACAAGAGAAATTTATATATTATATTTAAATGGTAATGCCATTGAATGTACTTGGTTTCCATGTTTAAATGCACGTACGTAAGATCAAAGATGAACTCCGATTTTTATGGATTTAATTTTAGCTTCTTATTGGAATTAATTCAGATTTAAGATATATCTAAATGAGAGAGTCGAGAGCTTAAGATAACCATACAAAACCTTTTTATATATATTTTATACACTCTGCATTGTTTCATTTGCATTCAGCAAATAAAAAAACTACAAAGAATTAAGTGAATCACTATGTATTCAAGATAAGTCAACTTACCACATTTGTAAGATCATTTTGTAAGTATAATTTAATTAAAATAAAACCTTAAAGAATTAATAAATTACAGATCTACAAATTAGCAGGGTTATTCCAAATATAATAATGTACACTATCACCTTTATTCATCTTCAAAGATATTTAATTAAATTTTAATATAAAAATCAAAGCATTTCTTCAACTAAAACAACGTTTTTTAGCTACAGCCAAAATTGCCTATTTGTGATTTTTGGATGACAAAAAAAAGACGAAAGACCACAAATATCGTGGACTGCATTGTTCGGATGTTTGAAAATCAAAATTTATTTTTACTCGAACCAAATTTCAAAAGCCAAAGATATAACTATATCTTAAGAGTTTGATAGTGATTTTAAGCTAATGAAAAAACTATTGGCTAAATATAGTCTTGCTAAAGCATAAGCTGGAAAGTCATTTACTTATTGAATTCTATATACTGAACGTTTGATTTGGAAACTCAATAGGAGTAGGTCAATTTAGAACAGGATCGTGTACAAGGAGAAACATTTTAGCTGTTACTAACACGTTGAACGATGCTTCAATAATAATCTCAACACAAAATAAGCTTTTTAAGAGTGAAATTAACTAGGTTTTATTTTAACAAATAAGTAGCAGCTTACCTACTGTAGATATCTACTTTGTAATCAATGCACATCAAACTATTACTAGGTGCGAATATTATAAAGTAGACGTCCTCATATTCTATATTTCTTATTTAAGGAACTGTGTACATGCAATTATTTCTTATTGTTTAATCAAAAAGGATAATTTTTATCAAAAGAATACCATTTGTAAAACCAATTTGACATTCACTTTCCTGTGTGTCAACTATATTAGCTTTTAATAGTTGAGAAAAATTTCAAAATAAAAAAAGCTTTTAAATTAAATACTCTGAAAATGTAAAATGTATATACGCTAAACTTCCATTAAGCCCTATATAAGAATACACCCATACCTCACTTTGCGTCGTGGTTATACGTTCCAAAAAAACACAACGCAAATTGAAAACGGCGGAAAGTGAATTATGATTTTCTATAGCAAGAATTTTTGCATACATACAAAAAAAACAACTAAAAACATGCAAAAAACAACGCAACTTCGAAAATCTAACGACGCACAGTGAAAATAAGTACTAATTCAGCAGCGTCGCAACTTCGAACAAACGCAAAACGAAACGACGCAAAGCGAGGTATGGGTGTATACCTTTCACAAGCAATATTTTTTATAGTTATGTTAAACAATTAATATTTAAACCAACGTATAATAAATACTCCTATTATTTGTTATATATTCTTCTTGCATGAAGTGTTGCATAAAAACATCATGTTTTGAGACTAGAACCAGCTTTAAATCGCATCATAAAGTGGTGTTTCATTGTACAGTTAAGAGATGGCAGGTTTTAGTCTTGAAACGCTTGAAATTTCTGAAATAAATGAATTTCCTTAATTAAATTGGGCATAGTTTTTAGATAAAATATTTATTCTAGATCATAGAAAAAAGATAATTAACAGATAAATTCCATTAAAAATTGTTTTTATCGTATTCTCATATTTGAAGAAGAGAGGTTTGATCTAACCGATCAACAGAGGCTGATACATAATTTCAAATTGCCGATCTATTAGAGAAAACCTTTAATAATTTACTAAAAATAATGAAAAAGAGTATAAATTTTTCAAATAACATAATTTTTAATGTTATTTTTTCTTATTAAGAATATTATCTATTTTCATTATAACTAGTTCATGGTCACTGAAACAATATACACCATATACACAGGCATAATTCTAGAAAGAATCTGAATGAATTTACCAATGGGTATTCAGTTATTATAAAAGAGAAGACTGGATATGCTCCAAAGCGAAATTTCTGTTGAATAAGAATTAAAGAAAATCGCAAAGGTATATGCAATTGATCAGGAATACATTTAAATTTCATTGATCATTTTTCCGAATTATATAAATTTTCCAATTTTAGTATGAACTGTATATGAATTTAAAAACATAAGACAAGTTTCTTATTGTATGTAGTTTAAAGACATAAATAATTATTTGTTATTTTGTTTTGTGTAGGCAAACAATAAATTGTTATGCATACTAATTGCATGTACTAAAACAGTTGTTAGTGAAAATTCATAAGGATATTTAAGTTGTAAGAGAAACCTAAATGAACTTACCATTATGCATTTATCATAAACTTTATGAAAAATTATTAACGAATAATTATTAACGTTAAAAACATTTTAACGAAGATTAACGAGAACGAAAAGTAAAATTAGCGTTGCATTAGAATCAGCAAAAAATTGAAATAAATGCATTTCTTTATGCCATCGATAGGAGCATAATTATTTGAATTTTATTTACATTGATTGAGCAATCGTTCGTAAATTTTTCGAAAATCAATGAAAACATGTTCACGAGTGTTAATTTTTTAACAATGTTAACAATACAATAATAAAAATTCAGTGAAACATATATTTATGTTAAAACAATGTAGGTATACCAGGAACAGTAGTTTGCAATCGAACAATATGGTAGTTATACTAAATGAATAAGAACACCACACTGAATTGTAATTATCTGCCAATTCTTTATCTCTACCGCCTAAGTTGCTATTATATTTACAAATTTATAATGGAAATGGTCAAATTTTTATTTTAAAGATACAGCCGGTTGTGAATGTTTTCCATTGGATAAGTATATATTCTTTATTTGTATTTTATATTTGTATGTTTAAACAATTACCTTAAAGACTAATTAAAATTTAAAATAACATGACATATCATAAACATTTCTTTTTTTGTGTATGCTTTAAGTGGCTCAAACGGCTCAAACATACGCAACATCGCAAACATCTAAGGCAGTGGTTCTTAACCTTGATGGAGGTACTGACCCCCCCCCATTTTCACATTCGCATTCACCGAACACTTCTTAATTGGAAAATATGATTTTTTCATATTCAAAATACCTATAGGTATATACTAATATACCTTGTATGAGTAAGGTATGTGTCATATACACCTGTATGGGATAAATGATGCCCAAACAGGCCAAATTGCGCAAGCTTAGTACAGGCACTGCTTGTGCTATGCAGAATGCTGAACCTGGAATAAGCAAGGAATAAGGCTGCAGTGCGGGGGGAACGAGCCCTAATCTGGCTTTCTACTAAAGGAAAGAAAGGTGTCTTGACGTCCACCGAACCCTTGAGATTGAATCGCCGAATTCCTGGAGATTCGATCGAACCCAGTTTAAGAACCACTGATTTGAGGTCATAACCACGACTATATAGTCACGAAAAATTCCTATAGATCATGAGTCTTATTATTTAAATATCTTAATATAAGGATTCAAGGATTTAACGGGAGTCGAACTCAGCGCTATCACTGACGCCTGGAGCAAATATCTTATGCCGGCAATAGACTCACGCAAGTAATCTCGCCGAGAAGTCTTGCCAAGATATTGCGCGAGAACCGAGAAAGTTTCCACATTCATACAACCTTCTCATTTCTATTCAACAAAAATGTGATATCGTTCTTTTTTCTCGTCCGAGAAACCTTTTGAAGCGGGAAAAAAACCGACACCGATCGGAGAACAGACGAGCGCGAGAATGAGACTACGAGAAACCCATCACATTCACGCTTCTCGGGTGTTCTCGGGAGTTCTCTGCGTGAGTCTGTAACGGGCTTTATAGATCTAACTGTTGCGCCACTAAGTGGGCTTTGGAATTTGTTATATTTGTTGAATCAGATTAAATTTTAATATTTTTTGTCTGTAAAATCTAAATCCATGTCTGAACTGTCCAAAATCTAAACACAGAAAATTATGTACAAAGTAAATATAATTTAATGGCTACAGAGTAAAGATTATAATTGATAAAAGGAGTTAAATAAATTATATCTTGCTAACGTTATTACGTGTGTATCTGCATATTGCCTTTAAACATGAATTTGCTTTATAAATATTATGCATTAAATGTTATATCCCAAGGCGTAGCGTGAATAGTGTGAGCGATGTTCCAGCATCAGGTGGCGAATGATGTAACATAATACAGTTATGTAATAAATTTTGTATAATTTTATGATTTTCCAAAATATTTAACACATACTTTTCTGCCGGGCGTCGTAATAATACGCTACGGCTCTGGTAGCATTGTATAGTTTTAACAATTGCCGAAATAAAAACATAGACATTTTAGCCAGAATAATTCAAATTTACCCACTTGATGGCGCAGTGGTTGGAGCAACTGCTCTCTCTGCTACATGCGCCAGTGGTTCTGGGTTCGATCCCCATCGAATCCCTAGATATAAGATTAAAAATTAAGATTCAAGACCTACAGAATATTTCTGTGTGTAAGACAGTCGTGATATGACCACAGTTGTTAAAGCGACTATAAACACCCAAAAAAAAAAAAAAAAATTCAAATTTTAAACTAACCGATTACTGTCGGCCAGTATCAGATCAGCCAGTATTTATTTTTATCTAATTTTATCTTCTAACATGTGTGTTAAATAGTTTTTATTGTTAAGCAAACTATTTTATAACCTTTTGATTTTTATAAATATTCCGTCATTTGTGACTGAAGAGGCAATTAAACGTGAATCTTATTGAAACAAAATATTTGGATACTCAAACATTGAAAAGCACATAACTTTACAAAAACTCATGACGTCGAAAATCGTTAATCTGTCAGCAAAACTTTCATATTTTATTTATGACAGCATATTAACATGTGTTTTAAAGTACCCATAATAATTATTTGTTATGTAGATATAGTTAAGATGTGAATAGTGATATTATTATGACCACCTGGTTATAACAATATGATCACAGATAATTTCGAACAATTACAGTACAACCTCAATGCAGTTTTCAATTTTTACGTTAAATAGTTCAAACATACATTTAAAACATTGAACACTATCACCAATGGAAAATAAAAATATAAATATCTTATTTATCAAAAAGATAATTTTAGTTTCCTATAAAGTTTCTTAAAGAGTAGTCCATGTCATAAATTTTATGATACGACGTAAAAGCTTATGACATTTAAGCTACGTGAGAATTACAACGTTTCATTATTTTAAAAGCCCGTTTTGAAAGCATTTTGTTTTATTTTTCAGAAACTTCTCGTTAATAAAATACTAAATACACTTGTGTCGTGTATTATAAATAAATTATATTCATCAATAGATAATAATTAACTTACAGCAATTTTGTGATATAGGACCTCTGAGAATTATGTCAAAGATGATATTAACAATTTTATTGATTATAAAATCTGGTAATAAAATGTTTACTTTTATACATAAGGAAATAAATTTTTTGATTATTATAGGTACATAATAGTATTTTAATACTTACTACCCAACATAGGTCTACCTTAAAGCATGTTTAGTTTGAGGTTTTACTATAATCTATTTATTTACATTTGTTATAGTTAAAGAAACGATGTGTTCTGTTTTCAGAAATTAATGGAACGATAAATCTGTCACAAAACTAAAACTATGCTTCCAAATGCTTATATATACGATATCTATCTATTTTTATTTTTGTATATTTTAAGCCTATGAAACTAATAAGTACCTATTGCCTTACATAACACAAGGAAAACGAAAATTATTTTTAATTTTTTCTACAGATTAAGAGATACAAATTAGCATTTCGTTTTGGGTTTTCAGGTGTTTGCAACTTAATTGTTCTTATCATTAAGTCTTATAAATAAGTGACAAACTAACTCTTAAAAGACTAAATTATACACGATCTTCTACACTTGTGTTTGTGGAAGTTTGAATTCTTAAGTTTTAATGAAACAAATTACCTATATGCAAAGTATATAATTTTGACTAAACATTTTACAGAAAAATTGTAAAATCTTGATTCTAAAACACTTCGTAAAAATTATAAATAAAAGTACCTAATAAATCTTTTATTTACCTAAAATTACATGCGTATTTACATAAAAAATAAACCAAAGATATGCCCTCGTTATAGAAGGAATTTTAGATACATATAAAATTTAAAAGTATATATAATTATACTCGTATAATTTAAAATATTGAATTTTTTATATAATAAGGTATAGTGATTTTTGATTCTGCGTTAGTGCATTTGGTACTAACAAAATTACATTTTTTTCTAACAATTTACATAATTTTGTACACAAAAAGTTTTTAGACATTCTATAATACTAGAACGAATTGATATAGCTTTTTGAAAATATTTATTGTTAGACAATGTTTTTATTGTTCTTATTATATTATAATTTTTTTATACGCTTTTTCGTGTTTTCTTTCATAGTATAGGATTTTTCATATAGTATTCTTTCCAATATATTTTTTTATCATATTTTTACTTTTTTTGTCACTGCAATATTAACACATTATAATAAACAAAAGATAATTATTTTTATAAAACATGAAAATTTCATTTTCAGAACGACTGGGTAAAGGAAGGATGTATGTACCTAGACTCATGTTGGTAAATTATATATATGTAAGTACATCTTTGCATATTCTGCTAGGTAGGTACATGCATTATGCATATTCAATATGCTTGTCGTATTATGTATGGTGCAATATGCATGTAGAAACCATAAATTTCTACGTACCCGAATAAGAACAATTAATGTTTAACGCATATTCGTCATAACAAAAGCCTATTTATACCTTATATGTATATATTTAATATACTTCACATATTATTAATATTTATATTTTTATTATAATAATTATTGTTAGATAAAAATATTTGTTATATTTATTTCATTAGGAAATTTATATGAGAGCAATATTTTACTTTTTATATTTAAAAAAAAAATATTTTACATTTTAAATTACATTGTGGCAATGTAAGGAAATATTTTAATATTTTTTTCAATTTCAAGTAATAGGTATATAATATTTTATTATTATATAGCTATATTAGTATTTTTATATAAATATCGATTAACTTAAAAATGTGATTTTTCTCAAACAAAATTATTCCAAACTAATTTAAAGTTAATCAAATGTTTAATACAATTAAATATAGATTTGATATAAGCTATTTGATGAGAGCTAAACTTAATGAAAAAGACAAATCAATTTGTGAAATTATTTGTTGACGATTAAATGTAATTTATATTGGTGATACCCCCTAGGGAGAATAATTCACGAATTTGGGCGTTGACTATAAAAATAATTAACTGATAATTGAATAAAATATTCTTGTATTGAATCAATAAGACCATTGCCGATATATTTTCCAAAATGGTAGATAATCGCTTCTGGAACTAATATACTGGGACAAAAAAGACACAATTGAAGAGAAAATTACAATTTTAAATTATCTTAAAATATAAAATATTTTGGAACGGTAAATGAATAGTTCATCCGGGGTGCCTGGATAGTTGAGACCACTCCTGGGTAGAATTAAAGGACATTTGTATTTGTTTTCAAGTATCCTCATCAGCATTACATGGGGTTTGTTGGAAGATTGGTTAAGAAAGAGTTATATCTCAAAAAGACAAAAAATACGAAATATTAACTAAACGCTCTTAAAACAAACAGTTTTTTAGTTAAGGGGTCCATTTTTCCAGCAATCGCCAGCCATATCAAGCCATAAACAAAACCGTTTGTACCTTTGTTGACAAATCTCAAATGCATTACTTTGAATTCTTGGTTGTTGTTTGTGTTGCATAAGCAAAGCGAAGTTATGTCTGATTCCATAGAATTTGATTTAGATTACGCTGACGTCTGTTGCTTAAAGTAAAACTGCAGTTTTCAAAAGAAGAATACAGCATTTTGGAAAGACGGACATGACGCCTGGCGAAATAGTAACAGCAATCCCTAGGCAGGGGCTGGCTTTCTTTAGAAGCCTGATAGTCTCCTAGATAGAACAGAGGGTTGCACCACAATATAGTTCATTAGTCGTGTTGATTAAAAGAAGGAAAATTCTTAGATCTACAAAATAAAAATATGGTAAGAAGATAATAGACAACTCTCTGACTTTTTTTAACGTAATAATCTGATGCATACCGTACACAATGAAGGGAAGCCTGTGATATTTTACCGTATTTCATTAAAAACAACTAAGCTCAAAGCACATTGGCATTCAGTGTCTTAATAAAAACCTATACACGTCTAGATAGGTGCATCATCCTAAATTAATACGCCGCTATAGTCAAAAATTGATCGTAGGTCATTTGTTGGTAAGTGAACTGCTCTAAGTCTTTCCAACCAAAAATTGTTTTGATTAAGAGCCAGAATTAATTAAGGATATAGCAACCTTAAATGGTTATACTAATTAAAGTTTAGATACCATATTTATGTAGAAGGACCTATGCTGGAAAAATTATTCAATGACACCATCTTATAGACCACAGAAGAAAAGGAAGAATAGATTAAGAACTAGCGCCGGAAAGGAGTGATCCCATAATTTTATTTTTTGTCCAGTTTTTATAAAGAATCCGACTCTCGAGCGTCAATATGCTAATTTGCAAAGAATTAGAAAATTCTTTAATTTTTACAACAATAGAAGGTGGCGCTGGGAAGATCTAGCAGAAATAGAATTGAAAATAACATGAAAACCGTAAAACTGAAAAGCGGAATTCAGAGGAAATGTTTTTCAATATTTTCTGTATAAAATAAAAAAAGAGTATTCATATAAAGAACAGTTACTAAGTAAAGAGATCTAATATCTAATAACATTTAAAAAATAATTATAAGTGCAAAAAAAAGTAAACTAAAAAAATATTGATCGAGTAAAAACGTAAATTAGAATTTCTTTCTATGTCAACTTCATTATATCCACTATGTCATTGTTTAATATGAACCTACATATTTTAAAGGCTGCTATCCTAACGTTTATGTAAATGATTTTCCCTATTTTCCTCGAATGCATGTAATAAACGGTTAAACCTCATAAGCTTATAACAGCATTAATCAAATTCCCATTTGCATCCACTATCTCTATTTCCTTCATTTTCAACCAATTACTTTATTACAATTAAAAGTCAACGAACGTTCTAATCAATTTTTATATTATACAGTACTTGCTCACTGTTAGGATATTACTCGAATTCAAACCTATCTTCATTAACAGAACCTTTTTAAAATAATTTAGTACTTGTAACTTTGTAACAAGTTACAAGTTTGTAAAAATTGTATAATGTATTAGATAAAATATAATCTGTGACTGTTAGAATTAATTTAGTTTTTTTCGAGTTTAATCTCGAATAATATGCTATGATTTTGACAGGATTTCATTCCATGGCACTTTCTGAAAATGATTTATAGAGACATTCTGTATAATTTTGCGATGTACCAATCAAATCATACTTTGATTTATTGCTATAGCTGTAAGTACTACAATATAAATGCGTAAAAATGCACAATTGTTTTATCGAAAAATTTATGTTTGTATGGTCGGAAAAATATTAATTTTCAATAACTATTGTAATGAGCAATTTGTTATGCAACCAAACAAAAAATTTTAATTTGAGCAGCAATAAAATTACGGTTCATTAAACAATGCGTAATACAAAAATAGATAATAAAATCTATTTGAATTATAATAATGCTTATGGTAATGTAAGTATAATTTTCTTAATGGAAAATAAATACAAAAATATCATCACAATACCTAATAAAAGGTAATTTAAATAATTTGATACGTTCATCCGACAAAACAGGCAATGATATAGCTACTGATTTGTTTTAAGTACTTTTCTATTTAGTCAACACATCAGCAACAAAGAAACAAGGAGATGTAATATAAAAAATCGGTTCTTGTGAAGTTTACAAAGTGAATATTTTAAATTATCTTATTTTCAAATTAGTTGTGTCTAACGTGTTTAATTTTTCTGTACAATATATATATTGTTTCGAGACACGTAAACATTGATCTCTTGAGAGTAATTGACTATGCTCTGGAGCTTCATAAAACACCTCATTTTAAACTAAACACCACATTAAAGTTCATGTTCCAAATTAATTAGGATATTTGTTAAATTAATATATGATATTGTAGCAATTTAATCTTGTAATTGTTGGATTTTATTCTGTTTTCGTTTTGAATCTCCGTCATAACGTTTTGATCAAATGAGATCAGTATTAAAAATTATTTAATAAAAATCAATGTAGATAAATAAAAGTCATAAAAAATAATTACACGACAATTGAGGCAATTGGTAAAAAAACCCACTAAAATAATGCGTTGAATCTATTTAACCTTATCATAACTTTTTGATTGAAATTCGTTATACTTTAATAAAAGTTATTGATTCAATGAACAAGTCTGGACTCTAATCAATCAATTTTATTTTCTTTTCACATATGTTTAATTTTAAAGTGTATAATGTTATAATAATAATAATTAGTACCATATTAGAAAAACTTTGATACTTAATAAATGTTTTTAATAATTTAATACCTAAATAATAGCAAACATATGTAAATTGAATGAACAAAATGATTTTAAGGTAGCATAAAAAACTCGTCAAGAAAGGATTAATAGATTAAAAAATCGGATGGTCGTAGACTTTTCTTTATAAGTGACTCTTCAATGATGAAATGATGCTTTGATTCAGTCAATTTTGGTTTCATGCAGTTTGTTTAGGTACCTACATTAAAAAGTTAACATAAAAAATAACATGTCAATCATTTTAAAATAACTGTCATAGTTTATCAATGATACTATACATACTTGGTTTAGCAAAACCAAATTACTAATCAAAGATCACTATTTTGGAGATTTTTGTACACTTTTGTAAAAAATTTTCGTGAATATTTAGTAAAACCTGAATTATAGAAAAAGTCAAGGAAAATGTATTTACTTCGATTAAATGTACATTAATAATTAAAATATTTTTTTTTTGTTATCAATAAATGTCCTATTTCCTTTTGTACAGCTTGGAGCTTCATTTCTGATATGATACCCCATGATTTGTATCTGTTCCACCTCATTATCAATATTTCATTGATGGAAATATATTTTTAACTGTTTAATTTGTAGAAGAAGAAGAAGCCGCGTCATGAAAAAACTTAACAAAAATAATAAATAAAAAATTTAAAAAACCGTTTAAAGATAAAAGCAGGTTAATTACAGTAGGTATTTTTGAAGTCCTACTCTAAACTAAAATAAGACTCAGTTTTAATGTTTGAAAGGCTCAGGGGTACTAAGAAGTGGTGCTTCTAGGACTGTCACCTCTCTTGATTTGATCAGGAGATTCCCGAAATCATATCGTTACTCTCGACTCTCGATTTTAATTTCAAGCTCCCGACTTATATAAAAATATATTTTTGGCATCAAAATTAATTTTATTGTCTCGATCATGAATTCTACAGCTGTTTAAAAAACCATTAAATTAGTCAAATAGTACATAGGTACATTGGATTTATTTTTTTGCCAATTTCCCTGTTTATTAGAACACGGTGCGACAAATTTATTTGTACAAACGAAGATGATGGTAAATCTGGAATACTCCCAATTTCATGAAACTTTGAGGTTGCAACTCTAGTGGTGACACTCTTAACTTTTTCTTGGGCCCGAAATCCAAAAAAATACTCAACTCAGAAAATTCAATATAGTATCAGCTTTCTCCTAATTTTTAGTAAATAATCACATTTTACAACAACGAATAGAAATGATAGGCGCTACTCTACACACTTAGTGCACATACGGTATATAAAACCAAAATGTAAAAAATTTAAGATATTAAAACATAGGAGATGATTTAATTTTTTAACTCTTTTGTTGCATAGTAATTTTTAATCCTTATATTTTGTAAAACACAAAAAAATCTCAATTAAAATAATGATTGATTAATTTCCATCAATATTTAACGAGAATACAACGATTCAATTATGATATTTTTTTTTCAATAATTATAGTTGTTCAAATTTCAAAAAAGACGTAAAAATATTGGCATATTTCATAAAATATAAAGTATATAAGTAAATATATAAGTAAACTATAAGTTTTGAGTATTAGGATTTAGCACATTTTAGACAAGCACATTTTAGTTAAAAATATTGAAAAAATTAAAAAGGTTACCCGTCATTAAGATAATCTTTTGTGAAAATTGGAAGGAGTTACGAATGAAGGAAAAGGAAGTAGAAAATCGACTGTAATTCTTACCCTTCACAAGTAAAATGTGAATGTTCATTTACGTTGCGCAAATGTCGGAAGCTCATTAAACGATACTGTATTTTTAGAAAATTGACCACCTATCCTTTTAATCAAGCCTAGACGTGAGTAATTATTTCCTTTTCTCAAACAAAGTTAATTATTCCAACAAAATTGATTTTTTATCAATGAAAAGTTGCAACCAATAACTGATATACCTATAGGTACATATATTTCTTAGACACGTAGCAATATTTATCAATGAAACTAAAAATCTATTCTGTTGGAAAACGTGTGAAATATAGGTATATATATAATTGAAAAATAGGTATTTAAAATAAATATTACAAAATTTTTATTTACATTTTCCATAAAAATAATCTCTTGTTAAATTGTACACCTTTAGTTATTAGAACTATAATTCCTGACATTAATTTCTTGTTATGCACAATGATAATAATCTATTAACGATACTTGAATAGTTATTAATGTCATAAAAAGATATGACATAGGTGTGTTTTTCTTAAAACTATAACATTTTCGCAGAAAAAAAAATCCTTAAATAAAGACCAGTTTGTCATTGTTTCCTTTATGAGTATTAAATATATTATTTATAAACAATTTAGTTCAATCATTGAAAGCAATGAACACATATTTTAAACCATATTAAACCTGCATAGATTCATGACGCAAAATTTGAGCTTAAAATTTATTCGCTAATAGGGGTAATTAATTAGATTTAATTGAAGTAATTAAATATTTTACTCACATATACATGTAGCTCTGTTGACATAATTAGACTATAGGTGATTTATGAATGGTTTCACATATATATTTAATTTTTTCAAAAATATATTAATATTTTAATATCCTTATAATTACAGAACAGGGTTGATATGTTTTAATTTCCTAGCATAATCTCGAGTCGTTAAATCTAAACAAATTTCTTATGATTTAGAAAATTTAAAAATAATTGGAGAGTTTCAATGATTAAAACTTACAAACAGAAATTTATATTTTCTTATGATAAATCTACTTTTTGGTATTAATTAAATGAATTATAATTACTTATTTTAATACTATTTTACATAAAGTAACTCATTTTAATTGAATTGTCTTTTCCTTTGAGAATTTCCCTCTAATTTCAATAATATCTGAGTATCGCTCTTTTTCCTACACACGAAACAGAGACGCACAATCTCAATTTAAAATAATTGAAAATTATATTATTTAAATAGCGTGATGTCATATAATTCGAATATGATGCAGAAGAGAAAAAAATAACGAAAAATAATCAACTTTGAATAGTTTGAATCGCTCCTTGGCTAGTTGTGTGCCATGCCTTAGTCCCACCCGACTAATGATGGCACTACGACTAATGATGGCACTACCTAAACTAGTATCAGTTCGGCGACAGAACTTATAATAGCCACACAGATCGCTCGTTCGGAATCGTTGAGAATCAAATAAGTGACGCTAATCAAACATTAATTATCAAGTCTTTGAATTGACGATAACGATAAGACTTTCTACACCTGATTTATCATCGTTCACAATGTGACAAATTTATATTTTTAAATAAGAAATTTTAAAACGTCGAATAAAATGTTCCGAAAACAAATATTTAAACTGTTGTGTGCCATACTTTTATGTTTTCACCAAACATTTGAAATTGAAAATTCAACAAGAACTCAACATTCGATTGATAAAATATTAAATCATAGTTTTATTGAAAACAGTATCGATAAAATAGATCAAAAAATTCCTTTCATGCCAGAAAAAATTTTAAAACATCCAAGGTATTGTTCGGTTTTAGAAGATGAAAGCGTAAGTGATGTCAGTTTAAAATGTGATTGTGAGAAATATCAATGTCTTCGAAAATGTTGTGACAGCAAAGAACTATACACTACAAATAGTCAGAACAGATTTGAATGTACAAAAACCGATCGGCACGTTATTATCGATACGGATGTTTATCAAGGCAAAGAAAAAGTGGAAACTTCGAAAAATTTTAACTATGTGCTGATAAATAAGTGTGACAAATACGAGTTGTACAACGATGATGAATTGGATGAACATTATTTACAAACAAATGGTGCTCTTTTCGTCAGCTCTCAGTTGAACGATATTAACAACTATTGTTTTGAAAACTATCGCAATAACGAAAGTGAAATATCAACAATAGCTTTCGTTTGCTTTCCGAAGATAATTAAAGCACCTCTTGTAATTTCAGTGGGTAAGTTTATAAAATTTGATAGTTAAATCAATCACATTATTTGAACTATATTTGATCAGCTGATATATTCGTGCCTAGATACATAAAATAAGTAAAACAATTCATATTTAATTAAGAACATAATTATAAACATACATTTTAAGTTAACATTTTTTTTACAATTTTTAACTTGATTGCTACATTTTTTTATAGTTTAAATTACGTTCAGGAGTTTTACAAAATTGATTATTATTTTCTGTTTTTTGGTAATTATTAGTGATTCACTACTTAGCTTTGTTTTAAGACTACTTGACTTGATTTCCCAGCTACTTGACTTGAATTTGGTTTAAAATTAAGTCAAATGTTATAATTTCAATATCAAAGCAAGTATTGAATCAAGTTATTTTAATTCAAAGTTTACTTATAAAACTCAATTTATTCCACCAAATATCCAAATATTTCCCTTGACGAATCCCCAGAAATTGTTGTAAAACACCCATAATGTTGGCATTGGCTAATTATTTTCTATTTATTGGTAATTATAAAGTAATCACCACTTAACTTTGTTTTTAAGCTACTTAACTTAAGTTTCGTTCAACATCAATTCAAGCCAAGCATTGAATCAAGTAATAGTATTTAAATTCAAAGATAACATATTAAACTATAGATTCATTGCATCTAATAATAAAATAATAAATACTTGTCTTGATGAATACCAAGAAATTATTATAGAACGCTCAACATTTAATTGTATTGCATTGAATAAAACGTTAATTTTTTTTTCTTTAGTTAATTTACTATTTTTAAAGTAAAATGAATGTATTGCTTAGTTAAGTAACTTACATATCATTTTTGATAATGATAATAAATTCAAATTTTTTAAATTTTAAAGTTTTACAGTCTATAATATTAAACAAATTACTTATATTATTTAAACTTTACACTATAGATTTTTAAAATTCAAATATTTTATATTTGAAAATTAAATATTTGGGCATACAAATTTTTTTTATTTATAGATTGATAAATTTCCAAAAAAAAAAAATAAATAAATAAAAGTCAAATATTTCAAAAATGTATCTAATAATAACAATGAGTTATTTATATGCATCTTTACATTCGATACGTACATAGATACTACTGGTGAAATAAATTTTTGTTAAAGCAAAGTATCTGTAATTTATAGATGGTACGTAAAAAAGCTAAAATTTACATTAAAAACTGTTGAAGAGTAATTTAAATGTGTAAACACTTAAATAATTTTCTTTTTAAATATTTATTACGTTATGAGATCAACCCAATAAATTATAACGTTGTATCGTGATATTATTATCTATAGCTTTATTAATACTCGATGATCTTTTAAGTATCTTTTCTAGTTTGTTATTTTTAGAAAATGGCTTGATTTTAATAAATATTACCTATTTACTATTTTTAACATTTTTTTAAGCCCTATAATTTTTCTTAGAGTAAAAATAGTTGTTGAAACTGGCACTTTATTATAAACATAATCAATTAAATGAAAAAGAAAGCTATTAAGTAAGTTTGTTTAAATGGAAGACAAAAAAAAGTATTATTTCATTTAGTAGTTTTAATAGAATGGAATTGGTAATAAGTAAATATAAATAGAAATTTTAGATACTGAAGAGTGTATTATAATCTAGTAAAATAAACTATTTAAACATACATGATATGTATATTTGTACTATTTATAGAACTTTTTTAATGTTATTTTCTAATGTTATAAATTTATTTTAGTTTAAAGTAAATATATTAGAGTAAAATTAGTACACCCCGAGATATGTAAAATTAATGGTACAATTGTCTGAGAGATTCGGACATAACTATTCAGTAAAGCCAAACTAAACTATTTCAAGAAAAGAAGATATTTTCGAGTTCCTCAGCGGAACTCTAAAAACTTGTACATTTACAGTTGAAAAATTATTTTCTATATAATTCTCTCTCTACGTATATTTACGTAGGATTTACAAATATAATTTTTTTTATAATGTTTCACCACCCCAAAAATATTTATAAATAAGTTAGAAGAAAACGAATTCAATTACTAGCAATCATATCTTCAGCAATTATTAAGGAGCAATAATATCATCACTTTTAAGTAAGTCTAATTCAGTAACGGCTATGGAGTAAGAAATAGGTTTTGAAAGCCTCGGCCAAAAGCGACCAAAAAGACATTTTCTGAAAAAGTTTGGTGAGTGGGACTTTTAAATAACACAGTAAAAAAATAGTTTTGTTTTATTTTTGCTCTGAAAAATCAGCTTTTCTTCTAAGATTAATTATGATAGTGTTATAACATCTCTCTTTGAAAGATAAGTATCGGCTTTAATAAACAAAACCGTTAGGGATGGTAACCCACTCATTTAACTAGAGTATGAAACGAAAAATTCATTGTGCAAATGTTGTTTTTGGATAGGTCTTCAAAAACTGAATTACTATTTTAAGATTGATTTTAAATTTAAAATCAATAGTTTCTGATTTATGTTTTTACTTTGAAATACAAAAAAATTAAATGTCCCTTTATTATATAGTTTTGATAATTTAAAGTTTATTAATTTATAGTTTTAAGTTGCAATGACACTGTTTATGAAGATTATAATCCAGATATTATTATCTGTTGATTAAATAGGCTTAATTGTTTAAAATAGAAAGTTCAACGAAATGCTGTTAAAACTTACCTTGTTAATGAATATTTAAACTGCAAGCAATGCAAATATCTGCTAATAATCTAAATGTCACAATAATTAACTACACTGTTTTGAAACCTATTTTGTATAAAAATAAATTTTAGTTATGTACTTAACTTTTATTTCAACAATGGAACTCTTCTTCTACATTATGTAACACGCTCCTGATCAATCTTATGTTTTTTAGCCAATTAATTTTTTATGCAAGTACTATTAGTATAGAAGATCCGAACCTACGAGTCGAGTAGGACTTAGACTATATATATAAAACAAAATTTATTTCAAAACCATATCTTAACTCATTTTTTTATATTAAAAAAATGCAAGCGCATAATAATTTTATACTGTAATCAGAACCTACAACATTTATTTAAAAAAAAGTCTACAGTTAATACGTCTTACCATAATTAACTATAAAACTATATAACTATAAATAATTAAGAGTTATTTGAATTTAAAAAAATAGGCATCAGAAATAGATTTCAATAGAATAGTATAAGAGATAAGTATAATAGAAAAAGTATAACTGTGCATAAACTGTAAAGTATTTAAAGTAAAACTTCGAAATTCTATTTTTAAATCGCGGGAAAATCACTAACACAAAAATTACTAACCAAAAACTCGCCTTTGAAATTGATAAAACGCGGAAATATGCTGTGACACCTACACGCATAAAATTTCAAAATAAATTTATATCTGAAATAACTTTTCATTAAATTTATTTAATGCTATATTCATTTTATTGTGAATGAAGAAATTCTTCAAATGTTTAATGTGTTTCGGTGAAAATTCCACATTGTTAGTTGTACAGCTGCCAACAAGTGTTTTTCCTTTGCTTGATAAAGTTTTCGTATAATTTATCGGTTGTGTTTGGTCCCGATTTACCAACTTTACGAACATTATGCGTACACATTGTTGTTTAAATTTGATTTTCAGATTTGTAATTTTGTCATTCATACAAGAGAATAATAGTGAATGAAGATAATGCTTTGGTACTTGCCGTGTTAAATAAGTTTTAGGGGATGGTTTTTGGTGGGCGTTAAGGAATTTCCATATGACTTGCATGTATTATAATTAAATTCAACTTTCAACTGGATTCGAATTAAATAAGTAGGTAAGTAAATGCAATATTGAATTATAAGAAAATTAAAAACATTTTTTTATTTATAGGACACTAAAATTTCATAAAACGCAAGACAAAGCAACCGATGGATGAGGAATATCGATGACATTTCAAAATGCATTTTCAACATCTTTACGCAACTTTCTCTAAACAATTTATCGCACGATTCTGATAACGAATTTTTTACCATTGCACTACTAAGGATAAAACTTAAGCTTTTTGAAAGCGAAGAACGTTCTATAAAACTCAATAAATTTCATCTAAACCCCGTTGTTTAAAATTATATATCCTTTGGCACACATTTATTATTTAACGAGATTCTTGATACAGCAAGGAAAGAGAGGAAAGTGGTTAAACCTTCCCATAAATCTCTAAATGTTAAAGAATAGAGTTTTAAATATTCCTCGCATTTACCTCTGTAATTTCAATAAAAAAAAAAGAAAATTTTATTTATCGTTGTTGAAGAAAAAAAGTTTTTTAGACTTCCAGCTGTATTTAAAAAAAGGTTATATAACAAACGTTTTAAATTTTTTATGTTAACATAAATATTAACTATAGTATTAATTTTGGAGTACTCTAACTAACTTTTGTTTTCAAATATTTGATTTCCGTATCTGATAGTTTTTTTTTAACTCCCCGATTTGGTTTGATGTAGGTTTGTTCGAATGCTTAGAAAGCGATTTGAAATCAATCAAGCAGAAACCGAGATAGGGAAAATGTTCAAATCACATCCCTATGTTTGCATGTGCTTGTGGATTAATGCTTATCGATATTTTATAATAATCTCTTAATTAAAATGTATACTTTTAAAGGGGATGTATACAAAACTAATCACCAATTTAATTTTAATATTGCCATGAACGTATTACATATTAATGCAATATGATTTCAAAAATAATTGCATTAAAATTTAAATAAAACTATGTGTAATCAACAGTAATTTTGTTCATTATGAATTTGGTAATTTTGAAATAATTATTGAATTTGACACCTTATTTCAATTAAATAGATTTTTATTGATTAGATTGAATAGAGATTGAATAGATTTTAGTTATTTATGTTAATGTAAATTATTGTCAAACGAGTTATATGTTCCTTAACTCTAAATTTAATTATTTGTTTGTATGTTTTAATTACTCTCATGATCCAACAAAAATGACGAAATGTTACTCGTCTTTCTTAGAAAGAATAAAACCTTATATGAATTTTCAATTGAGAATTCTTGAGTATTAAAAAAATCAGGCTAAAATTATTATTCTTTTGGGAATGTTCTTCGATATTTACCGATGGGAGCTTTTTTTTTAATCAAAAGACAAAAATATCGCCTTTACAAACTTGCTTATAAATGCCCTTAGAGATTTCGAAAAAAAATCTGAAAATCGATTTTACATTACATTAAGTGCCCAATTGTACCATCTATCTTTTGCATGTATCCTTTCTATTGGCAAGCTATGGTAGCTACAGTATAGCAAAAAAAATAATAACAAAAAGTAACGTTATTCTTATTATTAGCCCTATCAGCTTATAAACTCTACCATATCATTATGAATTAATACGAGTAGATTGATTATTTGATTAAATTTTGGTTTATTTATATATTTATATATTAAGCTCCCGATTATTTATATTTTAAATGATTTGGATATAGGGTTGACAAGGGTCCTTAAAATTAAACTTTTAGTTTTTATTTGTAATTTGATTAGACATTAAATTAAATATAGGGTTATATTTCCATTTATTACCATTGTAAATGTTTTTATTAATTTTTATATTTAACAAAAATTATTTAATTACAAAAAAACTGATAACTAAACAGTTCATCAACCTTACTCTTGCTATGACCGTAAAGCTATATTTCAAAAAATTGAGTCGCCAAAATTTTTTCTTACCAATCACCATTGAAAAAAAATAAAAGTTGGGACTCAAACCAATGTCTTAATGTTTGTGTTTATAAACGAATACTACTCAGAATAATTCTATTATTTTATTATGTTCTTATTGTGGGTACTGTTGTAGCGCATAATTTTATGAATGAACAACCCATAAACCAGGTAATTATTCGGATGCTTGATATAAATAAATTAGTCATTACCGATTCTGTAAAAATTATCCAAGCTATCATATTTAAATATAAAATTATAATTAATGGGTTTCCCATCACTTTTTTTTGAATGTACACATATTGTCAATAAAATAGACTATAAAGTATTAAGTTCTATTAAATATTATAAGTAATTAGTACTTAAGGTTTATAAACCTTTCCTTAGATGTTTAAAATGTCTGGTGATGAATGATCACATTTTCTGACTTAGTTACCTTAAACTTCAATAATTATAAACAAATAAATAAGTATTAATTATGACTAATATTTCGCTAATGTTTCGCTATTTTATATAGAATCATCATCTTCTTTTCTTTTAAGTTAGTACTGTGAGTACCTACTGCAGGAGTTAATTTATACTTTGTCTTGTTTAACTTACGCAGCACGTGCTAATGTTAGACTTTTTACTAGCAAATCAATAAGAGATATTGTGATAAAGTGAGAGAACTAAATAGTTATATTTACAATGTGTCAAGACCCTTTGTTTCATTCATTCAACATTTTATAATGTTACTATGCCTAATGAATTCTGATGTTGAACATCACACTCTATACTCTTACCGTAATTAAATTGCTACAAGTTACAACTATACCAATAATATTATGTCTAAAAACTGTGCGAGACTATAATTAAGAACCTGAAATATTTTGTGTACCATTTTCTCTTATTGATATATATTTCATCAAAATTTAAATGTTTTTATATGGCCGCTCAAAAGGCTTGCAAAGGCTTGAAAATCAAAAAAAAAATTTTTATTATTTTGTATCTTTAATAGCACAATATATGAATATTTACAAATTAGAGCTTTTGGAAATTATTCCCATTAAGGTGCAGTTTATTTATTTTTAACCGTTCTAGTGCCATTAATTTTTACTCGTATATGCTTAAAAATGCCAACGAAATCTTTGTTTTTGATGTCATTTAATTCAATAGTAATAAAATTTAAAGAAAATTAGAAAAATTTTTCCCAAATTCTTTTTATATTGTAATTACTAATAACATTATAATTTGAACTATATATAACACTTAGAAAGATAAAAAAACACCGTTCGTACACGAGCGCGATGGCGCTCGTCGGCACTCTAAGGGTTAAAATGGATAGTATTAACTTTTATTTACTATAGATAAAATCATCTAGTGATGGAACAAAGTTTTTTTTTTATTTCCCTTTAGGAAGTTAAAACATTTTGTAAATTTGACCAAAAATCATACGTTTTGGGAAATTATTCGCCCAAAAATTTAAATTTAATTTTTAAAAATGTTTTAATTACTCACTAGATATATAATATTTATCTATTAATAGAATAGAGGTATTCGATTATTGGATTCTGATCTTTAGTTACTATCATGAATTATTTGTTTACAGCGAGGATGTTGCTCTGAATTTATATAATTTTATGCAGTTATTAACAATTGTCGATTCTAAGAAACTATAAGATAATAATCTTGACTTGTAGTGGGATTAAAACGATTATACCCATGAGACTCTAAACATGAAATTTCACGAGCCTATCTGGTTTATGTGGTACTGGTTCATTGTGACTTTTAAAAATTGTGTTTTATTACTATAATGACTACCCGTGAGTTTGTTATCATAAAAGTCAGTAAAAATAAGCCCTACTAGTTTAAGAACATAAATATCTGTCTACGAAGAGACAAACTAAAGAACTACTTTACTGCATAGCATTTTCCTATACTTCATCCCGATTACTCCGATGAAAGCTTCAGAACGTTAAATTGTTCCAGTTATAGTTAAATTTTAACTAATTATAGGATGTTTAATGAAATAATGAATCGATAAAAATTCAATAACTGAAATACACTAACTTAACAATAATGTAGTGAAGCTCCGGGCACTCAACGCACGACAAACTGCGGTGTGGAGATCAGCAAAACCTAAGCTTCATGTTCATGTTCTCAAAGCTATCATCTGATACATTTATAACGAAGATGGACCTATATAAAAAAAAATCATATAAAAACTTTCATTCTTACTTACAGCCATCGCTAAATATTTAAATATGCTTACCAAAAAATAACTTATGCATAGCTTTTTTAATGTTTATGCAATTAATGAATTAGTACGTTAAAGGTATTACTATAGTATTAATTACTTTTTGTTATTACTAAACAGTAAATACGTATATTGCAATCAGGTCAAATTTTTGACTTCGAGTTTTTATCGGAAATACTTTTTAAAGGTTTTGAGGTCCCTTGAGTCCGAAAATGTAGGTTTTAGAAACATTTATTGTGTATTGGTTGAAATCAATTTTTACACGAAGCCCCACTTTATTCTATATAGGGCTTTGAGTTTTTCAGTTTTTTTCGAAAACGGCTATAAAACGGATTATAAAAGACTTTTTATTAATAAATAATCTCGACATCAATTTTTTAATTGAAATACTATCGTTATTACTGAAATCTTGGCAATACCATGTTTTTTTTTTCTCAAAATAAGAATAGTTAGGTACCTATAGAGTAATTTAATTAGAGATACTGAACTTAATATTTGAAAAAGTTGATAATTAAGAAATAAAGGCAAAACTTTTAGATCCTTTTGACGTAACTTAGAGGCAGAATTTTGAAAAATCCTTCGTTAGTTGGAATTCATAGTCGTTTTAAAAATAGCATTTTCAAATTTTGTTTTTATTTTAGTGATTTAGCCTCTAAAATCTAACTTGTCTGTCAGTTAATTATGATACTGTCATACATATACTTTGCCATATACTATTATGCGAAATTAATTAAATTCCGTTTTGTCTAAAATAGCGTTACATATATTCATGATAAACGTTTACGTATACGATCATGTTTATAATAATAAACCTATGTTTACAATCAAAATTAAAACACATTATTGAAATTTCAAGAGTACTTACTTTCCTATTGTTTTGTGTTTTAAGAAATTTTTTGAGACTGATATATTAAAATTTGATCAAATTTGGTAGCAAACTCTTAAAAATCTAATGGTGCCCGTCCTCGTTTAGAAGAGAATAATATTTTCTAAGTTATTAATTTGCAGTTACCTTAGGAAGTAAGGTAGTAAAATAAAAACAAAATGTTATTAATAAATTTTAAGGTTCAAAGAAAAGTTTTCACACAACGGTCATTATACCAACTACCAAAGAAGTCGCGAAATGACCCTGCAGTCGAAGCGACAATAATTTTAAATAAAAAAAAAAAAGTTTTGGACTTTCACAAAATAATCCAACAAGAATAAGTTGGTCAAAGAAAATTTGAAGAACTTCCTATCGTTTAAATATTGATGTTTAAACCTTTGTTTCTTTTCGTTTATAAATTTTAAAACCCATAAAAACAACAATATGTATGTACGTACGTAAATAAAATTCATCATGGTCTTAAATTTAAGTTTGTAAAATTGTTGATTTAAAGTTAAATGTTTTTAAGGCTATTAGGATTCGATAGGAAAACAATTTCTTGTTATAATTCATAATTTTATCTATTGGGAAAAATGTGATTGTAGGGGAATTCTAATCATTTTAGTGGAAATAACTGAAAACAATTAGTCATCGCAAAATATTGTGGTCAGTTTTATATTGGTGAAATTGTTGACCATTCCTTGTGTATAGCCGGTGCTGATTGTAGGCTATGTATCAGTGGCGAGGGGCGTTCGAATTGGTAGTGCGACTGGTCGACCTCGAGGCTCGAAGGCAGAGGCAACGACGCTCGACTGACAGCTAGAGCCGTAGCTGCGTTTAGTTTGCGACGCGCCAACAACTGAAGATGAAGTCCTCGACGGGTGCTCCTTAAAAATTAAACTCATCTTCTCGACGAAGACCAGGAAATTATACACGCAATGGCCACAGTTTTCTGGTGTCGTGCTTTTCTTATTTTCTTTCTAATCTCTCTCGTCTCGTCAAACACTCAAAGTGACAATGTGGAAGTTCCTGAATGTGATAAAGCCACTGCTAAAAATCTTTCTGCTGTATTTATGTTTGCTAATAGTTCGTTTATTGCTAATGATGGACACCATCATAGTAAAACCGAATATTTTCAAGTTGAAGACCGAGAAACCGGTGCGACGTTCTTCACCGGTTGTACGTGCACTCAGAAACTATGTCTAAGAAAGTGTTGTCCATTTGGATTTTGGGCGACTTCCAATGGAGTTTGTGTGCCACAAACATTGGGCTTGCACCATATCGAGCCGCTGTTTTATATTGAAACCATAGAGCATAATGACTCAAAAAATGTCCCCTTTGATGTAATAGTGGGTGATAATTGTCGCTATGGAAAATATGCCCTTGATCCGGAAAATTTTCCAGGTGACGAACACTTTTTACAACTGGATGGATCAGTTTTTCTCGCTGAAAATAATATGGTTTATCGGGATTTTTGCCTCGAACGTTTAAATGATTCGTATCATGTTCAACGAGCATTTATTTGCTTTGAGGAAGCCGTCGATGATAATGCACCGTTTAAAGTCTACTCAGTTGGTACGTGCAAAAATAAAAATAATTAAAACATATAATCAATAAGTATATGCATATTCGAGTTGTATTTTGGTTCCGAGAATTACCTTGACTTTCACAAAATTTAATAAACAGGTACTCCGTTGCTTGTCATAAACAAGAAATTTGAGAAATATACAGAAGTAAAGTCTAAAGTATTTAGAGATATTTTTACTTGAAGTAAGCCATGCTTGAAGACCGACAAAGATTAATTAAACAGGATTAGATTATGTCGTGTCAGAATTCCTTGGATGAGGAAATCTTGCATTATAAGCAGCAATCATCGATCAACGTTATAGTATTTGAAAAAAAGCATAACATTAAAAATATAACACACGTAATTGATTCTTCTATCAAGAAATAAAATATTTTATTTATTTAGTTTCAATGAGAATAAATTATCTACATTCATTAATATTCAAATTGTTAAGATTTTGTGTTGAAAAATTGGTGTGGTGTTTCATTTTAAAAATAAAAAAATACACAATTGATATTTTAAAAAAATGTTTTAAAACTCAATATTTTTTAAACTTAATCGTTTATGCCTCGTTTGTTTAAATTTATCTATTTTTAAATGTCTGAAGAATTTATTAATTTATTTTTCTTTTGTGAAACGTTAAGTTTATCTTAATATCCTTGTAAAAATAAATCTCTAATGTCTCCTTCAATTTTAATAAAGACGCTCGCTAAAGATTTAATTTCAGAAATACTTCGTAATTTTCATAATTTTATTGAATTTATGTTCAATCAAATAGAAACGTTTAGCAGGACATTTGATATGCATTATTGATAAGGAAATTAGGCAGATAAAAAACAGCAATTACTTTAAGTGGATGTTAAGGCGATGTAAGCAGAAGTGATTTTCAAGCCAAATAAATTTTATTGGTTGAAAAAGATTTTTTTTATAAATTACTTAAGTGTATAAGGAACTGATTTATTTCTATGTTTGGAAAAGTTTATTTTGACAGCAAAGTATACGTCAATGGACGATTGGAATGGAAATCTTGTCTTCTTTTACGCACGTTTTAAGCATTTTGTGTGAAATTAAAACAAAATTTGTTTTAAGAGAAGATTTCGAAATAAACTGATTTTTTTCCATAACATAATGATGACTAATAAATTTTAACTTATTATATAGGTATACGAATTTGTATTTAAAATATTATTTTCTTAAACCAAAATGCTAACAAATACGTACCTAGTCATATTTCATTGTAAATAAATTTTTTCGTTAATATTATGACGTCGCAATAACAAAAGGTTGATGTTGTTATCATGTATTATTCCAATGGATTTTTTTCACAAATTTCAAATTGATCATAATTGTAGGATTTTGTATATAAAGCAAAAAAAGATAAAATACCTTTTTACAAGCTTTTATTCATATATGCATGCTTGGCTAAGAGAAAAGAATTTTCACGCAACGAAAAATGTTTGGTTAAGACCTTCCTATAGTTAGTAGAAAATGTGATTCGATACGTAAAAACAAAGCTTTGAATCGGAAGGTCAAAATTCTTTATTTTCAACTAAAATTTAAAAAAAAAATATTTTTAATTCGTGTTATTTATAGTTCGTATAAATTCAGTCACAATATTTTAAAGTCCATTTTGTAGTCTGATTGAAAACATACAAAAACCTCTATTTATAAATTTAAAACACTGAAAACATATTAAAAATATTTTTTGGGAGAAATTGGAAAAAATATTAAACTACTAGAATAGAAGTGGCAAAATTATGGCGATCGTGGGTTAAACACGGACCTACAGCATCGCTTAAACTAATCCACAATGCAATACAATAAGATCCTTTTTCTGCATTTTTGGTATGAAAACTACAATGGAAATGTATCAATTTTTAAATTCCCAATCTATATAGAAATTTCATAGGATAAAGTTGTAGATATTCCTAACTATGATGTCCATTGTTAAAATTAATAAAATAAAAAAGATATTCAACGATCAGCATCACGGAAAAGCATCAGCACAGGAGACACGTGAACTTACTGCAAAATGAGAAATTTTTATTCTATAGGCGTAAAATTTATATGTCGCATTGTAGTTGCATTAAAAAGTAACAAAATCTTATCTACTAATTAAACAAAAGTGCAAATTTTGATGGCAAAGTTGTCGATTAAACAAGGGAAAGTTTAAGTAATCTATTGGAATCATTCCAAATATAAGAAGGATGAACACTTACCTATTTACAATATACATACATATATCTATTGGATGAATATTTATTCCTAAACGCATGTTTTCATTACTTTATTCGTTTCAAAAATCAACTTTTCACAATTATAAAACAGTTTGATCAATTTATCGATTGGTTTAAAGATTCTTTAAATTAAGTTTAGCTTTATATAAAAAATAATAAGTTACTGCCACATAAATTGAACAGTATGTAATATTTTCTAGTGTTAGATGAAACCAAATTATCAAAACACACCGAAAACGGTGCAAAACTAATCCAGTTTGGTTTTGTGGGTTGCAATTTACGCAGCCTGCTAAGCTTTTATTGAAGCATCTACTGTTTATACTGTCTATGAAATGACAAAATGTAGTGAGGGTTAAGGATACCTAACGTAAAAAATACTGCGGATTTTTGGCTGCAAAACTACCAACCCTGTTCGTTTGATTAACAAGTTGAACAATGATGGATATACATTTCGGTCGTAACATAAACGAACCCAAACGAACATATTTGAGTTTTTCCTTGTTCATTTATATCTATTTTGTGATTTGTAACTTCTACACTTATAAATAATTTTAAGATTTTAATTATTTTAATAATAAAAAAGATCGAAAAATTGAATTTTACTTTAAATAAAATATTTAACTTTATAATTAATGTATGTATATATAAATAATTTGAATGATCGCGAAAAATCGCAGCCTCGCTATCACAAATTCGCACAAGCCGTGACTGAATTTAGCGATATTTTTGGGAGGTAAATCAAAATGCTGCTACGAGCGAAGTAAAACGGGCCATAGTTAATATTTATTCTATCTACCTACTGTTAAATTTATTAAATGCATGAATAAACCGTTTACCAGTTATTACAATTAGCTAAGGGTATAGAGTAAATTTAGTTTGCGACAAGTAGTTACAATTGTTTCAATATTAGAAAATGAGTACATTTTATTCTTTTAACAATTATTTTTTAGTTTTAAAATACCTAAAAAATATATGGGCTCATAACAACTACCTAATTCTGTTAGTTAGGATGACAATTTAATTTCTTAATACCCGAATTTCATTGCAAGCGTTGTTGTTATAAACGTTTTCCGTTGTTTATTGAGACGTTACCTCTAATCTAAAAATATATATTTTTTTTGGTCATAAAAATATTGATTTTAGGTAAACAGATTTATATGCATTCAAGTGCTAATGACCATTAGCAGTTAAAGCTTTTTAAATAGGAAAAAAAGATATTTATGGATACATCTAGAATTTTAAAACTTTTTAGTTATTTTTGAAATAATTTGTTCTTTTTGAGTTATTGAAATTTACTACGATTATTTTTTTAAATAATTTTGAACACATAAAGTTAAAACTTACTAACCTTTTAAGAGGCTTGATGGTTGGACAATACAAGTGCTAAGTTGTAGTTTAAAAGTACATATGTGTTAGCTTTGTATTGTTTGCTGTAATAAATGTAATGTCAATGTTTTCTTGCTATGATTCGTAGCACTTAATGTATTATATTTATTTAATGATTTCTTTTATTTTCGTTCTGTAAATAGAAAAGTTTTTCTTTTCTGCTGCGGTTTTATCATTTGACTTCAACTTAATTTGAAACAATAAATCATAAATAAGTAATAAATGTAACGTTAGAACATATTGTTTCGCTTCCGTAAATCAAGAAGCACTTACGTTGTATAAGCTAACTAGAGAGACTCTGGTTTATTTTAATTTAATTTTCTTAACGGAAAGCATGGAAAAATTAATTTTTCATTAAATTATCTGGCTTACCGCATTTTATTACTGTTTTTGTTTTATTTCACTTTTAAAACTATGTATGTGACGTATTTTTACATTTACACCTCCCATGAGGTCGAAAACTTTTTCTTTTCCTCGAATACATTGCAGTGTTTATTTTTGCCGATAAAATTTTTTTGTAACTGTGAAAAACGTAGATTTGCAACGAAGGTGAAAAAAAAGATCATATTTTGCATTGCAAATCCATTTTCGAGATATATTTACCTTGATTTATTTCCGGTTTTGATTCAAGAATACTGAATTTTTTATATCAAAAACCTTGGATAAGACCAACATTATTTTTTTGAGTTTTACTGAAACTTTTTTAAAAAACTTTTTGAAGTAGGTATAAATATTTTATAAATAATATATTTAATGAAAGAATCGCAGATATTTATTCGCAGTGAAGACAATTTAAAAATATTTACGTTTCACTTGCTTGAATGCAGATGAATTAAATCAGTATCAAAAGTAGATTTTCTAGACTTAGTAGATGTTTGTATTAAATTCGCTCAGCAGATTATTTGTAATATATTTCACGTTAAAAGTTTCGAATATGAGAGAATTATTTTATGATTTCTCTTAAAATATTTACTGTTAAATTGTCAAGTTGACGCAAAATAAAAAATAAATTAAGTATATGTGTTATACCATACATTACTTATATTATACATAAATTTAAAAAAATGTTTATGGTTTTATTTTTTGCTGTTAATATAACTTGAATTTACTTGAAAGGTGAAATTTTATTCAAATACATTTAATTTAACCTTTTGACTATTGTTGGTCTTAATGAAGGTGTTACAAAATCATTAATTTATATTCAAACATTTAGTTTAATTGATTGGAAAATTGAAATTTACTTTTACAATTTCAACTAAAAATTATTTTTTAATTTATTTTGTGAATGAAACATTACACGTTTCATATAAAATTCCACTTTAAAAGGTACATAGTTTTAATAGAAAGACAATAGCTCGAGGATATTTTGTGATTACCTTCCTAAAAACTTAATGAGACAAACGACTACGTGAAATCTATGTCAATATATCGAGAATGATATTTAAATAAAAAATATACATTGTTGTGATGAGCTATTTTATACGTAGTGGGAAATAATTTCCGTATTTTAAAGAGAATCGTAAATTATATTTTATTTAAATTTAAATGACGTATTTCATAAAAATTCACTCTATGAAAGACTAAAATACAAGTAAAAAAAAACTTTTATCAAGGTTTATTGTAGCAAAGATTTAAATTTGCATGACTGACAGATAAAGACGAGAAAATGCTTGATAATCAAATAACAACGGATAAATACATAATATATTGCTATACTATACATAATATGATAGAAATGTATGTATATTTGTATTAAGGTTTGATTTAATTTTTATTTTTTTAAAGTTACGAGCTAACTACGAAGTATATATATATATATATATATATGTATTATTTTAATTCAGATGAGAATTAGTATGATAAATAGTTGAAAAATTATTATTTATTTATTATTGATTATTCTTATTTATTAGAATTTTAAATGGAATTGAAAAGGGAAAATTTATCAAACTTATTATTAACTACCAAAAGAAATTATAACAAAGAAAAACTATACCTATTTATACATAAATAAATCTTTTGAGTGATATATGGATATTAAAATGATAAAGCTTAAAAACAAATAATTTAAATCTCGAAAGTCTTGCAATATTAGCTACATTATAAAAATGAATTTCTCAATTTTATTCTTTATTTTTTTCCCAAATATGTTATTTGAAATTTGGTATGATTAGAATTCCAATGAAATAACTATATGAAATTTTTAATCTTATTTATATTCAAAAAAGCGATAAATGCAAATTTTCTTTTACGACATAAAATGAGGTCAACATCAGCTAGTTTTGATCAATACGTCTTAGATATACATTTCAACATAATTTATGTGGGGAACCCTTAGTCATAAATATAAATATTTTTGCGAAGAACCCTAAGCATCTTTAAGTAATATACAAAATTATAAGATTTACTCTTAATAAACAAGATAGGAATGTGACGAGAGAAAAATTTTGAAAGGAACGTAGTTTGTCAAAATGTTGAGGCAACATAAGTAATAACGAAAAAAACATATTTAAAGCTTCTATTATGAAATATGGAAATAGAAAAAAAAAAGAAATGGAATTTCATAAAATACAAGAATAAAGGAAGGCATTTTTATTTCATGTAAAAACATGGGGATTTCTCTGAATGGCACAGGTGAAAAATTATGCTTTTTTTATTGCGTTTGCTTTTTGTTACAATGATTTATGATGTAATAGTCTATATGAAAAATTAACCTACAAAAAGCTTGCTTAAATAGTGAAACAATGTGACATTAAAGAAATTTAAACAATTCTAACAATAACAAAAAACAATATTATAATTAACCCACTTGATGGCGCAGTGGTTAGAGCAATTGCTCTCTCCGCTACATGCGCCAGTGGTTCTGGGTTCAATCCCCGTCGAATCCCTAGATATGACCATAGATGTTAAAGCGACTATAAACATCCAAAAAAAAAATATTGTAATAAGTACCTAACATAAAAATTAAATTACTTATTTTTGTTATAAAAACTATAATGGTCGTTAATTCTATTAGTTAAGATTATAAGCGGCCGTAAAAAGGAGAAAAATTTTTGATTTGGTCCGAATCGCACATGGACGAATGGAGCGGCAGTTTAGCCACTGCACCATTAACTGAATTGAAGAAACATTATTTATTGAAGACTAGGCTAGTACTAGAATCTAGCTAGAGCTAGAACAGCTTCACTTCAATTTAATCCCAACTGTAAGTAATAGACTAAATGCAAAAAAAATAGAAAAGTAATTTTATTTTTATCGTACGAAAGGATAGTGACATTTTTTGATAATGAATCGACACATATTTTCGGTTGAAAGCTCACCTTTTTAGGTTTCAAAGAGTAAAGATCTCATTTATCAAAGTGGTTTCTTTTTGTTTAGATTTCATCAACTTTAGTAAAGAAATTTCAAGAGGTTCAATTTGAACTTTTTCTAGATACATATTATTTACGTAGGGTCGCTAAACGATTCTTACTAACATTTTACAAATAAGAAATTTATTGGCTCCTGTTCTTCTTTAGTAATACAATTGTTTCCAATGTATGGCAACAATTATAAAAAAAATATTGAAAGGATCACTAGTAAAATGTTCATGCTTACAAAAGAATCTGATTAAAAAATTTGTAACTTCCATTAGCTTTCAAGGAAGTTTTGAATTAAATAATAGCTTGATAATATTTGACATAAAAACTTAAAAAACCTAAAAAAAATTATTTATGTAAAATTGATAGTATTATTGGTTTCTGCTTTTATTTTACTGATTAAAAGCTCTGAACTTAAAAGAAATGTTGACATTACAAATTATCACAATTTTATGTAAGAAATAAATTGTAAATATTTATTTTATACAAACATGTGTTTTAAAAACAAAAACCTCTATATGTGAGAGTCGTGTTTGATACCTAGACCTTTATAACAGAAATGTCTTTCACCTAAAATGAGGCATGAACCGGGGAGTTTTTTCTTTTTCTTATTATATTTTCCCAAATTTTTAAACTAACATAATATATAATCATATAAAGATAGTTTGTTAAGCTTTTTTTATAACCTATATAAGTGAGAAACACCGTGACTATACCCTTGTAAGTGAGAGACCTGCCTAAAAAGTTTAAATTAATGTAAAAAAAAAATTTAGTTACTTAAGTGCTAGTGTACCCAAATCAAAGTAAATTTTAAGTATCAAAAGTTTGACAAAGTTTGAAATAGCCACATTTTATATAATCTTTGATTTTTGTGTTTGGTCTTATTAAGATAAAGTTTAACCAACACCAACGTAAAACAACGTTTGAAAGTTCTTCGATTAGAATTAAATAGATTGATTTAAAATGACTAATGTTGATGCACGCCCAGTTAAAATATCCCAATGTTTAAAATTTAAACATGCATTAAATACATTTTCTATTAATAGCTAGATTATTTGATAATATTGGTTTGAATTTAAGTAAACTTTAGATAAGAGTTTACAAATAACATTTGTATTAAATAAACGTTTTTGTATTTTATATACATATATAAATATATGATTAAAATAAAATGTGTAGTATATTGAAATGCTTCTATAGACGCAAGTATATTGTGAAATAGATTCACATAGGTATTAACCTTTACAAAATTATTTTTATATCATACATCACCTTATTATAAGAAAAAGCTTCGAAATAAAAGTTGACGTTTCGTCTCGGGTCACTTTTGTTGATAATATAAGTGTTAAATTTTTTCTAAGAAACCCTATATAACGGAAGAAAGTTTTTCCATTCAAAAAATTTTTCGTACTTCCAAGAAATATTATTTATCAAAATAACAGCAAAGAGAAATCAAAAATAAAATGATTTCAATTTCAGCAAATAAAACTTTCCTCAATTTAAGGAATATTGTCTCATTGCTTTAAATAGCTTGCAAATATCTTTACAGCAAAAAAATAACTTTATTTTATAGTCCATGTTTGTAGTCCATGTATAGTTTTATTTGATTTAATCATAGGTAATATAAATACTATATATAAATACTATATAGCCGACCATAAACTATTGCATTATAAGGGGACGAATAATTTGACCCAAAAGTTCATAAGTATTTATATTCAATAAAATTAAAAAACTCAATTTATGTTTATTTGAATAAATGAATTTTCAATACTTATTACATAATATATGTAGATATTAATTAATACTTTTTAAAGGCCTAACACATTGAGTTTTACATGTATATTTCAAAATCACAAAGAAGCATTTAGATTGGTTCAAAACCAGTTTTATTCGCAAATATGGACTACTCAAACTTAATGTTTACCAACGTTTTCCACGTTTTTCTTTTGATTTTCAAGTGAAATATGCAGGTCATAAAATGGTGACATATGAAACCAGTTTGAAAAATTTCAACCAATCTTAAATGCGTTTAAACAACTACTATGCCACTAGATTTTTTTATTAGATGTCTTAAGATATTTAAAAAATATTCCAGAGAAAAGTATTTAAGAAAAATAGTAATTAAATACGAGATAATGTGTGAGTCAAACAAGAAAATGATGAATGTCAGGTGAATATTACAGAATTTTTTGCTGTTGAAACAAGTCCGAAGTTCATTTCACTAACTTTCTACTCAATTTATATTTTTATTTTGTATGGGATAGACCTAGGTAAATGGCAAAATACTAGTTTTCACCTTAAACGATTATAAAAAAATTTGCATAAAATTTCTTTAAAAAACATCCTCGTAATAGTTTTCTTCAAAAAAACAATCAACGCAATAGCAAATGCATGTAAAAATATTTTGGCCTCTAAATCAAAAGATTTATTTGTTTCTTATATGTATATTAGAGATATATTTTTATTTATTTTTTGTATTGTTTTTTACTATTCATAACACAGAGGTAGACAGGGACTTATATAAAAATATTATGGATAAGTATATAGATAATATTATAATACGCTAGTTAATTATAGAATTATAAAAGTATGTTATTCTTATGGCAATTAAAATCAAAGGCCATCTCTGCGTAGTTATTAAAAAAAAGAGGGAAATACCAAAAGAAATATAGAAAATGAGGAATTGAATTATTATCATAATTCCCTACCTACTAAATAACATGCTTGTCTATTATTAGGACTATGATTAATAATAATTTTAAAAGTATTAGTGTTAGTTTTTATCTACATCGTATCTAACTGTAGGTTAAATTAATTGGAAGATCCATAATTTTTTGTATATATAGGTTTCAAAAATAGGTTCATATTTTCGTTTATAAAGTAGGTACTTATATGTTTTGGAATGTGGTATTATAATACACGACATGAACGCATCCTTTATTCTACGAAAATTACCTTATGGAAATGTCTTTAATTCTTTACGTTGTGTTTTAAATTTAATTTATGGGATTAATGTTTTACAATTAGACATTGTCTTCTCGAAACCAATAAAAAGATTGTAAATTTCAATCTTTATAAGTTATAACTAAAGTTGGTGAGAACATTTACAATTTTTCAGATAATTTTACTTGAACAAATTAAACGAAATTTTCAGTTGTATAAACTGAAAAACTGAAAAAAAAAATTTAACTTACTTTTTCTTAATTTATCTTCGCTGTTACTTACTTTTCAAATGCACTTTGACAAAACTTTCCAACGGAATCTTGTTATTTATGTATTGTTTCGTTTATCATTAGGTTTGTTCCAGACGTTTAAGCAAAACACGTCCACGTAAGACAAAGAGCAAGGCACACTGACCAAGAGACAAGAGTGAGTGAAGAAACGCCTCAGCCCTCAGCCGTTTGGCCGCAACAAGGCCGAGAGCCAATCTATGAACGTACATTTTTATGACTATAGCTCTCACATGCACTTATTTGGAGGTGTTTAAACACCGCAAAACCAGTTTTAAATTAGGGTGAAGCCCTTGCTTCATGATTTTCACTCACTCTTGTCTCTTGGTTAATGTGTCTTACTCTTTGTCGTTCGATGGACGTGTTTCAACATCATCAAATGGACAAGTGGAACAAACCTATTATCAATTACATTACCATAAAAAAAGTATCTGACCCTGGCATGCGATATACTTGTACATAAGGATTTTCGGGGTATTTTTTCATGTTGAGCACCAATTCAGTGGTTAGTTTTCTCCAGTAACCTTCAATTTTGAGAAAATCGCGGAAAAACTTTACTACCACGGAAAAAAAATTTTGATCCCGAAATTTTCTGAAAACTGAAAGGTACAGGAAAAAATGATCACTGATTTGTACTCGGTGTTTAAAAATACACCAAAAACTATATGGCTCATGTAATTACAAGTAATGTGGCTTTTCTTCAATTTTCTGAAAATTTCTCAACGAATCGTGAAGGGGGCTAGAAAAAATTGACCACAGATTCGTCCTCAGTGTGAAAAATTCAATTGGATACCAAAAATCGCATGTCTAAGTTAGATTTTTTTTTTTGTATGGTAGTTTTATTATAGTCAAATTTTATAGGCATCGTAGAAATATTGCAATGATTGAGTTAATAGCAAATAAAGTATTTTTGTTGGGCGATTAAAATTTCTTTAATGCCTTTGGTTATATAATATCACGACTGCCTAAATATAGAAAGTTCAGAACATTTCTGTTATCTACTGATTCTATAAAAATCTAGGATTCAACGGGAATCGAATCAAACACCACTGACATATTAAATAGAGATCTAGCCGCTACGCTCTTAACTGAGTTAGGTGTATAATTATTATTTCCGAAATAAAACTGTATGTAATAAGGATTTTCTGTTTTGCAATGCAAAAATATACAAAACGTGTTTCTGCACGGTTCGATGGGTACCTGACAGACAAACAGTTTCTCATTTTTTTAGAATAAAGTCTGTCACTTTCGTCAAAATTAGCTGAAGTAGGTATAAAATGTCAATCAAATAAAAAAATACACTGGTAATTTTTGATAAGGGTCATTAATATGCGAGTGTATTATAAAAAGAGGTGAATTCTTGATCCGTTCTCCTACTCACAGAGCTTAAAAGTGGTTAAAAATCGCTTGGGGTTTGAATTACCCCCTTTAGAGAAATGCTAGAATCTATAGTAGAGGGTAATAAATAGGTCTTATGTTTTATAAATTGCGTTTCTTGGATATGAAGCAAATGTAAGAGGAATTTTCTACGAAAAACGTAAAGATGAATGAAGATGAATTTTCAAGAAGTGGTATTCACAATGCATATATCGATAGACTCAAACAAACCCTTTTTTCCGTTCAAGTATGAATTTTACAATTACTTTGATGTAAAATGTGGTTGGAGTTGGTTGCAGATTGTTTTTAATAAAATCTTCTAAATTCTAACTTCAAGAAAGTTTGCAAGTTTTTCGAAAAATAAACTAGATCTCTTTAAGATATAACAAATAAATAATAAACTAAACTAGAAGACATTTTCCATCGTAGGATAGTGAGCCTGGTTCCAAATGAATAAACATTCCACTTATTATTCCAGTTATTTATTATTAAGATAGCGAAAGAATTATAACAGGATGAATGAGATTCCTTTAAATACAGGACATGAAGATAATACACTTAATTAAAGGAAACTTTTTTATGGTGTTTAACAATATTTCAAATTCCCTGCGATATTTGTGTTGCTTTAAAATCGCAAAAATAGTAGTGATCCAATTTGTAACTGGGAAATGTTCCTACAAAAAATATTGTATTACTTATAGGTATGTACATATATGTAATACCTATATACGTATGTATCATACAATAAGTAAACGTTTAATACGTCTGAAAATATTGGAAAATTTACTTACGTTAAACTTTGGACAAAAAAAGTTTGCCCACAACAATACAAATATACATAATTATGTCTTGAAGTTACGCATTTTAATTTACGCAGTTTTCAATTTACGTGGTCAGTCGTTTATTTGAAATGGAGATAAGCGCAAAATTCAGCATTATCATTATTCTTAATTAAATTTTCAAAACTGTAATGTTATGTTAATATTTGAGGTTGCTAGACCATGGTTTTATATTCTTATGGAGTAACCTGTCTGGACCTTAAGTTAAGTTTGAAGATATCTGCATTGAATTGCTATGCACTGCAATTAAACTGTTTGACCTGCTGTCTACTCTTTTCAATATCTTTTGTTAGTTTTAGATTTTATACAATCTATTTAATTTTCTTATTATTTCTAGATAGCTGATTAATAAATTCATAGAAATAATAGATTACTCAAAATTTCTAATAAAATGTATTTTAAGTTTTATTTTAATTTAAAGTTTTTAAAATTAATTTGCATTTACCTGCTTGTTGAAAAAATATTGACTGTATAAACAAGTACATAAGCATTCCAAAAATCAAAATTTTAATATTTTTTTTACTTATAAATAAGTCATTTATAAGTAATATATTTTTATTGGCAGTATTTGAATCACATTATCTAAAAGTATTAACTCTAGTAAAATATACTGAAACTCTTAAGACTATAGATAGGAGTATTATGTAGTTCTTTGTCTACACCATTGGTCGCTGTAGTTGTAAGTTTTAATCCTCCAGATTTAAAAGATCGTTTCGTTTCATCCTTCTAAATCGTTTTGCCGTTAAAATTTTTCTTGCTGTGAAAGGGTACTAGGGTGCACTCTTAGTCTATGTGCCTGTATGCTTTACTTGTTTTGGCCGCTACTTGGCTGGCGGCTTCAGTGTTTGTGTCCCTCAGTATAATGGTATTACGCACATAGTTAAATGCGCCATTCATTGCTCTGATAATTTTTGTTTGACAACGATCAATAATTTGTAAGTTGTAGTTTTTGGCAGAACCCCATAATTGCACTCCAAATGAGTTTTATAATCGTGTTGTAGAGGATTAGTTTTGTATCCAGTTTAAGTTTGAATTTTTTACTTATAAATATAATTTACCAATATAACTTTTTATAGGTAATATTAATTTGATCTTTTTTCTTTGATATGTGTTTACGCCAAGTTAACCTTCGATGGAGGTAGAGGCCAAGGTATCTTTCAGAATCACTTTGTAGAATTGCCTCGTTATATATTCTGATAAAAATGAGTTATTGATGATATTATATTTTAGCAAAATAAACTAAAGTAATGTCATCAATTATTAAAAAATTCAAATCTTTTTTTAAATAGCTAACCAAAACTAGAGTTCAATATTATAAACAGGGTCACTTAGTGGCGTGGTTGACTAGATAGTTGCCTTCTACGCCAGTGGCCCTGGGTTCGAATCCCAATAAAAGCACTAGATTTTTTATATCTTTTTTATTTCTTTTTATATTTTTTCATCGGTTTTTGGATTCAACGGTCGCAAATGACCATAGTGGTTAATGCGACCTTAAATAAACAAAAAAAAAGACAAAAATAATATAATGAACAGTTTTTTATGAAATGTTCAATTTTAATTATTATGAACAATTGATGAGCCACTTTGGTGACAAAATGTACAAATATATATTGTATTGTATAGGCAAATTAATACCTGTAAATATATGGTAATATATAATTATATATATTAAATATATTATATATAATTATATAAATTTATATTATATATATATATCAGTAGCGTGCGGTCTATACATGCTGTAGATGCGCCGCATGCCCTGGGATTGAGACAATTTAAAAAATTAAATATGTTTTATGATTTATTCATATTTTAATTTGCGTAATTGCATGTATTGTAAAATGATTCTAAAAATACCAAATACTAAATATTTTTATCATTTATACATTTTTTAATTTACGAAATTGTGAAACGTATCGCTCATAAAAGTGGCATAGAATACCACATCAAATGAACGGCAAAAGCCGAATTAATGCGCAACGACCGTTGCATGCCATTGCTTGGCTAGAATTGGTCACGCATGCGCACTAGTACGGTCGAGTACTATCTCTCTCGGCGTTTCACATTGCTGGTTGACGCTTGTAGATACGTTTGACGTTTTGAATTTACTAATTTCTACTTACTGTTACTGATACTTTTCGTGACTTATTTTGATTTATTTACCCAGAGGCAATACAAATGTTCTATTCTTTAGGATAAGAACTATTTTCGTGGTTTTTAAATACATTATATAATGCGGTTATTGATAATTTTTGTAAGAAGGAGCGTTGAATAAGGCTAATTTTTAAAAATCAATATTATTCATAACATAATACCATCTGACCGCATGCCCTGTTTCAAAAGTTATCGCACGCCACTGATATATATATATATATATATAGTAAATATACTTAAGATAGCTAAGAATTGATAGTTTCAAATTGAATTTCTTAAAAATTATTTTGCCCTACTCAAAACTTATTCAAGTGCCAGTGTATGAGGTTTTGAAAAGAATTACTTAAAACATAAACAAGCATTAAAAAAATAACTTAGAATGCCCACAACAACCAAAAACTTTAAATGCAACTGATGACAGAAAGGTAATCTTGCTCCATTTTGTCATTGAGATTGATTCGAGTTAAAAATAGAAAAGAATACCCACCATTACTCGTATTTTCGTAAACACGTTAATTGCATTAAGTCGAGAGCAGAACTATCCAAGATTTACAATTTGTCTCATCTTCTCATTCGTGATTCGTTTTCTTCATACAATTATTTGCTTGAGAGGATTTAATTGATTGAAAAATAACAAGTATTAGGTTCATTTCAAATAAAAACCAATCGGCTATAAAATCAAATTGTAACTCACATTATGTATACAATTTTTTCAAATCAAATTAAATTTGAAGAGAAATTCTTATTATATTATATTGATTGATTTCATTTATTTTATTAAGAGGAAAAAATTATAACCTTTTTAAGACCTTTGTAATATTTTTATTTTGCACATCATTAATCAAAATAAAATACATTTGAATAAATTAAATGATTTATTGCTTTATTGTTGAGTTTAAATTTCGTAGTAATATCATTCTGTTTTATGTCAACTTCATTAGATTTTAACATCTGGAATACCTTAGTAATGTTCTAAAACATGATTGATGAAAATTCTCTTGCCAAAATAAAATAATTGGGAAACATCATGTAGTTTCATATTAAAAACCAATATTTTTTTTATATTTTACAAACGTATCATTTAAGTAAAATGTTTCTTTTCGTTTAACAAAAATTTCCTTTGTATAATTAAATATTTTAATATTGACTAAAAGAGTTTATATTATTCTCTTTAAATACATATATTTGTAAGCTTTTATTTCTTGAACATTTGTGGGTTTGTTTTAGCTTCTTGATTTATTTTTGTTTTAATTTTGTTCCAATTTTAACTTTAAAACTTTTGTAGAAGAATAAAACGTGAAAATTAATGTTTTCTAAACTTTCATAGTTCTGCTGTGGCGTTTCTTTTAAATCCTAATGTTTTCTTTTTAGTTTTATCCAATGAAAAAAAAAATTTTAAATATTCTTCAAGACTCGTAGTAAGTTAGATACAGATTGCAACGGTTTCCTTTTTATTGATTCAACATAATTTATGCAAACGGAATGAGATCTATGTGATTATATTATTTTAATGAAAATAAATATGCGTTTATAAAAAAAAAACTATGTAAAAAAACAAGTTGATGAAACTTATAAATTGTATGCGTTTATGAGTTGTAAATAATTTTTTGAATAAAAGTTAATTTTATTAGCTATTTTTTTTAAAACATGTTTACATATTTACTTTTTATCATATAAAAAGTAAAAATATTTGATAATGGAAAATTTTATTTTATTATTTTATTCATTCTATCTGTATAAAAGTAAGTTTTACAAAAGGTTTTAAGTATTACAAGAGTAGATTACTCATTATACACAAAATGGTTCACTATAGATTTGTACATACCTTATTTACGGTACAGGTAATGCGTAATATGCAAAAACTTGCCATCATTTTATACAGCGCATAGCTTGTATCATAACTGTACGGTTTCATTTTCATCTGGAACAGACCATTTAACATATGTGTGATGCTTTAGTTTTTATCTATAATAGATATAAAAACAATTTTCAAAAACATAATTTCTTTTTCATAACAGTTGAACATACCAGCAAAAATTCACTACTTTAGCATAAAAGAGAAGTTCAAAAACTTGGCATATTATGTGTACAGGTGCCTCTTAAGTATTTTTGCTAAAATAAGCTCGAATTTTAAGATTAAACCAGTACTTGATTATTCAGTTTAGTTTTTATGTTTTAAACAATACAACAATAAAATTAAATAGTATAAAAAAGACTATATAATAGCGAAAGTATATTGTCACTGGAAATACAGATACACTGTAACATATACATTGTACACTTTTACAACTGAAGTAGGTACTCAATTTATGGTATGTTTTTTTTTATTCGTGCAAGAGAAACATTTTAATAAAAATTTTTCTATGAGGCGAGAGAATGAAATTTACCCCACAACTTATCTTTGTACATAAAAATGCTAAAAAAACAATTTTAAAAGGCTAGAGCTTTCTTTTCCAACTTCCCAGGTTATAACATAATAACAATTTTACTTATTGTTCTATTTTGATTGAACATGAAACTTATTTTGTGTGCACTTTTCATTGTTACTTTTATCCTTATTTTAATTAATTGCATTAATGAATGCATCAATGAAAATGAAATGATCATATAAATTTGAAAAGAAAATTAAGAAAAAAATACTCAATTAAAATCATTTTCAATTTTATCTGAGATATTGTTTATTATAGCTTATAATTATTGTTAGATTCTTATTTAATTACAGTAGTTAATACTAAAAAAGTGATAGGAAATTTTTAGAAAAAGTTTGCAGACTTATTTTATAATTATAATACGAGTCAATAAAATGATTCTTTACTTGCAAAACCACTTTCCTTTTGTACCTGATGGTTATTTACGGGGAGAAATAAACAAATTTGGAATTTCAGAAAATACTATTTTTTTCATCAATACCAACATCAATTAAAATATAAAACAGTAAATACTAACTTTATTCAATGGGTATGTTGGTGATTTCCATTCATAACTATAAATCATATTGTTACTCTACATACCTTAAGAAAAATTTAAGAAAACAACAAGTTAATCGATTTAAACGTAAACAGTAAAAATTATTTTGTAAAAAAGTTTTTTGGTTTTTTATTTTTTATGTTATTTCAAGGTTTCCTTTTTAATTAAATGAGCACGTCGTCCTACAAAATGAATGAAGATTTTGCATGCAAAAACTGAGATCATTTTATGTATGCAATCAAAAAATCTTTATACTACTTAGAAAATAATTTTAATATCGTTTTAATTTCTTGATCAAAATATTTAGTATTAAATCGCTTTGACTGACAAGAGTGTCTAATTGGCTATTAAATTGTGACGTTACAATAGTATTTTAGTTGCATGTAATTTAAATATACGTTAATGAATTGACGTCATAATATTATAATACCATTCATAATTATTATTGTCATGTTGCATTTGGATGTTTCCGAAAAATTTGATATTAACATTTATATTAATATATTAACTTTTTTCGCTTTTTATGGTCTTACCACCGACTAAAAGGTATTGTAACAAAAGGGACCCTCAAATGTATTTTTCTAATAATTTAAAAAAATGCATATTGTATGAAAATAATATAAATCTAATTAAACTTTTTAAACGTATATTATTATCTAATTTTTAAAAGAAAACTTAATTGAATAATATAATAATCATTTTCTAATCTTGAATTTAAATTTATATTATGCTGTAAGAAGTGTTGCAAAATGCTATTTAATAAATTAAAAATGAAGTTATTTATTCAAAATCACAAAACATTTAATGTAGTTTGTTACAAAGTACAGTTATAGTTATATTATGATTTTCAAATTAAGTTTATTAAGTTTATTTTGCAATATACACGTTCCTTGTTTTATTTAATGCAATAATTTTCCCTAAAATGTTTTAACAAATAATATTTAGAAGCATGTCTCTTATAATTAGTCGAGCATAGTATAACACGTTTACCACACTTCGTTTAAATTTTGCAGCATGAACAAAATTTAGTGAACTACTTGCGTGACATTTGTCTAGTTCTCTCTCTAAACTTGTTCATCTATGAAATTAGCGTAGGTGTTAAATCACCCTCTGTTTTTCTAAAAGAATACAAACAAAGAACTAAACAACTATAAATGAACAACCAATTTTATTTCTAATCTCCGTACTTATTTAACTTTAAAAATAATAAGAACTTTGTCTCAAAAATAAGAACATAAGGGATAGAAGTATCTAACATAAGTCAATGTAATATAATATAAATGTCTTATAATATAAGTTATTTTATAATTAGAATATGAGTAAGTTTTATAATGAAGCTTTCATTAATTTGAAAAAAAATTTTACAAAAATATTTTTTATCCTCGTGAAAAGTAATTTAGATAAGATATGTTCTTTTTTCAATACAATACTTTTCAATAGTTTACCAGAATTTTGATAATAAAAAAGAAATAAAAATTCTTGTTACTTAAACAATTTTTATACAAACATTTAAAAAATTACAAGTATTAATCAATGTGCAGTGGAGACAATTTTAGATATTTCAATACCTTATTACTTAAGGAACTTAAAAACGTTTTTAAGCTGATTTCTTTCTATGGTTAATTTCTTATTAACGATGAAATGATGCATTTCCGCTGTTATTATTATGAAAGTTTTAAGAAAGAAAATGAAATGTCGTGTTCTTAATCATTGAAATGGACTCTATTTAAGAAATTCTTTGCTTTAAAGTGGGTACCTACAATCTAAATCTAAACTTATATTTTCTTGAATTAAATGATTGAACAAATCTTGTTAATTAAGATCTTGTTTTCCATAAAAATTGTTCACGCCACCTTTTAATTTTCTACGACAAGCTAGTTTTCCGTACTAATCTCTTGTATTCTATTTATACAACTTGTTATAAAAATTTTAATTTTATTTGAAAAAATTATTAATTTCATTCACAAAGATTGGAATCGAATACAAAAATTTAACGAAGCTTTTTTCTGATTGGTAAAAAAACATTATTAGAAATCTTAATTTTTTAAATAAAATTAAAGAGTTGTTAACGTTTTTTGTTCAAATTATATTCTGTGTAATTTTTGTGCAGTAAAAATGGTTTTCAATCTGTATCTTTTTATTCCGAACTGGTGATTTTACCCGGCTACACTTGGGTACGATATGCTTTTAAATGTATAAAAGTATTGGGGTTAAGTATAACTTGGATTTTTCACACAAACCTGAGTGTTTTTGAATTGAACGAAAATAGATTTTAACGTTGATAAATGATTTTGTTTTGTAAACTCGCTACGTTTGTAATCAGTGCCTTTTGTACATGGATATCAAATTGATTGTAATGCCAACACAGATACTGGATTGGATTTTCTGAATAGAGAACTTAGAATATAATTTTTTATACATATATTTATCTAATAATAGTGTTTTATCTATTATTTTAATGTTTAAAGGGTAGATACATGTGATGGTTTTTATTTTTTACATAAATCTAAATGTACGTTTATAAGGCTGTTTATATAGATACAAACAAAAATCGGACAAGTGTGAAATTGACTCACGCCTTGAGAGTTTCATTACCATTAAAGTATTATAAATAATTGCTTTTTGTCGTGGATAAATCGTGAAATTTTTAAACCTTTACAGCTTCTTAAGTTCAATAATATAACAATTATATGTGCATAATTTCAAACAATAATCAAAAGTATTTTATTCTAGAATACAATCAATTTTTCAATTCTAACAAAAAAATACTCGAAAATGATGGAGTTACAACAATTTTTTTAATGTAACTGGCAAACGGTATGGCGTAACTGGTAAATTTTACTTATTAAATTTATAAGAAAATGCCGTTTTAAATAAAAATTTAAAAAACTTGATGATGTTGTAACTCATGATCTGTAGGTTATAAAACTTTTGCATTATATACTCGGATATTGCTTACTTTTTTTTTTAATTTATAATTTATATTATATTTCTTTTCGAGATCATTTTCGAAACGACTGCCTTTTTACAGAATTTTCTATAGCATGAGTAGAATTTTTCACTTTGTGATTTTAGTTATGCAATTCTCGATGTTTTGCCACCATATACCTTAGCCCTGAATATGCATGTGTTAATCGAACACTTATTGAACTTTCGTAACTATTTTTTATTTTGGTATTGTAATAAATACAAATTAACAGTTTTTGGATTTTTTCTTGTATTTTTTTTAATAGTACACTTTTCTAATAAACGTTATTAATAAATAAAATATCACGGAGATCTTCCGGACTCCAGTAACTTAAAAAGACACACTGGGAATGCATTCTTTCACTATTTCCACTTTACGTCACAAAATGACTTCCAGTGAATGAATTTTAAATCATTTTAATGCTTGCAAATTACAAATACCTACGATCTTATTATTTTATTTAAAATATGCTTAAAATTCGTTAGATTATAAATCAGAAAAATGAAACTTTTTTTTTATTTTAAAATTTGAATCTGTTCTTACATTAGAGCATTTAGTAAAAGTTATGGATTGATTGGGATAGGGTTTTGAGGTGGGGGAAAGTGGAGGAGAAAGTTGGAATTGGATAGGAGGTTAGGTTAGGGAGGAGTTGGGATTGGTAGGATAAAATAAGGATAAGGTCCGTTGATGTATGATCATCAGTCAATCACTGAGGCTTATCAGTTATGAAGGGCTATCTTTTTCAACTTTACTATAGGTCGTCGGACCATGTTCGTTTCAGTCTTCTATTAGTAAGCGGATCGGATAGTAGGTTCGTTATCAGGGCATTTGGATGATTGTCACACCGGTCCCTATAACTTAGGTACCTTTCCGCGATTACTTCCTATAGGAATGGCACTTGTAGGTCTTCATGAATGGTTTGGTTCGACACGTACCATGGTGATTCTACTAGCATCATGAGTATTTTAGACTGGATTGTCTGGATCATTTTAATGTTGGATGCTTTTGCACACCCTTTTAAAGAGAAAAAAATCTATTTTTTCTGTTCTCATATTTTTCAAAAATTCAAACAGCATATGAATGTCTTAGAAACGTCTTGTTTAGTTCACATTATTTTTAAAAAAAGTAACCTCACAAATAGTTTACCATTTTCTACTATACTTACCCCTTAAATAATATTATCATCCTACTATTCATTTCAAACACTACTTTCTAGAGTAGCATCAATAGCTACGCTATCGATAGTTTAACGGGAACATATTCAATTCCGAAATTCCATGAGGTTAATCCTGTAATCTCGCGCTACAATAGGTTTATTCCAATCGTCATGGCTTGATGGTGCACGAGCATTGACTAGAGCGTGTGAAAGAACTGGTTGTCAATTACTTTATGCTCAAGTATACGACAAGGTTAGGCGTTGGGTCGACCTAAACGATGCCGCATCAAAAACTTGAATCGGTTAGCACGTGTATCCGATCATCATTAAGTGACAATTTCGCTTGAGTTGCAGACTTACTCGCTCTAGGCACGTGAATAAGCACCGTCAAGCAATCAGGAACGGGATTTAAACATTCGTACACGGAAGTGTTCGAGAATGATCGAGTTGTGAGTCGCTTGGAATGAATCTAATAAAGGGTTATACATAGGTTATACCTACTGAACCGTGAGTTTTACTTCTTAGTAAATTTTATGATTCCAAATCAACAAAAAAAACACATTAAACATGAAGATTCTCAACGTATTGTATATAACATAACATTGGTTTGATTTATAAAGTTCAATTTTTAAAACTTAACAGATAATATCATAAACCTCAGTATGGGTCAATGGTATGGGGAGGTATGGGGTATGAATTTCAACTTGATAGCTCGATCTGTTTTTAAAAAAAAGTTGTCCTGACAAACGAACAGACAACAAAGTGATCCCGAAAAGTTCTGTTTTTAAAATATCGAATTATGATAATACATTTTAAGATATTTTTTTTAAAAAAGGCAATTTTCCCATATGAATATTTTCCTGGCATCAAAAAAAAAAGTTGAAAAAGCTTAATGTCTTATGTCATAATTCAAGTTAATGTTAAAAAGGCAAATACGTTTTCTAATTTCAATTTAAATAGAAAAGGTAATTACTTAGCTTCAAATATTAATTCTAATGAGCTAAAAAGCGTTTTTATACTATACTTTATTTTTAAAAAATAGTAATATCATACAATATATATCCTTCTTTTATATTGTAATTTAATACGTTTTATCACGCTATTTTAACTTGTAAAATTTTATAAATAAAATTCGTCTTTTAAACGAAGCTTAAAAAACTTAATTATTTTTAGCCAAAATTTTTCGAGTAATTAATAAAATATACGCATTGTCAGTTAATTAAGTCGTTTATCTTAGATATCATACATAAAGATTTCATGATCCATGAAATTATCTTTTTCAGTTTTATTTTATTATGGTATGATTGATTGTAAACGTAAAAGAGGTATAAGAAATAAACTTTAAATGTTTAATTATGATATATTTAAAATATAATCAATAAGACTTTTTTTTAAGTTAAATATATCGTTATATTTTAATTTGTTACAGGAATGCTGGTGTCTGTTCCATTTCTGTTAGCAACGTTTCTGGTCTATGCTCTAATTCCTGAATTACGAAATTTGCATGGGCGATCTTTAATGTGTCACGTGTTTAGTCTGATGACGGCTTACATTTTTCTTACAACCCTTCAACTTGCTACAAATATTTCACAAGGCTTATGCTTAACTGCAGGTATGTAAATAAAACACAAATTACTTTATAATGTTTACTACAATCATTATGTATACATTTTTGTTACCTAATACGTACACAAGGTTTATTTAAACACCCGTCACATTTCTAATCCAATCTCGAAAATATCCCACTCCTGTAAAAGGTATCAGTAATCTATACATTGTTAAAGAAGCCAAAGCGGCTTCAGGAATTATTCCATGTAAGACATAGTTAACAACTAATGGACCACCATCGTCCCCCATGAATGTTTTACCATAATTAGAAGAAATTTCAACACATAAAACTTTTGGTTGTTTAAAGCCGTGAAAATCGCATCTTCCATTAGACCAAATTGGTAAACGTGTATATTGCAACATTTTCGGTACCGTTTTATGATTTTTCTACAATAATTTTTGTAAACTCAACAACCGTTAACAATAAGTATTAAGAGAGAGTGAGATTATAACGACAAAAAAAAAATATTTTTTAAAAATGTAATAGTCACGAAAAATTGGCTTTGCATAAAAATAAGACGCACACGTACACCAGTGCAACCAATTTTTAAAAATATAATTATAAGATAACGTAATTAATTAAAAGCTTTTACATTAAAAGAGTGAAATTACGCAAAAACGGCTTAACTAACAAAATTAAAAATTCGAGATTTGGGCGATTATTGTTTTAATTTTAATTTCGCCTGTGACGACAATAAACCCCAAAATTTTAATTTTTTTATAATCTTTTAATTACCTACTAAGGAAGAAGTGCGAAATATTAAAATATTTTTTATTACATAATTGAAAAGGGAAAAAGCAGTTTAATCGCCTAAATGGTTGTTTCATGATATCCATAAATGTTTTTTTTTTAGTGCAACTTTTTATACATCGTTTCAAATTTTTGCCCTGTCTTTAGCATGTCGTGTGTTACATTCTCGGCAGGGAATTGGCAAGTGTTCGGTAGAGTTCGGCAAGCTTGTTAGCTGTATACCATGTCGTTTTACCAGGGTTATTGCGCAAGTTATATTGCTAAATGACTATTTTCCTCTCCATCACAACGCAACGTTTTAGTATATCATATATAAGTGGTATTATATAATATAATATAATATTATATTATATTATATTACCTATATATATGTAATATGTATATATATCATATATAAGTTGTCATTAATTGTCAATCATATTTGTATTGGTATTTGTGTGTTTTGATCAGTGTATTGATATAAATATTGTTGTTCACTTATCATAATAGACAAAGATACAGCTAGTGAGATTAGTGCGAAAATATCCGACGGTGAATGAATTTTACGCCTTAAGAGAAAGACTGCCGACAGAGTTCGTACTTATAGAGACAGGAAAAAGGCTCCTGCTGAGTTGATTTAATTTTTATAGTGAATTTATTACACAACAGGCAGATGATCGATTTAACAATAATCAACATATTCAATAATTAAAATAACATTCGAGTATTAACATCAATAATGAAAATTCAAAATTAGTTGCAAGTAGTAGAAAAATTGTGCCGAATTAATTCATTGAAATATTTTCAAACGTTTGTAGAAATTACGTTATTGCCAAATAGCGTTTTAAATAACACTCTATATGCAGCTACGACAATTAACCAACAAATAGGCTGAGAGTCGATATAGAAGGTAAATTAAGTATAATATATTAACGCATAAGTTACTGAGTACGTTCATTACATTAACTCGATTTTTGTTGGTTAAGACGTTGTTGCGTAATTCCATCCAAATTACATGGTAAGGTGTCTTTACATATTCTTTTAATGTATTAAAAATAATAATATTAAATCAAAATGGAAAATTAAGAAATATATAGTTTTTCACAATATTAAAATTAAATTAAATTTTCCAATTTTTTCAAAGCGAAATGGTAAATTGCTAATTATGTATAACGTGAAAATTGTTAACATTGTAGTGAACCCATTGAACCAATCGCCTTGAAAATAGTATATATTCCTCAACAATTTGAGAATTTAAATTGTATATTGAAAACGATCGTTAGTTATTTAATAGGCTAAGTCGTTAGATTCCAACATCTCCCGTACAATCTCCGTCGAGTTTTCTTAATAAAGCTGACTGTTTGGATTATTGTAACAAATCATTAAATGGATTAGAGTATATTATTATAAAATATGAATATGTGGAAAACTGACGAAAAGTTTTGAATACTCAATTCAGTCTTGAATTTTTTTTTGTTGTTGTTGAATTATGTACACGCCAATTGCCTTTTGACATAATAATAAAATTAACAATTTAAATAACTACTCTCTTAAATCGAAATAGTGACTTTCGACTATCAAATAGTGACTATTCACTATTTGGTAGTGAAAAGTATACCACTATTTGAATTTAGTGGTATACTCTGCACTGCAAAAATAGTGAATAGTCACTATTTCGATATAAGAGAGTATAATGACACAAAAAAAATTCTCTAAGAATAAAAAATAAAATGTGTTTGTGTTTGACACCCTTAAACCATTTTTGTGACTTTTATATTCTCAAAAAGAATGCTTTTTCTATATGAGCATTCAGTGCACACATCGATTAACTCCACTTTTCCAACTTTTACAAATTATCTTGCCAAAACACTTAGTTAACTCCTAACTTTATATATCCAAAAAAAATTCTAATAATAAGTTATAACAGCTCTAAATGACAGTTTGCTTTTTAGCTTTTTCATAAGAGACAATGTATTACAGAAGTCTATTTTATCAATTTACTCAACTTTTTGCATTACGGAGTTAATCGATGTGTGTACTGAACAGATCATATGTTTATAACATGAGTATACAATATGTAGATAGTATATTTAAATCTCTTACCTCTGCAAAACCCCAACCAGAAACTGTTCCAAAAGTCCAAGAGGGAAAATAATAAACGTAATCTGCTAACTTAACGGCAGCTATTTTGCTCGAAAAACGTAAACTGGTAGATAACTAAAAAATGAAGATAAAAACTATTATTTTTAAAATAATTTTCCCATGTCCACCTGTAAAATAGCGACATCTTCATTTGGTCCAAACATGGTATAATTAAAATAAGGTCGTAAGATAATTCTCTGAACATGAGCCAAATAGCCTCCTTCTCCAGAAGTGCTTGATCCAGCGCGCACTCTTACAGTCCCAACATCTGTAACATGCATGAAACAATGTCCGGCGGTGAGGATGAAATTTGGGCTTATGATAGATCCACCACAAGAATGAATTTCATTTATTTCGATAGACACCTGGTAGGGAATATCTTCAATTAGGGAATCGTTGCCATCAATAATTCCATTCGTTACATCTAAAAATATGAAAATATTGATAGAATTATTTCAATACAAAACAATTCCAATTATATACTATACCAAAAGTAAATAATAAAAAGTTAATAATTGTTTTAAAAGCAAACATTATGAACGTCAAGCAGTTTGGTCTAACAAATAGTGGAAAATTAAAAATTATTTCAACCCTAAGCTTTGATAGCTCGTTATTATCTCGTTTGATTAGTGATTAGAGTTTAATATTAAAGATAACTTAAAAGTTGGACCATCTGTTAAATTTATTCATTAAAAATTATCATTTTTATATAAAAATTTGTAGTACATAACATGCTACAGAATGTTGAAAAAAAGATACACAAGTTATGCGCTACAAGATACATAAAATATCTGCTGTAAGGCGTCACAGTACTTTCTTTTACTTTAATTTATGAAACTCGCTGTTGGTTAAAAGAAATATAAGCCCTTTATAACTATACATATAAACAGAACTATATGCATACATTCTATATGTACATAGATATAACATATACGAATTCCCAACCGTCACTCCAAAACCGCCCTTATTTGAATTTTCCCAGGAAAAAGTTTCAAATAAAAGTTGTAGGCATCAATGAGTCTAAGAACTATAGAAAGTTTAAAGTAAATCGTTGTAGCCGTTTTTGAAAAAAATTGATAAAGCTCAAAAACTTCTACAATAAAGTGGAGCTTTCGGTTAACCGATTTCAACTAAAAGCTTTGCGGCACAACTAGGTATAATATGGAGGTCAAATTCCAAGTTTGGTGAAATTCGGATAAAGATTTCCATACGATATGGCTGTCACACACAGACACACACACATAGACATGTTTCTAAAAACCACTTTTTGGGACTCAGGGGACCTCAAAACATCTAATTTCGGTGAAAGCTCGAATTCGAAAATTCGACCCGATTACAATACTTCCTTTACTATCTATATAGTCGAAAAAGAAAGTAAAAATTAGTTAGGGACACCCAGCACTGGATGTCCCTAATCAATTTTAAATTCATGGGAGACATGCCTTCAAAATCTAAAAATTGAAACATCCAACAAAAATCAGGAGACCTTAAAACTCCTACCTGAACACTACAGTTTTCTGTTTAAATATCAGGGGAAAATGGCGGCCTCACTATGCATGCAAAGAAAGAAGTGCTTTCGCAAATAAAATTAAATATACTGCCTAAAAAGTAAAAACTGTTTATAATCAAATTGAATATTTTCACTTATAGCACAAAAGATTTAAATACGAAAAATATAAAGTACCTACTTGTGTTCCTTTAAGTCTTGAGAACCTTTCATACCAAATGTCATTCAAAGTTCGTTACCCATTTTAGTAGAATGGCTTAGTAGCTAACCTATAGGAAGCAAAACATTTTACGGATAAATAATATTTAATTAATTATCGTAAGATCTGAGGTATCTTTAACAATATAATATCATAAGCGAGCTCTTAATATCAATATTAAGACAATATTAAGGTTTGCCTCAATCCATTTTTTCATTTTCTACTTAAATCAGGCTGGAAAATTTTTATTTTATTTTGGAATTTTCATAACCTTGGAATAGTTAACAGTCATAACAATTTGTGAAAAGAGATTTAAAGGAAATTTCACGCTCTATAAAAAAGGTTCTTAGATAAAGCTCCTCAGATCAACCGTCTTAAAGATATCAGAGTTCAGAAATAACACTAATTAAATTATTTAAATATTTTCCAACTTTTTCTAAAGATCTTTTTTTAGAGCGTAAAATTTCCTTTAAATTCCGTCTTTCAGATTGTTGTTACGATGAACCGTACCAAAGTTATGAACATTCAAAAAAAATTTCTTTTCTTATTTAAATGAAAAATGAAAACATGGATTGACGCAAATCTTACTACCTATTGCTATTAAGAGCTCGTTTTAACACTAACATTTTTGTTTGTATTATAAATCTTTGAACACTATGAGAAAAAAAATGTTTCTTGAAACATTCCAACAGATAACATAATACAAAATAAACCTAGGTATCTAGTACTCATCAATTGACGTCATACAAGTCCAAAACTATTAAATCTACCTGTACAACAGACGTTATCAATTAGTTGCACAGTAAACTTTAAAATTCCATACTTTGGTTAAAAATAAATCAAGACCTGTCTTTTTATTTATTTTTTCTTTTTTAAGACAAATTTATAAAATATCACCGTGCAGTTCTGAAACATTCTATATTTAATCTAATGAAATAATTTATTATGGAAGAGGAAACTGACCTTATTGTCTTTTCGAATGAAATACGACTAACACAATTTCCTCTATAATAATACTCGACCTTTTCATCTCACGAATTATTCAAAATATTTCGTGAATTTATATCTATGGATTGTCTTGTACAACTGTTAGCCGTTTATTATTTTGTTTGTTTAGGTAATCTTTAAATATTTAAATAAAATGTGAATAGGTGGAAAAAATCTGTTGTTTAAAATTTTCATTTTATCTTTGAAATTTAAAATCTGGAGCACATTTAATTGAGAAATTGGGTTTATCGATTAATGAAGCAATGAGAGTAATTTTCAATTAACGTGTCTCGCTTCGCTTCAGTGAAATCAATATATCAATTAATAAATTTCGTATTTTTGTGGGTTTTATAAAATAGGTTTTTTTATTCTTTTTGGAAGATTATACATTTAAACTAGGTATTTACTATTCCTAAAAGCTATTAAATCGATAAGTTTTACGCTGGTAATTAATTCATGTTGAGTTTTATTTGCTTTGAAGCAAGCAAAAGTAATGAAATGCGCAAATTAAAAAAAAAAACATTCGTTAACAGGAGAAGAAAATTGCTATAGCAGTGTTTTATTATGTTTATTACGAGCAATTTATATTTTTTATTACGAAAGTTAATTGATTTTCTTTTCTTTTCATCAAACTGTTAGCATGTAACAGTTTTGACTTTTGACATGAGTCTATGTTTGTTCGAGAACTTACGTGAGAAAATAAAATAAAATCCTCGTTCTAGAACTCGATTAAACAACTTGACTTATAGCTAATTTCATTTTATAATTTTCTAAAAATATAAATAATTAATTAGAGTTTTAAATTTTTAAAAATAAAAACTATAATTATAGAATTTTTTTTGTTTTCAGCTTTTATAACGCTGTTTTCATTCCTGGTGAGCTTCTTTTGGCTCAATGTTATGTGCTTCGACATTTGGTGGACTTTCAGGTAAAAACTTTTTTTTTATTACTATAAGCAGTTACTTGCCCACTCCACTGACAATGAGTGTAAAATAAGCTTTACTGATTTCTTATTGATCTATGAATTTATCATAGCAAAAATAATTTGTTATTAATAGAGTTTGACAATATTTTTTAAAATTTCATGGAGATAAAAATGCAAAAGACTCGCAACAAAGCATTCCAAGCATCAAATTTATTTAAAAAAACCCTTTTGTTTCCGTTAGAGTTTTACTCTTTAATTCAGGGATTCACTGCTGAATTTTAAAATAACTTCGCTTAAATTTGATTAAAAATTTAGTCAAATTTAAGTCAAATTTAAGTCAAATGTTAGTAATTAAATAGTACAGTAAGGGTTTATTTCGCAAATTATACGATTATAATATCGTAATATAAAGCTCAATTGATTTCATAAGACAGCCAGTTACTTGAGGTAATAAATTTTTAGTTTATTTACTCTAGTTCAATTATTATGCCTGTTAATTTTTACGAAACATTTTTCTTAATAAAATGTTAAAGGAAAAAGTTTAAAATATAAAATCATAAAAGCGAGCCTATAAAAATTCCAAATCATAAACACGAAGTAATCTTTATATCGTGGTTTTGACATGATGTAATAGTTGTACCGGAATTAGAACCACTTCCGAATTAACATTTCCTTTCTTAAAAAAATACTAACCTCGATTGAAATTTTTTTAGAGCTGTAGTCGCATTTTTATTTCTATAAAAATGCTAATGGCAATTTAATAGATATTACATTCACAGGTGCTTCAAGATGTTCCTGGGTTTTATTAGAATTTATGTGCATTTTGTAGCTTTCCTTAGTGTGATTTTTTTTTATTTTGATGACTTACAACATGAAAATTTATAGTTTTCTTGCTAAACATTATTTTTACGACAAACCAGACACCATATATTTTATTTCATTGATCTAATGTAATAGAATAGGACGTACATGGAATAATAATTGAGTAACCCGGATTGTGCTATTAAAAATATTTTATTGGCAGAAGAAAATTAGAACATTTTAAGAATTGACAATGAAGTGAAATCTCGAACATCAAACTTTGTGTTCAATTCAGAAAGAAGAATTATAAAATGGTATATATTCAAAGAAACTTACAGCAAAAACTTTTTTAAAATAACTTAAAAATTAACATGAGTAGGTATACACTTATCTTGAATTACTTACTTAAAACAAAGTTTTCATGTCTTTAGTTATGTTACAAATATCAAATAAATTCTATGAAATATAATATAATATGAAGATACTTTTGTTTAATGTAGACGAATATTTATGTACTTAGTATGATGATACAAACAAAATATGCATTTGAATACATCAAAAGTATTTACATCAAAGAAAAACTCATTTGTTACATGAAATTAGGTTGTGGAAAGAAAAGTTCAATTCTCCGAATTAGCGGAGGAAAAAAAATTAGGTCAAATCCGTTTTAGTTTAAAGCAAATAAATAAGGCTCTTCATGCTATTACTTAAATTAATATTCTACAATATAAATATTTTATATTTTCAAACTAACAGATAGCAAGTTTTGGCTTATCAAGATTTAATCATTCAAAATTGTTAAAATACCAACGATCAACAAAACTCAAAATGTGAAATAAAACATTGAAATGTATTAGATCAAATCTTTAAATTGTTTGAAATCTCATTTCGAATTTAATTGAAAACTTCGTTAATTAATAAAATTACACTGAATTTCTACTTTCTATAGCCCTGTATTTACAAATTCAGATATTTTGTTTAGATTATAACTGAAACTTTGATTAGAAGAGATAATTGAAGATAGAGAGATTGTGACAATAAGAAACGTTAATAACATTGACAATAAACATTTAATGATTTTACGGCTGGTTTGAATTTGATACCGATTTTCATTTCTATTTAAACCTTTTTCAAATTAATGAAGCCTTTTACATCCAAATGTGATTCTTTTCAAGTCGCTTTAGCAACTTTTTCTAAAAGAAAAGTATCCATAAGTGTAGCAAAAACCCCTTAAACGATAACTCTCTCCAACTTATTTAATTCAACAAATTTTAAAAAATACTAGTTATAAGAACTAGCGCCATTAATTTGTTTCCGATATTAATTAATAATAATCTTCTTCTTCTTCTTCTTATCCAACGCTCACGCTTGACATTTCTATCATTCAGTACCGCGCCGTCCAATAGAGGTTGGAGACTAGTTGGTTTTGGTTGTTTTCGTTTCTCGTTCTGACGTCTGCAAGTGCAGGACAGTTGCCAAGATGCATGGCATCCATGGGTCCTTCTTTGCAGGGGGAACAGATTGGAGTCGGTAGGATTCCAATACGGTGCAAGTGCTCGCATTGGTAGTCGTGCCCCATGGTAGTTCGGAAAACTGCGACTGACACCTGGCGGGGGAGAAGTCGTGAGGTAGGAGATTCCAGTAAGGATTCACATTTTTCCTTGCGCTTCATTTTTTTTGAATATTGTAGAAATGCCAGTTGATAGTGGTTGCGATGTAGCTCAGAGCTTGTGTTAAAGACATAAGGGTTGGCGGTTGATTTAGAGCAACTTTGCGAGTTCGTCTGCTTTTTCATTTCCCAAGATACCAAAATGACTGGGAATCCATTGTAATGACAGGTGCCAACCTGTTTTAGCAAGACTGTCCAAGGCTGCTCGACATTTGTTGGTACGAACGCAATCGGTAGGGCAGTTAATAGATAGTGCTATTATCGCGGCTTGAGAATCAATGAAGAAAACAGCTTTATGATAGGTCTTAACTTTGTGAAGTTTAGATATAGCTAGTAAAACTGCCTCTACTTTCCCATCAAAACAGCTGAGAGGTTCTCCAACTGCGGCGCATCCTTCAAATATATCGCTGTAGTAACCAGCATCATAATATTCTTAATTATGTTGAAGTCTATTGATAAGAGAGAAAAAATATATTTTTATACAGGGTGGGGCAAATCAAACAGTGCAGTTTTGAAAGGTTGGTACTTCTGGTGTGGTGGGGATAGTGCGATTATGATAGTTTCATTTCGTCGGGCGGGTCATGCCATTATCAGTCCTGATTAACTCCTATAAGTTACATAGTTTTTTCTTTAATAGCCTTTCAAAACTGCACTGTCTGTTTTGCCCCACCCTGTATTAGTTAAAATCTTACCATAGCAAATCAATTTCTTTCCCAATCAAAAGTGTTTCGAACTGTTTATATTTTATATCTAACGCCTGGAAAATTACAAAAGTAACATCTTAACACATTGACGTCGGGGAACGCACGGGTGCGTTTTCTGCCTTGTAAATTATTTAACATTATAATTCATAATTAAATATTATATATAAATATTTTTATATATATGTTTATATTTATATATAATATTTAATTATGAATTATAATGTTAAATAATCTACCAGGCAGAAGACGCACCCATGCGTTCCCCGACGTCAATGTGTTAAGATAAGTATATAAGAACTAAGCGACAATAAGGAATTCTGGAACTCACTGCGAAAATGATTGCAACTGTTTTTTTCTGAATTTGTGTTAGCAAAAACCAATTTAAGTTAGTTTGTTGTTGTGAATAAGATTAATAATTGTGCTTACAAAAGTTTTGCAAAGAAAAAGTTAACGGTTAAACTTGACTACAACTAATAAGGCTACACCTTTAATATGGAAATAACTACAGTTGGTTTGTGAAAAATTACATTGACTTGGAGAAGGTTAAAATAGACATGAAAATGGTATCAATCGTTATCAATCCTTGGAGGAATTGAAAAACAATAAAACGTTTTTTGTCAATATTGCCGTACAGAAAAGAAACAGTAAAAATTGGAATAAAGTGGATTACAAACGACTTATCGACGTAACAAGTAGTTTGAAAAAAGTTTCAAATTAAATCTGGGTAAAAGGTTACATCTAACTTGGAAAAGGTTCAAACTCAATGGACTTGATAACGCTGTATGAAATTACGTTTTTTTTTATATTTAGACAAGCACAACGCTCTTGTACGAGTAGCTAGGTCATTGAAGTCAAATTTAAGATTTCAGTATTGCACTCTTGGTCTGCAAACCTAAAACAAAACAAAAAAAAAAAAAACAAAAAACAAAAAATTATGCACTCAAAAAATATACCCCCCGAAGTTCACGGCAGGTTGTTCTTTTATGGTTTTTGTTAAACATGCTAATCTTTGAAAATGTTTATTTACATTTAATAAATCTGTTTTGAAAAATAAATTAACTTTAAAAAAGTTGAAATATTTTTTTAAGAAATTATGTTTGTGGCTTTTGAAGATACATATTTTAATCTATTTATTTGATTATTTATCATCAAACTAATCCTATTTTGCACTTACAAAAAAGTATATTTACTGACCCAGGAATTTCCGACAGAAACTTTTCTAAAATTTATGAAAAAACGAATACTTTAATCTTAATATCTTGAAACTATCCTTTGAAAAATTATTTACCTCAACAATTGTTCATTTTTAATTCCATAAATATATAGATAATATAATAAGTCCTCTTTTTTAAATTTCAAAGGATTAAGCGTTGTATTTAATTTTAACAGTCTTAACTATGTTTAGACAATATGGAGACGGTTTGTATTAATGCTACATATTTGTTTATTTGTTGTTAAATATTTCAATGTTATTTTTGTGGTCCAGCGATTAAAGTGATGGTTGCACATGCGAGAAAGCTAAGGGGCAAATCCCGTTATCTTTTTTTTAATTGTAATTGTACATTCGGTATTTTAAACTTACGGTCGTAAATTTGTTTAAAAAATTTGATTTATCCGTGAACAATAATTTAAACGAATCAACAGCAAAACATAGGATAAGATATTTTAATAGTATAGAAACTAAAATATTTATTTCACATTTTATTTCGTTTCAACGTAGACGTATGCTGATGATACAGTTATCAATGAATAAATAATAATATTTATGAAAATTAAAATTAAATTAAGACTTATAAGTTATAATTGTTGTAAGTCATAATACTAAATGTTTTATTAAAGAAAAATAAATAGTTAAAACATATAACTGTGGTCGTTTAATGATAATTTCTTCGTATATATTGTTATAAAGATTATATTCTTATTAATATAGTTTTATATACTTTATAGGTATTCATAAATATTATATAGCTATTTATGGTAGAACAGCTTAGCGATTGAAAAAGTTTAACTTCCATATTGACCTTACGTCTGGGAGATACATAAGTTTTATTTTATTTCTTTATCTATTATTAAAACGAATACAGGAAATCATTGACTCATAATTATATAGCTAGTTACTCATACTTCTGGCTGATTTATGATTTATGGGTTAATTGATAAGAAGTATTAAACTTCGTTTTCTGAATCAGTTTTTTTTAAATTAAAATAGAAATATACTATTCAATGACATAACATGAATATTTAACAAATTGGCATTTACATTAACAAATCTTATAAACATAATTGATTTCATCAAGTAAAACTTACAGACAATTTTACATTAGTTGGTGCTAGTATTTTTAACTAATGTAGTTTTGTAAAGGTCCTGAAATATTTTTTGCTTAAATTATGGTCATATCGGCGTTTAGCGTTGGTTATTATTTATCCACATTGTCTGATATTGTCTACAGTTTTGTCGATTTTGCTGAGTACTGTTATTTGACGATCCACAGTGATCCCAAAGTTATTTTAGAACAATTTCTAATAGTTACCTCTATGTTTTTTTTTAACGTTTCTCAATTGTGGTTCTCACGTGGTTTTTCCATTTTTTTTTCGAAAAAGACTGCGCGTTTCAACGATTTCAACCATTTTTTAGCGGAGTGGCCTCCGTAGTTTTTTGAGTTTTTTATAATAATAGTGACCACCAAATTGTTTTTATGATCATTTTTCAATAGTTACTCCAACGCAGTTCTTCAATAGTGACCCCACGTAGCGTTTTGATAGTAACCATCTCGTTGTTCATGCTTTTTCCATTGACTATCTCCATATTTTAAGAGCTTCTCTCATTAGTGACTCTCACGTGGTTTTTCTTTTCTTTTTTTTTTAATCTCCGCGTAGTTTTTCAATCATTTCTTAAACTAGCTTTTGAAAGCAGAATGAACTTTTCATAATTACCAACACTAAACGCCAAGATCACCTAAACTATTATTAGGCTCAATCATTCATCTAATGAGACCTGTTTATATTTTGGAAAATCAATTAAAACCATGATAATAGATTCAAAAAAATTATTATGGTTAGAAAAAGTTAGATAGCATAATGAAGAGGAAAACTTAGAAAAAAATGTGTATTTTTTATTACCTATATTTTTATTTTTTAAAGTGCTTTTTAAATGGTATCCTTTTTTTTTGGTATTTCTATAACTGCTTATTGTAATCCTGGATATGTTTTTTAATATGTAATAGATAATGAGTTTCAAAAAATAGTTTGTGCGCCGTTATACGTCCGTTTTGGAACAAGTTCAACTTGGTATACATCCTGTTTGGACGCGAAACATTTTACTTGGTATAAAGGCTTTGGTTTAGAATACGACCCTCTTAGATAGCTCTTTACACAGATTTTTAGTAAAAATTAATCGTTGTGAGTCTCAACCAGAGTCTAGTAAAAATAATAGACAGAAAAGAGAAAAATAAAAAATAACAGAATATCACATTTCTGAAATTTTATAGGAAGCAGACTCTTTTTTCTAAATATAACATCTCCTCAAGACCATATTTTTAGAGACTAATCATCACCAAGATAAATGAGTGGGATTAAATTTTCATTTATTTCACCTAAATTATATTTGTATATTTAGTATTAATATTATTATAAACTACCGTATTAGTGTATAATATACTAAGAAGAATATGATTTTTTCTGGAAACGGATTAATCATTTTCCCTTTAATTCTTTTGGGAAAAATACATTTGGTATAAGTCTAAGGATTTGGATTAAGTGCGTATATACCGAGGTGCCACTATACAACTAAAAGTTTATAATTAATTCAAGGTATTTCTTTCGTATCAAAACTTTTACTTTTAGTGATATCTAAATGTATAGTATCGTCAGTATCTTTTACAAAATAAACCTTCAGGTTTTATTAATTAAATTTATCCAACCACCATGGTTAGTAGATAAAAACCGATAGATAAAACGGATGTTAAATGATATGAATATAAAGTCAAAAACCACATCCGACACAATAAAACAATAAAATTTCCAAAAAAATCAGATCAAATGGCAATGAAAATGATTGACAAAACCATACACTAACAGATAAATATATTATTTTAAAATAATTAAATGCATCACAATTGATAATGATTTAACTAAATTGATGATTTAATTAATAAGTTAAATGGCAACATTGAAATGTTTTAGCTGTTCCTTTATAGAAATAGTAATTAATAATTCCCAACAAAATTATTAAAGATCAAATACCTAATTTAAATAAAGTGATAATCCCTCGTTAATTATATTTGTAAAAATATGAAATTTTCATGTTTGTATTTAAATATTTTATTAGCATAAAAGTAATAAGGGTGATGACATTCACCCTTATATCTAATTAATTATCCCGAAAAGAACGAACGGCGTAAACTAGAATTTCTAATTACTATTTCACTTCCACTATTTAAGCTAATTAATTAATTCATTAAATTAAATGTTTAAGTGTTGTTTGTCATTGTCATATCTCTTTTGCGTATAACTTAATCAAAAAAAACTCATGAAATTAATTATTGGCAAATATTTATTTTTGGCTATTTCTTGTTTCAGTGGTCTACGAGGATTTCGAGGCACAGTTCGAGAGGCTGAACATAAAAAGTTCTTGATATACAGTGCGTACGCTTGGGGCATTCCTGTAATTATTCTCATTGTTGCCATAATCTTACAATTTCACCCTCCTGAATCGGCTGATTGGCTTAGTCCCAATTTCGGCAATGAAAAATGCTGGTTCCGATGTAATTATTGTAGAATTATGTCCTGACGGAAAATGAATCTTCATGCTCAGAACAAAATAATAAGACTAACAACTTTAAATCATTGATTCTGTAAAGTAAATTAAAGAGATTACGGGGGAAGTTCATTTAGATAGCTCAATTTAAATGATTTTTTTTTCAGTGGAATAAAATAATTGTATTATGTTAGAGGTTCTAACATAATTTTATTCTACTTTTTTAAAGATTTTTTTTTGTTTTCAAAATTATGGCTCAGGATAATTTTTCGTTGCGCGCTTCCGGCGCGAATTTTTCTTTTTCCATTTGTCAAAATACTTTCAGAATTATATTTTCAAATAATAAAATTAATAAAAATCGATATTTTGACATTTCTAAGTGGACTTCCCTTCTTAATCCTAAGTGGAGCTATGCATAATTTTGCATAAAAACTTATTACTGAAGACTATTATTTAAAAAGTGGTTAAGTTTAGTGGATACGATCAAAATTTCTAGAAAAAAACTTACACAATTGATTGATTATACAGTGTGTTAACGTTAATTGAAAACACGTGGTATTTTTGTACTAAACTTTGGTAATTTTTTCTTAAACGGTAACTCTACGTTTTAAGCACTTCTTAATTACACAGCTACATAAGAAAATAAAAAGTATCTGACCCAAAGCTATATTTACCGTGAACCCGTGGTCTTTTTTCAGAAAAGTGAATAAAATATTCATCGCTTATAATTTAACATTCGATGTAATATAGATTTCGATGTATTTTTGGACGCTAGGCACAAATCAGTGATCAGTTTTTCTCGTACTTTCATTTTTCAAAAATCTCTGGCTCAGATACTTTTTTTTGAAGCTACTATTAAACACATATAGTAAAGTTTAATAAATTTTACTAGACGTTTCTTTATGAATTTTTCATGTTACCCTTAAAAAGCTGTCCCTTGTTAATTTTGAGAATAAAAAGCTTGTTTAGCTTTCAAAATTTGGAAAATAACATAGGAGTAAAAAAAATAATAAGTGGTAAAAAAGAAGTTGTATAAAAATGCTTCACATATTATGTGAAAATTTATTTTAGAAATTAAAAAAAAAAGACGAAACTCATAAATATGTGTATACTTAAAAAAAACATGCAAATTGCAAGATTCTACTCCAGGATATTTAGTGTACTCCATTAGTGTTTGCAGACGGTATACTATTCTGTATACATTGTGCAATCATTTCTTGAGGTAAAGCGTTTTAGTTTAGACGTTTTGAATTTATGCGGGCAGATTTTTATTTCCTTTTCTTGAATATACATGGTCAACTTCATAATTAGCCACTTTTCTTGAACATACACGTTGTTTTGCTAACCAATTCAGTATCAAGTACAACTGGTTCCTGATCATGAAAATTCATTTTCCGTTAGTGCAGCTGTTTATAAAAAAGGTATGTTACAAATTCAACTTTTATCAAATTTTTAGACCATGCAACTACCATTTTATACTTATACGGTCCATTATTGTTAATAGTGGCTTGCAATATAGTACTTTTTACAAGCACAGCGTTAAAAATTATGAAGATCAAAAAAGATACTGCCATGTTACAGAGAGATGAAAATCAACGCCATGATAATACTTACGAAAAAAATAAACAAAGGTTTTTCTTCAATAAAAATATCGTTTATTTTGTAAACTTACTAACTATATTTTTCAGATTTAATTTATATTTGAAATTATTTGTTGTGATGGGAATCAACTGGTCGATGGAGTTAGCTTCATTTTATGCAGGAGGTGCCGATCAATATTGGCTACTAACCGACGTCGCCAATACTCTCTATGGCGTCTTAATTTTTGTGATTTTTGCCTTCAAACGCCAAATTTGGAAGCTTCTAGTTAAGAGGTACAGATTATTACGACAAAACTCAAATAATAACGCTAACTATTCTAATATTCTTGCTCAAGAAAAGCTACAAACTAACGTTACTAATAACGATGCAAATAACTAAATTTCTTGTCAACTAACTGTTTTATGTGTTTTCTTTCTTCTTTTATTCAATAAAATATTATGAGGAATCTAGGATATTTTATCAAGTTGTACGTTTTATTTACTGTTGTAAGAAAAACGGTAGAAAATATGAGATTTTTTCTATAAAATTCGCTTGATGCACCAAGGAAAAACTTCAGTTGCAGAACAGCAGTGACAAATCTGTTGGCGACGAAAACATAGTTAATTCTATTTTTGTATCAAAGACAAATTGTTAAGCAACAAATTGATTCAATTTTAAGAATCTACAGTTAGACACAAGTAATTTTTTCAAAAAAAAAAAAATACTAAAATTTTTCTACTTTTGATAAATGAAAATATCATTTTTCAGTTATTATTATTTTTGTCTAGAGTAAAGTGAAAATAGCAAACAAATGGACGCTTTATTTTTAGATTTCATTCCATGTGGAGCGATGATAAGGTTACCATTCTATATGCTAAACATTTTTATTTTCTAAGTTATTAAATCTTAGGGGAATGAAAATTGTAGATACATAGATAAAATTAACATTTCAACTAGCATGAGTCTGTACAATTTAGATATAGATTTTTAACATATTTTCACAAAAACACGCATGTTTTAATGTAGAAAAGTAGCATGTTAATTAAATATATTTTGAAAATTTGTGTTTTGCAAGAGTTGCTCCCAGTTTTCATAATTTAAAACAAAAATTCTATTACTAGGGTTGTATACATAAAAATATATCTTTTAGCGCAGCTAGGGGCTTTTTCTTAAGAGTCAACCATCTTCTTTGGTGTAAAGGAATAAAAATAAAAATAAAAAAACAAGGAATGACATTGAATATTTTTCTTAAAACGACAAGGTGAAGTGAGGTCACTTATTGTTAGTGGCGTGGTTGACTTGATGGTTGCCCTATACGCCAATGATCCTGTTTTGAATCCTAATGAAAGCCCAATATTTTTTTTCATGGGTTTTTGGATTAGCCGGTTGCTAATGACCATAGTAGTTGACACGACCTTAAATAAACCAAAAAAAGTTGAAGTGCTGATTTTTTTATAGTGAATAATGACTTTGTAGCGTACGCTACCCGACATAAGTTCATTTCTGTTAGAAGTATTATATAGACCAACATTATATTTTTACTTGTATACCTAGATCTTTTTTTTGGTAACTTCCTTATGCTTATTACCTAAATATAATGTTTGCATTTACCTACTTACTAAATGTGAAGAATATACCGTCAAAATAGTTTAAAACAAGCTTTTTTTATCAATTTATTTTCTTCTAATAATTTAAAATCTTATCCTCAAAATTATAAATCAATTCTTTTAAAAAGCTTTAAAGGTTTTACATACTATGTGTTTCTTAAAGCTTAATTTTCCAAATACTGTTATTTTATTTTAAAATATTTTTGAATCCTTTATTTTTATTTCGTAACCAACAACTACAACTACAAATCTTTCAAATTTATTATGTACGCTAAAAGCATTTGAAGATCGTTTGTCACACTGCTGTTTTAGATTAGGAACATGAGTTTACAGATCTTCTTTGTTTTATAATGGCATCATATACCAACAATTCTCTCAATAACAAACAAAAAATCACAGTTATATTACACATACTTTTTCTGTTTATATAACACTTAAAAACTTTTTTTTAGTTTATGTTTTTAAATCCCCAAAAAAAAAATTCTCAATTTTGCGCCCCCCCAAAATTTGCAATCTAGGCGGATGCCTAATTGCTCTATATGGACGAGCTAGCCCTGCCTTCATTGTTGATTCCAACTATTGATACTCAAGTAAAAAAATTGAATGAGAAAAAGAAAGTAAAACCAACTCAGATAGTATTTGCACAGAAACCAATCACAATAAAAAAAACTCCGGCAAAATTTAGTATTACTTAGGTTTTACAACGTATTTATTTGTTGTGTACTTTTTCGGAATACAGGAACGTAAGTTTGATTTTTTTCACATACAAGGATATATCAATAAATGTTTCCAGTAAAAAGATAATAGCGAAAAACGAAAGAAAACTACGTAGTTATATTGACGGTTTAAACATTTAGCACCTCCGAAAATAAAACTAAAAATAAATTTTATTATCCAAATATGTTTTTAAACAAACCGGAGGTAATCACCTTAATCCGCCTCACCTTGGTTACTCCCTTGCTTACTATAATCATATTACATTTTTTCCTCTTTTGAAATATTACAATTGCTGTTTATTTTAAGAAATATTAATTACTAAAATGTAATTAATCCTCATAGTTTCTTCTACTATCAACTGTTAAAGATCCACAATTTATGAAACAAAAGTTAAAGAAATCCAATTCCCTAAACTTAGCAATAATATCAATATTATAACATTCATTTTATTTTTAATTTCTGATGCACTTCAAATAGTATAGTTTCTAAAACAGCAATTAAATTGTATCTAGGGCTCTCAGCATCAACGTTGAACCATTTTTATTTGATTCTTATGGTAATTTAACCCTTTGAATTGGTAGTTGAGGTTTCTGTAACGCTCTAATTGCGGTAGGTACTTGTGCTTCGAACAACTATTATTTGGTGAAAAATAGATTGAATAGTACAAACAATATTTGGCAAGTATAACTCAAGACCTGCTCTGAGTGCTGACTTGAATGGTCATACCATTGATCAATGGCCACACGCAAAAAATATACTTTGTACACTATTAATTTTAATATGAAATAATTAAATCTTATAGGATTACGGATTAAAGTTTAAACATAACATAGGTGTTATGTATTCATCTGTATACAATAATATTTCTGAAAATAGTTATCATGTACATTGTAAATAGTTTGGTAAGATTCAAAAGTTTTGTTCATTATACTGCGCTGTAAAACTGAGTACCAGTAGTCAACACATATTTCCCGATTTATGCTGTACTTTTTTACAAGGTTTTGAAAATATGGTAACTGAATTATTCTGTAGTCAATCTTCAATTTAATTTGAACATTTTATAAGCGTTTTTATTACATTAGTTGCAGGTATCTATACTTGTATTATCTAGTAATAGAATTGAATGCGCCAATAATAAAATTGCAATTAAAGTGCAGTTTAAACGAGTCTTCAAAAATGAGCGCCCATGAAGTATTCTAAAAGCTGCTGCCACTATTTGAAGCTTGATTTTTAAAAAAAGCTTCAAAAAACAATTTTGAGAATAATATAGAAGTTAATAAAAAAAGAAATTTTAAAAAATAATTTATAGAATTTTTACTAGTTCACAGGTAATAACAAGAGATTTAAAAAGTTATGAAACTAGAAATGTTTTTAAAGCTCTGTATAATAATAATTTTAATGATATAATTTTTGAAAATTAATTTTATGAAAACTAAGTGAAATATACTCGTAAATAAAGTTTCGTTTGTGTGCTGGGTAACTTATTAAAAATTAGAGCCAATTTTATCGATAACGAGTTTAACACGACAATTACCTGTAAACAAAATAGGAAGCTTACCTACATTTTAAACAATTTCATTTCTCAAAGCTATGGTTCTTTTAACCAGAGGCTTATTTTTATGAGGGTTTTTTATTGATACGGCAGCACGAAATGAAAAAAAAATATTTTTCATCGTCAGGCTAATAAATATTATTGAGTTATATACAATCATTTAATTCAATTAAATAGTAACAACGTTTATTCTTCCTTGCAATCGTTAGTCACTACTTAGTCGTTTTATCAGTAATCAGGTAATGTTAAAAGTAATGAGACTAACAAGTATTCATTCATCGTCTTCCTTCTGAGCAGATTTCTTGGTTTGCTTCATTCTTTCTATAAGTCGGTCCAGAATCTCATAGTGCAGATCAGAATCTAACGTCTGATTGTGCTTAATTGATATGCTTCCGATACAGCACACCATGTTTATCCCTCTACAAATACAGGATGATCTTCTTGTTAGTGAGGTTCTTCTTTGCAATCTCAACATTGGTCTATTCTTCATCATACTAAGTGTTACGTGCGTCCTTGTTGTAGTAACAGTATTTCTCAAATTTTTGACATATTATGTGCGTATCACACTTTAGAAACACTGTTATTATATAAATCGATTTTTTATTACACGTTATCATATTGTCTAGAAAGCTTCTGTTTTTGGCCGAACTTTACCGATGACTTTGAGAGAGTGTGAGTTTCCGGTCTTTGTAGCACTGCATCAAAGTATGTGAAACCCTCTTCTGCGGAAGCTCAAAGTGTCATATAATCCAAAGTATTGTAGATGGCTTTTTTTTGCATGTGTTAAACTATTCTGTAAGCTTTGTGGCAGAAATCAACCTATCAGATCCAATTAAGTTTCGTAGAGCATCCTCTGAAATGAGCGAAGGTCACCGAGATCATGGACCATCAAAAATATTCGTTCGATCTTGGAAGAAGCGCTTGAACCACTATAAAGCTCGTGGTTTGCTAATTTATTCCCCACCAAACACCTTTTCAATGATTTCAATGTACTGGTCCCACGATAGTAGATACTCATCCAACATAGCAGATCGAATTTATGTGTTGTGTATATTCTGAGGCAGTATTTAGAAATATTGCTGCGAGCGTATCGGGTTTAGAATAGTACTGGCTGTAATCCTGTATTCAACACTTTTGTAGGGATTCATCAAGTCAAGTAGATATTGTTATTTTTAAATGAAATAACTTATGATTCCACTGATTAATGGGATTAGTCTGTTGAATATTAATATTAACTCGACTTTTGCTTTTTAGTCAAATTTATGTCAAGCAGCTTAAAAATCAAGTCAAGTAGCTTTGAAGCCAATAGTTTTGTGTACAATAACAAAATCGAACAAAGCACTTGTCGTTTTCGTAAAGCTGCCTTTTTGCATGCGTATTTATTCAGTCTCATTACTTTTTATTGTGCATTACTTAATATTAATTTTTGTATTTTATAAACTTCATTTAAACTGAAACTAAATGAATTATTATTACATCAGTATAATAACATTTTTATTAATAACTGTAGATATGTAGCAATTGCATGATATAATTTTCGTAATACTGCTTGGAACTAACATTAGTTGTAATTTGATTACTGCTCTATAGTTAACTTTTTCATTCTAGTTAACTTCTTCATTCATAGTTCATATCTAACAAATTACCTTTTTAACCATTAGTTTCTTAGCGAAAAAAAAAACGAATGAAATCATTTCCTTAATACATCGCTTTCTTAAAAATAAATTAGATTGACAATCAAAGCATGTTATAATTAGGTACCATATTCTGATGGGAAGACCTCATCTGGCAAATACAACCTTCGCAAGAACACAAGTGACAGCGTATTCCATCAGTCAATCCTCAGGAGGTCCCAACAACAGCATTCGTGACGATCCTGCTAAGTTTTCATATAGAGAAAAGACATCAACGACTTAAAACTAAAATTGCATTAATAGAAATATATCGGGTGACATTTAAAATGATACGGTCAAAACATTAAAAATACAATAGAAAATTCATGCGAAAATCATATAACTATCATTCTTTAAACAAAATTTGTTAAAAACTTAAGGTCCAAGATGACCTTTTTTCCATTAAAATATTGAGTTAATTGATCGTCTCATGTTAGATATGTAACCTGATATTTTTGCTTTCTGTGTCCAGTAATTATCCAAATATAGAATATAAATAAATTTTAATATAGTTCATAATATGATCAATATTTTACATAGAAAGATTTAATCCAATTTTCATTACCGCTGAATTATCTAAAGTAACTGATAACAAAGATCTCAGATATTCAAGGTAATGAGTAGAGTTTTAAGAAAATCACTAGTCAAAAAAAATAATTTAATGAAAAAAAAAAAAATTAAAATTTTAAATCAAAAGAACACATCTTAGATGATAAGAATAATTTCTTGTTCAAATTATATTTTAGTTTTTGATAAAATGAAACTATTTAGGCACATTTGAGGCTTTTTATGAATTATTAAGGCTGTTGTTTCAATCAAAATTATAATTAGAATCTAAAGGCTTATTGTACTTCATCCGCCCAGCAAAAAGATAACAAGTTCTAAAAAAAAAGTTTCTAAAAGGTTTTAAAAATTACCCAAAGATAACTTAGTGCTACCATAAAGACTTCAAAAAATCAATCTTTACCAAAAAAAAAACAAATTTTTGATGTAAGCTGATTTGAAAAATAAATCGAATTCTTTGAATGTTGAAAGAACCTTCTAAATATCTTTTTGGCTTGATGCTGAGTGGATCAATGTCTCATTTACTTATCAAATATATTTTAGTTATTATCTATTTTCGTAAAAATGTCTAAATATATAAAATTGTTCTAAAACATATAAATATTTTAATTTAAATAATTTAAAAAATAAATATAATTATATTAACAATGGGTTTTTGTTATTAACAATCCTATCCAGGCTTCTTTGCTCTCTCTCTTTTTTTTTTTTAATCTGGGACTTTTTGGTGTTCTTAACTTAATATTTTTGCGTTTTTTTAAAAAAATATCTTTTTACAGAAATTGGTTCTTATCATTTTTTCTGCTTTTAGGTTTAAACCTGAAACAAAGGAAAACAATGCTATAATCGCAACGAGAATGTCGATTAATTCATTTGCGATGACGGGGACGAAAACTATAGCACTTCAACCTGATTGAAAATTTATTTTATTTAATTACAATTGAAAATGTTGATCATTGTATAAAAATGATTATGATTTACAAAACAACGTATAAAATAGTCAAAAATAAGATTCAATATGATTATATGTAATTTATTTTTATAAAAGATTGACTATAGCATATCGCACGAGGCTCAACCATTGTTGGTCGCATTGAAAATTTTAATATTATTGATTTTTTATAAAAAGTGATAATTATAAATATATATAATTAACAACCAAAAAAAATTGGTAAGTTAAAAAATCAATTGTCTATTTTTTTTCGTGTTTAAGTCGCTTTAACATTTAAGGTCATATCACGATCTGTTTAAACACAGAACATTTGTGTAAGACATTTTTATCTTACATCTAGGATTCAACTGGGATCAAACCAATGCTACTGAGACATGGAGCGCATTGACTTCATTGATCTAAACGTTGCGCCAATAATTGGTCTAGTCTAATTTTTATTAATTGAACGCTACAACTTATTCATGAACAAAATATTACTCTTTTGTTAAAAGCCAAATATTCATACAAATGGACTGTCTTTCAGAAACTAAAGAAAGAATGAGATTAGATTTGTTTCGTTATCAAAATGGAACAATTTGGTCCGCAAAGAAATTAGATTAAATGACTGATAAAATAGCGAAACAACTTTTGAACTTGCAAAAATGTTTTGCAACGAAAACTATCGAATCAAAAAATTGAAGAGTGAAAAAATTTTTGAAAATAAAATTTTGTTGATTTCTAAGTATTTGATGTTTCGCCAAATTAATTAACGGTTAACGAAACAATTTGTTCATTGTTGCACTTAATTTAACTTTCAGGGCTATGTAATAGGAATCGCGGCTTTTGGGCTCTAGCTACATTTTAAAAATCTAAAAAAATATTCATAAAATTGTTTTTTCTTTTTTATTAAAATGTTCAGTATATATGCAATACGCAGGACACATATGCAACGTGTATTGTTTGTATATTGCATTTGGTTCAACGAACAGAGCCGGCTCAAGACACCGACAAGCCCAGGGCGCTATAAAAATTCTTTTTAAAATAATAAAAGATTATATTTATTTACTTTTCATTATTAAAAACAAACATTTACCGGAAAAAGGCTTCAACAATGGATAACCATATCAAACAAATAAACATCAACATTGTACCATTACATTTAATAATATTTTAGCTTACGATTGTTCCTAAATTTTTGGTGGCCCAAAAATAATTCAATAACTCATCAAAAAAAGGAGGATTAAAAGGTAGACCTCCAATTTAAGAGTCCAAATTATACAATACACATTTTCAGCCATGGCGAAGTTAAGTTCTTAGTGTAGTTTTTCCTCCCGGTTTAAAAAAAATGTATTTGCTAAATACTAGGATTCCAGGAAGTGATCCTTGTACTTTTTTTAATACAATGAAAACATGAAATCGCGAAAAATTAACCATACACATGCATACCACATATTTTTTTAATTTTGCTAACATTGAAAATGTATACTGATAATAAGAACTAAAGTGGAAGAAAGAAAAGCACATTTATTTTTATTATATAACTGTCTTATTTATAAACTTTATCGTTTTGGACATTTTTAATTTTGAATACTGGTGAATTAAATTAATGTAGTTTAAATTCATATTTCAATTTGCTGCTAAATTAAAATATTTACAATATTTTTATTCTTTTTTAACTATCCCCCTCCTCTGAAATTATAAAATTCTCCTCAAAAATCAATGGCTAATAACAGCCACGGAGAAATACTATTTGTTAATCAGTGAAAATATTTTTCTGAACTTTTTTAGAAGCTTGGCAATAGAAATATGTATTTGTAGCAAACGTCAATATTTAGTTCAATATATGTTTATACTTTATAGCCTCTATACATTTCTAAAATCAGTCTATTTTTAGTAAATTATGTAGTTAAAAAATGAACGATATATCTTGGTTGTAAACAAATAGACTTAATGACTTAAAACATAATGCAACAAATAGACTTCTGAATCATTGATTGGTTGAACCACAAAATTTCCCTAAAATTATCTACCAGGCTGCTTAAGGCATCTTGATGCAACAACTACAAGAAAGCCGGGTCTGTTGACGAAGCTCGTGTGATATTGTTCGGGTAATTTATTTACTTTTGTTTGTTGTGTAGCTTTTTTTTTTACAAAATTTAGTCAATTACAAAAATTAAGAATAATCATTGTACTAAATCAAAGTTGTTTAATTTACAATTGAATCAGATGCGCAAGATTTGTACACAAAGTATAAAGCTGTATAATAAAAAAAATGATTTACAAATGTTAAGCACCACTGATGCAATGGGCCGTTCTCATAACAAAGGATATGCTTATACTTGCAGAATATAAAGCAAGGAATATAAAAATTTAAGTTTGTTTTAATTTTTTTTAATCATCCAATCTTAAAAGAAATGCGTACAGTAATGAAGTATTAGGGGTTCCCTTAAATATTATTCATATACAAACTAAAGAATTTCCGACACATCCTTTTTTATTCGTTCGACACATTAAATAACTTTTTTGTTCGTACGAAAACTGATGGTTTTAATTGAACGAATTGAAATGTGAAAGAAGATATCTTTCTTTGAAGTCTATTTGTTTTCATTGTTGATTTCTTTCGATGTCAAGTGAATTAATTTACTCCACTCAAACCCATTGGCCTTATTATCTAAGTGAACTATTTGTTCTTCATTAAACCCTGTCGAAAGTCGGGCAAACGTGTCGTACAACTGTAATGATTTTAGATTTCCTACTAAAATCAATTTGTGCTTCGCACGAGTAATGGCAACGTTTATTCTTCGTTCGTCATTCAAAATTGACCCCTCCTAAAAATTAAACAAAAAAAAAAAAATTACAATGCAGACTTTCACTAATGGTCTTAGAAATAAGTAAAAAATACGTACACCCATACCTCACTTTGCGTCGTGGTTACGTTCCAAAAAAACACGACGCAAAGTGAATTATGATTTTCTAGAGCAAGCATTTTTACATACAAGACTCGAACCCAAAATAACGCAACTTCGAAAATCTAACGATGCACAGTGAAAATTAGTACTAATTCATCAGCGACGCAAATTCGAAAAAACTCAAAACGAAACGACGCAAAGCGAGGTATGGGTGTATAGGTTTTCTCTTCATGTATACTAGTTTCGCTAATCCTAAATTTTTGAGGATTAATAACAATTTTAAACCGAGATACAACAAGAAAAAAAGTATACCCCAGAAGTAAAATGTTACCATGGATTCTTATGGATTAATTGAAAATCCAACAGAAAAAAATTCACCGTGAAAAAATAAATTCACAGAAATCGACGAAACTGTACAAAAATGATGAAATCTTTGAAAAATATGGTAGTATTGTTTTTGTGTCCGAGCATTTCGCGTTGTATGCTTAACATATAAATTATTCTTGACATGATAACGTCTTAATAAATTTATGAACACTGAGTAGCCTGCATGAAGAAGTGTCACGTTCCGTTTGAGTCTGTGCGTGCAAGCGAGAACGCGATACAAGCGATAGAGAAGCAGTTGTTAAATCCTAGAAGCGTTTTGTGTTTTTTCTACAATTTTCTTAATCGTTTTATCGACTTATTGTCTGTAAACCGACTTTACAGACAGCCAACAGCCTTTACAGACAGAAAAGAGGAGAAAAAGGATGGGAGAGAGAAAGGGCGGCCTCTGATTTAGTAACAATTAACATAAGCTACGTTGAAAGTAAATTGTGTATGACCATATATGTTAACAGCTGATGGAGACCAACCTTTAGCGACATGATTCTATAAAGACGGGTTTGTGTGATCGTAAACGAAAGGAATTACGTCATTGACGAAATTTTATTTTATATAAGGACCGTGGTTGTCATAATAAATGGCTAAAAGAACAAGTCTAAACTAGTTTGTAACGTTGTTATCACGTTAGTGGAACGTAATCTTACTAACTCGAAAGTTTCTCCGATTCGGATAAAAATCTACGATTATATCTTCGCAATGATTGAAAATGTTCATTTAATGGACACCAAAGTTGTAAGATTACCCGAAATTAATATAAACATGAGTTTCTTACCTTTCTTCCGTTGTCTGTTTCAACACAAGAAACAATAATAATCGAATTATCACAGCCTTGATACTGATCGATTGTACTAACAGTAATGGCATGAGAATTATCACTGTTGTCGTCATCGACTACGGTCTTATTTAATATTTTATCGAGAACTTCAACTTGTGCTCTAAATGGAGAAATAATTCCTATGTTGTTGGGTGTAACGCCGCAATTTAGGAATGTTTTTACCAAAGTATTTACGATCATTGCCTCGCAATAATTTTTACTTGATATCTCAGTTTTTGGTTTTAAATAATTTTTAATATTTGGAGGCAAATCATGATTTATCTCTTTCGTATTTCCAGTATCGACAAAATTGATTGACATTGATAATTGATTGGAACATGCACTTTTAATCCATGTAGGTGTACTCTCTGGTAAAGACTAAAATAAATAAAAAATATTCGAAAAGTAAGTCTTTATTCAGGTTATAATGAACTGTTATAAGGATGTATATCTTTTATGATAGAATCATGAATAATAAAGACTAGGAACGTTATTAATAATCGTCGCTCAAATTTGAGGAAACACTTAATTTTAGATTAAGTGTTAGATCAGTTTCGCTCATTTAAATGTAAACGTGACCGAACTTTTTCATTACAAAATAAAAACATTCTCAATTAAACACGTAACTCAAATGTTTTAACAGTTTTCATAAACCGAATTTATGAGATGAGTTGAGTATATACTCAACTTGTAACGCTTAACTTAACGCATTTTCTTGAGGGAACTCCAACCTTTACGTAAGTTTTTAAGACTACAAGCGTTACAAGTTGAGCTTATACGCCACTCACGACAAGAATTTTGGAAAACTGTCAAAACATTTGGGTTGACTTGAGCGTATACTTTATTTTGTAATAGAAATAAAAATTTTAAAAATAGCCAACACTGATCAACAAACTTGAGTGTTTCTTCAAATTTTAGAACGGAGACGTCTACAAATAGTTTAATTGTAGATGTGATTACGACAAGCCAAATCATAGCAGTTGTGGACACTCCAACAAAAATATCACCTGAATCTACTTTTCTAACTGCCCTAAACGTGGATAGCGTAAAAAGTGGTCAACTTTGGAACCTTTCGAAGGCATTGGCATTGAGACTGTATCAATCTATCCCACTTAAGTTCGAGTTTCCGGTCTTGATTCATAACGGGAAGAATTATTCAAAATCTAATCAAATGAAGATAGTAAATACATAGTTTTAGATGGTATATATATAGTTTTAGAAAAATCGCTGTAGCGCTGTTGGTTTTGAATGCACCGATTACTTTCAATATCCGCGCTACTAACTATCTAATACAAAAAGTTTTAACCTGGATGTTTAAGTATTTTACGGTTTGATTAATTATTTTATCTGCCACTTAAACATGAGTTTTTTTTAAGAAAAGCGGCGGGCCTCTAAAAATACATGATGTCGAAGATCTCTGTTATAAAAAATATGACACACCTAACAGCGTCGTAATAATTCAAATTATTTCTCCAACATAAAGATATACCTCCTTTATGACTTATAATGAATAATACCTTTAGAAAATGTAAGTGCATATCTGAAACCGAGGTACCACCACAGACTAAATTCCCACCATATGTAAAATGATTTGCCAATTGGTTTATAGGACCATTCATACGATATTGAATATTTAAATAAACTGGTTCAGTTGTAGTAAGCAGATGCTCAAACAGACTTAAACGAGGTTCCAATTCCCGTACTTCAGAAGTTCGTACAACAGGAGACAATTGCTTCGCGTCTCCCACAAGAATAAACTTTTTAGCCGCAAACAATGGCGTTAATACCGCTGGTAGAATCACTTGAGTGCATTCATCGACAATACAAACATCAAAAATACGTTTCTCCAACAATGGATGATTGGCTCCAATACACGTAACACCAACGACCATCTTTCAAAAAAATGAACGCATAAAATAAAAGTTAAATAAAATATGGAAAAACTTACTGCTTTTTCAAATAAATTATTAACTTCTTCGACGTTTTTACATTTTTGAATTATATTCTTTTCACAACAATGTTCTACGTCGTCGCTTATACGTAAAGCTGAACCTAGGCGAATTATTAGATTGGAATCAACTCTTTTATTTCTTAAAAGTTTGCCCAAGACATTATCAACAGCAGAATGAGTGTGGCTAGTAACCAAAACTGAAAAATTTAATTTAACCAACATCTCAATCATACTAACGATAGTCTTGGTTTTGCCTAAAAAAGACATTTAATTAAAAAAAAAAAAAAAACAAGAGTATTATACAGCTCAATAAGTTTTTGGGTTTAACTTTAAATTTTAGAAGTTTATTGTTTTATTTTGAAAATTCAAGGGTTTTTCTAGGGGCTTGGCATATACTTTGAATTATTGAGAGGTTCTGAATTCTAAGTAACAGGCCGATACTCGTGATTCACACTAAACTTGTTCGTTATCGATTCAGAATTGATTTTAGTGTACCTCAGATTATTGTGAAATCAAAAAATTTGATTTTCATAGTCATGCTTAATTGACGGATTCTGGTCAAGTTCAGAAGAGAAGCTTTGCTGGACTACCATTAGTGGTCCTGTTAACTTAAATTACCATGAGAACTTATGTTTAGTTGGTCTATATAATAATGAAAAACGTATTGTAAATTTGCTTTATCATTTACTAAACCTTTTTCGAAGAGCATGAACCAATAAATAGATTCGCGAGAAAATTAAGTCGTAAGTAAATTACGTGACAAAAGAAGTTTCGAATAGCATGTTAAAATTTAAAACACACATTCTTATGGCAATTTAAAGTTCAGAGGATCGCTAATCGCACTCCAGCAGTATACTCCCCTTAGAGGTCATCCATAAATTACGTCACACGATAAAGGGGGAGGGAGGGTATCACCAGAATGTGTGACATGTGTGACATTGTGTGACAAGGGGCGGGAGAGGGGTGGTCAAAAAGCTTTGTAACATTACAATTTAAAATACTAAAACGCGAAATTTATATGTGAATAAAAAAGCTCTAAAAATTTACGAACTCGATCTATGTTTGTTAATACGTTGGCACTCTCGCTATGAGATTATCTCTCACCCAACAACATTAAACTTCTAGAGTGGCGTTGTAATGCATACATGTATATACATGCATAGAATTGAAAAATGTGTGACGTCACATCAAGGGGAGGGGGTTTAAAAATGTGACAAGGACGGGGGAGGGGTTAAAAAGTCCTGAAATTCGTGTGACGTAATTTATGGATGGTCCCTTATAGCCTTAGTCCAGTTTTGCTGTCAACATTCTTCAACGTTAGTTTTCGTTGAATCTTGAAGCCGTTCACGGAAACTAGGGCATGCGTTCAATATAAGTTTTGAATCTGCTATTAACTCTACTAAGACAAATTTTTTATCTCTTGAATGGAAAATAAGAAAGATTGCAACGTATATCTAGTATAAGGCAGTTGTTTTAGTTGTTAGTACAACCAAGAACTTATTGAAAAATTAAGGAAATACATACCAGTTCCAGGTAAGCCATTAATCAAGGTATAATTTGGTGTTTCGATACAACGGTAAATTACTGCCTGTTGTGCATCAGTGCAGTCCAATAACATAGCAGAAGTTAATCCAATGTTTGCAATAGAAGTTTTTTCATCATTAGGCAACTCTTTATCGATAATCAAACGTCTGTATCTATCAGCTGTCTCATTATTCTCGAGTAATAGTACCAAAGATGATAAATACCATGACTTTTTATCAGACTCATATGTATCCAAGAAAAACGTTTGGGACCCATACGTTTCTTTTAAATTTCTACCAAAAAAATAATAAAATAAATAAACAAAAGAATGAAGCGAAAATAAAATCTTACCGATCTAGTGAAATTGTAATAGTGAATTTGGTAATGTCTTTCACATATCCCATAGCAATACCGACTCTTTTCGCCACACTTACAACTATATAATCACCTACGTTTATGCCAAAATTACGAAAATTTCGAACGGGTACTGTACAGATATTTGCTTCAGCAAATACAGTGATGAAATTTCTCTCTACTTGCTCCACAGTTTTTACGATTACGTTTGCAATTGATCGCCCTTTTAGTTCTCTAAATCAAAAAAAAAAAAAATATTTACCTTAAAGTGACATTAAATAAGAATATTACCGTTCTTCAGGTGTAGCATTCCATATATCATGAACTGGTTTACTTGACGATTCTACTTCCGTTTCAATCGAGATAATATCGATCCATTTTTTAACAAACTCGATGTGTGACTTACTTAAATGAGATATTTCTGTTGAGTACAGAGAGTCTAATGGGCTTTCTTTTGTCTCGATTATTCTACGAAGATATTTATGAGTTTAGAGTAAATTAATTATAATTTAAATATCAACAAACTTTTGCCTGAATGAACATATTTTTACTGAAGGACATTTTTTACAAAAATGATTGCTATAAATAGGCCTTGGTAGCTCGGCGGGAACAACAGTGATCGATTTAAAATTTTCTTTGTTTTTATTGCTCGAACATTCCCTAATTACTTGAGGCGTTTTTTGGAGATAGTACGCAATATTGTTTCGTAAAATTATTAAGTCTCGTTCTTCTCGTCGACCCACTTGAACTTGTAAGAGTTTATTTTCCCTAAAAATAATACAAAATATGAAGCTAACATTCAAATACTACTCATTAAATGCTGGACATCTTGAAAAGAAAAGAGTTTCACATGAAAATGGATTTTTCAATTGAAATTTCGTATCCAAAATCGCGATCATTTTATGTTTTATAAAATAGAAAAGCTTTTACGTACCAGGGTAGGTACACTCAAAGTACTTAAAGTATCCTCTTATTTATCCTGAGGAGAAAAGAAACCTACCAACATTATATAATATCTTACTATAGTTGCAGTTAGCACCAGCATAATTTAAATGATGCTAATTGATTTTTATTTTAGATGTATTAAATTTAGTCGATATTTACGTTTACAAAAGCCAATGCCATCAAAATAGCAGTAAAAAATTTCTTATTTTGTGGTCTCTCTTCAAGCTCCTCACGTCAAATAAGCTTATGGTGAAAGACAGATAATAATGTCAGTTTCCTGGCTTACTCATATTACATAAATATTGAATTTCCATCATTCAAAAATAAGAGACGCTATTAAGTCGTATTGCTTCAACAGTCAAGAACTACTGATGGTTATTGAAATCGTGACTTAAAAGTGTTGGATTTTACAAATGAAAATATTTGATAGACAAATTCATTGCGAAAAAATAAATTTACAGAAACCAACAAAACTGTATAGGAAAATGACAAAACCATTAAAGAATATAATATTATTTTTTCTTTCGGAGCATATCGTGCTGTAAAAATGTTTAGTAAATAAAATATTCTTGAAATACTATAAAGTTCACCTACGACTAGAAAAAAGAGAGTAGAAAACAAGCGAAACACAAAAGGCGCAAAGTCACATCAAGTAAGAACATATAAGCGAATTGGCGTATATAGCTGGTCAAGGAACAGCCTTAATTAAAAGTAGTAACCTTTTTCAGATCAGTATACAACTTTAAATTTTTTTATCATTAGTATACTTTCTATGTTTAAAGTCAAGAGTAAGAAAAGACAGAAAAAAAAACAATCATTTAGTATGTACCGACCTTATATACAATAAAAGACCAAACGGTGATTCCAAACCCAAATCTTTCAGCATCATACTATAAATAGCAACTTGTCCCCGATGCTCTGCAGAATTGGTTGCCTTTCCCGTTTTTAATTCTAATGGAATAACATGTTCTTTAGATGTTTCATTTTTTGGTAAAATATCCACGCTAATATCAATTTTTCCTTTCATGCCTAATCGAGGACACCATACATTTTCTTCGATATCTTTTATTGTATGAATGGCCCCCTTCCAATTACCTCCTGAAGCCTAAATCAATTTAAACGAATGATTAATAAAACTATATTTATGTTACAACTTTTCATGTTAAAATGTTTACCTGCTGAAGTGGTTTTTTAGCATTTTCATGAACTATAGAAGTATCGAGAAACTGTTTTATTTGTTTAGATATTGGCACAAGGTCTTTTAATGCTTCTTTTGTAGTCATTTGTGATTTATATAAGAGATAAATTACATCCGGGCGAAGCAAAATTTCGTTAAGTAATTGGTTAACTTCACAGTGATCTCGTAACTTGTTTACTAGCGATTCTTGTAAAAGTACGTGACTAAGAATTCCAATAGTCATTACATGACTATACGTGCTTGAAGAAGTGTAATTTACGTTCAGTAAAGTTTGTCTCATACAAAATAATGATTGCATCATTGTAGTTCCGCTAATAAGTAAATCGGGCCAAACAACGATGTTACCTATATCATTATTTATTTCATATTCATTAGAATTAACACTTGATTTTCCAGCAATTACGTTTACTTTTGTCTCTGCCGCCAACCGTAACTGAACCCTAAAAAGCAACAAATTAATTTTAAACTTATACTAATTGGTAATTAAACTGATTGTGATGAATTATACATAATCTATTTATAAATGTTTATGTATGTATAAAATAGTTATGTTAACTAACACGCAGGATGGAGGCAGGCTAAGCCCCTGAAGATAAAAACATGCAATTTGAAAGTGTTATTTCTAAGAAGAATGTGACTTCCACTAAGGAAATGTAAGGTGGGAGTGATTACCCACATTTATTTACATATATATCTACAATTGAACAAATTGAATTGCTTAAGATTTATAACGTCGTTTCGTCAGGGCAGTTGCGAGAGGCATCGCTGCATCCTCTAATTCCATTCCCACTCGCCACAGAAATTTTTTCAAATAAAAATCTAAGTAGCCAATGAGCACAAAACGTTCAACTACGTAACAATTCCCTAATGGATCCGTTTTCACGGTGTAAATTCCGTGTAAATGCAGATTAAATCAAATATACACTGAAACTACACGCGATGGGGTTGTGAAAACGTTACCAGTAGTTCACACTTGCTTTACACTAATATATCAAGACTCGATTTACTCCGTATAAATACCGAATTCCGTTATTCAAACTACATGTTATCAACACTACAATTACACTGTATCATACCGTGGTGCTCTAGTGTAAACACCGTGTAAATTTTTCCACATTTACATTGATTTCAGTGTGTACTGCAGTGTGATCGAATTCACTAGGGTTCTGTAACAAAACGAACGAATGGTATGTCACTGTTACGTAGTTGGACGCTTTGTGAGGCTCAAAAAGGGGATTGAAATTTTTTTATTTTTCGAGCTCTACTCCTATATTATCAAATTTTTAAAATCTTAATTTTGAAATTATGAATCTAGCGCCTAGGGTCTAAAAATAATTACTCAGTGCCTCCTAAAACAGTAGTCGGCAACTTTTTAAATCTCATAGACCACCATCACTAATATAATTTTATGAAGATGTCCAGGTCGTTATCGCCTCCCTAAATTGTTTCAGTACCCTCAGGAGGGGATGTATCGCCTATTTTGGGAATCACTAGTCTAATGGTTGATAATTTTTTTGAAAAATTATTCTAAGTTAACTATTTCCAATTAAGTTAATCTTTATACTTTTTATGTTCAATATTTATTATTATGTTCTCGAAAATTGTCCTGTTACATGTAGTAAGGTAATTTTGTAGTATCCCTCTCCATAGACAAAGATTGTTTTTAAGTCCAAGCTGTGTTTACTTATACAGTGGTACCTTGAGAATACGAATGTCCTAACATACGAATGTTTTGAGATACAACATGAAATATTCTAAAATTTATACCTCGACATACAACGAAAAATTTAAGATACGAATTTGCGATGTGCGATTTTATTGAGTGGATGAACTAGTTTTTGGGCCTTCAATGAAAAAATACTTAGCGTATTTGCCGGACGATAAGAACCATCGGACCATAAGACACACCCCAAATTTTGTCTATACATTTTTAGAAAAAAACATAGTTTGGACTATATAAGACGCACCTTGATTTTAGGTCAAATTTTCAGTGTAAAAAATTGCGTCTTATCGTCCGCCAAATAGGTAATCGATAATGGTCTACCGCTTAAGTGTGTCCTTCTGTTAGATAATGCTCCCGCTCACCCTCCTGGCCTTGAGGATGACCTTTTAGATGAATATAAATTTATTAAAATTGTCTATCTGCCACTGGCCAATACAACGTCTACCCTTTAGTCCATGGATCAACAAGTTATCTCCAATTTTAAGAAACTTTTTACGAAGTATCTTTTCGAGCGTTGCTTCGAAGTTACCGAAAATACAAAATAAATAAAGTAATAAACATTATGTGTGATATAACTCGTTTATTTATATACAAATTTTGTATATTATATGTAGTTTAACTGTGTTTTGGGTTAGTTTCATATCGCTAGAACGCATTAATATACTATATATTATAATACATTATTTCAAATGGGAAAAATTTTATTCGAACGTTGTCACAGGTTGTCATCAATATGTAAAAACTAGAATCCTTCATACTTAAAGAAGCTGCCTTGTAAAAAAATTTTTGACGAGCTGCCACTATGTTATAGAAAAAACCAACCAATAAACAAACTTTTCCATTTACAACTATCCTTCAAAAACCGTGCATTTTCGAATGGTAAACATCTTGGGTGTAACTCTAAAGTATCTTTCTCAATGAGACGATAAGCGATATACGATACATATCTCGTGAGCGTTAACCTTTCATATCGCCTCTCTTCAGATTTCAATTATCCATCTGTACGTATCGTATATTGCTTATCTGCCTCAATATGAACGGCGTCTAAGACATTCGTCATGTATTTTTCCCATTTTTATCTGATGTTGTAGACAGGATTAGTCAGTGATCCCCAAATTTGTAAAGAAAAGCTAGAAGATCAGATTGATTCAAACTTACCATGCTCCTTTTAGATAACATAAAGCTTTTAATGTAGAATCAGGAGATTTCAAAGTCAAAAGAATTGTCCCACTTTTGGCTTCTACTTTTGTAATGATACATTTTTGCCAGGTTTCCAGGTTCAAAACAGGGTCTTCCTTCTAAAAATGTATATTTCTTGACTAATTTAAGTTTTTATTTAGGCGTTTTTTTTTTTAAATTAATCTTACAGATGCAGTCTTCTCTTGATCTTGATCTTCAAAATCGAGCCCATCTATAATTGTATCATTTAACAAATCCTCATACCCCTCTTTTATATGAAGAGATTTGTTTAGTCTCATTTTTTCAAAGTCCTCGTTTGTAAAATTTGAAAAGTTGAACAAATCATCATACTCATCCGTTTTACAGAAGGTATTATTAAGAGTTGGTGATTGATTTATTGTAGGTGGTGTATTTTCTATGTTATCATTATTAACGTTATTGCAACCATTGAGCAAATCCTCGTTTTCTTTTTTTGTATTAAATAATTTGTTAAGATTTGAGGGTGTTAATATGCCGAAGTTGTCATTTTTGACTTTTTTGGTTTTCTTATTTGTTAACTTTGGTGTTGCTACTACCACTTGAGGACTTCTTTTCCGTTTTATTACACTTGACTTTGCGAAAACCTCTTCATCGCTCGAATCGTTTATAATATCCACTAAAGTAGAAAAGCCATAAAAACTTAAACTATTTGAAATGAAAGATATATTTTACCGGCAACGAGTAAGATTAGCGTGGCGTTTAAGTATTTGAAATCGCCTTACATTATGCTTTTGTATAACCATAGAGTAAAGCTAATAGAAGCTAAATTTCGTGTCAATTATCCCAAAATCTAAATTTCAAGAGAAATCGATAAACTTTGACTTCAGCAAGAGGCCTAAGAAAGCCATTTGCAAAATTCAAGGTTTGAGTAACTATATGGGAACTTACCTGGTCCAATTTGAACAACTCAATATTTTTTATTTGTGAACACGTTTTCAATAATAAATTTCCATTTATTTTGCAATTCAAAGGACACATATTTTATAAACATCACAAATAATAAAAAATTTGAGGAATAAAACACAGAAAACACCATAAAATTAATGAAATTCTAACTATTGCGATTCGAGTTTGAACTCAAGTAATATAGAAAATATAGCATTGACAAAATAAACAATCCTTGGTACCACATATTTTAAAAATGACTAGATTTAAAAAATATTCTATAAATTTAAAATGCTCTAATAATGCAGGATCTGGTATTCATAAAGATTTTCAACAAATACGGAAAACTCAAAGATTTCATAGGAATAACGGGAATAACTACAAATTGTATGCAGCATAATTTTTATGTTAAAACATGTAATTTTGTGTAAAACTTTGCGGTATCAGGAATTGCACATTTAGTTAATTAATGAAAATCGGGTAAACAAACAGTGACTACAATTTATTTTATTGGGGGCTCCCCAAACCCTTCAGGGGGACCACCTGGACCCCCTTGGCATTTGTAGTAGGAAATTGTAGGATTAATTTATATGAATTAACATAAAATACATGACAGTTCCCATAGTTACGTTTTTATTATTGACAGATTTATCAAAATCATTTCCCATAAGAAAAAAGGGCTTGACATCCGGTTTTTATCGAAAACGAAGCGAAAACTCGCAAATTACCACTCTTCGTTTTCGTTTTCTTTTGACTTGTTTTATTAGGAATCGTCGTCAATTCTCGGCGCCACGCTAACTTTACTCTCCCCATTTTACCTGTTTCATCTAGTTTAATAGGTTTTAATACGGATCTGTTGACGGGTGAAAAGAAATCCACCAACAGTCCCTGTTTATTATTGGGCTCTATTTTCTAAAAAATTAAAATTTCTTGGTTAAACGTTTATAAATTTAAAAAAATTATTTAAAAAAGATAATTGTTAAATTTATTTACCGATTTGACTACTTTTGAGATCCTAGGTGTCCTAGGCTTCTTCTTCGAAGACATTTTAATACGTTTTAATGCATTTTAGGTTACAGCCGCTCCAGCATTTTGGCGGCAAACTAATTGTAAACATGTTAGCGACTGATGTACGTCATGTATCGCGGTAATATTGGCGTTTGGCGCTATAAATTATAAACAGCTTCCATGTAGCTGTCAAATGACGACCTATTTCATCTCCATAATTTCCATCTATTTTATATTAACCATTATAATTCCATAATAATTATAATATTAAGAGCATTCTTCGTGCATAGCATAAATCAGCAAAAAAATTGATCTTTTTTACAGTTTTTGACATACTGATTAGGATTTATAATATTGAGGCGAATTTTTTTATTTTCTTAGGGATTTAAGGGAGAAGACGGGTACACTTGGGATGAGAAATTATTCCTAAGGGTAGATGAATTACTGGTCATGATTCTGGATGCCATAATTACCATAATTTCTTATAATAAGGTTGTGGCGGCTTGAAAATCGGTGTTTATCTCTCGCAGCTGACTTGGGAAAAATATATGATATACCTTTGTGATGTGATCTGCTCTTGGCCAGCGCTGGCATATGTATTTGTAGATATAATTATGTAAATAAATGTGGGTAACCACTCCCACCATTACATTCTGGTGACCCCGACGTGATCTAAACACGCAACAACAGCGAGGGCCAGTCATTCTGCGTGGACCTGCCAGTTCGTCTCATCTATGGACACCTCCAGTACGCCACATACATCCGGCCCCTCACCAGGGAACTCAACGGTGGAGTAACTGCATCCTGATCTTCGGTTGAGCTACTCCATACTCGTCCCGCGTCGTCTTACGGACTCGAGCCCAGCAGCTCGTCCAAGCGGTCTCTGCTCCACGACGGCCCCAGCAGCCTAGAGTCTCACGGCCCGACGACAATCGTGACCATCGTCACTAGGAGGGGAGTGATGTGGCGGCTGAAAATCGGTGTTTATCTCTCGCAGCTGACTTGGGAAAAATATATGATATACCTTTATGATGTGATCTGCTCTTGGCCAGCGCTGGCATATGTATTTGTATATATATTTATGTAAATAAAAGGTGGGTAACCACGCCCACCATTACAAGGTGTTTAATTGAGAGTCAGAGTATAAATATAGGCTACCTTTTATGTCAGAATATAGCACGGTTCCCGTAGGATAGGATAAGAATGGTATCCGTCAGGAACTGAGTATTTAAAAGGAGTTTCGTAAAAGTTCATGGATAAGCGTTTTAAGGAATTTTCTTCAAGAAAGATTGGTCTACCTTTTATCCAGGAAAAATGTACCGGCCCGTGGGCTAGATACATTTTTATGTTTATAGAGCAAAAAATTGACATAATTGTACTCTTCCCGTGGGATAACAAGACAATTGTATCTTACAGGAACCATGTATTTAATAGAAGTTTCGTTAAAGTACGTGAAATAGAGTTCTAGCGCATTATCCTCAAGAAGGCCTAATCTCTTTTTTATCCAGGAAAAATGTACTACTCCCGTGGGATAAATATGTTTTTGTTTGTCATAGAGCAAAAGATTGACTTGATTTTTTGTAATAGGGTAGTTGAAAGGTTAGAGAAAAATATAGATTATTAATTCGTATGTTATAATAATGCACGATTCTCAAAAGATAGCATAACAATTGTACTTAATCGTGTGTTTAAAAAAGCTTTCCCTAAAGTTCGTTAAATAACGTTTTAACACAATCATTCCAAAAAAGTTTAAATAAAAATTACAATTTCTACAGCAAAATATGATTTTTACTTTAACATCCGATAACATCGATAAATTAATAATGAAAATTTTTGAAACTTCTTTCATTGTTAATTTTTGAATGTCTATAATGTTTAGAAATAAACGTGTTAAATTACTATTGAAAAATTTGAACTTGGTGAAAAACTCAGTTAAATATATAGTTTAACATTTATATTATAATTTAGCATTCAACATTTTCGAATTGTATTGCTACTTAAGGAACATAATAAGACAGCTCTTCTAGATAGCTATATAGAATATCTTCCTGGAAAAGTAGTTTATCTGATTTTCATGAACTTTCTATGAATCAAAGATCTAGAAATATCTATCTGTCATCTTTGGTGGATGGGATGAAAGTTTCTATTATTCAATAAGTATAATTTAGATACGCTCAGCGAAGCGGGCGGAGACCAGCTAGTTTACTTAATAAGATTTAATTGATTTCCTTCATAATTTTTAGTCTTCATTTTAGAAAAATTGTAATTTTCAATTAACTCCTTCTTTGTATTATACAAAATAATGATAATTCAGTGATAATAATTTAATTCAATTCATAAAGGTATGCAATTTTTCATAAATGTTTCTTTATGATGTTATCACGTAAAACTATAATCGTCCGTAAACCGACTTTACAGACAATCAATTTTTAGATATAATTATTGTTTTTTGTTGATTATTGTTAGCCTTATTATTTAACTGTAGGCTTATTTGGAAGTTTCGTATAGTTGGAGGAGGTTTTAAGGTATTTTAAATTTGAAGGATTTGGCACCCTTTGGTATTTGCTGTTTTTATTTCAAATCTTCCTTCCTATCTTCAGTTTGAGTCTGTATTTCCTTGTTATTGTTCTCCTTTTCTTGTTTTCTATTTTAACAGCCACTTCTTTTGGTTTTCTTATTTCTATTTATACAGATTATTTTGTAAAATTAGGTATATGTTAAAGGAAAATTAAAAACAATATTAAAAGTAATTGTATTCTGGTCTGTTCTTTCTAAAATTTTAACCGTAAAAAATTTCAATTATCGTTTAACAATCATATTATTTGTCTTAATTTTATAATATTAATTTCAATTGTACCCCACACACTATCAGGTAAATACGAATAACAATATTTATTTATTTTTGTGTTTATAATGTTAATTTCAAAGAGTTTTGGCTTAAGTTTATCTAGGTAGATATAACTTGTAGCATGAACTAGCTCGCTTTGAAAAATTTTGATTTAACTTGTATTATGATTTTATTGATTAGTTATATTGATAATAGTTGTACATTAAGGGTTACCAGTTACTTTGATCACCACTTAAGGATGGATTTTTAAAAAAGTCTTCCTTAAAAGAACTCACATTTCTTTCAGAAATAACACTGGTGGTTTCAGTGCTTCTGTCCATCACGATACTGTTGTTTTATATGTAAAGATTAAGATTAGAGGTAATCTGAGGTATGAATTGCAATTTTAATTAGTTATGAAATAACCATAATAACTAAACGAAATCTGGAAAAAATATTTCTAGAATAAAACAAAAACCATCATTATTTTAAAAAATCAATTATATTTACATATCAAATAAACTTAAAACATAATTCACACTTCGCATTTAAAATTACAAAAAATGCTTGTTACATTTATGCAAACATATCTTCTCGATCAGCTCCCGCTCCACCTGCACCTCCGTCTTCCAAAGATGAAAAATTCAAAAAGTGGGCCGGTCGATGAACTTCATGATAAAACTCTTTGGGATTGGCTAATTGTAGCTCATATTTCATACTAGGATCATGTCGAACACCTGCCAAATAAATAAATAAATTTAATTACTTTAAATTATACTACATAGTGTATAAAAAAAAACATACCCATAAAGTTATAATTCCAACTTCCCTGAGCCGGAACCATAAAGAACCCAAGAAACCGATCGGAGAGAAGCATCTGTACTTTTTCATAATGACTCGGAAGATATCCTTTTGGATTGTTTCCCTTGTCAGTGTTTTGACGTCCCCATTCATATCCTGAAGGCGTTAATTTGTAGGCGGTCAACGAACAAGAACCAGGCGTAAACGAACAAGTGATGATAATGGTTTTTTCACCATCCCAAGCCGAATTTTCAGACATTATCTTTGCATGAGTCGTAATATCCTGCGGTGATAACTGCGGTAATTCGTTGGGTTGAGTATGTATCCAACCTAACGGTTCCATATCTTTCAAAAATGGATGGTTTGGCGGTGCATTCGGTAAATGAACGGCTTGATGTGTTCCCCATTGTGGTGGAAGAACCAGACAACGCAACTCCTTTACTTGAGGATTATCTGGTGGACTGACTCCATATAAATAGGCACAAATTTGTGCTCGTAAATCTGAGATGGTAACAAATTTTTTCAATACATTTTTCGGTAATATATATGTATAGCCGGTTTCTTTGATATCATCGGAACTGACATAAATGTGATTTGTACGTAAATGTAAATTGGTCGCGGAAATTGCTCGAATTCGCCATTCTGTCTTTGAACTGAATGTTTGTGTTTCGTAATTACTTGTCGTACTCGTGATAATTTCATCACCATGTTTATTTACTGTACGAGTTGTAGTTGCAGTAAGTTGAGACTGTTCCTTTGTTTGTTTCTCAATTTCGGCGATTTGTTGTCGTTGAGCCGAAGGTGCACTAATTTCCATACCAAGGATGATATCACGAATTTCTGATTGAGTCAACGAAGCAGTATTAACATTGTTTTTCTTACCGTAATCACCCAAAATAAGATCTTTAAGAGTGCATTCAACTTTAATCCACTCATCATCACTAAGGGTTGGCCAAATATGATGCGGTTCAGTAATGGTTGTTTTATCTGGTTTTAATACAACCTTAGTACGTTCTGTGTTAACGTGCAACGCTCGTAAAATCAAAATCAAACGCGAAAATGCCGTATAGGAAGAAATCGTTTTTAACCAATCATCATACAAATTAAACAAAACCATTTGAGGTTCGGTGGCTTTCAAAATCAAATCCCCAAATTTCTCGACTTTCAAACAAGCCTGGAACGGCAGTTGTAACTCAGATCCCTTGATCACGATATTTGGAAAGTCGAGCAAGTGGACTTCGAGAGGATCCAACATTCCCTTTCGTGTAACAATGATTTGTTTCGGTTGTTCTTCAACTGGAAGCGATCGAATCAACGCGGCAACTTCTTCGGCTGTTTTCCATTTGGCCAGCTGTCCTAAACGTTTTTGACCCGCCCATACTGAAGTATGGATGATTTTCAAGAACAACTGACCAGTTCGAGGATTGAAAATGAAAATAGCCCCATTGATAGGCTTTGTCGTTAAGTTACCCTCAAAAGTCTTATGGATTGTGACTCGATATACATTGGTATCATCGACAAACCAGATGATTTGATTCGAAAATAGTTCACCGTAATTTTGACTGCTAAGATACGGTTCTGTAGGTTCACTCGAATATAGTTGTAAAGCTTTTCTTATACGTTCTCGTAACACATATAACGCAGGATTGGCTTTCATTATCTTAGCCATGGCTTGTTGTATTAAGGGTTTGCAACCTGGGAACCAATTTCCATATGCACTATGTAAATTATATGCTAAATCGATGGCGATTAGAAGACCTGTTGGAGATGGATATATTGACATATTATCAGTGGTGTAATCTAAAAATTTAGCTCGAGCATAACGTTCTACATCATGTGAATCATAGTCTCCCCAACGTAATTGAATATCTAACCAATATTTTTGAGTTGTTGTATTATCCATGGTATCTTTAGTATCAGCTAAAAGAGAAGGTCTTGAAACATTCCATTTATAAGCCGAGAACAGTAAAATATCAGCACACGAAGAGTTCATTTTATACGATTTACGTGGATGAATCGTTTCTTTTTGAACTGTTTCAATTTCCAAAGCGTCCAGTTCTTGATCAAATACTTGACACAAGTCCATTACAATTGATTCGTGCACTTTTTGCCACAAGTGAGCTCGGAATATTTGAATCAGAGAAATTTTTAATGTAGGAATTTTACCGTGCATGAAAATACCAGTAAGATCCAACTGTACCTGGAAACCAACATAAACATTGGCTCGATTGATCGTGGGAGACCACCATAGTGTAAAACGACGATTGGGAATTTGATTCAAACCCGATCTTTGGGCATTGGTTAACTTTTTATATTTCATCGATTCTTCAAACCCTGATGCTTTTTCCCAGAACAGACCTTCCCAAGTTGGGAAATATGTTCCCTTGAACAGGGTATGTTCTAAAATTCCTTCCACACCACCTAAAGCTTGAATCATGTCAGTTCGATAGTTGTTTAAGTTCCATAATTTTCCATCGTGACGTTGATGAGTCCACCAGAACGGATTTTGTTTTAATACTTGATACTGTTTGAATTCTGTACGAATTCTCCAACCTTTATCATAGGCAAGAGTGTGTCGATCTTTCTGGAACAGAGTGTTAATTCGAGGAATTCCTCGATCCCATGAATCTTCTAAATCTTCCAAAGTTAAACGACGATTCTGGGCGTTGGCTTCTTGTCGTTTCAAGGCATATTCCGCCCAGACTCGTTGCGAGTCAATGAATTCGGATTCCCAAGGTTGTACGTAGCGATATAAATTTGGAATTAGCTGATCTTCATCGTGGCTCATACCTGATCGGAAATGAGTGATTCCAACATCCGTTTGTTTCGACCATCGTAAATCTGACTGAGGAATTAAAACATGTCCCATCGATAACATTCCAAGACCACCCAATTCTTTTGGAGTATAAAATACGACGGGTGGAAATCGACTAGGCATTTTTGAGTTCAAACCAATTTTAATACGAGTTTGAATTTTATTTTCACATTTTACTAAAAGATCTAAAAGTTCTTGAGTGTTAACGACGGCTTCACGGAAATACGTCATAAGACCAATCAATGCGGTGTTCCATTTATTGACGATTTTTGTAAAGGTTGTCGAACCGGATGCCATTAAAATTTGACGAACTCGATTGTGAAAACGCCCCATACTTTCATCGTCCACTCGCAAAAAGCACTGAGCTGTTCGTTCTTTGCTGCCTTCATGCTGTAAGTTCCAAACTCCATCACGGTGAGTAAACTCATCATGGGTTGTTCGACATTTAGGCAAAATACGACATTCAAATCCACTCATATTAAACAATAAATTTGGATTGTCTTTCGAGTAAACACTGACGAAACTATTTTCCCATTGAATCGTAGTAGTGGATCGGGGTAGTCGATTTTTGATGTCCCAAAACACAGCACGTCCCAGGTTAACGTCATGCTTCATAAGTCGCATTCGAGCGTCTCGAGGCCAACATTTTTTGTTGTTATACCCAACGATGTTCTCGTTATTAGGATCGGGATGTTCGGTTAGATATCGTTGAATCAAATCTCTGGCTTCTTCTGCCGTGAATCTAAAGAAAATATGAATTCGATCCACATAGCGACAGTACAAACGAATTGGATGTGCAGTTTCAGTGGCCACATCTTGGAACGTTAAAAAGTCATTGGGCATTTGAGGTGGTCCGGCCATTTCACTGGCTCTTTGCAATCCAAGAACCAATAAATCCAAAACTAAACCATAATATTGAGTAATGAACGACGCAAATTGAAGTCCTCGAATAATACCATAACTGTTCGTATGGTTCATATCCTTATAGTTAATAACAACGTTATTCTTTGCTGTCATATAATCGGCAATGTTATGATCCACAATCAAACGTAACAATCGATTCAACAAAGTTAAATCGATTTTTTCGTATAACTTCTCAAATTTACTTTCAAGTAAAACGTTGCATTCACCCTCAGTCACATCCCATATTTCCTGTAAATTATTGATACCTTGACACCATTTATAGACGAGCAAAGGTGGTGGTTCTGTATCGGCTGGTTTGACCCATGGTGGAAACAATCGCCGTTTGTCAGCCTCATACCATAAATATTGATCTAAATATGCATCAGTAATTTTTTCTAAGGGTTCCACATCGTAAACCGGAATTAAGTGACTGTATAAGTCCATAAATTCGATCCCTGTTTCTTTAAACGCACGTTGAGTCAATAAATGACGTTTGATACGCGACAAGGCTTCATGAGGATTATCATAGGCTTGTTCAATCAACCCCAATTCCTCCCGTTGACTTTGATTGAGTCGTGATTTAACACTATAAGCTTCCTTCAATCTTTCCAAAGCCAAAATCAATAGTTTTGTGTCATGTTTATAAGACAATGGGGGGAAAGGAATTGGTGCAAATCGTCGCGACTCCAACCAATGTACAGTAGTCGTATAAATAGCGACAGCTTCTTCAGGAGATATATAAGGTCCGTCTTTAAGATAATTATGTTGTCTTTCCTGTTCAGCTTTTAAATACAATCGAGTTAATCGACCTAAGTTCTTTTTACAGACTGTTTTATCGACAGTAGCACCACGTCGAATACGTTCCCGGTTGTAATGCGCTGTGTTAGTCCACCAGTCGGCTTTCATTTTCACATAACGCAAGATCATGTTTTCAATAGGAATCGGAAGTCCAGGAACTTTCCACGGTATATTTGCCTTCCAGCAACGCCATGCTTCTGATAGATGTTGTAAGATGGTACGTGCCTTGTTTTGCTTGATTCCTTCGGGCATCATGTCAACGATATCGTGCATGACAGAAGCTCGCAATTCCAAGTCGAAATGTGATTCGACTCGTTGTTTAGTCACAGTCTTAGCAACACCTTTCGAATGTCGACCCTCGAATTGTCGAGATAGTAGATTACCAAGCCAACGTTCTAATAACGGGGTGATTCCTCGCATGAAAAATAACCAAACGCGCCATCCAGGTGCCCAAAATCCACAACCAGGACCTTTCCCCACCGGTCCGGTATTAAATCGATAGTAAATCAAATGTTTAAGATCTTTACACATTCGAATTTGTCTCATCAGCTTATATTTATATCGATACATTCCCGTTAATTGGCCGACATGAGCAAAAATATACTGTAAACCATCAGCTAATTGGAAAGCATCGACGTTATTCAATCGATATTGTACATGGGAATCGATTATAAGTTTTGTCAAACGTAAAATTTCACGACACAAATGAAAAGCGTTACCAAATCGAGACTTCTTTCTTTCTTTAGTTGTTAGAGTTTTTACTGGTTTGAGATTGAAATTGTAATCCAAATGGAGATAGTTTAGATTTTTACGATGAATTAATAAATTTAACATGTTGTATCCTTGTCGACAAACTTGAAGACCAGCTTCGACCCAATCAATTGTCGTGGTTTGGAAAAATTTAGTGGCTTTGAACGAACGGAATAAGTATCGTTTTTTCTGAGGTTTGGGAGGCCGATGTTTCAGTGCGTTCAAAACATAATATTTAAGCAGTTTTTGGTAGCTGACGCGTACTTTAACAGGTTGACCAGGTGGACAGTGCTCTCGGTACCATCCCTTAACTAAAGGTACGTCGATAGCTCGTCGAGTACGACCTTAAAGAAGTATTCAAATTAAAATTTTCAATTTTGAAACAAAAGATCTGATATATATACCTGATCGAATATTAAACGGTCTTGGCGCCCATAGTAAAGATATGCCGTTGGCTGTATTATCTGTATAAAGCGGAGTTTCTTGAAGGAATGGCTGTACATATTCTGGTAAGGTATATTCCTCGTCATCATCAGGTAATGGTTCCAAACTTTTAACAGCATGACGATGAGATATCGGATTGATTAGGGGATCAAAATAAAATGCTGGTAAATCAGGATCTTCAGTTTTAATATACACAACATTTGGTGTGTGATACCTAAAAAAATTTAAATTATAAAAATCATATCATATTTTTTATGTAGTTTGTTTCATCAGACACAAAAATGGACGGTTATGGGGACTACCTAGGGATGTTAAAAAATAATCGATTTTTAAATAATCGATTATATAAATTACGCGTTTAAATCGATTTTCATAAACAGCGCAAACTTAAATGCAAACTAGCTATAACGGTTGTTTTCATTCTTGTCATTCAAATAATTGATTGTTAAATTTAAAATTCATTATTAACACATTGACGTCGGGGAACACATGGGTGCGTCTTCTGCCTTATAGATTATTTAACATTATAAATCATAATTAAATATTATATATAATTATATATATATGTACAATATATAAACATATAAATATATATATATCAAAATATTTGTATATAATATTTAATTATAAATTATAATGTTAAATAGTTTACTAAGGCAGAAGGCGCACCCATGCGTTCCCCGACGTCAAGTTGTTAAAAGATTGAAATCGAAAATAGTTTTTCGGAATAAAGGTTGTAATTTTGTTAGGATACTCATCATTTCATTTTTATTATAATAAAACGTTTAATGGTACTGAAATTGTGTATCAGTAATCATATTTGCCTTATTCCTTACCTTGAAAGTTTAATGGAAGATTCGCTTTAATTTTTAGTTTTGAATTGGTTATTTTTTTATTAATATCATTTTATTTGATTTTTAATCTGATAAATTGTTAGTATGAATCTCTTAGGTTTCATCATTATTGGAATATGAAAAGCAAGTAGAATTTTAAATAATAGAAAAAATCGATTATTTTTATTAAAATCGATTTTTGAAAAATCGATTAATATTGAATAAAGAAAAATCGATTTTTATTTAATCGATTCTTTTCCATTAATCTCACATCCCTAAGACTACCCTAAACTAGGATGAACTGCCCTAACTAATTCTTTTTTGTACTATATCTGTCTTAACCGGAACAGAATTGTACCAAAAAAAATAATAAAACGGAACGAATTTTAGAGCCAGTATCAGTTTTCAATGTAAAGCTAAGTGCTTTTTTTTATGAACACCTTTGGTATTAAAATAGAAATTATTTATTTCCACAAAAAATATTTACTTTTTGATCGTCTACTTTGATATAAGATTCGTTTCAGATGACCTTTTATGTATCTTAACTCGACTATAAAAACAGTATGCACCTACTATGTGGGCATGTCTATCTTTAACTTAGTTTTGGACATTTTCAAACGATACTTGCTCGAGACCAAGTACTGGTAGGGTAGATGAACCTTGGGGTAGATGTACGATTTGTGGCCGCTTTGAGAATTATAAGTAAATATTAAAATTTAGTTGTTACTATTGTGTTATGAAGTAATATTAACGAGATATTTCGAGATTTTGGCAACGATGTAAAATGTTTTCTCTACTCGTTAAAAGTATAGTTTACGAAATAATTAAGAACGTATTTGGACACGTATTGTACTTCGGTAATTTTCATTATTTCTAATAAGAATCTGCAAAGACTCTGGTAAGTATATCGTTGATACATGTTGAAAATCATATTATTCTTTAAATGTTTATATTATATACCACGTTAATAACTTAATAGTAAGTAAAACAAAAAAAGTTTACCGATAAAAACCTAATATATGAATAAAATAACCCATGGCCACAACTGGTATAGCAAAAATATACAAGTGCTACTTTTGGCCATGCTATGGCCACAAATAGTGCCTACGTTATCCATTTCTGGCCATAATACTTATTGATTGAATATGGTCGATTATTCAGACGTATTTTATTCAGTTACTATTGTAGGCATTATAGACAAAGAAATTAGTTAAGAACTATTTTTTATATTTCATAAGTTAAAATGCTTTCGAGAATAAAAAAAAAAATACCGTGGAGAAAATCTTAATCACCTAAAGCTCCAGTCAGTAAACCTCGAAGGATTTCCTATCATCGCCTGTTGTTATTAAAGTAATTAAACCTGATGCAGTTTCTACTGTTAGCACTGAAAATGTATCTAATTATACTACTCTAGCAATACGTCGAAAGTATTTAGATGAAGTTATGGATGCAATTATTGTGTTCTGTACATAATTGATGTAATAAATTTTATTCAATGCATAGACGTATCATTTCAAAGCCTTTTTAATAGTGTGATGAAACAAACTAAAATTTTTTAATATTTTAGTTTTCACACACAGTAAACGTTTAGTCGCTACTATTAAATACAAAATGTTTAAACTAGATTGTAGATGAATAACAGCATATTTCTTTAAGTCTTACAAAGAAACCGAATATCGATTCATCATTTTTCTGTCACACTGCTAGTAAATCTATCTTATCTTGGCTGATACATTTAAAACTTGTGTGACTTATTAAAAATAAAACATGTAAACCTAAAGTACTTACCAAGATAAATGCACGAAGTGAGGCATATTATTATACAAATATGGAAACGCAATACGATACTCTGTCCGAATTGGTTGCCGGATAATAATTTTGTTGATGTCATTAAATTCATTCCAATCTTCATCTCTAAATAAAAAATAAATAAAAAATGATTATAAAATTAATTTTGCAAGTTTTGTTAGACTTACGCTGCATTACTATCCTTAATAAGAGGTTCAAATTTAGGACCTCCTGGAATGGCCATGTTCAAAGCCTTAGCAGTGAAAAAACTTTTGGGGTCAAAGAGATAAAAATAGTTGTTATCTACTAGATCTGTAAGTAATTGATTGGCTAAACGGTAAAGTGTAGCCATTTGTGGTAAGGATAAGTTCCATCGTCGATAAGTAGAGCCATTTACATACCTTAAAAATAAAAAAATAAATTTTTTTGCTAGAATATTTAAAAAAAATAACATACTTGGTTCCCACTAAGGGTTTATGGTCGTAAAACCATGAAGCAATCGAGGCATCTTCTTCAGAGTCCAATTCAATTTGAATGGCTTCCAATGGTTCTACATCTAAAACATTGTCGGCATAATCTAAAGGAGGTTCTTCATCGTCAAATGGAGGAAAACGCATTCGTTTAAAATGCCTTCGATCACGCTTTTCTCGACGCATCATAATCCACATCGTTCCCCACTGAGCTATGTATACAGGCTCAATAACCCAAGGAATTTCATTGACGAAAGTAATTGCTCCAGTTATGTGATAGAGAACTTGAACGTCTCGAATCTGTTCCCATGGCATTGGCATGTTCTCAAGGAGTTTCATAACTGCGTGAGGCATATACTTTAATGCCCTATTAACATATTTGAATTAATTATTTTATTTATTAATTTTAAAAATTAAAGCTAATAATTTACCCTAAATAAACGCGTTTGTCATGTCGATATTTTCGACTGCTCATATCACCATGGTCTCGAACAATTTTTCTTAGATGCTCTGGAGGCATGTCTTCTTTTTGTGCATCGACAAAGCCCAATTTTCGTTTTTCGCTGAATCTCTTTGATTGAAGCTGTTGCCATTTTTGAGCTACAAAAATAACCAGCTTATAATATAAGAAACAAAAAACATTAAACTTAAATGGGTATGAGTTAAATCAGAATTGCTCTCTCGAACATTTGCTTAGGCAATGCATCTCGGACACAAGACCTACAACAAACATCCCTGGTCCACATAATTAACCAGTTTCAGGACCCCTACGCGTTTCATCATTAAAAAAATTGGGTAGATGTAAGGAAAAAAAAAAGTGAAATGTAATTTTAACCTTTTTCGTTGAGTTGTTCTTCTGTGAGTGGTCCCGGTTTTGGAGGTTGTGGGATCTGTGGCGAAATCATTGCTTGTTGAGCGTGCATAGCCTGTGCATGAGCCTGAGCTTGGGCATGGGCTACGGCCGCTAATTGTTGTTGAGCCATCATTGTGGCCCATGGATTTGGGCCTAACAAATACGGCGGAATCGACATTTTGCCGAATTCCTAACAAACTCTAAAATTAAAAACACATAAATATCATGTCAATTAAGACCGCTTGTACAAATTGTGGTTACTTTTCTTAATTATATACGAACAATAAATGTTTAACTGTAGATATTAAAGTTTAATTAGACATTATAATTAATAAAACACATGTTTATCGAACGATTAGAATAAACACGCACTACAACGTTTCATTAACGTTAGTTTTTAGTAATGGCGACCAATAACCTGCAATACCCGGCTGCGCACGCTGCGCACCGGTTGAGCCGGTTGAGAAAAATGAGTTCGGCTTGGTTCGACTAAGTTCGTTTGAGTTCCTGACAGTTCCGAGGTAGTTCCCTTAGCAGTCCTCAAACACATTTTGTTTATTGAAATCTTATCGATTTTATTTGATCTAAACACAAATTTAATAAAAATAAATATTTTAAAAATAATTCTTTATATCATCTTCAGTTTTTTTATACTTAGAATAATCAAAAAACCAAGTTGAAATTTACATATTTTACAAGTTATTAATCGCTTGAGAACGGCTGGTCAATGTGAAGAAGTTTATCTACACTTGACAAGTGCAGACAAGTGGATGAATCGAGAAAAATTTTCTTAAAACATTGATATGCGTTGAAAATCAAACACGTCAGTACAATTTAAGCACGTATAAAGGATATAACTAATTACTTTAAGAACAACTAGTATTAAAATTAGTTTTTAAGATGCGGAGGTATGCAATTTTTTTATGTAAATAGTAATAATTTCCAGTAAAAAATATAAAATGAAATAATACGTCTCTTGGACAAATATATGTAGAATGTGTATTAGTACATCCTTACTTTTTTATAAAATGAATATTTTTTCTACTTATTTTTCTTTTACAAGACCTAAATTTTATTTTAAAATAAATTTCAGATTAATATTTTTTGCCTGGCTAGCAGTAGCCATGTGTGTCGATCATAGTATTTTCAAAACTTGTGAACAGTCCAGTTTTTGCCGGTATGTATTAATTGTATGAGTCGTATTTATACAAAAGGATTATACTTGCTTATACTAAAGCTTATACTTGCAGAATATGAAAGCAATTCTTCAGTTTGTGTTAATTTTATTTAAAGGAATACTTTTCTAATAAAAGTATTTCTTTTAAAGTTGGATGATTTGCTTCAAATATTAATACAAACTGGAGAATTTCCCTTATATCCTGTAAGTATAAAAATATCCAATTTTTATAAATACGATCCAGTAAGTAAAAAAAAACATAGACATAGGTATATGGCGTTTTTTCAGACGATGTCGAAACATGGAACCTAATAAATCCCCCTATCAACTAAATTTGGATACACTTCAAGTACAAGATGACTTAATTGAAACAGAATTATTGAATACCCAAGAAAATAAATCTTTCAAACTAATACTCACCGGCTTAGTTGATAGTACATTTAGACTGCAAATCAGTGAAATCGATCCTCTTCGAGAGAGATTTCGATCAAACGTGGTTTTCAAGGAAGACCCTCAACCTGATCGGTAAGTTTTATTTACTAAATAAGCAAAAATAGTGTTCTTTTTTATATCACATAAGCTTGATCAGAATATTAACTTAAGATAAGTTGCTGGAGATGCTTGCTGATATGAATTTGACTCGAAAGATATTATCTTTATTTAAACTTTTGTTATAGAATAATGTCGTAGTAATTATATTAAGTACAGATGCAACGAATATTCGGCTACTATTCGGTATTCGGCCGAATATTGTGACTATATTCGGCCGATTACCGATTACTAAATCATAACAAAATAAATGTTTAGTTCGAAATTATATATATTTAAGTTACAAATTAAAATTGAAAATCAATTAGGGAGAATTAATTATGATGAATCAAAACAATTTTTTCTGCATTTTAGTAAAGTTTCCTCGAGTAGGAACCTGCTTTGACTTTAGAAACCCTAGAAACCACTACTTATATGGATCTAGTGTCCGATCTAGGCGAATATTTTGTAAATAAAAATAAATTTCTTATTTTTAATATTTTCTTTAATGAATAGCTTTTGGACAAGTGACAAGACTCGATTTGAAATAGACACACTAAAAGCGATATTACTTACTAAAGTTAATTATGAAGAAAATCGTTCATAATTTTATACAATGCTTCAATGCGAAAAAGACCTACTGAAAAAGATCCATAGCTCAGAAAAAATATAAAAAGTTTTGTACTCGGTAATTCTGATTAAAAAGTAGCGCAGTTTGGGGGGCACAGATGATCATGGTCTCGGGCGGTATACATTTAGGAACGGCAAAAAGTAGTTATGCTGATTAATCATTTCGGCAGTATCAGACAAAAAATGGACAACATATATATTAGTTATAAATAATGGATTGTAATTGAGAAAAATTGATAAATCTCAAAAACCCACAGAATTAAGTGGAGCTTCTGGTCAACCGATTTCAACCAAAAGTTTCGTAGCACAATTAGGGGAAATATGAAAGAAAAAAATCCAAGTTAGGTGATATTTGGATACAGCTTTTGATACAATATCGCTGTCACTCATCGACATGTTTCTAAAAACTACTTTTTGGATTTAGGGAACCCAAAAAACGTGTATTTCCGGTGAAAAATCCAAATTGAAAATTCGACCCGATTACAATATTTTCTTTACTATATAGTAGTAAAAGATAATAAAAAACTCAAAAATATTTAATAGGCATCTCTGAAAAAATTACTAGTTTTATTGTTTGCGTATTTATTTATTTCTTATCTTCTAAATAGAACCAGATAAGAGTTGGAGAGAAGGTGTACTTGACTTTCAAGGGAGGTGGGTAGCCCTGTGGAAGAATTGTTTATTATCTATGGTTATACGTTCTTTAAATGTTAGCGACGTTCCTATGTTCTGGTGGTCGTAATACTAGATATTGCGAGTATCTCTCGATTTTTTCTCTAATAAAAACAAAACAACCAATATTGGAACAAAATGAAAATTACGAAGGTTGCTCGAATAATTTATGCCATTTTGTTCACAATAAATTTTTGTAGGACCACCTATTGGCGCCATGGTTAGAGCAATTGCACTCTCCGTTTCATGCGTCAAATGGTACTAGGTTCGTTCTCCGTTCAATCCTTGACTTAAGATCCTAGAAAAAATTGACCAACAGAAATGTTCTGTTTAGACAGTCGTGATATGACCTTGGATGTTAAAGCGACTTAAAACACCCAAAAAAATTGTGTTAATCACTTTTTCTTTTATCTTGCTTCTAACGTAGGAACGCGTGTTAAAATTTAATTTCCAAATACCTTAGGTTAAATTTATACAAGCTGCTCCAAATTTCCAATTTACGTTTTTTACATTAGTATGACTAGATACTAAGCTACTCAAAAACTTTATGCCATTTTAAAGCGTTTTCAGATGAAATAAAAACGTACATTGTGCGTTACAGGTCAAGTGTAATATACAAAGTTGTCATAATTTTATATTGCATGACTTATTACGTAATTTTTATCTAGAATAAACCTAACACAGAACAATCTTCCTTAGTTACTGAACTACCTTAAGTATTGAAATGAACATGATTTTCTTTAAAAAAGATGTGTTATAAAACTACCTATTTAGATATAAAGCTAACTCCGGGTTAGCCTATTTGCTATATGAGATAACTATAATTATTTAATGACGATATTGTCGAACCCCATTTTCGGTTTATGAGATATAAAAAAAGAATATTTAATTATCATTATGTTATCATTAATCATCATAATTATTGTGTTAAAACTAAACAACTATACGTTTTTTTTAGAATCAAATTAGACAGTCGAGACAAAGAACATGTCGTTATTTCATCTGGAAAAAATTCGGCTCAACTATTTGCTAATCCTTTTCGCATTGATTTCTACAGTGACGGTGTTTTAGTAGCGACAGTTAATGCTCGAGGATTGTTCAAATTTGAACACTTTAGAACCAAGCCTAAACCGAAGTAAATACTATAAATTTTCTTTTCATACTTTCAATATAGTGTTAATCGCACCTTAAAACTCAAAACTTATTTACATGAATTTAATTTTTTAGAGAGAATGATGGAGTTGAAAATGAAGAAGCTAACAATAATGATCCTATTGTATGTATTTTTATTTCATTGTGTTTGGTTTTTAAATAGTTTTAAAAAACATTTTGTTACAGACCGATCCAGGTGCATGGGAAGAAAACTTTAAATCTCATCGTGATTCGAAACCTTTTGGTCCATCAGCCGTAGCTATGGATGTTACATTCCATGGTGCAGCTCACGCTTATGGCTTACCAGAACATGCTGATCGCCTAACACTCCGTGATACCAAAGGAAAAACTGATCCTTACCGATTATACAACTTAGATGTATTCGAATATGAATTAAATAGTCCAATGGCGATTTATGGAAGCGTTCCAATTTTATATGCACACGGGTAATTTTTTTTTTACTTACATTTATATTTTATTTCCTAGCTATTCACTGAGTGTAAACTAAACTCTATTGAGAGGGAGATCCAGCTAAAGGGGTCTCAATTCAGGTGTTAAAGTAAAAATTTTAAAAATGTTATCCACAATTTTACTTAACTTCTTAGATCGCACATCAAACTTAAGTTTGAGCTCAAAATATTTCTTTGCCGGCAAATTTTGATACAGGATTCATCTAAGGCAAGCTACACCACTTTTGCCGAGGTGATCCAAACTTTTTACATTTGGTGGTGAAAATCTTGTTCCATTTTTACTTACAAAATTTTTATTGCTCTTGTTTTGACTGTTTTTTGCTCATCACGAAGTATCTCGAAAAGTAGTTGACATCAAAAGACGAAGTCCAAATACAGTCTGGAAGCAAAAGACAAAAGAAAACTAAAAGTTTTTCTAAAATAATCGCAGCAAAAATAATTTTTGTATAATACTTTCTAATATTAAATTTTTAATAATAATAATTAAATGAAATTGTAAGGCATTCATAACAAAGTCACTTCAAATTTATTTAAAAAAAAATGCTTTCTTAAGAATAACGCAAAGATAGGAAAATACTTTTTACATAAAAATAATTTTTAGATCGCAACGTACAGTCGGTTTCTTCTGGAACAACCCTACGGAAACCTGGATCGATGTTACTTCATCTGCACAGTCTGACATGAACGTAGTGAATTCCATAGTCAACTTTGTCTCACGCTCAGGCAGTAAAGCTGATGAAGATAATAAAGTCGAAACACATTTTATGTCTGAAAGTGGCGTTATTGATGCTTTCTTCATGCTTGGGCCAAAGCCAAAGGATGTGATCAAACAATATGTTCGTCTCACCGGTTCAGCGCCTCTACCTCAATACTTTAGTATTGCCTATCATCAATCTCGTTGGAATTATAATGACGAAAACGACCTGGCAAGTGTAGTTGAACAATTCGATGAGCATGATTTACCTATGGATGTTATTTGGCTAGACATTGAATATACCGACGGGAAAAAGTAAGTTCTTTTTTTTTAAATTTCGTTAAATAAAATTAAACTCAAGCCCGTCTAGTGGTGTAGCTATTAAATCACCGCTCTTTAGCTAGTTGTTCTAGAGTCAAATCCCATTGAAAATCTAAGATTTTTATTTTGGATTTTTGAATTCGACGAGCACTAATGACTAGTGGTTTACAAAGTGACAATGGTTTACAAATTTTACTTACCTATTTGACTTGAAAATAACTTGTGTTTTTAGGAAGTAGCATCAAACTTCTAATTCAAGTTTCATATTCAAATTTCAAAAGTTTCAAATTCATATACGTAAATGATCAATTCATTTGATTCAGATAGCTTGAATCTTTGAATCAAATTTGATTCAACTTAAATTTTTATTATCTTAAAAACTTGCCTTTTAAACTTTTCTGGACTTTTGAAAACAATTATTGTTTTAAATAGGGTAAAAATGGGAATAGTTACAAATAATCTAATATTCATATTAAAACTATTGGTTATCATCCTATTTCCGAGGTTGCTAATACCAATACGTTATCAAAATTGACAAAAAGTTAAAAATGTTCGGAAAATTTCGGAAAAAAAAATGTGCGTTAAAAATGTAAAATTTGCGGCTTTAAAAAATTAATTGCCTAAGAGTTTTCGCGGGCGTGATATTAAATCTACTATCAACATTTACGATAACAGAATCGGTATCAGCGCCCTAAAAACTCTAAGATTACAAGTTTCTTCAAAACGCTATTTTATTTTTAATTTTTTTACGAATCTTTCAAATTTTCTTTTAGTATTCGATAACAGATTCATTATCAGAATTGTGCTTCTAAGAACACAAATTTAAATTTGTGGAATTTCCCGGATAAATGTTGTACTTTTCGTAAATTTTATGGCAGATTTGGGATTAACGCCCTCGAAAACCCTATGATAACAAGTTTTCTCAAAAACGTAAATTCGAAAATTTTCTATTTTGCTTTAATTTGATAGCAGATTCGGTATCAGAGCCCTCAAACCCCCAATATTAACTTTTCTCAAAAACGCACATTTGAAAGTTTTTGATTTTTCCGAGAAATTTTTCTCTTTTTATTTTTATAAAGGATTTTGTATCTGTGTCTTCGGAAACTTTGTGATCAACACTATTTTTAATATTCATATTTGGCCATTTTTGACCACCTATTGAAATTAGCAATTTGATTTGTATTCTCAATTTTTGAAAGTTTTGCTTCAAAGTATTTAATTTAAATTTTTTTAATTATAAAAACAAAATACTTGAGTTTGAGTAATTTGAAAATATTCAAACATCGACATCTCAAATCTATTTGCTATTCAAATATATAACAAATATGTCTAATAGTTTGTCTTGAATGACTTGAGTGAATCTCTACTAATGAGTAATGACCATAGTAGTTGAAGTAATCTATATATTGAAAAAAAATTAAACTCCGTTAATATTATAGATATTTCACATGGGATCCAATTCGTTTCCCTCATCCGTTACAAATGCAACAGAACTTAACTTCATTAGGCAGGAAATTAGTTGTTATCATTGATCCTCATATCAAACGGGAAGGTGGATATTTTGTTCATGAAGCTGCTTTAAGAAATAATTATTACGTCAACAACGCCGAAGGAAACGTTTATGAAGGATGGTGCTGGCCAGGATCTTCAAGTTATCTCGACTTTTTAAATCCTACTGTTTTCGAGTATTACAAGTCTCTCTATGCTCTGAACACGTTCCCATCTTCAACAAACGACATGTATTTGTGGAACGATATGAATGAACCTAGTGTATTTAACGGGCCTGAAGTTACCATGCCTAAAGACTGCCTCCATTTCGATGGTTGGGAACATCGTGATATTCATAATCTTTACGGATTGTTGCAAACCAAGGGAACTTACGAAGCGTTATTGAAGCGAAGTGAAGGCACCTTAAGACCATTTATTTTAACTCGATCTCATTTTGCTGGGTCTCAACGCTACGCGGCCGTATGGACCGGTGATAATGCAGCCCGTTGGGATCACTTAGCTATTTCGATTCCTATGTGCTTAAGTTTATCGTTGGGAGGAATTTCCTTTTGCGGAGCTGATGTTGGCGGTTTCTTTGGTTTTCCTGAGGCGGAATTGATGGGTCGTTGGTTTCAAACCGGTGCATTTTTACCATTTTTCCGATCTCATTCTCATATCGATACGAAACGGCATGAACCTTATATGTATCCGGAAGAAACTCGAAACATAATTCGAGCATCTTTACGAAAACGATACAGTTATTTACCTTTCTGGTATACTCTGTTTAGAGAACATGAAGTTACAGGATTACCTATAATGAGGCCATTATTTATGGAATTCCCTGACGATCCCAACGTATGGGATATTGAAAGCACTTTTATGCTAGGTAAGATTTATATTTCATCTTAATCAATAATATTTTTGAATTTATTTTATTCGATAGGTGATACATTGTTGGTTCATCCTGTTACGGAAACTGGGGTTACTGAAGTTAAACCTTATTTCCCTGGTGGAAAAACCCAACTATGGTATGATATAGATACTTACAATGTATTTGAGGGAATTGGATTCACTCGCATTCCAGTAGACTTACAAAAAGTATAAAAAATATATTTTGTTACAATTCGATTTTATAAAAAGCGATTTTAGATTCCAGTTTATCAACGTGGAGGAACTATAGTTCCCAAGAAAGAACGAGTTCGTCGAGCTTCTACTTTAACGCATGATGATCCTTACACTTTAATTGTTGCAGTTGATTCGAAGGTATTAAAATAAATAATATTTTTGAGAGTATTGGGTAGTTTTAGTAATTAAAATTTACTGAAAGAAGTTTGGTTGGTTGGTTTGGTGGGAAAAAAATGGTAGTTTATTCCATTAGAATTTTATTTTGTTCTTTATTTAGCGTATACTGTGAGTAAGTACAAGGTAGTAATGTTAATTAATATTTATCAATGTCAAAAGGTTTAACTACACGTTTCATACTTTTTTCCCATTTTTTAATTTAAAAATATACTCATTATTTAACAGTAGGATATTAAATCTCAAAGCTTTTTATAATTTTCTCAAAAAATTTACACATACTATAGTCCAGCGGTCGGGGAACTTTTTTAACCATTACCCCAAAATATTTTTACGTAACTCGATATTACCTCCTCGTTTTTAAAAGGAGGCAATCAATGTAAATGTAAATTAAACATTTATTGAATTAATTAATAAGGAAAATAAAAATTTGAATAAATATAGTAAATATGTAATGGACAAATAAAATAAAATTGTCATATTGGAAAACGAACATCCCAACTATCTGGCTATCAATACTGGATACTCCTGGATAATTCCAGCCACCATCGAAGACTGAATCACGATCATTTCTGGAGTTACCTTTCAGAGAACGATTAACACCATTAACCATTCAGGTACCCTTTTCAGGGGGTGCGGTATTTCCCACCGTATATTCATCATATTTGCTTAACATCCAGGGACAAATTCAGAAGGCGAAAATAAAGTATTGGAAAAGACTAAACCAAAATTATCTGAAAGCTTTCACCTTCAGGTTTTGGAGAAAAATTGGATAAAAAATTTCCTTATTACCCCCAAAGCTTCATTTTTTATCTCATTTGGGGTAATTTACCCCGGTTCCCTGACCGCTGCTCTAGTCTCGACAATTTTAAACTAATAATTAAAAAAAAAACAGTGAATCAAATAAAGAACATGAGGAATACAAAGATAAAGAATACTTAGGTTCACATTTTGGTAACACTTGGTTTCACCACTCATAAAATATTTGTACCACGCTCTTCATTTGAAGTTCAATTCTTAGAGTAAACTTCAACAATAAAAGAATTTAAAAAAAATTATCTAACGCTTATCCAAATTTTATGTTTTTATTTTCTTTAATTTTTAGGGATATGCATATGGAACATTATATATTGATGATGGAGAAAGTTTTGACTATCAACGAGGAAAATATGTGAATATGGAATTTAAATTAGAAAATGGAGAACTTACAGCAAGGTATTTTTATTGTTTTCACTTCATTATATACCAGAGATTATAAATTTTTTTTTTTTTTTATAGAAAACTAGACAAAAATGGTAGCTTTGAAACTAAAGCCTGGTTGGAACGCATTGTTATTGTCGGCGATTCGGATCTTTTTACAAAAGCTACTCTCAAAGTTGAAAGTAAGTAAAAATATGAAGTACAATAAAACTTTTATTTACTCAAAATATTATTTTATAGAAATTCGTCAACCTTTAGACATTTTACCAGGAGGGAAAAATGCAATTATAATACGTAAACCACAAGTAAATATGGCACTTGAATGGTCGATTACCTTAGAAAAATAAAATTACTATAGTTTTGTTTAGAATATAATGTAATTATAATTTCAAACGGTAATAAATATACATTTTTAATGTTTTTAAGTTATCTCTGCTTATTTAATCTAAAAAAGTACAAAGGGTATGATAATATGTACGAAAATATTCCTTTTAAATCGCTAATATTTTTAATTTTATTTGTATCCCTAAAAAGCCTTAAAACCATCGTTTACAAATTACAACATAATCCATTTTTCCCAATTAACGTTGAAATGGTTCAAATACCGTTCACCAGTCAATGCAGCTCAATGTGTCAAAAAGCTGCATAAGTTATATAACGAATGAAAAATAGAGGAAATAATTTTCTTTCCAAAAAATATTTGTAATGTTAATTCGAATTCGCAAAAAATTCACACTTACTCAGTTAGTAATAGTTTCTATCGTTGGAATTGCTAGTGGAATTTATATCTGGAAACCTGTGTTTGAAAAATATAAACATAACCTTAATCAAGCCGACACCAAAGAAAAAACTGAAGAGAAAATTTTAAACAACTAACAAGTAAAAAGACATTTCTTCATAATCGTTCATTTTTAAAAGGTTTATTTTTATTTTCGCAGAAGAAAATGGGTAAAATGACATCAAAGAGTATCTTTTCAAGGAATCCCTTTATGATGATGGGGGGAGCACTTCTTGGTACGACGGTGTTCGTTCTCGGTTATCGTTATGTGATATCACCAAAATTAGATAAAGCACGATATCGTCGAGCTGAAGAATTTGCCAATGCCATTTACGAACAAGAGAGGCAAAAAAATATTGAAACTGAAACGATTTAAAACTATGTAAAACATGTATTCAATAGTATAGTCATTTGTACAGTATATAACGCTAATAATGTTTAAAAGTTTACTTTTTTTAATAAATGCACTTTATAAGTGTTAAATCAACATGTATGATATTCTTTTGTGATTTTGAAAATTTCGTTCATACGAAAAGAAAAAAGGACCCCCGTCTTCCACGATCATATTTGTCAAAAACGAACAGTTAACAAGTTTAAATTGATTTGAAATACTGAGATCTGTGATCCCTTAGGGGTGGGAAAAAGTAAATCTTAGGCAACCTAATATCGACCCAATTAAAAAAACAACTATTTAGTATTTATATATCTAACATTTTGACACCAACAAATTATGGGGTATTCCCCGTGAATCTTGAATCATGCAATTTAGTAAGAAGTTAGGCCTCTGGAACAGTTCGTACAGTTTAATGAAAACCCTCGAAAACTGTTTATTTGTACTTTTATTAAAGACTCTTAATTTTGATTAGACCCTTGCGGATCCGTTTCCACAGTGTGTTACGGTGTAAAGTGTAAATGCAGTGTAAAATGCAGATTACACCAAGTTTACACTGAAATCACACTCGAATAACACGGTATGCACGGTATAGATTTGTGAAATTTTTATTTGTAGGTCACATTTGTCTTGCAGTTTCACATTAATTTAATTGAATATTGACCATTGATAATATAGTACATATATTAGGTTCGTTCCATTTAACTTATTTACGAATATAATTTAAATACTTTGACGTATGTTTACTCTTACATTAGTTTTGGGCGTTTTTAAATGTTGTCCAACGATATCTGCTCGAGATCAAATATTGGTATTACTTACCTAGATTCGCACAATAGATAGTCGTATAAAGAATATAATAGTTCATCTGATACATAAACTCACCCACCAACAAAACGTTACATTCGATTCACTCTGTATATACAACGAATTTTCACTAAATGAGTGATACAAACAATAAATACGGTGTAATTTTTTACTAATAAATGATAAATACGGCGTAATAACCATTATTAAACTTGAAGTGCGAATCAAGTCCCAGAGCGCGAGTTAATCTCACACTTGTCCAGTTTTTAAAGTATTAAACCTTTGTTTGAAATACCAAAAATATTAAGATAAAGGCTAAATAGAATATTCTTTAATTGTTTTTCGAATATCGAAAATACCTTAATTTACTGGATTTTGAAATCAGGTAGATTTTATTCTAATTGTAATCTGTAACAATTCTCTTAATGTAAACCCGGAATTAGGAACAACAAAAAGATTTCATAAAAACCCACGGTAACAATGAGAATACAATGCATTAGTTGTTATCAAAGTAATTCTGTTTTTTATTTTATAAAAGTTATATTTTATGTTTATGATTATGCATTTTTGTATAATGTCTAAGGTATCTATTAATATTTTATCGACAAATTCCCGGTTTTAGGCATAAAAACCCACATAAAAGTGGAGTTTTTTAAGTGCATCTTTAATTTATGTTTGTAATATGCAAGTAATACGAATTTGATTAAATTACTAAAGAAGTGTTGTATTTAGAAATCTAGGTAGTTTAACTTTTTGAGTCATTTTGTATGTTTAGTATCCAAACCTTATCATTTAACATACTTATTCATATAACAGGAGCAGTTTCTCCAAAATTTGTTAAATGATATCTACGGGTTATTTTATATGATCTCATTTTTCTTTGAAATCGGAATTAACTATAACTGATTGTGAGTGTAGTATTATCAGTTTTTTTTTCGATGATGATACACATAACAAAGTATTTTGTATGAAAAAATTGTTAATCCCAAATTTCTAAACTCTGAAAACAATTATTTGAAGCATAAAACCATAAAATTGGCAACTATTTTACTACGTTGTTTGGTAAAATAATCTTGACTTGCATTCTATACTGGCATTATTTGTATAGATTTAGTAGCATTCTTGTTTTTGAAAACGCCTCTAACTATTTTGAAATGTACAAGAAAAATGTTTGTGAGAACGAAAAAACGAACTATTAAGGTATAATTTTTGGAAAAATACGCTTTTCCAGTGTTTTTACAGACTAACTTGCACGCCAAATATAATTTATCTGCCAATATGAAGCCGAATTGTGAAACAAAATGATACAAACCTCCCAACGTAAAAGCCATCAATTTACCTATTCGTTATCTTAGAGATGAATATTGTAACGTTTTTACGGGTTCGTTGGTTTGTGTATAATGACTACAAATTTATTTTAAGCAATTGTTTATTTATTTATCTAAGACTTATACACTACAACAATGTTCACTGTCAACAATAGTCACCGTACTGTTTATATTTCACTATTCACTTTATTTAACAATTCACTGATCACTTTAACACTAAGCACTTCGAGGAATTTATTTGAATACTGTCGATGAACACTCGATGATTTATGTTAATACTCGTCGGAGGTTTATTTTAATACTGAACTGTTGGCTCATCTTTCGAAATATTTATAGTAGCGATCACCCGTTTCTAGATTTTTCGATTGATAATCTTAGTGCCTGTCTTTCTCTCCTTCATTGGTATACCAATGGAGAGAATTCTAGAACAACACGTTCTTCGTCTCATACTTTGAACTGTTAATCCGTGGTCATAAAAGAACTTTAGGTGGTCCATCCTTTTGTGCAATTCTTATTGTTGGTTATTGGTTAATCCTCGACTTTCAGGCGCCAGACACAAATGGGTGTCTTGGGTTTGTGACACTGCTCCCTCTTTAAAATCCTTTCGCCCCGAAAGGTATCCATGGCGATAGCGGCAACGCGAACCATAACGGCAGCCCGATGTTTGGTAAAAGAAACAGTCCACAGTCTTTTCTTTTGATAATGACGAACGGCCGTAGCAGCATACCAGGACGTGAATATCAGTAGACCGGAAAATCACTTCTATCATGGTACGTACTATCCTCCAATCGGCACCGTCGAAAGCACTGGTCAGCTTTGGGATCGCCACCTTCCTGATGTGTTGTCGCAGTAATTCTTCCTTCAATTCATGTAACGCGTTCCATAGAACTTGATATCCCTGTTTCTTGCCCTCCTTGGTCCGTGTCACGAGATAAAAAGCCTTCCTGGTGTTTCCAACTGGGATCTGGAGTGTTCGACCCAATCGAGGATGTTGGTTTCGAAGTTCATCGATGCCTCCATATTTCGTCCGGAACACGGCAGCTACTCCATGGGACATATCCAAATCAGTAGAGACGCAGTGAGCAAGAGAATACTCCGCAGGCACTCGGAATAGGTCTTGATTCCGTTCTTCTGTCACACCATATCGGATTGTTCGAGTCCCAGAGAATTCAGCCATGAACTCCTCGAAAGTCATTTCTTTTGGCGCTCCCATAGTTCGTAAGCGGGCCTCCTGTGTCGGCTGGTTGTCGTCTCCGTTGTACGGACTTAAACGATTGAAATGAATCACTCGAGGTTTTCCCTTCGGCTCCTTCTTTATTCGGTAGATGGTGTCGTTGATCCGCTCGATTACCACGTAAGGACCTTCCCAATAAACTTGGAGTTTCGGCGATAATCCACGTCGTCGTTTCGGGTTAAATAGCCACACTTTACTGCCAGGCTGGTAGATTTTTCCGTTGACACCGGAGTCGTAACGGTCCTTCATCCGATCGCTTGCATTCTGGATGTTCACACGAACACGCTGATGTATGTCGTCCATTCGGTTCCGCAGTTGCGTCACGAAATCTTCTCCAGCAATTTCTCTTCCAGGTGGGCATCCAAATTGTAGGTCACATGGCAAACGAAGTTCTCGACCCATTATGATCCTGGCCGGTGTTTCTCCAGTTGTTTCCTGGACTGATGATCGATACGCCAGAAGAAATAGGCTGAGGTACTGGTCCCAGTCTCGTTGATGGTCAGAGACGACTTTTGATAGGTATCGGTTGATGGTTCGATTCATCCGTTCCACTAATCCATCTGACTGCGGGTGTAATGCAGTGGTCCGAGTCTTCTTGATGTTCAGGATTCGGCATACTTCTTGGAACAGAGTAGATTCGAAATTTCGGCCCTGATCCGAATGTAACTCCAAAGGCACTCCAAATCGGCAAATCCATTCCTTGACCAGTACATCAGCAACTGTAGTCGCTGTTTGGTCCGGTAGAGCGTAAGCTTCAGCCCATTTGCTGAAATAATCCATTACTACCACGATGTACTTGTTCCCTTTGTCGGTTTCCGGGAATGGTCCAGCTACGTCGATAGCGATCCTCTCGAATGGACTTCCTACATTATACTGTCGCATGGCGGCCTTCTGCCGCCTCTGTGGCCCATTACTCGCTTCACAGGTGGTACACTTCCTACAATATTCCTCCACATCCCGTCGGCTATTGACCCAGTAAAATCTGTCCCTCACTTTCATTAACGTCTTTGTCACTCCAAGGTGCCCTCCAGAAGTACCAGAGTGGATTTCCCTCACCACCTCTGGTATCCTACAACGTGGAACAAGAGTCTGTCTCCGCTCTTCTTTTCCATCCGCATTCACCAGCACCCTCTTCAGGAGTCCGCCGTCGACAACCAGGGATTCCCACTGAGCCCAATACGCCTTTACATTTGGGGAATATTTTGCCACCTCCTCCCATGTAGGTTTACGGTCCTCTTTCTTCCATTCGAGAATTGGTTTCATATCCGGGTCTTCTTCTTGATCCTTTTGTACATCGGTTGCTTGCCAGTCGTCCGCTACTACGGTGGTTCTGTAGATTTCGGCATCGCGTTCTTCCGTCCTGGTACAATGCTTGCAATTGTCAGGGCATGGTCGTCTTGACAATGCATCAGCATTTCGATGCGATGATCCAGCTCGATGTTCGGTGTTGAAGTCGAATTCTTGAAGTCGTTCGATCCATCTGGCCACTTGTCCTTCGGGATTCTTGAATTGCAGGAGCCATTTCAGAGCTGCGTGGTCGGTTCGTAGCAGAAAGTTCTTTCCGTAGAGATACTTGTAGAAATGCTCGACTGCTTTGATGACTGCCAGTAATTCCCGTCTCGTTACGCAGTAGTTTCTTTCCGGCTTGGATAGTGTCTTGCTGAAGTATCCGATGAATCTCTCTCCTCCACCCTGAATTTGAGATAGGACTGCTCCAACTCCTACGTTGCTGGCGTCGGTATCCAAGATGAATTTCCCCGATGGTAGTGGATAACTCAAAACAGGAGCCGTAGTCAGAGCGTGCTTCAGCTTTTCAAAAGCATCCTGGCAGATGTCCGTCCATTCGTAGTGATGTCCATTTTCGGTTAATTTTGTCAACGGTTTGGCGATGTTGGCAAATCCAGGTACGAAACGTCGATAATATGTGCAAAGTCCCAAAAAGCTTCGGATTTCGTGCTTGTCCTTCGGTACTGGCCACTCCTTCACGCTTTGGACTTTCTCTGGATCGACTGCTACTCCCTTATCGGATACGATATGGCCTAGATATTGGACCTTGCGTTGGAATAAATGGCACTTCTTCGGGCTCAACTTTAGTCCAGCTTCTTGTAATCGTCGAAATACTTCCTCCAGGTTCTTCAAATGCTCCTCAAATGTTCGTCCCACAACGATGATGTCGTCAAGATACACCAGGCAAGTTTTCCACGACAATCCTCTCAAGACAGTCTCCATCAATCGTTCGAATGTCGCAGGAGCATTACAAAGTCCAAATGGCATAACTGTGAACTGCCATAATCCCGAACCAATGGTAAACGCAGTCTTCTCTCTGTCCTCGGGTGCCAATTCTACTTGCCAATATCCACTCTTCAAGTCAAGAGTCGAAAAGAATTTTGATCCGGCCAAAGTATCGAGGGTGTCATCTATCCGAGGAAGTGGGTAGCTGTCCTTTTTCGTCACGTTGTTCAGTTGACGGTAGTCCACACAGAAACGTGTCGATCCATCTTTCTTCTTGACTAAGACTACCGGTGAAGCCCAAGGTCCATTTGATGGTTCGATTACACCATCGCTTTCCATTTCGGCTATGATGTTTTCAGCCTCTTCACGTTTTGCCAATGGTAGTCTTCGCGCTGGTTGTCGGATTGGGTTGGCATTTCCGGCGTCATTTGTTGGGTGGATTCTGCCAATAACGTTGTCAATTCACTTGGGAACTTGGTATCCGTATTTTCTTCCGTCTTGACCTGTCGGACTACAGATGAAACCGGTGTGCAGTAGCCCAAAACGGTGCCCGCCTTTATCGTCATCGGGCAATAGTTGGTGTTCATTACCCGTACCGGAATTGTTTGCAGCACACGAACCAGGGATTTTCCAAGTATCATTCCTTTCCCGACTTCAGTATCATGGGTTTTCGGCTCGAACATCATGATGTTTCCATTGGCGACTCCATTCTCCGCAGTTCCTCCTAGGATTGTCTCGCTTCGTTCTGGTAATGACACACTCTCGGCCAAGACGATGCACAACTTGTTCTCATCCCGACGGTGAAGTACGAGTTCTTCCGAATTTATTTTCAACACACCACGCTTGAAATCCAGTGTGAAGCCCCGACTTCCGATAATGTCCATTCCAACGATGAATTCTTCGTCGATATCCGCTACGAGCACTCGATGTTTAAAACTGTTACTGCCGATGGTAAGAATGACGTCAACTTCTCCGTGGACGGTGGTGGCTTGTCCATTCGCTGTTCGTAGTCGCCATCGTGATGGTAAAAGGCGCTTTTTCCTTACGACGTCCTTTCTCACAACCGTTCTCGTCGCCCCTGTATCCAGCAGGAGAGCTAGTTGGTTTCCATCAACACTCCCGTCGACGAAAATGCTGCTGGGCTCGTGTTGTAGTGCGGCAACAGTGGCTTCCTTGATCTTCCTTGGGGCCTGGTGGATACAGGTCGACGATTGCCCCCTCACATCGACCTGCTCTAGTTTTCCGACTTTGGTGGCTCATGAGGCTCGTTTTCGTGGGGACACTGTCTTCTGATGTGTCCCAACTTCCCACACCCATAGCACCTCACTTCCTTGGTCTTTCGTTCGAGTGGTTTCCGGCTTTCCAATACACGGATCCGACTTACTCCATAGGCGCTCAGCTTTGCTGCTTCGATTTCGAGAGCACGGGTGAGGGCTTCCGTTAGGCGGGTTGGCCGAGCGAGAACCAATGCCTGGCGGGTTTCCCCGTTCCGTACCCCGTCGACGAAAGCTTGGACGGCCAATCTTTCCACGATATTCTCCGGTGTTCCTGGGTAAGCAAGGCGAGCCATTCGGGCCACATCGGCTTCGAACTCTTGTAAAGACTCTCCCGCCTTCTGGACCCGGTTCTTTAGCTGTGTATGGAACACATGCTCGAGGTGAGTCTGCCCATATCGCATTTCCAATCGTTGGATCAGCTGTTCGTAATTGTTCATGTCATCCGGGGCCACGACCTGGAGGATATTTAGTGCATCCCCGGATAAGGAAAGCACAAGATTAGTTGCCTTTTCTGCTTGTGTCCAATTGTTATGCTTGGCCACAGTTTCAAACTGGGCGAAAAAGTTTGCCCAAGGAACTTTCCCATCGAATGATAGCAGCTTTACCAGATTGTGACCACCTGAATTCGTCGCCAAAGGTGCCCTTGCGATATTTTTATTTTCACCAACGATTGGGCTCACCTCAAACTCCTTGAATTTCTTCTCGATGGACTGGAATCGGTCGTCGAATTCTCCCTTGATGTTGTCGACTTTCTCGTCAAGTTTCTCTTTTATGTCGTTGACTTCCTCGCTGAATTTTCCTTTGATCTTGTCAACTTCTTCTCGGATGTTACCGACCTCTTCGTTGATGTGATCGACATCTTCCTTGATGTCACCGACTTTTTCGTTGATGTGGTCGACCTCTTCTTTGATATTACCGACCTTATCTTCAAGTCTTTTCTCCATCTCGTTTAGTTTCCCTTCTATGGTTCCTTTCAAGTCGGCCCGTAGGTCGTCGTTGTTCTTCTTCAGCTCTTCATTGTTGGCTTCGATTTTTCGCTGCAGATCTTCATTGTTGGCATCGATCTTCTTCAATTCAGCTCGCAGGTCTTCGTTGTTGGCCTCGATTTTCCGTTGTAGATCCTCATTGTTCTTCTTCAGTTCTTCATTGTTGGCCTCGATTTTCCGTTGTAGATCCTCCAACATTGTCTCCGACGACTTGAACAGGAACGTTTCTGGATCATGTCCTTCCGATCTGAGGGCCTCGGCCAGTCGTTCCTTGAGTACCGTTTTCTTTCCTTCGGTGCTCAGCTCCCGCTCTTCTAATTGTTCTTTCAATTCCGAAACTTTCAATTTGTCCAACGTCGACATGTTGAATTTATTTATTTTTTTTATCACTTTATCACTTAATTTATTTTATGTCACACAAACCCCACACCTGACACCAATGTAACGTTTTTACGGGTTCGTTGGTTTGTGTATAATGACTACAAATTTATTTTAAGCAATTGTTTATTTATTTATCTAAGACTTATACACTACAACAATGTTCACTGTCAACAATAGTCACCGTACTGTTTATATTTCACTATTCACTTTATTTAACAATTCACTGATCACTTTAACACTAAGCACTTCGAGGAATTTATTTGAATACTGTCGATGAACACTCGATGATTTATGTTAATACTCGTCGGAGGTTTATTTTAATACTGAACTGTTGGCTCATCTTTCGAAATATTTATAGTAGGGATCACCCGTTTCTAGATTTTTCGATTGATAATCTTAGTGCCTGTCTTTCTCTCCTTCATTGGTATACCAATGGAGAGAATTCTAGAACAACACGTTCTTCGTCTCATACTTTGAACTGTTAATCCGTGGTCATAAAAGAACTTTAGGTGGTCCATCCTTTTGTGCAATTCTTATTGTTGGTTATTGGTTAATCCTCGACTTTCAGGCGCCAGACACAAATGGGTGTCTTGGGTTTGTGACAATATGTAAAATAAAAACCTACATGTTAGACAGAAACTAAACATATTTTGATTCAATCCTATCAACTTAAATGCAATCAGGATATCTAAATGTTATTTTAAAGACGAAGATATAGGAAATGTTTCGGAAATGTAGCCATCAAAAAGATATTTATGTTGGACGGAAACCTAACATATTTTGATTTTTTTTTTTGAAAATCAGTATTTTTGATATGAATGATTTTGATATAATAAAGACACTTAATTTTTAGAAAAAGACAAAAACACACCAATAAAATACTTTTATATTTATCATATTAATAAATTAATAAACAGTTTTTTCTTTGATATTTTACATGATAATCGTGATTTTATTTATTTCTGTATTAAAGCTTCTGATTTGTTTTGTGTATTATGATAATATTGATACTTTTTTACAATAACAGTTGTACCTAATATTTGATCACTGCTAATTGTTTTCCAATAAAATTTAAATTAGATAATAAAATAGATGTTTAAATACTATAAAATGAACTTAATGATTTATGAAACGATGATAATCATTTTGTTTTCTAATATAAAGAATCAATTTTTAATTTTATTTGAACATCAAATAAACAAGTTGTAAGAATATCTCACATTCACATAATATGCTAATTATACTTTTTTAATTCGGAAAACTATTAGTCGAGCAAGTATCGATCATAAACATTAAGAATTAGCATTCAATAACAATTAAAATTTTCTGCATAATATATAGTGTCCATATACTTTTATGTTTCTATTGAATTTAATATGATTTTCTCGAAGTTATTTACCATTTAATTGAGATTTTATAATAATTTTATTCATAAAAATCTGGTTTCATGTATTTTAATGTGAATATACCTATATGTTTATTAAGAATGCATCTTTAGTAGTAATCAACATGCGTGTGCTGATGAAATGAAAGTTGGAAGGAATGATATTGGCGGCTGATTGGTAAGTATTTATAATAGTGTATTAGTCTACCTTTCATTAAAAATTTTATATTCTACCACTATATTGCGGCCATCCTACCTTAATATAATACAACCAATACAACTGTATTCATTAAATTTTCAAAATTATTGTATAACGCTCGTTTATTTAAATAAAATAAGTTTCAATCAGTTCTAAAAATTAGTTCCAGCAAGGGAAACATTATTCATATTTTTTACTGTGTTTTTTTATGAAGTTATTTAAAATATTGTTTTAATATTTTGAAAAAATCATAGAGAACATATTAAACGGTGCCAAGGTTCATTTTTTACAAGTGAAATTTTAGCAATATTATGTAAGTAAATTGCATTAATTCTTTCGACGATATCCTAATGAACCATTTTTGCATTAATTTAAGTTTTTACCAGTTGTATCTAATGAACCAATTATTAATGATCTATTAATCTCAATATACAGGTGATTTTAAAGTGGAAAATTTAGAAATTATTTGGTCAAGTAGCGACGATGTAAGTATCTACATATATAATTATAAGTAATTGTGATAAATATGATATGTTATCATTAAACAGAATTATTTTTCTAAAAATGCTTAATAAGATCGCTTTATAAAAAGATGAATAAAACTAATGCTGCGTGTTTGCTAACTAAATAACTAAGCGTAATTGATAAGTGAATTGGATTGGGACCTATCTTAATATATGGGTGAGTAAATCAAATAATTTCACTGCTCTCAAAATAATTGCCATTATCAATAGTTCATAACACTTAATTTGATAATAATTTCCACTGACATTAAATTACTTTCAATTCATTCAGTACATTGATTATTATTAAAATATTGTTTCATTTACAATTTTATTGATTGAAATTAATCCTTTATAACTTTTTCGATAGCTATTCGTTCGGATCGACAGCTATCTTAGTTTGAAACGATAAACTGTGCATACTTGGTTGATTCTTTTGAAATACTAAGTAACAAAGTCTTAGTTGGTTATGCTTAGCTAAAGATGAAATTTTGGATTTTCTCAGCACTTTCCGGGTGTAGCGAGAAAATATTTTCTCAGTGTGTAGTAGAAAAACATTTGCACAGATTAGTTTTTCGATGGTTAAAGAGAAATATTAAATATTTTCAGAAAAATAATTTCCTATGAATGTTTTAAAGTTGTAGTACAGTTAAAGTATATTGTGGGTCATTTTGGGAGTTATAAGAGAAACTAAGATATTAAAAAGATAATTAAACTTTAAGGTATAAAATATTTCTTATAAAATAAATGGTAGAAAAATAAATATTTTTTTATAATATTTTTAAAACTTTTCATATTTTAAACTTGTTCCAAATGTTGATTTCTCAAACAAAGGTTAATCATTTTTAAGAAATTTTGCTATACCTTATAATTTTTTGGAAGATCTGTTTTTTTTTTTTTTAATTTCTGGTTGAGTTGTACAAAGAACCGGTTACTAATAAAACCTTAAAACTGTGCTACTTTCTTATTTTTGGTAAAACAGATCAAAAAATGTCGAATTCTATAAATGTTAATGCAGTTATCATTTCATGTTATTGCTATTTATAACATATGCAACTATATTTACATATGAGCATTTACATGAATGAACACTTTAATAAAGGGCAAAACAAATTATAAATTTGGCTTTACTGTTTATTACGAATAGTTAATGTTAATTTTTAATTATTAAAGAACTAAAATATGTTGATGAGTTGTTTTAAATACCTAATAATTACCGTCAGCTTTGAAAACGCAGTCGAATGATCTCTTGTAACAAGTTGAGTTTTTTTTTTAGCAAATATAAATAATAATGATTGAACAAAAAATATTGAATCCTGATTTGTCGAAATTGGGTATAGATGAATGCTATGTAAAAATTAAAATTTTCAACGAAACAAGTGCATGGCTATATACTTTGTACGATGAATGTTATAAGGTAAGATGTAACAATCATATACCTATCTAAACAGTTTGTAAATCAACTTATAACAACTAATCAACTTTTTTTGTCGTTTTTAAGTGCCCATATAACATAATTCAAAATTTGATACCAATAAATGAGACTTATATGCAATATACAGCATTACCATCGCGAAAATGGAGAATTCAACGCAGTGGCGAAAATAATATTTCAATGAGCGATCAAAATAAAGATGTTATTTGTGATTTTGAACCCAAATTTTCTGAATTTGGAATTTATGAGTTAGATATTAGAGAAAATAACTGCAGCACACGTACGATAGAAGATTCCGTCAATATATATTATCGTATGTTCATAACTATGTACCTATTTGTAGTTATCATTGCCTAGCTATGTATTTCTGTTTTAATAATTTGTCAACATTTCTTTCCTAAACAGCTCTTTTGATTGGAACAGCGATTATTTTATTACTTTGCATAATAAATGTAATAATTTCATGGATTAATCGTCTTGGAAAAGAAAATGGTATTGTGTTATCTAATGTTAGGGATGCAAATTCAAAAATCAGTTCACGTGTATCAGCAATTGATACTTTTAGAGGGTAAGTTTTATTTTTATTTTTTTGGTTTATTTATTTTGAGTCACATCAACATTAGCTGTCCTTAGCGGGGTCTTTAGGTAGATTAGAAGTTGATTTTTAAAAAAAATGTTCTTAATTTCTTCCATGCGATTTTGGTCATTTAGTAGCTTTATACTCATGGGTGTTAATAAGGGGAAATCCTTTTTTATAAGTGAGGGGCATTCACTGAGAACGTAGGTGTCTGTCAGTGCTTTTCCACATGGGCTGCATTGCCTTGGATTGGATCCCTCTAACAGGGGCTGGTGGGAAAAAGCGGCGTGTCCAATCCTCAGCCTGACTTTCTTTTATTCATGGCTAAGCATTTTTTAACTTGCAATTAAAATAAAATTGAATTCCCAACTTAATTGGGAAAAAATGTTAAATACCCATTCCCTTGAAAGAGAAGCTTCAACGAGAACAACAAAAACATAATATTAAGCATTGAAAACCTTCTCCAAGTGCCAAAACAAGACTCAATTCTTTAGACCCATGGTTATCAAACACTAACACTGTGTGGTAGCTGTGTTATAGAGGTGCCAAGAAAAATGTCAATAATTACAAAAAAAATCTTTCATTTTTACAAAAAATTAGAAATTTTGGTAGTTTATTAAATAAACTTACATTTAACATAAGGGTTAGGTATAGATACATAATATTATATCAAAGCTTTTGAGAATACATAATTGAAAAATAAAAAAAAAATTAATTATAAAGCTCACCATGAACTATTTTTCTGGATAAATATTTGACCCATTTTTTATTAAATAGCTTTATTTTATTATTTTTTACACATTTTGGAAATGTTGAACTCCTACTTTATAGTTTATATTTTCATATCAGTTACCTACTTGTGTAAAATATCGACTTAACATCTATTTATATTTGTATGGAGCATAGACAATATTTTAATTCATGAATAATACCGTCATAAATAAAAAGCTTTGGTTGTACAATAATATACTATGATATGCGAACGTGTTCTTAGTTAACTGTTGTTTTCTTTGTTTTTATAATTACCTTGAATTTTTGGTTTAAAAAAACTTAGTTTGAACGTAGATACAGCTTGAATATCAATATTTATTTAAAAATTTTAAAAAATACTTTTTTTATGATTTAGGATAAGTTTGATGATTATGGTATTCGTCAATTTTGGAGCTGGATCCTATGATATCTTAAACCATATTACTTGGAATGGTCTTCACATTGCAGATGTTTTGTTTCCTTGGTTTATGTGGATAATGGGAACCTGCATACCAATAGCATTTCAGTCTCAGTTAAAGAAAAATGTTCCTCGGATCAAAATATTCAAGCATATTGTGAAAGTCAGTTAAAATATATTAGACACATGCTTTAATCTTTGATAAATTAATTTAAAAATGTTTTTTAATAACTTTTAGCGCTCGATTATTTTGTTTCTATTGGGTGTGATGATCAATACAATGGATTTGAGTACGCCACAAATATCAGAGATTCGAATTTTTGGAGTTTATCAACGTTTTGGTGTGTGCTATTTGGTAGTTGCTAGCATGTATCTTTTTTTGTCACGAAGAAAATACGATACAGTGATGGTAAGCTTTTGTTATTTTTTATGGTTGTACATGAAACCATCAATTATGGTTTACTCTTTTTCCAGAACAATAAATTGGCTTTATTTTTTGATATTATAATTTTATTACCACAGTGGTTTGTGGTTGCATTAATTGTAGCAGGTCATACGTGCTTGATATTTCTGTATCCAGTTCCAGGATGTCCAAAGTACTTAATTTATTAATTTTTTATATTTTGACTTCCAACACTAATTTTTTTTCTATAGAGGATATTTAGGTCCAGGAGGTCTTCAAGACTATCCAAATTATATTAACTGTACAGGAGGTGCAACAGGATATTTAGACAAATTAATTTTAGGAGAAACCCACATTTATCAATACCCTACTTCTCAATTAATATATCAAAGTTCAGCATATGATCCTGAAGGATTAATCGGTACGAAAGACTAAAAAAAAATTTTTATTAAAAAAAACGAGTAAAAAATTTATGATTTATTTCAGGGTGTATGACATCAATATTTCAAGTTTTTCTCGGCCTGCAAGCTGGTTCAATTCTTTTAATTCACAAAACACATCGGTCACGTATTTGTCGTTGGTGTATCTGGGCTGTTGTTACTGGTATTATCGGAGGACTACTGTGTAAATTTTGCAAAGAAGACGGATGGATTCCTCTCAACAAAAATTTATGGTACCATCAATTACTAAATTAAATAAACTTAATTTAGAACTTAACACTATTAAATAATTGGAAAAAAGAAGAAAATTTGTGTTTTAAATTAATACTTAAAATATCATTGAAATTTTGAAACTTGATTATATTAGTTCTTTGTCTTAAACGAAACTTTTCCTAGGTCGTTGTCATTTGTTTTGGTTACGTCTTCAATGGCTTTCATTCTCTTGTGTTTTTTGTACATTTTGATTGATGTATATAATGTTTGGAGCGGAAAACCTTTCCTATTTCCAGGAATGAATTCGACGATTGTCTACGTTGGTCACGAAGTAACACACTCAATGTTCCCCATACATTGGGCTATTGGATCAATGAACACACATTTAGTACGTTTAATGGAAAATATGTGGGCGTCTGGATGCTGGGTTTTTATTGCGTATTGGTTGTGGAAAATTGAATTTTTCTTAAAAATTTAAATAACATATTCAATTATATTTTGTATTTAATGAAATAAAATATTTTATTAAGTCATTGAATTCTTTTGTTAAAATGTGCTTTCTAATTTGAACCATAATTTTATTTAGTATGAATTAAATAACCATAACTGAAGTTTAAATATTTAATAATTTAAATTTTTATAAAATGTATGTTTTACTATAAATGTAATTATTCTTTGCATAAGATAAAGTTAAGATTTATAAGCCACCACCACAAAAATCTTTTTATTTAAAAAAAAGATCCGAATTTATTGGTACATTATATCTTAATATTATTAAGTTTACTTCTAATAAACTAATAATGTTTTGAAATGGAATAATTGATATTTATTTTATATCTAATAACCACACAAATTTGACATTTTTTATATACTAATTGTAAGTTTAACTATGATGACAATAAAAGAAATTGGAAAAATAATTCACGTCTAATAGATAGCTCAAGATGATGACCATTATAGACTATAGTTTCTTTTGTACAGTTTGTTTTAAATATAAAGGAAAAATCTAGAAAACAAGTACTCTTCCTGCGAAAAAGACCTAAGCATTCCTACAAATCAATAAACTTTCTCAAAGTAATTAGCAACTCTAGGACTAGGAGAAAGTTGTGTAAAAATTGAATGGAAACGTCAATTTGAGTAGGATTTTCTTCTTTTAAAAGCTTAGTAACTATGCCAAAGAGCGTGAAGCGCTTTTGTAGAAATTAATAAAAGTAAATTAAGACGCTCAAGTACTGCACGGTTATTTACGTCTGTTGTCCTTGGTATACTGGGGTCTCAGTCCTCATTCATTTTTTGGATAATATTTAATTTTTATGATTTAACAATAGTGGTTTCAAACTTTTGCCCGACAGTGTACATTGGAAACACGAAAACGATATTTTCTTTATAAAGATTGTTTAAATAAGGCGAAGTGGTTAAAAATGTTGCGCTTAAAAACGGTAAATTGATATAATTGTTTTAACATGTCAGGATTTATCTAAAACTTCAGTACTTATTGATTTTTATTGGTACAACAACATTACAATTACATAGGCCAGTGCTGGCCGCGAACAAATAAAATTGTTTAAGTTTTATCATGTATTTCCACCAACTCAGCTTCTAATTATCTTGTAAAGATTAGTTGTTATTTTCATTCAACGCTTAATTTTTATTAAAATCGAAAGGGTCATTACAATTTTCCTTGTCTCGAGTTAGCATGTAATCGAAAAAAAAAATCTAACATGAAGATTATTTTCGAGGCACTAAATACCAATTAACTAGTGCTAATTAGTATTTAACATTAACTCGGTTAATGACGTCCAATACTTATATTTATAAACTAGGTAGGTACCTCGATGCTTGAATTCATAATTACAAAATGCATTATTGATTTACTTATATATATTCAAATATTGATTAATTATTCTAAAATATCAAACAAATTATAGTTAACCCAATAAAACATAATCTTTATCATTGTATACATAGTAATGTTTACATTTGCTCATCGTAAGTAAAAAAAGTTTACATTGGCTCAGATAAATTCAATCACAATAATGACCTCGGCCAAAGTAGTCAATATAATTATGATTGGAAGAGGGGATATTTACTTGCCTTAAATAACATAAACATCGAAAAAACTACATTACTTAGTAGACAAAAGTCATTAACTTTACATTGTTGAACAACACAGTATGTATCATCGAGTTTTGACGCGTGGTCGCGAACTTGTTTATTTCAACAATCACAAACTAATATTTAATCAAATTCAAAACCGTAGGAAAGGTTATATTTTCAATGTTTAGTCGAGGCTGTCTTTTGAAATTATATTGATATGAATTTAAAATTTCAGTTGAACAATGGAGATGTATTTCCGTGACCAATTTTAAAACGCAAATTGTGAAGTCTATGTTCCCCGATGTAGAAATTCCAGAATGTAGTTTTCAAGATTTCGTATATAAAAATTTTGATAAATGCAAAAATAAAACTGCCCTGGTAAGTTGACCAAATCAGATATGGAATTTATCAATAAATGTTTATTTTTACATATTTACATTATCTTTCATACAAGCATGTATTAATAACTTCATTGTTTAACTAAATGATTAATCATTTAAATAAGCATTAATTAGGAGAACGTCGGGTATTTGAGACACTGAGTAATTGGAATCAGTTGAATTTTAATATTTCTTCTTTCACAAAAATGTTCATAAGTGTTTAAATGGACATGTTTGATGGCCATTAGTTTCTGAATAAAAATATAATTAAATAGACGTCCGCGTATTGTCAAGGTAAGTAAATTGTTTTGTTTTTTTGTTGGTGGTTTAAGTCGCTTTAACATCTAAGGTCATTATCATGACTGTTTAAACAAAGAGAATTTCTGTTGGTCAATTATATCTTAGGTCTAGAATCTTAAGTCTATGTGTTTCAACGGGGATTGAACCCTGCGCCAACAGTGATACTAAATAATTTAAATATGTTCTTCTGTAACACTTTTTGCCATATCTAAAAATCAATAAAAAATATTTTTTTTTTAATTTTAATGCGCCATATTTTGTAATTATCTTGCATATACAATGCATTTATAAATTTTATGTCGCTTTTTTAGTTTGAGGAAAATCTTTTGAGTATCGGTCATTGTGATTTCAATTATCTACTTCGGATATTTCGGAACGGCGCAGCGCGGCATCTGGAGAGTACAGATGCAAAAGTTCCTTATAACTCTGCAATGAATAAATTACTTATTTCACAATTTTTTCGATGAATTTTCTTATTTTAAACTGTGACGCAACGTTTCGTTGAGTTGTTGTGGTTAAGTTTCATCAATTTTTTGCATCAATTTTGTGTTGAGATGTTTTTTTGTTGTTTTTCCTATAAGTTAATTGGTCCTATAATTAAGAATGTTTTAATGATAAGACATCTTTTTTAGATTCCCAGAGATTAAGAAAGGAAAACTATAATGTGGTGCAAGACAATGTGTCAGATGTGAACGGCTATAATTAGGAAAAGCAGCGACCAAATACGGAGTGCCAAAATCTACATTATTTAGACAAGTGGATAGAGAAGATTTTAAGAAACCAAAAAAAGGACAACACCCTTTTTTCAATCAAAGTCACGAAAATCAATTGGAAAGATACATCCTCGATTGTTGCGAGTCTTTTTACGGCATAAACCTAAGTCGCTACGAAAGATTCCCTTTACATTTGCTGAAGCTAAAATTGAAACATTTTAACCGAGAATCTTAGTTGGCTGGTAAAGACTGGTACTATTCATTCATGTCTCGACATCCTTCCATTAATCTACGAACTCCAGAAGCAACGTTACTTGACCGAATAAAAAAGTTTAACGCCATCGAAGATAAACTGTTTTTCAACTAACTAGAAGCCCTCTAACGAAAATACCATCTTCCTAGTCATTGTATTTTTTATATTGATGAAACCGGTATAAATACTGTTCAGAGAACAGTATTTATAAAATTTGAAAATTTTGGCTCCAAAAGGTTTGAAGCAAGTAGCAAAAGCGACAAGCACTGAACGCGGTATCACCACTACCGTTGTTTGTGCGGCTTGCGCTAGCGGTATATATGTTCCTCCAATGTTTATTTTCAAAAGAAGGCGTATGAGTGAATTGTTGCTTTATGGCACTAATAAAATATTATTGGCACGGTTTCTGATTCTGGTTGGATAAATGAGTCCATATTTGTGGGTTATTTATAATACTTCATTTCCTATGTAAAATCTACCAAGCAGGAAATTTGAAAACGGTGTTCGAGAAAAGTGACGACGAGAACTATTACTGCTCTATAGTTGCATGGAAAAATATGAATCACCCCCAAAAAAGATTGGATCATGTGTAACAAATATATATAACATTTTGGCTCACGCGTAGTTCACGAGCGGTTATTCCACGTCTAATGATTACGTCTGTGATTTGTGTGAAACATAGTTAACAATTATAAAAAATGTAATCATATCAACATTTAATTATATCATTATACAATTTAGTTTCTATTTCCCCCATGGATTGATTTAACTTACCCCACACACTATCGGGTAAATAGGAATGGGAATATTTGTTATATTCTTTATTTTTGTTATTATTAAGTATATTAATTTTAAATAGTTCTTTTAAAATAGATAGGTAATGTTTATTTTATAACAAAAGTTTATTATATTTATTATTTTATTTTATCAACTAAGTATATTTTAAGTTAGGTGTTCTCAAATATCCTACTTTCCCCTATGCATACTTTGTACAGCCATAAAACATTAATAAAGGCTTATGAACTTTAGGTTTATCATCCATCCGCTATCTAGTAATGAACGATAATGGGCCGTTTACTTCTAAAATAGTTAATATTTTTTTATAACATTTATTCACGATTTAAGGTTTACGTTATTAATTTCAACATACACAACATTACATACACTATAGTCGTTAAGAACTTTTTGTGTTGATTAATTGAAAATAGTCATTAAAAAAGCTTTCTGATAAGATAAATTAATTAGTAGTTATATGTTACGTGTATAAGGAATTCAAAGTTCAAAGTATTTAGCTAGTGAATTACGAGGCCTGTTTACGCACATACCTATAATTACACTGTTCAACATAAAAAAAAAATTGTTTTGTTCAAAATTTTGCTGTTAATTGTAGGGATTGAGACTATACAGTTAATGGATATAGGTAATCCTAGCTATATGCCCAACTTGTTCTGACTAATTTTGGGGATTTGAATCCAAACTTAATATCAGTTTATGTCTATCACCTTACCTTTTTTAAACTATAAAAACTTTTTTTAACAAAAATGTTTTCAATATGATTTTAATAAAAATTAAAGAACAAAATTGTGAAATCTATGGATTAGAAAAACAAATCTATTCATAATACGGTATATCGCAAAAATTAACATTGAGGTAATAGTGGCATTGCGTATTGAAAGCAAAGGGGACCGTAGCAATGGGTAGCATAAATATGGGGCGACAATAAGTGGTTGCGCTGACTAACCCTGTCCACATCATCAGGCAATGGTATTTTAAAAAAATTGAGATGACCCATATAACAATAAAAATATAATTTTTTTTTGATGTTATTTTATGGACGAGTCACCAGATCAGCGATTCTTGCAATCGCTATATATGGTGTGGATAAAAAAAATATAATTTTATTTCAGATTGACACTTTATTTATAAGTATCTACTTATATGATAACTAGTAAAATCCCGGCAGTCAACAGAATTGATTGCTGTTCTAGAATATAAGGCCGCGTTCAGACGGATCAACTAAACTCGCCCGACTATTTTCAATCTTGTAGACTGTAGCAGGGTAAGCGACGCGAGAAGTGAAGTACAATCGAGTTGAAAGGGAAGCAAATTGAGCAGAATTGAAAGAAAACTGATCAACAAAACTCGTTCAACAAAAGTTTGATTCAGTCAATCTTTTGTTGAACGAGTTTAGTTGATCAGTTCTCTTTCAATTTGCTTCCCTTTCAACTCGCTTGTACTTCACTTCTCGCGTCGCTTACCCTGCTACAGTCTACAAGATTGAAAATAGTCGGGCGAGTTGAGTTGATCCGTCTGAACGCGGCCTGAATCAAACTTTTGTTGAACGAGTTTTGTTGACCAGTTTTCTTTCAATTTGCTTCCCTTTCAACTCGCTTGTACTTCACTTCTCGCGTCGCTTACCCTGCTACAGTCTACAAGATTGAAAATAGTCGGGCGAGTTTAGTTGATCCGTCTGAACGCACCCTAAGAAAACAGCTGTTTTACATTAGACTCTTCTAATTATCATCAATTTTAATTGGTATGGAAATTGAATTTAACAATGATAATTGCATGCATGGTATCACTGTATATGGACTATTTGAATTCCGTGACAACTTTACTCCATTGGCTGGGACTGCTACGCATAAAACTAATAAGAGTAATAAGCTATCGGCGACAAACTGACACACACTTCAGCTACTTTTAATCAATGGCTGCTATATATAAAAAGTAACGGAGTATTTTCGGCCAATAGAGATATTTTAAATTGCAATAAAAAGAAACGTGGTAAATTCATGATCCGTTGAGCTTTTCTTGTGGAAAATCTGTGAAAAATCTCACTCGATACCTTAACAGTAACCACTTACCAACCATCATTTATAGATTTCACTAATTCCAATTTAATAATACTAAGCTTCCAATTTAATTATGCATATTCAAACGACATCGATTTTGCTTAATACCTTTGTAATCGGTTTGGTTTTCTCGCATTTGTTTTAAAAAAGTTCTTATCAAATGTATAAAATGCCTGTCTTTTGACTGTAAAATTGTGAAACATAAGCTGTTTACCACCTATTGGCGCAGTGGTTGGAGCCGTTGCTCTCCCCATTTTATGCGTCAAGTGGTACTGGGTCTGAGTTTGATCACCGTTGAATCCTTGACTTAAGAATGCTTAAGATCACATTAGATTTAGACAGTCGCGATATGACCTTACAAAGCGACTTAAAACACCAAAAAAAAGCTGGTTAAATATTTACATATGAAATAAAAACGTAGTACTGCCAATGGAATACTTATTTTTATATAGCAGAATAAATTTTTGCTAAACTTAAACTTTTGATATCTATATAAAGAAGTTTTGTTCATTAATAACAAAATATTTTTAGGAAAATGTTAACCTTTTTATGTAAGATATCGTATACTATGTTTAAAGGATATTGTAATAATACTACACTTTAAGAAAACAATAAAAAATTTTTAATTTTTAAAAGTTTGAATGAGTTATTGACTTCCTACCCCTACTATTACCTAAACGTATTAGAATTAAAGAAAAGTGCATTTTTGAGATCTTATATTTCTTTTGATGGCGAAAAAGTTTATATACCTCCATAAGACAATAAAAAAAAATACCAGATCAATGAGCACGCTATTTCATACTGTACGCCAACAAAGCTATATCCTGTAATTTTTCCTGTTACATTAAGATCAGCTTGACAAAATTGTCGCCAACTCTCGGGCTATTACTTTTTGCATAGCCCATAGGCTATAGCCCTTGTTTTCTTTCGTTGTTTGAATGCTATCTAGATTCTAGCTAATATCACTTTAAAAAATGGAAGAATCTATATTTAAGAAAGTTAATATTCAAACTTGAAATTTCCTAAGAGAAGAGGTGGAGTGAGAAAAAAACAGATTTTTTAATATTATTGATGTTTATGCATAAATATATTCTACATGCTGTATTAAAGTTAAACTTTCTAGGAATTAGGGACATGCTACAACTCAATAGGTTATAACTCCTTATTGATTGGGAGAAAAAAACCTTTACTTTAATTACTCACTATTAAATCTTTAAATCATTCGATTTATAAATTGTTAGGGATAAAAACAAGTCTATAATTTTTCAGGAATGTCTCGAAACTGGTTATCGTTACACTTATGATGAACTTCAAAGTAGAAGCACCGCGTTTGCTGCAAGTTTACGAAACAAATTTGGAGCCCAAGACGGTGACCATGTTATGGTTTTATTACCAAATATTCCAGAATATGCTCCAATTATTTTGGGTACAATTCAAGCCAATTGCGTTTGTACCACTTGCAATCCAGTTTATACAATAGGTGAGATTTGAAAGGAAAAATAACACTTGAGTACAATAATTTTAATTTTCTCATTTTTGTGTCTATTAGAGGAAATCAAACGACAATACTTAAACTCAAACTCAATCTGCATCGTTACAATAAAGGAAAAACATGAGTTAATCAAACAGGTGGCAAAATCAGCTGGCAAAAATATCCCCATTGTTCTTGTTGATAATGATAGAACGAACCACTTTCCAAATGATGCTATTTGTTTTGAAGATTTAACGAATCCCAACGTAGATGTTAATGACTTAAAATTATTGAAAAAACCTTCAGTGAACGACGTGATTTTATTACCATATTCAAGTGGTACAACAGGATTACCAAAAGGAGTTGAAATCACACATTCAAATCTCGTTTCGGAAATAATATGCTATCAAAAATGCTTTCAAGAAGAATCAAAAATATTTCGTAAATAATTAACCAAATCAGAAAAATACAAATGTTTCATGAAAATTATATTTTTTTTCAGCTTCAGGACATCAACCAATAACTCCTGCAATTCTCCCTCTTTTCCATATTTATGGATTAATTTTAATACTAATTGACAAACTTATCTTGGGTGGAAAAGTTGTTACGGTACCCAAATTTTCTGTAGATACTTTAATTAAATTATTTAATAAATTTCCTCCGGATTACTTATTCACAGTTCCTCCAATAGGTTAGTAATAAGTCTTAACGAATATTGATCTTGACAAATGTTATCCAATTTTTTATGTTTATAGTCACATTAATGTCAAAAAATGAGAATATAACGCATGAACATCTAAAGAATATCTATTTAATTACAAGTGGAGCAGCTCCTTTAGGATCCAAAGACATTTCAGAATTACAGAAAAAAAGTGGACCGAAACCAAGAATTATACAGGGTAAATATTTCTTTAAACTCAATCTATCTGCATTGTAGCAGATTCTATATTCTTATAAGCGCTTTAAATTCAACTATATGAAACTGTAAATAGCAATGTATTCTTTTTTATTTTAGGATATGGATTAACCGAATCCTCTTCTGCTAGTTTGATCCATCATGATTTCGGAAATTGGGACAAAGCTTCAGTGGGAGGATTGTTACCTAATTTGGAAGCAAAAATAATAGACACAGCAACAGAAAAGACTCTGGGACCAAATCAAGTAGGAGAGTTACTACTACGAGGTCCACAAATTATGAAAGGATATTACAAAAATGCCAAAGCTACAAATGAATCAATTACTACTGATAAGTGGTACAAAACGGGCGATGTTGGTTATTTTTCAGATCAGGGTGAATTTTTCATCACCTCAAGACTTAAGGAATTGATTAAAGTCAAAGGGCTTCAAGTAGCGCCATCGGAGCTTGAGGAAATATTACGGTCACATCCCGGTATTCTTGATGCGGCTGTTATCGGGGTTCCTCATGAGAAAAATGGAGAAGCCCCCAAAGCTTTTATTGTAAAATCTGCTAATCATGATTTGACTGAAGCTGATGTTGAGGTTTGTGTTAAATTCAATTTTTAGGAAAAACTTTAGGATAACTTTTTAAAACTTTGTCGCTCCACTTTTGCTTTGCATATATGTATATACGAGTAGAACTCTTGAAATAATTACAAGTAACTCTGTGCTAACGCCTAGACTCTAGAATGTGAAGTTATAAATCACAATTTTTAGTAGACGTTGCTTTGTTCAATTCAATTAATTTGACATGAACGCTTAAAGTATCTCAAATTTCAATTACATTGCAACTATCGCAATTATCTTAATGAAGAAAATGAAATCATAGTAAAGTACCCGACAATTCTCTATAAATTATCAAACTGTAACTGATTCATTTTGATCGCTACCTAAGACTTTTATAACTGTGAGTCAAAAAAGAAACATTTTAGTCAACATTTTTTTTCACTAACAAAAAGGTGCATAACGCAGTGATATCTTTGGCAAGTGTCTTCAGATGCTATTTACTATAATTACTACCTACTCTATAGTTCATACTTAAAACCAGTGTCATAAAAATAAAAGGAACACAATAAAACTTTTCATAGGTAGAGAGGTTCAATAGGTAGAGAGTATTGAATTATTTTTGTAGTAATCGCACCATTGAAAAGTTTATCGAAAAAGCTATTAAAACGGGTAAATATTCATGATAAGTTTAGTTTCAGAAAGTATAATGACTGATACAATTTTGTGCATTGGTTTAATTTTTTGTCAAAAATTAATAAAATATCTCCCCAGAAATACGTCTTTTAGAACAAAGAATTAATATCATATTAGTTTTAGTTAATTATGTAACAAAAATAATTTATAAGGCTATTTTTATTACAAAATTTTTATAAATTATCTACCTCTTTATGTAACATTGGGTATTTTGGACGAAATTTTTACCCACTTTCCATAATCATCAATCGCGATGCAACTCTATTTGTACGTATATCTTGGTTACACCTTGGTACATCTGGTTTTTTATTTATATTTTTATAATGCTTAAGATTTCAGTTGCATAATTCATTCAATGCATAATTTTTTTTTCAGAAATTCGTGTCACGTCAAGTAGCACCTTTTAAACAGCTAACAGGAGGTGTTCAGTTCATTGCGCAGATCCCGAAAAGTGCAGCAGGAAAAATTTTAAAATTAGAACTAAAAAAATTACAATAAATCTGAAAATAAGAAGAAGAAAATTTATTTTAAATCTTTTTATTAAAAAAAAAAAACAGTTTAAGTAAATGACGTATTAATTGCTTGGTTTTTAGCAAGCAAGTTTTTATAAAATATATTGAAATAATTTTTATAATGTTTTATCTATAGAAAAGATTATGAATGAAAAAAGTTATGAAAATGTTAATTTCGTTATTTAGAACATTTTTATTTGACTAAGCTAGTTTATAAAAACTTTATAATACTGTATTATGTTTTGAAAGACTCATAACATTTGATTTTATGAAATATTTTAATAAATACAATCTCTGAATAACTACCTAAGTAATATAAAAATATGATGATAATATATCTAATTGTAATTAATTAAATAAGTTGTACGGTTTTTATTTATTTATCATTTCAACGAATAAATAAATCTGATTGAACAATAGAAACTCTTACCAAAATAAAAAAAAATTCAGCTATTTCAACAGAAAAAGATAAATAGATATTTCTAGACCTTTGATTCATAGAAAGTTCAGGAAAATCCGTTCAAATAATTTTCCAGGAAGAGATATAGGCTATCTCAGGTTCTATACGTTTTTATGAATATTATCAAATACCCATACTTGTATCCCTTTAAGATTTGAAAACCTTTCATACCAAATGTCAGTAAACGATTTTTAGTGCATGAAAAACGAATAAACAAAGAATAATTTAGTATTACTTGTATACCTTTATTAAAAAATATTAAATACTAAATAAAATATATGCGATGAAGGACGTTATTATTTGGATAAGGATTAATATCATGTTTATAAAAACCCCTACCCAAATAATGCATTATCTTGAGCAAATTTCATTTTCTTTAAAAAGGTTAGTGGCCTAACCTTAAAAGATAGACATACCTACATAGCTACATCGGACTTTTTTTTAGAATTTTTTAAGAGGAGCATTTTTGCTGCACATGCTTTTTGCGTAATTTTAACCGTTTACGCAGGACAGGCAACGGACGCTCTCAAAAGGAATAAATTTTCTTGCTTTTTGCAACTTTTTCTATCGATGATCTACTCTTATTTATTGCATCGTGCTGTTATATAGCTTATAGCCTTTCTCAATAAATGAACTATCCAACACTAAAAGCATTTTTCAATTCGGACCAGTGGTTCCTGATATTAGCGCGTTTAACTACACAAACAAACAAACTCTACAGCTTTATATATTAAGTAGTATAGATTAAATTGTTGAAAAAAAAAACACATTAAGAAAAAACCCATTGGTGGTAGAAGGCTTAATCAAAGTAATTAATCATTAATTATTAATCACTTAAGAACTCTTACTAAAATGGTAAAGAAAAAAAGTTAATGGGATTTTACCATTTAAATTTAGCATATAGATGGTACATATTAGTTGTGGAATAAGTCAACAAAGGACGTATACTAAACCTAAGTAAATATTTTTTGCGACCTTTTAAGTTACTAGCAGTTTTTCAGTCTCTATAATCTATACTCTATACACTTCAAACTAACGGACTCGAACAAATATGAAAAAGAGAACTGTTGACCTGTTAAATTAACTATTTTCTATCGTTAGAATTTAGACCTAAAAATAATTTAAAATTAATATTATCTAATATAATGTTTTTATAGGCGTACATCATTATATGTACACTTCAACAATTGTATAGCGCATTTGAAATTTGTTCAGAAAATTAGATAGTAATTAGATTATGTTTCTTCAAGCTCTTATAGGTATTAACGGATAGAACTTAACATGGTTATTTACAATGGTGCTATGTAAAGTAATACAATAGCAGTAAAATTATAATGAAAATAAACGAATATTTAAAATTGTGCTAAGCTTCACTGTCGATCAATTGAATTACGTTTTGAGTTTGGTGGTAGGACATCAATATTCAAAACACTATAACACATTATTTATTTGCGGAATATAATTGTCTTTGATATAATTTTATTGAAAAAACAATTTAAAAAATTTTAATTTATTCTGAAAATAAACCGTCATACCTCTGTCATGTCCAAACTTTTAGTTTAACAATGTGATTTTCGCAATTATCTAAACCAGACTACTAAGCAGGAAAAACTCTTTTAATGAAAAAGGGTATCAGGCGTTTTGATCCCCGGACAAAATATCCTCAAGATAGGTGTGACTATCGCGTTGTTTTTTAACCAAATTGGACGTTGTTAAGTACTGTTGTCTGAGGATATTTTGTCCTGGGGATGTTTTGTCCGGGGATATTTTGTCCGGGAATCAAAACGCATGGAACCTGAAAAATACCTTATTTTTAATGAAAGGTAGTCAATATAAAGTAAGTCAATATAAAATCGATTTTCAAACACTTTTGTTTTATTTTTTAAAACTATAAATACAAAGATAGAGGAAAGTGGGGTATTTGAGAACAATAAACTTTAAATTATCCTAATTAATAATATAAAATAACAATTTTAGTAAACTTTTGCTATAACATAAACTTTAACTTATCTACTTTAATAATTTGATCACAAAACTTTTTTAAATTAACATTAGAATAACAAAAATATAGAATATAAAAACTATTGCCATTCCTATTTCCCCGGTAGTGTGTGGGGTAATTAAACTCAATCCACGGGGGAAATAGAAACTGCATTGGGTAATGATAATATATATAATATAAAATTTAATGATTAACTATGTTTCACACAAATCACAGACGTAATTATTACACATGTATTGACCGTTCGTACATGCATCATGGGCCCATTTCTTACATTTGGTACACATAATCCAGTCTTCTTTAGGGGGCGATTCATATTTTTCCGTGCAGAATATGCAATAATAGTCCACGCCGTCACTTTCCTCGAACACCGTTTTCAAATTTCTAACGACCGCTGTATTGTTGACTGATGGTGGGTTCGTTGTACTTCTTCGTTGTTGAATATTTTTACTTTTCTTTGCAGTTTGCCGTTTTTGTTTTTCCTCTAATTGATGTCTTATGGGAGTGCTGGATAAAATTTGAGAATGTTTTCTTTTTCTTCGTTGTGAAGTTTCTATTTTAGGAATGATCGGCACGTTGGCTATGTCAGAAAGGAGCACAGGAGTTAACGGAGCAAGAAAAGTGTGTATGGCTAAATCGGTTTGATGTTCATGATTATGGTTGTGTGATGTTGTCGGTTGATCGTCCACAGGAATTGTTTTCTCAGCTGTAGTAGTAGTATTAGTAGTATCACGAACGGAAGTAGTATGTGGACTGTCATGACTGTCAGCAGTGTTAAATTTATCAATAAAAAGCATATTTGCGAAGCATTCGTTAAACTTGTCCGTATCGATGGGATGAATTCCAGCCACTCTAAAACCATTGATCGCTTTGCTTATGTTGGCTGTCTTGTTGTACGCATTAGTAAACAGCTCGGCCACTTTGTATTGGGTGATCCGTTTGCCAGGATTGTTAACCATGTAGAGCTCACACTGTCGATTGTATGCACATTTCAGTGCACTGAAAAAAGTTAAGTCCAGCGGTTGCATTTTATGTGATACATGAGGTGGTAAGGAAAGAACATGAAGGTTGTGTTCTCGAAAAAGCGTGTATGCCCCCAAGCTAATGTGACTTTCGTGATTATCTAGTATTATCAAGACTGGCTCGTCTTCGGTAGGTTTAACAAAATTAATGAAGTGCTGTAGGTATTCAACGAATATGGACTCATTTATCCAACCAGAATCATAAATCGTGCCAATCATATCGTTATTAACGCCATTCAGCAACAGGTTACACATACGCCTTCTTTTGAAAATAAACATTGGAGAGATAAACATCGCACAAACAACGGTAGTGGTGATACCGCGCTCAGCGCTTGTCGCTTTTCCAACTTGCTTCAAACCTTTCGGCGCCAATATTTTCGAATTACGTTGAACAGTGTTGATACCGGTTTCATCAATGTTGAATATACGGTGACTAGGAAAATTGTATTTGCGTTGGAGGGCTTCTAGTTGATCGAAAAACAATTTAATTTCGGTGGCATTAAACGCTTGAATTCGGTTAAGTGACGTTGCTTCTGGAGTTCGTAGACTGATGGAGGGATGTCGAGACATGAATGAATAGTACCAGTCTTTACCAGCCATCTGAGATTCTTGGTTAAATTTATGGCTTAATTTGTTGGCTTCAGCAAATGTAAAGGCAATCTTTCGTAGTGATCTAGGTGTGATGCCGTAAAAAGACTTGCAACAATCGAGGATGTATTTTTCCAATTGATTTTCGTGACTATGATTGAAGACAGGGTGTCGTCCTTTTTTCGGTTTCTTAAATTCTTCTAGATGCACTTGTCGAAATAATGTTGATTTTGGTACTCCGTATTTGGTTGCTGCTTTGCTTAAAGAAAGTCGTCGACATCTCACATCATGTCTCGCGCGTTGGAGATTTTCAATTGTGTACCGCGGTGTTGTTTTTCTTGTGTAATTTCTGGGCATCTAAAGAGAGAATTTTTTTTTCCGTAGAACAATCATAATTATTGGAAACAACAGCACAAAATAAAATTGATCCAAACAAATTGATCAAACAAAACAACAACAACAACAACAACAACAAGTCAACAAAACGAAATGTTGCATCAGAGTTTAAAATAAGAAAATTCTTCGAAAAAATTGTAAAATAATTAATTTCTTACATATTAATAAGAAACGTCCACATTTACTCCGCGAAAATCGTTCCAAATTACCCGATTTAGGCAATTCATATTAAAATGCTCGATACTTAAAATATTTTCTTCATTTAACTTAAATAGCCACATAAAACTAATAAGTGAATTGTAAATGAAAGATAATAACAAAAAAATACGCACTAAAGGTCAAGAAATAATTTTTTCAAAGATTTTTACATACGGCAAAAATTGTAACAAAAGATCAAATTTTAATTATTTACTTACCGTGACAGTATGCGAACGCCAATTTAAATATTTTTTTCTGTCAGGAACGATAAAGCACACACTTGTCAATTCAAACACTAATAACATTTTTTTTAAATACAGAAATAATTAAAATTTAACTGTTTTTAATTAGCCGCTGTTCTCAAATACCCAACTTTCCCCTATTGCTAGGGCTAAATTTACTCCAAGAACTGCCCTCGGACACTACCAAAAATGCTGTCTTATTACCCTTTATCTAAATGAAATAATATAAAAAAATTTAATTTCACAATTTACAAATAAAATGATCAACCTTAAAATTTACTGATAAATATAATATAATGAGAAAATAATAACACAACAAAGTAAAAATTTGATAAATTAATGACAAGAAGCTTCTAAATTGAGTAAACAATTGGGATTTCTTCCATAAAATAGCTTTGTTACATTCCATATATCAGGATTTGAAGAACTGTGATTATGACTACAAGTATCAATAACTTTTTAGTTGTTGATGTATCAATATTATTTGTTTTAGTATCAATAACCGATACCCTATACTCATTTTACAATTAAAAATGTATGCAAAATTGAAAAAGTCGATGGTCATGTTAGTATCAGCATTCTAATTTTTACATACTTATTTGAATAGTGTTATATAACGTATTAACTTACAGTTTAAAATGTATTTAATTCTGTGATGTACAAAATGATAATGACAACGATGCATCGCAGCGTTGATTATTTCAACTTTAAATCTAAATCCTTACATTACAAAATATAACAAGATCAAACATTAACTTAGTGTTTCATAGGTAATTTAACAACAATTGTCACCAACTTTAACTGTTGTAATTAAGATTTAAATAAGTTGGCGCAACACCGTCTCCCAGTTTCTCTACAAGTCCACTAGAACCAATACTCGATAAATACAAAGAACAAAAAAAAATGTTTCATCTAAAATTTCCTCTCCTTTTTCAAAGCTTGGATTTTCTCATGTTCACAGAGAGCTAACTATGATATTATTTATTTCAAAGTTGACAATCTACAACTATGTTACTTATACTCGTACCGTGGGCGTTTTATCAGTGCTTTTAAAAGCTCATTTCACCTCAATCTTTTTCATATAAAATAGAGAAAGACTTTTTTTCTTACTTATAAGGGGAACATTTAAAAATATTGATTATTTGGATTGAATTCTTTTTACACAACCCCTAGTTAAAGTAGCCAAAAGGAAAAATCTCATTTGTTTTTATACTCTTGAACAAATACTTTTTAGTGGCATTGATAATGCATTTCATTTTTCAAATTTCGCTACCCTCGAAATTCTATCGCCCTAGGTCTCTGCCATTTGTGCCCTTGTATTCTAGTCTAGGACTTGGTACTACTTGGTACTTTACTTGGTACTTTTCCTTCGTTGTCTTGAAAATAACGAATTGAACCCTATATCTGAAACATATTATAGTTACACTAAAAATATAACTACATACAGAAGTTTCACTTATCTAAACGTTTTGATGGGGGTTGTTGTTGGATCTTTTGATATAATGCATTTATTTTTCACCTATCACAGAAATTGATTATGCATGATATTGAAATAAGGTTTATATTTTCACGTGTATTATACTAAATTGCACATGTCAATTTTTAAATTCGTAAACGAAAATAATTATAATTTCCATATCATTACAGACGTTTTCTATAACACTATTTTATTAATGTAAACAAAAATTAAGAATGAATTTAATATGTTAATATATTTTTGTGCCAAATCATACATTATAATATATACACAGCTTCTTAGAAAAATACAATACATTTAAAATTATTGTGACCGATGTATATAATATGACGTCGGTGTTACTAACCAAACGGTTCAGTTAGTATAAAATTATAAATAGTTTTAGTCGCAGTAAAATTAAAAAAAAAAACAACATAAATATAATCAAAACTTTAAAACCCAATAATAAAAATTTTAGTTATTCAAATATTGTTTTTTTAATTCTAATTTTAAAATTTTCCCGGCTGCACTTTTAGGAATTGAAGGAACAAACTCGACACCTCCAGTTAATTTTTTGAAAGGAGCTACTTTTGAAGCCACAAATTCCTGTTAAAGAGATTAAGAATCTTTAAGTATTTTTTTTTAATTTGTAAAAAAGAAAATTTACCTCAACATCTTTTTCTGTAATATTCTTTTTGGGTGCTTTCACTACAAAAGCTTTGGGAACCTCACCACTTATTGGATGTGGTACTCCTATAACCGCCGCATCAACGATACTAGGATGTGACCTAAGTATTTCCTCTAATTCGGCAGGAGGCACTTGATATCCTTTAACCTAAAATAAATATTTTGCTTATAATAAACAAGGATTTATTATTTTATTCTCACTTTAATCAAGTCCTTGAGTCTATCAGATATGAAAAATTGACCTCGTTCATCATAATATCCTTGATCACCTGTTCGGAACCATCGACTTTCAGGAAATACATCTTCAGTCGCTTTTGGATTTTTATAATACCCTTTCATTATTTGTGGCCCGTTGATAACCAACTCTCCCTTTTCCCCTGGTCCCAGTGCTTTTCCCGTTTCAAAATCAACTATTTTTGCTTTAGTGTTAGAAACAAGACCACCTACGGCTGCTTTATCCCAGTTGTCATATAATTTATGTGGTACACAGACAAGAGCTGCTGTTTCGGTTAATCCATAACCCTGCATAATATACATTTGCTTGTCTTTGGAACCAACTTTCAATTCTAGTTGTTCTATATCGTTTTTTCCTAGAGGAGCAGCTCCTGATAGTACCATTCTCAAATTTTTCAAATCTTCACTTGTGATATCAGGATGTAAAGTTAGTAACAAAACTGTAGAAATAAAGAAAATTTACCATTAACTTTATGAATAATAATTAAGGATACGTATTATAAGTATTATAATATGAAAGTACAGTAGAACCTCGCTATTCGTACACAATTTGTTCTAATTCAATTCGTTCGAATGGCGAATCATTTTTTCGCATAAGATACCTAAAATACTAAAATACCTAATGTAAATTGCATTAATCGGTTCCAAACTCTCTATTTAAAGAGTTGTCCAATACAAAAAGAGCTTTGAGCGGTAAATTTTTTTGATCTAGTATACGTTTTCACACTAGAGGCAAACACTTCATACATCCACTCGGTGAAAAACTGTTTTGTTACCCAAGCTTTAGGATTAGCCCTCCATATTACACTCAGGTTACTTTTGGTGACATGATTTTTCTTAAAAACTTTTGGATTTTCTGATTGGTAGACTAGTAGTGGTTTTATTTTGAAATCTCCACGTTGGCACACATCAAGTGTGTAAGCCTGTCTTTCCTAGGCTTATACCCTGGCAATGATTTCTCCTCTTTTGTGATGTAGGTTCTCCTTGGCATATTTTTCCACAAGAGGTCAGCTTCATCACAATTAAATGCATGCACGCAGATCGAATCGCAAAAAAGCGTACGAATGGCGATTTTAATTTTACTTGAATAAGTTGTACGAATAACGAGTTGTACGAATAGAGAGGCGGACGAATAGCGGGGTTCCACTGTACAAATATAATAACTTAATAAGTAGTACTAATTTGAATACTTACAAAGTGGGGGTACAACATATAAGCAATCAGGTTTATAATTTCGTAAGACTTGAATGAAATTATCTATAGAAAATTTGGAAACTGTTGGAATTTTTGCTCCAGATGTTAGTTGTTCTAATAAAATTGCACTCATTCCAAATATATGATAAAATGGTAGAATTCCAGGAGTTACGATTTGATACTCTGGTGCTTATAACCAGAAATTAAAAAAAAATAATTAAAAGTTCATTTTTGAAATTTTATTAAAAAAAAAACTTACCGAAATGAGCATTAATATGACCATTGGAATTTTGGATCATTTCAATTACAGAGATAACGTTTTCATGCGTGATTTCCACTCCTTTTGGTAATCCGGTCGTTCCACTGGAATACGGCATAATACACGTGTCGCTGATTTGAGGTTTTTGTAGTGTTCGCAAAATGTTTGTATCCGTTTTTGAATTCATCAACGTGGCAAGATTGTACGTATTTTCGGGAACGATTTTTTCGTTCTCGGTATTATAAACAATAACAGGTACATTTTTTCCAATTAAATTCACAGCTTCTCGTATAACAGGATATAATTCATAGCTTGTTACAATACAAGTTGAGTCCGAGTTGATAAATTGTCGTTTTATCTCCTCTGAAAATTGTAATTCATTAGGAAAATATTTTTCATTAAAGTTTAACATTAATGGTATTCTACTTAAAATTGAAACTAAATGAGAAGAAGTTAACGTTATTTTACCTGCGGTATAAGCTGGGTTACACGGAGAAAATACTCCATTGGCTTGAATTATACCAAGAACAATGATGGCATATTCTGGAATGTTTGGAAGCACAACTAATACAGGATCTTTATCCTGTATACCAATTATGTTTCTTAAATTTGCTGCGAGCGCTTGGCTTTTTGTTGTAAGTTCATGGTATCTATAATGTCTTTGGGTCAACGTGCATTCCTAAATAAATATAAAAAAAGTAAACCCAGTTTAGTAGCATCTTCTCTTAGTTATTTGACTTACTAATGCAATTCGATCACTATATTTATCAAATTTGTTTAACATATATTCGGAAATGGGACTCTTAGTTATTTCTATGTCCGGTAGTAGTGATTTAACTATTTGGCGTTTAAGAGAATTAGAAGAGAATTTTCGTCGCTGGCCTTCTAAAAATAAAGAAAACGTTTATTATAAAAATTTTAAGATTTTAAGTTGATATTTCCCATAGTAAGATATCAAAAGAGGGACAAAATCATAAATGTATTTGAATATCGAAGAACTGTAAATGATAAATCTTGTTTTGAGCGTTTTAACAGTAGAAAATTACAAATACTAGCCATTTGAATCCAATAAACACGAGAATTTTAGCTATTAAGCCTATTAAATAAAGTCTCAGATACTATAATTACAGATTTACCGCTCATATGTTATAGTAAATTGAATTTATACGTTCAGTAAGCGAAAAACGAAAGCTATCTATTTTAATCACTACGTTTCTTTATGTCTGATAATTTTTAAGTTTGGCTACTTTTTGAATTTGTTAAAAATGAAAAGTAGTGCTGTACTGTAGTAGAGTAATGAATTGTCATTAAATTTAAAAAAAAATTATAAAAGACTTGAAAAAATTAAAACAGAAACAAACATTTTTAGTTAAAAATATGAATACAAATATTACCTACAGCATATCACATTCACGAATTTTGAGTGGTTCAAACAAAAATAAAAAAGTTTCAAAAAAATCGAGAACCTTTTGACAATGCTCATTTGGATCGTGTTTCCAAATCAAAACGAATTAAGATACTCGTACATATTTAAGAACATGAAAATTTAGTCCTGTTTGACCGTCGATTCATGTAATCGTTGAAAACTTGAAAATTGTTAAACAATGTATATACGACAGATTAATTACTCTATAATTTTTATAAAATTCCTAAATACTAATAAATACAATCATAAAAACATACAAACAATATGTGTGAAACCAATGTCGAACCCTACATTTGGAAATTAATTTGCACTATGATTTTAAATACTATCAAAAGTGATTAAAATATTTTCAAAATGTGAATATTTAAGATAAGTTTTCATTTTCCACTTGGGGTTAAAGATTCATATTTTTAACAAAAGATAAATTATTAGAAAAATAAATATACCTACTAGCATTTAATTTTTTATCATTTAAAGTTGAAACTTTTTAAAATTGAGGAATAAAATTCGTAAATTTTTTTTAAGCAATACATCGTTTCATGCAGTATGATCGGTGAATACATGTCTATTTAAGGTCGTCTTTCCAATTATCAATATTGAACTATATTTAATTTACCTAATCTTAGATAGGTACTAAACGTTTTTATTTATTCCCAAAGATTAATAGAGCTTTAGAAAAGACAAAATACAAAGCAAGTTTAAGTTGTATGACAATGCATTACGTGAGAACCTTCGCAAAATGACTCCAAGCACTGTTTCTAACAATGGCAAATTCTCTAAAAATTGTTTTTATTAAAAGGAATTATAAAGGAAGTTGTATAAGTTTATAAGGAAAACAAAATTGATTACATTAGGTTTGTTCTAATTAACATTAACACCGCAACGCCGTACGTTAACGAGGAATTAAAGGAACTGCATGCTCTTACTTTGAGACGTATGTCGACCTTAAGGTGAGTTTTGGGCGTTTTTAAACGATATTTTATGATACCTGCTCGAGGTCAATACTGGTAAGTAGTAAGTACGGGCAGTACGGGTTCAGATTCATAAAATCACGAGGTCATCTGATTTTGAAACTCATCCGTCCAGAAAACGCAACCTAGATTATAGTATATGGAACGTCATTTATCCGTTCTTGTACGGAAATTTATGGAAATGTATGGAATGTACGTTATTTGTTAAATGGAACGAACCTATTGCCAACTGTTTTTAGAAACATACAAACACTTCTTACTGTGCTTGGGGTTAGTTTGCTGTGCGTTGAGTATTTTTTTCTATTTTCTGCTTAGACTCGCACTTCTGCCTTTTGGTTATTTTGTAGTTCCAAACTTTACTGGCATATTCAGTGAAAAATGTTGATAACGATTTTATTGCAGCATTTGCATATTTGTTTGGCAAAAAACAAAAAATAATTTGAAAATGAGAAAACTATTAAAACGTTTAATAATAATTTTTTTCTACAATACAACATATAGCGGTGTATGTTCAAAAAATGAATTATTCTTCAAAAACAATTAAGTTCACATACAACGAGAGAGAAGAAATGAGAAAACGAAAGAGAGAAAGCACGGACTCTGTACTAATAACAATTGCCATAAACAATGTGGAAAGCATGGAAAGTAAGAAGTGTAAAACCGTATCTATAGGTATGCATGTATACCAAAATCTGACGACGGAACAACCTTAAAAGTTAAAAAATAAATAAATTTTTTTTTTCAGAGTTACATCCAATAGAAGACAATTTTCAGTCGAATCTACATCATATATAGTGTTGTAAAATAACTTATATAACAATAAGTACCTACTTCTTTAAATCACTAGACGATTATACGAGTAACACATACGTAATATGAGTCAAATTTCAAAAAGGTCAGTAGACTAGTTTTTGAGAAATGGATTTCAAAAATGAAGTTCTTAGTTCTTAAAATATCTGGTGCGAGGCGTCACACTACTTTCTTTTACTTTCATTTATGAAAATACTCGCTGTTAGTTAAAGAAATATAAGCACTTTGTAACATTACATATAAACAGTACTATATGCATACAACCTATAGGGCTATATGTATATAGACGAATTCCCAACCTTCATCCCAGAACCGCCCTTATTCAAATTTTCTCAGGAAAAAGTTTCAAATAAAAGTTGTAGCCATTAATGAGTCTAAAAACTATAGAAAGTTTAAAGAAAATCGTTGGAGCCGTTTTTGAAAAAAATTGAAAAAGCTCAAAAACGCCAAGAGTAAAGTAGAGCTTTCGGTTAACCGATTTCAACCAAAAGCTTTGCGGCACAACTAAATATAATATGGAGGCCAGATTCCAAGTTTGGTGAAATTCGGATAAATTTTTCGATAAGATATGGCTGTCACACACAGAAATGTTTCTAAAAACCACTTTTTTGGACTCAGGAGACCTCAAAACATGTATTTCCGTTGAAAGCTCGAATTCGAAAATTCGATCCAATTACAATACTGCCTTTACTATTAAGTAGTAAAAAAAAGTAATATGTATACACTATACAGCTTATATGTACATAGGTATAGGTATACGAATTCCGAACCTTCACCCCAGAACCGCCCTTATTCGAATTTTCCCAGAAAATAGTTTCAAATAAAAGTTGTAGCCACTAATGAGTCTAAGAACTATAGAAAGTTTAGAGAAAATCGTTGGAGCCGTTTTCGAAAAAAATTGAAAAAGCTCAAAAAGGCCAAGAGTAAAGTAGAGCTTTCGGTTAACCGATTTCAACCAAAAGCTTCGCGGCACAACTAGGTATAATATGAAGGCTAGATTCCAAGTTTGGTGAAATTCGGATAAAGCTTTCGATACGATATGGCTGTCACACACAGACACACACACACACACACAGACACACACACACACAGACACACACACACACAGACACACACACAGACATGTTTCTAAAAACCACTTTTTTGGATTCAGGGGACCTCAAAACATGTATTTCCGGTGAAAGCTCGAATTCGAAAATTCGACCCGATTACAATACTTCCTTTACTATCTATATAGTAGTAAAAGAAAGTAAAAAACGATTTAAGCTTTAAGAAAGATAAAACTCGTTTATTAAGAGGATTTTTCAAAGGTTCTCTCTTCCAGAATTGACAAAATAAAATATAAAAATGGATTTTTTAAAATTTTTTAGACCCTGTGACCTTCTTAGTGCCTATAATTTGTGAAGTAATTAACAAAATGTTTTCTCAAGTTTAAAAAACTAAGAGTTAGTATATTATCAATTACAGGTAAGCACAAAAGTATATATATACTCGCATTTACAACACTTATTTAATAATTTTCTTATATTACCCGCTTATTTAGTTTGAACTTTGAAATTTTCATAATCGTAGTATTAATACATAATTGAACTAATTTTCATTAGACTAGAGATTAAAATACAAATTATTATCATATATTAAGTTAAATGTTCTCACTAACATTTTTTTCTATTGCTAGTGCACATCAGATATTATGATTATTAAAGTACTTATTTTTTGATCATAGAAATTATTAAATTAATAAATCCGCCGTGTTTGAATTAATCAAATTAATAAATATGAGTTAAAATGAAATTCATAAATTAATGACCAAATTTTAATATTAGAATAAAATTTTAATGAATAATAATTTCTTCAAAAAATTAACATATTTATGGGAATAATTAAAATGTTTACTTCTAAATAAAAAATTTCAATAAGTTTAAAAATAATTTAGTAATCGTTAGATTATTCAAATAAAATAAATACTTAATGTAAATAAGATTTATTCTATCGCAGATCAACAAAATTTTATCGTGAAAACGCAATGTAAAGAGTACGTGCCCCTGAAAATAACAATCAATTTAATACTTAATATCTACCTTACGAGCCTAATTCTTATAATAATGTAAAACTTGTGATGTCAATTAATTTGAAGGAAGAAACAATTCAAGCGCACAGTTGCATTACCTATTACATAACGAAAGTTTTCCAAGCAAAACAATAAATCATGTAATAGACTGAAACAAACTTAAATAGTTAAATGATAGTTATTTTCCAAAGCATTTTTATTATTTTGAACAGTTAAAATTCTGCAGAAACATTAAAAATATTGCGATTTTAAGGGCAATGACTTTTCAAGTGTTGACGTCTCGCATACACTCAGTGCTCTTTATGGTGCTATCATCTTTTTCTAAATTTATCATGCTGGACATATTTGCTGTGTATAAAATTAGAAAAAAATCCAGTTTCTAGTCTTAACTAGTCGAGATTATATGTTGTAAATAAAAATTTATCATTATTTTTCAATTTTGTAAATTTTCCTTAGAGCAACTGGTAAAATTAAAATGAAAAAAAAAGGTAAGACGAAAGTAGAGCAAAGGAGCAAAGGTTGTTAAATAATATTCAACCTTGAAACGCGATGCTATTGAGAGTAAAAACACATGAAAAAATAAATCTAAAACGTATCTTAAGAATTTTATAAATTCAAACATTTATTATAAATGAATAAAAATATTTCAATAAAGGAAATATTTATTGTATTTCAATTTAAATACTTTTTATATTGCGACATTGTGATTGATTGTGACATTGTGTACTGATCTATATTTTAATAATAAATATAGGTCAAACTAAGGTAATTACATATAACCAAACAATTTAATTTGCCCACCTGTACTTTGAACGACGACAAAGGTTGATGGCATTTTTGATATACAATTCCTTGACACTGACCACATCGAGTACGACAAACTGTTCAAGTTTTTCAAAACCAAAAAATTATTAAACACATTCATTTTCAATCAGTTTCTTTAAACAATTGTTATTAATCGGTCACTCAGTTGCAATGTTTATACCGGAATGCAATAATCAATACTAATAACATGTAAACTTGATTCTTCCTCAGTTTATTTATTTAATATTTACTTTTTAATTTCATCCAAATCCCCTCTACTTCACTGAAAAGAGGATATAAAACTAGTCTCCCTCCTATATGGTCAGCATATTAAACGTTTTTTTATCTCGCACCAAGCTATATCTCTATTTAACAACGTCTTTCAATTGGATTGGATTACTTTGGACCATATTTACAGAAAATTTAATTTAAATCAATTCAACTTATCTTTATTATTTATAAAATCATCTATTTTTATCAAAGGGTGTAGACTGCGATAAAGTAAGTACGAATGGATACACCTTTTATTTAATATTATCTCTTGCCGCATTTTTCGTAGTGCAAAATCCAATGATAAGCGCAATGATAGGTTTTTTTTACAGAAATTGTTTTGATCAAAATACATTATTTTAAACAACAAAGCTTATTGTTGCTGTAAGTACTTAAGAATGAATCAAAACGGATACTTTTTCAAGTGAGATTTGTAATGCAAAAAGATCCTAGTTCCAAGACTCCAGACTCTTTACACTGAAATAAACTAAGATAATCAAATAAAATTATGTAAATTACAAGAAATTATTTATGCACTTAAATATTATCATCTAAACGGCTAGACTATCATATTAATTTATGGAGACTTATGTTAGAGTAAAAAGTAAAAAATGATCTATGTGCTGTATTTCTATTTTAATAACAAAAGATTTATTTAAAAAAATATTTCTTATCATTTAGTATTTTATCACATTGTATGTTAATAATTTAGAACTGTTGAGTCATTAACTAAAATTTTATCTACTTCAAAAAATTTTTATCGCTAATAGAAGTGAATTTATTTGGTTGTGCTTACTAAGGGTTTATATTTCAAATTATTTTGTTCGGTATTGTACTTTAGGAAAAACCCAAGATTCTATTATTTGAGTTCTTTCAAAGGTTTAATCAAATACTGATTAGTAAGAACTTATTTTTTTTTCTTTGAGTTGCGCTTAAAGGAAAATGAGCAAACAGTTGTCGTTGCATTTGAAATATCTATTTTTATATTTCACTAAACTTGTACAACTATTTTTTTGGAAATCAAAAGAGAATAAAAACAAACTTTATCTTTGTATCTAAGTATCTGTTATTTTTTTCGGGTGTTTTAAGTCGCTTTAACATCTAAGGTCATAATACACTGTCTAAACACAGATAAGTTATGCTGGTTAATTTTTATCTTAGGTCTAGGATTTTAAGTCTAGGAATCAACGGGGATCGAATCCAGTGTCACTTAACGCATGAAGCGGAGAGAGATACTGCTCAAACCACTGAGCCAATAGGGGGTTTTGTTATTTATACCGATTATGGCAAGATTTATTTAACTAACAATTACCACAACATTAACTACAACTAACAATTAAGATAAGAATTTAACTTGGCTGAATATATGTTAATATACAGTGTTTTTAAATTAGTATAAGTTTTTAACGGTGCTGTCAATTATTCTAAAATTTTTACAGCAGAATAAGAATTAATTAAGAAATATCTTCCAAATTATCTTCCAAACATTTTCAATTATCTGTTAAGACGGTAGCATTTGAGTTGTAATGATTTAAAAATCATCATAAAAATCCAAATTCTATCGATTAAGCTATCAATTTTTTAGTAAAATTAATCTCTAATATGTTTATAAATAATCTAATAAAACGTTTCCTGTAAAACTCCTCTAAAAACTACTCATATTACTCTACGTTTTCTTTAAATATACTTTGATCAGTTGTTCATTGTTTTTTTTTTTTTTTTTTCAGATTTTGAACCGAAATTAAAGCGTCAGAACAAAAAAAAAAAATTAATAAAATTAAAAGAAAAAAAATTTTCAAAATCGTTTACCCACCTTTACATTAATTTTCACATAAACTATTAAGTCTTATATTGAATAATCAGCTTACTTTTGAAAAATAAATTTCTATAGAAACATTTTTTTCCCATGCTTAGTATTTAAAATAAAGGAACATTTTAATGTGTTGAAAGTAAACTTTGTATATTATTTTCATTAATTGTAATAAAAACAAAACAAACAATTGTTTTTTAATTAATTAAAGTACATATATATGTAGATGTAGTGATCAATTTTTTCTACTTATCTGTTGATAATGTATCTATTTAATTTAATTGTTCTATACAGCAAGCAAAGATTATTGCAGTTATTTAAGTTGTTTATCAGAGACTGTAATTTATGCAAATAAAATAACAATATTCTAATAGTTCTGTTTTTGTCTATGCGTATTAAGTATATGTATACGTTTATATCATACTTAATTATAAGTAATTTAATTTTGCTTAAGCGTATGCAATTTAAATACATTCCTATATTGCTTGTAAGATAAGCTAAACTCCGCAACCTCAAATTATTTTTCCAACAACGACAGACTTATTTTGAATGTTGGTTTCTTCTGCAGTCTATTTGCATCATCTAGTAATATTTTAGCATAAAAAATAAATTGCGTCATGTTTAAAATGTCTGATTGATTGAATTAAAAATGTGTTTGTATGTTTTAATGCTTTATCAATATTTAGGTAAACGGTTCAGAATTAAATACTTACATTTGATTTATAAAATAAGATACTAGATATAATTCAGAAACTCATCAGGAAATAAGTATACATAATGGCTTTTATGTAAAACGTGGGATAATTCTGTTTTTTTTTTGCTAACTTATCTTATCTACTTACTTATACAAGAATGGCGACTACACCTATGGTAAGAAGAACCCAGAAAACATTTACATTTCCTTTCCGTGTTAAATGCTAAACAAAAGACTGCTGTATCTTATGGTAAGGCTGTTGTTTGTAATGTTATAAAACTTATTATAGAATTACTATTGTTATTATTACTATTACTGCGGAGGTCATGGCCATAGCCATATATGCCTGAGAAAACTTAGATATGGGCTACCGAAATAGGAACATAAAGATCCTCTCTGACAGTCAGGCAGCGTTAAAAGCGATCACCAATACAACGATTGGTTCTAAGTTGGTGCTGGAGTGTCAGCAACTCCTGGAGGATCTGGCAGAGCACAGCCGAGTCAAACTTGGTTGGCTACCGGAGTATAAGAAAGTTGAAGGCAATAAAGATGCTGATCTTTGTCCAACGGCTGGTTCGATAACCCCACTCGTGGGCTCGGAGCCTGGAGTGGGGATCACCAAATCTGCTGTCAAAGGGGCGATAAAAACTCGGCTGAGACAGCGGCAAAATAAATACTGGTGAGAAATTTCCGGTCATAAGCTCAGCAAGAAAATGATGGGGAGAATTTGCCGCTCGCTCCCTGCTGAGGTTTTACGGCTGAGAAGGAACCAACTCAGAGCAGTAATGGGACTGATAACCAGACACTGTCGACTGAAAAAAGCATCTGTAGACTATTGGGGTGACTCAACAAAACCCCGACTGCAGACTATGTGGGGATGGGAAGAAAAACGCAACCCATGTTATTTTTGAAAACAAAGCCCTTACAATATGGCAACACCTGTATGGGATAAATGACGTCCAAACAGGCATAAAACGTGCAAAAAGCTTAACACATTCACGTCGGGTGGTTTATTTGCCCATTTTACTTGTGCAGCAGGGCCAAATTTACCAAATGATGTTAAAAAAATTGTTTTAGAAAAAAAAACGCTGTAACGTTTTAACCAATTGTTTTATTTCAAAATAATTTGAAGTCAGGTGTTAGAATACATTGCTCTACAACAATAAATTTTTTTAACTTTACAGTGTTTCTAACGAGCACGGGAAAATGTAGAGAAATACTGAAGTTTTGAAAGAAATAAAAAACAACATATTTCTCGGAATTTCAAAAACATGTTTGCAATTCATTTTATGGCATTCCACGAAATTTATCCAAAAGGGTAACCTTTTCATATTCTACGCGTGTACATATTATTATTATTTTAAAACTAAACTAAGCTAAAAACAAAATAGGTACACTTACATATTCGTTCAATAGAAAGTTCTATCCTATAAAATCGATTGTTTTTAAACTATACGGAAATATATAGAAAAAATTATAGAATATATATATATAAATAAATAAATATATATAAAATATTTATATATTATATAATATTTACGTATAAATTATAATGTTAAATAATCTACAAGGCAGAAGACGTATATATGCGTCTCCCGCGTCTACGGAAAGGTGACTGAAGACGCACCCATGCGTTCCCCGACGTGAATGTGTTAACACAGGGACTGCTTTTGTTAGGCAAAATGCTGCACCTAGAATAAGCAAGAATCCTTGTACAACAGGAATGCAAGAGCAGAATAGAAGTACAATAAGCCTACGGCTGCAGTGTGGGGGGAACGAACCCTAAGCTGGCTTTCTGCTAACGGGAAAAAAATTACTAATACTAATACTAACACCCTTATTTTTAACAGATCTGTTAACTTATTTTTTTATAATGATGTTGTAAGAGCTTTGAATCGGACGAGGCGGCATAATGGCCTAGTAGCTAAATGCTTATAAAATCAAGTGTTATTTCAATTTGCCTTAAAAACTTTTTGTTTTGTAAAAGCTTTAAACGTACAAAAACAAAAATCAACTATAGCACCAAGAAAATAATATTTAATACGTAGTTATATATTTGTGCTTGTAAGTGTCGTTAAATTATGTTTTAACTATAATATACAAACATATTTTGTGTAATAACGATTTTATGAAAATAAAAGTCGTATTTAAATAATTAATCAGTTTATTTAAAGCTTTTTTATACTTTAAGTACTTCTGATTTTTCTTCAACGAATGCTACTAATCTTTCACTATCGCACTACACAAGATTAAACTTCCTACAAATAGGTACATTTTTATATTACTTTAATTATATTTACGAATAGTAAATATAAGTTAATTTTAATATACTTTAACTGTTTTCTTTGGCTCAGTTTTGCAAGTCATAAATTTTGGTAAAATTCTTCCTAAAGCACCTTTTTGCGTTTCAAAGAAAACATACATAAATATATATGTACTTATGTAAGTGATTATTTTTTTAGCTATTTTTACATCTACTTTATCCTATGATGAATACTATCTTATATAATATGCAAATCGATATGGACGTATAATAATTTTAATTTGTAATATATTTTTATTAAAAATTCGTTTTTAAGATCGCTGGAAGTTTGTTATATAGGGCTTAAATTTTTTTTAAGGTACTTAAAACGTAATATATGTATATAATACGTGTAACTGTACGAGGTGTACGTGCTGACCTTTTATTAAAAAGTTCAACTTTCTTATGCCTGATCCTAAACTTTGAAATATTGATTATTTTGAGCGTAGCTCAACACGTTTAATCTTAGCAAGAATAGAATTAAGGTTTAGTCGTTCAAACTATTCATCCTGGTGAACATCGTAGCAATCTCCAAAACTTTAAGTCTTTCAAACCTTATACATAATGAAGCTCTTTGTTATGTTTGCTGCTGTTTTCTTCGTAATTTTCCTAAATCTTTCTACTTCTAATTGTGCTGCAGGTAATGAGTTATAATTTGTTCAATACTTTTTTATTTTTAAATTTCCGGTTTGATTCGTTTAAAAAAATATAATATTAATTTTTAGTTGGGAAGGAAATATGCAACGCATCCGTTGATGGATTCAAACTTTGTGAAACATTCTGCAAAGAATCCGGACAAGGGCTTGGCTTTTGCCATAATTTGGCTTGTCAATGTTATGGCTAATTTTTGAAATTAACAAATAACAATTTAAATATATTTTGGATTATAAAAAAAATCGTATTACATAAATCGTATGTCGGGCTAATATTTTGTTTATGATGATTCTCAATAAAAATTAATTTCAATATTTTTGTTGGCATTCTTTTATAACTTAACGCAATTATGAATGAAATATTATTTGTTTATTTTGTATGTAATGGCTTTTAAATAAAGTGAATCATAAGATAAATATTCCTTATGCAATTTTTTTGATTTTTTGGAAAGTGCATAAGAAAATTTTAAAGTTTATTCCAGCTGTGTATTTCTTGACCATATGTCTAACGATTGTATTATATATGCAATTTTAAATAAATCTATGCTAGTGCATTTATTTTTTGTATAGCTATTATGCAAAAAAAGAAACATTATGAATATAATGTAAGATGTTAGTTAAAAATCTGTGTTACTAATGAGGAGAGTATTATTTATTATATCTCTTATAAATTCTCTAGTAATAATTCAATTTGTTAAACAGGATTTTTCATTTTTATCTATTATGAATCTATTAAGGCAATAAATTACAGTTATTACAACAACAAAAAAGAATAACTTAAATTTTGATTTTATTTTTTTAACAAAAAGTTTTTACGCCTACGCAAATTTCGACTGCCGCGTATTAAGATTGAAAAAAAATATTTTTTAGGTAATAATTTGACAATTTTCTTAAAGCTATATACCTAGGTACATAAATTTGATTTTAATTTTCTGTGAAATTATTTATTTAATAAAGCTAGTTTTAAATTTGCATTTTAAAGACTAACTTATGAAAGAGTAAAAAATGCTGAAAATATACATAGTTATAGCTGAAATCTCCAGACTAGTTTTTGAATTTGAATATGCCTATATTTTTAGGTAAGAGCATTAAAAACTAAAAAATATTAGCACCTATCAAAAATGGCATAGAAATCCATTTTACAATTTTGATTTATTTAATAGAAACCTTAGAATTTTGTGAATAACTTATTAAAATTTATTTTTTAAAGAAAACATTTTTGAGTCCGTTTGAAATTTTTGGTTGAAAAAAGTGAAAAATAAAGGAAAAACCCCAAATAATGAATGTGTAGAATTTTTAAATATGCCCACATAATGGCCAATAAATGATTTCTATTTCCTTAAAATATACCGTTAATACGTCATTTTAAGTAAGGAAAGCCCAAGATTTTTTTCATGGGTTTCCGGATTTGACGGTAGCTGATGACCATAGTAGTTGATGTGACCTTAGATAAAAAAAGTAAGGAAAATTTTCAATTTTTGCATTCTCGGTAACAAGAAAGATATAAAGTTTTACTATATGTCTTTTAAGCATGCATTGGTTTAGATTGTACATCCATTGAAATGTTGTGACCGTTTTTTCAGTTTTTGTATTTTTTTCTTTTTTTTTATTCATTATATAGGTACATTCAGTACTTCCAATGTTTTCAAAATCATTATCATTTTAAGCATTTCAGGAAGAAATTTGCAAGAAATTTGTATAGGTATATAAACTAATAGCTAGAAAAAGATCGTAACAGTCAAAATATTGATAAGTGTATTTCCAGTTGGAAATTTCAACTCTACAAATTTATTTACACTTCAATAACATTTTATTTAAATATGCTTTTTTTTTAAATAATTTTTGTTTTTTGAAATAAAAATAATTTTTGTGGGTGTGCAAACAAACATTTTTCCTGGACTAACACGAACAGTTTATAGACAATCGATTGATGTTTTCTTTTTTAAAACTTTGCAATTAAAGGTGCCAATTTTACAATTTTACCGATTGTAAGTTTAATGAATAACCCATCAACTATAAAAGCCGATTTTATTAAATAAGTTCGTAGTTTGTATTTGTAGTTGTAAAATAAGAAGCTTTTGAATCTTCTGATTCTTAGCCCCTGCGTACACAAGGTTACGCAAATCTTCGATACTCGACGATTTTAGTCTCCAAGCGACTACCGCCATACAAATCCATTGATGTTCGTACACAAGTTTGTGTAATTGAAATATATATTTTAATTAGGTATTTTTTCAGTACAGGATAAAGAGGGTATCAGGCGCTTTGATCCTCGGACAAAATATCCCTGGCAAAATATTCCTGACAAAATAACCCCGGACAAAATATCCCCGTGACAAAATATCCCCAGATAAAGTATCCTCAAATTAGGTGTGACCTTCGCGTTATTTTTTAACCAAATTGGACGTTGTTAAGTACTGTTGTTTGAGGATATTTTGTCAAAGGGATGTTTTATCCGGGGATGAAACGCATGGAACCATAAAAAGAGCAAGTGGGTCACCTTGCTCCACTGGCGTACACCCATGTATAGAAGATGTTCTTTTAATATTTATTAATTAATTATTATTAAAATATTTTCTTTTAAATTTGACTGCCGATGTTTTAAAGGATTAAAATGTATTTTTATCTTCAGTTAAAAAATGCACAATCTATTTTTTTTCGAATTTAATATTCATCTACTTTATTAAGTATAGATTTTCCTTTCCCCGAAAGGAAAACTTCCTTTTTATATCCCATCAAAAACGTATTTTACACCTTATATTTAACTCAGCAAAATTACATTTCAGTTTTTATTCTTTGCATTTAATTATTAATTCTAAGTTTTTTTTTTTTTAATTTTCCTCACCAATACGTAGATATATGCTAATAATTTCACTTTAAAACTATAATTAATGTAACGGAAAATAACACGAACTTCAAGCAGTTCGCCTGCAGTTAATAAGTTTATAGCTATAACGTATATTCTATGAAAATTTTATAACTATAAACAAAAAAAAAACTCAATTATTATGTATTTGAGTCTTGATAAAGATTTTTTAACAACCCTTTTTTGAACCCTTAATTTCCTAATTATAAAATTAGGTTAAGGTGCTACTAAAAGTGTTGTAAATTTTAACGGTATTTCAATGAGTTCTGAATTTTTATTGTACAGCTACTAAAAATGAGTGTTTTAACTATAATTGTTACTGATGTAACTGTAAATTATTTCAACGGTTTCATTAAATTATGTATAGTGAAGTGCATGTGTGGTGCAGTTTAGAGAGATTATAAATTTTCCAGTCTATCAAGAGCATGCATTTAAGTCCTTGAAGAATAACTGAAGTCATTAAATGGATCATTTTTAATTATATAACGCTTTTTACTATCGCTAATGATTTATGAACGGTTAGTTAATAAACGTAGCTAGAGTTGACCTATATTTGCTAAAATGATTTAACTATTTTCTTGCAAAGGATTGAATGATTAAGAGGGTGCACTTATGATGGAAAATAGATTTAAATTTGCCTAAGTAACTAATTTACACTTTGGTAGAACGATTTGGTGACTGATGGAAAGTTTTTTATTTTATAAAGAACCAAAATCATGCAATTGAATAATTATATCCAAAGGAATTCAGAGCTTAATGTGTTTAGGGCACAGATTGATTATATTAACGTACCTTATCTGATTTTAATTTGAATAAATTTAAAAAGTTTCAACTTTCACTTTGCTTCTATAACGGGGAAACTAATTCGAGTATGGAGTATAATTCAACTATGCGATATGTGTTGCGTGCAGCTCGAATTTTCCTTCGTTTATAGGAATTTTCACGTCACCCAACACTAATTCGCGATATACAATAAATTGGTGATAAATAAAAGTGATACCCGTCGAGTTCATTATTCAAATAAGTATATGTAAATGTTAACATGGTTTGAGGGATTTGTTATAAATAACGCGTCTTTATCAAAGAAATAATATTTAAAATACTTATCATAATTTTAACCAAATTATTTTACAACTAAAAAAATTTAAGTAAATTGATATCTTTGAAAAATTTTAATGGAATTGAAACTAAGCTCAAACTGATTTGAACTATGTTAATAAATCACGCCATTACCTTTTATACAGTGCGTGATTTTGTATTATTTTCGTATTTTTACCAAATGATCTAAACTTTAAAAGATAAATGTATAGATTAGAATGTCTTCCATAAATTTCAAAACATTCACAAATAAATATAACTTCTCTTTCAAATAAGGAAATTCGTTCCTACTTTGTGTCTCTACTAGAAATTTTTCCAAGGTTGATTCGAAATAGTAAAGAAGTCATCACTCGAAAATAACCGATGAGATTGGGAAAATTTTCTATTTTCAGCCCGAAAAAACACTCTGCGTTGGTAAAGTGCAAATGAATGGCGTATTGTATTGGATTACATGATGCATTCTTGAATATTTGCCTAATTCGTAATTGCATGTGCATGCTTTGAGTGACAGGGTTTATTAAATAAAATTTAGTTTTTTATTCGAATAATTTTCAGATTGCATGACCATTATAATTTTTCGATGAAAATAGAAAAAAGATATATCAAGAAAGTCCTGTGTATGACGTTTATTGCTTTCAAAGCAAAATTAAAATCAGCAACAATTTTATGACTTGTTATTTTCTCTTGGAAAATTTGATTTTATTTGTGTTTTCAAAGGTTTAATGAGTATCTTGAACTTTTCAAATCTAAATTCAGATCAAAGAAAAATTGTTTACCCGAGTATTATTTCATAATCGATGAGACGATTTTAATATTTAAATTGCTTATGCTAGTGTACGTACATGGTAGGTACCACAAAATATGTTCGGCATAGTATATCTACATAATAGATATATTAGAACAATAATTTTAGCTTGTTGTAATTAGAACAAAAGTAATTTTTCAGGATTCCTCATGAATCCAGTGTAAAATACATATACCTACGAATAGGGGAAAGTGGGGTATTTGAGAACACTTAACTCAAAATACTCATAGTTCATAAAACAATATAACAAATATAAACTTTGTTAAACATTAAATTACTTATCTACCTACAAAAACTAAAGTCAAAACATATAAAAGTTAATAATAATCAAAAAAAATAAAGAAATTACAAAAAATTGCCATTTTCATTTACCCAATACCGTGTGGGGTTATAAAAATAAACCCACGGGGGAAATAGAAATTAAATTAGATAATGATATATTTACATTTTTAATCATTGTTTACTTTGTTTCACACAAATCACAGGTGTAATCATTACTTCATAGATTGATCGCTAGTGCATTGCTTGTGGGTCCATTTGTTTCTTTTGTTGCACACGATCCAATCTTCCGTAGAGGAAAATTTATATTTTTTGCTGTAGAATATACAAAGTAATAGTCTTCTTCGTCACTTTCTCTTTCCTCGAAATTTTTACTATTTAATTTAATTGTTTTTTTTTTCAGTTTGTCTTCTTTTTTTTTGAGTGTTTTAAGTTGCTTTAACATCTAAGGTCATATCATGAATGTCTAAACACAGAAAATGTCTGTTGGTGAATTTTATCTTAGGTCTAGGATCTAAAGTCTAGGATTCAACGGGGACCAAACCCAGTACTATTATTATTATAGTATTACTTTGGAGTTTCAAAAAGAAAATAAAACTTCTGTCTTTCAATTTATAGGGTATTTGTATAGGATTATTTACAACGCTACAGAATTTAATTTAATTACCATATTATTTAACCATAGTTGCATTATGAATTGTTGATTTGGGGTAGCTACAAGATATTTATAATTTCATTCACACAAACATCAGCTGAGATGATATTTTATGAAAGAGAACTTTTTTCATTTCTTGAATTAGGCAAGCTGCTAATTTATGTAAGGATAGAATACTTGGCAACTCTTTCCATAATTAAAAATTATGAACATTGTTAAACGATACTTTTTGAATTTTTACTATTGATATTGTTTTATACGAGATTCAAATGAACCGCGTAACTAGCGATGCTTTGCGTATGCGTGTATTTGAAATCAGCATTGTTACTGCCGTTACAATATTAAAAAATTAATTATAACTAAATAAATATTGATAATAAACAATAACTAATGAACCATCATTCACCATCAAACGATTTCGAATCGAACTGTAATAAAAAAAACTGGCAAATTTTAAAGATGGGTGCTAACTGTAAATGTCTCAAGGTCAAATTTTATTTTATTTTTTTTACAAATAAACAAATAACCATCAAACGATCAATAAACGATTGCAAACAAAAAAAATCCCAATATTGCAAAAGGGGGTGCTAACTGTCAGTCGGTATATAGTTTAATCCACATTTAACATACCAAAAACTTTCTATGGTGCAAAATTTAAGAAAATTTGCCAAAAATGTAATGAATTAATATCGTTTTCATAAAAAAAAAGCTCTACATTAATAAAAAATTCTGCCATTAAAAAATAGTCTTTCATTAATACTCGTAGATTAAATATCATTGAGGAGAAAGATTGAAATAACTACTTTTAATATGAAAAACTTAGTGTTAACTTTATTAAACACTTACAATGGCTATCTGTTGCAGCAATATATGCTTATACATATACTTAGGCATACTTACTTTGTGCATACCTACAAATGTTTTGTTTTAACAATTAAGCGCACTCTAGTAATTTTTTTTATCCATAATAAGCGAGGTAATGACGCAAACATAAAAAGCGTTCACAATTATCAGCCGTTTACATTTATTCAACTCTTTCTTTTACATTCCCAATGAAAACAAAATAATAATTTTTTACTTTTAGTATTAATTAATTTATTCAAGCACAAAATAATGCTTTTTTAAGACAGTAATTACCGTTCAGAAGCAGTGGTGGAACTACAAATTTTGGGTCCCCCCGCAAAAAATTAGATCGGCCCTCCAACCTTATATGAATTTTTGCTTTTCGTATTTAGTGTCCTATATAATTTTGGTAGTTGTGCTAAATGATCCAGTTCCTTTTTCAATTTTCTCTTTGTTGCTCCACCACTAGTACCTACTGCTTAGTTTTTATTCCATTTTTCAGCTCCTTGAATTATTTGAAAACAAAATATTTATTACCTTAAAATACTTATAAATAAGTATATATTTTTGAGTATTGGCTAATATAAAGATTATTTTTACAAAATAAATTTTATTCTACTTGCCTAATACCAAATGTTTACTTCTGATGAAAATAAATTCTTTTTCAAATCTTCACTTCTTTAACCTAAAGGCCTAAAAATTTAAAAATAATAATTTAGCTATTCACTAAAACTAAACAAATATGAAAAATAAGAAATTAATGTATACTCGTATAAGTACTTAAACACTGCGATAGTAAATATCTGGTGCGAGGCGTCACACTACTTTCTTTTACATTTATGAAAATACTCGCTGTTAGTTAAAAGAAATATAAGCAATTTGTAACAATACATATATAAACAGTACTATATGCATACAACCTATAGGGCTATATGTATATACACGAATTCCTAAACTTCATCCCAGAACCGCCCTTATTCGAATTTTCCCAGGAAAAAGTTTCAAATAAAAGTTGTAGCCACTAATGAGTCTAAAAACTATAGAAAGTTTAAAGAAAATCGTTGGAGCCGTTTTCGAAAAAAATTGAAAAAGCTCAAAAACGCCAAGAGTAAAGTAGAGCTTTCGGTTAACCGATTTCAACCAAAAGCTTCGCGGCACAACTAGGTATAATATGGAGGTCAAATTCCAAGTTTGGTGAAATTCGGATGAAGCTTTTAATACGCTATGGCTGTCACACACAGACATGCTTCTAAAAACCCCTTTTTTGGACTCAGCGGACCGCAAAACATGTATTTCCGGTGAAAGCCCGAATTCGAAAATTCGATCCGATTACAATACTACCTTTACTAGTAAGTAGTAAAAGAAAATAATATTTATACACTATATAGCTTATATGTACATTGTACATACATATAAGTATACGGATTTCCAACCTTAACCCCAGAACCGTCCTTATTCGAATTTTCCCAGGAAAAAGTTTCAAATAAAAGTTGTAGCCACTGATGAGTCTAAAAACTGTAGAAAGTTTAAAGAAAATCGTTGCAGCCATTTTCAAAAAAACTTGAAAAAGCTCAAAAACGCCAAGAATAAAGCGGAGCTTTCGGTTAACCGATTTCAACCAAAAGCTTCGCGGCACAACTAGACATAATATAAAGGCAAATTTCCAAGTTTGGTGAAATTCGGGTAAAGCTTTCGATACGATATGGCTGTCACACACACACACACACACACACACACACACACACTATAATTGTTATGTAATATAGTATTTTTTGAATTTAATTACTATTTTGAATATGGATAAACAATCTCGTTATTGATTTTCTGAGATCTTACTAAACGTAATATTAAAAAAATGTGAATTTTTTTGTACACTAAAGTAAAAAATGCAACTAATTTCTCACAATTTTTGGGCCCCCCGCGTCACGGGGTCTAGCGGTATGGTAGTTCCGCCACTGTTCAGAAGTAAAAAACAAAGATTTATTAGAAATTTTCAATCTCCCTAAAAAGATTGGTACATTTCTAATATTCATAAATTAAATTCAATCAACACATCTCAAGGCAACAGTCGTTCTACTAAACCATTTATCAATTCGAAAAAACAAATACATAAAACAATAAACTACGCAAGTGTTGATTATGCGATTATGATATTTATAGTGCCTATCACGACTCTCATTTCTACAGCTTCACTTATACAAGAATCTTGGGAAGAGATTTGCTTGAACAATAATAAAGATATTTGTAATTTTTAGGATCGTTTAAAATTGTTCACATGTCCGTAACATGGTATGAAAGAGTTATTTTTCTATTAAAATAAGCAGTAATTAATTCAGGTTTGTATGACGTCATTATTTCGATGATAGTACAACATTAAACCCGAGCATTACAGAATTTGAAAATATTTGAACACTGCAATCCAGAATAAATGAAAATTAGAAGCCTTAAGCCTTCAATCGCTATTACGAAATAATGAAACTATTTTTTACGAACTTCTGATTTCTAATATTTCATAATAAAATATGTTATTTATTCTATTATTATCAACTCAGTGAAGGTCGATGTATGTAGGTTCGGATCTTCTACTAATACCTACTAACTTAATATAAACATATATAGTACGCCATACTTTTGTTAGTAACCATTGCTTTTGACGTGATAACGTGTTATAAATTGATGAACTACGGAAGGCAGTCTGAAAACATGTCACGTTCCATTTGAGCCTGTGCGTGCAAGCTAGAACGCGATACAAGCAATAGAGAGGCAATTGTTGAATCCTAGACAACGTGTTTTTTGTTTTTTCTACAATTTACTTAATAAGATTTAAAATTAATATCCTTCATAATTTTCAGTCTGATTTTATTTTTAAAAAATTGTTAATTTTCAATTAACTCCTTCTTTGTATTATACAAAATAATGACAATTCAGTGATAATAATTCAATTCATAAAAGTATGCAATTTTTCAATTAGGTTTTTTTATGATGTTATCACGTAAAACTATTGTCCGTAAACCTACTTTACAGACAACCAATTTGTTAGTGCCCTAAATTGACCTAAAATTAAAATAATAAAAAACATGGATATTTAGTTATAAGAAAAAACAATATAATGCAAATGTATAAGAATGTAGTTGGCACTTCATAAAATATAATCTATTCTTAATTATTGCTTTATATTTTCCGTTTTGATGATATTAAAAAAAACCCGTTTTAATATAATTATTGTTTGTTGCACTTCTTGGCGCCACCAAGCCATTAAATTAAATACAGTGAAATTTTATTAAAAGCTTTTAAACTATATATCTGCACTGTATTCAATTAAAACGTTTTCAATAAATAAATAATATTAAAATAATAAATTTATGATTAGAAGGGAATAATGTTGACATTCATTCACAGTTTTACTATTGAAATAATATGAATGCTAATGTAAATTTTCTTTTAAACAAGTTTTATATGATCTTGTATTTAATTTGAGATAAATCACTCGATAATTGTAATTCTTGTTTTTCCTCGAGTTACATACCTATTACCTACGCATATTATTTTAAGTAAGATATATTCGTCATCGTTTATTGGTGAAATGAAAAAAAACGATTTATCTGATTTTATCATAAAACTACGAATCAATGAAAAAATTACTATTTTAATGATCATTAAAATGAATCTTAATGAATATACTTAATTGATTTTATTTATAACATAATTTTATTACACAAGGAAACAATTAGGTAACAGTTAAGAAAAGATCAAGAAGTAAATAAAATAGGGGGAATAAATGTTTTTAAGTGCAACAGGAAATATTTTGATATTTAGGAAAATCCGCGTAAATGGATGTTGAAAGTAAAAAAAACACATACGCATTAGGTATTGCTGTCGTAACAAGTAGGTATGTATATTTATACACACCTGAATGTAAGTGTGCTTTTTATATTTTTTCTTATTTGCCTTTTTTGATTGTTAGATAAAAATACGTTGCTAAAATTATTAAAAACATACTTGGTATATACAATAACAACAATAACAACATACATAACAGTAAGTACTTGATACCTTAAAAATTTACCGTTAGAAAGCAAAAGTTTAATTGAAAAGTTGAAAAACTAAAAGAGAAAACTGAACAATTTTCTGATAAAAAGTAGGTATACATATTCGTTAGTTTAATTTCTCTTCAGGGAGTTGACAAGTTAATCAAGGTGGAAATATTTTTGTAAAATATCGATAAAATTACCATTTTGATTAGTTTTTCATGGATTGAAGAAAAAAGATACCTACATTATTTTTATAAAATAATTATTACCTACTTAAAATATAGACAAGGTTATATCAAAATGTTAAACAGTACATAGTAGTTGTGTACAAACAATACACAACTATTACACCTATTTCAATTTGAAGTGAACATTTTACTTTTTGTAGTTGAAATAATTTTTCATTTGTACGATGCTTAAATCGCTTAAGTTATGTTTGGAAAAAGAAAGACTTAAAAATATATTGTAAGTTTACTTTAAAAATAATTGTTGTTAATAAATTCTGTAAAAGATTCTACATTTTAAAGTTGGATCTTTGCCATGTCATTTATTGTTCTCTTATCAATAGGTGCCGTAACTACTGAGAGACTAATTGAAATCTTAATCACTAAAATGAATATATAAATCTTTAAAATGATATAAACGATTTTAAGTCTGTTGAGAAAAGATTTTGAAAACGTATCTTCTAATGAATTAAAAATAAGGTAGAGAATTTAGTTTTTAAAGTCCAATTTTTAATTTTAAGTAAACAATTTTAGCAAATTTAAGTGAACTCGTGTTAATTTATTTAATTTTTCAAATACTTTAATTTAAAAGTTGAAAAATAATCGAAATTTCCATAAAATTCCTAATGGCTTCAATTTCTTCAATTGACTGTTAAGAAACTTATTTAAATCGTAAGTTTAACTAAAATGATAGAACATTCTGAAATTCACTCCTCTTACAGCTTTTAAAATTGGTGTTTCAGTAGATTACGCTGATTTATATAAGCAATTTTGAGACATTAACTTCATATAAAATTTTTAAAGGGGTTGGGAAAATAATTTTAACCCCTCTGAAAGTTGTATTTTTACCTATTATAGAATCTTAAAAACACAGCGGTAGTATGAAAAATTACATCGGTTTGATGCTCTTTCTTGAGTGGTAGTAACGAAAACCAATGAATAAAATGTTTCCAGTTAAAACTATCCCATAGGAACGTTTATTGTACGCATTGTACGTTTATTTTTCTGTTTGAAAAGGTTCATTTTAATATTTCTTTTCTCCTTATTGAAAATCTAGCATATCTTATTATAGTAAATGTTATTATGCTTCGTCATTTTAATTGGATTGACTGTTAGTAGGTATCATACAAGAGTTATAGGGTCGTAAAGAATGCGTTTGTAAAAATAAAGTGTACCAATCTGTTGATGCTTGAGCTTTTAAAGGATAAATTAACAAATATTCGCATTTAGGACAGTTATCTGGCATATGAGATAAATTTCAATTTTTTTTTATTCAGCACCTTCTAACAACATGTAGAAGCTACTATGAGCAGTAGATTAAAATAAAATTTCTAATCTTAATCTTTTTGGAACCTACAGGGTTCAACGAAGTAACAGTTCGCGGAGACATATATACAGTGATTTACTCTCAAAACACATAATTTTGTAGCAAAATTCGGTATCAACTTTTTATTAAATAGTTATTTTTAAATTATCAAAGACATTAAACTACTTGGTGTGTTTATGTTAATGTGATGATCAAAAAACTTTATGTAGGTACTTACTTTGTATGTATGTATATTAATCTTAGCTTAGTTTTGAGAACTGTTTAAAAAATCATAATGCCCAACACAATGATACTTGCTCAAGATCAAGTACCTATTGGAGTTACCAGCCATACGCCGTTCATTATCCCCTAATACCCCAAATTGTTAAAAGAATAAAAGAATTAATGTTTAAAGAAATAAACCATTTTAATTATATGATTATCTTAAAATAAATTAAATGTAAACTTATATAATTTTTTTTGGTTTATTAAGATCGCATAAACTGCTATAGTCTTTAGCGACATCGAATCCGAAAACCCATGAAGAAATCTTGATTATTCATTGGGATTCAAACCACTAGCGAATAGCGTAACTATCTAGTCTACCACGCCATTAAGTGGCCTAAATTATAATCATAAAAATTAAATTGTAACAAAGTAAAAAGATAAGAATGTAAAATGCAAGCTCAAATCTCAATGAAACAACGATAAGTTCGCATTTCCCATGAAATAAACCAAAGACACTTTCTTCCTGAGACAAACCATGCTGTAAAAGCCAAGAGAAACGAGTACCAGCGTATAAAAGGAGAAATCACTTCCAGATTCTCCAGATTTGCTCTCGGTTTCAAAAGATTCACAAGACTTTTAAGATTGAAACGTTATTGGCGTAGGTACGTTAGACGTTTTTCTCGCGGACTTACTCCCGATTTGAACTTGAATAAAATTGAATATTTGTAAAAGTAAAATTAAAACAAAGTTAACTTAAGTAAACACAAATTTGCAACTAAATGTAACTAAGTGTTCAAATAAATAAATCAAGTTCAACTGGTTAACTATTGGTTTAAATCAATCTTGATAATCTCGATTATCCTTTGGTTGAAAACAACGAATTCACAATATATCGAAAGAATTTCAGCGAATTTTAATAAATAAACTATAACTCTTGTATTGCTTGTATTACCGTTTGGAAATTGAACAATATAAATGAAGATACAAAAACAAAACCGTAGAAAAACAGCCATAAGTCGTTGGAAATCGACGTAATGGAAATCATAATAAGCAAAGTCTGTATAGTGTTATCATAAATAAATTACAAAAAATTATATAATGATACATATTTTCTATAAAATAGTTTCATTGACTTATGAAGTTCTTATTTCTGTATATGGGTGTAGTTTGAATGAGTAGATTTTTCAATTGTGCTCAATCATTAGATGTTTGAACACATAGTCAAAAATTTTCCAAATTTATTCTAGTAAAAGAATATAGTAATCATATTTGTTACCTATTAGTAAATAAAAAAGAGCTTTCAGTCATTTTCAGAGGACTTTTAAGAGCCAATTTGTATAATATATACTTATAATACATAAATTGGTAATTAAATATTGATTACCTACCTACTTTGACTTTTAAAATTTAAGGTTCTTTTAGGAAAACTATAATACAACTACACTTTAGTAAAACAAAAAAAGAAATGAATAAAAATTAGAGAATGTTCTAGCCTCAAAGACGCTAATAACTTTTACCATTTATATTTTGGCAAATATTGATTTCTTAAATGGTACATCTTTAAGTTTGCATGAAATTTTGTTTAGTATTATGAATAAAAATTAAGCTTATTGTTATTCAAATATGTTCTCAATTTTTAATTTTTTTTTTGCAAAATACACATATAATTTCTGACTCATATTTTACATTAAAAGAGTTTTTATATTGTTTTCATTAAGTTGTTGATATTATGCTTTTATATGTGCCTACGGTTTTTAACCAAATTAAAAGTCAACATAGTCAAAAAGAGAATTAAATGTAAATATAATAAGGAAACTTCTTTGTTTACTGAATAAAGATCGAGAAAATTAAATGAGAGGTGGATTCAAGCGTTTCGTGATTTCGAGGCTTTTTGAGACAATGAAGTCATATCCCACTAGATGGTACGACGTTCCTGATGCGAGTTGAGCTCAAGTGTTGGGATGCTGTGAAATCAAACATGTAGGTATATTACGATTTGTAATAATAACACAGTGCCTCAGTAGATTTGTGAATCTTGTTGGTAAACTATCATTGAATAGTGAATATACATACACAAAATCGTTAGAAACTTGCTACGCTATAATGAAAAAATAAACCGGATTTGTGAAAAGATTTAATCATCAAAAAAAGGACTTCATATTTGAAGATTGTTGAAATATTTTCAAAAAGTATCTTCAAAAATCAGTGATCGTTGAGTAAAATGACCTTTAACGAAATGTGTTCACAATAAACTAGTTAATGTTGCAAATTTTTAGCAGTTTGAAACTAATAACCTTTGATATTTTTAAACTCTTTTCAAAGTGGCATGGACTGTTGAAAAACCAAAAACGTTTTTTTTTAATTGAATTATTTTAATTTGTTTTTCAGACGGCTATATTTATGAATTGTATTTATCATTCACTTAAAAATATAGTTTCCTATAGTTTAATAATAAAAATATCTGTTTGTAAAAAGGAGACTGTGTAATAATTAACGTGTGTGAGTTAATGTACGAAAAATGGCTTTAAAATTTTTCTTCGTGTTACTTGGAATATTTGCTTGCCAATATACCAGCATCAATTGTGATGGTAAGTTTCAATAAATCCAATTTTGTATTCTTTGAAATTTAATATTTAAATCACATAAATTGTATATTTTAATTTAAAAGTACTTGATTTAAAATGTTTTCATTTACAATGCACAATATATACGGTAATACGACGAAGCTAAAATTAAAAATACTAAAAATTTTCCCTTAGGAGTAATTGCATCCTTGAAAATGTTTTTTATAAATATTCAAATTTAAATTTATTTACTTCTAAAAACCTTTAATTGTCAGTTATATTTATTAATGGAGGAATACAAATAAATTGAAAAATTACGTTAGTCTGAGCTCATAAATTATTTCACCTACTTGAATCGCTCATGCATAGATAGAAGGAAGTGTGCTGAAAGCGACATTTCAATTAGTTTTAAGGTCGAGAGCTTGAAAAAGTTCAGTCATTCGAATATTATTAATAAACTTGAAGTTCATTAAACCTTAAAATACAAAAGCAAAACATAGACTGCAATTTCCTTTTTAAATTTTTTATAAGAAATTTGATTTTTAGAATGAAGAAAAAGCTGTAGAATGAATTTTTAACGTTGAAACATTTGAATGAATTATTTTGAAACTTTTATAATATGGGTATACATTTTTTTTAAATGACGCTTTATGTATATCTGAAGAAACTACATGATTTGGATCTCTAATCTAAGTAACCACAAACATTTTTTTTTGGTTTATTTATTTTAAGTCGCATCAACATAAAACTTTATTATGGATTTTTAAATAAATCAATTCAGAAGGTTTAATCCTGTTGAAACTCCCAAACTATTAAATTTGTTTTATTTCTTTTCTTTATTATGAAATATTTAATGTAGATGAATGCTGATATAAATAGCCAGGATTTTCTCCAGGGTTAGGGAAAATTCTCAGGATAATCTCCCGAGGGAGAAATAAGGTTGTAAACGAAAGGAAACCTAAAATATGTACCTACTACCGTAAACATTATATTTGAAAATTTACAAAATGTTGTATATATTTAATTGGCATGAAAGCAACAATTCAAATATTATTGGTTCATGTTTAATTCACATATTTTATTTTAAACCTTTATAAGTCAGAAGAGGTGTATACATTTTTCAAACTGGCTCATTTGGTTGCATTTAAAATTTTAGAGGGAGTAAAAGGGCAAACTAAGAAAGAAATGATATCTCTTTAACAAAAATTTAAAAGTTTTAACTGTTTTTCACATCATTTCCACACCACTTTACAAAAATTTTAGTAAGTATGAAATTCTCCACGAATGTTCTTAAGTTATTAATTTCGAATCCAAAGGCAAATTGTGCTTCACAACGTTTTATTTCTCCAAACCTTGAAAATTTTATTTGCTAATTGAAAGAAATAATTGCACCCCTTACATTATATTTAAGGTCGTTAGATGCCACCATAGATCAATTTGTCTCCGTCAAGTTTTCAAATTAAAGCGATTGCTGTCATTATAGCAATAATAATTTAAAAATTATTTATAGAATAAAATTTTTTCAAGTTTTTCAAAAAACATGCTACTTGACTTAAGTTTGGCTTAAAGTCAAGTTAAACTCACATCATACGTTGTTAATTAAATATCAAGTTGAGTCAAGAATAGAATTTGTAATTTATTTGATTTTAAAACTAAAATAAATTTTAAATAATTTTCCCCAGAAACTTCATTATTTTAATTTTCCCAGAAAAAAGTTTCAAATGCAAGTTGTAGGATTTGATGAGTCTAAGAACTAAATTAAGTTTAAAATAAATCGTTGGAGGCCTTTTCGAAAAAAATTGAAATAACTTATAAACTCATTAAAATTAGTGGGGTTTTCTGTTTGCCGATACAAAAGAAAAACTCTAGTTTGGTGGATTTCGGATAAAGTTTTCGATACGATGTCACTACCCCGCAGATACACACAACCACTCACCAAAACCTCACACAGGCATTTCTTTAAGCTCAGGGGACCTTAAAACGTGTATTGCTGGTAAAAAGTCAAAATCGATAGTTCGACCCGATTACAATACTTCCTTAATAAAACAGCAGTAAATGAAAGTAAAAGTGTTTTCTTACTTGATTTAATGAATACCTATTTAGAACTTGTATATCATATGGATACTAGTGCAATTGACATAAAATCGTGAATGTCTTATATTGTTTAATTTTGTAAACTTATATCAAACGGCTCTTATAAAATCCCAATTTTTCAATAGGTACCTTTGAGTAGTGCTTTTGATCAAAATAGTTGTTCACATAAAGCTGTAAGTATTTCTTAACTTAAACTGATACTTACTTCCTTTATAATAATCGATTAAAACAAAGCCTTAAGGGTTTGAAGTAATTATCGTAACATTTTTATACTAACGTAAAAATATACTTAAAGATATTGATAAAAATTCGTAGACTAAATAAAAGGAAAATTAAAAATAAAAATATTTTATCTATATCGATAAAGTTGTTTTTAATGAGCTGATTAAAATGTCTTATTTACTATGGTTATAAAAAGATTTTATTATTTTTTTAGAGATGCTAATTGAACACGGCAATCAAGATCATTAGGAAATATTGAAAATGATATTATAATAAAAATAAATTAAATATTAATAGTGTTAAATTACGATTTGAAAAGCTTGCAAAATAAGCGATTTTTAGTGGTAATTTTTTATCATTTATACATAAATAAATATTTAAACATAGAAAACTGAGATTGTTGTTGACTTGAATAATTTAAGTCAAATAAAGCTTTTATTACGAATTTTTATTAACAGTTTTAAACTATGTGTGTTTTTCACAAATTTCAACATCGTTGTTGGAGATTTATAAAAGAAAAATATGAATAAATATAGAGGAAAATATCGTTTTTTTGTATTGAATTTCATATTTATTTAACCACTTTGCACCTAAAAATATTGAATTAACATTTATTTGATTGTTGCAGTTTTATTTCTTTTTAAAATATTACTATAACGATACAAACACAATTGAAATTTTCCAAAATACATATGTAAGCGACTAAAATTAGATGAATATAATAAAACCCATTTAGAAATCAAATAATAACATATTAAACATTAATTCTTGTAAATAAAATTTAATAAGTAATAATAACATATTCAAATAGGCGAATTTAGTCACCGTATAGGTAATTTGAATGTTATTATTTATGAATTATTCAAATACTGAATGTCTTATACCTATCGGTAATTAATTAAATACAACATTATTCTTCATCGCAATAACTTACTGCTTCGAAAATAAAACCTTAAATGTTTGAATTTTTATTTTATTGGCCTTTTGTCAGTTTTAACTTCCTTATTCAATATCTTAAAACTTGCTGTGTAATAAATACTTCTAATCATGTGTGTTTTATGAGACTCTGTAATCCTGATGATTATTAATATTTTATTTTTGAGTTTTCAGTTTTGCTCGTGTGATAAAGCATAAATTAGCGATTATTAAGCGTTATGATCGTAAACATTACACCTTAAAATGAAAAAACGTAACTCTATATCAAAACAAAATGGAGTATTAGATTATTACCAATATTAAACGGGTGATGTTTAAAACCCCGTTCTGTTAATACATCAACGCACAACTCTCTCACTTGGTATATTTACTTAGTAATGTTGTATTCATTTTTTATGAACGGAAGACCTTTAGTTGTTGAGATTCATAACTTAAAGTGGAAAATAATGCAATATTTTATATTTTGTATAAAGATAAAGATTCTCTTCTTCAAAAACGGTTCCCAAAAGATAAGTAATATCTGAAAGAAAGGTATTGTTTATAAGCAATTCTATAGCTACCATTCAGATTAATTTAGTTCTACCCGCCGATCCCTATACTATCAGATACTTGCTGATTTTACACCACACTCTTAAACTTGTTAAAGAAAATTTGTTTTTAACTATTTTTTGTTGACAAGTACCTAATAATTTTCTACGGCTATTTAAAGTTTAAATTTGAAGAGCTTAAAAAAAGAATTTTTCAAGTCATTGCCCTAAAGCACTTAGCTTATATTAAAATCGATGCTCACCCTTATATATCGATTAAAAGATTTCTTACAATTCAAGGTTAAAAACCAGGTTCATTGAAACTAAGAATAGTTTTTCTGAAAATTTCTTAGAAAAATAACGAAAGAGTAAAAAAAATTGTATGTAAGTTTACTTCAGTAGGTTTTTGATTTTGTAATTTCATTTTGTCACGATAATTTTTATTCCAATCAAGCTCTGAAAATAAAAAAAATAAAATGGAAACAAAATATCTTGAAAATTGAAACATATAATTTTTTAAACATTTTTATGGGATGTAAATAATTAAACAGTAAGTAGGCAGAAAAATGAATTATTATTACTTCTTATATATAATGCTCATCAACACCTATTGTTATCCATAAAGTTAATAAAAAAATCTTCTTTATTTACTTTTAAAGTTGGCGAGCAGCTTTGTTAATATTACTCTACGTTATTAAATAAGCTAAAAAGCAATGCTAATAAATAAGATAATAGCTATTAAATTAATTTAAGTAAATGAAAATAGATTGACACAAAATGTTTACTTAACATTAGTTCACCTTAAACTAGGAATTCAGATTAATTTATTCAAATTATTTTCAGTGACTCTCAGTTTCAATGAAATCTTGCTTCATGAATACTTCTGACTTAAATACTTCTGTCTGCGTTGATTTATTTGTTAACTTCCAATTTAGCTTTTTATTTTCAAAACTTTATATTTTATTAAATATTCAAAACAAATATTTAGCTAAAATTAAATTAAATATTTGTTTATAAAAATTGAAGTATAAATATATTTAAAAGTTCACAATTTTTTTATAATAATATTTACAAGATTAATAAACAAAGGTATTTTCTATTGAACAGAAACAAGACAACGTCAGTTGAATATGGATTTACATCGGTAATACTAATATATTAAAATATATTTTCGTATATAAACTTTAATGAATTTCCTGATTTTATTTTCAGGGTTGTTTTAGCAGACAATTTACTTAATAATGTAATCGAAGACGAAGACGATGTTATGGAATTTTCATGTAAGAATTTTTCCAACTCAATTCTATTTCAAATTTTCCGTTCTACTTACTTGATTTATTGATACATTTTGCAGCACCTAGATCTATTTATGCCAAAGAAAATCGAGAACATCACAACAAGAATATAGTTCGAGATAATGATAATAATAACAGTTTTAATAAAAATAAATATACAAATTGGAACGGTGGAATGTATCAAACATATCAGAAAGGATCAGTTCGAATATCCGAGAAAGGCGAACACGCTCGAGTTTTCCCTAGTCGAAATCACGGCACCAAAAAAGCGTATAGAGGAAAAGTCGTTGCTACGATTTATCCACCAAACACGCAAACACAACAATTTAAATCTCCAATTTATGGTACGGTCTATAATTTTTTTTTACTGCTTTATAATAATTAGTATGTCTTTTATTCATAACTATTTTTTCATGAATTTTAATTTTTAACAATGAAACGTGTGGCTATATTTCATTTTTTTACATTATATGTTTACTATAATGAGTATCTTGAGTTGAGTATAATGAGTTGATTTTCACTGGTACTTATAAATAATATTTTCAACTAGCTTGAATATAACCATAAAAATACAAAAGATGATTTTAGTTTCTTCAAAAAATTTTCATACTTCTACACGAAGACTTATTCAAGCATTAAAAGTGCTTTGAATATGAATGAATTCCTGTAATGTAATCTGCATATACATTATATCATGCATATTCTATGTCTTGCTTAAAATCAAAATTCCTCCAATTCGGGTTTAGATGGAAACATTTTAGGGTGCGAAACTTTTGGAAGATGCAAAAATATAAAGATAAATTGAAAATTGGTTTGGATTCATCATGTAATGATAGTGGGGATATTTTTAGTTAATTTAAATCACATACTTATATTTAAAATAAATTCAACAATGTATATTTAACAAAGCGAACTTCTTTATAAGAAAAAAATCCTTTAAACGTAGTAATTTTTAAGTTTTGTATGGTTTATAGGTTACCCATTTTTTGAAATGCTTTGTATAACGTCTTAACATTCCCAATAGCAAATTAATCTGTCATATTTTAGACTCGGATAAATATTAACTTCACAGAACTGCAAAGACAGTTTTCAAATAAGTTACTGATAGTTGTATCTTTATTTAATATTTGATTATAATTACATGATCATGTAAAGTTAGTGATACTTTTGATGCAGATTTTATTTTCTGACTTTATGGTCTACTTAATGGTAGACTTAATCTTGCAGAGGTCTAACTATATGCCTTTTATTGTATTATCAGAAAGAATATATATAGGCTACCGAAGAGACGTACCAATTTGATGATACCAACAATATTTTGTTAATTTTTTTTTTGTAGACATTCAAAACACTAGTACAATAAATAAGGGGTATGCGTAAGGGGTCGTTCAAGTATTACGTAAGCAGAATTTTAGTGATTTTGACTCCCCTCCCCTTGTCAGCAAAAGTCAGTAAAACCCTAACCCCCCATCATTATTTGAATAAATTTTATCAAGAAAAATGTTAACATTTGTAACCATATTTAAACAAATGTTTAACTTATAAATTATCTTAATTTTTCTTTTAATTTATAACTAAGTAGATTAAAAATATTTGTTCTCAGTCCATGAAACTTGAATCCATGACTCCAAGTTCTCGATGACATTGGTTGTTTTCTGTTCGAGAGCGAGTACCTAAGCAATATCAATTGTTTTGGGGAATGCTTAATGTATATATTCTTCGCTATCAAGCAAAGACAATTATTAGGATAGCTTTATTTGTTTGAATTAGAATCTACTAAATTTTGCAAAAAAAAAAAATACTAAATATACATTGCCGACGTAATCACCATCCAGACCCCCCGGCCTCTATGTCATCAAAAATAAGCAAATGAAGCCCCCCCCCTTCGGTGTTTATGTAATACTTGAATGACCCCTAACTAATACGTATCAATTTTTATATATAATAAATCACAAAACTAAATCAATAACAATATGTTGACTCCATAACTTTGTCTGATTTATATCAACTATGATTTTCATAGTTTTTATTGTATCTTCACTCCAAAATTTGGCTTTAATTTAGTTTGAATTCGCAATTTTAAGAATTTTACCTCCCTAATATCTAGTAAGTAGTTATTTAGAAACTATAAAAATATCTGTTATTACTTATTTAATAAAAGTGTAGTTTTTATTTTTAAATACCATGTTTAAATGAGTTTAGATATAACTTTAAAAAATTATGAAATTATTTGTTTTGAATTCATTGTAAGTCATAATATCAAGTGTTTTTAGCCTTGCAGTTCATTTTTTCAGTTATAATTTATTACACTAGTCTTTATGATGCATTTTAACAGCATGATATTTTTAATAAAAATGATTAATTACCTCGAATTATTTATCTGCAAATCATCTACAATCTTTGTAAGGAACCCAAGGAAAACGTGAATGTGTATTATGTATAACTATTAACTAAGGCATAACTTCTACAATGCTTTGTTTTTTTGTTAACGAGCTTAAAATAATTTCAGAGCCAATAAGTGATGAACCTTACGACAACACCTGTGTTTTGTGCCCTGAAGAACGAGTTCTTATAGCGAATAAACGCCATGAAAAAGTCCTTATGCTTGAACCAAAATTAAAGTTTTGCAACGGAAATTTTGTCAATAAAGTATAATTTTTTCAAACTTTGGTCTTTAAAGGATAGCTTCACAATAATAGATGTTTTTAGAATTACAGATTTAAGGCAACATTGGGTGCTAGACCAGGAAGCTTGTTAACAGAAGGAACTCATTTGACAATCGGAGAAATTTATAACAGAAATAAACCGGTTAAAGGCTGCCATTTGAAAACTAGTGTGATTGTCCAACAATGTGATGATTTAAGTCTTCGACTTCCTGCGTATTTAAATTATAATTGTGACCACGGAAACTTGTGGGGATCTCAATGTAGTTTTAGTTGTGAAAATAATAACTTACGGATTCGAGGAGTTAATCGAATGGTCTGTAACGATAATTTGAAATGGGAAGGAGCTTTTCCTAGTTGTGAAAAAAGTGAGAAATTTGATAACTTATTATTTACAAAATAACTTATTTGAAATTTTATTTTAAATGCAAATAGCTTCAACGTCTTGTGAGATGCCATCAACACCTGAAAATGGGAAAGTTTTATGCAACACGCCTCATCATTACGAACGTAATAAACATAATAATACAGGTTTGTTAACAAGATAAATTTTACTATAATTTCTCTATACAACAAAAGATTGCGCTTTATTTATTAACAAAAAGATTGATAAATTTTTTTATCACTTTGGATCACCTAGTGGTGACTTTATTGTACACCAATAATCAATGGCCAGTGTTTAGGAGTTGAATCCTATTGGAAACCCAATATTTTTTTTATTATTTCAAATTTGCTGATTGTTACTAATCATAAAAGTTGATGCGATCTCAAATAACAAAAAAGAAAATACCTTATAAAAATTTTTACTTTAAATTTGGCTTATTAATATATCATAATACTACATAAAATAAAACCGATTCTAGGAACAAGTTTACCAGAACGTACACGCTGCCATATAAAGTGTCATCGAGGATACAAAATTGTTCCAAAAAAGTCAATTGTTTCATGTCGTAATGGAGAATGGGTTGGCTACTTCAATTCTACATGTGAAGTACAACGACGGTCGGGACGTAGATCAATTCAAAAATTATTTCAATAACAACCTTTATGAATATAGCGACCATTTTATAAATTGTATATAGCTCTCTTAAAATAATGATTATATCATTTTATTGGAAATGTAAGAAACGTGATTTATAAAACTTAAAATGTAATTCTTTTCATAAGTTCTTGAGAAAAGTTATTTTATTGTTTGAATTGTAAGTACCACTAACAAAAAGCAAATAACACTTGATAATAAGTCGCTTACGTTTTAATAGATAAGGACATTAGTAGGTAATGTAATTTTTAAATGATGATATAAAAAATGTTGCCTTTTGTTGTTAACAATAACCTTTGTTGTAGTCAAACAACGGTAATTCAACATTTTTATTTCATTACATCTAAGATATTAAATTTAAAAAATATAGACATTTTATATAACACATAAATAGAATTTAAAAAAAAAACGTAAAGGTATATATTTCAATTAAAATTAAATTATAGCAAGTTTCAAGATTTAGAAAAACAGTTTTGAAAATGCTTCTAATTGAGAAAGATGAATACGATTGAGAGTGTGATTTTCTAAGTAGTTAAGATTGTTTTAAGGAATATATTCTTGGAATCTCGAAATTGAGTGCATTTAAATTTAACGAAACGTAAATATATATAGGTAGGTATTATAAATAAATATATAGGTATACATTTTGTGCTAACAAGATACATATTTGTTGAGCTATTAATATTCATGTAAGTAAAACATTATTTACAAATTTTTTTGCGTAAAAACAAGCACATACGTAAGTATCTACAAGACTATCAATCATTCTGTTTATAACCGCAAGAAAGTTATGCTTTATTTCTCTATTTTAAAAATTATTTTAATATTTTAAGTAATTCCAAGAAATTTATATGTAAAAAAATATTGAATGCAACATTATTTTTAGATATGAAATATCAATGAAAACTATAGAAGTAGTTTAAATAGTAAAACAACATTGTAAATTAAATTCTGAAAGCTAAATTTAATTTTTTTAAACTAGCGTATTAGCCCGAATATAATGCCAAATTTTTCGACCATTTATTTTCCGTTAAAAAATCGACTCGCGCTAAATTCGGGGTTTAAGTAATGTAATGTTATTACCTATAATTATCTAAATAAATTCTTATCTGATTGAAGTTTACTTTTTTTATTTTTTTTATGAATATTTTTTTTCTAAATATCTTTATAAAAATTTAAGAGTCGCGTTATATTTGGACTAATACGGTAAGTTTAAAGGTGAACGTCAATAGAGCCCCATAGACTAGCATTCTTTCCTGACGTTCTTTCCGCTTAGTGCAATCGTGAAGGAAAGACTGACGGGATTCACATTCTTCTCGTCCCCACTAACAGCAAGCCATCCCTGCAATCATTGTTTTCAACTAACCATGCCGTTCCATCACGTCGGGATTCATAATCCTCTCGTGGACACTAACGAGAAATAGCAATTCGTTAGGATTGTTCACTGAATTTACATCCGACGGGAAAGATTGTTCATGTATGGGCTCCTTCCTCTCGGTTTGGAAAGATTATAATCATGTGAAAGGAAAGCGCATCCTCTCGCCTAATCCTTCAGTTTTATAGATGGAACGTAAGGTATTAGCCGTTACCGGTATGTCTGTAGATATGTACAGCTTGTACAGGGGAAGAAGGAAAAAAAATGGATGAAGAGGTGGTTTCGTGATCGGGAAATATTTAGTGCCATGAAATTGCTGAGGGAATTATCGGTTAATGAACGGTTAATGTCCACGTCAGGGTCGTACTTTTTATATATTTGTGCCAGCACTTGGTGTCTTTTATATTTGAAATTTTTGTTTCCGTAAACTTTATTTTTTAACTGCCATAGTGCTGGGTGGGCTTTATATACTTCAATAAATTCTTCAACTACGTGCTTTGGTACATGTCTAACGTCACTTTTATCTTCATGCTCTTGTGACTCCATATATTAAAAGGTAGCACTTTAAAAATCGGAACTAAAAAACTTTTAGAAAACCACTTGCTATAAATTAAAATCGAAAGAACGACACGCTTTCCACTTAAACGGGTAAGAGCTAAGAGGAAAGGCCAGGCTCTACTAACGACGTAAATTTTGAAACGCAATCCTTCCAAGTAATCCTGTTAAGGCTAATTTTCGGCTAAACCCATACGGCATGCTTTCCTCTCGTGCTCCATACACGAACGTTCTTTCCGGACGGAATCAACATTCCTGCCGGAAAGAATGCTTGTCTATGGGGCCCTAATAAATGTCCTTTTTTGTTTAAATAAAATATCAAATGTAATATTTAGTAAAACTTTATCAAATATTACTTAATAAGTATTTTGATTAAATCAAAATTTTGATTAAATTTTAATTAACGATAAAAGAAAGTTAGAAAAAAGTAAGTAGAAATATGGACTTAAAAATTAAAATGAAAATGTATCAAATCATTTCAGTTGAAATAATACTTAATTTTCAATGCATATTTTAAGCTAGGTATGCATATTATGCAAAACATTTTTGTAATATGTTTCTGTTAAATGTTTCATACTTAGTGTGTAGACTTTGATTTTTATAATTTTCTACACCCCTCATAGATAGAATTGTGCTCTAGAAATTTCGGGTGGGTCCTATAAGTACGTAACTACAAATTTGCAAAATATGGCTGATTGCATAAAAATATTTCATTTAAGGTGTATTCATTTCACTGGGGTGTTTAATTGGGTTCAATATTTCATTCAGATTGTAAGGATGTTCGAAAGGAGAAATTAATACCTCTTATTAAATAAAATTTAGAAGTGGTAGAAAAATAACATTTAATGAATCCTCTAGAAATTGTAAAAAAATTAATTTTAGTTTTTCTCAGAACAGCTAAAATGTAAATATTTTGTGTCATCAATATTTGAAAAGACACTATAAAGATTTCTACAATACGTGTATCTAATGTATAAATCTGTATAAATCTTTATATTGGAGGACTTGTGTTAGACTGTACTTAAAAAAAAACTTTAGATTAAAAAATGAAGCTCTAATAGTTTTGATATTGTCTTACCCATATATCGTTTTTATTATATTCAGGAGTTATTGGCAATTGGCACTATGAATATATAAATGAAGAAAACTCATATTTTCCATCCAAAATAAATCTTATATCGATCCAAAAAATAGAGATGACACTTTAAGTTATACATATCCTCAGTTACTTCTAAACACTTTTGTTCCTACCATTAAAGAAGTTAGTTTTAATTTAAAAATATTTCAAAATTTAAAAAAAAACATCCTTTACAGCCTGTCATTAATATTGTTGAAAAAATTTTATTTATTATTTTATTAACTGGTTATGAAATTCTAAGTAAAAACGATTAAATTAAAGATTGAAAACAGTGCTTTTTAAAATTGTGAATAAATATTATACAATTTAAATCTATTGAATTAAATGGTTAAAATGAAAATGTTATATTGAGATGTAGTATCTACTTATTTTAAATCAACCTCAAGACAAAACAATTAAAAGAAGCATTATTATAAAGATCTACCTTGGTACCCCCGTATATAATTTTATAACATTTTAAAAGACTTACTATTTCAATCTTACTGATTACAGCTACATGCGAGTATAACATATTCAAGAATACAACATTATATTAATATTTGTTTCTATGAATTATTCGACAGGTCAATAAGCTATAATAAATTCTAATGGAGTTATAATTTATCTTTATGAGAAAAATTGTCAAACATAGAAATAATAAAAGAACAATAAATTGATTATGAACAGTGCATTTATTTAAATGAATACAAATAAACTATATTTAAAAAAAAAGAAAATACTTTAAGAAAAACAATTTATTTATGTATTGTTTGTATCATGAAATACGAGAAAGTAAGAAAAGTAGACATTTTTCAATATTAAAGATGTAGAAGCCTAGTCATTAAGATGATATTCTTTATGATTATAAAGAGAATTACTTGAAGAAAATAAAATAAATACATAAAATCATAAGATATATTTTTTTTTCCGAAAATATCGAGTATATATTCTCTTATAATATATTTTTTCGATTACAGTGAGTTTTGTTGTGGAAATAAGATAAACTAAGGTTGTAACAAAGAAGTATACTTAAGGAAAAATGGTATTTTTACTTATAAATTGTTAACCCGACTATCGGATCCAAAATTGTAACTCTATATTAAGAACTAGCAGTTCCTCGTGACTTCGTTCATGTGAATTTTGAAAAAATGACTAATTTTTATACTATAAATTGAGAAATAATAAGAATACATTTTCTAGTTTTTTTTACGTTTTTGGAATATTTTAAACGATTTAAAGAAAATTTAGAGAACTTCAGCATAAACAATATTTATTGTTTTTTTCGCCTTGTGGTATATAAGAATGTATAGTCTAGGTCCTAGGAGACCGGTGCGAGATTACTACACCCATAATGTAGTCAATCAAAATCTAATTTTGCATTAATTGGCTACCAAGGGGGTGCGGGCAATTCAGCGATCTTGGGGATTATTTTTCTAGTTCTTTACACACATTACTATCAAGTGGATTATATATTATTTCACTACGACATAAATGAAATACGTCTCTAAAAATCAATTTTTATTATTTTAATTAAAAGTACTTCCGGGAAATTTTTGATTATTATATATCGTATATAATATACACTTATTATATTATATCCGGGTAAAAATGTGTTCTCCCATTCATAAATATATGTAAAAATTAGATTTTGAATGGCTACATTATGGGTGTAGTAATCTCGCACTCGTCTCCTAGACTAGGACTGATTTCTTCCGCAACTTGTTCTAGATAAAGTGACATATTATAGTTGTCCGTAAGAAAAACAGTCTCCTCTTAAATCAACTCCGACGTATTTAAAAGTTTGCCCCTGTGCTTTATTTATAGTGACTGCAAATGATATCGTAACGGGAAATTAAATTCTTTTAAAACTAAATGGCAAATCTGTGGGTATCATTGGAATTTGTGGTAACAAAACTGATTACCCAACTGCTGGTCCAGTCAAAATTATAGCTACTGTTACATTACTTCAGAGAACTTTTACCTTTAGTCTTGCACAAAAATGAGATGGTCTTAAATTTCTTAATAAAATAATTGGAGTGCCAGTTTTTAGCTTTAGAGAACGGGGAGGAACTTCACAAGGACCTAAGGAGTTCTAAAATTCTTCTGGGTAATACAGCCCATCTTCATGGTTTTTACATTATCGATGGAAAGGTAGTTAACGCTATTATCTGGTAATTGGCTCAGTGTATCATTGATTGGATCAACAGTTTTGTTTCGGACGGATACAATTGCTCTCTGATACAAACATTGATAGCTTCTTTGCTCAATATGGACTACATCTGAGTAAACTTTAGTTATCAGATCTTCAATATTAGCCACAATTTTATCTAGTTCTTTACCAACTGTAATTTTCCCATCTGCTTCAGCTTTTATGTACTTTTCCGTCATCAATTAAAAAGAGTTTTGATATTCTCGAGCACGGCTCGCTGAGGTGCGTGCGCGTTCTATTGTTCTACCAAACGTTGGGAACGTTCATTGCTAGGTTCTCTTAGCCGTTTTAGAAATTTCATATTTCTTAGGACTACAAGGTCCTAATCGAGGGACAAAAAATCATCTACTTCAAAAATCTATTTTGGTTACGAACCGTCAAAATTTTAATGGGCCTGGCTGTTGCAAACTTTTTCCACTAAGAAGAGGTTTTTCAAAAAGAAGAACCATTTTAAAAACAAACTCTCCTTTTTTTAAAGATATTTATCACGTTTATAGGTAAAGTAAACATAGCAAAAAAGAAAATTTAATTTGGTTGATGATAAATTCAAATTTAAATAGTATCCTTAAATTTTTAAATAAAAGTAGAAGCTATTATAGTTAACACCATATTATTAACTTCTATAGATGATAAAAATTGGCAGCTATTCAATAACAATTGTTCTTGAAATTATGCCTATTATATCCTAGTTTTTCTTTGCACGTTATTCTGCTTCTATCATGAATATATGGCAATATGATCTCTGTGAAATAATTAATTTACTAAAAGGTGTAATTAATATTTGTGAAATACTTATATGTACATTAGTATTAATTCTCATCAAAATTCAAGTTTATGTAATAGGTAGTTGAAGTGATAAATTTCGTAACATCACCACATAAATTTGCGTAGCTTTAGAAAAATCTATCGTTTTTAAGCAGTAGGTCAAACCATCTCACATATTTCACATCTCTAAGTAGGGAATTTAAAGTAGCCGCTTGGTAGATCAGAGCTCTTATTAATTGTTTCGACATCTTCAGCCGACTCTGCATTGCAAAAGAATAAATTTCTAAACGTTTGCACTGGCGGAACTATTTTTACTTAACAATTGAAGATTTAATTTGATTGATTGAAAAATAGAAAGGCATAATGTCTTTTTTACTTATTTTATATTGTTCTTTAGAAAATTTAATAAATGCGCGATGAATCGCTATGGCCGCACCTAAATGGGATATTTTTTACAATAAGAAAATAATTTGATGAATAAGACATTTAAACAGATGCTAATATTTTAGATTTGTAAAGATAGATTGGTCATTTTTATGAGTCTGATTACCTCATTATATATCGTGTATAAACTTTTGACTAAGAATGTTTCAAGCATTTAATATATGAATGCAACTATTAGATGATAAAGATGGCATCAGTTACGTTGAAAGTATTGAAGTATTTTTCTCTTTGTTTACCAACAATCATCCATTTATAGATTCACCTGTATTTTATTAACTCTGATGACATCATCGCGGTCTATGTTTTCTACCTCCTAAGAACTGAGTTAAACTCGTAGTTGTGGTAGAAGTGGTTTCGATCATTTGCGGAGATTTCAAACACAAAGTCTTGGAGAGCGTCGAGTGAACATCGAGGCTCTCGTGGTTTTTTCTTGTTTTGTTTGTATATTTATTGAAGTTTCAATGAACATATTTTTGAAGTAAACCAATATGTGAAGTTAACCAAGTGAAAATTCATCGAATTATTATAGATAATTCTTTAGTTAAATACAATCTGTTTGTGTATTTTTAATGAAGGAAATTGAAAGTTGTATTGATTGTTAAAACAAATCTAAAATGGGAGTGTAGTGCGTTTACTTGGAGAAATACAGAGATATTCTCACAATATTGATTGGTAAATATAAATAATTTATTACAAAAGATCCTATAGTTTTAAGTTTTTCAGCAATAAGACCTTGTGTATGCAAATATGTCGATTCAAGGGAAAACATACACCTTAAAGGATGTATTTATTAATAGCATGTTAAGACACTATTCAATTACCATCGTATATTTTATATTATTTATTATATTTAATTAAAATATATGTTTAAAAAATCAAAAATGCCCTCAAAATTAATGAAAAAATGTTTTCTTTGAGTCTTAAATTTTACTGTTATTGAAAGGTTATAGATCAAAATAATATATTAACTGGAAAGTTATTTTCAGTCAAGTTTTTCGAACTATTATCTTAATCGAAAAAACAAATTGAAAAAAAAAACCTATTAAAATATATGACTTAATATAGGTAGGTATTGGTTCCAAAAATATTGATCAAAAGATCAAATGATACATTTTCATTAAACAAAATTAAAAGGTAAATATATGAGCTACAAAAATGTTACCTCAACACAAATCTTTATACATTTATTGACACAGGTGTTTGGATCATTTTTTCAATAATTGAAATTAACTTAATGTAATAATTAACATTTTAAAAATAGCTCGACAACCTTGAGGTTGGAAACATTTACATTTGTGTGTAGGCCTTCTGTGACATGATTATGCAATTTATGAATCAGGCGTCTATACCAAATGAAAAAAACCTACGTGCTAAAACAATACAAAAATATTCTTTTGAGCATTTAAGTAATGTTTGTTTAAGAGAAAAGTCAGGTTTTCCTCTAAAAAATTATGGTTTAATTTATTTAAAACTATGGCAAATTTAATAACTCGAGGTAATGGCTATGTGGAATTTTAGGTTTGTTTGAAGAAAGTCAGGTTTTAAAATAAATCACTTAAAAATTACTTCAAGTATTTCACATATGTAGATATAACATGCTCAACTTTAATGGTAGTAAATATTTGAAATTTCGAAATTAGTTTAAAAAAATTATAACAAGACTTAATGTAAACTCACTTTAATTGTAGCAGTTTGTTAGTGCATACTTTTAAGAATGATAATAAATAAGATTCTAAGTCAATGAACCGAAATGAAATAAACTCAAATATTTGAACACTATTTGATTTATTCGAAGAAATACTGTTATAATTACTACGTCTAACAAATTATAATTTCAATTATTCATATATCTTTACTGTAACTTTAAGGTCTAGAGTGGTATATTATAAAATCAAAATGATTAGAAGATAAATTCTTAAGGAAATCATCCTAAAAGTTTACCGGTTGATAAAGATACATTTTGTTTCTTAAACTTAATTGTTAGTAGCATAGTTTTCAATTACTCAGATTGATCTATATAGCTGATATTATTGTGTAAATGGTAAAAAAAAAATTTTTGTGTTGATTCTTGAACTTTAAAAAAATCTTTTAATGAAATCTGAAATACGGAGTGATTAATAAAGAATTCTTTGTTTGAACTTGCCAATGTGATAATAAAAGTACTTCAGACCTAAGAAAAGAACAATTTAAAAAGTAATCACAAAAATCAAATTGGTATACTCAATTTCAGCCCAGCTTGTACAATAGGAATAATTGCAGGAAAAGTCCTGACTAATACTTTACTTAAGGAAATATTTGACCTTAAAAATAGAATCGAGTCAATCAGCTTTCTCAGGTCTAAGGATCTGTTTTGATATTAAATAAGCCTAGAATATATTATATTTTTACCTTTTTTTCATTAACCATCATTCTTGTTTCTATCTTTAGTTAATAAAATATAAGTTTGCTATGGGGTTTTCCTAAATGTGTTTTGTTTTAAGATAATTTATTTAGTGACCTTTAGTAAACTTTTTAACATTTTTCAACTCAAACTTATCCTTAAAAGAATAATTATTACAGTTTATATCTTCAAACATAAGAATGTTGTTTTAAAAACAAAATAGTTGTTTTTAAGGTTGTTTTGTGTGTGTTGGTGCTAACAAGAAGAGTAACTTAAGGTTGTTTCCAATAAACCTAGACTTCTTTACAGATTTTAATGAAAATTAACAGAAAAAATACAGACAAATTGAGAACCTCCTTTTTTTAAAGTCGGTTAAAAATCAACAATGTCGTTAAAATAAAATTCTAAATTTTTGAAGGTTGAGAATAATTCTGAATCAAGATAAAACTTCCAAACAAATCATACTCCATAAGTAAAATTTGAAGGTGGTTTCTTATGAAAATATGGAAACATACGAAAGAAAAAAGTCACCGAGAAAGAAAATTATAGAAATCGACGACAGTATGTATAAGAAAAAAAATAAAAACATTGAAGAGGGTTGAGGGAGGAGACGGGTTTGCCACACGCCATCCAGGAGGTGATGAGAGACCCAGAACAGTGGGACAACGCTTGCTATTTCCTCCAGAGGCTGGGAATTCAGAACGACATATAACAATCTAATATAACAAAAAAAACTATTCCATTTCAATTATCAATGTGCTAAAGACCATTTTGTAGTTAAAAAACGTTAAAATGAAAAAAAAAAAATCATTGAAGAATATTATAACTATGTTTTTCCGCACGAGAATATCGCGTTATATTATATATATATATATATATATATATGTTTAATAAATAATATTTTTTTCAAATGCTTTAAAATTTACATTCAATAGTAACCTAAATTCGATGTTTATTTGTTGGCGGCTCTTTACCTTTGACATAGCTAATTTAAATTCTTATATATTAACATCTACAAAAGTTGAAAAGAAGGAAAAGTCTTAAATGAAGAAGTGACTAAAATCATACATAATCAAGTTTTACCATTGTTTTATTGACTTAAAAGGGGAGGGTTATTTTTCAAAACAGAACTTTTTTTTCTTCGTAATTATGATTATTTCCTTTAATCATAATTCATAACCTTGTGTAATCTTGCTAAAGAATGCTACTAGCTGTTTTAATTTTTGTGTTTCTTTTCAAAGATAAGCTACCAACTAAACGAGTTGGATTTTCTAAAAAAAAATTATCTAAAACTGAAGGGTTTGGGCTTAAAAAATTAAAGATGCTAACTTTTATAGATTTCTTTATTATTTTAATTAAATCAAACTTTAAATTTTACATTCGTTTTACTTAAAAGTTTTATTGATTTATTTCTTAGTAAGATTTTTTGGATTAATTGAACGTTCTGTACCAAACTCGTATTATATGTACTTTTTTACTGATATAGTCGGAACACGCTCTCAAAAAGAGGTTAATTTAAAAGAAAACTGATCTTAGTCCCACGAAATACGTTACAGTAGAGTCAGATTCATCTTTTATCAACGATAGAACCCTCCACTTATCCTATTTGCAAAAATCATCCATCTTCTAATGGAGATCAGGATTTCAAAAGGGCTATATTTGTCTTAAAATATTATTTTTAAATAAATTATAATATAAGCATTAGCATACTTTTAGTAAAGTATAATATTAGCTAGACCCGAGTCTAACTTTTTCGATACATATTTTGTGAACCTCATTTCATCCTAAAAAAAGCTTTATCATCATAAAACATAAAGCATACTTAGTCGTATACTTATCTGCTTTTTTATAATATTGAACATATTATTTACTAATTACCCAAACACCTTACATTTTTAATCCTCAAACTGGGGTATCGCAGATACAGACAATAAAGTTTTGCCAAACATTTTTAAAATTTTGATCTCTCTCTTTCCTATATACTTGGATTCTTGATATAACAATAAAAATAAATAATAATAAAAATTGTATAGCAAAAAATTTATATGTATTATTATTATATGTATTACTGGTTTGCTTGTCCTTTTACGTTTGATTTATCTTATTTGAATCGAAGATCTTAGTCTTGTTCAGTCTTGTTCATTTTTACTCAGCTTTAGTCTGTTTCAACCGTTCGAGTGCTACAACCTACGTCAATCATTATACAACAATTGTATAAACTTATTTCACTATTTGATTTATTTTTCAATATTGTCTATATTAAAAGGCCTAAAAGTGTAAATGTAAAAAATTTAAACGTGAAAAAACCGAGTTTAAAAGAAAAAGTGTGAAGACATTTGCTTTAATTTATTATCTTGAAAGTAATCAGAGATATGTTATACAATTAAATAAAATTTCTAAAGAAATGCGCATGGTTGGGAATATTGTGGATTATAATAAAAGGAAAACCTGGAAAAAAATGATGGCAACGGCGACAGTAAAAGTGACTACGATGGAGCTGGTAAGGTAGGACGACGACGACGATGACGACGAAGAAGACGATAATGACAAGGAAAATAAGAATTAAAAACTGATATTTGTAATATTCTTATTACTTTTAAGTTTATCGTTAATATTAATGAAACTTCTTTAAATGTATTGAACAAAAAAATAACAAAATATTAAAATAAAAATGTTATTCTTTTTGAAAAAAACACTACCAATAAAACAATACAAGAGAGTAAGAAAAGAGAGCGGAGAAAAGAGAGTAAGAAAGAGAGAGTAAATAAACAAATATGTGGGCAGGTTGAAAAAGGTGCATTTGAGGGTTTCGCTGTCGTCCTTATTTGACCCTAAAAATTGTATTTTGTCCGATAACTACCACTTATAGGTTCAAATGAGGAGCAAAATTCAAATGCAAATGATCCTCTTTTCAATCTACCTGAACCTTTGAAAACCTGGATTTTAAGGGCGAAAATAGGTCTAAAATTTCGACTCGGGGAGCGTTTGAACTATTTACAATCGCTTTATAATATGGTTCTAAATTGGTAATTAACTTAAGAAATTCTTTTGGAAAAAAATTTAAAATTTACGGGAGAAGGTTTTCTTTTCGAATTATTGAACTACGAACTATGAGATAAATTATCTAGCACCAATGGTATGTTTTACAAGCAATTACGAAATTGTGTCTATCTATCGTCTTAATTATTGTAAAATTGATTTATTAAGCATACACACATGCTCATTTCAATTCTAAATATTAATTTTTATTTATATATTTTCTTATAATTTTAACTTCCGCGTTCTTTAAAAATTTTGCGTAATACCAATACTTTAAACGTGATAGGAAATAAAAATATATTATTATGTGTTAATGATAGTTATGTATAGTGATTTTTTTTTCTTTAATTAAATTAAGGTTCTTATAAAAATATGTAAGCAGAAATACAAGATATATACTTAATTATTAGAAAATAAATAATACAACTATAGGTAAATATCGATTTAAAGACCTAAATCAACCATTTTTAAAAATGTTTTTTGTTTGTCTGGGCCTACATCATACGAAAACCACAGGTCGGGTTTGAATGTTTAGTATGGTGACAACTGATTATTCGAGTCATTATCTAGGATACATTTTCTTGTGGAAAAATATCTTATTCGTAAGGGAAAATATAAATACTGGTTCGAGCAATAATATCGCTAAATTTTAATTACTATTATCGGATTTTGATGAAATTTTGTAAGATGATAACTGGCTATTAGAGTCATTATTTAGGATACTTTTTACTATAGAAACATGTCTTATTTCTACGGGAAAAAAAAATTTTTTTTCAATCAAATATCACTGAATATCGCTGAAATTATAAATTTTAATTTTAAACGGAATTTGAAGCCAATTGTTTTTGTACGAAATGTTCTGAAGGTCATTTGTACGAAATCACGGGTACAACTAGAATTATCATAAATTCCATTCCAAGTATATATATATAAGGGTTGATATTGTTAATCTTATAAACCTTAACATACAAAATTGAGAAAAATTCAAATCAATATTGGCTAAGAAAATATAGTTGCGAAGATCCACTGTAGGTCGCACCATGAGCTATCGGAGATCGGACATCGGTCAGCCAGGTGCTGTTTTTGCAAATTTGATTTCTATACCTTTTGAAACGTAAAAATACTATTTTTAAGGAGGATAACACTTTTTTCTTAGCTAATTATATGGCTGCATTATTATGAACATACTGGACTAGTTGTGTTATTCTTGATGCAGACAAAGAGTATTTATTTTCTTAAATTTTCCTTATAATTACACAGCTATGTGTAACATTTTCTCAAAATAACATAGTCTTAAAATTTTCGTGAGAAAAAAAGAAAGTTTTATGAAACTGTGTTTACATTTGTTTCGATTCTAACTTTAATGTTTCTAAATACTCAAATTATTCAAATCTGAAATTATTGAGAAATTTAGCGTAAATAATTTGAATAATTTTCAATTTTATAAGAAGAATTTAACAACTCTATAGGTAGGTAATTACTCGTTTTTGTTTCGACTTTAAATAATATGTTCACGACCGTGCAAAAATCTGCATACATACATGGTACGTTTTGTCTTTAATAATCCTCATATTTTGAATCGTAAAACGAATAACAATCAGTGTTTAGAAGTGAGTTTTCATTGTTGAATTTTGGTACAATTCATTATTTTTCCTGTAAATAACTCATTACAAATTTCTCTTTGTTCTACTGGCTAAACAAAGAAGAAAATTTCTGTCTTACCTCCGTAATGGCGTTTAATCGTTCTGGTTCATTGCAATGTGGAGATCGTGCAGATCTTTTAAACATTTTTTCGTAAACTGATATCTTTATGTTAGATAGAAAAATACCAAAACCAAATTACAAGAAACTAAAGTTATTTTATATAATATATTTTTTAGAATAAGTTAAAGCTTGGAAACAGTTTTACAGGCATTTTTGTAAGAATATTTTATTTTTTGTGGGACTTGAGTTGGTTAAATCATATTTTTGCTATGGCCCATTCAATATTTATTTATAATTCAAATTACAAACCATTGAAAAAAAATTTGCAAAGAAGATTTTTTTTGAACACTGTTATAACATAAACTTCAATAATTTATTATTTTAGAATATCGCTAAGTTTTATAAACCTTCCAATATTCATAATATTATCTTAGAGAAGTGTAATAGCAGCATCGGAGTTGTTTTGATCTCTGAATTTCAAAATATCGTAGAAAAACTTTTCTTTTAACTTTAAATGATGTTTGAATTGTTCTAACTTGACAGAATTTAAAGAAAAATAAATTAAGTACATGGCCAATGCTGATTATGCAAATCTACTTATTTTAGCTATCTTTGTAACTTAAGTGGAATAATTATTTCTAATTTTAAAAAGCTTAAATTTTTTATAAAAAGATAATAATTACAACAATATTTTTAAATATCTAAAAATATTTTCTTATAGTTATGTAAATTGTTTTGTTAAATTACAACAGTCAAAAGAAAACAAATAAATTTTCGAGTCAAACCTAAAAAAATTTCAAGAAATCTTTTTTTGTGTGGTAAAACATTTTGAAACCCATTTTGCAACCTGAATAAAAACAATTTTTTGTATAAATTGAAGTAAGACTGCAGTATTTAATGCAAATACTTCTAACTTCTAACATTGTTATATTTATAAGCTTTGTAACCTGAAAGAGTTTAAATAAAATAAATAAGTAGATTTAAAACATAGGTTGCACTAAAATTGATAGTAACTATACGTAGTAAATACTCATTATAATACTCTTATAAACATGTTGATTATTGAAGAATAATAAAAACAATTTTAAATTAAATTTTATAAATTTTTGTAGTAAGAATTAAGAATTTTAAAAATTTAGAATTTTTTCTTCCATGATATTTATATTTATGTCCATAGTTTGGCCAGTTGAACTGAATCAGTTTACCATATTTTAAGATATGCGTTGTGTAATTTTTCGTAGATTTTTTTAATTAAACTCTGAAGAAATTAATACTAACTTTATCATGATAATTTTTGAACTTGATACTTACTGTTAGAATTTTTAAGTATTTAACAATAATTCTTATATAACTAACTTAAAACAAACTCTTTGAACTTTAAAGTAGATACAAATATTACGTTTTTATAAAAATTTATTAATTTGTTTGTAATTATTATGTAAAAAAATTTTCATTTTATTAATGAATAAATGAATTGAAAGTAAAAAACCTATCGATTACCCCGAAGTGGGTAGAGTGTTTAAGAAAAAAAAAGTGTGTTTTAACAACATTCCTAATGTCCTTAATAATTTTTAAATAAAATTTAAAAATTAATCCAATTTAATTCTTGGATTAGTTGTTTTTCGGTGAATTGGTTGATTTGGTGAATTTGTTTGCGATGAATTGTTTTTGGTGAATTATCCGGGTACCTACATAAAAATATCTATATAAATAATTTTAACCAAAAGCCTAGGAATTTTTTTTTAAAAATAGTATCATTCGTATAGTATATGGAAGTGTCTACTATCGCATTGCAAACATTTCTCAAACCTGGACCTTAAATTGCTATCAACTCGCTGGGACATTCTCAGCCTACTATTTGCGAGAAACCAAGATCACGTTGTACCGAAGCTTTATCATCTTTATTAATTGTTTCCTTTGCTCTTGTTAATTTCAGTGTATTACAGGTATCTAATTGAGAGTCAAATCAGTAGATTCAATTTTTCCGATCTTCTGAGTTCTCCACAACCTAATCACACCTTCCTTGAAACACTACACGGAAAAAAATAGTGGTGTAAGATTTACAACACTAAACTAGTAATATTTTAACCACTATAACCACAAATGTATAACATTAGATAACACACTGTTTTGTATTCAGCTCTAACGTATAGTATTTTTAACTACCATAGTGCAGAAAATATATGTAGCTGTTACAACTGCTGAGTGTTGTAAAAATTAACACATTTTGGCGTTTCTATTACTGGCGCGCATGTGCCGCGTACAACATAACCAATAATTTTGACAAATAAATGCAATTGTCAAAAATTCAACTACATTTTTACTAGTTCGTGTTGTTAATAATACTACAGTTTTTTAATTACACTTGACTGGTAAACTTTACCAAACGTAGTGTCATCCTATATAATACTAGTTAATGTAGTAAAATTAACAAGGAATGTTGTTAAAACTACAAAACATTTTTTTCCGTATACTTTAGGTCATGCAATTAACAACGACTGGCACGAATTGCTATTTGTATAATAAAATGTATACAGAACTCACGTTGTGCATCCCTTAAAAGCATAGCAAATACATTTCCAAAAACCAAGCTACTCACCCCCAATTTTTATGCAACAGCTTATTAAACTGTTTCGATGTAATATTATTTTTAAACTCGTATACTTTTATACATCCTGTACGTGATATAGCTTATTTAATAGCCAATGGTTTTGAAATCACCAAACTTATTGAAAATTAAAAAAAAAATCATACAGATACACAGATGCACACAGATACCTATTGTGTTAAAGGCCTACAATTTTTTTTTACAAATTCGTCATTATCATATCCTTGAGGTATATGAGTAACTATGCCATTCTTCCTAGATATAGGATACAATTAAGCAATTCGAAACAGCAAACATTCCAATTTTTTCAATGTTGAGGTCGAATCCTAATTTGGCTCGACTTATTGCAACAATTAATGTATAATAAGTTTATAGTTATTATATTGTTTACATAAATGTTTTATATTAAATTAATTAATCGTCATTATTTAAATTTTATTCAACATCCTCCACTTTATTACATTAAATTAAAATAGGGTTTTTACTTTTTACAATGTCTACTCGTACAACGAAATGTTTTCAATAAATTACAATCTCCATTTTAATGTAAATGAAAGTATGTATCGTAAATGCATGCGAAAAACTAGGAATGCACACAAAATTGAAATTCAAGGCAAAACACATTTTGTATAATTTAACAAATTATCAAATGGTTGAAAATATTTTTCATCATTGTTTTCCATCATTATTCATTACACAATTTCCTAAATTGGGTGTACGATAAATGCATCTCAGATATTATTTAAAAAGTAACAGTTGTGGGCTACCATTATAAAGATCAAAGGTGTGGGATGCTAAAAATCTTAAGTAGGCGAATCACTTGGGCTTAAAAAGTAAATGTAAAGGTTATTGAACAAACATTTTTACTTTTCTTTGCCAAATTTTACTGTATTAGCCTTAATTGGTAGGCTAAGAAAAGATGGAATGATCAAAAGATTCGAAACCTGTTGAACTTGATTTAAAAAAAATTAGATTCAACTTTTTATGAGCAATAAAATCTTTAAATATTTTAGAACTTGAAATAACTCTTTTGCTGATAGAAAAATTATTTTGCTTCGCTAAAATTTGTGCTGGAGTTGTTGATATTTATCACATGTATAAATAAAGTGAGTTTGGTTTTTTCTGTCGATTTGTAAAACACGTTTTATACGGAAATAAATGTGAAAGTAATCTTTTCCTTCGATATAAATTTATACATATACGAGTAAATGCATTGAATATATAAAGTCAAGTCATGCTCTTTTTCCCTGTTAATATTTTTCAATAATTACAATTTTACAAACTTACTCTTAAAAATGTTATATTGATTGTCTTAAAAAATGAAATCGTATTTCAAAATGCGCTAGCAAGGTTATTTTTCCAATATGCAGATCGTGTCTTATACATTCCACCTACTTTAGACCCACCAAGATACAGTGGGTGATTTCAATGATTGGTATCGCATTTACAATCTTTTCTGAGTTTGCTTTCTAATTTAAATATTTACTTAAGTTGCTCTTAATGAGTAATGGATTTTAAATCTTTTCAAATTCAGAATATTTATTTTTTAAATCTTATTTAGGATAAAATTTCAACTAAAATTATTTCTTTCAAGGTAAAAATTAAAAAGTGCTATATTTTTGTTACTTGGAGAAAGTCTTTGTAAATCAGGATTAATAAAACTTTTTTCTTATTTATACTTCACATTATTTCTTCATTTATTTTGCATATTGCTTAAGTCAAATTTAAAGATACTATAAATTATAATATATCTTTTGAGTAAGAATTTCATCACATCCCATTAACTTTTATAACAAAATTTATTTGAGCAAGAAAATGAGACAAATTATCATTTACAAACAATCGAAAAAACATGTCAGATATGGCTCAGAGACATAAAAAAATTAAACAATTAAGCCATGAATAGAATCTATAATTACTCTCTCATGATTAGTTAATTTGTGTATGATATTAATAAGTAATTTCCTGTTCTTATTATTTTTTCAGAGAGTTTAGATATTGTTCATTATAATATGTTATTCGTACGTATTACATAGAAATGTATTCCGATTTTAGGCTAAGTCGACTTTATCATAATGAATTTTAGGTAAAGTCAACTTTGCAAAACAAACAACCACTGATTTTTGCATCGAAGCTAGTATAAATAGATACTTAGATGTTATTGATTTTAATTTATAGATACAATCTTTAATCTCTTTACATAAAGCAAGAAGTTGATTGACTGACAGATATACGCTAGAAGCTAAACCACTGAAAATAAACGCAAACATTTTTAAAACGTTATTCTTGATTGGACTATGGTACTCACTAAGGAAGAACTATTTAAAATTGTATGTTTAATTAGTTCAAAATGGGGATTGGTAATATTGCGATTTTAGGTCTTTCTCTTAAACTATTAATTTTTGCAATGTCTATTCATGCGATTATCAATCAACATGTACATAGATACTACTATACATAAATTCTACTTTTTTAGTTTCATAATTCGTCCGTTTATGAGTTGAAAACATTTTAAAAAAATTCAAGAAAATTCCCGAAGAAATGGCCTCACTGAGTCGTTTTTCAACTCACTATAGCGTTCTCTTTAAAGAATTGTCTTAAAAGTTCTTTAATCCAAAAAATAGTAATATTTATTTTTTAATTTTTCGTGAACGTAATCACGGGAGCCGCTTGTTTACATAATAAGTATATATTAGAACTTTATTTATTTAAAAAACCAATTGGAACTTAAAAATTGTTATCCATTATATTCAAACCATATGCATTGGGATCGCAAATTGATCATTGATCTATTAAAGTCATAATATGACATGATATTATCATAAAATTATCAAAAAAGAGTATTTATTTTTTAATTATGAAAAAAGATTCTTTAATGAAAATTTTTGGACTGAGAATGAAGCTGGTTGGCGATTTTTTTCCTTGCTGTTTGAATATTAAATAAATTAAACTTTTAGCTATTCGTTTTCAGAAAAGATAGAGAATATTCTTTCTTGACAAACTTCTTTCTTACATTAAGTGATTAGTATTGTATTAAAAATAAAATAAAATAAATAATTTAATGATATCATCAGTTTTGTAATTTGTTTTTAAATATAAATTCAAAAATAATATATTTTTGAAATAAGCAAATGTGGTGTTGTTATATAAAAAAAAACTATGAAACAGAACGATAGTGCAGAGTGGGGATGTAGGTAATAAGGTAAAGTTCTTTAATACTTTATAATACAAGAAATAAATTAATATCTATAACAAATTATTTTACTATTCAATATACAAGTAAATTGTTAAAACTTACTACATGTGGCTTTGTTATCGTAAAATATTTCAAAAAACACAATTTTACTTAAAGAAAATAATCCTTTGTTAATGAAAAAAGGATATATTAAAGTACCTTAATGAAAACTTTACCATATAAATCTAAGTTACTTTTAACACTTAGTTAATCAATCAAGAGCTACTTAAGGATCAAATGTAGAATAATCTTCCCTAAGTAGAACTCACAATCCTCTCTGGAATTGCATATCTGATTTTCATATTTTCATCTACAGTGTCTTATCCTTCAACGTATGTGTTAGTTAATTACGTAACTGCTTTTTACTATATGGAGAGAAAATCTGTGTCACACAAAATGTGTTTAAAATTTAAGCCTGAATAAAGCTAAAAACATTTGTAAAAAATTTTGTGTCTTACAAAAAATTTATTTCAATTTAATGGTTTTATAAACATGTTTTTTTTTTTACAGACGTACGGAGAAAATTTCGAACAAAACCGATAACAATAAAGAAAAATGGTGCGAAGAATAAACCACAATCACTACATTGCATCTCCTTTAGAGGAACGAGAATCTCCAATTCCCATTCACCATCGACAAGGAGACAACCGATCGAGAAGTGCTCTTGGATTATCCAATCGAGGATATTCCACCGATGGCGAAGAAAGCCTGCACCGGTAAGAAAAAAAAATGCGTTTAAATTAAAATCTTAAAATAAAAATCCTCTTTCTTAGGGGAGCTCCATCTGAAAGAACAATAAGCGAATATACAATTACAAACGAACGAATCGTAACGCGATCCCAATCACCTCCTGTTGTCCCTGCTAGAAAGCATAAACTAAACGGGAGAAGATCTCGAAGTGCCGGAGATGGAAGAACCCCTTCTGCACTAAGCTATTCTCATAACTCGTATGGAGATAATGGGTCCGATATTTATGTAACAAGCGCTGCATATAAAGCACCTTCTGAAATAAGGTAAAACAAAGAAAAACTCCTCAATAATCCTCTAAAGGCATTTTAATATTCATTTCAATATTTATAGTCGAGGATCAAGATATAGCAGACATTCCCGAGCAGCTCCAGCATCTCATTATTCATATAGAAGCGCCCCAGGTGGAGGCAGAGCACCATCAGTCGCGAGTACAGTTAAAACACGAACATCTCGAAAAGGAGGTGTCACTGTCGAAACGATGGCTGCACCCAACCCTTTCTGCCCTAACATCAAAGGAATGTGTTGCCTAATGTTACTTATTAACTTAGGCTTGATTCTCGTTTGCCTAGGTCTCGTTATTGTTATCCAATTCTTCGACTTCACAATATGGTAATTAGACTCGTTATTTATTTCTCACAATCAGTTACACATGTAATTCTTCTCTTTACTTTTAGGGGTCTTGGAATCTTATTCCTTATTTTTGGGATTATAACTCTGATTGGAAGCATAGCATACGCGGTGGTATTATGTCGAGAATCGCGTCCATTATTTAAAAATCCGCAGGATTTATATTGGACACATCACTGGCAAAAGAATATTGGCTCACCCGAAATTCATTATAAGGCTGAAGAGAAATATGCTGATCCAGATCGATATAGTGATCGTTATTCAGTAGGAAAAATGTCAAATAAATACTCCGATCGAGGATCGCCACATCGTCCACAAAGATACTAAATAATAGGAAAATATTTATAATAAATTATTTACCCTGAAGTTGTTGTTTATAACATTCCTAAAACATATTTTAATTCAAGTTAAAATACCCAAATATACATCTTAATAAAATATTTTTTATTGTATTAAAACTTATATTTACAAACATTATAAGATATTTCTATTATATAAAATGTGTTAAATTACACTTTCAATGATATTCTTTGACTAAATATATTTTTATTTTTTATTTAACAAATGTATTACTTGCCCTTTTTATTATAAAAAAAATATTAAGATGTTGCTTGGTTTTGATTCCGAAATAAAAGTATTTTTGGTCAAAATCTGTACTCAAAACTAAAACATTATAATATTTTAGCAGTTTTGGTACAGGCTTTACACTGCAAATAGGACATTTTACAAATCAAGTTGGACACTTCTTAAATATCAAACAAGAAATTTTTAAAACAACTTAGACATTTTACTCCTTAGGTGTTTATTATAGATAGTAGCTTAAGGTTATTGATAAAAATCAAAATATAACTTGGGTAAAAATTCATAGTAAAAAAAATCAGATTCTATTATTTGGGATGTCAAAGTTTTAGCTCCTAATAAGTAGTATGTTATTTAAATACAACCCCTTAAATATCTCGAATAACAAAAAACACATCCATGTAAATTTAATTTATAAATATTCTTTTACGGCAGCTGCTGGTAATTTTATGTACCTACATAGCCATAAAATATTTATAACAATCAGTTGAAATAAAGAAGGCAATAGACTAATTTATTACATTTTCCAAATTTAAAAATGTTGTTGGATCCAACAACACATTCCTGGCAAAAAATTTAATTTTTGAAGATACATCTGTGATAAAATTCACCTTTAGTAAAAAAAATAATAGTGTTTGGCTTATTTGTTCAATAAGGCCTTGAACTTCTTGAATATGATGGATGCTTGTGTCGCCTATAAGCGACCATAGAGATTTTTTTGCTAGTTTTTCAATTTCTTTGAAGGAATGTGCAGAAAGTGTTTGAATTAACAGTAGAGTGATAAAGTGTTTCATGCCATATTAATCCATCGATATTCATAGCCTTTCATCAAGAAAGATATGTTACTCTGTTTACTAAGCACTCAATGAGCAAAGTGCCCAATTTGATTCGTAAAGTTTGTGAAATAGTTGAATTTACAACTGTAACTATAATAGCATTTCAAAAATGTTTAAATAATACGTGAAACCTCTTTTGAGGAGTCAAAAATGTGAGAATTTGTTTTTAATAAAATTGTTACAGATTAACATTTTTGCAATTTAATACTCTTAATCAATTAAATGGAACAAAAGGAATTAAAGCACTTTTACGCCATCTAGCTTTTATTTTCTTATTTCATTATAGTCTTCTACACTAAACCAAATCGTACAATGAAATAGCTAAGTAACTTTACACTAGATGGAAGCCTAAGTCTAAAAATGAAAATAGGAAAAAACTGACTGTTTTTATATTTTCAAATATACTTACCTAGGTAGTTGTTTTTGGGTATGTTTTCCAGTTTAAAAATTATAATATAGATACGCATATTATATTCCAGGGCTTTTTTGTGAAAAAGCCCTTCACTTTCCTAAAGTTTTATTTTATTTTATTCTTTTTATTTATTTTAAATCATCTTTTTATAGAATAATTGACTTTTTTACCTTTGCGTTTTTAATAGTTTTGATCATTTTTATTATTGTTTTAGTTAAATTACATGCAAATTGCTAATTTTTTTTAAGCTATTTAAAATCGTTTCAACTGGGTTACAATTAAACAATATCCAAATCCGAAAATAAAATAAACATTTTGGCTTTCACTAGGATTCGATTTAGGGCAATAATCCAGTCATTAACCACACCATTTAGTGATTTAATAAGTAATGTAGGTAATTATTATAATTACCTACAGCATTCACTTAATATTTAAAAAAATAAGGTAATATTACTAAAGGATTTACTTTAGAATTTATATTTAAAACTTAAAAGTTAAACATTTAAAATGTAATTACATATTTGTAAAATAATAATTTAGTAATATTACTTTGTAACAAACTAAGTATACAGACAAAAAGGAATTTTTAAGTTGTGCTTTCGATATTTAGGTAACTGCATGTTTTTGAAAATATTTTTTTTAATGAACTTTAAAAGCCAAACATTCATAATTTCAATTTTAAAAACGACAAAAAAACCATCATTTTATGGCTTAAAAATTCTTGCTGTGGAAAGAAATTAAAAGTATAAGTAAATCTTAGAAACAATGCCAATAAATTTAATCTTTAAATCACTAAATATCTTTATCGCTTTAAATCATAAGTATAATTTAAGCGAATCGTTAATATCTTAAATTGCAATAAGATCTAACTAACCTTGGTAAATTAAATAAAAACATTAAAATTTTTCATTAACAGCTTAATATCTCACATATTGATTATATTGAAAATAATAAAATACCATCACATAGCACTACCAGTAAATAATAAAATTTACAATGAGATATTTTAATAAGAGGTTGACACTACTTATTATAATTTTTTGGTAATAATTTTTAACTTATGATATCAACATTGTTTTATTTCTTATATTTATTAGGATTATGGCTTTTGCTTATAAAAAAGTTCTAGGTTTTTCTATTCTTTTAAAAATATTTGATATACACAGTAGGAGATACTCATATAATACACAATCTTTAGCCAGAACATAAGAACAAAATTGATTTTGGTTTGAATTCCAAACCGACTAATTCTGATTAAATTTTACCAATTTGAAGTTACTATAAGCTAGTTTTCAAATATTCTTTTTTAAATTAAAAATTTTAGTTCTTAATAATGTTCCATTATATCGTGGAGTATGGTATGGTCCTTCAGTTCAGGTGCTTAGAAAAGTTTTTTTTGCTACCTTTTCTAAGTCGTATTGGCTCTGACATTTGTATTTTCTGAAATTCAATAGTTTATAAGTTACTGTGTCTACAAATATAACCACATGTAAGCTTTTCATTTTAACATAAATTAGCGCAAAACAACGATTCATCAATTTTTTGACCGTGACAACCTTTTTTAAACACTAAATAGTATGCAAAGTTATATATTAAGAAAACTTTAATACTTATTAGTCTTATACTTTATCTAAACCAAAATTGTATTATATTATTGTACTTTGAGAAGTTTTGTTTTTACGGTGGAGCTATATGAAAGACGTTATAGTTGAATTGATGAGTATCTAATAAAACGTAAACCTAAGATTATTTGGAACAAAAAAGTATTAATATTGTTTTGTCTGTGAGAAATTTAACTCACATACTGTTATTTAGTAATTTATTTTATATGTAGTATATGTATTCAGACCATAGTTACACAAGGGAATATGAATACAGATTTAGGTTCTTTGTGGTTGGTTTTGATATCTTACTCATAATCAATTAAGGTTTAAATAATTTCGCCTAAAACGGTTAATGCTTTTATAGTTACTAAATCGAAGTTGAAAGCTTGAAAAATACAGGCTTAGAGCTCAAAACAGTTAAACATAAAGTATTAATGCAAAAAAAATGGATAAATTATTTTATCTCATACTTCTTTAATGTCTTATGATGAGTTTTGTCGAATCAACCCTCAAATGCAGCTTTTCAATAACATTATTGCAGCTTTAATTCCATTCCATAAAAGAAGTGTCTCCTGCTTTACTGACTAGGCAACAGTATTATTACTCTATTCTGTAGTTCCTCAGTAAAATCACGTAAGTCCATTTTGACGTATTTTTCGAGATATCGTGATTTTATGTAGGTAGGTACTACAGAGAATAACCTACAGGAATAAGTATTTGGAAATAGATCTAGGTTGTATTTTCTTCTTCTGATTTCGGCCAATTAAGGTTGGAAAAGGATATATCCTTTTGAAAGTTGACGGAGAGTTAAATGGCGATTCAAAATCCACCATAATCTAATTTTTCCTAAAAGTGACTAAAAACCAGAGGTATTATGTTTTTATTTTTTATCTCTTATCTATCCGTTATCTTTAGTTATTATTTATTGCTACCTAAAAAAAATTATTCTTTGTTTGGTTATACCAAAATATTATTTTTTTTCCATTTATCATTGTAAAACAGAAAAATTAGACTTTATTTCAAACGAATAACCAAGTTGATAACTGTTTTAATAAAGAATTAATTTAACCATAAAAATGACAACTAGGTATTTAAAAAAAAATTTAATTTGTTTTTATGCATTTGTTTGAACGGACATCTTAATTAACAGTGGATTTAAAAAAAATTAATATAAAATGCTTTTTTTGAACAAATTTTTAATAAAAACCATGGAATAATAATCACCGTACTTATTAAATATAAAAAGCGGGAAAATAGTCATTTAACATTTTACATCAGTGAAATCGTATCTTCTCAAATTCCCATAAATAATTAAATAATTATGGAAAAACACACGGGCTCCAGCTTCAATGTATGATACCTACTTACAGTAAGTAATTAGGAAATCTCAATAATTAAGTAAAGCTTTGTCTAGAATAGATATAGATAATATAAAAACTGAGTACCTTCATTTTTTGATCTAAATTAATGAAAAGTAATCAACAATGAAGAACGATAGTTCAAATTCAAATTTTATGCCAAAATCAAATAGTTTTCTAACAAGAAAATGTCTTTATGTCTCTATTCAATATATCTTTATACCTTTTAATTAAGATACAAAGAAAATACTCCCATATTGAATTTTCGTTATTTAAAAAACTGTATTGATTTTTACGTGGGAAAATCTACCTGTGATACTACGTGCCTTTTTTACCGTACACAATGGATGAAATAATTTCAAAATCTTATACAACAATATTATTCTTATACAAACATAGTTTATTTGTTTGAATCCTCCGGCTACATTTTAAAAACAATATTTCCACAAACATTATTCAAAGAAAATAAATACGAACATTTCCTACATAATTCTTCTTATTATTATTAACGTTATACTTCATATAGAGGTACAATCGAGCTTTTATAAAAATACAATTGTTTTTAGAATAATATAATATCATTTATTAATTCTTTTATTACTGAGAATAATTTAAAATTTCGTCACTTCTAAATTATATGTGTTTTTGTGTTTAATTTTATAGGGATTCGTTCCTTGTAACATTTCTTGAATTTCAAGCAAGGATTTATTTTTCGTTTCAGGTACATAATAGTAAATTACAATGGTTCCAATCAGAGTCAATCCCGCAAATAGCCAAAATATTCCATACATTCCGATTTCATCCGTTATAATTTCAAATGCCATATTTGTGCTTAAACCAAAAATACCGTACGATGCACATAAAACTGCACCACCGTAGCTTTGCATATTATAAGCAAATACTTCCGAAGTATAAACAACGCCAACACTAGCTAAACCAATATTATTAAAAAATATAAATAATAACAAAGCAACCACGGGCAACCACGTCACATTTATCACATCATAATTCCCTTTAGTTTTTATATAAAAATATCCCCCCATTACGATAAGAGAAAGAATCGACCCTCCGCATGATACTAATAGTAAGATTTTTCGACCTATCCGATCGACTAAAAATGTCGAACCTAAGCATGAAAGAGTTTGAACTACCCCGTATAAAGTTATTGGAATCAGATCGTTAAATTGAAGCTGCGCTTCCTGAACAATAACATGCAAATATAAACTCATTGTCGTTCCTCCAGAAAATTGCCAGACTAAAACAGTAAGAATTATAATAAACATGGCCTTTCTATTGACAGGATCAAAAAACAAATCCATAAAACTACTCTTTTTTTCTGTCTCTACAATACTTTTGATTTCCTCTATTTCTTTATCTACGATAAACACGTTTTTACGTAGTTTCCTCAACATTTTTTTCGCTTCTTCTATTTTTCCATTACGAATTAAAAACGTTGGTGATTGTGGCATTAAAACGAAACACAGAGCTTGAACTACAACACAAACACAACCAACTATTGCAAAGGTTTCTATTGATAGAACATATCCGAAATAATAGGTGTAAATACATCCAATGAAGAATATCACCATCAATAAAGTTGAAAGACCTCCTCGATATTGAGGCTCGGCAATTTCCCCAATGTAAGCTGAAACTCCTATAAAAATAAATGCATCTCCAAAACAGCCAATTATTCGTGAAATGTACAGAGGGATTGTGGAAGTGGCAAAGGCTAGAAGTAGGAAGGATACACAATTCGGTATACTGCTTAGAAGAGCTGTGTATTTAGCTCCAAATTTTTTCATGACATAAATCCCAGTTACAGCTCCTATAGGTTCGGCTCCTAGGTAGAGAGAAGCAATCCAGGCACCTTCGAGGTTTGTAGTGGGAATTGATGAATCGTTGGCCAGAAGCTTAGGGAGGATTGGGGACGGCCACATGTTGTTTTGGCCATCTCCAAACGTTGATAACGTTGCTAAAACAAATAAATGTACATTTTATCGTCTGGATGAAAAGTTTCCAGAAGCTATGTAGCTTAACTTTAAAAAAAATGTTTTTCTATTACATTACATTTTTCAACTAACTTTTCCCTTTCTTTTCTTTTGTAGTAATAAATAAGCATGTAACGTATAGTGATTGAATTAATATTTAGTACCTATATAAATAAGCTAAATAGATGGTTATCATCGTTTATCTAATTTGATATTAACAGTTAAGCAAAATGTTATAAATCTTCTAGTTATTAGATATATATGACCTATGATCTACCCATATATTTCTTACCATCGGTGACCTGTGAAATTATACCCTACAACTAGGAACAGTAGCTAGTAAAAATAAAATAGCTTAATTATTATAGGTAGATATTTTATCTCGTAAGATACCCACTTTTTTATATTTAATATTATTTTATACATTTTGCTAGTTCAATTTCGATTTGTTGGGGCAAATTAAACAAAAAGGAATTATTTTATTTAAATCTATAATTTCGTATACATACTTTTTTAAATTTTATCTAAAATCTACTCAACGTTCTCAGTGAAGTATTTTAGGGCCAAGCTATAATTTGTAGGTAGACAAACAGGATGCAAGTTATCCTAGTTGGGCCCTCAAAATTGTAATTATGACCGCTTTTACCACTTTGAAGTACAAACTGAAATTACAGAATCCTCATTTGATCCTCAAAAACTTCAAAATATAAAGGAATTATTTTATCCGGATTTGAATCTCAAACTACTCATTGATACTCATGATGTAGGTAAGCTACACCAACTTTTTTATATAAACAATATTGTTGTTAAATATTTTAATGTCAATTCATTTCTTGTTAATTTCTTACTAAAAAAATAATTTATAAATAATAAAATAAAAATAATTTAAATATAATTTAGATCATATTTTCATCTACAAACACTCCAAAGCTCAAAAAAATAACAAAATTTATTATCTTAAAAAATATTTTTAATACTAATTTTCAGGTCTTAATAGTTGAATATTTTAAGTAATTAAATTACTTAAAATATAACTATAATTTTATTTATATTTTAAAATGTTGTTTGTTTCAGCCAATACTCGGTTACATCTATTGCTCATTTTTATTAAGGTATCCGGTACATTACATTCAAATGGAATATAAATAGGAGCAAAGAGCTGATAGAAAAAAAAACAGTGATCAAAGCAAAATAAAGACCATATTTGACAAAATAATGCCAAAATAGTACCGTAACGCTATTCCAACGCGTTACAAGGGACACATACTTCTCTATTTACGTCAAGAGTTCAAAATTCCAAAATGGTACCTACTTAGTAACAATAGGTACTTTTAATTGCAAAGGAATATTACTTCACTACATACAAATGAGCCAAAAATAATAATGATTTTATAACTTATTTATAACACTATTAATAATAATAATAATAATAATTAATTAGATGGTTTCAGCAGGAAACCACACGTCGACATATTTGCCTCATGTTTTTTTTTTCAGAGACTAAGAATAACGTTATCTATTTCATCCCGAAGTAACAAAACTTTGGTCGTTTAGACGAGATAATCCCAAAGTTTTCTATTTTGAGGATCACTTCCTATTTAAAGTATGTAAGACTTAGTGTCGTCCCAACTATTTTCTTTTATAGCAAAAACATCAAAATAGTAATACACAGGTTTAATATTTTCAGAGCGACATTGCCGGATCACCGTAAACAAAAATTTTTGATAGTATGTCCAACATAGTATGTGAAACATATATGTTCCGAAGCTTTTAATTTCTGGCTATATTAAATGTTCTGATTATATTATACCAAGCTGGAACTACCTTAAATAATTGGATACTTAAAATACTATACACACCAACAATACATGCTACAAACTGAAGCACCACTTTCCAGTTAAAATCTTTTGAAAATATTCCGAATAAAATAGCCATTGTTATTGGTGCACCATAATACACTGTGTTCACATAAGAATTTATATTTTTTGATTATTGTAAATGATGCTCTATATCAATGTTATTTTAAGTAAGAAATTTTTATGGTACACACACTGCTATATGCATATGCACGACGTTCCGTCAAATAGAAAATAATCGCATAAATTCAATGTTTAATGTTAAAAAAACACACACACAATATATATGCAAGGTCTTGAAAAATTTATTTTCCATGTTATAAGTATTTTTATCATTAAATGTTTTGAAATTACAGAAAAAACTTAACAATTCAATAAATCATAAGTTTGATAATTAAATATCAATAAGATAAAGAAAATTTACAATGCACCGTCAAATCAGTATTTTGAGTCAATTTTTAAGAAACCAATAATAAATTATTGCTAAGTGCATTGTAATAGTTTGCACTAATTTACTAACTAGATAAATATCAACTTTTTGTGTTTGTGTTTGCAAATTGATTTTTATCCTGAAGTCGCGAGCCGTGGTTCTTAAAAGTTAAATGACCTGAAATATAAAAATAAATTTCATAAACAGACTTTCATAATTGTAGAACAATATTTTAGTTGTGAATTAGTTTTACCTATTTACGCCAGTTGAAAATTTCTGGCATTCACATACGTATTTATTTACAACATAGGTTTACTATTTCAACTAAGAAATAATTTATTACAATAAATCAAATTTTTAAAATAAATAAATATATTATAAGTTGCATGAAACTTTTCTGTGTATAAATGTTTAAGCCTTGACAGTAATTTTTAGATTTATACATTGATATTTATATACATGCTGTGAACTTGTATAAACCATTCTTTTGGTGTTCTAAAGCGAGCCTTATACGGTCAATTATGAATGACAGTCTGACTGGAAAAACCAAACTGTCATCCCTGGCTTCAATCGTGAAGCCCTTACACACATTCAAATAGACAGTCTGATTGAAATAATTTTAGCTTAGTTGACATTAAAACACCAAACAGTTAGGATTTAAATTATGTCTCTAAAGTCTAAATAAAATTGGTAGAGATAAGGCTTATTGGCTATTATCCTCACATTGGGTACCAGAAGAACAGCGAAACACAGTGTGGATGAAGGAAGGGTAAAAAAAAACGTAATAAGTACATTTTTAAACTAGAAGAGCTTTCCCTATCTTCATAACTGTAAGGCATAAAATACTAGCCCAGTCAAAATCAACAATAAATTCGCAAAACATGATGTATCTCTGATTTTTTTGGTATGTTGTTTGGACCCATTAGGGCTTTGTATTTTCTAGTTTGCAACTCTCAAAAACTTGTGGAAAAATTTTTATAGAGGAAATACCGTGAAATTTTTCAACTTGTTTCAGATTCTGCTCGGTATTTCCTTATCCATGCATTTTTCTTCGACAGCTATTCTGTACGTTTTTTAAATTTGTTACAAATTAAGCTCAACCGGAGCTCTGCAAGTTAATGGGTTACCGAGTTACTTTGAAAATAGGCCAGTTTTTGGAAGGATTAAAAATTTTAGTGCTAGACCTTCTTTGGATTGACGTTGCGTCGAAACCATTGATCCTACGGGCAAAACTTATTGAATATTATTTGTATACGATTTAATTAGCTTTAAATTAAGAGCAAAGCGAGGTCTGTAAGTGTCGCAGTTCTCCTACAATCATAGAGAACCCATATAAGGTAATATCGCTTTTTGGTGGGTACTCCAGTATTGGTGGATCGTCAAGGTTTTCTTGAGGTTCGTTACCGTCGTCCTCTTCATTGCAGTTTTGCACATCACAGAACATCTCACACATCGCAGAACATCTAAGCCCTCCTATACCTCCTTTTTTTTTTAATTGTCGCGATCCATGAGTAGAAAGTAGACGTTATTTAATCGTCAATGTAGTTAAAATGAAACTATTTCCTACAAAAATTTTCTTTTCTATTTGAGTGGAATAAGAGTAGGATTTAAGTTCGTGTTTAAAGCTGTTCTCGGTAACTAATTTCAATTGAATTTTTATTTTAGCTGATTATATTTTTTATTTTCATATCAAGTTTTTTGATGAGATAATAAGACAATTATTCAGTTATTTGAATTGGAATGACTTCATTGCTTTCTAGTTAAAAATGAAACAACTTCTGGGTAAAAGAAAAAGTGAAAAAGGTGAACTAATAGATTATTTGGTATTCTGCAGTATTTTTTAATATCCACATCTAACAACGAAGGAGACTTTTTACATAAGTAGTTAATTTTAGTAAAAATTGGCTTTTGGATTGGAGTCCATTGATATTGGACATTACGCCCTAATTCCTCCATTGTTATTTTTAAATTTTATTCTTTTCTTTCATATTCAAATAGAAGGATGGAAATATTTTTAAGATAAATCAACAACAGTTACAAATTGTACGGTTTATTGGAGTAAAGCTGAAACGGTTATGGCTCGAGAGCTGATTGATATATATCATACCTATAGTTGTTTTACAATGGCAAAGAACAGATTATTTGGATTAATGCTTCGGCTACAATTAAGTCTTGAAGCTGAAGAGAAACATAAAATCTTTAAAAAAAACAATTTTTGGTACACAATTAGTGTTAAGTAATCCTCGCGCCTCAATTCTGTTTGTCGGATAATAAAAATAGCCTCAGATCAGTTTTGGAACACTTTTAACGTTTCATAGTTGATCCAGAATGAGTAGTATTGTTGATCTAACATTGCAACCAATAGAAGCTTTGAGGTTTTAATCGACGAAAGAAGATAAAGCCCACTAAGTGGCGCAACGATTAGATTTGTTGGCACTCGGTTCGATTCTTGGAAATCCTATAATATTTCTAAATTTACGTATTACAGAGATTTTCTGTGACTATATAATCATGATGTGTAAAACGACTAAAAAGCATCAAAAAAAGAAAGAAAATAAATATTTCATTCTTTATTTGTTATTTTTCTTTTGATATACCATAGTTTGACAGTAAATTTCATTTGAGTGGGTAACTCCAAACCGTGCTAACTCACTAGTACTTCCTAAAAATATTTTGCAGCGTTTCACGTATTTTTTATCAGCTCACCTCAATGAAAATATTGTGTGGTTTTACGAAACCACGATGCAAGTGAAACTTTTTTTTGGATTTTAGGCACTCAAGTAACTGAAAATTATCGGAAAATTATTCGATTTAGGATATGAAAAAAGAATAGAAAGAAAGGGATGTGGCACGAATTCAATGTCTGCCGTGACGCGCACTGTTGCAACTATTTTTGAATTTCCATTATTGATGTTAATACTCGAATGTTATTTTCATTATTGAATTTGTTGATTATTGTTAAAACGATCATCAGCCTGTTGTTATCTACTAGTATTGTATCATCACCGTTGGATATTTTTGCACTATTCTCATTAGCTGTATCTTTGTCTATCATGATTAAGTGAACAATAACATTTATATCAATACACTGATCAAAATACAAATACCAATACAAATATAATTGACAATTAATGACAACTTATAATATAATAAAATGTTGTCATGGAGAGGAAAATAGCTCATTGCATTCAGTAATAGCTCGCGCAACAGTTCTGAGAAAACGACATGTTATATAGCTAACAATGTGTATACGAGCTCTGCCGAACACTTGCTGATTCCCTGCCGAGAATGTGTTACATTTAGCGACATGCTAAAGACAAGCCAAAAAATTTGAGACGATGTATAAGAAGTTTCACTTTAAAAAAGAGGAGAAAGAGGAACCATAGATGAAATTAGAGACAGCATTTGTATTTTTTTTGAATATGTATATGGAAAAAGAAAAAACAACTAATATAATCCTGATCAAACTTTTTTGAGATTATTACCTATACTAATACTGGTTAAGACAATACTAGTTTCAAAAGTAAAAAAGTCATTTATTTTAACATTGGCAATCTACTTATCAATAAAATACTTAACTAATGGTTTCAAACCGTATTCAATTCAGGTTTACGTGATATCTTTATCATTCGGTACCTAGTGCCGTGACACCGTTCGCAATATCCACAATACGGCTCTGGGTATTTTATAAAATATCGGTTGACTTATACGGCTTAAAGTTTCACAACTATACGGATTTTCCAATCAGATCCTGATAGAAATTTTAGCACCAAATTTTAAATATCTTTGAAAAAATAAACCAAATATGTATACTTGGGTAGAACCAATAACGCTCTTTAACTGGCATATATTTTAAAAATATTCTAAGCATCGTGTTTTTTCTGAAACATTATATAAAATTTAAAAAAACGTATTTTATTAAATTGCTCTTAACTGAATAAAAAATATAAAGACTAGGTATTAGTTTCAACCTTCACTCTGCAAATATCCAATTATGCCATTGAGTGCTTTAAATGAAGGAATTTAAATAATGAGCCATTTAATTTAAAAAAAAATCCTTCTGGTTTTATATAAAAAATTTTCTTTTCGATTAAAAAAAATATATAAAAATAAGTGAGCTAAACGTTCATTATTAATTTAAAAGAAAAGATAATTAAATAAACATTTGTACCTATATATTACTATACGTGCAAAAAAAGGGAAGAAGCAATATGTTCAAGAAAAAAGAAGAGATTTTTAAAAATTTAGATATGATATAAAATGTTTGAAAATGAGTTTTGAATTGTAAAAATAAACACTTATATAATTGAAATAAGTAATTTCACAAAGATTTTTCTAGTAACGACAGTTTCACATAAAATATTATATTAAAAAATGTTTTCCATCCGTAGAGAGAAGTGCCTCATACAACATTTTTTCGTGCATGTATGGTAGGTATTTAGTTTTACTGCACTTATTTTATAACTGACATCGTGTTTTAGTTTTAATTTAATAGCTTCTGTTTAAAAATTACATTGCTAAAAAAGTCATCAGGGGCGTTTCTCATGCACAAACTGGTGAGTGTAGAATACTTTTACATGCATGCATTGTGAGATGCAAGCAGATGAGGGGTTTGTGGGATGCAGTACACGTTATGGACCACTGCCAAGTACATCACATAAAAATAGCGACATTTGTACGACACAAACTTCTCTCATCACTATCATTTTATTATAACCAAATTTCTATAATACTACCAAATTCGTTCACTTTTGATTTTTAAAAAAGTTAAAACATTTATATTTTCAATGCTCTTCTTGGTTTATGAATAAAATATTATCTCTTCTACATTTTTAATGTATCAGCGATTTATATTTAATAAGGTACATTGAACTAGATGTAGATATATTTTAAAGAAAGAGGATTGGAAAAATTAAATACAAGTATTTAAGAAAATGTTAAAAAATGTACATAGGTAATAGCATTATTAGCAATGAGTGAAAATTAATGAATGAGCATAATAACATATGCATGACATAAAAAACCATAGTTGTATTTCTTTAATAATAAAGTTATAGAAAACAAAAATCCGATAGTTTCGCGTCTTATAAAAACTCAGTATATAACCTCTAGTTTATTTTTATTAGTTTCATAAAATTAATGCACTAGAGGCTGTTTTCCAGTTAGGATCAAGAACAAATCTCGGATTTATAAACTTGAAGTTACTGTTTATAAACAATATGGTTTATCTAAAAAATGGGAAAAGGTATATTTTAGGGACCCCTCATGATGCACTAATTTGGTAATGTAAACATTAATTAGGTCTTAATTCTTTATATTATAAGATTATATTTATTTGTCCGATTTTTTGTTCTAAATTATTAATTATGTTAGGAAAGTTTAACTTAAAAATGCTTTATAAGATTAATAAATACCTATGTACAAAATATTTTAAACCATATTTTAAAGTTGTCTCTTAAATGAACTTACAACATTTTCAAAATTAACACTTCAGTTATTAAGTATTAATCTCTCAACAAACTTGCATGTTTCTTATTTTAAATTTTCAATACTTTTCAGATAGTATGGAATCTAGCAAATTTTGCAAAGCTGTAAGATTTTAAGACAGCTTGATAATTATTTGATTTCTGGTTTATTGATTTCTATTTTTTAGAACTTGATTACATATTTGAAAACATCCACTGATATTTATTTTCCATTTAATAGGTAGGTACCTAAATAGAAGACGAATGTTATTTCTGTCAGCATTCTTATTGTCTGGCTCTAATATGTCATAAGAATAACAGTTACAGTATGATCGGTACGAGATTTAACTCAGAATGAGTTAGTTCAATGTTGAAGATATTTTTATTTATAGTTAGGTAACAGAAAATTATTAATAAGTATCTCATGAAAATTTCTCATTTCAATTCCAGTTTTTAAATTTTTAGATCATTTAAAGGTTGTTGTGAGCTTACCATCAATCGATTGCAATGAACACAATATATAATTGAGAAAAAACATTAAGCTTATTACTTTTAAGCTTAATATTTAATTACGTATACCTCAATAGGTACTTTTTGTGGTAACCTAGCAACCACGATAAAAAAATATATAACTTGGCTGTCAAAAACGATTTAGATAAAAACCTGATATTATTATCATATTGTTATCGTTCTTTAAATATAACTAATTGGATTGTATCTTTGTTTTACTATCATAAACATTCATTTTACTATCTTACTGCTCCGTTTGCAACGCATCTTGACCTGCGGTCCTCAACACTTTTTACTCTCGTAAATAAATTAATCAGAAAAAGAACATTTTAAGTCAAACCCGATTCAATTTAGTTGCCTCGCTATTGTTAAAAAAAGTAGTAGGTATAAGTATATAAATATATGTAGTGTTTTGCACTAAACAAAATTGCTTCAAACCACCTATTGGCGCAGTGGTTAGAACAGTTTTCTCCCTCCGCTTCATGCGTCAAAGGGTTCGATCCCCGTTGAATCCTAAACTTAAGATCCTAGATCTAAGATAATATTGACCAGCCCCCTGTCACTTAGATACGAGAAAGGCTAAAAAAACGTGACCGATTTCTATGGAAATCGGTGTTGTTATAAGAGGCATACGTCTCAAACAGCCCCCTACCACTTAAACTTATCAGAGTTATTATAATTATTATATAAAAATACTTATCATAATTATTCTCATATAATAACAATAATAATGAAAACATTTAAAAAAGTTTCATTTTAATAACTTGTCTGACGTTTAAAAAAAACTATTTCTAACCTCCGACTTCCATAAATTCTTCGGTCTTCGTCAGTCTTTGTGGTCTTCTTCGTTCAACTCGTTAGCAACTAAAGCGCAACTAGTGACTGCAAATCCAGTAAAAATGGTCACATTTTTGTAACATGGAGTTGTAGGGGGCTGATATTGACCAACAGAAATTCTTTGTGTTTAGACCAGCCCCCTGTCACTTAGATACGAGAAATGCTAAAAAAACGTGACCGATTTCTACAGAAATCTGTGTTGTTATAAGAGTCATACGTCTCAAACAGCCCTCTACCACTTAAACTTATCAGAGTTATTATAATTATTATATAAAAATACTTATCATAATTATTCTCATAATCACAATAATAATGAAAACATTTAAAAAAGTTTCATTTTAATAACTTGCCTGACGTTTAAAAAAAATTATTTCTAATCTCCGACTTTCATAAATTCTACGGTCTTTGTCAGTCTTTGTGGTCTTCTTCGTTCAACTCGTTGGCAACTAAATGGCATCTAGTGACTGCAAATCGAGTAAAAATGGTCACATTTTTGTAACATGGAGTTGTAGGGGGCTGGTTTAGACAGTCGTGATATAACCTTAAAAGTTAAAGCGGCTTAAAACACACAAAAAAAGATTACTTCTGCATTTTAAATAAAGTTTTCTTCTTCTAACAAGTTCAGGTCTCACAATCAGCTTAAAGTTCTCTCGATCAATTGATTGGGTAAGAATGAAATAGAATACTATTCCTATGATAGTCGTAATAACTTATAAATGAACTTGGTTAAATTAATTTTTATCGTCTATTTGTGCAACTACTTTTGAAAGACTTAAGCTCGATTTAGAACTTTTTTGACAATGGTAACTCATAAGAAAAACTAGAACTTTGTCTACCAAAGAAATGAGTGATCCAAAATTACGTCACACGTTTGGAGGGGTAAAGTAGTTAACGATGTATGATATTGTGTGACAAAGAGTAGTAGGTATGATAAACTTTGTAAAATTTCAACATGTAAAATATTTAAGATAAACTTAAGAAAATACCAAATAATATGTAATCTTCCAAATATGTGACATAACACCGGACGCGATGGAAGAGGGAAGTCAAAATTCATGACTTTCGTGTGACGTTATTTATGGATGACCCTAAGTGTTTCTTATGAGGAGTGTAGGAAGAAGGTATAAGAAAGAGCACTAAATTAATACAAGTCAAATTGTCAGCAGGTATGCGCTTGGAGCATGCATGCTTTTTCTGAAATTTATGACTACCTTGATACTACTTTTCTAACTACTTGTCTAACAATCCTGTATTGATCATCAATAGTGCTACGGCGACTGTTATAGTATTATTTTCCAAATTTTAACATTAAAATAGTTTTTTATTATTTTTCCAATAAAAAAAAATAGTGTAAAGGTACACCCTTACTTACATTCTATAGTACTAACGTAGAATATAGATACATACCCTAGTTAAGCACTGAGTATGAGTTTTACCGAGTAATCGATTCTTCCATAACGTAGGGAAGTTGGTGGATTACTGGTTCCATGAAATAATGCTAACGCGGTTCCGTAGCATCAGATACTACAAAGAGGAGGGTTTCAGTGAGTAGGAATCTCACACTTTTAACGCCTTCAAAATCACATCTGTTGGTGTCTTTCTGAACTGTTCGAGAACACATGATTTGCATATATAAGGACGCACATTCATTCTAAGGAATGGAGCCAATGAATTCAAGGGATTCATGTATGAGCGGTTAATTGAAAAAGATTGAGGCAAAGTGTACTCTGACCTTATATTTTGTAGTGTTTATCATGAGTTTGTGACTGTTTAAAAGATGAGTGGATGCAAAATCTAATGCTAAGTAAATTGATATTAATCTATAAGAAAGGGCTTATTTTAGAAAGTGAATAACGAAAGACGATAAAAAAAGCAGACTGTTTCTGAAAAATGTCAAGTAAAACGTTTTCTTGTACCATAACTTACCATTGGTACAGTACCATTGCGGTGAACATAACAATAAAAAAACGATTTTATATTTTGCACTTTTTTTCAAATAAAAAAAAACGCGTTGACATTTGTTACCCTGGATCATTCATCATCTTACAATTTTTAAACGAGTTATTTAATCGATTACAAGTGTGAACTGATCCTCGAAGTAGTACCTAAGTTGAATTTTTTTCACAAAAATTATAAAAGCTGATTTAGAGGGTTTTATTGTCAACTGTCAAAAACGTTATTACTCTTTGTTATTTTGACCCCCACTGAAAAACAGGAACCAGGATAATAAAGGAATAGACGTCGCTTTTTTAGATCTTGATCGTGAACCTAGTTATTTATTAAAACATTTGTAGAGAAAAATGATATCTTAAAAGTTATTGTGATCAATACCTCATTGATACATAATATACCTTATTGGTTATAAAAAAAACAATATTTTTAAATGCAAGAATTTATTATGATAATGTTGTCGACTTTGTGCGCTTATTCTTTGTTTGTGCCAAAAAATAATTGAGTAGTTTGAATACATCGTTTCTTCATTCCCTTGAATAGATAAATCAAAATAATGTTAGTTCCAGTTTTCCTTTAAAATATGATGTTTATCTATGAGATCAACTTAAGCTACAAAAAGGTGATACAATGCAATACAATAAATTAAAAGTAACGAGTTTAAACTCAACTCGCAAGTAAAAAAAAAAAAATCAAATTATTTCCGTATTTAAAATCACTATATAATATACAAAGGTTAATAAACGCAAGGTCAAAATATTGATAACACTTCAAAGCTTAAATACAATTGAAAGAACTGATTATATTAAAATCCCAAACCTATAATTCAATGAATCAATTTACCTACAACTTTTATCTTTTTAAAACCCGTAATTCATTCTGGTATATTTTTATTGTCGTATGTTAGACGGTAATAAATTTCCATATAAAAAATATGATCTTGTTTGTTGTAAATCAATAAAAGCATACTAAGTAGTCCTATTCATATAGAAATATTGCCCATAAATATATTTCATTAACATTAATCTTTTCTTAGATTTTTTTCTTGTTTTGTTCCAAAAAACTTAAAAAAAAAGTTTCTGAGATAAATGTTACTAGTCACGCATATAAAAATTTAAAGAATGCAATTTTGATTCAATTTTCATAACAGTGTTGTTATATTGGTCTTTTGCTGATATAAATCCGGATATTAGACTGTACATGTTGTTTTTTGTTTGTCGGAATTTATTCCTTGTATCTCTTTCTGTGTTGAGTAAATAATTTCGGATGCAGGAAAATGTGTTAAAGAACAGCTCGGTTTGATGAAGAAGACACATCGCAACGAGACACTTGCGATGTCTAACCATGTCAATTGTCACAGTAATTAATGCACCTTCCACATAATGACAGTGTGGAATAGTTTATAATAATATTTTTTCTCCGACTGGCACCGGATGTTCAGCCACGGGATAAATCTAAATTTAAAAATAAGCGCAAGTCTGTGTCACATTTCCTGTTTTATAAATTAATTTTATCGTCATCAATGTCTTTTGTATATCATTAACATTAGAGAACAAATAAGAAAATTTATTATCAGTTGGATTTCGGTCCATTAACTTCATCTGTGCATATCATTCAATATATTATCATAATAACGAATCGGATTCAAATCGAGATAAGTTCCTGTCAGATAAATACATAGAACATGAAACGAGTACTTACATTTGTTCTTTTTTTGATGAAATTAGCGTCGATTTTCGGAAAATTTAATATTGAAAGTCGCATTGTTAGAGTCATTGCCCCCGTTAGAACATATCGTTAAAAATATCTTTATTTGTGTGATTTTTCTGGATCTCATCTTAAATTACAGTGCTTCGTCAGCCACAGACAATGTGTAGAAATGCAAGTGATGAAAAAAAAATCGAAACGGAAAAAAGACGAATTCAACGAAAAACTAGAATAACACAGAGCGAAGAAAACACGACGAAACAGATAGATGGAAATGAGGAATTTTTTCCACGACTTTTTAAACCGGAAATGATGGAAATGATGGTAGTCGTCCGTAACTGAAATTAAATTTATGTACGTATACATACCACATATACATACATACAGGAAAAAATGAAAATAAACATTGATTTTTTTTTTATTAAAAAAAATAAAATTAGTTATGTTTTTCAATTCATTGAGTCGGTATGCAATGATCTTTTTTCCTCAAATTTCATTTCCTTTTTTGAAATATCTTATCTAATTCCCGTACAGTTATAACATCTTGACATGTATAATAAATATAGACATCACCTCTTCCTCAAGGATTTTTGTCAAAAAACACATCGCTTTTTTATCATGCTATTTTTCTCTTTAAAGATAATTTTCAAGTTGTACAATTGAACTCGTGAATTTAATTAAATAAAAATAATCATCGTACATTCTTGATGCATTAGATACAATAATTTTCAATTACAAATAAATAATTAAAAAGTTTTTCTTTTCTATGAATCCAAATATATCTTATTATTTTATTTCGTGGAAGTATTAAAAAAAAAGTTAAAATTAAAAAACCAGTAGCGAGATTCATTTAATGCTCATTTCAGATATATTTTTTTTTTGGGCAAATTAAAAATTCTTTTATTAAAGTCTGAACATTTGCAAAAAAACATCATTTCTATGATTGAGTTTTAGTCAAATAGAACCATATTTAGATATTGGGATCATTAAACTTGCTATGAAATTATGATTTTGAATATTAAAAACACGTTTTTTATCTATTTTGTGAACGTATTTGATTTATACTATCTTAAGTGTAATAACTACGTGATAATGTTATTATTAATTAAAACTTATTATCAAAGAGTTATGTTAGATGAACACAGTTCCAAAAAGCGTTTGAAAATCTTAGAAACATATTGATTAAGATCATAACATCCATAAATTACCCACGATAGGTGTCTATATAACAATACTCATGCAAAAATAAAAGGAGTTAATCTCAATTATGTTTTAAATGTCAAAATGTATATTAAAAATATTTTAGGCTTCCATTTGGATTCAGCCTTTGGACCAGTGACGTAGTAAGTGTAGGTATACGTAACAATTAAGTGATCAAAGCAATAGAATCAAATCATCAACCATACAAATCGGTGAAGAGCCTCTTATTTGAAAAACTTGAATCTTTTATTTTACCTACTAACAGGGAGGAAGACAATTATAATTGAATATAAGATAAATATAACTATGATAAATTGTAATCACCTAAACTAAAATAACAGTAGCAAACTGATGATTATCATACCAATTAGCAGGTCCGGACTAGGGTCTAAGACAAGCCCGAGCATTTTAAAAACGTCGGCCCCCTACTTCCCACAAAAGCACAACAAAATACAACATAAGTATACGTCAAAATAATTTAATTAATTTATGGAATACTATTTTAACAATTTGTGTTTAATGACTTTCGAAGAAGCTCTCTACTCTCTGCCATTTTATTGATTATGTCATCGACATCTTAATTAAATAAGTCTTTTTAAATAAGAATCCAATTCTCGGAAGATAAAATACTTATATAGATTACAGAATTTTGTTGGTGGTGGAAGGAGAGCGTCATACTCTATTTTCCGGGTGCAACAAATATTTTTATCTGCAAATTTATTATTTTCCTATAGTTATACTATCTTTTTGTCCTAATTGATTACTGTAAAAATTGTGGTTTTCATTAAAGAAGAATTTCTTTCAAAATTCAACTTCTTAACAACTCAAAGTGAAAATTGAAACTTAGAAATTAACCCCTTATTCTAAATCATTAATTCTCTCACGTATTTAAGGATCAAAAACAATTATTTACAACTAATAACTAAGCCACTATCTTTAATTGAGTACATTTTACACTTATTATTTTTATACCATTAGCTTTTCGTGAAATATTGACGACCGTAAGTTTAAAATACCGAATGCACAATTAAAAAAAAATATCAATACCGGGTCTATGAATCGATATCGATCCGTAGACTTCTTGCATGTGAGGCCACTACTTTAATCGCTGGGCCACAATTACAACACTGATATGTTTAACAAAGCATTAATTCAAACTGTTTATAACTGTCGACTTACAAACTTTTGCCTATTAAGTAATATTATTATTATGAAAATGTTTAATATTTGTCATTAAATTACCGAAAATTATCCTAGAATTTGCAGTTAGAAGGCGTTTATTAATTACGTGAGGCTATCAAAGGAAGAGCGGTTGCTGAATCTCATCTAGCCTTACTATGGAGAGAGTAGGGGTCTCGGCGAAGGTTATGTATTTTTTTTCTGCAAGAAACAGAGTAAGGTTCAGTAAGGTTCATTAGGTTTAGTTAAGTAAAATATGTTACTTCACTAAAATATGGCTAAATATGGCACAATAATATAATCGATATAATATTTATTGTGGTTTTGCGAATGCCGCAACGCATTTACACTAGGAACTAGAAACATCTCACAGCAGTTTGGGGAATTGGGAAGGGGTTGTGCCAAATCTAACGATTTATTATATTAACTTATTTTGATAAATTTTTCTTTGAAATCACGGGTAGCCACTAGTAGGAAACTTTTTTTCAAGATGTAATCAGCAACTACTGTGGGCTAACAGACCTCTTGGCCGGATCAGTTCTTCGGACATTTGCCCGGTTTGCCTTATGACAAGACCAGGCCTGATTATTGGTAACGGGCATCTAATAAAAAAAAAAAAAAACGTTACGCTAATCCCTTATTTTACTTACTTACAAGGAGGTCCGACGATCATAAAATGTTTTTTTAAAGACTATTGTCAACAAAGTTATCCTAATGAAAATGCCTGCTGTTAAGTTAGTTTTTTGATTATAGTAAAAAAAATTCTTTCTTTAACTAATAATTTTTTTCGATGCTAATTTAACTAATATTATAATGATGTGGATACAACCGTAAGGTATAGGTACTGCAAGTATTTTATAAAAATTCATTTTTTATGAAATCTGAAATAAAAGAACGCATTCATATAAATTGTGATTGATAATAACTTTTAGCTTAAATTTGAATTAGTGGTGTAAGCATCATTTTCGCTAGAGTTTTTTGAAAAGGGAAAAAAATTGCTCATAAAAAAATAAAAATGGTAGCTCCATTATTAGCGGATGCAATAACGAAGAGTAATGTAGTGAGATACCGGAGGTAAAAGGGTGATAGCCACCTCTCGATGGTGGTGTTGCATTACCTACCACCTAACTACGCGGCCCATTTTGCCACCCTCGCCAGACAGCGCAGACTAAGCGCATTCATCATCGTCACTGTCAACTTTACCACACCACATTCCTCTGTATTGAACAGCTCGAAGAGACGGAGATGAGGACGAGGACCTCAATCTCCATTGCACACACATATACACAATCATCTATAATATTCAAACATGCATCGTTGTATTTAGGTGATGGATACCGACATTTTACTCGACACCCTTAATAAATTTAATGTACAGTTTGGCAAAAATCGATCGCAAAAATGAAACTTTTCATGATTTTCACACAAAAAAAAAGGAATAGTTGCATTTTTCTAAACCCTTCTCTTCTTTATATAATAATAAATCTCAGTAAAATATAAAATCCATTGTTTTGCATTACAAATAAAAATAACTTTTTTCAATTAAAATTTTCTGCCTGAAATATAGCGAATAGCTCATCCATATTTAACTAATGTAAGTTGCAGTGTAAACAGGAAATTTTCATTTAATTTTGACAGTAGATCTGATACAAATTTCAAATTATTTGGGAACAGTTTTGATAAATTATTTATTTGTTATTGCTATATTGTTTTTTTTTCTAATTCTATTCGCTCTGTGTGCAACCGTAGCGCCATACCTTGTATGAACTAAAAGGGGCTGTCAGAAAGGTTATAATATATCCACATAAGGGACTTTGCAATTAAAATTATTATTTTCAATTTAAAAAAAAACTAGTAACATTTAACACTCGTTGCAACAAAGTGGCTGTATGCAGTTATTTACCAAAAACATGCAAGGAATGTGTAATAATGATCAATGAAATAAATAATAAAAATGCCAGTAAATATTAGGTTAAGTTAATGTCAGAGTATAATATACTATTAATAAATAAATAAATAGCAACTGTGAGGTCAGATTTTAAATATTATTTAAATCCTAAAAAAATTAAAATTTTCACATGTATTTTGTCGCCCCAACAAACAGCTCCTTTTAACACTTCGCACAGAGCGAATAAGGCTATTTAAAAAATTCTTTAAAAATAATTTTATTTTAACATGTCTTTTTGTAAAACTACTAAAAAAAATTGTCCTAACGTGTTTAAACTTTTCAAATTATACCGCAACTATCGGAATATCGGAACTACATAAGAACTATATAAATCTTGATAAACGTAATCAATTTTTACTAAATCGTTGCTAGTTGTTAAACCGTGCAAATTGTCCTCTTTATGGGTAGGTAAACTTCCTAGCTGCAAAATCGTAAATTTTGAGAAAACAATAATAACTTTAATTAGTATTTAGTTTACTTCAATAATAATGCAGGAATTTTGAATTAGAGAATGTAAATATATATAAACATTTAAAATTGTTTTACACCAAACTGGAGGTATCTACTAGACACTGTTTTTTGTTAAAAATCTCAATTTCACACACAAAAAATTTGTTACTAGGTGTACCCAGAAAGGAGACGAAATTAAGATATATCTATTTACTGGCATAAATACGTTGATTTTAATTAATTTCATGTGTTTTTTCTTATTAAATTCAAAATTATTGATGTTTATGGATTTCTTTTAGACCTGAAAATATTTATTAAGTTCATGATAAGCTACAAACATAAGATATTCATGGGTTATATTCAGTTTTTCTTTTTGTCTCCGATTGTATCTCCAATGCACCTTTACTTTATATACCAAAAAATACATCTGTTAAACAAAGTTATGTTTTTTCAACAGTATAACATATACCTAAACAAGTATAGCAAAAAATATAAATATGCAAATACTAACTCTATAGGTAAAATAAAAAGTTAGATCGCCAAACATTAAAAACTAGAATAAAATTGGATAAATTATTACATTTGCCTTTACCTTACATTCATTTTTAATTCTTTATGAAATATCATTCCATTGCCAAGAATTTAATATTATTTTGTTTTTAAGAACAAATGTGAAAGCTGTAGTTAAATAGCTTTTTAATACATAAATGAATTATTTTATTATAATCAATCAATTAAGTAACTATAAAATGAATACAGAAAATTTTACTTGTAGTTTAGATATTTGCATTCAAATAAAAGGTTAGTTATATAATAAATATAAGGTTTAATTAATGATATATGAAAAGTTATATGACTAGAAATAAGCCAGGAATGATTTTTTGCAAAATTATTTTTTCAACAGATGAACTGGTGTTCATGACACTTAGTATAAAAGTATCTTATGTATACCAAATCGTAAATTTAATTAGACAAATGTAAATCTCCCATAACAAACTTAACGAAATAAGTACTTACAGCTTAATAAACGGCTACCTACAAAACAACGAATCAAAGTCATTTTTCTTATATAATTAGTTTTACATATACGATTGCACATACTGTTTTTATCCCAGAAAAATGTATGGTTTCTGAGTTTTCAATAAAAATTACTATTTTTTGGTTCTCAGACAGGAGTCCAACGATAAATCAAAGTGATTTTTGTACAGAATGTATTTTTATTTATAGAATATTGAGCTTAAAAGACTATAAGAAATACATTTTTTACTGGCTTGTTGTAAAAGAAAAACAGTGATGCACATTTTCATCCTCCGACAAAATGCCCTGAAAAAACGTCCCCTGCCAAAACATACCCCGACAAACAAGTGAAGCTCGGAGAGGCAGCTTTCGATGAGAGTTTGAGGAGCACCCCCCCGCCCCTCCAAAGCAACACGTCACAATTTATTTTTAAAGAAAATATAAGCAATTAGGTGTGACCATAGCGTTGTTACCTGGGAATATTTTGTGGAAGATGAAAACACGCAGAATTAAGAAAAAATTATTTATACTTTCTCACACTGAAAAAAAAATCCAACGCTATTTTAAAAAAAAATGTGGTTGAAGCATGTATCAAACTATTCCAAAATAATGCGTGGTTCTTGCGGTATATAGCAATGATCAACAAATAGGTTAGTTGGATAATGCTAGTAGAAATACTTTTTTTTTCTTTTATGGGTATTGAGGTTTTCCTTCCCATTTCTTATTACCGCGACCAATGCAATCAATTGTGACCCCCTGTTCTATCTAGAGGAGCATCTGACTTCTAAAGAAAGCCATCACTTGTTTAGGGGTTGCCCTTGGCTTTTCGCCAGTTCTTCGTCAGTACCTCGTCATGTCCATCTTTTCAAGATCCAGCAGTCTTCTTTTGAGAGCAATCTCACATGAGCAAAGTATATGCTCTCTCTGTTTTTCCATTTTCAAGTAGATACGGCATATTATACTGGTGCCAGTCTTACGTTTAATATATAACTTAACGCAAGTTAAATTTGCCAATCCCAAAGCAAAGAAGCAGAGGGTTTTTTATACTTAATATAATCCTCGATAACCTTTTTTGGGTGAGAACCAAAATGACACTGATACGGAAGATAAAGATACGAAGTATAACGTATAGATAATTTCTTGCTTAATATTGTTTTGTGATTTCTTTACTTATTTTCCATAAATCATATTGTTTGTCAGTTATTATGCAATTGAAGTAGAGAATTATGTTTCAAAAATATAAGTACTATTGTGTTCCTTGCGTACATACTTTTGATAGTTATTTTTATTTAGAAAACATTTATAATAATGCACTGAAATCAAAAAAAAAAATGCTTCTTTTCGTAGTTCTTAAAAATAGCTTCTTTTTTGATTGAAAAAATATACTATTTGAGTAACTGCGAAGTTAATTAAACAATACAGTGTATCAAAGTAGTGCCTCAAGTAAGGACAATGTTGTTAGATGTAAATCAGGAGGTATAAAGACAATCGATTGTCTATTGTACTGTACATATTTATTTTATAATCAAAAAATAGGTGTTGCCAGTTTTAGATGTTTTGAAAGCTTAAAGCTCACGAAACACAATTAAAATATTACCAGTTATGGTAAATACTTGATAAAAAATATTTCAATATTTACACTAGTTGTAATTTTTATTTAAAAGCTAAAATTTATATTCATAGTTTAATTACTGAAAAATTCGTTTATATGAAGCATAAAAGTTTATTTTATTATTAAAATATTTGGAATTTTAGTTGAAATTTTTATAGGTGCATATGAAATATTGTTAGATGCAAGATTTGCGAATATTTGATGATCTATTTAAATCAGTAAAATATCAAAAATGAGATACAGAACGTCCGTCTATATAACATGAAACATAAAAAACGCAGTGAGCACCGCATCATATTTTATCTCTTTATCACATCGCCTTCCTTTCAACTCAGACTCTGTATCTATCTACTATATATAATATATACCTATACGTATCGTATCTATCAAATGTATGCAAAATCACCTTTTTATGAAACAACTTTTTGTTAAATTACACATCTCGTTCAATATACTATAAAATAATTTAATATATTATAATAGACGGTTTATTGCTATGCATTTAATATCATTAATGTAATGTATATGGATACGACCTATGTAACTCATGTATTTACAATGTAATCGAATGAATAAATGATTTCTCAGTAAAAACTCAAGGATTTTACACGAGTCGATTTGTAACATCGTAAAAACTGACAAATATAAATTAAATAATTATCCAATGTATTAGAAAACGTTTAAACTACCATCATTTATAAATTGCAATTTTGTTTTAGCAAATTATTTTTTATTTGACAATATTTCACTTTCAATTAAGAGTAAATTGTTGATGTGTGCGAGTATGTAATTTTGAGGGGAGTTTAAAGAGCTTAATAAATTTAAAATGTCACGTTAATTATATATTTAATATAAGTTCTTTATTATTATACGGGTACATCATTTTTTATGTTTCTCTAATAAATTTGCTTTGAAAACTGAAAAAGGTAATCATGAATCAAGCGTTTTTTTTTTTAGAAATACCCAATAGAAGTTTTTGTCAAATGCTTTGAATAGTTATTTTTTAACAAATTAACCTTAGTGACTTAGTGTAAATGTTATTTAAGGTTTGTTCTAGACGTTAGAGCAAAACACGTCCACGTAAGACAAAGAGCAAGGCACACTGACCAAGAGACAAGAGTGAGTGAAGAAATCTTTTAGCCATCAGCCGCTTGGCTGCATTAGGCCGAGAGTTGAGATTTGTACGTACCTTTTCATGACTATAGTTTATATCGACACGGATTTGGAGGTGTTTAAACACTATATAATCGCTTTGTCAACTAGTCGGGACTTGCCGCTCTATGTTCTTCACTCACTCTTGTCTCTTGGTCAATGTGCCTTGCTCTTTGTCATTTGTGAACGTGTTTGAACACCCTCAAATGGACAAGTAGAACAAACCTTTAGAGATATTTTTAACGGTTTCTTGCAGGGAAATTTCTTAAGGTACGTTATGGAAAAATATGGGTATAGTATAAGAACCAAATATGTTATATTACGTTCATTGCAGCCCTTTGTATTGTTAAAACAACAACAGTTAATGTTTAGATATTATGTGAACACGAATATGTCAAGTAATGTAGGTAAGTGTGAAGGAAAATATAGCATCTAGTTGTTGAAAGTAAAATATCATTGATATTTATGATTTGAAAACTTATAATCAGTTTAGATTTGTATCTTTGAAATAATAAAACTGAATCTGTTTTTTTCTCAATTATAAATAATATTTAATTATCATTAAACACCAAATTTCAGTTTTTATTTACATAAACATAATTCTTTGCGTATCTTAAAAATTTATAAATATCAAAAAATTATTATTCTTTTCGTAATCGTCAACTATTTTATTTATACAGAAAAAAATGACTACAGTGCTGTATAACCGATCGAAGTTTAATTTTTAATGTATGTAGACGCATCAATTTTTATTTATTTACCTATTAGGGTAGTGTAGGTCAAAAACGAGAACATAATCCTTACCTATAATCTCACTCGCTTCTCTGGCTGGCTGTCTGTCTGTCGCGGTAAATTTTCTTCAAATCTACATGATAAACATTTTTGAAATGTGGCATATTTGTAGAGTTAGGTGAAGACATGATTTGAGAGGTACTTTTAAGGGTTAACATGCAAAATGAAAAATAAATTAAGCTAAATATTAAAAAATTAAAAGATTTATATTCGGAATACTTATCAAATAGACTTTTTTTTTATTTTTTATATGCATACTTCAAAAGATATTGAAGAAAATAAATAAAAAATTACTGCTCCTCTCTCTATCAATGAAACTACTAGGTCTAAATTTTTGAAAAAACAAATTCCCAAAATAGGTTCTTGCTCAAAGTTTTCTGAAAATAATGCGATCATCTTTGGTTCTTAAATTTATATAATAAAATATTGAAAAAATATTATTAACTCTCTTTATCTCATACATACGCTTCCATACCATTTTGTCAATAATTGACGCGCCAATACTAATTATTAGCATTATACGTCACTAAGTCACTATACTATTTTTAGTAATAATAATTTTTTTTTGGTGTTTTCAGATACCTTAACATCTCAGGTCGTATTACGACTGTCTAAACACAGAAAATTCATGTTGGTCAGTTTTATGTTTGGTCTTAGATCTTAAGTCGAGGATTCAACGGGGATCAAACCCAGTACCACTTGATACATAAAACGAAGAGAGCATTTTTTCAACCATTTCTTATGCTCAAACAAGCACAGTATTATTTATTTGCTCATATCGAGTGTCGGCAAATATATTTAACAATTGTCGAATTTTTTAATCCTCATTTGATAGCATTCTAGTTTATGTTAAAAATATTTCCATGTTAGTAATAAAAAATTAAAATTTTTCGGTTGAAATATTAACTGTCCCAAAATTTGTGTTGATACAATGTATTTTTAAACTTCAGATTTTGATTGTGCTGAGACACATAGTAGAAGTGAAACCTCAACGGACAGGTGAAAAAAACAAACCGCAACAAAATTTTTACTTGAAGTTTTACGGACAGGTTTTCAAATTGGGCAACTACATTATTGTACATTTGTACATTTTGTTACGATTCGTTTTTCCATTTGTTCTATACTATCAAAATTGGATCAGCAGATTGTTAATGTACTTGTCCAATTTGAAAACCTGCCCGTAAAACTTCAAGTTATTATAAAATTTTGTTGCGATTTGTTTTCCCACATGTTCGTTCCGATTCGTTTTTCCACTTTATTTTTTCCACGATTTTTTCGCAAGTTTACTGCAAATTATGATTTGGTTATATATATAACTAGCTGACCCGCGCAACTCCGTCTGCGTCAGATAAGAGTGCGAGAGGGTTAAACGTGGGGAACCTATGGCACAATTCTAAAGGAGTTGAAACTTTCTTTGTTTTATCTACAAATCACTTAAGAACCATTGAAGAGATAACATTTGGTACCTATAATGCTAATTTAAAACCACGCGGACGAAACCAAGAAAAACATTGTATGTCTGTAACGTTAAAAGTATAACATGACTCATGAGCTATCTTAGGTACATCACACTATGATCAGTAAGAGTGGAACTATAGTAAAAAATGTCACGGGAACGGGAATAATAAAGGAACGCTGCATAACACTACTGGGGTGTTTTATTGATAAAATTTACGTATGTAAACTTGAAATATAATGAAGAAAAAAGAATATATGAAACTTAAACAAAGAGTAACGTAAAAAAAATTTAAATGTTATTTGATTATTGCAACGCCTGTAACCGTTGTAACAAATAATATATTTTAAACTTGTACTTCTGTATCTGTTATAATATATTGGAAGGAGCTGAATGCCTGAATGTTTAATGATCTATGAATCGTATGTATCAGTTCAGTACTGACTACTGAAAAAAAGTTAAAAGTACACAAATATTAAGAAGGAAAAGCGCAAGCGCTCACTTAGGCGGCCTAACATATTTTAAAGAGTGGGGAGTCTTGAAAAATGTTAAAAGTTAAAAATGTAATTGTTGATTTTTTAAATGTAATTTAACACGCTAAATTCTAAATATGTATTCAAAAATTAACAATGAAAGAAATTTCAACGTTTCAAAAATTTTCATTATTTTTCGGATGTTAAATAAAAAATCATATCTTCAAGTGAAAATTGTAATTTTTATTTTAATCCTAAAGAGAAAATGTGTTAAAACGCTATTTCACGAACTTTAAAGATCTATTTCACGACCTTGTTTTTAACACACGGTTCCCGCAGGAGACAATTATCATGCTATCCTTTGAGCACCGTGCATTATTCTGGCATAAGAAATAATCTATATTATTATCTGATCCCTCAACTATCATATTGCAAAAAATCATGTCTATCTTTTACTCTGTGAAAAACAAAAACATATCTATCCTACGGGAGAAGAACATTTTTCCTGGATAAAAAAGAGATCAAGCTTTCCTGAGAAAAATTCGTTAAAACTCTTATTCATGAACTTTTAGAAAACTCTTTTGAAACACTTAGTTCCTGAAAGATTCTATTTTTAGCCTATCCTACGGGAACCGTACAATATTCTAACATAAAAAGTAACCCATATCGTTCACTGTCTCTTAAACCACCATATTGCAAGAAATTATGGTAATCTTTTGTTCTGTGAAAAACAAAAACGTATCTATCCTACGGGAACATACATTTTTCCTGGATAAAAAGTGGACTGTATGAAAAGAAAAATTATGATTTTGCCTTGAGGACCTTATGAGTTATTACTTAACTCTTAGCTAATAAATGAGTTATTAAAATGTTTGGTTTCAGCATGATTTTTCTTCGAACCAGTTTTTCTCTATTTTCCCGATGAAATGAGAAATTTTTCCGAAATAAAACGTGTTTAAGATAATGATTCGCATATTTATCATACTTAAATATCACCAAAATCCATTTTCAACTAAAAATAGAGTTAATGCATAATTTTTTTCTCCAACCCGTTTTTCAATTTCCCGGGTAAATGAAACATTTTCCCTTAATAAAAAGAATTCTATTTAATGACTCAGATTGTCATTTATTATCACAACAAATTTTATTAAAAGTCATATTTATTTGGGTAAGAATTAATAATATGTTTCTAAAAACAATTTTGCAAATAATGAATTATTTTTGAAACAACCTTAACAACCATTAAAAAGGTTATAGCGGGCTAACCGTAAAAGATAGACATATGCCGTCGCGGACTTTTTTGTAGAACTTTTTAAGAGGAACAATTTTGCTGCACATGATTTTTGTGTAACTTTAACCGTTTTCACAGGGCAGTTTACGAACGTTCTCAAAAGGAAAAAATTTTCCTGATTTTTGCAACATTTTCCATCGATGCTCTGCTCCTATTAGTCGTAGCGTGATGTTATATAGCCTAAAGCCTCCCCCGATAATTAGGCTATCCAACATTAAAAGAATTTTTCAATTCGAACCAGTAGTTCCTGAGATTAGCCTGTTCAACCAATCAAACAAACAAACAAACAAACTCTTCAATTTTATATATTACTAGCTGACCCGCGCAACTCCGTCTGCGTCAGATAAGAGTGAGAGAGGGTTAAAAGTGGGGAACCTATGGCACAATTCTAAAGGAGTTGAAACTTTCTTTGTTTTATCCACAAATTACTTAAGAACCATTGAAGAGATAAATTTTATGTCTGTAACGTTAAAAGTATAACATGACTCATGAGCTATCTTAGGTACATCACACTATGATCAGTAAGAGTGGAATTATAGTAGAAAATGTCACGGGAACGGGAATAATAAAGGAACGCTGCATAACACTACTGGGGTGTTTTATTGATAAAATTTACGTATGTAAACTTGAAATATAATGAAGAAAAAAGAATATATGAAACTTAAACAAAGAGTAACGTAAAAAAAATTTAAATGTTATTTGATTATTGCAACGCCTGTAACCGTTGTAACAAATAATATATTTTAAACTTGTACTTCTGTATCTGTTATAATATATTGGAAGGAGCTGAATGCCTGAATGTTTAATGATCTATGAATCGTATGTATCAGTTCAGTACTGACTACTGAAAAAAAGTTAAAAGTACACAAATATTAAGAAGGAAAAGCGCAAGCGCTCACTTAGGCGGCCTAACATATTTTAAAGAGTGGGGAGTCTTGAAAAATGTTAAAAGTTAAAAATGTAATTGTTGATTTTTTAAATGTAATTTAACACGCTAAATTCTAAATATGTATTCAAAAATTAACAATGAAAGAAATTTCAACGTTTCAAAAATTTTCATTATTTTTCGGATGTTAAATAAAAAATCATATCTTCAAGTGAAAATTGTAATTTTTATTTTAATCCTAAAGAGAAAATGTGTTAAAACGCTATTTCACGAACTTTAAAGATCTATTTCACGACCTTGTTTTTAACACACGGTTCCCGCAGGAGACAATTATCATGCTATCCTTTGAGCACCGTGCATTATTCTGGCATAAGAAATAATCTATATTATTATCTGATCCCTCAACTATCATATTGCAAAAAATCATGTCTATCTTTTACTCTGTGAAAAACAAAAACATATCTATCCTACGGGAGAAGAACATTTTTCCTGGATAAAAAAGAGATCAAGCTTTCCTGAGAAAAATTCGTTAAAACTCTTATTCATGAACTTTTAGAAAACTCTTTTGAAACACTTAGTTCCTGAAAGATTCTATTTTTAGCCTATCCTACGGGAACCGTACAATATTCTAACATAAAAAGTAACCCATATCATTCACTGTCTCTTAAACCACCATATTGCAAGAAATTATGGTAATCTTTTGTTCTGTGAAAAACAAAAACGTATCTATCCTACGGGAACATACATTTTTCCTGGATAAAAAGTGGACTGTATGAAAAGAAAAATTATGATTTTGCCTTGAGGACCTTATGCGTTTCTCTATTTTCCCAATAATATGAGAAATTTTTCCGAAATAAAACGTGTTCTAGATCAGGGTTTCTTAAGCTTTTTTATATAGCGACCCCCTTCAAGCTTAGGAAATTTTAAACGAACCCCTCCTCCATATCATGAAATATATATTAACCGTAGATGTAGATGCAATATCGCACTATTTTACAATGTAAATAAAATAAGAATTAAAGAATACGTACCCATTCATTTCACATATATAAAATTGGACAGACATCAATGTCGAACGTTCAGTTGAAAATCGAGGAGCGCGTTGTATTTATTATTTTAAATGCTTCTTCCATATTTTCATTTATAGGCCCTACATAACAGTTTTGCATTGCCACTTTTTTCAAAAAATAGTTATAATAAAACTACAATAGTATTTTGTATGATTTTTATTTGTATTTATATTTGTACGTAGTGTGTATGTATACTAATTTTAAAATTTTATTTATAATGATTGAATAGTATCAGATCTTTGCGACCCCCTTTCAGTAGTCTCGCAACCCCCTGGGGGTCGCGACCCACAGTTTAAGAAGCCCTGTTCTAGATAATGATTCGCATATTTATCATACTTAAATATCACCAAAATCCATTTTCAACTAAAAATAGAGTTTATGCATAATTTTTTTCTCCAACCCGTTTTTCAATTTCCCGGGTAAATGAGACATTTTCCCTTAATAAAAAGAATTCTATTTAATGACTCAGATTGTCATTTATTATCACAACAAATTTTATTAAAAGTCATATTTATTTGGGTAAGAATTAATAATATGTTTCTAAAAACAATTTTGCAAATAATGAATTATTTTTGAAACAACCTTAACAACCATTAAAAAGGTTATAGCGGGCTAACCGTAAAAGATAGACATATGCCGTCGCGGACTTTTTTGTAGAACTTTTTAAGAGGAACAATTTTGCTGCACATGATTTTTGTGTAACTTTAACCGTTTTCACAGGGCAGTTTACGAACGTTCTCAAAAGGAAAAAATTTTCCTGATTTTTGCAACATTTTCCATCGATGCTCTGCTCCTATTAGTCGTAGCGTGATGTTATATAGCCTAAAGCCTCCCCCGATAATTAGGCTATCCAACATTAAAAGAATTTTTCATTTTGAATCAGTAGTTCCTGAGATTAGCCCGTTCAACCAATCAAACAAACAAACAAACAAACAAACAAACAAACTCTTCAATTTTATATATTAGTATAGATAAGTATAAGTATAAGTATAAGTATAAGTATAAGTATAAGTATAGATTTGCGCTTTACTTTTTTGATCCCAGTCACGTGCTAAAAGTCAGGTCAGTCAAGTTTCCGTTGGGCTATTAGTACGGCACGTTGTTCATAGAGGCACCAGCAGTAACATAATCACAATGAAAGCGCATAATGCATAGTTGTAATTTGAACTAAGTTGAACATTGCGCTGCCATCTGTGTTTGAAGCGTCGGACTAAAATTCAGAAGATCCGCCTTCCTATTAAAAAGTTTGCTCTATGAGTATTTCCAACTAATACCATTGATTATAATACAGCCGTTGCCTTTTCTACGCCGCCGCCAGCCTTTCTCCCTCTTCGCCGCTTCCTGCCTCACCAAGCTGTCGTGACACGTTTTCCTAAGAAAAGATCCTAAGACCCCGTCTATATAGAAGTTTCACCTCAAAAAATTACAAACCTCTAACAAATGTGTTTTCTGTAAAACAAAATATTGAAAACAGTTCAAATGTTGTAAGAAACGCTTCTACAGTGAGTTGTCTGACGCACCGTGGCCGTTTTTTTAAATTAATGATTTTTCATATTAATTGCTGCTTATATTTATAAACAAATATTTTTTTTTTGTTTATTTGTAACAAGAAAATCTCTTTTGTGTATGACGAAAACATAATTGCCTCAAGCCCTATAATAACATAAACATTAAAAGCAGATTCAAAACCATGCAACTGTTTTTTTTAATATAAAAAAAATACGTTGAAGATAATGAAAATGGAAACAACATAATTTTCATTATAAATTTAGATTTTGCACATTTGTTGTCCTAAGAAATACGTGATCCATCGGTAGTTGTGGTAACTGATACAGATTTTTGATAAAGTTTATAAAACTTTATCAAAATCTCTGTATTTCTAAGTAAATTTATCGGCTCAATCTTCATTGAAATTATAATTATCGCTGTTTACTAGAAGTAGGAATTAAGCAAAGATATTTATTAGAAGTTGCGCTCACACGTTCTTTTAAAGATAGTCAAAACAGCGCTTAGGCTTCCTGTAAGGCTTCTGTATTAGTATACAGAACAATTAATGCTTAGTTGTATCACATCGTAAAAACTTAACTTAAGACCATTTTTACTCAAAATATTGAAATATTTTTTTTGAGGGAATACTTACAAAAGACTCAGTTTATAAGAAGTTTTAAATAATTCTTTATCACATATTAGTTAGGAATGCTTTGAAAACTGTTAAATGTGTCGAATTACAGATGAAAAATGGCGTTTTGTAGAAAACAGTAAGAATTGAAATAGTCAATATTCATATGCAATAAGTATTTTTCAAATAAAAACCCACAAACCTATTTTATTTTACTTTTGATAAAGCTTATAAACAAATAAATTTGCATTTTTTTAAACGAGAATAGGAAATAATTAATTTTACGAATTCACTGTAGGTATTTCAAAAAATTTTCATCACATTTTAACTGTTTGCTATTTCCTCTACGTATACAAAATATATAGCCTATAACTAAACCAACTACAAACTAAGTTGCAAGGCAATAAAGAAATAAGAATACGAGACTGAGAATAATTTATGTTAGCAAAATAACTCAAAACTAGTTTGTAAAGGTATTAAACATTTTCAGCATTTCAGTTCAAAGTCATTAAAAATTTAAACTAAAGATTGACTAATTGAAATGAGGAAATATCAAACTCTTTCTATTTTCTGCTACCTTAAACAATTTTTTCCAAGTTTAACGACAGCAAGCCATATTATATCTTCGAGTATAATGCGAAATCTAACTCAATGTATCCAAATAAAAAATCAAGATAATAAATTAAAACCTCCAATAAGATGAAAAATTCAATTTCAATTTTAATTAAACTGAACATTTTGCATAACAAGAACAAATTGTTAAAATATTTATTACGTTAATCAAGTAAAATATGTCACCGAAACATTTTCTCGAGTTCATTGAACACTAATGAATTATTAAATAATTACCAACCTACCATCCATATTCAACGAAAATAGAAAAAATTATTGGAGTTTTTTACGAATACCTTATACGATCTATATTTTGTATAATATGTAGAGAGAGATACATTAATTATTATCAGCATCAAAATTAAACATAAATTTCATACATTTTTCATTTAAATTTACAATCTAGTTACCAAAACGAGTCAAGTCAGGCAAAAAATAAAAAAATTCATTTGCCAATTTTAATTATTTGACATCATTATTATCGAATATTTGAAGGAAAAAAAATCTAATTGTAAATTACCCTATTGAAAATTTAAAGAGAGCGAAAGAACTCTTATATTAGAAACAAACAGTTGCGAAACGATTTTCAATTACTATTGGAGATATTTTTGATTGGAATGGTTGAAATTCCATTAGAAGATTTTTGTGGTGCATTTATATAACGGAAGAGACATTTAAATCGTTTGATAATTTAAAATTGATAATTTCATTCAAAACCTTTTCAAGTACATATCTATATTTATATAGGCGTACCATTTTAAAGATACCTTCATAGTTTTTCTTTTCAAGATTTTCAATGATATTTTAAGGTATTAATTATTTTCATTCAATAAATGGTATTAAAAATCAAAATGTATTAATGGCATGGTGATTAAGATTGTCACCCTATACGCCAGTGATGCTAGAACCAAATCCTAATGGAAGTCCAGGATTTTGATTTGGGGCTTTCGGATTAACCAATTTCTAGTCATTACCAACTGGCTACTCCATATAACTGGAACCTGCAAAGATACTTTGCTTTGGTGACTTATTTTATTTAAGCTCACTTCAACTGCTATTATCATCGGCATGAATATGAAATATGAACTACTGGTGGATAATATCTTTGCAGGGCTCAGTTAAATTAAATATATAGGGCATTCAAAATAAGTACTACATTATCAAGGATTCTTCTCCAAAAAATGTCTTTCAACGTTTTACATAAACGGCTAAGCATTTGTATCGTAATCTGATAGTGAAATTCTCTATGATTGTAAAATTCAGAGATCAAAAATAACGTTACCTACAGAAGAAACCATATATAACCATTTGTACTGATTTGTAGGTGTAGTAAGATAATAAAAGTATATATTGTAAAGAAGACAACATTTCGAAAGATAGTGAGGTTTTATTCAAAACTACTTTTAATGCAACTCGCACTAACCTGTCTTAAGAAATAATTTTAAACTCTTTTTCATAAATCACCTTTTCTTATGATTTTAGCGTTCATTTTTGGGCATAGATATCATTTAACTTCCATATTTACTATTGTCAGGCGGATTTAGGTTTGATATCCGACGTACTACCTTTTTTCCACATAAAAGTGATTTAGAAAATTATGCATAATACATAGGTAGATACATCGTACATATAGTAAAAAACTTTTAATTATGTTATATCATTTTATATAGGTATACCTTCCTCTTAATTGTTTTACATATACACTTTATGCAGTGTAAACTTTATAAAACGAAATTGAAGGAGCCAGACAATTTACTACGTTATATAGAGTTTTCGTTAAACTTATGTCGTTAAACTAACCATTGTTAAGCTATTTGTCAACCAACAATCTAATAAGGATCCAACATCTAACATGATGTCCTTTTATATTGACTGCAGGAGCCTAATACTTCTGTTTGTCATAGTTTCCACCGAAATGGGGGTTTGTTCATTTAAGATCGTATTGGACTGCATTCCAACTCATAGACATTTCATTCTTTTCATCCACAGGAAGAAAGATTGTGATCATTTCCTAATATCTTGATTTGGATTTTTTCCCTTTAGCTAGCACAAACCAACAACCTTGGTTCAATTACCTTCTGGCATATATATGGAGAAGATTACTCTTTGTAAGGATTATGTCTCTAGAACTTACTACTTTACGTTTTTAAGCTGTACAAAAATAGTCAGGAGGCTAATATTGCAACTGGAGTTGCTGAATAATCCTCTAATAAAATGAATCAATTTAGTAGTTTGAGGTTTCAGTCTTCTTTCGAAACGTTATCTTATGCTTTAAATAAATATTCTATTCAAGTAGTTACCTCTAAGGTCTGATTGTCGGCGCGGTGATAAAAACTGAATTATCCTTAAAGATCTTCTTTCTAGGTCACTAATTTCAAATTGGTAGGTTTGGTAAATTTGAATTGATAATTGGCTGACTGTACACTTTGTTATGAAGTTTTTGCTACTTTTCGTTTTTTTTTTTCTTAACACAAACAATTTCTCATTGGCCATTTTTTTATTCTGCGACCAATCAATTTTCCATTTGTTTAAAAGAAGATTATCAGAATCATGTTATTATACTTCTTCAGGTTTCTTAAGTTAGATCTGTGTTATGAATTTTTTGATTCATTCATCATCCGTACATTATCTTATTTTGTTTTTACAAACAATAGTTTTGGGTAAGATTGTCCTATCCCACAAAATAAAGACATCAACCACGTATGACATCGACACGAGTTTACATAGTTACAAGTATCAGCTTATTTAAAATGTTATTTTATCAAGTTAAGTTAAATATTTTACACGACGTTCTTCAATTGGACTTATAAACGGAGTGAATTAAATTTATAACTTTAAATTGTTTTAGCAAAAAAAAAAAACTATGAAAACCAATAAAACTTAAAAAAGATTTATATTTATCTATCAATAAAAAATCCAACATTGAATTTTTTTTTTTGTAAGCAATAGCACAACAATAAAAACCTCTTTATGTTGAAATTGTTATTTTTTTGTTGTTCGTCTCAACAATTATGTATATGAATCGTCGATTTTTTCTACTTTTTTTTTCTAGAAATAACAAAACGAAAAATAAAAGATAAAACTGTGACAAAAAAAAAAAACGTTGTTCCGCCACGAATTTTTGTGGTGCTTCTCAATTAGTGTAGCGTATTTTTTCATATTAGTCTTATTTTAGTTCGTGCCAAAAACGGTACACATTTTTTTATATTTCAAAACAAAAATGCTACGTGCTTAGAATATTAAATTTATTAATTTATTTGGGTACTCGCATCGTACTTACTTTTATTTCTTCTTCTTGTCTACCTTGTGCTTGCATTATTTTCTTTTTTTCAGTTAAAAAGGATGCAGAATTATTCAGGGAATCTTAATATTTTGAAATAGTTGCTTTTAATTACAGATTTATTATCGGCTGGTCGTTTTTTTGCTTGTTTTAAATTGCTTAAGATTTATTTTGTGTCGGATTCCAATTACATAAGAGTTGAGAGGAGCTGTATATACCTACCTGTCACTGATTTGACGATATTAAAATATTAAAATTCGCAGATGGTAACAACGACTTCATATTATCTCTGCAAATCAGCCCCGTAAGCTATACTTATTTCCATTTCATCTATGAGACAGTAAAACCTCGAAGTTTTTTTTCATTGAAATATTTGAATAAAAGAAAACTCAGGTATATACGTTGGTATTGATAAATTAAATGTTTAGGCATAATTGCGGTTTGATATTTGTTTAAAAAAAATTTTATCAATAAATAATAAATATTTTAATAAATTATATTATATTGAATAAATTATTAATCTTTACTATGTAAATAACTTCCATCACGTTTCTATCCATCACACTACACGTTTTGAATTAATTTAAGACGTTACAAAATTAATTATTAAGAATTGAATATTATAATTATTGCTACTAAAAAATTATGTAAACTTAATATACGTTTGTTTATTATTTAAATTTTTACTTATAGTTTTGAACGTATATATATAAAATTATTTTTTATAAGTTAATGTTATGACTGGAAATTAAACACAAGGGTTCCCCGCAAATAGCTTAAATATTTAAATAAAATAGATATTTTAAAATTGTATGTAAATATAGTTTCAGAACCATTACATTTTTGTTAAGTTTTGGTTATCTGTATAAATGTAAGTACATGTAGGTTATATTAGTATTTGTAGGTGTTTTGGTGTATTTATAAAAATGTAGGTAATGAGCATTGTAGTTATTATTACAATGGTTAAAAATTATTTTTCAATAGGTTAAAAAGTAAAAGTTCTTTTTTTTTTCCTTTTTTTTTTTGGTGTTTAAGTCGCTTTAACATCTAAGGTAATATCACGACTGTTTTACACACAAAACGTTTCTGTAAGTCTTTAATCTTAGATCATTAGTCTTAAATCTAGGGATTCGACGGGGATCGAACCCAGTACTACTGACACATGTAGCGGAGAGAGCAAACTGCTCTAACCACTGCACCACTAGAGTGAAATCCATATCTGTATTATCTATATAAATAAAATGATAGCTGTTTTCCAATGTTCGCTTTTAACTCAAAAACTACTGGATAGATTTCGATCAATTTTTTTTTTGTTTTACTTCTTACATACCTCCTTGGTCCTTATCTAAAAAATAATTATACGATATCTTCACTAAAGACAAAGTAATTAAATTTTTTAAAAATTGCGATTGTAACAAGCAAAACGCGTTAAGCGGGCATTTTTCGTCGCTTTGATTGAGTGGGGCAAACGGCATAACGCGCATGGGCTGCAGAGAGAGTGTTTTTCCTTCCACTGCCTACTGATTATTTCATATTTGAGCGTAAACTTAATAGTAAATGCAGGTCAGCGAGATATTATACGACGGTCATTAACCGACGGTCACTTAGTGGCGTGGTGGACTAGATAGTTGCCTTATACGCCAGTGGTCCTGGGTTCGAATCCCAATGAAAGCCTAGATTTTTTTTAATTGCTCCTTAAATGCTCTTTCCGGATCCGCAATTGCTCCAAGTATATAGTTAATAGTTAATTAATAAGTATTTTTTTTTTAAATTTTCAATCTCAAGAAACTAAATCGCTATAAAACCCAAAATAGTTTTAATTGAACTTTTTGTTTTTTTAAGCTCTCTATCTGCTCTTTTCATTACGCAAATGTTTAATCAAATTTTTGTAATATATTTAATAATTAATTATATTTGTAACTATTTATACATGTATTGTTGTATTTTGACTTCATCAACTGCTGTTGGAACTTATAAACATTAATAGTTTAAAAATTGAATTACTAATTTACTATACACTTGAAGCAAATGAAGATCCGGAAATACATTTGAGGAACCATTTTTTGAAATAAAGGTAATATTTTGCATTATATATAGCTATTTTTATTTTTGAATTTACAAATTTAAAAAAAGTTAATTATTAATTACCTAATAGCTACACTTGGATACACTTGGAGCAATAGCGGATTCTGCAGTAGTAGTTTTTTGCCATATAGTTAAACATATTCTTTTCGGTTATTTTTAATACATTTTTGCTTTCAATTTTTTAAATGTTTTTCTCTGTAAATTAAATATGTTCTTATAACATAATAACCTACGCAGATGACGTCGCGGGTATCAGCTAGTTTAGAATATATATTTTATATTATTATTATTTTTTTATACATTTATAATGTATATGAAGCTTTACAGCTACAAAAATACCTTGAAGCATTTTTATTACAAAATCATTTTATTAATCATTTAAAACAAACATTTTTATCTAATTTTGTTAATTTTTTAAATAACTCAAACAATACAAAATATTTGTTTGAATATTAGATGAGATAAGAAAAATGAGTTACCGAATGATTTAAGGCTCTTATTTTACTTTCAGTTTAAAATTAAGTTACGTTACTTCCTGTGAGAGTTTAATATGTTTATTAAAAGAATAACGAGTGATTTAATGTAAGTCTATTGGAAGTTGAAACCGACAATGAAATAAAAAAAATATTTCTGTCTTTTTGTAAACGTTTGCGACCATTATTTTATTTTGTAGTAGTTCTATTTTCATCATTTAAATTACAGAAAGTGCATATTTTCATATCAAATCTCGAATCAAAATAATTTAAACAAATTTATTTAAAAAATAATTCAGATAAATTATCTAAGAATTCATTTAGGTAATAAACGCATGAAAGAGAGGTGAAAAAAATACAACGGTTAGAGCATAATCTTCAGAGAGTTGTAGTGGTAAAGTAGGTAAAGAGCCTACCCCAATTCAGTGAAGCCAGATCGTGGGATTTCTTTACCCCCACTTAGGAGCACAAACGTTGTAAATTGAGGAGAAAAATGTCCTTTCCATATGACACGGATAGGTAAAACTACACCCATACAACGCTTTGTAAGTGTGTGTTACCTATCCGTGCATATCCGTGTCATATGGAAGGGGCATTATTCTCCTCAATGTGTCGGCGTTTGTGCTGCTAAGTAGGGGTAAAGAAATCCCACGATCCGGCTTCATTGCCCCAATTTAACTAACAAGAAGTTTTGAAAAACAGGAATTTAGTCATAATCGGAACTTATAACTGCCAGTTTCAATAAAATATGTACTTGATTGATTTTTTTTTCTAAACTGACATGAAATCTTACTATGTAGGTACCTATCTGAATGTCAGAACTTTAAAAAAAAAGTCCCCCTTTCTTCTTAACGTTTACATTGTTTAAAATTTGTCTCTTGTAATACTCAGAGCATAAAACAAATAGTGATAAAATTATGATTTATTATAATTATTGTTATTTATTATCAATGTTTGATAAAACTGAGAAATTGTAGCAACTTCAAAACTACATTCGTGAAAACATACGTAAGATATACGTTATTCTAGAACAATAAGTTGGTGAGTTTGTATAATACTAAAGGCTTATTGTTGTTTGAGACGTTATAGTGGTAAATATGGGTTTTAAAGGTAATGTCCTTCATCTGAAAAAAAGCTTATAGCATTAGTATAATTTGGAAGGAAAACTAAGTTCATCATGAAACTGATCCACATGTTTTTTTTTTTTATTTTAAATCAATTAAGTACCTTGATCGTCACATTGCGATAGGATAACTTAAGGGTTGTGGTTTTTGCAGTATTCGGAAAACAAATGTATGATAATTTTAATACTTATAACACTCAAAAGTATGAACAATAACGTTTGTTAAGATTGTTGTTGTTCCTTTAATTCTTCCTAATGCTATATAAAAAATAGCTACCCCTAATCCGTGAATCTGGTTCTCTGTAAAGAAACAAATGAAATTTCAAATTTTTCAACTACCAGCTACTAGTTTTAAAATAAAATTTCCAAATTGCGTTTATGATAAAAGTTATTAATCAGTGATCATCATAGTTTGATATTATCTTATAAATCTTGCAATCAGCTAAGATGCTTTTCGGACAAAAATTTAAAAAAATAACTCCATTAAAGATTTAAAAACCAAATTATTATTGGTATCCAAAGAAACAAGAGATAAGAAAAAATATTAGAACTTACGAAGTTGAAAGCTCTAACTAATAGTCACCTTTGCCTCGAAAGATTCTTGACTAAAAAACGTTGCCACCTATTGGAGCAGTGGCGTAGAGCAGTAGTTCTCTCCACTTCATGCGTCAAGTGGTACGGGTTCGATTCCCGTTGAATCCTAGACTTAAGATCCTAGAATTAAGATTAAAATTTACCAACAGATATTTTCTGTATTTAGATAACCGTGATATGACCTTAGCTAAAGCAACTTAAAACACAAAAAAAAAAAAACGTCGCAAATTATCTCATTACACAACACTATATGAAATGTCTTTTGGTTTACCTAATTTTGTTTTAATATAAAGGATCATTAAAATTCGTCATTTTCGTTTGTAAAAATTAAAAATATATTTTTTTAGATTGCTACGTATACGTATAAGTTTTCTAGATTATTCATTCTTTTTTTAAATTATACTAAAGATAAGTTCAAAGAAATGAAAAAACTATATTCTGCAATTATTAAACATTTTCGAATGTGTGAGGAAATATTACTATTGGTAAGTAGAGAATAGCACTTGAGAACACACACTACTTGAGAATAGCATTTGTCTAATAGAAGTTTTGTTTTTAATTCGATTGTGCTTCTTGTAAAAAACGTTTTATAACATTCACTTAACTTAAATGTGCACATTTACTTATCTCTGAAATTACCTAAAATTGTTGTTGAAATAAAGCTTATTTCTGATAAAGCGTCTTAATATTATAATTAATAATTAATTTATATAAAACTTCACAATTAACGGTAACCTTTTCAAAAATAATTTAAAAAAAACGTTCAAACACCAACATATGATCATTGATCATACAACACATAAAGCTTGGAAGAATAATTTTTCAACAAAAAAAGAAAACATTTTCAATGGATTGATTTTTATATAACATCTAAAAAAGTATAAACATAAGCTAAACATTTGAAATTTTAAAAAAATTTGTAATAAACTCGCATCGTACTAAAAATAATAGTTGATTGGTAAGTTTTTTTATACCTGAAATGTATACAAACTCTACTTTCATAACCTTTTAATAATAACCCCAAGTAAAAATTATGCCAAGGTCAGCAAGAAATATTACAAAAAAGCGAAGAAGCTTGAACATAAATATCGAGAGAACCAAACTTTATTAAATCAAGCAAAAGGATGAATGCGATGTTGCAGCGTTGATATTTGATGAAATACTAAGCAATAGAATATTTGATTGAATTTAAAAGCATCATCAAATTTCAATTACTTAAAAATAAATACAAAGTGTTATGATGTATTATGTGTTATGTTCTATGAGAATAAAACTAAAAAAGTAAAATAAAAATAAAACTTATTTCTAGACATTTGCATTTTTTGTTCCATAAAAACTTTTATACAACTCTTAACATCTGGGCACTAAAAACTTTAATTTATATGCGAATTTTTAAGTTCTTTTTTTAGATTTTTTTATATATAGATTTGAAGATAATAATAATCATTAAAGCCCCATAACTTTTCTCGAGTTCCTAATAATAAAATTAATACTCGCGAAAAAAAACTTTAATACAAACTTCCTACAATTATCCTTTTTTGGTTTCGCTTGGTTTGGTTTGGGAATAAAAATCTAATGGTATTGCAACAATTAAAATTTATTGTCCATAATAATAAAATCATTTTGATTAATCTTATAAATAAATATTTCTATACAAGCGTCGTCAAATAAAGAGAGAATGTCGATTTGGTGAACACTTGGCTCGCATGTTTTGTGCCATGGTCTCAACTCAAGCATTCGGTCATTGCACTTTTTCGAGGTTGTCTACTAGCAGCAAAAAACCAACTGCAATCAGATTTTTGCAAAGCCATAAATTATTATAATGACGCGGTCTTAGAAAATGTGAATAACTCAATGTGCGCCTATATATATCTATATATAAATCTCGCTGTCTCACTCGGTTTGAGTCCTATGAAACGTGGCACCAAACAACTCATAATAATAATAATCATTTTTTCCCTGTGACATTCATACAAGTTTTTAATACGAATGTCATTTAACACATTATATATTAGATATATACATACGTTCGCGATTCAAGAGTCTATGGAGAGAAAACCGTCCTGGGTGATACGTTGTAATTATTTAATTTTACTAATTGATATGCGATTATAATTACGCCATTAAGAAACACACTACAGCTATAGCTATTGCTATAGAGAGACAGTGTGAAAGAGAGATTACATTTAAATTGTAGCGAGTAAGCTATTACGAGTGTTACAGAGGGAAAACAGGTATTTCAAGTAGCTTCGTAACCCGTAGTCTCTCTATGAAAGAGTACTCTCAAAATACACTTGCAATTTATGCTAAAAATCTCTCTGCCACTACTATTATTACTAATAATCTACATACGTTTATATATCGCATTTATACATCTATACACTCAAAAACAAACATCTACCATTTCCACAAGTTCTTAAATAGCGTAAAATAAAATTTATATTACTGTGTTTAATAGATAAAGCTAGAAAGCACCAATGAGAAAATATGAGATATTCTTTAAAGAAAAGAAGCCGTATGATTCGTCAATTTTATCAACTTGAAAACTTAATTTACATAATTACTTATTTACTTTAAGGAGCGTTTATTAATAAATAATGACAATAAATATATTTTATTTTTGTTATTTTTTAGATTGTTATTTATAAAGTTCAATTTAAAAAAAATATATCCTAAATAATAAGATGTACCTATTATATGCATGAAGGAACACTCTGTTATTATGTCTAGTGCAATACAAATAACTTCAACATCCGCAAAATCTCAACTCGTGCCTAAACAGGTTACTTTGTTGACCTTAATATTACTTACATTAGAGTTTATAAAGTGTTCTAAAAACCTAATTTAAATTTTAAGCTCTCTTTTAGTTAATCTTAAAACGGTTTTAAGCAATAATTATTATTGAACTTAGGTAAATATTTTTTAAGATAAAAACACACTAGATACCTATATAATTGCTTTCGGCTAAGTATAGTGATTGTGTGATAGTCAGAATTTAAGCCTTTTTTCTAAGGCAAGGGGTGGCATTAATAAGTAGAAATAATTGTAAATTAGAAACATTATTCAAAAATTGAACAATTGAAAAAAAAACTTTTATTTGTCTTAAATCTAAGTTCTAATTTTTAATAAATAATGTGTGCTTATAATTCAGCTTAAAAATTACATTAATATTTTTAAAATTTTAATATTCAATTTCGTGCCTACTCTTCAAATGTCAAACATTATATTAAAATTGAAAATAATGTTTTTTAAAAAAAGTCTCAGAGATAACGGTTAAACTAATTGAGTGACTAATTATTGTTTAAAAAGTATTTATGATATTTTATTAGTCAAATGAACCAATAAAATTACACAAGATTACCTATTAATTATTATTTGAATTTCCCTCTCACATTCACAATTGCAAGATATAGTTGAAATAATTATATTACATTTACTATACTAATCGAATAAATTCCAGCACTTTGATATTCGATAACTTAGTCATGCTCACCAGAATGCACTTTAATCTTTTAATTATTACTTAGCAAATCAGAATGAAGTGAAACTCTCATACTTTCTAAGCGATAAAAAATTGCGTTTAAGATATCAAACGGTTTATTGATTCTCATAATTGTATGTAAGAACATAAAATATAAAATTAAAATATTTCTAAGTATGAAGGATCAATATAATATTACATAACATAAACGTAGGATATTTTATGCAACTGATAATAGTTGCACCCCATACAGGGTTGTGATTAAAAAAAAAAAACTTTCAATTATTTTTGTACTATTTTAATGTGGTAGGTATATAAACTTTTCTCGCAACTCAATTATTTTTAATGGCTTATGAAAACGATAAGCTCAAGCAAATAAAAATCGTTATTGGCTTTCAATCAATCACTATTTCATTATTACTTTGTTATTTAAGTCATAAATAACAAGTAGCCATAGCATGCCTGTGGAATTGCATAAATTTTTTTCTCTTTCACTGCGTTATTAACAATGTAAAAGTGGCATTAAATAATGCTTTTAGCATACGATTCTTAGGTACGTTATAATTTAAATAGATCAAATATATAAGAAAATTGAATCAACACATTAATACAGAAACTATTTAAATTATTATCAAAAATATTAATAAATTTTATTTTGGCTTTATTTGAAATTTTTATTAACGTGCTTGATTTACGTTCATATCTATAAGAAAAATCTAAAAAAAAAAGTTTATGATTCAATATTAAACGATTATATCAAGACAAAGACTTATTAAATATTTTTGTACAGTTTTTTTCAGTGCTTTACGATTTTCAAAAAACCAACCATTTTAATTTTTTTCTAATTAAATGTCATAATATATTGCAAAATCTAAGCAAAGAATTTTAGTTAGTTATATGTAAGAAAACCGTTCTTTTAATTAACTATATAAATAAATCATGAAAGATATTTTATATGAAAGTCAAAATATTAATTGTCTTAATAAGTCATACATTGGCGAAAAAAAAACGGATTATCCAAATAATAAGATAATTCTTAGTATACGTAATAATGAGATTTTGATGTTATTGAAGCCATGAAAGATCATTTTTATGAGACAATTTTCTTTTTGTTATTTTATCATAGAAGTCAGTAAGAAATTGCCGTTAATTTTTTTTAATGGTGAAGTGGCGCCTATAGTTCAAGAAAATGTTCCAGTGTCATAAATAGATTTGAAAGTGATTAAATATGAAATTCAATTTTACAAGAATTTCTTTTATTTGGGAGAAGATTATTTTTTACTAAGCGGAAGAAGCTCGAGGCTGTTTAAATATTGATGCTATAATATATTGAAATTGTATCTAGCTAATATACGTGAATTCTAGGAAAATACAATTTAGATAGGAATACTTCTGAATTTCTACGAAAAATAAAAATAATAATAAAAATAATTTTTAATAAACATATGTTGTTGTTTTTTAATTTATCAAGAAGAAAGTCAAAGTATCAATTGGTTTTAAAATCAATTTTATTTTGAGTTTAAAGAATTCCTTACCTTTAGAATTGGGGATATAAAGAAAATTATGATAACTACACGCATTAATGCTATATTTCATTTTGCATTAATTTTACATTTTTTATTGTTTTATTGTTGTCGGATATTTACAAATTATACAACCATGATCATAAAATTTCACACTTCTATTAGTTCTAGTCCAATAAATTCAAGTTTATACAGCCACATACAGGTAAAATAAAAATCTATTCAATCCAAAGCTATAATTAAAATAACAGGATGAAAGCTTCACATCCGTTCCGCTTTTTTGCAATCTTATTATTTTTCCATTATGCTATACCTACCCTCATTGTTTTATTTTATAATATGTCGCACGTGTACATACGTTAAAAAGCAATGAGAAAAAATTAATTTTTAAATAGGTATTTAACCTAAACTGAAACATACACTGAAATACAGCATACAATTAAATATTACTGTAATATAGAGCATATGTTTTAACTAAAACTATAGTTATATATCAACCAACTTTTAGTCCTTCTTTTTATGTAAAGTTACTTTTACCTAAAATTTTAGTGTTTTTAGTAAAAGCTTTTAGAATTGTGTACTAACTTTACCATTAAAATAAATACATTTATAAATTTAATCAAACAAAAACAATTCGTGTATGAACGTAACAAGATAATGTTCGATTCATAACAGAGGGAGAAAGCTTATAATCAAATTGACAGATTTGCTACTAAAGCTACTATGTGTAACACTGCATCTGGTCGGACGAGAAAATACTTGTACAACCATTAACCATACAGTGATAATTTTTGTATTAAGTTCACTTATTAGTGACACTGTGCTCTCTTAAATCGAAATAGTGACTTTCGATTACAAATAGTGACTATTCACTATTTTGTAGAGAAAAGTATATCACTATTTGAATTTGGTGGTATACTTTTCACTACAAAATAGTGAATAGTCACTATTTGTAGTCGAAAGTCACTATTTCGATTTAAGATAGTGGTTAGAGCAGTTTGCTCTCTCCGCTACATGCGTCGGTGGTACTGGGTTCGATACCCGTCGAATCCCTAGATTTCAGACCTACAGAAATATTCTGTTTGTAAGACAGTCGTGATATGACCTTAGATGTTAAATCGATCTAAACCACCCAAAACAAAGTTGAAGTAGTAAGTAATAGAGCTTTGTGGAGTGTGTATCATCAAAAGTAAGTTTTTTTCCAGAAGGAGTATTTCCAGATATAGAGTTTCTCAAATAAAAATTTCCAATTTATAGTTTAAAAAAATATCAAAAAATGTGAAATTTAATTATTTTTAACAATTCGTGTTATTATTCAATGAAAAAGTTTCTTCTTTAAAATTCAATAATATTCATAATTTGAGGCAGTAGAGATTCAGATATATGTACATTCAGGATGAAGTAAATAAGTATAATTATTTTGCAAACATTCGCAATTACAATAAATCATCATCTATTGTTAGCTTATAGGAGCTAATGTTTTTGCCTAATTATTTAAAAACTATTTTTTTGCGAATTCCAAACCACATATCTTTTGTTTTTAGCATAAAGGACACTATGGTAAGAACATAGGGTTAAATCAATGGCTCCCAAAATATGGACGGTGAACCCCTAGGGGCCCGAAAAACTATCGTAAGGAGTCCACGGAGGATGCTATTGCTGGCGTTTGCTGGTTTGTCAGTCAACGTATTTATCCTTTTTCTTTTTCGGCCTAAGGGGAAAGTCAAGTTACCAATATTATCAATATCTTACAACTAATGACAACATAATTTAAATAATGTTTATTGGTTCTTATTTTAATCATCTTAAATTCAAAAGACGAGAGAATAATAGAAGACATTATGCTTCTTTAAGTTTCTTTTTTTTGTAGCTCTTAAAACTAAAGATGGGGGAGGTGGGAGTCACAAGATATAAGGTCCTTGTCCTAATTGTCTTTAATTGTATACTTAATACGCATACACATTTTTTTTTTGTTTTATCTTTAAGTGGTTCATACGATATATTAAAAGTTTTTGAGGATTCTTCATGGTAAAAATTTTTTAGGAACCACTGGCTTAAAAACTGAAAACTAAAATCTTCTAACTGAAGGATAATAGAAACCAACGCTGATTGATTTGATAAGTGAATTAAATTATTATTCAATTATTACAAAAGTATATTAAATTATTGTTCATATATGTAGGTCAAATAAATAAGGATTTAACGTATAAATCAAAAATTATCAGCTGCAAACTTATGAAGATCTTTTTTTTGGTATTTCCAAAATTGGCTCAAAAATTTCGCAAAATTTGTATATGTCAAATTTATTTTGAAAAATAATGATCAAAGCTCACAAATATTGAGGTTTTGTAAAACTTTTATGTGTCTCTAAAGTCCCAAAGAAGTAGTAGAGCATAAAATTATCGACAAATTGAATTGTACACAAATTTTTGTAAATACACCAATACCTCACTTTGCGTCGTTCTTACGTTCTAAAATAACACGACACAAATTGAAACGACGTAAAGTGAATTATGATTTTTTATAGCAAGCATTTTTACACACAAGACTCAAACCCAAAACAACGCAACTTCGAAAATCTAATGACGCACAGTGAAAATTAGTACTAATTCAGCAGCGACGCAACTTCAAAAAAACACAAAACGAAACGACGCAGAAAACGAGGTATTGGTGTACAATCAGCCCCCTACAACTCCATGTTACAAAAATATGACCATTTTTACTGGATTGCATTCACTAGTTGCCCATTAGTTGCCCACGAGTTGAACGAAGTCCACAAAGACTGACGAAGACCGAAGACTTTTACGGAAGTCGGAGGTTAGAAATAATTTTTTTTAAACGTCAGGCAAGTTATTAAAATGAAACTTTTTTAAATGTTTTCATTATTATTGTTATTATATGAGAATAGTTATGATATATTTTAATTAATTATGAAGTATTTTTATATAATAATTATATTAACTCTGATAAGTTTAAGTGGTAGGGGGCTGTTTGAGACGTATGACTCTTATAACAACACCGATTTCCGTAGAAATCGGTCACGTTTTTTTAGCCTTTCTCGTATCTAAGTAATAGGGAGCTGGTGTACAATAAACTGATTACCGACCCCCCACCCCTTTCCCGAGATAGAGTCGAAAATGAGAGAAGAACTCACAATCAGTCGATTGCAATGAGTGCACTTTAGAACGCTACGTTCATAAAGAAGTCCTAAACATATTTCAGACAATAATTTGTATTAGAAAAGTTTATTAACCCTGAAATTTTTATTTTTACATAATAATATCGTCTGTTTTCTAGATTAACTTCGCAACTCAGAGACTGAACGAATATCCCAACTATCTGGCTGTCAACCTCCTAGATATTTAAATTAAATTTAGTTGATTTTTTTTTAAAAAAAGGCCGCTCTTGTAAATAGTAGCAATTTAAAATAAATAAGTACGTGTACTAATCGTATTCTATGTATCGATAAAAGTTAATATGGATTCTCGGGATCTAAAATTAAGATTTGGGGGGGGGGGGGTTAAAGTTATTTTAACATCTAAGATCGTCTTATAACTATTTGAAAGTAAAAAATTCAGAAAATGTCTATAATTAATCTACTTATCCTTGACTAATCTAAACTTTAACGGAAATCTAAAGGAGCACTACTGATGATGGAGTGGAGCTTTAAAGATCTAAGCGCTAAGTATCCTACTTATTTAGGACTTCTTTTCTGTGGAAAAGTCCATGCTGAAGTTTAAGTTACTTCCACCTTTGAGATTTGATGGGTAGAAAGTTTTCTTGCCTCCAATTACGATGTTAAGGAATCTTTCTGTTTTATGCAATTTTTGTAGTTCGTAAACGCTTATTGAAAACTACTATGGATTAAGAATTGTATTTTGTTTAAAAGCTTTTATTTAAATTGCAATTTTTGTTTGTGAAGTTCAAATAATTTATATTGAATAATAACCATTTCTTCTTAATCTATACAGAATTGAGAATTTGCATGATGGTTTAGTTTCAACGACAAAGCATCATTATGACATGTTTGTAATTTTCGAATTTCCATTGTTTACATATACATATACACCTATTCTATACTATTTGGACCTTTTTTTTAATTCAAATCTCAATTATTATTAAATATTGATTGGAAAGAACACAAGCTCTTTCCTATTTTCATCTTTTCACGCCAATAAGTACCTATGTATAAAAATAAAGAAAAATTTATAAAATTTTACTATTTGTCTTACACAGAGGTAAAAATTTCTTAATACAAGTAATATAAATTTTGATTTGTGGTGCTATTTTAAAAATGTACTCTTTCTTTTCTTTAGCGCCATACATTTTTTTTAGATTAAGCATGCCGATTTTTTGCATGAAAACTACAGAATATGTACGATATATCGTATATTGTGCCTCAAAAAAAACAAATTCATTTCAAGTTTCTAAAAATGAGTAGGTAAATTTCGTGACAAGCTTTTATATCATATAAAATAAAATTAAACAAATTAAGGGGGTTGATTTAATTCAAAACTTATTTTCTTTTAAGAGCATTTAAATAAAAGCTTGTTTTTAAAAGTTATTTTTACTTAAATTTATTGTTATTGAGTAAATAAAAAGTATTTTAAAGTTTTAACAGAATTCATAGCCTATTTGTACAACTTCTGTGCATTAAATACAAGTAAAGTTATAAATCAAAAAAAAAATAATAATTCGTATAATAAAAATTTAAAAAAAACAGTGTTATTTTTATTAATAGATAATTGTACAAAATAAAAAAAATGTAAGCTTAAGTAAATTTTTTTGGTCACTTAATTCTAACGATAAAGCATAACAATTAAATATCATCAAAATCAAGAATCTAAGAAAAAAAATTGAAATATAATGCATTTTAAAAGAGGTAGGTAAATCAATTTCTTCAAACATAAACAGCCTAATTAAGCCGCTCGTGGTGTTTTCTCAATCATGAAAGATACACCCAAATCAACGCCAAACTAATTCGATATTCACGTGAAGAGATCTTCGTTCTGCATTCCTCAACATCAACGAAATTGTGATTTCTAAATTACTTACATATTTTTTTCAATAGAAAAAACATTAAATAGACATCGTTATTCATAAATTAATTACATTTTAATTTGAAAATAGTTTAAAGCCAAAAAATAATTATTAACCCATGTGTTTAATGCTGGATCTTCTGGCGCCGCGTCGTTTCTTTTAATGAAGACGATCACAATAAAAAAACTGCAAACTAGAAAAACACCACGCCAATACATTAAATTTTAAATTAATTGCGACTCGCTATGCCCTTAGTAGTTTTTCTTTAAATCTTAATATATTTTTAAATATTAAGTTTGAAATTTCTTTCACACCAATTAATATTTTAATCAATTATTCAGTTTCAATATTGTCAATTTGTTTTCATTGATTTCTTCTTAATAAAGACATTAAATTTTTAATATTCGCGTTGAAAATGAATTATCGTACGATCGTTGAAAGGATATCCCCTTCTAATCAATCGAACTCATTGACAAGCGGTATTTAAGAAAATAGAAAGTAAGTTTTATTGGTAAAAATATTATAATAAATTGATTTTTAGTAGGAAATAAATTGAAATTCGATTGACACGAGATTATTTTAAAAAGTTATAGTTTTCTTTCAACAAATCAATTCCATATTTGTTTTATTTTATTGGTATTTCTTAAGTGTTCGATGTTCGCATTTAATTTAAGTTCGATTTCATTCAGTTGTAATCTCCGTTGTTTTCATAAAACGAAAAGTTTATCTATGAATCATTCTTGTTTCGATTTTATTTGGAGTAATAGAGATTTCAATGAATTAATTCCGTTATTTCGCAGTAAACCTAATGAAGAATTGCTACGTCTCCAGTTTATTTCTAAGCAAGGATTGAAATTTTAAAATCCAACACATCATCATCAATGTTGTGTATCAAATACAGAATAATGCACCTCTTGTTAACGTGAGTCAGTAACAGAGCGTTTTTGTTTGTTGATACAGTGAAGTTCTCGGCTTCTATATATTCTTGTTGTCATTAGTTTTGTCTCGTACTAAAAATAAAGGAGCTGAAAATCTGTAGCATAAACTAGTGTGCATAGTTTAGGTTTCGTAGCGAGTTATAGAAGAGGTTGTCGTGCAGAAAGTGTCTTAGAAAAGTCTCCCTGGTGAACGGAACTGTCGTTGGTCGTGCAGAACGAAGTGACACAGCACAAAACTCCACCTGATGCATCATCACCATCACCATGCACATTGCACTATGTCTCTTGACGAAAGTCTCTAAAGGTACCTATGTATATTGTAGCAAAGAAGATAGATATTTTATGTGTCGGTCTATAACATACACACATCTAATACATAGATACATATCCTATCTAAATGCACACACAAGTAAAAAGTTCTTCGTCTTCTTTTACATTCTCGGCACTGCTAAGTGTGTCATCAAAACTATTAAAAGTTCGCCGTTTCAAAATGATTTTCATAAAAGTTTCAGATTTAATATTTATTTCACACTTAGTTATTGATAGAAAAATTCAAGTAGCCTTCTATTTCATACTGAAAACTTTACCAATTATCTATTCAAGGCTTCAAATTTATTGCAACTTTAATGTGCGTTTTATTTTCAAATCCAACATGCAATGCAAATCTTTTTACAATCTTCAATCGATTTTAAAGAATTCAATTTATATAAAATCCAATTTCTTTCATTTGATTACCTACTCTTCCTTTATGTTCTTAGTAGTGCAAGTTAGTTGGAATTGACTTCACGGTAAAAGTTTGTTGATAGTTGTTTAAAAACGTTAACTCTTTTAAGGATTAATCGTTTTATATAACAAATTTAAGAATCTTCATCTTCAAAACTATAAAATGTTCAAATTTTTATTGTCATAAGAATACATTACTTTAAGTTAAAGGTAAGTATAAGTTTACTTTTCAGTCTTTGAAAAAGGTAACCATATCTAGTTTTAAAAAAATCACTGTCAGTCAAGCTTAAATTTGATGCTCAAAAAAGCTTATTCTTAGTTTTAAAGATTTGAGTTATGATCAGATATCAAATCCATAAAACAAAGTTTCATCGATAAAAAAAGGTTGAAACCTAAAATATCTTAAATATACCTAAAAATTCTCATTGATGGTATTGTTTTTGGCCTACGTATACAACATTATAATAAGCAAGCATATACGCTTTGTGGAAATACCCTATATTTGCAAGATAAATATATTACGACTTCGATAACTTTCCTAAAGAATAAAATAATCATTTAAATAGACATCAATTGAATAATTAAGCAGATAAAGTTTCAATCCGTACAATTTAAAACCAATTACCAATCAGTGTTAGTTAAAAGCAAACCTACTTTTCATAAAATTTGATTTTAATCTACTATTATTAGGAGAAGCTGAGTCACTTAAAGTTTTCTAAATCAAAAATACTATTTAAAATTGTTCACTCGTTTTATTTTACGAATTTTAAATGGTCGTCAATGGAGAGATGAGGGCAAAGCAAAAAATTTCAGCTAAACAAAGCCGAGCATACGACAAGAAGAAAAGGAACGAGCGACAAGCATAAAAAGTGACCAAAAAAAAGCAATAGAAATCACTATGTTAACCGCAACTTTTGCATTTTTTGATACATGGCACAAACGACGGACGCGGCATCGTCGTCTGCAACTGGTTCTACGAGATTTGAACTACTGCGAGGTCTAAATTTGATGTAGGACCGTGTTATATAAGTAGCAGTGGTTTCAAATATTTTTATTTAATTATTATGATTTCTTTTTTCAAACTCAAGATGCGACTAATTGATGCTGTGTGTGAAACGCTTAGTTTTCTTAAAAATATAATAGATTTATTCAGACCGTAATAAATTTTGGAATTGATCCAATTTAAACGTCTTGAACCGCATGAATTAAAATCAAATTAATATTCATTGCACAATCTATTTTTTACGTATTATTTTTAATTATGAGCCTAACATTTCGTAGTTTAACTTCCAAAAATTATCTAAGTCTTTCAAATAGCTTCTTCACAGGAATCAACTTATACAATTAGTTGTAATCAGCACAACATTATATAATTGCAGTAGAAAAAAAATCTGAGATTTTAATTTGACTGCAAATAACTAGGAGAAATTACAATGGAAGATTAATTTAAAATTAATTGCAACATGCCATCAAATATGGTCGATTTGATTTGACAAACTTATTTACAATTTAAATTAATTTCTATATCGATAAAATGCATTTATATTTATGGAAGTGTTACAAATGTTCACACATAAAATCGTAATTAACTTTTCAACGTACTTTAATCGGTTTTCAAAACTGATTTTGATTGCATTCTTTCCAATGATTACGTTAGAAATCAATAAATCGTATCAAGTAATTATTAACAAAAAAAAAATCCCTAAACGTTTTTACTGTTCCTATTTTGTTTGATATTTTTCTAACCGATGCTTTCCATTTAATAGATGATTTAAAATAAATGATCACACGCCTTGGTTTAAGTTTTGAATTAAGCATGGTTTTCCAATAATGTCTAGTTTGCTATCCATCTCTCTGGATAGATTTTTGTTTAAAAAATTTGATATATTATCTAATTTACGTATCTTACGATTGCTTTGGAAAAAAAATTAGACATTTTTCTTTTGCATTTCTAACCTTTTTCGTGTCTTAAGATACTTAGTTTTATTGAAACAATTCTTAGAAAAAAAGGGATTCAACCTTAAAACACACTCGTTATCAATTTTAATTAAGTATTTAATATTAGTAATCATCAATGTTATTAGAAAAGCCTTTCATTAAGGGCAAAACTATGCAAGTAAATATGGAAATCAATATAAATCTTAAGGCTTAAAAAATAATTTCCATCTCTCAATAAGTATTAGGTAAATCTTAATTTTTCGTTGCTTCACTACACCACTGGTATGTTCTAAATAATGTTAGTAGCCCTCAAGTAAAATGACTGTGGCATACAAATAGGCAGTACAAATTCCATTGCAGCTTTCATACTTCTTATTTGACAGCATACCTTAAAAACTAGAAAGTACAGCACAAAAAATTAGTGTTAAAGTCAAAATGTTATGATTTTAAGACTAATTTTATTGATATTAAATTCAGCCCTTGGAAAGTTTTTATTCTTTACTTAGTTTTATCAAACCATATAGAACAAGAGTAACAGTGAATATATATAAATAATAATGAAGTTAAATATTGAAATTTATTCCAGAACTTTAACATCGTCAAAAAATCAAAACAGAATTCATTTTGAAGAAAACGACTTGATTAGATGCTGGGAAGTGATGTAAATATTTTAAATTTTATAGCGCTTTAGCGCTTTATTTGTACTAACTAGGAAAGTGTTCCATATCAAAGCCATAGCGTGGGTGCGATCGGTGCCTTGGCATTAGGGGCCGAATGATAAATATGCCACACGATAAAAAGGTGAACAATTGAGATGTCGTTTTACTCTTGAAAAACTTTTTAATAATTTAGGTAGTAAGGCATTTAATATTCTAAAATATTTCAAGATTCATACAATGAAGGAAAGAGGGGGCATTTTATCCTTTTGCACTGGGTACCATAATATCACGCTACGGTTCTGTTTTGGGTATCTTTTTTCAATTTTGTTTATTTCAACACAACATATTACTTAAATATGTTATTGAAATCTAGGCGATCGATATTTTTTTACCGGGGAAAAACACTTTTAGGGATTGAAATATTCACTCAACGTTAATCTAAGCAAGTTAATTTCTACAATTCACACTTAAGAATATAATTACATCAAAAGTGGCGATAAATGCGATAGTTTCGTGTTGATTTAATTTAAAAACTATACAATGGTTGATATTCATTAGTTTAAAGAAAAAGATAATTATTTGTTTGATTTCTATGAAAGTAATTAAACTTGAAAGTACAAAGGAATAAGAGATATTTTTACAGAAACCCTGTTATATGGATTGAAACAAACATTTTTAAAATTTATTACAAATCGAGATCAAATACAAAATATTTTTCAACTTGCATAAAATTGAAAATTTTTAATGTTGCAAGGTCAATTTTGGGAACGTAGTAATTCCAATGTAATTTTAATTTGATTCCATCCACACTATAAAATGTGTTAATTAGATGCTCGGCTATGAAAATAAAGACGTAGGACGTCGATCTGTTCCGTAACCGGTTTCAGACGGAAAATGTAGGAAGCCATTATTTTAAGCCTCGCGTCCTTTATTAATCGCATCATTGCAAAAATATTCAATCATAAATGCTAATATTAGATTTTTTATCTGCCAAATATTATCTAACAGTATTTTATGATGGTTTTCGGCTAATTCCTATAATTAAGTTAAACGTTTCAATATTAAAAAAAAGATCGTATAAGGGAAACGTAGAACGTTGCGAATTTTGTTTTGATGGAACATTTTGGCCGGTTCTGGTGTAGCGAATCCTACACATACATTAGTCAAGTTGAAAAATTATTTGCAAGTAAAATGAATGTTAGGTTCTCGTTTTTCTTTCGAGTAATTTTGTTTCGTTGTAATTTTTTTTGGTTGTGTTACTGATAATATCTATGTAACTGTGCCACTCCATCGAATTAAAGCATCTTATGTTATGTATAAAAAAACACCAATGTGCAATCAATAGCTTTTGGTGAATTTTGCCGTTAGTTTTACCATCACATTAAAGGTATTAGGTTGACTATCTATAATTGCGATTCAGGTGAATTGTAATAATTATAATTTGGGATTTCGTTCTGTCTATAAAATATGTATCTATTTTTATCTATAGTTTCATACTTAGTAAATGATAATAATTTATGATCTTAGATATTATGCAAAATTAAGATAATAACGTACTAATTAACATAAAAATTATTTTCAATCATAGTATTGAAAATATTTTCTATTGGTATTACTTACATCAAAAATATATTTATATTTACTTTTTTCGTATTGATTTTTGAAATGAAATCGATTTAGTGCAACAAAGAAAATGCAATGTAGATAATTTCAATTTATTTATTTTAAAGCAAGGAAAACTTGTCTTTCAATATCTCATTTACTTCAAATAGAACTGCAATGACTTCGCTTATAACACAAAGAGATCTATTGCAGATTCTGGGCATTACGTTGTTTTCATCTCAACAGTGCAACCTTTTCTCTATGTAATGCAATATAAAGTAATAGCACAAAGGTTTTCGTTTATAATACTACACATATAGCATATAGTTGATTAAAGGAAGCCTCAACATTGCCCTTGGGTCGTTTCGCAATCCATCCAAACGCCATCAGCTCCTCTTCTCTTTTCGTCGTTCACAATATTAATTTGTAACACCTGCAGGCCTTACATTAAATGTCTAATTTATTAAATTATCCAATATTTAACGTGAAAAGAGACAATTTTCTCTATCAACTTGTTAAATTGAGACTGATTTTTACATTCCTCATAAACTCTAACCGTTACGAGGTTCGATTCTTTAACCTAACCGGAAATGGTGTCGCCTCAGTTAACTCAACTCCCCGGATATTTGATTTTTACTATCACAAATCGATGAGAGGAATTACATTCGAACAAAATCGTTGACCACAAACCACTTGAACGAAATTAAAAAAAGAAGCCATGTTATCGATATAATTCACATTGAATTCTGAACTTTTATAGCGCATGAAAAACGTGGTGATTGGCTTCAGTTAAAATTTCCTCAGGTGTAACGTCACGTGCTACGATATGCCACATTTTCTTTCGCTAATTTGTTGTGATTGTCATTCATGTTTTCGTTTCATTTAAGTTTGTCTTTTCCAATTGATTTTCCTCAACTATATTTATCTTAATTTTGTAAGAATTTACTCCTGTCTGGCCTGAGTTCATTAATTATCAAAATAATTAAACGTAGGGATTCAATTTTAATTAATTAATAGGGAAGTAGCAGATATTTTTTAAACAGTAACTGATTGGCAGGGAGAATTAAAATAGTCATTATTTAAAGCATTGTTGTTGAGTTTTTTTTTTTCAAAGTAATCCTACAACACAGTAAATTTGTCCCCTTAGTGGCGCAGCGGTAAGATTCGTTAGACCTTCACACCACTGACACACTGTACCAGTGGTAGTCAGTTAATCTTGTAAATCTTAGATATTTCTAGACTTGTGAATTACAAACATTTTTCTGTGTTTAGACAGTCGTATATGATCTTAGATGTTAAAACAATTTAAAACACCATTAAATAGTACCTACATTTAAAGGATTATGCTTATTGCCATTAATAAATAAAACTTACTTAAATAATGCACGAAAAAGATGTGGTATTTAATTTTTATTTTTTTGTAATTAACAGGTGCTTCTATTGCTATGGTCATTAGCAATTAGCGACCAACGAATTCTAAAACCTAAAATAAAAATTCTGATATCCTTTAGAATTTGAAACTAGAATCATCGGCGTATAAAGCAATAATTTAGTCATAATGCCACTAAGTGAACCTAGTATTTGATATTCAATTAGGAATAGAAGCAGCAGTTGTTAGTTAGTTTTGCTAATGTGGGTTAATTATTGAAACCTTGACAGTCAAACTCTAAATTATTTTTTTTTACATTCAATTGAAAAAATTCTAATCAAAATTGCTTAAAACCTAAACTTGGGTCGACACTAGTATTAGAGGATGTTACGGTAAGTCAAAATGATAAAATCAAACAAAAATTTACATAGGAAATGAAAGTTATTTAAACTTATAAAAAAATGATAAATGTTTCGTAATTTCAAGTTTTTAAATTTGACCTACAGAAAATGATTTTGCAAAATTGTGAACTTGTATTAACATTCTCTAAACTTTAGTTGAGAAAAATTTTTAAAAAAATGGAATCTTGAATTTACTGGTCCATACGTAGTGTGAATTGAAGTCAAAGGATGTTGATATTTTTGTTTTATGGATTTTTTTCATTTTTAAGTCAAAATTATTGAATATTGAATATTTCTTTTGATGTTCTCATCCATGATTAAAGTATTCATATTATAAAATCTTGAGTGTTTGGACAATAACAATTTTAAGACGTTATATTTTAAAAAATTGCAACGTTTCGTCGACTTTATTTCGACTTCGTCAGGCAAACTACAATTAACAATTTAATTAATATATAAACATTATTTTTGATTTATAAAATAAAAAAAATTAAATAGTATTAATTAATTCTAAATTAACATCTCATTTTGGTGTAGTCAATAATTTATAATCGTAGTTTGCTGACGAAGTCGAAATAAAGTCGACGAAACGTTGCAATTTTTTAAATATAACGTCTTAAAATTGTTATTGTCCAAATACCCAAGATTTTATAATATTAATAGTTGAATATTTCTTTAGTAATGAAACTATAACCTTTTAACTTTGTGGCAAGCTAGAAACAATAAATATTCATGCATTATTAGTGTTCGATATTTTTGCTCCCAATTATATTTCCAATACATCTTTACCATACAGTCCCGTTGTCACTTTTAGTTGGCAGCCATAAGCTTCCAATTAAACACCCTCATTTCTGAAAATTTTGATTTTTTTAGACTAAAATTCATGAAAAGTAAAAGTCTTACGAATTTTTTTGGTAAACTAGAAATTTAATAATATATCCCTGATTAATATCAATTATATTAATAGTTATTTTTGAATCACCTGGTACCACCCTTAAATTTTAATATCTATATATAATAAATATTCTGTATTCTGTTTTCACGCATCAATATTATTTCTAATACTTGTTCTGGCGAAAATAAAGCAAAGTAATAAAGACCAACAGGTTTGAAATAAATCATAAACTACGAGTACTTAATTAAGAAATTTTTTCAGGCTAATTTTTTAAATTAAAAATGAGAACAAAAAATGAAGGTTTTTAAATAGAGATTCAAATTATAATGCTATCATACTATTATAAAGTTTTTGTCGTGGTCCAAAGTAACAATAAGAATAATTTAAGACAACCAAATTAAAAAGTGACTCGAAGCTTCTGAAATACGCTTTCTTTATTTGACTGTCTATTGCTCTATAATTATTATTTGTTTGACTGATTTTTTTTTTGAAATGCAAAAAAATTAATTATTAATTATTTCAAATGCATTCTATCGTTGATGAGGATATTAATGACAACAGTAAAACATCCGATCATCATTTTCATACTAGTTAGAATCGCGGACGATCGCTTTAATAATAATTAAATCCGAAATAATAATTATTAACTATTAACAATCAAATTAATAATACGGATATATATTTGAATTTATTGCCTTTGATGATTGGCATGAAGCTGAGACAGGCATAAAAATTTTCATCTGTAATAATCATGGACGAAAACGATGATTCGTCTGTCTGGTAGCCTTGAAACAAGTGTTTGGTCTTCGTCAAGCGATTGTTATATGTTGGTCAATAATAATTTAGCAGACAGTAAAAAAATCATTTATTTTTTTTTTAATTTGATAACGTTAATATAGTATGACCTAATGTTGCCCCCTGTAGGATTATTAATTTTTTAATACCTTATATTACTATCGTAGATAATTTATGAATAAATGACCTAATCAAACGTTTATTGCAGATGCTGTTACTTAAATGTTACTGTTGTAAATTTAAATTTTTATAAAATGTTTTACATACGTTTTATAGATATAAGAATGTAATAGTTCAAGTCATATCTTACAACAAATTACGTTTTCATTTAAGAGATTTTTTATTAAAAGTATCTATGTATTTTAAAGACATAAAAAAGGAATAACAATTAAAAAATGTTGTCGCTTGAACATTGATATGACAAAGTATTCAAATTTTATTTAATACCGCGAAAATTAGCATCGCTATAGAAATCGCGGAATTCCTAATGTTTTTTTTTTTTTCAACTAAAAAAATTAAGTAGAGGATTTCATTTAATAATTAGTCTCTGTAATGCATTAATAAACTTAGTTTTGGGTAAACAATTATAATCATAAAAGTGTTTCCCCTATATCAAAGTTCTTGGTAATTTTATATTTTTAGATTCTAGCATTCAGTTAAGTCTCTTACTCTCTTCTATGAAAAATTATTATTTTCGATTAATTTTTATGCAATTTATTAATAAACAATGTGGTTATCATTAATAAATGGCACCTGACTCATAAAACAAGAAATCTTCGTGAGTTTAAGGCAGTGATGATGAATTTGACACGCTATAGTCAAGAACTGACTCGCATGACAATTTAAAAGAACCCACGGAGCAATGACAGAAAATATATTTTTTTTGATTTTGCAGTTATTTGACGAAAATTTTTTGTAAAACTAAAGTAATCTAGTGCAACTCATCGCTAAACATAAAAACTGATAATTTTAATCCTTATCTAAAAAATTATCGTTGGATCTCGCATTGTTTTTATTCAAATTTTCTATTCGGGTTTTTAAAACTTTATTAATTTAGAACCGCAACAGTTTCAATATGGAACACGTTGTTTTATTCCCAATGTTAAATTTAGAAAATTAATTACGTTTTCAAGATTAAACTTAAGTTAATTTGTTGTTAATGTAGGTAGGTATAACTTTTTTTTTAATAAAAAGAGAATGAAAATATTAAACATAATATCGGGACGAAAAGAATGGGATCCATTAGATTATATTCTTTAATTTTAATTGTAATACTAAATGCTGACTCTGTAGAATTAATTTGTCAGAAAAATAGTTGATGATAGCCGATCATATTTTGTCATACGAGTATTTTAGTCTCTTATCGTTTTGTATACTAGGCCACGAAAACTAACGCTTAATTGTTTTTCTTATTAATTGTCTACTCTATTATACTAAATAAATTTAAAAACTTAATAAGACAACAAGTCAGTTATATTATTTTTGTAATTATTATAAAATTATTTTCATTTTTTATATTTTTTTAAATTCAAAACGATATCAGGCATCCCATACTTCTGAACAGTGTCAATTTACCAAGTGGCTGGAATCTCGGGTAGCAGATTTGATTTGTGCTAAATTTGGGGTCAAAATTGAGATTTGAGATCATAAAATTATTTGTCTTACGGAAGCCGCGGAAAAAAGCCGATGTATAAAGGAAGCCGCAAACAAAAAAAGATTGGGAATCTCTGCTCTAACAAATTATCCCCGAAAAAATACTATCGTAACCTTGAAAATTTTGAATTTTTAAATGATCTAACATTTTTAGTTCATATAAATGTAATAACAAAGACAACAATTAACAATTAATAACAAAGACAAATAATATTAATCACTTGAACCTTCTTATGATATACATACGTATGTATAAGGAATGTAATAAATAGTTTTTAAGTAGGTACTTATAACAAAGAAATTATAGTTTACATAAAAATGTTAAAATCGCCTTATAATCAAATGTTCTATCAACACTAACTATATAAGAGAAACATGTGCTAAATATTGCTTTAAAATAAGGGATCGCACAGGATATTCGGTATTCATTATACAATACGCCAAATGTATTTTATGCACATAAATATAGCTACATGCATATTGGAACATCAATCGAGATTTTCCAAACATTAAATCCAAAGTATGCTTCCGAACATACCTAAAAAAAAGAATTAGATTCAACAATATGGATTCACTACATATTTTTCGAATAGAAAAAGTTTTAAAATAATTTTTATAATTTCTACCTTTAATTTCATGATTACTACATTTGTATATACATTTGTTTTTACATTTTTTTTGCATTTTTTGTATGCTTTTTATGACAAAGAAAAGATACCAAGAAACTTAAAAAAACCAGCGTACTAAAAAAACTGGTATTTTAGATGCCAATAGTTAGTCAAATCTAACAACAAGTTAATAACATTTTTTGTTTAACTATTTAACTATTTTATGTAACTATTAGAAGTTTTTTTGATTTTCAATTTTATTTTCATTTGAATAATTTTTTTTTTCAACTCGGTTTGACATCATTACTGTGATATATTTGGATTCAAATGAGAGAAAAATTTATTTCAATAAGTATACACACCCTGACAATATACTAAAACAAAGTCATTTTATCAAAAAGTCTAAAAATAATCCTGGAAAAAAATAAGACTATCGGAGTTCAGGTCACATACAGTTCTCATGGATGAGAAATATCCAAGACTGGACGAGACTTAATTCTCAAACTCTCTTGAGAACTTTTCCACAAGAATTTACCTTCGATATTTCAATCTTTAATAAAAAATATGACGCACGAAGAAATGGAAAATTATTTAATTCTACGAAAAAGGAGGATAAATCACTTCATAATTTTGTTTTCAAATAAAATATTCGGGATGATAAACTTATCTTTGGAAAATCTTGGTAAACTAAGGGTGAAATGAGAAGTAACAGATTTCAAAATAAATAATTGCAAAGTTTTCTACAAACAGATTTTTGATTCATGCTATTTGCTCAAACTTTATATATAATACTTCATAAATTAATGTAAAATATATTTGTTTAGCTACCTAAATAAAAAATAATTACAACAATATTTTTAAATATCTACAGAAAGTTAAAATCGTTTGACACGTATCTAATGATGCAAATGAATCATTTTAATATCAATTTAGAAATTTAGTCAATAAAAAGATAATGTGACACATAATAGTAAAATAAAATAAGTAATATTTTTTTCTCGTTTCGTACAATATAACAATTTGCACCACCAAATTTGCACGTAGAAAAAGAAAAGTAAAATAAAACGACCAAATAACTTTATTGCAATAATATTAAGTGAACATTTGGTTGTTAGATGATTTTTTCTAATGGGAGAATGTGTGTTTAATAAATTTTATATTATGAAGAAGATACGCGACGTTGATCGTTAAAGTTGTTAACGACACAACGTTTCTTATTTTATAATATATGTTCGTCATAATTTTATCATTTCTTGGTAATATAAAATAGTTTTTTATTCAATGTCAATACGAATACAATCCTGATATTAAAGCGTATATAAGGTATTCCTGGTCATAAAATCTTAATGATATCCAACGAAACTATTTACAACTGATGAGCGCAAAATTGCAAAAACGATTTTTTCCTTACCTACATATATGAAAATTGAGATAATACCATGAATATATTTGAAGGGAATTATCGTAATTGGAGTTTTAGTTTAATAATGTGGCATTACTATATCTATGCAGTTTATGTATAATTATTAGGGTAGAAAATTTATAGTCGTTTTCATCATACATTTCCACTTACTGAAATAACATAATATGCATAAATGTATACCATATATTCTTTATGGTTTCAGCAATTCTCGAAAATCTGGGAATTTGAAACACGCTTTCCAAATTTTCAAAGAACACAACAGTTTTAGGTATAATACATTTTCGTGTTTTTCCAATGTTTGTCTCGTTGTAAATAGCAAAATAATTTATAACTCTATTTTAACATGGATATGGAATCTATGATAAATGCATTTGAATCACGCCAACAACTGTTTCGTTCAACTCGTGTCTATGTTTATTTTCAAATTTGTAATTCGATCGTTTTCGTTTTCTCCTCGATATTTCTCAAGCGCCATGAATGAAACGATAAAACGGAAACACTTGTAAAAAATCAGAAACAGAACAAATTGAATATTGAAAATTGTCAGTGAAATTTGAAAGGATTTGCTGTCTTCTGACGGATATTTTTTCGCGGCTGTGTCAGTCTATTGACGAATGGTTGATGACGCCTGACCTCGCATTCAGATATGTGTTATCGTCGATTTCCTCGTTACACACCTCAATCTTTAATACTATAATATTGAAATGAGTTTTTTATGAGAGTCTGAAATTGAAAAGCTGCAGCGAAAAGGCTGAGTCATTAATAATCGCATAGAACTGATTGATGGAGTGCTAGAGAGAAATGATTTGAGATGTAACTGAACAAATTAAATACCGGGGATTTCTCTCTTTTCAATGCATCTCTCAAACACACACACACTCTTATTTTTTGAATAATTTTAATATTCAAATTCAAAAAGTCTTAACAGAACACAGCAAACGCAACGGTAAGCTTTGCGCTATTCAAAATAATATTTAATGAGCGATTAAATTATATGTTTTCAGATTTGATGAATATATGACATTTAAAAATTATAAACTTTTTAAAAAGTATGATATCATCGGTATAACAGTAATTTGTCAAGTTAAAAACTCACCATTTCTTGGCTAATTGAATTTATTTTCTTCCATTGAAATCTAACATTTTAATTTTTAAACTTGAGTTGTCAACTTTGGTGATATGCTATATATATGTAAATGGGAGTGTAGTTTTCTACTTGTTTAATATTTTTATTCTTTTTTTGTAGGATGCCATCGAAAAAAAACCACATTGAAACGCTGCCTCGTTAATGTTGTGATGAAAAAAGCTGGTAATCAGTGGGATAAAAATCTAATTTCATGCATTTGCTGACCGCGGTCAATAATTTTGTACACTCATAGAATATCTCTTGAAATAGTCGAAAGCAACCTTATCTAACTGATCAAAACTTAGCAACTCTATGGGGCGGATCGTAAATAGAGGATGTTGTTTGATGGGATGACCGAATGAACGGATAGAGACTTGCTGTATCATTAGTCCTCTTCAGCCTCTTTATAGATGCACTCTCAACATTCATTATTCTTCATCATCGTCCATCTAGCATATGACGTCACCATCAACAACTAACATCGTACTTTATTAAATGAAATAATTCATGTTTAAACCCATTTCTCTTCGACAAGTAACTTTTTTTTAAAATCCAAGTGCATACTGAATTGGTTATAGCAAGGACTATTAATTGAAGAAAACCAGAATGTGCACGTTATTGTAAGAAAGAAAATATTAGGTACCTATATACTTATGTTTTGGTCAGTGGTGTAAATAAGGGAAGGTAGGCAAGGAGATGTGAATTTATTTCATGTTGGCTTGATGCTGAACGAATAAGGCGCCCATTGAGAAGAGTGACAAGTAAAGATGAATAAGATGACGAGGCGAGCTAGGAGAGGTACGAGGGTTGGTGTATGGGATGTCGAACATCGTAGACTGCTTGATTAATGCTATTCAAGTGTATAATTAGGTTTTTTTTCTCGTTCTTTAGCCATGACTGGCGGTTATGTTCCTACATATGTATGCATGTTGCACCAAGCGTTAATTACTTGATACCCCTCTATTTCATTGCTATATTACAATCAGAAAAAACGATAACTGGAAACATAATTTACCTTAAAAATTATAAGAATATGCACAAGTATTTTATAGATGTACAAAAACGGAAAATTCTTTGTAATTAAAAGTAAAAATAGATGCAAAATATAAGTGAATAATTATAAAATTATACATACTTTAAAAATAAAACTTTCGAGTTTCGATTTATTGACTCGCAAAGAATATAAGACGTTGTAATATAAAGCATATTTAACTATTAAAGGAGAATTGTTTTTATATATATCATATATTTACCATATATACTAGGAGGATGCGAGTATACCATACCCCTTTTTACTTTCTTTTACTACTATATAGTAAAGGAAGTATTGTAATCGGATCGAATTTTCAAATTCGAGCTTTCACCGGAAATACATGTTTTGAGGTCTCTTGAGTCCATAAAAAGGTTTTTAGAAACATGTCTGCGTGTGTGTGTGTGTGTGTTTCTGTGTGTGACAGTCATATCATATCGAAAGCTTTATACTAATTTCACCAAACTTGGAATTAGACTGCATATTGCATCTAGTTGTGCTGCGAAGCTTTTGGTTGTAATTGGTTAACCGAAAGCTCCACTATCTTCTAGAAATTTTTGAGTTTTTCAATTTTTTTCAAGAACGTCTCCAATGATTTTCTTTAAACTTTCAATAAGTTCTTAGACTCATTGATGCCTACAACTTTTATTTAAAAGTTTTTGGGAGTTCGTATATGCATATAGAGGCATTATGTATATAATTCTCTTTATACAGTTATAAAGTACTTATAGTTCTTTTAACCAACAGCGAGTTTCATAAATGAGAGTAAAAGAAAGTACTGTGACGCCTCGCAGCAGATATTTTGAGTTATTAACTATGAGCTTTACAAATCATAAATAACGTAAGTATAAGGAAGGTACGGTGGAAAGTACGTACTCATATATATTTTCACTCGGTATTTCCGGGGAAAAAAGATTTAAATGCAATCATGAAATTTATGATGAATCTATTATGAAATTATGTAAATCAATACAACTGAAATAAGATTTAACATAATTTTGTATTTTATCTTCGTTGCTTTTCGCTTTAATAACAATACAATTTTAAATACACCCGTACCTCACTTTGCGTCGTGGTTACGTTCCAAAAACACACGACGCAAAGTGAATTATGATTTTCTATAGCAAGAATTTTTACATGCATACAAAAAAACACTAAAAACATCCAAAAAACAAAGCAACTTCGAAATTCTAACGACGCACAGTGAAAATTAGTACTAATTCAGCAGCGACGCAACTTCGAAAAAACGCAAAACGAAACGACGCAAAGCGAGGTATAAGTATTTAACAATTAAAGGAACAACTTAAATATATGTAATTTTGATTCTCGGGCATCTTAGATGCCCATGGATACAAGGGGACATCTCAGATGCCTATGGATGAATATAATAAAAATTGTTTTTATTAGAAATTTGTGATATTGGAATTAGCGACTTTGAATCGATTTTTAATGTGGTTAAATGAAATTTTGTCGAGTTTCTTTAAAAATAAAGTTTTTATTTAGTTAAATATAAAATACAATTAATTTTAAATAAATTAAAATATAAAACTACCTTTAAAAATAAAGAAATCGATTCAAAGTCGCTTAATTCCAATATCACAAATTTCTAATAAAAACAATTTTTATTATATTCATCCATAGGCATCTGAGATGTCCCCTTGTATCCATGGGCATCTAAGATGCCCGAGAATCAAAATTACATATATAATAGCTTTAAAACACTGTTGGTTAACTATGTACTGGACCCATAATATTTAATATCAGTTAACAACCTATTTTTCACCGTTTCTAATTATTATTTCTCTTCAAATGTTTAAAGACAAAGAAAGCCTTTAATTTTACGGAGCTTTTTTTAATCATGTATACCACTTCATTATCATTACCAGTTTTACAAATGTATATTGAGGACTTTAAAATTTAATTGACTTAAGTTTATTTTTATATACGTTCTATTCTCAATTGTGCCAATAGATTCTTCTTGGGGTTGTCCTCTCATTAGCTGTTGGCATTAACGCTAATACATATTTTATTTTTTATGTCGTTTATGTTAATTATTACTAGATCCGAATCCGTGCCTTCTCTTTCCCGATTGTTTTCTCGTTTCTTCTTTTTTGTCGTATATGATTTTTACAATTTTAAAGTATTTTATGAATTTTTTTCTGTCTCATATTCTCCTTTTTCCATTAAACCCATGTAAAAATAAATTTTTAGGGAATAATTTCCTTTAGTTAAATTTTTGTTTAAAATTATCCCCAACCCTTAAAAATTCAGGATTATGTTTTTAATAATATTGATTATTTTTCTAATTTTCATTACAATCAGTAAGGTTAAGTTATATTGGGAATAAACTTAATCTCCTCTAAATCATAGTGCTGTAAGCAGTGTTCGTAGCTTGCCTAACAATAAGATAGACGAAGAATCGACAATTTGTCAGGGGGTCTTTTTAGGTAGCTGCTTAGATTTGAGTGAGATTTTGGATAATTTTTAACAAATTTTGGCTTCCTCACATTGGAGCCTTTTTTAGTCCGCGGGTCCTATATCATTGATACAACCCTTATGGCGAAAAAAGAACACTCGTGGCTATTAGCCGTGTTATATTGCATTTAAAAACCTACTGCACTTTGAGAAAACTTAAATGACTCTATTAGTTAGTTAAAATAAAAAGAGATATTTAGATTAAATATAATAATAATAATAATAATAATAATAATAATAATAATAATAATAATAATAATAATAATAATAATAATAATAATAGGCCAAGATGTAATATGTCGACAGTAAGAGATAGTTTGTATTAATGCTTTAGTATAATAAACAATGTTGGATTTGTGGCCTATTGGGCCCAGCGATTAGGTATAGTATAGGTATATCATTCGAGAAATCTACGGATCCAATCCCGCTATTGATAATATTTTTTTTATTCTACATTTGGTATTTTAAAACTTACGGTCGTGAATATTTCATGGGAAACTACTAGATATATACTCTTAAATAATAAGGTTAAACGACTTCATTACAAGCGGCATAATTATTTAAAATTTTTTGAATTGGACCAATTTATTACTCGTATGTGAAAGTTTGCAATCAAATGTTTGCTGTAACAAATAATCAAAATCTTGTTAATGCCTATTGTAAAGCATATTTCTTTTTCACGGATTTTATGTATTTACTCATAAGCTTTAATATTAAATGCATTTTTAAACAATTAGCGCATTATAGGTTGAGAATAACGTTTTAAAGTTACAAACTTAGTTAATTTTAAATTAAATTTATAACAAGAAAGTGTGTTCTTTTTTAATAACAATAAAAAGAGGTTCACAAACAACAATTCAGTGTGCAATTTAGTGAATATATAACGATCAATAAAAACTATGCCTAACATATAGGTACTTTCAAGTTTACCACTACAATGAAATTACAAAAAACTATTAATTACAATAAAAAATAGAAAACTATTTTCAGTTTGAAATCATATTAATTTTTTTTTTAATTTCAACTTTATGAAATTAGTTCCATTTTTTCGAAGATAATTGTGCTAATCAAGAAAAACTAATGTACGTTAAGAAAAAGAAAAAAAAACGCGTTCTGGTAAAAATGTTTGAATCAATCATTCATTAATTGCTAATTTTGGAGTTTTTAAATGAGGGTCACTAACCTTGTTGGTGAAAATCGCAAGAAAAATAAGCATCTGAAATGAAATAAACACACAGCGCATCAGTGCATTTTTAAATTCAGCGTTTCCCGTTATAGATACGATCGAGTAAAAGCTAAAAATAAAAGAAAATAATACAAATACAAAAAAGTAACTTAGACAACAGCAAGATCAAATGGAAATTTTCAGAAAAATCTATGTTTATACTATTATTCTTTCTGAATAAAAAATTTCATTCATTTATATGCATAAACTAAGTTGTACAAAAAGGTAATTATAAATAGATTTCAAAAATCACTAAATGAACTTTGACGGATACATATTATCTTATTGAAAATATGTACCTACCTATATTGTTTCGGCTACAGCTTTTCTTTGAAATACGATAGCTTTGCTTAAATTTTGATCAAAATATTATGATGAATATTTCCGAACTACCAACCTAATTTAGAGAGGTTAACATACTTCTTTGTCGTCGTTGATTATTCAGGAAAATTTTTTTGAAAAAAAATCTCTATAGGTATGTATTATATTATTGAATGAAACAATGTTCTCTTTCATCTACTTTTAAAAGAGGCAAAAAGCTAATGTGGGCATATAACTGTGCATATGTCTAATTATATCAAAGTTTATTTTCATAAATATGAATTCAGTATCAAAAAACGTAACAAACCTTTCCTTAATTAAAAAAAATTGTGGATTTCTAGATCTATTTAGATGTCTGAGTTCTCTTAGTAATAATTGTAGTAATATAGTAGTGTTATAGATAGTAGTAATTGTACATAGTTATAGTTTTCAGTGACCTCATTAACCTTTTTATTAATTATACTTAAATTTGCATTTTTATATTCATATATGTATTTGGTGGAATCTTTATATCTGAAAATATTCACGGTAAACATGAGTACGAATTTTGCCACGATGCCAACGTGAAACAAAATACTATCGCAGCAAATTCTGACTCATTCCTATGATGGTGGGACAAACCATTTTCCTAGGTTTTATTTTTGACAAAAAAATTTCCGCAAATGATAATTGACGAGCTGCAATTTCATAAAAACGTGAAAGCAACTCAAGAAGGACCACGGTCACTTGCGTCAACTCGAAAAAAATTTTGTTGGCATTGTGATTCATAAGAGATCATCCTTCAATTTTAGTTCACCTAGCAGTTCAGCATATGCAGAAAAAAATATTTCTACTTTTGTACTTACATAGTTAAAATTTAGTACTGAAAAAAAATGTCAAAGCTATCGATATACACAATAAGTGTTACTTTGTTGAACCCAGCTTGTTTCAGAAAACCAATATACCTACAATCAAAACTAACGTATGTTTATATTATCGTAAGTCTACGACCAAAGTTAGTCCCTTTCACTAGCCCACTAAGGCAGTTTCCAAGGAGACTGGACATCAGAATATCTTGATTTGGCAAACCAATCGGTTCTCAAATCTAGAACATCCTTATTTATTACTTCTAATTTTTAGCAAGCTTTCCAAATAATATTTACCATTCTACTCCTCGTTCTTGGAAATAAAAAAAAAAATATTTCTTTAGCTTTGTTCCATAGTTGATTCTTTAAGAATAATTGTTCGCATTTTCCTGATCAAAAAAACGTATTCCTCATTTTCTAAAGGAATATCCTATCGTCCTGTTACTTCTTTATGAAAAAAATCCTAGTTTTTCGATCCTCAGATATTGCTCCTAACTCATGATCCTCTAAATCAGATCAGATTATGTTTCAAATGAAAAGTATCAAACGTCTTACTTCTTTTTTGGTTCATTGATCTTGTGATTCAGGCATTTGCTTCTTCGAGTGAAGTAAACTAACTATTTACATTGCTTTTCTGGTCCTGTTTCATTTCTCTGTGGCTCAGACAAAAAGTTTCACCTTATCTTCAATGTTTTTTTCCGCTTAAGCTATTCTCTCTTAAATCGAAATAGTGACTTTCGACTATCAAATAATGACTATTTACTATTTAGTAGTGAAAAGCTAATTTGCGTGCTAATTTTTTTTTACCGGAACGCGTATATATAATTATATAGACAGGGCCGATCCTTAGCCGGTTTGTTCCGGTTTTTGTTCCGGTTCGGGTTCGGTTCAAACCCTTGTTTATAATAATACATATAAAAATTCATCAAAAATTAGAAAAAAAAATTAGCAATTCGTTTTAATTTTTTTTCAATACGTCAGCCAATTCTCGTTATCAGAAATCATCTTTAGCTCCAGAACGCGTTTCTGTTCAAAAAGAAAGTACCGGAACGACGTTCCGGCTCGACAACACCACTGGTGAAAAGTATGCCACTATTTTAATTTAGTGGTATATTAGTGGTAATATTAGTGGTAGTGAATAGTCACTATTTCGATTTAAGAGAGTTGTTTGTTTTTTCATGATCCTTTTAATATAGGTAGTCACGATAATGATAAAAATATTTAATCCAATTACACGTAAAAATATTTTGGTGTTTAATTTTCGATTAAGTTATCGATTTGAAACTACATTATGTCCTACAGTATATAGCCCATGTGCAGGTTTTACCTATTTCATTATAGAGCACGTTTGATACTAAATTCGAAACAGAATTTGAAACAATGCTTAAAATATTGTACAGTAAAAAATTGTTGGTTCTCTACGATCTTATATATGTGCTAAAAAGAAAAATTTTAAATATACATAAAAGTATATTTTATTTTATAACATATCTATCATTAAGACCTTTTTAGCAAAGCAATTCGAAATTGAATCATATACACATAAAAGTATTTTATGCAACTTAAATTTTCTCGTATCTATATGAATCGGATAATACGATACAATCGTTTTATAATTTATAATTTTTTAATAATTAAGAAAATATGTACCTACTTATATTCAAAGTTTATAAAAATATTTTCTCCCAGCAATCATAGAAAAAATCTTTTATTAGATACTTAAATCGTTAGATTCGTTTCTGTTCGTTAAAACTTTAAAAAATACAGATATATCTTAAATATTTTAGAGGGAAAAACAATTAGAAACAAATTGCAAATAGCGTCGCTTACAAAAGAGTCTTTGTGCTTTTCTTGAAAATGAGAAATAAATCCTTTGGTCAAAGGTTTCACTAAGAACTAATTGTAAACTTGAACCTCATGATAAAATGAAAGGCTATTTAAGAAATAATTAACAGTCTCTTAAGCAAAGGCAAAAGTATTTGAAGCTTTGGCAATGCACTGCACAATATTGTTCCATTTACTCAAGGTATAGGTAGTATATATAGGTATGGGTGTATTATACAGAAATGCATTTCACTATGCAAAATAACAATAAATCGATGAATTGTTCATATATAAAAGAATGTCGTTAAGCTCTACTTCCTTCAGTGACTAAATAATGAATTGAAAATCAGTAGTCAAAAGACGGAACAATACAAATTGAACGTGTTCAATATAAGTTTTACTTGTGTTTGGAACAATATAAATTATAATTGAAGTTGAGTGTAAAGAATAACAAAAAATTATAAATCGTTCGCCTTTTTGTGATCCCGAGGAGCACAAAGAGCCGTGGATAACACGGTGTAGTTGGAGTTTGCGATAAATGCGATGAGTGAAATGACAGCCACGTGACCCACTATATTTCCAGATTGTTATAATGGCTGTTATTGTTGTAGCGATCACCTTTCCCCACTTTTTTGAGATTTTATTTATCCATTTTTTTTCCAATCTTCTCTCTTATTTCATTAGCCACAAGACCGTTTAGTACGAGATAATGGCGATAATGGGTGCAAAAAATTGCGTAACAGATTGTTTATGATGAGTCATTTGTAATCAATGTTGACTTCTTTTTCTTTATTATTTTACGAAAAAAAAATTAAGCGATTTCTTTGCTTTTATAAGTCCATTGTACGGCAGAGAAGAATTCGCGCGATATATTCAATGGCGAGTAAATTAAGGCATATTCTTTAGATTCGTTAAAGCATATTGTTATTATTATACAGCTATTGTTTGGATGTTAGACGACAAATAACATATACGAATAGTTAAGTGATATACGATATTGCTATTATATAGCGCCTTTTTATGTGTGCATAAAGACGGTATCTTTTCAAGAAAGCGATAATAAAACAAAATCTAGTTAAAGAAAAGAAAAAAAAATGTTGTAGATTTTTTTAAATAATTTTCACGTTGTTGTAAAACTTTTCAAAATGCTTACTTTTTGTTTGAAAAGTTCTATTGAAAATATTATGGTTACTTAAATTTTATTATAGAAACTATAAGGTAAGATCTCGCATAAATTGCTAATGTTCTATCGGTTGTTTCTTTGTTGATTGAATAAGGTAAAAAAATTTAATATCTTATAAATAACTAGTGGCTACCCATGATTTCATTCACGTAAAATTAAAAAAATATAAGTAGATATACAAAATTTAAGTTTAAAAAATAAAGGTACCTACCTAAATTAAAATGTTCCAAAACTGTTTTGGGATAAGTTTGAGGTTAAATCCCAAACTATGAAAATTGTGAAATTTGAAATCAAGCACTTTGATTGGCGAACATTTTATGACCAATCAAAGTGGAACGAGAAGCTCAGGTAAATTGAATTAATTTGGATAAGTAACAATAATTGGAATTGTTATGTTTAATGTTTAAAATGAAATTAATTAATCCGAGATTTCCTTAAAGGATACAAAGTTTCTATTTGAACTTGCCCAATTCTCTGAAAGGTATTTGAATAAAGAGAGGAACTATAAAATCACCTCCAGAACCTTCTTCTTTTGCAAATTTCCAAATGTAAACATAAAAAACGTTAGTTATAAATGTAGTTTCTATTTAATATAGTGGATATTGAAAAAAAAATTTCAACCCTTAAATAAACGAATTATAAACCAACAAAATTCCAAGGTTTATATTTGCATGCAGATTCATAATTTCAAAACTAGAATTTGAGAAAGTTGATAATAATATGAGTACACCCCGAAAATATAAAACTTTTAACCTCTTCTTTGAATCACTTAGGGATGGAATTTTGAAGTCTAATTTTGTAGTGGGGGTCATAATCCTCTCAGAAATAATATTAATGAACACCGCGAACAACGCGAACACGCGTTACCGCGTACAACGCGAATAACGACATTAAAGAATTGGATTTTTGAAAAGAAAAAAATCAATTTTTTAAATGCGTTTTTAAGCTTTGTCATAAGTTATTAATATCGAAAAATTCTTAAACTTTCTGAGAATTTGTTATGAACAATTTCAATTTTAAAAAGAACCACCTGACTAAAAACGCTTCACGATTGGTCGCCATGTTTGTGACGTCATAATGTTAAAACGACAATTTACTTCAACAGCAACAGTACGATTTTTAATAGCAGTCTGTAAGCGCTGACTTTTTCAGCTGATGTTATGTTTGAAAAAACAGAATTAACTACAATATAATAAACAAATTTAACTGATATAGGCTCAATGTTTGATTCTTGAGAAGTATTCCAATATTTATTGATGATTCACCAAAAATCCCCTGGATACTATGTTATTTTCTTCTTTTAATTGCAGCTAGCTGGTCTAAGAGCCATATTGCCTTATCGTTTAAAGTTAGGTTGGTAATTTTTAAAAGTTATTATTTGAATTTTAATTGAAAAATGTAATTTATTGAATTCTATTTATTAAACTTAAACAATTAGATAATTTTTTTTTATTTAGTAAAGGTTGCATAAACTACTATGGTCATTAACGACCGTCGTATCTGATGACCCAAAAAAAAATACTGTCATAAATCGCAAAAATGTCATCAACATATCTGAGCAACACAAAAAATTGGTCAGAAACGGAGATAATGGATTTCCCATTGCTGTTCCTCGCGTTTGTTTGTAGTATGAACCCCGAAATTGAAAGACGGTTTGGTTCATACAATGTCGAGTCAGTCTTAAATAGTCCTCTATTTCAACCATCGGTAGACCGTTCCCTCTCAGCCAGTCCTCCAAAATATTTATTGTGATATTGATTGAAACGCTCGGAAACAGAGCACTGACATCAAATGATATCAGACGACCTTTCTCTCCTATGTCTAAATCCTTGATCCTGTCGATCAAGTTCTCCCTATTTTTGATGGAAAATCTGGCATGTGGTGTCAAACTCTTGAATTTCTGGACGAGCCATTTTGCGATGAGATAGATTGGAGCGTTCATACTGGCAACGATGGGCCGCATCTGTGTTACTGGTTTGTGAATCTTTTATAGACAATACAATCTGGGCACTAAAGGATTAGAAAGCTGAAGACTCAGTTTTTCACCTTTCTCTATCAGATTCCTACAATCCACCAAAGTTTCCTTAAACTCTCGTACCATTTTGTACCATCAACCAAACAAATGGGCGAGGCTGACATTTTTCCCTGGGGTATCTAATAAAATTTCAAACATTTTGAAACAATACGATATAAAGGTAGGATACACAACAGCTAAACTAAAGGATATTTTCCAGAGTTGAAAGGATAAAATGCCTGCTCTTCAAAAATAAGGTATTTATCAAATTGCGTGTATGAAATGCGAGAAAAGCTACGATATATTGGACAAACCAGGAGAAAAATAGGAACTAAATACAAGGAGCACCTAGCAAATATAAAATATTTCAGAACGGAAAAATCTTGTGTGGCGGAACATACTGTTGAAACAGGCCACAAGTTAGCCAAAGTAGAACTTCTGAAAAATGTTCAACAGAACAAAAGATTAGATGCCATCAAAAGCATTGAAATTTATAAAAGAAAAGGGGAAGTTTTAAGCTGGGAGAAAGGACCGAATCAGGCATTATTCGGCGTTTTGGGAAAGTGTAAGAAGAGAATGGTTTATGATTACACCTCCACCTGCAGTGGTTGTAAAAGAGAAAAGGATCAAAAGGACCTATAAATTACGGTTAAATAAATTCTATAAATATAAATTCAGGACTACTTTGTGAATCGGCACAAAATTGTCCTCAAAGACACTTCAATTTGATCCACTGATGACGAACAAATGGCGTTTGAAATACGTATCTGGAGATACAAAATTAACAATTTGGATTTTTCGTTTTGTGACTTTTACTTTTATTTTTACTTGAATTTATAAATTGTGTTGTGAATTTTTGTGAAATATATAATCTTTTGGAACATTTAAAAATATTTATTTAGAGTTTTTTTTTTTTTTTTTTTTTTTTGTAGCATTCGTATTAATGTACGAAGCAAGCATGATAACTTTTATTTTATTTACATTTTTTAGCGTTTAAAAATACAGTTTCTGGAAATATCTAAATTTGTAATTTATATGATTGTGAACTATAGAGAATCGAATTGTATCTATAGGTCGGTAAGGGCAGCAAAATTTGAATAGCCTACTAGCAGTAAATGTGGAAATCCTAGTATATGATATCAATAGTTAACTAGTTGTTAAATTATTTTTTCTAAGAAATATGAAACTTTTAAATTTTCATCTTAATTAATTAGTTTTGCATTAATTTGTAGAAAGCTATAAATATATAAGATATATGTAGTTTCTTCTATTTAAATCTAACAATACTCTTATATTTGAAGATTGTCGCTAAAAGTAAACTTTTACCTACTTTGTTCTAAGTAAACCAAAATTATACTTCATCATACCTATAAATGTTTTGATGTCAATAAAATTTAGCAATTATCTAATATTTACTGTTATCTTTGATAATGTAGCTTGTTTGTAAACTTTCCCAAAACGACCCTTGCTAGAGGAAAACTTATTATTGGAGAATCTTAATCACTTCTTTTCAATTTTGTTTAAATACTTTTTAAGTATCAAAGGAATAAAAGTTAGAGAATCTATAAAAAATCTTCAAAAGAAGAAAATTTTGGCTATCAACGAAAATAAAAATGATACGTTTAATGTGAGTATTGATGTCTATAAATAAACACTTGATTTTTATCTATTCATTATTTTTTACTCGTATAAATTATACATGTCCTTAAAATAGTACCTACTGAAACGTGCAACTATTAAAAATTATAGCAAATTAGAAAGGTTTAATCAGGTTCAATTTTGTGAAAGGTTCGATCAAAGTATGTTGAAAAATATAAATTTAAAAAAGTCAAAGAAAAACATCGACGGTAATAAACTATTGTTTTATTATAAAGCAGAAAATAAGTCAAATGGAAAATTTTACTATTAGCAATCAACTTTTCTTTAAAAATGCGATATATTAGAAATGTGAATGTTTAATTTTCTCTTCAATTTTAAAAAATAAGTTTAACTTAAGTTCATTAGAGAACTACTAAATATTTGTAATTTGCTAGGATTTAACGACAAAATTATTGTTATAGGTATACTTAAACGTTTCCGTAATTATCAGTACTTATAGTATTTTAAATAGAGTTGATTTATGATTTTGACATAAATGTTGAATACAATTTAGGACGTAGAGGAGAAATGTTAAAAATCAAGTTTTGTTTGATCGAGTTTAAATTGTTTTGTTTCAAATACAAAATTTTTATAAAATCAAAGCTTTTAAAAATGTAAAAAAAAAATAGGTAGGTTGCAATTATACCGCAAATGGGCAGTTATTTCATTAATTTTTTATATCGTGTTGTTGGATTTTTTTATGATTGGGAAAATTATACGTCTATCGAGTAATTTACTGATAATTTAAAAAGCACGCTAATTATATGTGTGCAGAATTAAAAAAAAAAAATAATGTTCTTAGATGATATTTAATGCAAGAAAAAAACGTATGTTAAAATGTGTGACATTTGTTGGATTCATGTCATGTGCTGAAATCAATTACATTTCCATCCATTGAGTGTTTGTCTCCTTCGGCTGAAAAGTGACCAACTCAAGCATCGAATGTTAATATAGCAATAAAATATTTAATCATAAAGATAATAAATCAAACGACACGATTATTGTTCATGCATTGTAGGAAGCAGGAAATTGAAATTGGTGCTAATAATAAGATTATAACATTCTGTTGACTTGACATTATTATAATGTATTAGATAGTTTATCGTCCTCATCTTGTCTATTTGTATTGGCCATTAACTGCTATGAGGCGAACAGATTGTGCATTCATATTACCTTTGCATATGTAAAGAGATGCACGTCAGTGAGAGGTCATTTCGATGTATTTCTTCAAGAGATGCAGCTCTTCAAGAATAGGTACTGTAGTAGCCTCCAGGAGTTTTATATGCACAGTGAATGGCAATAGGATTGCAATACAGCAGCTTAATCATCAGCAACGTCATCATCATCGGTCATCTTCTATAACGAGCACTTAAAGAACACACACAAACTGAAAAATCCTTTCAATCATGCATTTAATATAAATTTTAGAAAGCCTGTAATTGTATTTTAAAAGAGCACTAAAATCATTTTTGAATTTTACAATTATTTTAATAGTTTTTACAACAAGAAAACGTCTCGACAAGAGAAATAAACACATAGGTTACTATCTGTAGAATATATTTTAGAAAAAGAGATTGCTTTTATTTTATAATAAAAAGAAGGGAAATCATAGATTAACAAAAAGTTGTGTATCAGGCAATGACTTGCATTACTTCATTATAATCAATAAATACCTTCATGTTATTGTGAACATTGATTTTCTTCCCTTTCGAAAGTTGTTATACCTTTTAAGCATTACTTTATTTGCATTTTTCATTTTCTAACAATACAGTTTCTGGAAATACCTAAGCTAAAGTTTTTTTTTTATCTAGTTAAGGAAAAGTTATAATTTGAGAAAAACCAACGTTACTATATTTTTAAGTTTTAGTTCGATGAATTAACATTTTTGCCGAAAATAGGATATTTGATGAATTTCGGGTGGCACGATGGTTGTATTTTGCATTTCCATATCTTAGATATCGAGATTTTTCAATCAAAATTTTGGACGTAAATCCATATTATTTTTACATTTTTGTCGAACATCTCAAAAATGCCAAGCCCCTTTATTTAATACTTCTTAATTTAAAGTACAGTGCTTTGAAACTATTAGGGGTTCACTGCTGATCAGAATTTTAAGCTAAATTCGGGCTGTATTTGACTTATGATTAAGTCAAACTTAAGTGCAATGTTGATATTTCAATATCCAATCAAGTAAAGCATTGACTGTGTATATTATTTTAATTTCAAATCAAAATATCAAGGTATAATATCAAGCACAACCCATTTAAAAAAATGTACAACTACTTGCCTTGATGAATTCCTATAAACTTTTATTTTGTTTCTCAAACCTCAAAAAAGTTTAAAACTTAGTGGTAGTTTTTCAACTCCAATCTACCAATTAATAATATCCATTATAATAAAAAAAATATATGTTTTAAAGGTATCATAAATATAACGAATTACTAATAATCCTTCTTACTTATTCCGATCTTAAACAATCTTACAACAATCTTGAGAATTCCTTGTTTTTTCGCCCTCTATTTGAGGTGGTAAGATTTATCTAAATGCTACATTTTTTGAAACTGAAACCATTTTCGTTAAAAAATAAAATTCGGACACATTGTAACCACTTATGTTACATGTATCTACATAAATATAACAACGGTGAGCTCAACGACATGTGAAAAATGAAAAACTTTATTTAAATCGATCAAAACACAACCAATTTCAACAATAATGTTTACAAAACTGGTCAAATGTGGGGTCAACATATGGAAAATTTGTATATAGAAATGTTGTAATAAATTTATTTAAAGTATTTTTTAAATTGTTTAATTTCCCAGAACCAATATTAAAATTTCAAGACTGAAAGTATTTAGAATTGTAATCCCAGATTTGATAAATTGTTTCATTTTTAGAAGCACCAAAATCGCTAAGATATTATAAATAGCAGTTAATACTAAATTTGAAAAATTATGAAATTTATGAATTTACACATAGCGCTTTTCTAAAGCCTTAATAAATAACTATTGTTACTTTATCGAACAATAAAACATGTCTTTAAAATAGCACACATTCCTAATAATTTTTTACTGTTCAACCAATTTTTAAATTGTAAAGCGGTATGTTAATAAATTTATCTACTAAATTTTACTCTTAAGAACTTTATTTCTTTCTTACTTTTGAGAAAGTATGAAATCAAAGACCCAACTAAAAACTTTTAATATACATAATGTGTATCTTAATTGTGTATGCATAGGTGCTAGGTATATGGGTAGATAGTTGTACATAACTATATATTTAAGATGGCGCCTTTTGAATCCATGTCATATGTACCAATAAACTATCCGGCAAAAACTAAATAAGTACTGTAATGACGAATCAAATATCTCAACATATCAATCTGTTATTTCTATAATATGTTCTATGCTATAATAATATTTCTCAACGTTTGTTTGATTGATGTTGTGAGTCCGATTTTTGTTGTTTTTACATCTGCAGGTGTTTTGCTTTTAATAATAATTAGCTCAAACAAAAAATCCTCTCTATACGTTTTGCTACATTGTAACGTGTTTACTAGTCACTGTATTAACTATTACATTACACAAGTACATTTATTTTCTATAGCAGTATTTTTCAGTCAGTGAACCAACACTTTTTTAATGTCAATTAATTAAAAATAAATTACATTAAACTGTAAATTTTCATTTTGTGTCAAATAAAAAAGTTTGCTATTATTATTAATCAAATATATTGAATTTCAAACTCAAAAGAAAAAAATTGAGGAAATATGTTAGTAAATACTGCAATAAAAACATAAAACTAGTTGAAACGATTAGCATTTATTACACACAGTAAACGTAAAAAACGTAAAGTTATAATAAAAAATGATTACAGCTTTTCTAGTGCATAATTTTTTATAGTTATTTCAATATATTATATTTCATTTACTTCAATATCTTACAGTTATATTATCATATAGTTATCAGCGAAGGTCTTTGTTTTTATTTTTCTATAGCCAATGGTGGTGCAAAGGGATGGAAGAGCATCGTGGTCTTCCCTGAGTGTCAAGTACCAAAAGGTAAAATAGTAGAAAAATTATTTTTCACGCATCAAAATTTAAGAGGGCTTGAATATTTCGTTTGAAAGAAGAGAAAAGAAAAACATCCAAAAAACTTTGTCAAAACATGACTCGAGACGATAGACCAACAGTACCAAAAGAGATACAAAGAGCTATCTTTTAATCTCTTGGTATAATTTTTATTATGGGTAACCAGGGCTCCAAAATATAAATTAAATGTAAATTAAGACGCATAAGACATACTCAACGTGTAAGGACATAGCTTTCGAAGCTACTCAATAAAATATAAATTTTTAATTCTAACACTGTGTAAATATTGAAATAAAACATAAACTACAATCCAGAATATCAAATAAAACCAACAAAGAAGAAAGCAAACTGACCGATCAATTCAATCTGAAGGGTTTACGCATGCCAATACCTGGTAAAACTCTAATATCATTTATCACTTGAACGATAAAAGTTTGGCTACTTCAAATTTTTGTTGATCCACTAAAAAGTTGATCAACTTAATTAAAACAGAGGTTCACACGAGGTTTTTAATTCAACTTTTGTCGATCAATTAAAGTTGACTTCTGTGAACGCGCCATAATACGTATTTGAAATTTCTATTGATACTTTCACTGATCCAGTAGAATCCTCTTATTGTAATTCCTTCTATAGAAACCAACCGCTTAATATGACGTTAGTACAGTATGAAGTTTATTATTATTATTGGAAACTTCATTATTTTCTATAAATACGTTTTGCATGAAATACTTTTGCTAAGACTCCTTTCTAGCTTGAGAAGCCAAAACCAAGGCCTCGAACTAGGGAAATACTCCAAGGCAGAGAAAAGTTAAGAAATGCATAAAGAAATAACTCATAAATTCATAAAGAAGTATACTTATCACATATTGTCACTCGGCAAAAGGGACGTGAACCTCTTTGAAAGCCTTTATACGGGCCACTGTACCTTAAAATATTATCTTCACAAGATCGGTAAGGTGGACACCAATATTTTCCGTCTCTGCTGGAAAGCAGCGGAAACGGCGGAGCACATTTTGTGCTCATGTAAGGCAGCTTTCAAAAGAAAACTGCAGTATCTCGGAAAGGCGGACATGATGCCCTAGAAAGATAGTAATTGCAGCCCCTAGGCAGGTGCTGGTTTTCTTTAAAAGCCTAATGCTCCCTAGTTATTACAGAGAGTCACATCATAAAAGACCTCATTGATCGCGGTGATAAAGAAAAGGAAAATCCTGAAACCCATACAGTATATAAAATACTTCCACTAAGTGTGACTTTTTTTAAGTCCCTTTGATGTCATTATAAGTTAATTTTACTGTACATAACTGTACATATTATAATAAAAAAGTTAAAAGAAAAATTTGTATTTTCATTAAACACAGAAACAAATAAGCAAATTCAACACAATTTTCAGGCTCAACAATATCGATGAAAAAAATATGATATGTATAGAGAAATATAACATAATCATACTGAACCGATATGATCAAAAGAGTTTTAATGTACTTTGTAACGAAATAACTTTAAAAAATTCTTACGCTGAATATGGTGACTTTAAACATCAATTTAATTTAACAATTACCAGATTTACATGACAACGTTATTAACAATATTCCCCATTTTTTATGAAATAATCGATTTAACTTTAAATAAGTGTGAAAAGGCTTTACTTGAAAATTAGTTTTTTCTTGCAAAAACCTAATTTCCATACCTTTTAAATTGAAATTTAACAATAAAAAAGTCTTTAATTCTCTAAACGGAGATTTTTTTACAAATTATTTTCATTGGTCGCCTAATAATATTCAAGTATCTACTTATTGTTTGTTAGCTTTTATAATGAGACGAAAACATTTTGAACATAATCATTTACTTAACTAGAAAAATATCTTAAAATAAAAAAATACAAGATTAAAAAGTCGAGCAAATAAATTAGCTACCGATTAACGTATATTCGTTATTTTATTACTTCATTTGCGAAGATAAGAACTCTATTAAATACCTACTACCAATACTAATTTATTTATTATAAAAAGAATATAAAAAGTTTAAAAAAAGTAACAAAAATTTAAATTAAAAATTGCAATTATCTATTCGAAAATTAATTACAAAGCCGAAAATATGATTGCAAACCTTATTTGCGTAAAAAAAAATAAACAGTATTCTTTTTAAATTTGAACCATTCGTTAAAATATATTACACATAAATCGTTCAATGAAAGTATGAAGGCATAATTATAAGAGATTTTCAATATTGAAAAATTTAATAAATTATATAATGATTCCTATTTTTAATTTATTAAATTTATTTTTTGCTTCTGAAATTATGGTTATAATTATAAAGTAATAGTTTCACAAATGCGAATCCATTGTTTATTGAAGGGTATAAAGTATATAGTATATACTATGCCCCAAAACCTGGCTTTGCGTCGTTTCGTTTTGCATTTTTGCAAAGTTGCGTCGCTGCTGTATTGGTGACTGTTGGTCTACTTTTTTTGGTCTACAGGCATTTTGTCTACTGACTTTACGTCTATAGACATTAGGTCTACAGATATTTTGTATACTGACAATTCGTCTACACTGACATTTCGTCTACAATGACATTGCGTCTACAACCATATATGCGGGAGATTTCCTCCCGTATCTTGCAACGTGCATGATTTAGTGCTAAATTAATCTCACAGAACAACAAACGCCGTAGAAGGATGGCATTCGCGATTCCAGAAATCAATCTCTATGCACCATTCATCTATATGGAAATTTCTCGACTTCATAAAGAAGAAGCGCGAAACTGAAATTATGGTAGTTCAACTGGGCGGAGGGCATGTTACGGTAAGACGGCTTTGTTTCTTTAAACTTTAGGTGCATAGGCATTCCATTTTCAGAAGCTATTGATACTGAAAAGGTCCAGTTCACTAATGTTCAAAGTTTGATCGAATCAGAATATTATAGTAATTTGCCAAAATTTTGGATGATTCCACATTATATTTTTATTCGAGGTGTTTTTAAGATCCAGGTTTGTTTGCAGAGTAGACCAGAAGCAGCATATATTGTAATGCTTTTATCGAGAATATGATGCTGCTTCCATTTTCCAAGAATCGCTTTTCTTATTTCAATTGATGACAGTATTTCTTAGTTTAAACTATCTGTACAGTTAAATAAACCAATCTTTTTGTTAGAAGAAATATCCTCACTGAAAAGTTCACCCCTGATTATTATATTTTTCTGAAATTTAATATTTTTACTCCCACTGTCTTTCGTTTAATGTAAGTGGTAAGGGACCCTAAAATTTTCAAAAAATCTCTGAAAAACTCACTGCCACAAAAAAAAGGTATCTGATTCTGAGAAAGACGCTAGAGAAAAACTTATCACGGGTTTGTACGCAGCGTTCAAAAATATACCAAAAACCATATACCGCATGTGAACTACAAGCGATTAGCATTTTCTTTAATTAAAGAAAATAGTCAAAAAAAATTTATAATAAAATTTAGTCAAAAATATACTAATAATTTATTTTTTTGTGCTCTGGTGTAATGTATAATTAATTAAATTTAATTAATAATAAATTAATAGAGTATGTTTAAGTACCTTTCAAAGGATAAAACAGTAAGATGGTCGTTTCATGTATAGCTAAACTGAAATTAATTTTTAATTTTTACAAAAAAAATCTTAAATTATACTTATAAGATAGTCGCCAACAAACTTAAATGTTGGATAAATCAACAAAAAAGCTCCTGTGATAATGAAACAGATCTTAGGTTGTATAATGTATACCTTCATGCCTACAGATTTTAAATATTCGCAAAATTTAATTACTATCACTTTATTTCTTCGATGCAAAAGTAAAATGGAAGTATTGAAAAACGCAAATTTTAATAGATCCTTTGCGGTAAAAATTATAATGAATGATTACGAAGGTAAATTCTTGAATATTTGCTGTTTTAACTATCAATTAAATGTGTGAGTTGTGAAAAAAAAATTTATAAAACATATTTACATATTAAAATAGAACTAAAAAGAATATGTATATGTACATACTTAAACTTGCACGCCTCGTTTATAATCCACATTGAAGTTTCTAACGTTGACTTGTTCGTTTTCTTGAAATAAATAGTTTTTTGAACCATGAAATTTAATTGAACTGTTGATGATCAAAGAGTGCTTTTATTTGGCGAGCAGCTTTTTTCAATTCCTTTGACGCGACAAATACGCTAGGATTAGAAGAACAATGAAATGCTTTTCTTTTAACATGCTATTTAATTTGTTTTATACCAAATTAAAATCTATTTTTTCCATCACTCTTATAAAAAGGCCATTTCAGAGTTTCAATGATTTTCTGTACAACAAGCCATAATGCATGACATAATTCGTGTAGATTTAACATCATAAAATATGTACTATATCATATAGTTACATAGAGAGAATTATTATTTATTCAATCAATTATAAGTGAAAAAGAAATTCGTCAAACATGTGGCTTTCGCCAATCCAAAAAATTCAATTCAATACATATTGATTATATTCATCTATTTAGGGTAATATAATTAGATTTTTTTTAATGTCAAAATCAATGCAAGGAAGAAAATACATTCAATAAATTCACTCAATTGTTCAATAGTTCATTAATTTAATTTTTTATGATTTATGTAACCAAGTTATTTTATTATATTTTTATATTCAATTTAAATAAGCAAAAGAAAGTCAGCTTTTAAAAATGCAATTGAAAAATGTCTCAAGTTATATTATACTTGAATATTTTCATGATTTCTTTCTGAAATAATTTTATCCAATTATTTGTTGTGTCAAACAAATGGTGAGTTGATGTATATTAAGTTTGTAGATATAATAAGCTTTATAAAAACATAAAATTAAATATTAATTTTTTCCGTATTTTTTTAGAGAATTAATACACAGACCGTTTTAATTATAAAATAGAAGTAAAAACATGGTCCACGAAAATGGATAGCAAATTTAGTTGTCGACTCGTACAAATTAATGTTATTATTTTTCAAGTTTCTAGAAAAAAAGTCAATTTATTTTGTAAGATTTAAATAATTAATACAAAAATTAATCAGAACTCAAAGAAAAACTATTAATATTCTAAATAATCTATTATACGTCGCTGCTACTGTTCATATTCATTAGCTTTTTTATTAATTATATTTTTAATTTTGTGATGTGTGAAATTTGTACTTACTTACTTTGCATTACATATGTGTAGATTTTTAATTAAAGAATGTTGAGATTTGTAAAAAAAACATACTCACACAAATACACACTCATGCTCATGCAAACAAGAACACATACACACACAGACTCAAATAGAGTTAAAATGTGAACATTTATCTCATTTTATGTTTTTGTATGATTAAAATTAACTTTCTGGGCAAAATAAATTAAAAAGGTGTTGTTTTAATAAAATAACGTACAATTTTACTTTGCTCACTGGATCGTTATTGCAAGTAAAAATTTTAGTAGTAAAATTAATATTTTACATGATCCATATGAACGGGTAAAAGCGTAAACTAGCAAATCATATGCGGTGCAAAACAAAAAAAAAAACAAAAATTAAGCTTATAATTTTTTATTAAATTTTTTCGAATTGTAAAAACAGTTTTCAGTTTTTATTTATAGTGTATATTTAGTGTATATTTAAAGTGTTATACTTACAATTAGTAATCCAAAACTGTGACAACTTCGAAATTTACAAATTTTTCATAAAATTACTTTGGAGCAAATATGAAACAAAATTATCAAAAATGGAAGGTCAAGATATTAACTAAATGAACAAATTGAAAATTTAATGCTTCATGAGTTTTAGAAAGGTAATAATGTGACTAATGTCAATAATTGAGAAACACGGCAGCGTTACGACACGCTAAATTAAACGAACTGTAAGTAAATTCTATTTACTTCACGTGCCAAATGATACTATTCAGGATTTGGTATGACTAATAAAATTATACGCTTCTAAAATATCCTGATTTGATTTATAAGATACCTATAGGTATAAGATTTAAAAGTTATAAAAAAGTGATTATAAAAAGTTAATAAGTTGCGATAAAAAAAATAAGAAAAATTTCAACATTTTTATTTTTTAGTCTTTATATAGCTGAATTTTCAAAAAAAAAAACATACTACCTTGCAAGTCGTTCTCACAAATAAATAATACACCATCCAACTACAGACTATCCAGAATAAATAAATGAATCACCCTGACGCCTTTTGAGGATCTTAACAGACAGGAAGAGGGGGTTCTTACCCGCCTCAAAACTGACCATATCCAGGTAACCCATGAGCATATCCTTTGGCGGGTTGGCGGTTCAACTAGAATTATTTAAATATCTCAGCACTGTTTTTTTGAATATAACATAAAATATTGCTAGCACTAACACTAATTTAATACTGATTTTGAACAATTAATTATAGAACAATAAAAATGAAAAACTTCCTGATACTTGACTTTCAATTAATTTTAAATAGCTTATAACACTTATTGTAACTTTTTTTTACTTTGATAGTTTTGTTATTTTCATAACTTACAAGTCTAATTTTTTACACGCATTGAAGTCTCTTTTAGTAAATCAATTTTTAAACATCAAATTAGATATTTAATTATTAAAAATGTTTTTTTTTTGCTATTAAATAAATACGGTATACAGAGAATCAAAAAATACTGAATAAATAAGTTCTTCATGAAAAATGCATTTGTAAACTCTCGGTGCAGTTTTAAAGCTTCCCTGATATCAATTGCAAAAACTGATATAAATTTCTGGTCTTAATAACTTATATAAATTTACGATGCAGTTTATCAACTTCACGAAAGCTTATTAATTTGTATAAGGTTTTAATCCAGCATCATAAATTCATTACAAATTCCTGTCAAAACGTAACATGCAGCTAGGAATATTACAACAATCTGGAATGTAATTTTTATTAAATCTTTTAATCAAAATTTATATTAACCAAGACTGCGTTATTGTTTCAAAATGAAATTTCAAATTGCATTCTTTCATTTTCCTGTCTTGTACGTTTTTTGAACGTCGCAAGTAGAAAAAGACGATGAGACCGAGGCACGAGAGAAATCCATCTCAGATGTAGACTTTAACACAATGATAGATGTTTGCAAGAAATTGACACGGGATAATTTGTCAAAATGAACTGTTTTTAATTCAGAAATGTCAGTGGCGAGAACGTCGAGCCAAAAAGACGTCCAAAAAGACATGGATGATGATGGTAGAAGTGCTACTAGTTCCGCATTACGTCATAAAACTATCAACTCCATCCATACATGAGGGCATTTTATACAACACATACTTACGGCTCTAGCTGCATGGAATGAATGAACCGAGCCACCCACCGTTCGAGAGTACGAGGTGGTAAGTGCAACACACATTTATGATTTATTATCTTTCTAACAGTATTTGTGGTTCTTGTTACATTTTCGTTATGATTTATCATTTTATATTATCTAAAGTAGATGAAGTTTATCAAGAATGGAACTAACTTACACTCTGCATCTCACCACGAATACTTCGCTTCTTTTATAAAGCTCTCACCAGTCACCGCTCGTCGTGTTTGTATGAATCCTTCATTTCCGAAAATCAAGTAAACTAAATTAGTTAAGTAATTTCTCAAATGAACGTACAGCTTAAATCAATCTTGATAAAGATTGCTACGTTATAGAAGAAAATTTTTAATTAATATATTTTTTAAATGTTTAAAATGATTTAAATTTTAGAACATAAAGCTATATAATTTAGTAAATATTAAGCCTTTTTATAATAATAATCTTTCTTTTGTTTTTATAAAACATACAATGTTATATTTTTTCGATTAAAAAATAAAATCTAAAAACCTAACAACTTTCTGAAGTTTATATTATCTAGGCAGGAATTCGAACGGACACACGTGAAGGTACACATCATTCTGGTATTTCATTCATTTTTCTTCTTCTTCCATCATTCTTATAAATACGTGAAACTTCAATTTGCATCCAAACTTTTTGATTTGAACAATTTTTTTAATGTTATCATTTTAATAGGAATTTGTAACCATTTCACTAATTGTGATCATGGTACCTTTTTTAAGCTTTAAGTTAGCTAGTTTTTCGCTGTATATGGATTATTTTTGGTATGGTATTTTGTCTGTCATCGAATCAAAAATAGTTTTACTCCGTATTAAAATGAGACTAAAAATGGAAATATTTCCTACCAAATAAAAAAAAAAACATCCAAATTGCTAACAAATATGTAACGAATAGTAACGGTTAAGACCTTTATTGTGAAAATGATAACAAGAAAAGTATCTAAACGACCTAAACCTTTAAAATCTTTCCTTTGTTTACTTTCCTCCCCTTTTTAAAGTATGTATATTGTATATTGAACAGGATTTGTCTTATTCCAAAAAAAAAAAACTTTCTTTTAAAATATACCTATTTTCTCATTTTAAAACAACATGATTTTTATGTTGCAGAAAGCAAAAAGAAATTTTGGAAAGTAAAATTGAAGTTTAGAGGAAAATTGTTAGTTAATTTGATCACGACCGCGACCGTTCCTTAATGAGAGTAATATATTTACCTACTATATTCTCACAACTAGAGCAAAAATAATTTTTTTTCAAAATAATTTAGGTAAACCACTTTATCAAATTACCGTGGGAGGATGTTTCTAGTCAGCGTTTGCTGAAATGCTTACCATTGGATCCGCCACTGCCCAAGCCGCGGCCCGCACTAAACCCCACGTAAAATATGTGGCCCTTTTACAACCAAAGGTTTCCGACTCCTGTTTAAGGTATCATGCTTTTCCTATAATGAGAAAAATTAACGGCTGGTCATTACTCGTTGTACTTTGACATTAGTTAAATCTCAACAGTTATTACCATAGCTTTGAATACTGACAAAAACTATTTTGAAAACCCAGTGATTTAAAATATTTTAAAAAAAACTTCATTTTTTTAAAAATTTTTATAAGTAATCAATTTAAAATTAAAAAAAAAAACTATTTAAAAGAGTCTATCTGAAGAGTAGTATCAACGGCTTGTGAAGTGTCTAAAAATATTCAAAATTATTTTTATTTAGTTATGTATGGTAAAGGATTTATATAAAAGACTAATTCCTATAATATATTTATTTTGAACCCAATGAAGTGATGCTTTTGATGCATTTTACTAAAAAAATACACTAAAAAGAAACAGGTACCAGGCGGTTAGGTAGTTCAAAAACTTTTTGATAGTTTGAAGCTCTTTAATTAATAATTATGTACTTTTATTTAAGAGTATTTATTAAAAAATATATTTTCTAAAGTCAAAACTTTTTCATAAATACTAAAGCTGCCAATTATACAGATTTAATTGAAATTATATTATTTAAGTGAACAAAATGTTAATTGAAAACAGTATAATACTGAAGAAGAGAGACACCGGGGGAATTACTCTCGAAGGCTTAAAATTTAAGTTCTATTTACTACTATAAAAATAAGCCAAATTTCAAAATAGGTACATCACTTAAAATATAAATGGCGCTCAAAGAACTTTAAATTTTGACAAGTAGCGTTTTGTGTAAACTCATATTTAATGGTAAAAACTTGCAAGTTCTTGTATATAATACCTACTTTTAAAGTTTGATACCGACTTCCTTAAGTAACTATTAATACTGGGTTATGGAACGGAAACCGAAGCACAATGGCACAATATATTTCACCTGAAAACTTGATGAAGGAAAGTCGAATAAGTCGGGATACTGAACTATTATATCCATGTTCATAAATTATATCCAAAATTAAAATGTTCGTGATCAATTGGGTTCAATTTGGTCCAATATTATTAAATTCTATAGTTATTGGCAACTGGTAATTCTAAATCCCATGAAAAACAATTTTAGGTTTTTATTGGGCATGTTAACAATGATAAACAATTTTATTGGGATTCAACCCTAGGACCCCTGGTATATAGGCGAATCTAGTCAAACACGCCATTAAGTAAAGATATTAATAACATATTAGGTAAGTGTAAAAGTTAGATAAATACAACTTGGTGTGTTTCGTTAATCTAGGTACTAATTGTATTTTATGCTTTGAATTTGGGTTCTCTAGATTTATCTAGAACAAAGCAATGGAGGTTTGATAAGTACTTCTTAAAAAATATTAAAACAACGCTTAAAAAGGAAATAAAAAAAAGTTTTAAAAATAAAATAAACGTTTAAGATCCTTACTTACCTAATTACATATCACTTGAATTTAACAATTTTTGAGTCGGTACCGCAAACAGATAAATAATAAACGATATTTTACTACGGTATCTACATACATAAAAGTTGAAGATGTGGCCTTAAAAGGGATAAAACTGACGAACTGAATCTGAAACCTAACGACCACGTGGTACTTATGATTAGAGCAAACGCTCTTGAAGTTGATATGTGCTAGACGGGAACTTGAACGGACATACGTGAGGAATGAGGATACGCATCATTCTATTTTTGTAACTATTTTGCAGGGCACAAAAAGGATAAAAAATTAATTTTTCTTATGTTTATTCCAAGTATGATCAAGACAGTCTAACTTTAATCTCGTTAGCTCTACAGTGAAATAAAGAAAGTGTCTAAACGATATAATATTACTTCTATGATCCTGTTAAATACGTGAAATTTCAATTATTTGAAACTTTCTGATCCCATGAAACTATTTTTTTTAAAATTCTTGTTATCATTCTTGAACTGAAATTATAATATTTTCACCTATCGTAATAATTGTATTTTTTATTTTAAGTTAGCCTGTTTTTCCCCTGCAGGGGCGTATTTTTGATATGTGTTTTATGTTTAGCAGTGAACCAAAAGTTGTTAAATTCAAGTGTATGGTAGTAAAATAAAAATCTTAAGAGTTTATTTATTTTATCCATTTTAGCGTCGGCTTTTTTTCCGTTATCAGAAAACCAGGTTAGTGCTCGTTCCCCCCGCACTGTAGCCTAAGGCTTATTGTACTCCTATTCTGCTCATTTATCCTTGCTGTGCAAGGATCCTCGCTTATTCAAGGTTCAGCATTCTGCCTAGCAAAAGCAGTCCCTGTACAGGTGTCGTCATTTTGTGAGGGCTTTGCAGTCAAATGACATTGGTCGCGTTTTCCTCTCCATCCTCACACAATCTGCAATTGAGGTCTCGTTGAGACACCCCAATTGTCTGCAGATGCTTCCTCAGTCCACAGTGTCCGGTTATCAGTCCTGTTATTGTTTTGAGATGGTTCCTTCCCAGCCGTAAAACCTCAGCTGTGAGCGAGGGGCAGATTCTCCCCATCATTCTCTAGTGTTGGCTTAATTTGTTGGTAAAAGTATTTAATTTTTACTTCTTAGTTTAAAGATATCGTTCTGATTTAGTCAAACGGTTCTTGTAAATAATTTTTGGAAAAAAAAAATCTATTATCAGGTATGTACCTACAAATGTAATATATGTATTTGCATCATTACTTTTTTTTTGTTTCCTTAAAAAACGGTTAAATAATTTAAAAAGGTTACCTATGTAAAAAGAAATCATACTGTACCTGATACAGTTCACCTAAAAAAAAAACCGTATTATACAATTAAGAATAACTATTTCATCCCCTATTTGTACCCTTTAGATATTAATTTTTTTCTTAATTGAATTGAGAGAAACATAGAAGTAAACTGTTTCAATAAAAAAGAACATAAAATCGGATTATCCTGTTAAAGGTTACTATTTCATCTCCTTTTGACTTGAATGTCAATGCTGGACGTAACAGAAAAAAAAATCAAAATCATATGCGCCAGTTAATACGTCGTTAAAGGTTAATACGCCATCCTTATTTTTCGACCCATTAGAGGTAGACGTTTTCCTACAAATTTAAATTGGACCAGCTTTAAAATAATTCCTAGCAAAAAAATCATCAAAATCGATTCATCAATTAAAAACTTATGCGTGGTCTGATATAAAAAATATACATAGGTATATGGAAACATAGCTTTTTTCTCGAAACTCGAAAGAAAATACGTAGTTCCCTGCTTTATTGATAGTCTTAGAAGGGTCACTATTGTGCCTCAAGTTACGATTTAAATATCCATTTATTTATAATTAACTACACAGCTTTTCATTTATGTTGTTCCTACAAAAAATTTTAAGCATTGGTTTTGATGGTCATTTATATGTTTTTATTTTTATTTATTTATTTTTTGAAAAGATTTATATAATTATTCATTATTACCATGTAAACAATTATTATAATAATTTGCTTTGTCTGTAAAACGTATTAATACAATAATTGAGTACCTACTATTGAATTTAATCGATAAAAAACAAAGCAAACAATAAAAGAACAAGTGATTCTTAAGTATCTGAAACCATTCTCCCTTGAAATCTTTGGCTGATTAATTTTTTCAAAAAATATATTTTTTTTAACTATTTTTTATTGTTAAAAAATGTTTAAAACATTTAAAAATAGTAAGAAAAATCCATCTTTTTACTCTCATATTTTCTCGTAATGCTTAAAACTACATATATTCAAGAGAGCGAAAAAATTTAACGATATATATTCAGAAAAATAATTTCTCCCTCTAGTGCTGCTGTGAACTAAATTAAAAGAAAACATTTAATATTTTTTCTAGCGCATTGAGGAAAGTTTATTTTTCATTTTCCTCTCTCTGATAAACGTGGCAGCGAGAAAAAATATTTGATCTTCAAAAAAAATAAACATTGGATAAAAAAACAAGGCTGAACAAGCTCTTCCAAGCCACCCGCAATTTCCAAGTATTCCAGTATAAATACCGATACATACTAATTTCACTTGTACGATCAAAGTATTTGAAATCTTCAAAGAATAAACCGCAATCAGACCTGACCGCAATTATGGACGAAAGACTTTTTCCCAAATGCTCATCCCTGCGTGGAAAACATTCGCTCAAATTGAGTGCACTATGAAACCAATAAGAAAAACCATCGAACTTCCTCATTTAGAGAACATTTTTTTTTCCAGTATTCATAATAACTTGGTTCACGGACAATTGATTGGAAGATAATGTGAGAACTTGAAAATTTTCCACATTAAATTTCCGAATCAGACAAAGGCTCTCTTTGCTGTTTATTTTAATGTTTAGCGAACATAAGTTAAAATGGAGTGAACATAAAGACATTTCAAACATAATAAACACGCTTTTACGATTTTCAGATGACTCTTCTATCCCATTAGAGGTAACGAGTAAATATAATTAAATGAAAAGTTACGAAAATGTGAGATAATAAATAATCTAGGGTAATACTGCTTCATAAAGCTTCATAAACGATGTTTATTTTCCCGTGAAAACTTTCATAAACAACCTTGAAAATTAATTTCGTATTTACGATTTTCCTGATAGCATTTCAAGCGACGCTGGAAAAGTTCATGAAATGTATTGTAAAGGTTATAGTACGTTTTGATACGCGCCCACTTAATATTATAATGGGGATCGGGGATATTGGTGTAGGTGAGTAAATGTATGAGTGTGTGTGTGTGTGTGTGTTCGTGGGAGAAACCTGGACCTGGGGCACGCTTTTCGGGATCTGCTGAGCCGGCGTCGAGAGCTGCAACGCCGCCGTCGATGCCGCTGCTGCTGTTGCTGCCACTGCACCGACGTCGCGACGTCTGCCGCCACCTCCACCGACACTACTTCCACCGCTACTACCTTTTACGAACAAACTCTCCACTCTTTCTATTATCAAAAAAAAAAAAATAAAATAAAAAACTACAAAAAAAAGGAATAAAACAAATATATAACTAATTAAAACATAAACTTATAAACATATAAACATATAATAAATTATATTTCATAATTAAGTGAAAGCAAAGTCATTAAGTCAAATATTAAACATGAACATGAACATACAATTACATACATTGGTACTCGTACATTAAATGAATAAAATTTATTAATCCTTCAACACAAGTAGAATAATTTTGTATTATTAACGTTAGTAAAATTAGAACTTAACTATGGAACTATGAAAATGTCAAATGACTTAATAAAATTCTAAATATAAATTGCATGAGAGAAAAACAATAATCATAAAAATAAAGCTTATTTTTATTTAACCATTTAAACTGATTAGAAGCAATAGACAACGGTGATTTAATGTTTTCGACTAGTAAACCAAAAAATATTTTCGTCCTTAATTTTTTTTATTAAAAAAATAAACTTGTAAATATTACATATATAAAAGTGTGAATCATAATTTTTGTAAAAATTCTCAATAGAAAAATCTACAAATTAAATAAATAAATTTTTAGAAAATTCTCATTTTTCATTTCTTATTTTAAATTTTTTACTTCTCTTGCTGTTTTTATTGAAATAAATGAAAATATTGAAAAAAACTGACCTTAACCTTATTTTAAAAAAAAATCGGTTTAAATCATCATAGTTTCACCATTATGAAAATATGCAATAGCCAAAGTGATATTGTTTTTATCTTTTAATATTCAATTTAATTTTTAACAATATGGTCCTCAATACGTTTGAGCTTATGCTTCAATACTTGATGCTGTTTAAATTTTGCTAAACTCTTTGTTTTTTCATTAAAGAGACCCTTTCAGTTGCATAAAAATAAAACATTTTCAAGTACTAGAAAGGAGAATAAATTTAACGTATTAATTTTTGAACAATTAGAGTAAAGATTCCAGAAATTTACAAGTCTAAGAAATTCACGTTTGATACTTTTTAAAAACCATGAAGTTTTCAAAAATCATGAAAACTAAAGAAACATTGTAGATTATTCATCTTTTAAGAAAATTTGATTATCTTGGCCTACATTTGGCAAATGGGGCATTAAATGATGGTACTACAAAAAATTAGACAAAAGCTACTAAAAATTAGCTTTTTTCTATTTTTCCCATTATTATAACGGATGCTGAAGATGATTGAAATTTATGTTTCCTTATTCTATTTTTTTTTAAATTTTTGTATAGGTTATCTTTTTCCAAAAATTATATAATTTTTGAAGAAGGTTTAAAACGTGGAGCTTATTTATTACAAAAGCCATTAATTTATTTTAAGTGTTATAGTGGTGAACCATTGGTCTGTTATCATAAATTAATTTGAAATTAACACCTAAAATTTTCCAAAAATTTTAAGTTTTGAGGGGTAATTATAGACATTTACCAAAATCATTAACTAGCAATCTTATTCAAAGTCTTATTTTCAAATTTAAATTAACGTGTAAAAGTTATAGTGAAAAAAACAGTTGGTTAGTTACCATAAGTTAATAAGAAATGTATGTCCATAGCGACAACAATTTCCAGCCAGACGCAAACAAATAAACAATTAGAAATCTAAAAATTTTTTTGATAACTTGATAAATAATTTGAGGGTGCTAATTTTTTAAAACTTAATGTGAAATAAAACAGTTAAAAAAAGTTTTTTTTTAGGAAATTAGAACACAGTAGTTGAGTCTTGTTGGATTATTTTTTTGTGTATACACTTAAAGAAGTATAGTTTTTTGAAAAAAAGTAAGTTTCATAATCATTATTTAAACTACGGTATAAGTAATTTGCTTAATAACATTACACAATGAATGCTACTTTTTTGTTGTAATATTTAACACATAATATAATTTTATTTAAACAAAAAAATACATATAGTTTAAAAACAGCTATGCAAATCAAATCACCATAACACTAAATTTAAAAATAATATAGAACATAATAATTAAGTTGGTTGCAATTTCAAAATTAAAAGACTGAAGATGTAAAAAGCGTTGGGGATTTTCCCAAAAATTTTAATTAAGGAAAAAATTTACTTAAGAAAATTTAATCTTAAAAATTTAATTTTATGTATAAGTAGTAAAAAAGTTACCTATATGTTTTAAAAATAGTAATGACGGGTTACCATTACTTGTGAAATGATGATTAATAACAATGCGTCAATTTTCATTTAAAAAAAAAAACCAAATAAACATTTATTCCTGGCTTCCTCTTTTTTGTGTAATTTTTTCCCGGGTGCAAAGTTGAATATTATAGCTAATGCTGAATCAATAGAACAACGAATTAATTATAACCGGGAGGAACCAACGACCATACCTACCATCATCATCATTATAAAAAATGCATCCTTAAAAATCCACATCAACCACTTTTATAGAATACATTTTTTGTGCAATGTTGCCACATATAATAGTTGACGTCTCACCCCTGGAGCCCCCCGAGTCTGTTACTCGTAAGCTCACCACGAGCATTCTTCGAGCCGCCGCCCCCACAAGGCCCCTTTCAGCTCACTAAACTTTTCAGATCGATTTTTACAGCCGGGCGAGACATTGGCGGCGGTGCATCCAGCGAGAGCAGCACTCTCTCACACACACACACCCATACATATCTTATGGGGATTAGCTCTGGTGAAGAAGTGAGATGGTTTATTTTCATGATCCTTGTCTCTCGACCAACAGCCGCGCGCGTGTATGTTATTTTATATGTACACTCTGTACGTATACGGGGATTTATGGCAAAACTTTCAGGTTCATTCATTTGTCTATGTCCTGTGGGAACAAACACATTTGTTTATTGTATGCTGTATAACCACCCTCTGAACTGCCCATACCTCATACAAGTACATTTTACATGTATGAACAAAATAAATACAGCCGAGCAATGACGAGCAGAAGTAAATTTCCAAAAAAAAAAGAAAGAAAAAAAAATAACACGAAAAAAAATTCTATCATTATCGAGCTATAAACAATTCATTACAATCAACGTAGAATTCAAAACTTTTTTGCTCCCAACATTGAAAACAACTACTACAGCATGAAGCTTCCAAAACTGAAAAATTACACTTAACCATCAAGTTGACATGGTTCAGACTTCAGATATCGAACGAAACTTAATGAAAACATAGTACCTAGTCGCTAATACTACGTTTTCATTCATAACCATCAGTTAATAATCGTAAAATACATGCATATCTATCATACTCAAGGAAACTTTTGCGAGAATGAATCAAACAAGAGCTGAAAACTTTCATGAAAAACAAACTTCAGTAAATAGTATCCACTAGAAGGTAATTATTTTTATGAATAAATATTATTTTTAACAGAAAAACACTACAAGAATTAAATTAATCCTTAGTGATTAAGTGAGTGATTAGTCCTTGTGAAGAATTACTTCACAATCAAGGTATTGTATAGAAAATGTTTAATTTCTTTTATATAAAAATGCTACTGATACTGCAAATTAAATATATAAGTGATTATATAAGTGGCAATAATTAACGTAATGAAACAATAACCAAAAGAATATACTAAAAAAAATGAAATAGTATAAGTTTATTTTTTCTTACATATTCTGAAAATGTTTATATATATATATTTACTATAGCTCACTTCAGATCATCTAACTGATATTCTTCCAATCCATTATTTTACCTATATACTCGTACATATATACATGTGTACGGTATTATACTGAAAATTTAAATGAAAAAAAACTCAAATATGTATCAAGAAAGAAGCAACTCATAATCTGATTTCCACTCTATAAGTAGAGGAAATGAGATACGACTTTCATTGATTAACATATAACAACGTTTACAGGTTACATTTGATACTTCGAAGCTATAAATATTGAATACATTATTAATGCATTTACTTTTTTCAATTCTTAATAAGTATTATAATGTACCCTGTACTTCTTATAAGTACCTACAGACATTATTAATATGTTTGTTTTTTTTTTACAAAAAAGTATTGGAAAAGTTCTAACGTTTAACTGTTAAGTATTTTTTTTTAAATAAATATATCATCCCTTATTCTCTATGTATACCTACTTAAATACTTAATAACAACATTGTTTTGTTATCCTTTTTTTAAACTCAGAATCATTACTTACAAATGTGAAATATTTTTCTAATTTCTATTGAAAAAAAAACTATGTACATTAAAAGAAATTGGAATAGCAACTTGTTATAGGGTTTCGTACACAAAATATTTATCAGTAAAAATTATGGTTGTCGTGTTTATTTTTTTACAGTTTCCAATTTTTTCCAAAAATGTTAGGTGTATAAAAAAGAACAATTGCAAAATCTTCCCTGGATCTAATTTTGTTATTTGTTTATGTTTAAATAATATTTGTTATAATTAAATAAGTAATATACATTAATGGCATTTTAGAGTAATATTTATAAGCCATTATTTTTTTACCAATTATTGAAAGAAGCATATAGTTATTCAATCGCACCGAGATTCCGGTATACTTAATCAATCCATTCTCGCAGTTTATAAGAGTGTGTATCCGCAAAATGGATATTTCAGAATTTGTTCTCCTCTATACCTATCAAAATAGCTGGAAACATAAGTGGCTGATTTTTATACAGTAGCCAGTATTGGTGGCTCGTGCGAATTTGTGATGGCGGGGCTGTGATTTTTTTTCATTCAATTTATTTATTTATTTCAATTTATTCATTTACATGCATTACCTTTAAATTACCTACAAATTTTTACATATTTTAATGTCATGTTTCAATCTTTTTAAATTTTTAATAATAATACGTATGATAGCTGATAATATTGAAATATATAAAGTTTTATACATGGGGTAGTTATTAGTGAGCAATGAAAGTGAATGAAAGATTTAAATGCCTCCATGGCTCGGGCGAAATGTATATATCTGTCTGGGTTCAAATTGTTAATCAAATAGCGAGGGCTATTATTTTTGCAGTCCAAAACCCACTTTATTTCTTATGTAACTTATACTATATTTTTCAATTCTTAGCATTAGCAGTAGGCGCTTCAATACAAGCTCAACGAGCTATGTAAATTGCAGTTCGCTAAACAAAAATAAAATGGTAATGGCACCGTTTTCAATGTATTTTGCTATTTCGCTTTAATCTAACACTACAATATATCACAGATATCGCAAATTTTCTAATTTATTAAGTTGTAGGCTCTTGTATGGCTTACAACATAATAGTTCATAACTGAATAAAAATTAAATATTGTCAACTTATACAGAAGAGGTTGCAACCCTTATGGATGAGGCGTGACTGATCCTAGCTAATACTGAAAGAATCTTTCTAAAAAGTTCTAAGGTTTTCTTAGAAAGAAAAGAAGAAGCTTTTAACTTTCTTAGAAGAAGCTTTCAAAGTTGAAGATTACAACAGCTTCACTTTCCAACAATTAAAAACAATTACCTCTTCTTGTCTTGTCAAAAAGTAGGCATAGCTATTTCATAATCATTGTATGTACCAGAAAAAATATTTTTGGCACCCATTCTAATACTTCAAAAAAATAAATAAAATACAAAATAAGTACCTAAGTACATATTGTACTACATATAACAAATTTTTGTAAATATTATTTTTCAAACAAGAAAAATAATTTAGGACGTAAGTTTATCTAAAAGTTGAATTTTTAAAAAGATTTTTGATTTTTTTTTTTTTTTATAAATTTACCAATATAATGACAATCTTGTCTTTATATGAGATAGGAGTATTAAAAAAGATTGCTTAATTAAGATAGCTCATTATTTTCACAAATCTCAAAAAAGTCACTTTATATCAACTGTTGAAAATTTCGTTAGTAAAAACGTTGTTTAATTTTTATGAGCTAATCATAAAATCAATGACTCAATTAAGAACAATCGTATCCTTTCATTAAAACAAAGAACTTTTAGAAAAAATAATGTTAAATCAAGCAATTGAGCAATAACTTCTTTAAATAAAGATCTTTTTAAAATCGATTTACCAAAGAAACTTAAAACAACAAAAAGAAAATAAAGTGCATTATAAACAAAACAATAAATGCATTTAGAACACGTTGTAACGACTGTGTCAGTAATAGTCGGGGGTTGCTCGAACAGTAATCCACTAATTGGTAAAACAATTACCTACATATTGCAAAGTTGAGTGCAGTTGTTACGAACAAACTTTCAACAAACAAACAAACAAACAGAATAATTCAACCAAAAAATAAACTTACAACTTTCACTACTTCCTCAACTACAGTGTACTTTTGTTTCTATATATTACTCTTTATACATACACTTCCATCTTTAAATTCTATTCAAAATATCACTTTCAAAAAAAGAGCACCCGTACACGTCTTCTATAAAGCTCTCTCACTTTTCAATCCAACGACTACAACGTTCGATGAATCGAATTCTTAAGTATTTCCATTGAGCTCTTAATAAAAAGTGAGAGCCTTATCGAATCATATTAATCGATCCTTTTCTCTAAAAATTTCCATTAAGTTTCACTGTTAAAGTTTTCCTGTGTGAAACAGGGATGAAAAATGTGCCATAAAATAGATTTCTATAAGTAGCTCTCACTTTCACGTACTTCGTTTTATTTGATAAACTCCATATTGTTTCTTTTTACATCCTTCGGTTGGTCCTGCAACAAAGATAGCAAGCAAGTTCCGAATAAGTGTCTCTCGTACTATCCTACAATAATTTTTGTCTGTGACCGTGATGACGTCACGAAAACCATACTGCCGTTTGTGCAGTATTTCGCGCGCGCAACGTCGTCACAAAGACGCCGATGCACGTTCAGTGACGTACTTGAAAACTTTATTTTTATATAACTGAAGATTTATAAAAAGTTCAGCACGTCAATGATATGGTGCATTATCATCCCACGCAAAACGGTGCAGCATCACGCCGATCCATTCATCTCGCTCCGGCTTGTTCGATAGAAGATGCAATTTTCTCGCAAGGCGTTATGTGCTCTCTTCCTTTAAATGACAGTTTAGTGATGAATTGCAGTTCTATTTCACATCCATCTGTCTTATCATTAATGAATTGTAAGCTTCATGGATGCACAAATAAAAAAAGAATAAAAGAAAGGAAAGGAAAAAAATGGAAAATGTGGGGTGAAACGCAGATAGAAGGATACTATATACACAGACTGTATTCTTCGCGTACTCTTTGAACATTTGTACAAGACTGAGCCATTAATCATTCATTGTATATGCAATTTTTTAGAGAATATACCTAATATTTTTTTAAAAATTTAACAAATATCTATTAATAATCAATTTATTTAACTAAATCTATAAAAAGTGAGAAATTTGGTTATTATAATATAAGTTACTATTAAAATATCCTTGTAAGTTAAAAAACAATGTTTAAATACGTTTTACTTTCAGTATCCATAATATTAATACAATAATAGGTACTAGTTGTTGTTACTTAATCGTGGATACAATATAAACCTTCCTAAAATACGAAGAGGTTGATGATGCACTTACAGTTAAACAGAATTGCAAAATTATAAGTAAAATTAAAAAAATTTTAATAAAAAAAACATGTTTCATGTTTAACATCCCTGTTTAAGGATAGATGTGTGGAGTGGACTGTATAAGGATTTGATGGTTCACGAAAAGAAAAAGCACCAAAGTGAAACTAAATTTATTGAATTTATACGAGTATATACAGTCTACTAACCCATCCCACAACATTTGTCCTTCGAGCCGGATATAAACGCCATATTATTTACCAAATCGTTCCAATTGGCGTGTGGTTCGAACCTCCAGGTTCGAACCTGTTTTTCAATGATACAAGTTTCGACCATGGATCGATTCAACAAATCTTGATCAATCCCATTTCTTGAAGAGCGATATTTTTATAACTAAATGTTTAAAGTTTTGTATTTAAAGATTTTTATATTAAAAGATTTTTTTAAACTGTTAATAGATGCAAGTGTAGCACATTACATTTATTGATTATTTCTTTCATTATTGTCAATTAACAGCAATGAACCTAAAAATAATGTTTTTGTTAAAATAAGCTTATATTATAATACTTTCAAAACAAAACATAACATTAATAAAAGCTGAAATGCTCATGCTTACTTAAATTTTTGAGCTTAAAAAATTACACACAGTTTACAATACCATATCTAGGATATCTATGGATACTATCACATTTTGTTGTAATAATAGTAAGGCTTTAATATCTGATAGATAATTACATCACTCAAATAACTTTAATGTCTATAAAATATTTAAATTATTATATTTTTACTTCCTTTTACTACTATATAGTAAAGGAAATAATATAATCGGGTCGAATTTTCGAATTCAAGCTTTCACCGGAAATACATGTTTGGAGGTCCCCTGAGTCCAAAAAAGTGGTTTTTAGAAACATGTCTGTGTTTGACAGCCATATCGTATCGAAAGCTTTATCCGAATTTCACCAAACTTGGAATGTGACCTCCATATTATACCTAGTTGTGCCGCGAAGCTTTTAGTTGAAATCGGTTAACCGAAAGCTCTACTTTACTCTTGGCGGTTTTGAGCTTTTTCAATTTTTTTTCGAAAACAGCTCCAACGATTTTCTTTAAACTTTCTATAGTTCTTTGACTCATTAGTGGCTACAACTTTTATTTGAAACTTTTTCCTGGGAAAATTCGAATAAGGACGGTTTTGGGGTGAAGGTTGGGAATTCGTATACATATGTTATATGTACATACATATTTAGATTGTATGCATATAGTTCTGTTTATATGTATAGTTACAAAGTGCTTTCATTTAACTAACAGCGAGTTTCATAAAGTGAAAGAAAGTACTGTGACACCACGCAGCAGATATTTACTCAAGTAAACTAGATACTTTTCTATTGCAAACATTCCAATTGTTTCAGAAGTTTATAATTGCGACAATCGTGGGAAAAAAACGACACTTTCAAGTTACACGTTGCACTATGTTTAATAAGCTCGTGTTGATATTTAATTTTTTTTAAAAAAGCAATGTACAATATTATTTTTTTAAATTAAAAAAGCTCAAAAACGCCAAGAGTAAAGTAGAGCTTTCGGTTACCCGATTTCAACCAAAAGCTTCGCGGCACAAAAAGGTATAATATGGAGGTCAAATTCCAAGTTTGTTGAAATTCGGATAAAGCTTTCGATACGTTATGGCTGTCACACATACACAGACATGTTTCTAAGAACCACTTTTTGGACTCAGGGGACCTCAAAACATGTATTTTCCCTGAACGCTCGAATTCGAAAATTCGACCCGATTACAATACTTCCTATACTATATAGTAGTAAAAGAAAGTAAAAAAAACGATGAGAGCTCTTGTGAATTAAATAATAGATATTTAAATGAAAAAAATGAAGTTATAGTTTTGTAACGTTATTTAAATAATATCTTATGGGTAAATAAGGGCAACAAGTATTATTCTTCATAATAAACGAAAGCTTATAAATCATCATCGTTATACTTTGATACGATGTTATATCAATACAATCTCTATATCGTTTCAAAAAATTTTACCAAATAACATAGACTGATTTTTAATATTATTATTATAAGAATCACTATGTAGATACTTTTATTAACAGAATTTCACCATAATATATTTAGCTTCAAATTTTTCGCTCGAATATTTTATTTAATTGCTAAAAGAAAGAGAAGAATCTAGTTAAATTTTCCATATGAAATATATTTAGCTTCTCTTTCACAACTCTGTCTTACAGACCAAACCGCGACAGAAATTCTTCTGCCTTTAAACCGTCCTAGTTGCTATAGCATTCATTTAGAATAAAATAAAACGAATAAATACTAAATGCTCTCACTTTATTTGGCGGCAGATACAAATTGAACTTACAAATAACAATTACGAGCAAATCTTATATCAAAGGAAATGCTTTAAGTGTGAACGGACGACTCCTGTGCTTGAAACCCATCACAATAGTTCTGTTGCATTCTCACAATGGCCATGGTATTAATAAAAGCTCGTGCTTGCAGTCCATGTCATGGTAATGTTTGGTAATACATCATTTCGCGTGTATTTTAATGCACGTTGGGTCACCGCCTGTTTCTATCAATTAATTATGCGGATTTTACAAAGATTAACAGATTGTTGAACGTCTAACGTTGATTATTATTTATTAGTCTTTTAGAAAACGTACAATATACATTCTTATGTGAGCAAATATATAGACATAAAGTACATAAAGAAAATATTAACAAAACCACATGTCTTCAGGTATTGGAAATAACTTGACAACATATTAATTAAAATTAATAAAAAAAATTAATTGATCGATCAATAATATTTTTAAAAGTGTATTTATGATTAATAAACTCACATTGAAATCATAATAAATTAATAAGAAGAAACATTTTTTCAATCTTGCAATTTTTTTACTGAAATGTAAACATGGTTAATTTTCAAACTTCCCACTTTTTGTATATAATTTTTTAATGTTTTGATTGAACAAATTATTTTTTTGTGACTTTAACAATGCTACTTTTTTCATACCAGGTATGAAAAACGGTTATAATATTAAGTTGACATAGATTTGAAGTATAGTATAAAAATCACACAGTTGGTCCAGAGGACATCATTATAAAATCTTGGTTGTATTTATGTGAATATTATTAAAGTTGACGTCAACAAATATCGAATAAGATGCATAAGATCGTAAAACGGAAAAGACGGTTTTTTATAAAGAAGAAACCCAATTCAATTTCGATCGATTTCAGCATGATGCTATTGTAAGTACATGCTGAAAGCATTATATAAACGTAATATTCTTGGAATTTAATTCATTTGTATCAAGATTATCGTAATATTTTTATTACTTTTATTAGTATGGTTTACTGCAAGCATTATTGGTTGAATGGTTTTTTAATCTCCTATCTGAGAATATTATTGAACTTTTTTAATCTTATTGATTTATATTAGTGTTCTAAATTCACTCTTCAAAAATCAAATTGGTATTTATATTTAAAAAATAAGTGTAATCCATACAACTAATGGTTTTTGTACCTTAAGAATAAATAACTTGTGCCCAAACACAAAGATAGCAAAGTTAACTTTTTTCCATTTTTTGTTTTATTTTTATAATCTAGAGAAATAAAATGATAACGGTCTGCCGTTGTGCGCTATACTCTCTTAAATCGAAATAGTGACTATATTGACTATTCACTATTTTTACAATGCAGAGTATACCTACCACTAAATTCAAATAGTGGTATACTTTTTACTACTAAATAGTGAATAGTCGCTATTTGATAGTCGAAAGTCACTATTTCGGTTTAAGAGAGTAGTAACGCAAAATCAATTGAATAAATTTCGATCCATTTTTTTTATATTTTACTTCTTTGATACTTGGCTCTAGACTAAAAAAGGAATTTTCACGATAATATTTTGATTTAATACAAAGTTATTGAAGTTTTATAAACTTACGATTTTTACAAGCACTACGCGTTGACTTGGATTACGTATAAATAATGAAGATAGAAGCACGCAATTTAAAATTTTTACTGTCAGCTTTTTAAATTAAAATTAGCAGTGTTGCATTAGTGTAGCATTATTATAATTTTTACCATAAATATAAATTTCGTTAAATTTTAAACTCTATAAATGTTCTAAAGCTTATGTGAACGAAGTCGCGCGTACAGCTTTAGTGTTTTTATATAAGAAATAATATTTATCATTGCCGTAACTAAAAAAATAGTTTCCAAGATATTATGGCATAAAACTCTTTATTTCTGTAACCAAAATGTAGGGTTTCTGTTTTTTTACTCAAAACATTAAACAGTTTTTTTCAAAATGTTTGCAAGGCTCAAAAACGTGTCAAAACTCAAAATTTTATGATTCACAAAATGCACAAGATAACCGCCTTCCTGATAGGAAATCTTGTCATAAGACCTTCTGAGTATATATAGTTTTGTTCTTTTAAGACTGTTCCAAGGGCATATCATAGGGCATATAAGGGCATGATCATAGAGAATATAGAGAACATAGAATATAGAAGACGAAATATCTCTGTGTTAAAAAAATGAATGCTAGTGTGTCTGAGGGTAAAAAAGCGCATATGTAAAATCGCAGCACAGACAGTATAGAAACGTTGTCCTGCAACGTACTGTAATAGTACTAATTATTATGTGATCAATTTCAGTAAGAACTATGTCTAATAGTGCCAATTACCAACTTTGTAGCCGACAGCGCCACGGAAAGTTCTCCAGAAATATGTTTAGTCAATATCTTTATTTTAAGAGGTTTGGAATTATTCTTCCATAAGACATGTGCATCTTTATCTAAAGCCCATAGATAGGACAAAATAACTTAAATGGAATGCTAATTCTACTACCTGTAAAACGACAAAATTTTCAACTTATAACCTTCAGTTTAACTGAATGTTGATAGCTAAGCATTTTTGTTTATGTATACAGATGGTTTAAAAGAAATTCACATAAGCGAAATAGGTTGAAAAACATTCTCAAAAGAAAAATATTTTGGCGTCCATTTAGTAATTGGTAAACGTGTATATCTGTGTAGAATGGTCATTTGTTTACTCAAATGCACTGCAGGTCAATTAATAACTTCAAAATAATTAAATACTTTACTCTAAATATTTCCTAACAAAACGGTTTCTTACCCCACCGCCTTACTCAAAATGAATATTAACACTGGCACATAAAAAAAATAAAAGTATATCCCATCAAAAGATGCAATGTATAGTTTTCGGTCAATTTTTTTCATTATGAGCACAAATCCGTGGTCAGTTTTTCTCTAGCGCCCTTTAATTTTCATAAAATCATCGAACACACATCACATGCGTTATAAAGGTATTTTCGATGTATTTTTGGACACAGTACAAATCAGTGATTTTTCTTCAGCATCCTTCAGTTTACAGAAAATTACTGTATTAGATACTTTTCTGTGGTTTATGACGTTTTTCAGCATTTTTCTGAAAATTAAAGGGTGTTGGAGAAAAAATGACCACATATTCGTATTGAGCGTGAAAAAATATACCAAAAAACGTACATAACCGCTTTAGATCAGATAGGTATCGTACTTGATATTATGTGTAATAATATTCTATAGGTACACTTCTTTTAATTATCTAGGGATTGTTTAAATAAAATTTAAATAACTAGAAAAGTATTATGTAATAGTATGATGGTTCTTGTGTAGTTTTCACAAAACATGTCTGTGTTTATCTCTGACCTTCAGAGTTTTTTTTTCTTTGTGTGACTAAAAAAATCCATACAAGCAGTGTTCAACGGCTGTAATATTGTTGCGCTGAACTAAACGTAGACATACCCTTAATTTCTCAAACGTTCAAAATTCATAGATAATTAAAGGAAATTACAGTTAAGATATAAGTTTTTTTAACTTTCTTAAGAAATTTTCCCTCCCTATGTTTTCTTCCACCACTATTCTTCTACTATTGTACCAAAATTAATGATCAGCAAGACTCTTATAGTTTTGGAAACAAAAACAAATTTTATCATGTTTTTAATTGTCTTAGAATCTTAGATTTTCATTTTGATGGTTTAATTCAATTTACGCTTAAGCAATAACTTTCTACCCTTTTTTGAATTAACAGGTTTTATTTATTAAGAATTAGAATATGATTGATCAATAAAATGCTTTGGCAATAATAATTTGCAACACTTCTATTTTATTTGAAAGACTTCTTCAGGTTTTTTGATGAAATACTAGCATGTTTTTTTATCAATAGGGACATATAAAGTAGATAATTAATTAAAATAATAATAATTTAGATTGAAACAATTTATATACTTAACCTATTTTAACTAAAAAATTACAAATTGATATTGCTAAAACCTTTTATTGATCCATCATCCTTTAATTTTTTTAATTTAAAATTATAAAAAAGATCTAATAACAAATAATATTAAGAGGTTTTGATATCTACTCATATAGTATACATAGCGATGTATGCATGTATAACGTACAGACTTTAAATATGCAAAATGTTAGTTCAGTCATTTATTTTCAAAAGAAAGATTTTATATATTATTTATCTTTTGTATATTTCAATAATTATTAACACTATTATGCTTAAAAATCATAAAAAGATTAAAGACTCAAAATCACAAAAAAATTAAATGTGAAGTTTTTCTGTAAAATCATAATTTAAAAATAAGTACGAATTAAACAAAATTAAACGACAGAAAACATTAAATCTCACGGTCTCATGTATAATTTTTTTTAGTTGATTTTAAAAAAAAGTCCCAATTCATTAAAATATTGAAATGGCCAAGGCGCGAAAATGATGATTATTATATCAAATTGAGAGTGTGAAGAATATTATTATTAAAAATAATAATATTATTCTTATGATATAAACAAAATAGACGGATTGAAATAAACGTGATGTTGTTGCAAACCGTGCAACGACCGACGTCGTTTCTCGCCCGCCCAGATAAAAATAGCCGACGCATGCAGGCGTCGGTTGTTGACGTCCTAAAAGCGTCCATTCACCGATGACGCACACCACCGTTCCCATTCTCATAATAATTGTGTGCATACACACACACACACTTATATATATATATATATATATATATATATATATATATATATATATATATATATATATATAAAAGTACATGCACATCAATGTCCCCAGGTTCTATGCTCGAAAAAAACACTGGAATGGAACACTCCAAGCTTTTCGTTTCGTTTGGTCTATATCAAGAAGAGAGGACATTGACAACATCGGTGAAATAAAATACGTTTTTTTTTTTTTTTGTACACAATAGGCCCGGAATTTTCATTTATGACAAAAATTCAATTCTCTCGCCTGGTGCAATCATTGATATATAGTTTGTCTTATTTTTATTTTCAAATACGCTTGTATGGTATAAAAGAAACGATTTCCAATTTAGGTAAAACTACGATTGCAATGTTCAAATTGAATTTTTCTCTCTCTACATTTAAAATCTATATCAAATTACTTCAAAAACTATTAGTCAAGTTCACAGATGTTCTCTTGCATATGAAGTTCACATACCGTCTCTAAAAAACATTTCAATTGGAACCACCGTTTATCCGATATCCTACTTATTTTTAAGTTCTAAAATAATTCTTTTTATTTTTAAGGTGAAGGCAAATACTTTTTCTTAATATTTAATTGAATTATATTCGTTAATATACACCATTTCAAATTTTTTGGTAGAAAACATAATATTTTTTTAAATTCATAAATTTTATTATAAAATTGAAATTTTTTATTTAATCTTTTTAAACTTCTACCTTTTCCAGAGTAGCATTAATAATATCTGAGTTCATATTATGATTTGCAACTGATACAGAAAAATGTTTATTACAATCTTCATGGGAATCAAACCGAGGTCTACTGACACTGGAGGCAACAATTTTACCATTCCATTCTTCTAAGCCTGAACCTTGTTGGACGATTTTTAGCAACTCATAATTAAAGCTTACGGCTAATTTTACGTTTATTATGGCATTTTTTCAATACTTTTTTACCAAAATCATTATATAATATACTTACTTTGAAAATGAATAGATTTAATTTTTATTTTAAATATTCAACAATATCTTCTCTTAATAAATTAGTGTATATTGTGAATATACATAGATTAGTTAAATATTCACATTCATTCTTTAAAATATTACGATTTTGTTATAAATTATTTTAATTGAGAATTTTCTCTTTCCAATTTGGTTTGATGAAGTGCTCCCAGAGGAACATCACCTGGTCATGATGCCTGGAAAATATCTTACATTGTGAGGCTTTAGGTGTAGATATCAAGAAGTTGATGAGGTAATGTTGCTTTTCAAAGTAACTACTAACCCGTTTAGTGATTATGCTGGGTACTGGGGAAATTTGTAAGTCTTTGAATATCTGCTCATATGGGTCATCTATTAGTTGCCTTAGTATTTTTGGTTGAGTTCTTTTGATGAGGTTAATAGGTGTATTATTTACATAATCCAATAGCTCAATGTCGTGTGTTGAAATTGGCATTTCTACGGGGTACATAAAGCACATTATTTTCAAGAAAGAGTTTTAAGTTTCTTCTCAGTGGCTAGTGTAGTTTTCTTACCTGCTGTAAATAGTTTTTCTTTTTTGAATTATAAGATTCTTTCATTTCAATCTTCGATATAAGAAGATTTAAAATAGTGCATGGCACTTAGCAAAAGGATTGCAGTCAACAAATAAACATGTTTCTTTTCTAAGTGTAAATATCACTATAATTAATTTAGATTTGTTAATTTTTTGTCATATTTTGTACCCATTCTAGGTGAGATCTTTATGGTATAGGTAAGAGGCAATAAATGGAAAAAGTTTATCATCTGTTCACTAATCTTCCAAACACAAATTTATACTATTACTTTGGACTCTTTAGAATAATTTTGCATATATGGCTCACTTTCTCTTTTTTTACAAACATTGTCTTTAATGATTTTATCCCAGTAAGAATTCGAAGCTTTTTCAATCAGTGAGCATTTCAAAACATAAATATTTTCGGGCCACTTATTGCCGCAGTGGCAAGAGCATCAGTTCTCTCCACTTCATGCGTCAAGTGGTTCTGGGTTCGATCCCCATTGAATCCTAGACTTAAGATTCTAGACCTAAGATATACTTGACCAACAGAAAGTTTCTGTGTTTAGACAGTCCGTGATATGACCTTAGCTGTTAAAGCGACTTAAAACACCCAAAAAAAAATATTTTCATAATGTTTTCCTACAATAAGCAACTGTACATATACACATCTTAGCAATTCACTCGTGTTATATCTACTAGTCAAACTCTTCAGTCTACACTATACACTATCTTTGGGTTTCTGTAGGTTCAATCAAAGCATGAAACAAGGTTCAGTTTTTCGTCCAACGCTCACTTGTTCTACCAAAAAAGCTTATGACTAGATGGTTCGTGTAATAATTCAGTTGATTAGTCTTCGTAGATATCTGAGATCATATATTACCATTTCACCATTTTTGTTTTTGTTTCTTTACAGTCACATTATGTGAATTAATAACAATTATTTTAATACACACAAAAGGAACTCTTTGGGCGTTTAATTTTATTTATTGGTTGAACAGTAAAAGAAGGAAAAATCTACGTTGATTGAAAAGCTACTTTTTTAGATTTGAGATAGGTAAAATTTTTTTATTTTCGTTAATTTTCGTTAATTCTTTCTTTAAAATCTATGTTTTTCGGCATATCGTACCCAATTGCTATCAACGACAAACTATTTAATCTCCCTGGGCACATTGCACTTTTTAGCGGGAAGTTAAAAAAATTATAAATGAATATGTTTGAGATAATAATATTGGTTATTGTTTGGTTATCTGGGAGGAAAGAGAGGGCCCTTATTGATCGCGGGGCCATGAGCACGTGCCCAGAGTGCTCAGTGGAAAAGAGAAGCTTGCTATTTCGTGCAGATTTTACATTTATAATATGATTAAAATAATAAAATCAAAAAATCAAAAAATCTAGAAGGTTCTTAAGTTAAATATGAATCAAATATATAGTATATACATTTGTAGTGTATAGCAGGTATATATTATATATTTAACCTGCATATATAGGTATAACCTTTATAGATATATACATCCTTCCAATAATATTTTTAAATTTTCGGTTAAGTTATTATGCGCAATCCAATAAAAACAATGGTGAAAACAAACATTCTTACGACCTTCTTTGAAGATACATGTTTTTTAAATAACACTTAATTACAAAACTATTATGCCATATAGTATATAATATTACGAAAACTATAACTTTTAATTAACCAAAAATATAACCTCACTTACAATAACCAAAGAAACATAAACATTATTCTACAATGTAATAGTTTGAAAATGTTATAGGCTTTTAAATAAATCTCAGTTATTAATGAAACTCGTATATATGTTATACTGGCTCTGGAAAATATTTTATTTTCTCAAAGAAGATATTCACGTCTGGAACCGAAAATATGTTATTTTTAACTTTATTTATAACATTTTAATGAGGACACTTTTGAGACCTAAATAAGCACGCAAGAAAAATCTTCTTTATGTTTATTTAAATGATATCGTTTCGTCAAAATTATCTGAAAAATTCTTCAAATAGCTTAAGATAAAAAAGCATTAATATTAATTTATTATAGACAAAATGATAAATTAGGCATTTTGGGAATTGTTAATAGTTCATAGAAAAATAAAAAAAAACCTTCTCACGTGAAAGTCGACAAAATTAAAGAATCTAATAGGTACTGGCGTTTTTGTAATAAAACTCAAGCTAACTTTTTGTGTGGAACCTGTTTCTATTCCCATTTTAATTATAAATAACAACAATGCAGAGGAATACACGGGACATTCTTTACCCTATGTTATTTCAGCTAAGTGTCTTCCAACCTTTTAAACTACTATCTCTCTGTGTGTGTCTACGACAAAGCGACATATGAGGCCATTAGCTCGACGTGTCCTTCTATTATTATCCTCACTCTATACGTCCACTTTGAAACAGTCCTGGTCATTCGAATCATCCACAAATTGTCCTGGCAATTTCATTTGTATATTTTTTTTTATTTGAATTTCAAAATCAAAATGAGAAACACAATGAGCTCCAACAAAAGCATTAAAAAATAAAGAATAGATCGTCTCTATTACAAATCAATAAAAACCATTATTTGATTAATCATACTGAAATTATCTCAGCATGTTTGTGAAATTCTTGTTATTTCTAATAAGATGAGTTTCTCTAATTGGATATTAATTTTCAACAATGATTAACCGCTATCAATGTACAAAAAATATGAAAAATTGTAAAAATTGGACAATATTTAGTTACAATATACAAAATCTCAAACGACAAAAAATTCCAAATTTGTAAAAAGTTGATCATTATTACTTAAATTGATTGTATTTTGTCAAATACAATTTAAATATTGATTTTGTTTGAGTAAAGGTAAATTAAAAGAATAAATAACGTTTAAGTCAATCAAGGCAACAATTTATACTAAAAATAAAAAATTTCTTGTAAAAATTTGATTCAGTCTTTTGTAAAATAAAAATGTTGGAATTTTGTATTTGACTTTTTGCTTTCTTCAATCTTTTGGAACTGTTTCTAATAACTAAAATGTAGGTAATATCAGTCTTAACCATTTCATTTTTAGCTCATATTTGCAAATATCCTAAGATTGAAATTCTTAATTATGGGTTAAATTTAAAACCCTTAATGTAACAAAATTAAATTAAAAAATAATATTTTCAAAAATGTAGCTTTAGCAAAAAAAAAATGAGAAAAATTCTTCATTAGTATGTACTTTATAAAAAAATAAAACTTTAAATAACGTCACTCAAAATATTTGGATATTTTTGGTTATATCTAAAGTAAAATTTTGGTAAAAATAGAAAATTCGTTGAGATTTCAGAGAGGTAGCTGAAGGAAAGAGAGACCTGTGACTAGTCTACCTAAGATACCATTCTTTGAGGTTTGCACTAAACTAACGGAATTTTCTTTGTCCGATTTTTCTTAAACATATATGTATTTAATCAGGGATTCACGTTCATTGGTATAACATTTGCCACGAAATCTGAACCAATATGGTTAGATATATTTCTACGTTATGATTTTGTCTTATTTTGAGAATTAGTTACTACTAAAGGATCATCATATGTTACTTAAATAATTCCACAAATTATTTAAGTTTAGATAACATACCAATACGCAATAGTACGCTTTAAGGATAATGGAATTACTTGGAGCACTTGGGTGCTTAACAAATGCTTATTATTAAGAAAGTTACAGAAAATTATATGCTGTATACTAATTTTTGACTGCTTTACGTCCTCTTTATGACGCCAACAAACGCTTTAATTAAGGTTTCATCCATAAAGTAGTATCTATATAATAAAGATCTCAAAGCGTTCCTTCTTATTTTTAGTAAAACTTAGCTATTTATTATAAAACTTAAACAAATAGATAATATTATACATTTTATTTATGAAAATTATAATCTGGTTTTTGTAGAGTAATAAAATAAGGTAAAAATTCTTCAATAGCATATTTTGGAAATTGGATAACATAATTAAGATAAATACAAAAGCCAAAAAATGTATCCATATGCAATATTAAGGTATTACCTTAAATTTCTACTAAACATACAAGCTTTTAATACGATTGATAATGCCTTCGAGGGCGTTACAACGAGTATAGCGATTTTCCAACTTTTTGATACCACTTTTATAGTATCTACTATTTATCTTAGGTACCTTCTCGTCAAAATAGACCTCAGTTTCAGCGATTACTTCATCATTGGACTTAAATTTCTTTCCAACGAGCATTCTCTTGAGATCTGAAAACAGGAAAAAGTCGCTAGGTGCTAAATCTGGAGAATATGGTGGGTGGGTAAGCAATTCGTAGCCCAATTCATTCAATTTTGCCATCGTTTTCATCGATCTGTGACACGGTGCATTGTCTTGGTGCAACAACACTTTTTCTTTTAAAAATGACCGTTTCTTTGCGATTTCAGCCCTCAATCGATCCAAAAGTGCACAGTAATAGTCGCTGTTGATGGTGGTTCCTTTTTGAAGATAGTTGATGAATATTATTCCGTTCGCATCCCAAAATACAGACGCCATCATCTTACGGCCGACTGTTGCGTCTTTGCTCGCTTTGGATTCGGTTCTTCGACTGCTGTCCACTCAGCTGACTATCTTTTGGAGTCTAGTGTGTAATAATGAAGCCATGTCATACATTGTCACATATCGACGATAGAATTCCATTTTATTGCGGTTTAACAGCGCAAAACACTCCTATGAATCATCAATTCGATGTTAGTTTTGATCGACTATGAGCTCATGCGGCACCCACTTTGCACAGAGCTTTCGCATACCCAAATGTTCGTGTAAAATGGTAAAAACACTACCATCTGACATCTTTACAATGTCAGTTAGCTCGTGCACCTTCAATTTGCGATCGTTCATAACCAATTTGTGGATTTTTTAAATGTTTTCTGGAATAACAGACTCATTTTGGCGTCCACTGCGCTCTGTATCATTTTTACTGGTACGGCCACATTTAAATTCAGCAATCCACTTCTCTACCATTTGTCTCGATGGAGCAGAGTTCGGATAATGTTTATCAAGCCATTGTTTGGTTTCCACGGTATTTTTTTTATCATAAAGCAATGCTTTATTAAAACTCTAAACTTAGTTTATTCTATTTTTTTCCAACACAAAAGTTGTTTCACACAAAATGCTATAACTCACGAATTAATAGTCAAATTGCTCTCAAATTTATGCACGTAGGTACCATATGAAGGTTAGTACTAAATAAAAATCATATGGAAAAAATTCTAGCAACGCCATTTATTACTTATCCTACGGACTTATTGAATGACCTTATATGACCTATAGAAATTCTTTGTGTGTAAGATAGTCGTGATATGACCTTAGAAGTTAAAGCGACTTAAAACACTACTTCTCAAAAAAAAAAAGATTTGGAAACGGTCAAGAGCAACCATACATAACACTTTGAAGGCAATGTTTCGTTGAAAAGTTGGATATTTATATTGACACCGTGAAAAGTTTTATGAGATGTTAAAAAACGCCCTATAAATGATTTGACAATAGGTATCATAACTAGACAATGAAGACTAACGAAAAAATATTTACAGGTTCATTAAGACCAACTGTACAATATAAATAAGGTTTCAATGTCTTTTATGAAATGGTTTAAATTTTTACATGCAAAATCTCCGTTCAATAAATCTTATCAGTCATTCAGACATGTGTTAGTATATTACAATCATTGAATCTGCTCTGAAATTTAATTGGCGTTGAGTTTCCGTTGAAGTTGTAGATTTTTGGTATACTATGGAGCACTCACACTTATCCTTAGCATATTGTTCAAAAGTACCTGTAGTTTTTCATTGTTTGTTTTGGATGTTGTGATAAGATAAGAACAGCAAAAATATTTTTTTCACTAACATTTCTAGAAACTCCAAAAACAACAGCATGAATACAAGAACCAATGCCGCAAACCACTCACTGTGTAGACAATAAGCTTTCAGATTAAGTTTTGTCAGTCCATGTTTTAAGACTTTACTTCATATCTTCATGTGATACAGATGAACTGACAGATACTTTTTTAAAGCACATGCGAAGCTTGTCTAAGCAATACCTAAATTTACCAAATTTCATTTAATTATGTTATAGGAGTAATATTTATCAACTTAATAAGCAACTGGAAAAAGTTTTTCTTAAATCAATTGTTTCTTTATGACAAAAAATGTATTTATTTTTAAAAATGTTGATAGCAACAAATTTTTTCTTGATTAATTAACAAAATTATGTTACGATTTTCTTTGCTATAAATTTAAAATTTTTTATTGCATTTTTAATTTTTTTTTTTTTTGAAGAAAGAACGATCAATTAAAAAGTGTTTTAGGGTCACTTACTTACATACCTACATATGTTTCTTGTTAATTACAATAAAAAAATTCACTAATGATCTTTTAATAACTATGAAAACATTTTGCACGAAAATAAGTTTAATTTAAAATTAATAGATCTACGATATTTCCACACGTAGCATCATAAACTTCCTCTAACTACAAACATATGTACATGTAAAAAAATTAAAGTATAATTCAAATAAAAAAAATTCAGATAAAACCACCAAATTAAACTCGTCAAAATTTACTTGAAAAAATCGTTTTTTTAATATGTATTTGTTCTAGTCAAATCGCGAGTTTACTCTCTTATCTTCTTTAATTATTTATTTAAAATCAGAATAATTTAAACTCATGTAAAATGAAACATTACGTGTTTGAATATCGCATGTACTTAATTGCATTTTCTATCCAAGGCTCAGTGTTTCCAAATAGAATTGTAAATATAAACTTCTATCATAATAAAACGAGTCAATTTCAAATATTTATTAAACTAGAACACTACTTGAGTCCTCGTTATAATATTATTAGTAAGTATAAAAACGTCAACTATTTTTCTTTAATATGCTTCAATAAAGAACTTTATTTTCCATCTTACAGATATTTACTTTTCATTTGTATAAAAAGACGTTTAAAGAATTTGAGTGATTTTTCATTGATATTTTTATTGGCACGAGCTTTATTTATTTATTTTCAAATTTTATTTTAATTTATATGGGAAATATTTATTTTAGCGCGACGCGACATCACAAGCATAAGATGAAGTGACAAAATTCAACGTCAATGTTAATATTGACAATGAGGCTGAATATTTTTGAGCAAAATATTACCTTTAAATTATTGTTGTGTCAATATAACGATTAATTAAATAAAATTAATTATGCTGAATGTTGGTTTTGTCTCATTTTTCATTTTAGAGTTTCCTCGATTTTTCGTCATGTGACTCTAAATGTAGAGTTTATTTTTAATCTTAAGATATTGTTATCACTGTTTTTAAATTATAAATTAAATTTTAATGATAATCGATATTTAAATAAAGATATAATGGCACGATCGACGTGTTTCCCGGACACTGTCATTAAAGCAGTCGCACTTTTAACATATACGGACACAACCACATCCTTGTGTCTTATATCAAAGCGAATCAGAGCACGGTATGAAAAGGAAAAATCTGTTAGTAAAATTTAAATTTATTTTGTCTTGTTTCACTAACGCTGATAATTAACTCTAACATTTTGTGTAGCTGGAAGGCACAAATCAATTTTAAAAACATTACAATTTATACTTTATTGATACAATATATTAAATACATATTATTTTTTCTGAAATAGAAATTTAAAAAAAAATCTCATTTATTTTATTTATAATTTGTAAGGAAGAGAATAATTAATTAATTGCTAAAATTAAATTTTTACAATAAAATCAATCGATCACAGGCACAAATTTAAGAGACTTTAGACATTGCGCACTTTCATACAAAATAAGGGATTCATCGAGTTAAGTGTCTGTGCATTTTCGAAATGACGAAATGAATTGAGCTTGAAATTTTGGCTTGACAATGAAATAACTTGAAAAGGCAATGTTTAACTTCAAGATATTTCGTTAGTAATATTTGTTTTGCCTTCGATTTTATTTTTAACCAATTTTTAGTCAAGTAGCTTAAAATTCAAGGCAAGTAACTATGAAATCAAGTCAAGTAGTTATATCGCTCCTAGTATATCGCTATCAGAGTACTCATTGTTCATAGTCATTAACCAACAAAATATAGGTAAAGTACTTACTATTTTTCTTAAATTGAAATAGGTACCAATAGTCCTTGAGCCCTTAACTATAGTCTCTGTTCATTGAATCAGGATCACTTACATATTTTCTGAGAATTTATTAAAAAACTGATTTAAAGTTCGTTTGAGGGCGTGTATTGCGTAGCGCAGCTGAGCGTTTGAAATTTTAAATAAAATTAAAAAAGGTTCGTTGTTAAACGAAAAGCTTTCCCAGAAAAACAAAAAGGGAGGCTGCCGTGATATCTTATGTAAATAAAGCCTATTACAATTGTATATTCCCATCCAAATGTATAAATTATATAATTTCAATAAAATTTTACTTCCGAAGAATAACTAAAAGAGTTTATTATTTTTTTGAACAAAATTCACTTCGTGGCGCAGTGGTTAGATCAGTTTGCTCTTTTCGCTACAAGCGTCAGTGGTACTGAGTTCGATCCTCCTTGAATCCCTAGATTTAAGATCTAAGATTTACATGACCTACAGTCTGTGTGTAGACAGTCGTAATATGACCTAAGATGTTAAAGCGACTTAAAATACAGAAAAAAAATCATTTAATATAAAATAATAATTCGGTTTTTTGGTTTTCTTACAACTGATTGCTAAAGTATTTTTATACTTTAAATATAAAATTGTCAGTATAAAAGTTTTCAAATATTAAAGTAATTTTGAATCAATTAGATATACATACCTAAATCAATTAGATTTCATTATAGAGCAAAATCCAGAATTAGATCTAGCGACCCTCATCAAAAGGACTAAAATATCTTTCATATTTGAATATCCTAGTTCTACTTTTGGAGAAAGATATTTTATTTTTAATATGATTAAAAAAATTATAATAAAAAAAACACAATTGGTGTTGGTGGTGATTTAATAGTACTATTGAAGGTGAAACCCAAAAAAACCGGTCTCGTAAGTTATCGCAAGCCTTTAATTTATTATCTCTAACACAGAGTAACAAATATTAATTTTACCCATTCATATCATATTGATACGGACCTTTTTTTAAGACCTCAAAACGTTTCCTATTTAACTTTTTTATTTATTCCTCTTTCATCAAATTATTTACAGTAACTTATCATACAACAGTGCAAACTGCAAAAATTAGCATCTTTACATTGAAATTTGCACTTCAATACTCTCACACAAAGAACACAGTACAACTAGGCAATTTCAATCGTTTAATCATAAAACTTAACTTGCTTTTAGCACATTTTCCTATAATGAAATGAACTACAAAGAGCGCATCTTACTTCAAACTTTAAAATGAATGTTTAAACGAATCGATTACATTTTAAAAGTTAACTTTTTATAAAATAGATAAAAAATTAAATTTGTTAAATGTAGTTATGTCTTAGTATTATTTTTTGTAAGTCTGATTTGTAAATCTTTTCCATTTTTTTTTTTTTTTTGGGTGTATAGACGGAATGATTGAATACACCTTCATTCTCGTTTCTAGATCAATTTAAGTATATAAGATAGATCATTATTGATCACCCGTTTGACAATTAATCATCCTGTCTACATCCCCTTGATCACTTTTCTCAACAAGCGAGGCCAATTGTTCCAATCTCTTTTCATCTAGTTGAACATATACCATTTCGTTCATCTGCATTTCTCAGCATGCATCTACATTGATGCAACCGCAAATCTGATAAATTTTATCAAAACGTGCATATACAATAAGTACAATTGATCAGGGTTGTAAATTCAACCAATTAAATCTGTTAGAAAATATAGAATCAAGATTATATTAGACGATTGGAAATAAAAATATGCAGACTATAATGAGAATGTGTTTAGTTTTTCAAATTTCGCGTTCCCCGTTGCAGTTTTCCCCTGATATGGGTAAAGTAAACATATGATTCTTTGTTAAAATAATGAATGTAATAAAGAAAGTAAATAATAATTTTAAATTTTCATTTTAATGAGATACAAAAGAAAATTATGAACGTTAGGTTAAGGTAAGTTAAGTAGACGAGAAGAAAACTAAAAAGTTTTCTTTAATAAGTGTTTTAAAAAATTAAGAAAATCTTTTTAAAAAATTTACATTACGCTCTCGTTAGTTTGATATCATTAAGGGGGATGGTAGGTATCCTACCTTTTATGTTGCATGAACTGTGTAGGTATATAAATTCATCATATACAGATACATTACATAGCATATATGTATTATAACTACACACAATGCATATCCCAGGGTGTGGAAGATTCTTTGAAAGCATCACACGTCTTTCTTCTCAGTCGGTCGTCAGAATCAGTTAGATGATGCTCATCATGATGATGAGGAAGAGTGGTGCTGGTGATGATGATGACGGTGGTGGCGACGATGATTTTGCTAGCGCTTTGCCGGTGATGATGATGAATATTCACTATCACATTGAGCCAAAGTAGAAATATATACACAGAGAGCTAACGTATATCCTTATTCTCGTAGTTAGGTGCATGCATCTATGTTCTATGTATTTTATACATGTTCGTAATGTGTATTATGGGAGAGTAATAGCGAGATGAAGTTGGGTCAGGGCTCTGCAGCGCTGTTGTGCAGGTCTGCAGCGCCGCGGGGTTGCACGGGGCGGCGCCTCAACCACGACCTCCAACAGATTGATGACTCTTTATGCAATGCACGCAGCATACAAAACTCCAGCAGCACAAATACACCAGAGACTAATCCATTGATAGGCAGAGGTGGCGGTTCGGGAGCAAAACGTTCTGTGATTCTATAGAGAGAAATTATTATTATCTAGCTCAGGTTTCACCCAAGTTTCACTAGTAAGCTCCTCTAATATGAAAATTACCGTCGATTACCCATTTGTATAATTCATAGGCTTCTCTTCATTCAAAACAGTGACATTTAGATTTATATTGTATATTTCTAATTATTTTAACGAACCTACAAGCATTAATTGAAGCTGTTATAGTCTTATTATTTAGTTTATTTAAGATCACATCAGTTACTATGGTCATTACTGACCATCAAATCTGAAAACCCATAAAAAAATTTGGGCTTTTATTGGGATTCGAACCTATAGGACCACTGGCATAAAAGGCAACTATCTAGTCAACCACGCTACTAAGTGATCTGCCATAATATTACATCTTCTAATTATAATAGACGCGTTTAATCAATAAAAAAATCAATGAAAAACAAGTTGATAAATGCATTACGCATCTATAGACCAATTATAATTACACAAAATCTTGAAATAAACGTCATTAAAAGGTATAAGTATAGATAGTATATATATATATATATATATATATATATATATATATATATATATATATACACGTAACTTCGGTTTCAATTGAAATTTAAGTAATCAAAGCATAGAATCTATCACATAATTAAGTTGTTATGTCACTTCATAGTATTTCATCAACATGAAAAGTCACTTTAACTCACTTCACAAAATATTGAGCTTATTTTATTAATCTTTAATAAGAAATTTATTTTTTGATTTTTATAAAAAACTTTGTTAATTAAATTAAAAAAATATTTTTATTTGAGAATAAAATCATTTTTACCACTAAATAAAATATTATTGCCAAGCTTTGAATTTAATTATTACTAAAAGATATTGATTAAGCAATACCGATAAACTTAACTATTTCTACCATAATTAAAGATAGAATGTTATAACCAAATAGTGACTTCAAACATGGTTCATTTGTGCATTTTACTAAAATTGATTGATATCAACCGTAAAAGAACTAGACTAATGTTAATAAACCTAACGATGAAGAGCTCAAGTTTGGGAAACTACATAATACGGTGTTTAGATCCTAAGTAAGTGTTAAGTATTCAAAATCTCACCGATATTTTATCGTAGAGGATTTTTGAAACAGCTATATATTTGTTATTGTGACAATAAACAAGTTGAAAAAGTTAAAGGAACTCTTTACTTTCTGTGTGAAAGAGCTCCTACCAAACTGCCGCTGCTGGATGCCAAGAATTAGAAAGTTTTCGTTACGGTGAGGATGTAGTCATCCTTTTTGTTAAAAGCAGGGCCATCAGCAAACTGTACTGTAATATTTTAGGTAAGTATTCCACATAACTGTAAGATGGGATTGAGTATACTGCTTTTAAAGCTTTCTGATTTGCTTTAGGAGATTTTTTTTCACCTGACAGAAATGCTGCGACAACCTAGGTATGAAGGAGTAGTCTATAACGTAAATCTTCATGAACTGTTTTGGCTACAATATCTTTCCCTCATACCGTGTCAGAAGCTTCCTCAAAGTTGATGAACATTCGTACACAGTAATCTTTCAGTTTGAATGACTCTTTTATATGGTTGGCTTGGCAATAAAGAGTGCCCTGATTAGAAATCAAACCAGATTTTTAGTATGGAAATACTCAGTTATGGAAAGGGCTAAAGAACGCATCCGAAAATTTTACTTATTGGGAGAAGAGGAAGAGTAGATTTTGTTGCTAGTTGAGTTTTATTTAGTTTATTAACACTTAATAGGTAATGGTAATGCTGAAACTAATGCTAATGCTAAAATATAATAACAATGATCAGAAATATGACTGTGCAAGGTAGTTGGAGCAGTAAAAGTTAAGCAATGAGATCGAGATGTGTTAAATTTATAAAAAAATTTGTTTATCATACTTCGGTGATTTGAAGAGAAGAAATTTACAATATTTTTATAGGTTGTTCCAAAGTTATATTATTAACATTCTTCTTTATTATCTAGTACTTTGAATAAAGTTAAGGATATTACATCTTATACAAACTTATACTTAACATGCTTAACTTTTAAGGCTCGTACATCCCAACATTTTACATTTTTAGTTCTTTGAGTTAAATCAAAAGCTAACACGATTTTCAGCACATGTTGAAAAACATTTCTCCAATAATTTTTATTTCTATTCGGTTATTAATGACGTTAACGCTTTTTTATTAAAGATATTTACTATATTCTATATGAGGCTACATCATCAAAGAAATTGCATGAGCCAATGATTAATTTTAAAATACATAGGTAGAAAAACCCAAACCAAAATTTCAAATATAGTAAGTAAAATTTTTTAAAAATATTTTTTCTTTAACCAAAAATTTAAACGAAAAAAGTGTACGATGTTTCATAAAAAGCAGTGTTAAATTCTTTTTGCAAAAGTATTGTAAAAATAAATAATTTACCTACATGCATTTTTTCGATTTATGTACGGTTTTACATATTTATAAAAATTTACGATTTCAGTTTACACGATTTTCAAAGGAACGTATCTCCCGAGTAAATCGAAGGATAGGTGTATAACAAAAAACGAAAGAAAGATCTTGTACTGTCCTCTCAACTCAGACTTTAAATGATAATAGATATGATAGTGATGCTATGAAAGAATATTTAAGGTATTATAGTTGATAATATGACAAATTCTCGAAATTTTTTTATACTTTTAGGTACGATTTAAACTTTAATTCTACAATTAAACATAAAAAGGGTGTAAAGAACTTTACAATTCTATTTAGGATATATTTTACAGAAGTTACAAGTAAAAAATGGTGGATACAAAAAAAAGTTATAGCTTTTTTGTAAATCTAACCGTTAATAGTTGTAAGCTTGGTTAGTTATTTTCGTTTTGTTTCGGTTCTAATTCGTGAAAATGCGGTTTTAATAGGCAATAAAAGTTTAAAAAAATATTTAAGGCTAGTCATGTGCGACATTTTATTGGTGTACGCTGTTGTAGGTTTTGGTATTAAATGTAGAAGAAAAATATTTATTTCCCACAAAAACCAATGATGGATGACAATATTTCAAATATTGACGACTCTAAACGTTGTTTTCGATGATTTATTTGATCGCATTATCAGTGTTTGATTGCAAAGTATCCATATTGAGCATTAAGCGAAGGCAATTTGAATATATTAACGATTATGCACGTCATTAAAATTATTTTGCGAATCAAATAAATGTTGGTAGGTACAGCCGGTACAGCTATAGCCGTAAGCAAGTCAGGTCAGTTTGTTGGGAGAAATTTTGGTCAACTATTTGTATAAGATTTAGAATTGCAATAAATTGTGAAGGTTGTTTTGCCAGCTAAAATATTACTTCGAAAAGTTAAACAATAAATAAACCGAAGCTATCATTATTTTAAATATAAAACTCGTAAAGTTGTGGCTCAATTGCATGTTAAAATCAAATTCGAGCATTTCTACTTGTTATCGTCAAATATAGTAATATAGGTATATATTATGTACTTAACTATGTATCTATTTATTTTACAGTTGGTACAAAACTGTACATTTTTTATTGTTTGGAAAAAGACAAATTTTAATATGTGATTTTCAATCAACTTTTGACTTACAAAAAATTGAACCATTATCCATAGCCTTTGAAATTTTAAAGTTGAAAAATTGCGTCCTTGAACTTCAAAATGAAAATTAGCAGTAGGATTTGACTTTTAGTTAATATTATAATTTTATAGATCAAGGACGTTTTATTGTTTATTTGAAATTTACTTATCAATTCTTAAGTATCGTCGATAAAAATAATTGCTATGGTTATTTTTAAGCTTTGTAAGCTTTGCAAGTTTTGATTCTTAAAACAAAGTTGAAAATATGTATCGTTATATAAAACATTACGTTAAAAACGTCAGTCACGTAAATGAAATTTGTCATGACATGCATTGAACGAAAGTTATAGCCTTACAGGTTTTTCCACATTAACTCAAATAATTGAAATTTTATTTTTTATATTATATGTTACGTATTTATCTTTTATTGGTGAGTTAGTATATGCCGATGAATTCTTTAAACATTTAAAGATATTATTTAACTATTTTTTGTAGTATGAAAGTTTTATAAAATCTTTTTAATTAAAATGATTTACCAAGTATAGAATCCCATATTTTTGATTCAGTTTCCTATAAGATTAGTAGAGAATTAGAGATGCAACGAATAGTGATTTAGCCAAATACCGAATACCGAATATTCGGGCACACTTTCGACCGAATAGCCGAATATTCGGCCGTTTAATTTATGAGTAAATCGTATCTCAAGGCGCATTATTTTTTATTAAAAAAAAAAAAAAAGAAAAATTTAACGGCAATCGAAATTGATTTTTATTTACAAAGTATTCGCCTAGATCGAACACTAGATCCATATAAGTAGGGGTTCCTAAACTCAAAGCAGGTTCCTACTTGAGGAAATTTTACTCAAATGCAGAAAAAATTGTTTTGATTTATCATAATTAATTTTCCTCAGTAGATTTTAAATTTTTGTTTGTAATTTAAATATATATAATTTCTAATTAAACATTTATTTTGTCTAATTTAATATTCGGTATTCGGCCGAATAGTACACAATATTTGGCCAAATACCGAATAGTAGCCGAATATTCAATGCATCTCTAAAGATTAGTTTCAAAACTTCAAATTATTTGTGGTGGTATAAAACGATATGATATGTACCTACGTGAGAATGTATAAGAACTATTTGATCCAATGAAAAAAGAACAATAGGTAGAGCCAAATATTTTCTCAAGAAAAAAACGAGACCTCGTTATTGACTTTAGCTGAAATTGAAAAATTCAAAAGTTGATTTATTGGTTCTTTAATCAAACTGAGAGGTGCCTGGTGAATTCGACCATTAAATATTAAGTTAATTCAAGGTGAAGGATTAAAATCAAAAATGGAAATGAACGACATCGTCACATAAGCTTATTCAGTCTCCACATTTGTGACTCAAACTTGTTGCAATCAAAACCGGTGCGGTCAGATCTCTTCTAGCCTCCCGCTCAACTATTTCTTTTTTCCAAATAGCCACACGCTCAAATTTTAACAAGCCAAAACTGCACATTTTTGCCACAGAGAGAACACAAGTATACAAATGCTCACGTCACAAATACATATCATAAAATCTATAAAGACCAAAAGCCCAACAGCAACAAGAATCATACCACGAAAGATTGATTTATTCATGTTATTGATTAAAATTTAACAAACTTCATGCTTTTATTACCGCTTAAGCATATGTTGTTGTCATAAATGACTTTTTGATTCGCATCAATTATTATTTATTTATTTATTTAAAAGTATTTGTCACGTTTTATCAACCGAATCGAAAGTGAACAACCATAAATGCATATATACAGTGTTATATAAGTGCATTCAATTCATAGTACGAGTAGCTTCATAGTCATTTTTCTTTACATCAATGTTATGATACATATACGGGCATATTCATTAATGTTTTTGATTCTCTTTGTGAACTTCGTTAAATCAAATATAAAGGTTATCAGAAGGAAAGAATTCGACAGCAAACGAAGGGTTATCTTAGTAGAAAATATCCGGGGAAAATAAATACAGTATTATATTATACCTCTTGAAATTCATAATTAAACTGAAGTAATTTTTATAAAAGAGCTAACAAATTGATTTTTCTGGTAAAATTTCAGGAAATTTATTTTGTGAATATCAAATCATAACGATTTTCTAAGATATCAGAATTGCACCTGTAACCAATGTTCTTATATGCAATATAATAATGGTTTGTTAAATGCTTTGCAATAGGTAAGTATATTTCCCAATAAATGAGTAGTTAAAGTGTATTTACATTAAAGATTACAGCATATGCAGCTTTAATTGTCAAAGGGCTTTTTAAGCATTCATGTAATTCGATTACGACCATAAGTTAACCAAAAACCATCTTCCTTTTACTTTTAGACCGTGTACAATGTACATAGTTTACTTTCTTCTTATCTAACGCAGTTTAGTACCAAAGCTTTTTAATTTTACTCAAAATTCATATTTTTGTAATGAGATTTCTCAAAACTGTATTAAACTTCTCATTAAGAGTTCTTTTATTCGATAGAAATTTCACAGAAGGTTATATAAACCTTATTACTTTTTTTTTTCAAAAATCCCTTTTCAATCATTTTTTTAAATCTCTCGTAACACTAGTCTTGCAGTATTCACTGACTGACTGACTCAGAATGAACGTGCGTCCTTAATTAATTGCCTTTTATCTACCATCATCCACAACCATCCATAATCTACTTTTTCGTTTAAAAAATCTGGTCACCTTAACTTACTAAAGATGCCACGAATAGTGATTTGGCCGAATACTGAATACATATATGGCTACACTTTTGGCCCAAGCGCCAAATATTCCGAGCTGTTTAACGGTGATGTATAAGGAGGTGGAAGGGCTGGAGTATCTGTCTCATTTAAGAGTAGGTATATCGTGTCTTGATACGCATTATTTTCTAAATCTAATAAATCTAAATTATAAAAAATAAGTCACGGTAACAGAACTTATTCTTTTTTTAATATTTAAAAACCGTTCGCCGTGATCGGATTCGAGATCCTTATAAAATGTATTTATCGTCTCCTGGCAGTAGCGTGTATAGTGAGAGGTTTTCAAAAGCCGGTATAATATACGAAGAAAAACGGAATGGTCTGCTACACAAATGCAGACAAATTGTTTTGATTCCTCATTATTTACCACTAAACAATTTTCAATATTAATTTGTAATTTAAAATATATACTTATACTATTCTGAATAAAAATTCTGTTTTTCATGATTCGGTATTCGTTCGAATAGTACACAATATTCGGCCGAATACCGAATAAGGAGTAGCTGAATATTTTTGGCATCTCTTATACTTACATTCAATAATATAGTTTTGAAGAAATATTCCACTTATTATACATTAGTTGAATAATTTTAAATACAGTGTTGAAGATACCTATGAATTACAAATAATTAACCTAGACCACCAATTTTATGTTGATTATATTTATGTGCTTCATACATCTCTTGACAATCGAACCAAAAGCAAAATAACATCTTAAACATAAGGTTTCGTGTAACCCCTGTGGCTACGAGTATGTTAGGTTAAAATGTGAGAAAGAGTTAACTCATTGTTTTCAAACGTTTATTAAACAGACTCTACTGTAAGTTAAGACGCTAATTCGCAGAACTCTACTGTCTCCCGCTTCTAATTTTATATAGCTTCGGGTAATACTTCTTGCCGCCTACGTTCAACAGATTTTCAAAAAGAAGAAATAGTTTGTCTTGCTTTTATACTGGGTATAGAGTCTGGCTTTGTCATATTTCAATCGTTCAGTTTTACAATTAATTTCGATTTTGATGTACAATATTTGGCTCCATAAAAACTTATTTCCTCGCTAACAACGCTAACTGTAAAAGTTTTTTTTTTTTAGTAATTTAGTTGTTGTAACAGTAGTAAACATTGAAAATTCTGAAATTCAAATACATTTCCCTTTTTTACTATACGTATACTTAAAGTGGAAAAATTTTGCATCAATCAACTTATTTATAAGACATTTGTCTTCCGCTGGTCGCTTTAAAATTGCTTTAAGATAGCGACGCTATCTTTAGACTTATCATTAAAGATTAGGCAAAAATGGATTGAGAATAACTTTATTATTGATATTAAGAGTTTGTTTTGGCGCCAAATGTAAAAATCTATTTTTATTTAATCACTACCTTTGATATTTAGAACCTTTTTATTATAAAATAAATATTCATTGACTGTTTATTTCATAAAATGAACAATTGTTAATTCCATAAATAATGATAGGTAGAGTCCATTTTTAGGGTCAGATTTAGAACTTTGCTACCTGTAAAAAGTTCTTAAAATAGTTTTGCGTGAAATTTATGATTTTATCATATAATTGTTTAAACTGCTATTTTTTTTTTTTTTGGTTACATAAGGTCGCATCAACTACTATGGTCATTAGCGACCGTTGCATCCGAAAACCCATGCAAACAATCTAGGCTTTCATTGGGATTCGAATCCAAGACCACTGGCGATAGGGCAACTATCTAATCAACCACGCCACTAAGTGACCTAACTGCAAAATTATAAAATCATATCCTTATCTAGTACATATTAAGAGATTTCAATCGAAATTTTCAGTAAAAGTAAGAGGTTATAAATAAAAATAGCATGTAAAATTATCGATTTTTTACAATTCTAAATTCAATAAAAAAGTTAATTAATATCTATTGAAAATCAATTACAAAATATAGCAATATTTGAAGTTTTAGATAGAATATTTTTTTCTTTGTTTCCTCAAAGTTTGATTTTAATAATAAAATCAAAACATTAGATTGGATGTAAAACGCAACGCTTACACTTCTCAACGTGTTTAAATCTTGTTGGCGAAAAATTCACAGAATTTTGTATTGAGAATGTCTTTATGCAGAGGTTTACCTGATTCAGAACCTCATTAACGTTTTGCATTCAAATGTAGTAGATATACATTAATCTTTTTAAAGCATAATAACCTGTAAACCTTTTAATAATTTTTAATTAATATAAATTTTATCGAAACCACAGTAATAATTAAAATTTTCCAAATTACAGTTTAAAGGTTATATTTTGGGAGTTAACATAAAAAACTGAGTCTTAATTATAGTTAAATTATCTAGCAGGTTTCAGTTTTTTATACGTTAGATATACGTAAGAGGATAGGCAGCACAAATAAACGCTTGTTTTGTTTGAGAATTACGAACCAATGCAAATAAAATCAATATATTTATGTAAAATATTTAATATGTATGGATGAAGATTATATATTTACATTACAAAAACATAGAAAGAGAATGTTTGAAAATAAAAATAAATAATTATGCATTGAACAATCGACGTTGCTGGAGATTGATCGTCACTGCATATGTATGTTCAGGAGGCTGTTTGTAGCTGAACATTATACATCCACATAAATACATAGAGATTCAAGGTCGCTTCTTCGTGCATCGAAGATTAAGACCCGCGACGTGTTTCCTTGTCCGATCAAAATAGCCTTAATCGGTCCATTCTTGTTGTGTCGGCTGATAGACGCGTCCACACGGTGTGATCCAGAGGCAACAGCAGCAGCCCAATTAACGGTGGGGACTGGACCCACTCAAGGTCTTCGCAAGACCGGCCCCGATGTCAACGTTTGACCCATGACATCGTCTAGTAACACGGCATCAACACAATCTAAAAATCAGAATCAACGACATCCCGGCTAAATACCTACGCGTAGCACGTCATCATCGACGCTAAATGCTAGTTCTTTCACTGCAATAATTTTCCACGTCGCACCCCTAGGCTTCTTAACGACTCATAAATATTCCTTGACGAGACGCAAATGTCATATTAACAAAATTATAGTGCGCTACTCACTTATCAGCTTCAATCGATAATATAATTGATAGACATCCATATTTTCATTCAACTTTTACTGACAGCGATAAGTTATTTTTTCACTTTCAATACATTTTTTTATTCAAGACTTTTTGTCATATTTTCTGGCTTGTGTAACACATAAATATTAATAAAGTTTTTATTAAGTTCTTCATTCTTTTTCAAAGAACGTCTTTCTTGTAGTTTATTTTTAATCTCTCTTTCTTCAACAAGTGGTAGATTTGTATAACATTAAATTAAGTTTAATGTTATTGTATAAGCAAAATTAAGTTCATGGCAATCAATTAAGATTAAATCAAATAGCATCTTTGGTTGTTTATTGTTCAATCTGAAACGTTTTCATTGGAATTTCAGATAATACAGTTGATTTTGATTCCGAAAAAAAGAATCGACCATTATATGCAGTTATAATCTTTTTAAAATTGAAACGGTAGCATACTACTTTTTATAAACTATATACAAATTGTATTTAGTATTATAAAAAAAAGTATCTCTTAAGACTATACACGCGTTCAATAAAAGTTTAAAACATTTTAATTTTATTATTAAGCCATGGTTTTATTGCAAAAATATTAAAGAAGGTGGTTTTACACTAAGCAATTTTCAGGTGATTTTAGTTAAACTATTCTTTTGCTACTCAGTCATTTTCTTAAGAAAATATATCGTTAAACAATATATATTATATATTTTGTCTATTTCTTCTTGTGCCTTATCCTGTTTTCGGAGGTTTGTGATCAATAGGGCAATCTGTTCTTTTGAAACTACCGTACGAAAGAGTTCGGGAGATGAGCTTCTGAACCAGGCCCGAAGATTTTTTAACCACGAGTTTCGGATAGCTCCTTCCCTTTTGTTGATTTTTCCTTGAATTATAAGTTGAGGTAATTCATATTTGTTACTACGCATGTGGCCTAGGTACCTATTCAATTTATCTCTTATTAATAGTAGATAAGTGGCGTGGTTAATTAGATTGTCACCCTATACGCCAGTGGTCCTAGCGTCAAATCCCAATGAAAGCCCAAGATTTTTTTTATTGGTTTTTAGAATTGACGGTCGTTAATGATCATATAGTAGTTGATGTGACCTTAAATAAACCAAAAAAAAAGCAAACAGATTATACTAGCTTTGATAATACACTTTAGGATAATAAACCAAGCTGTAATACGCAAGACAAAAACTAAAAATCAAAAATCACAACAGATGTTGAGACTATCGTGTTGTTAATGATAATAAGTTTTGCTTGGTTCATCACAAAGGTAAGCCTAGGTTTAGTCAGAGTTGGTTGGATATAGTCAAAAATTGTATTTGTTATAATAAAAACAATGTTTATGTTTGAGAAAGACGTTTTTCAAAGGGTCAGCACAAGCTTTGTATTTATAAAATTCAACACAGTCTTAAAATGGTAATAATTAGTTTCTTATGTGTAAGCCTAGCCTTACCTTTAAAATATTCATTTTTAAATTTTTTTCTCATTTGTTCTATTCGCAATCTGTCCCTGGACAATAAGCGAATGTGATCCATGTATAAATACCTTAATTGGGGTAATTCATGTATTCCATGGATCCCTGTAGGGCAGCTCCAGAAAAGAAAAACAGTTCAGCCGTTGCCTTGATGCTCCTCCGCCTTGTCTAGGAGATAGATAGTCAGATGGTTCGAATGTGCCTCCAGTTATTTTTAAAATATTATTATTTTCTTTGGAAGAATGACATTTAGTGATTAATAAAAAATAAAAGTTTTCTTGTTTTTTAGGGAAACTAAAAATTTTATTTTAATGAGTATTGTCTAAACCTTCTATAATAAGTAAGCTAGAACTAAGCTTAAGACTTCGAGCATTAACCAATACAATAATAAGTAAGAACATCTCTATTGTTCCAAATAACATTAATGAATAACTAATAAATCTGAGTTTTATTCTAAAATCTAAAGGATACTATAAGTAAATCAATGATACTAGTATATAGTTTTTACTTTCCAAAGTGAACAAAACCACTCGTAGTTTCTTCGACTAAATTCCTTTATTAAAACTTATTTAGAGAAAGGTCAAGCTTTGACATATGTACATACCTGAAATCCCTAATGTACACATTTCCGTAATCTAAGCCAGGAAACTCGGTTCATGTAATTTCAGAAAGAAAAAAAAACTTATGGAAACTGCACGACTAATAACTATAGAAGGATCTTTAGTGTATTTGCACCAATAAAAAAAAGTACTTTAAAGTAACAATTCAAAACGAATTGTAGAGAGATTCGGCTAAATTTTTATGTAATTAACTATTATTAAGATTTTATCTAGCTTATTCAAAAATATTTACCGTTTAAACATGTTTAAAATCGTTTTGAAAGTAATGTGATTAACGTTTCAATAATGGGCAAGAACAATAATTTCATTAGTTTTGATTTTGTAAAAAACGATGCTAATATAAAATAATATTGCATTCATATGTATTTAGTTATTGACCGTTTCAAAAATGAAAAAAGTGGTATATTATCGAAACTTTACCTTTTTTATTATTTAAAACACTTAACTTACTAAAAGGAGCTAATTTATTAACTTTGTTATAGTCATTAAATGCTATTACTGCTGTCTTATGACACTTTTGGTACATAATAGTATTAGATCAATGAAACCATAATAACAACCCTGACAATTTGACAAATAATGTTCAGTAGAATTTTTATCTTCAATAAAAAAATAAAAATGATACGGACGAGTGGAAATCAAAAAATATATTTTTTAATAATCTTTCTAAAAAAAACTTAGACTTGGCATTAATAATTCTAATTCAAAATACCAATTTAAACTCTTAACAAATTAGGTTGCTCAACAAAAAAAGAAAATATTTCCAGAACTATTTTTAATATTCTAGATAAGGAAATCATCTGAATGAAAAGCGTAGTTATAAGGCAAATTAATCTTAATTTATTTTATGAACACTTCATAACAATCTCGTCATAGAAATGACTTGAAATGTACAATTAATAAATCATGCATAAAACGAGAAAACAAATATTTAATTCTAAGTGCAATTTGAGTGGTTAATGAGCTCAGTATTTCGAAATTTCCTGTTATTCTTTAATTGCATTCGTGCTTTGATTTTATTAAATTAAATTCAAAAATGTTGTCAAGTAAGATGAAATTTTCTAAGATTCTATTTATGAATAAGCTTTCATATAATAGTGTAGGAATATAATTGTGTAGGAAGCTCGACAAAGGCTCGTTTGAATCAGTTGTTGTTATTAAGTATCTTACAGTGCATGGTAAAGTAACACGTGCTTAAATGGCACTACCTAACTTTATTTATCTGTTTGGTTCTTCTTAAAATTCCCCACAATTTCATAATTCATATTCCTATAGCCAAGTGTAAGGGTTTTCGAGTTATCGTTGAAAATAAAAAAATTCCACGTTACATCCGTAATTTATAATCGAGTTTTATACTATATGGCCAACAGTAGTTGGCCATGTTTTCAGGTATACAAACTCCCATCATTAACTCTAAAGCCCTCCTTATTTGAATTTTTCTAGGAAAAAATTTCAAATAAAATTTGTTGGCAGTAGTAAGTCCTAGAGAACTATAGCATGTTTTAAGAAAATCGTTGGAGCCATTTTCAAAAAATTTTGAAAAACTCAAGAGCTTTGCGGCACAACTAGATACCTACAATATGAAGGCAAAATTCCAAGTTTGGTGAAATTCAGATACAGCTTCCGATACCATATCGATGTCAAACACAGACACATAGACATTTTTCCAAAAACCATTTTTTTGGATTCGGGGGATTTCCAAACGTGTATTTCCGGTGAAAACTCTAAATCGAAAATACGAAACGTTTGCACTACTTTATAGTAGTAAAAGATAGTATGCAAATAGTAAAAGAAAGTAAAAACATAAGTCTCTATCGATTTTTGGGTGATGGACTCTAATAAGTGGTTTCGCAAAAACGTCATAAAATTTAGAGACTAGATTTTCTTTATGAATTATATTTGCGGAAAGAAGCAATAGCATATGAAATGTTGATTCAGCCTCCCGGAAAATATATAGAACGAATGAAAAAAAAAAACTTTTGTATATTTTTCTTGACTAAAACACCATTTGGTTGGAGTAGACAATAACAATTTCAATTACAATTGTTTCAGAGAGTATGATTTCATCTTCAAATAGATTCAATTCAACAGCCAAACGATACGTTGTCCAAAACATTACTTTATGCCAGCTTAAACTACAATAAAAGAATACTTCAACATTATTTTTGAAATTTTTTTTGAACTGAAATATATTTTATTTATGAAGTTTTATACCAACAACGGAACTCTTCATGTACATGGTGTAACACGCACTTGACTTAAAGTTTTTTTTTAAAGTCTTATGGATAGATAATCTAGGCCTTAGTAATAAAAAATGTTTTCAAATATCATATTAGAAGCATAATATTTTAAATATTTATTCAGAAGTACAAATTAAGTATAATTTTGATACTTCGATACTTTCGAAATGATAGATTTGAGGAAGCAATTTTTCAATTAATAAATACAATTGAAGAATCCTCAGTGTAAGTTTGTTATTAATTTTTTATTCCGGTTCTGTGTAAGTTGTAGGTATTTGCATGTAAGTATTCGAAAGACTAACAGAGCTCGGTTGAAACTCGGAGAGGGACAATTGATGGATGGTTAACACATAACCGACTTCCACAACTGCCACGACCTTCTCAAGGGTTTCGAGTCGCTCCTAGAGACTTGGTCAGGAGTTCTTTTCAGTAACGCGCAATCAGCCACAAATACATCAAACGTTTCATGCTGCTCTCTTTGTATTACATATTATATGGTATAGATGATTGTTATTATTTTTATGATTATGATCGTATTTACGATGGTGAACGCAAGCAAACTCGTTACAACCGACGAGGTCAGATTGTCTTCATAACTTTAAACTTTAATGTTAATCTTCTCAATGAAAACGTTGTAATAAAATTTTCTATGGATTATTAGCTTTTATTTTTCTATTCTGATACATTCTTTTATAAGTATTTTAGCATCAGATGAAATTGAAACGTATCTAAAACATTGTCGATCAATTTCTTATGGTAATTTAAGCGTTTTTGTACCAATAGTCAAAAATATCACTACCGAAGAAAACTATTTCCTGGAATTTTAGTCGACCACTTCTTATAGATATTTATACTTTTATAAAACCAAAAAGTTAATTTTACTGCTTCGTTAAATATAAAAAAAAACATATTTAAAACATTGTAACTAAATTCAATAAAATAAATATTAGTGCCTTCAAATAATAACATGCCATTCTTTTTCTCCATTTTATGTCCAAATCTCTTCTTATTTAGAGACCAAGAATAGAATACACCCTTAATTAACATTCATCTTAAATGCATTTTTGTTACTTGTATCAGATGAAAAACATACCTCAATGCACATTATTTAATTCATTAAAATTGATGCAACAGAAAACATGACTTCAATTTTATATAGGAGCTATACTACAACAAAACTGAAGCAACTCACGACAAACCGATAAAACGTGACATGACGACCGATATCAATACCATATTAACGATGCATTTGATGCCATGTCACTGTGAATGATTGTAAATTTATATTAATTTTTTTTTCTTACATATTTTCAAAAAAGAAACTGATATCTTCTGTTTGAGATACTTTCTATTATGGATGGTCTTACCTATAAAATAAAAAATAAATTAATAGAAAATTTACTTTTTAAATGCCATATAATAAACATTATTAATTTAAAGTGTAATCATTTTTTTTTCCAAACGACAAGAGTAATAGATATTCATTGGAAATAATTGAAAGGGGTGCAAAGCGGGCGCGACATTCTAATCGTAAATTATATCAATACAAAAAAAGCAGTGTCAGCTCGTCAAAAAAAACTTTGGAGGGGGAGGGAAACAAATTTGGTACACTGTAGTTTTACAGTCATATCAAGACTAAAACCTTCTTATTAGATATTTATTAGTGTTTATTGCTTATATTTTTCATGGTAAAATAAAAAAATTTAATTAATTAATATTCATACAAATTATTACCTACCTATAGTCAATTTTTATTGAAGGCGGTATTGCCTCACTTGTGTCTTTAGATAAGCCACCACTGGTATGAATAGGGAAAATGTAAGGCTTTTAGAGTTTTTTTTTTTTTTTTTTAATAATATTTAAACGATTATTAAACTTTCCATAAAAAAGAGTTGGAAGTTTGATCGGGTTGACTTTAAAATCTATAACAGGTTCTTCCCAAATAAAAATTGAAAATTGTCATGAGGTAAAAAGTCGTAAATTTTATTTAGTTGGTATAGAATTTTTTAAATAGTTTATAAGTAAATCAAAAACTGTAAGTTATTACCCAAAAATTATAACGTTATAAGACTAAAAGACTCGTTTGGTAGAAATAAAAAGTCATTCTTAGAAGTATAATGCAACCAAAAAAATTTTCATAAACCTCTTTTAAAAATAACAAGAAAATATTTTAAAAAACCATGATAGAGGATGGACATCTCAAGCCAATGCAATTACAATTTATTAACGATCAAGGGGGTACAGCATAAACTATAATGACGATTAAAGTAACATCCTCACTCTGTATGTGTTTAATATTTTCAAAATCTCTACTTCTTAGATACAGCACCCGTAGTCACATTTTCGATAGTTTTAACAGAGTCAATCCCTTTCAAAAAAGTGAAGTTCAGTGACAGCTTTCTATTACATAGGATTAAGAAGTTTAAATATCTGAGTTCTTAAAAATATTTTATGTTTGGTTAGAGTTTTTAACTGGGAGACTGAAGTTAATACAAAATAAGAACACTTCCTTAGCAGTTTCTACAATAAAAGCTACCAAATCCATATGCTCAGAGCAAGACTTTTCCAAAAACAGTTCTCGCAGAATCTCCAATTTACTAATTTATTGAAAAATAAAGAACTGAAGTACTACAGATAAAAACTTGAACAAAAATGAAGATTGGAATATTTGCTTCCCAAAATTTGCAACTTTTGTAAGCATATATCTCAGAAACATTTAGATATAGAGAAAAAATTAACTGGTGCTAAATAACTAATATTTTTTTCCCTACAATCCACCGTTTTTGAAATATAATCGATAAAGCAAACAATTGAACCCTCTTAGACCCACCCTGTACCCAGCGCGACCCTCAGGAATGTGGGTAGTTAGTAGTTTTACTAGTCTTAACAAAATTTCAAAGTCAAAAATTCTCTTCATTTTAACACACTCTACAAACCATTCATTGACTAGATTATATGGAGACAATTGTTGTAAAGAAGTAGTTTGTAAAAAATGAGTCCAATTAAATTTAAAAAAAAATATCAAAAACCTCTTCCCTTTTAATATCGATCAAAAAATCGAATTTTTTTTATATCAATTTTTAGACCTATTTACTTTTTAATAAAAACATTAATGCTCATTGTTAAAAAATAATCATAGGTTTTAACCTATAATTTGTACTGTAACTTATAGAGTTCTGAATTCGCTACATTTATTTAAATCAAATATTCTACTGGAATAGTTTTATCTTTAAAAATTTTACTATTCTCAAAAAGCGATAGCTCTAGTCAAAAGTCTATTTTATTGAAATGTAAAGCTCGTTTCTTTATTTAATTAAAACAAATTGTACGGGTAGGTAGCCATTACACAATAATTATTCCAATCAAAGAGTATCGACCCAGCTCCATTACGGTTTAAAAAAGTTCATCAAAATGTAACCAAATCAACGTTGTGTAGGGCTCCCAGCCATTTTAATCAACTCTCAATCGATCTCGTTCAACATCAGCCGTACTTTTTTCTAGCATTAGGAAACTGGTTTAAATATAATAATTGCTGATTGTAATGAAATACAACACGATCGGTAGTGATAATGAACAATTAGACAAAGGAAATTTTTATTGCCTAGTTTTATTTTTATTTATTTATACCCGAAAAAATTAAAATGCTTCAACATGTTTGAATTAGATTTAACCTCTCGTTAGAACACCAAAAGTAATTTTTTTTTTCATTGTTGCAGAACAGTTATTTTTTTTTTTTTTTTTGAAATTTTCCAAGACTTTTTTAGTACTTTCAAAAATTATATAAATAATACAATTCTTTGACTCGTAAAAAATTATTTAATCAAACTTTGTATAGAGAGTTCATTTGCTGCGCGGGTCAATGGTTTTATTTTTGATTTTCCCAACGATCGAGAGAAAAAACGTCGCGAATACTTAACTAATATTTTACTCGTGAAATAATAAAATTACACGCGGAAAAAATTAAATTAACTGATTTAACCTTACCTAATACATACCATGACCTAGCTATTGTTGGATCAAAATAAAGAGCAGTACAATTTTTCAATGTGACATAGCAGAACGAATCTGATAAAAATAAAATGTTAGGTTGTAATTAAAAAAAAATATATTTCTAAAATATTATTTAAAAAAATAAAGACATTTTTTAGATTTGCACCATAAAAAATTAAAGCTTAACACTGTACTGTGAGTGGGTATATGAAGGAAAAAATTGGCGAGGTTCATTACACTTTATTATTTATAATGTGAAGGAAGACTTAATTTTATTTTTTGAGCCACTGTGAATACAAGAGGTAACATAGAATGAATTGTGTTGAAAAAGTTCATTTTGTTAGCTCCGTGTCATGCACCGTAGTGCATGGGGGCGGTTACTTCTGGGGGTGTAAGTGGCGAATCAATATCACATGTTGTAAAAAAAAGAAGCTTTACTGTTATAAAAGTACTCTGGCTATTTTTTACCATATTTCACTAGACAAAAAATATTTTAATCGATAAACACTTCAAATTATCTTCATATAAAACTAACATTATTATTTTTTTTTTTTTTGTATTATTTAAAAAAAATAGTAATTGTAATGAAATAATACTTATCGAGTTTTTGTGGTTTCTTGATTGTTCGTTGAAGACAAGTTTATACATAAGAGTCACCTTCAAATGAATTCGTTCCACTCGCTTGAACGAGTCAAAGAATCATTGATTCAATCGAAATTTCATTGCCGTTTTTTAATTAATTTAAAACTATGTAGATTATAACTTAATCAATAATTTCAACGATAGTATAATTTCTTATAATTTTCAAGTCATTGGAAATAATCGAAGCTATTTGCTTAATTTTCCTATTTTCCTAGCAAGTCTCTCAAGTCCCGTTGATCCGTAGTACGTTTTGATTAGTATTTGCTTTCGTATGTTTTTTTTTTAACAAATCATATTTCATCTGGTGAACTGCTTTGTTCGATGCAAACACAAGAAAAAAGTTCATCATGTTTGCCTTGTCCTCCTAGCGATGTATGTGATGGAAAAATGATCAGTTTTTGAAAAGATTGGGGTGTCTGCGTTTGTTTGGAACAAAGGAATCTCGCGTTGCTGTAAATATAGACGTCGGGGTTACATTGACGCTGGACGCCATTACTCATCCCTTAACCAGACGCCACACAGTGCCTTCTAGCAGCTCGGTGCACCCAATTGCACCTTTTCGCGATTTCTCGACAGATACTTTTCTTTATATTATTATCAGTCCGTGTTGGCGACATAGCAAAAATTAATGGATCCAAAACTACCATAATAGGGTTAATTTATTTTAAGCAACTCTGAAAAGTACACACATAATATAATTTATGAAAGATAAAATTTTAGCATGCAAAACGAGAAGGTCAGATTGAAATCTTTAATATTATAACAGGTTCGCGTTGGTAAAAAGTGCTTAAAATATTTTCTATTTTTAATTTAATCAATCAACTAGTATAACTCAAGGTTATTTCTCTCATTAATCTATAACTAAATATTAGCAAAAAAATGGCCAATTCTTAGAGATAGAGACAAGTAACTTTAAAATAAGTGTTAAAAAACGTTAATTTGTAACCTTTTACTAGTTTGTTTAGTAAAATGTTGGTAAATAAACTTGATTGTGGTCATTTAAACAATATAATTCACAAAACATTGAAGTTGGTACATTTGCTGTCTTGACTCTAAGTCATACTTGGAAACTTTGAATCGCTTTATAGTAATACAATGAGGCTATAGTAAGACGAATTGTTTCGTAAATTTGTACTCGTAGTAATCATCGCTCAATGTTCTATTTGATTTTAAAGAAAATAAAATAATTTTTAAATATATTATAACATTATCAGATTATAAGACAGTGTAACTATTATGCAATTAGGGTATGAGACCTGCGTTAGTTTGTTCCTGTAGAACAGTGATTTCCAGTCTATGACCCGCGGACTTCTGGTAGTCCGCAAAAGGGGTTCCGCGATGGATCCTAGTTTTGATATCTTCCATTCAACGTATTTATACTATCCTTTTCTTTATTGATGAGACAAAAATCAAGCTATCAAAATTATACAACATCTTACTGTAATACCAACTACCACCAACATAATAATGCTAATTGGTTCTCATTTTTAACGTCATAAATCCACAAGAGAATAATGGAAGAATTTATGCCTCTTTAAGTTTCTTTTTATGAACAGTTCTTAAAGCTCCTCAAACCAAATTAACTTATGAAAAAATAGTCCAAAGTGTCAGATTCTTATCTACAATGGTTCTGATTGCACTTTGCCTACTATATATACATACACCTATACAATACTCCGTACATACTACATATACAATTTTGTAGTTTTACCATTAAGAGGTCCCAACGATATGTTAGGATTTTGGAGATTTCATTATGGTAAAAAGGTTGAGAGCCACTGATGTAGAACATACAAAAGCAAAAGATTGATGCTTAACTTTGAGCATAGTTTCTTCTTTGAAAACTACCATCTACTATTGTCGCTGTGTATATTGTTTTGGGATAGGATTTTTACGTTAAATACGTAGCATATGCACTTTTTAACAACCAACATTTTACTTTGGTACCATAAAAATTTTATTTTTTTCGGAAAAAAAGAGTATAAATATAATATTCAAAAAACTGTTATACGTATGATATACATATGTAAGAAGTAATATTTTCGACAAGGTCTCGGAATTGTATCGTATTTTCTGTGGAGGCATTGATTACTACCGTAATCATTAATTAGAACTACACTATCTAGTGAAAGCAAATAGCACCAGCTCAATGGTGAAAATATTGTTTTTTTAGATGTCATTTAGTCTATTGTTAGATGTCATTTACAATCGGAACAATATCAAAAAAGCATCACTATTAAATTTTAATTGTATGTTAATCTGATGATCTCGTAAGATCTTAACCCTTAGTGGAGGATTGATTTTGATCAGTATAGATTAAAAAGTTTGGAGACCCTTGGCATACGCGAATGCCAAACGTATGTAGTGTTTAACTTATAGTGTTCAACTGCTTTAATCGGTCAGAGCCGTATTCCCATTATTCAAACGACTATAACTCACCACTTAACAATGATAGCATTATCAAAATAATAAGCATTGAACCAAACATTCAAAAATTTTTGTTCTTATCGTTGAATACTTATAAAGCAATAACAATATCTTTATATTCAGAAACATTTGTTGATTATATAAACATAAATAGTATAGTTACAAATTAAATCAGAGACTAAAAAAATATAGCTTTATAAACGAACAGTGGTGGATTAAGGTTTAATGCCACACTCAATCCAGTACGATGTGCCGCCATTTTTTTCTTTATAAAAGTATTTGTCAATATTATTTAAAAAGATTGAAATTATAAAATAGTATTTTTAATATATAGGTATACTTAACTCTTTATTGGCTTAAATAATATTTTTCAGAAATAATTTAAAATATATACCTAATACTTAGGTAGTACTTAATATAAATTTTAGTGAAAAGTTTCTTTCTAATAATAAACAAATCGAAATTAAAATTTAATTTTAATTATTCTAATATTTTTACGTTTTCCAAGTTTTGCCACCCCTAAAATTATGCCGCTCAGGCCCGAGTCTCACAGTCTTAGACGTAAATCCATCACTGATAATGAAAGGAGAGTTTCCTTAATAGAAATTCTGTAAATAGGGCAAGCATAGTTTTAAGCCTGATAGTTTTTGATTTGTTGATTTAACAAATATTATGAGATGAAATTTGTATTTAAACGAAAGAAAAGTTAATAAAATAAGACTTTTACACTCACGATATCTAATGTGACCATTTTTCAAACAACGATAACAACTTATTTTTAAAACAAGACATTTTCAAGTAAAATATTGGGATTTCGGCAGTAAAAGAGAATAAATGAAGATAAACGCCTCATACTTTTTTTATTTCTGAATTTAGATAACGTTAAATGAATGTTTTGTCTTCGCATTAAAGTTTCGTATTTGCTTCGTTATATTTATGAAACTGTTTCATATTAATTATGTTGATGAACTCTGACTAATATCTAAAATAAGTTTTTTTAAGACTTCCAGATTGGCACGTATTTAGGTACCTGAAGAATTTCGATATATTGTATATTTTTTATTCGTGCACATACATAGATATATTTAATATGTACCTACCTATCTTGCATTAAATTAGACGAACATTTGATTAAATAGTAAAAGAAGATAAAAAGTCTTTCGCAACTCAATCCTTAAAATAAATTAAGTTTGTAACAGAAATTCTTTTTTCTATAAATTATTCTGTTTGAACGAGACTCTAGAGCTTTTAAGTTGAAACATAAGAAAATTGCAAACGTGTCTGGAGTTCGTACACTTGTTTAAGTAAAAATACAAAAGGCTTTTTATTAGACAAATCTACTTATCAAATATAGATGGAAGGGATTTTTGTGAATCATTCCTTACAAAATTTTTCTTTAATGAAAACATTTTAAACTGTTTCTTTGAATTCAGTAGAACTTAAATACAATTTAAATATGAAATCACGTTAAACAAATAAAATTTAATTACTGTATAAGTTTTATGCTTTAGAGTTTACACAGCAGATCGTTTAGAAAAATTAATTTCAATGCTCCAATTTTATCCTGTTAATCCACTAGAGGGGTTCGTTAACTGTTCAATTCTAAAAGTGGGTCACTTTATATTTTGGTAGTAATTTATCCAACTTATATGAAGCAGTAATTAATTTCATACCTATACAAAGATATTGTCATCTGATTTCCTCTAGAGTGCATCCAAATTCTCTGAAAGACTACAATTGAGGTGATTAGTTTCAAAACCGGCTCAATCCACATTTTTGGAAAACCGTTTTTTTTTCATTTTCAGTTCTCAATGCACAACATTAGCTAATAAATTCGTTTTGACTATAAGGGACTCAATCCAGTATAAAATTATTAAAATTAATAACGCATGGCATAAGCATTCCGAATGCAAGGCTTAAAACGTTTTTAGTGTTGCCTGTAAAATTTTGGAAAATGGATAGAGCCGGTTTTGAAGTAATAAAATAATTGTTAGTAATAAAATACATATACCTACCTCACTACATTAAATATGGAAATTTTTCAAACTATTTTGTTTTTGGTAGCTTTAGCTTTCTAAACTTAGATTTATATTTTAACATTTTGTTATGCAAAGAACAAAGCTTTTCAAAATAGCTACTTATAAACTGCTTTTTACTCCCCATTTGCACTGAAAATCTGAACTTATTTTCAATTTTTCAGTTAGTTTAACATAATAACTTAAGTTTTATGTTTCTTTACCGCTTCGATTTGATCAAATTTGATTTAATCTGCTTGATTACAATAGCTCATTGACACGTTTGCATAGGTAAATACTCCAAGAAGCCAAAACTTGGAAAACAAACCTCAACAAATAACATTATTTGTAGAATGACTCAAAGTAATATCCTTAAACAGAAGATGTTCAAAGATTACGCAAACAGTTGGTCTTCCTCTTTGTTCTAGCTTTTTGATTTTGTATTATCTAGTTTTGATCGTCGATTGCTCATCAGCAAAAGCAAGATAAAATTTAGATATATTCTAGGCGTTCTTTTCTTCGGTTTTAATCTAACAGATAAGCGGAGTTAATAAAAATACTGTAGTGGGTATCAAAGAAATCAAAATAATAAGAACAAATAACAAAAATAATATCAATTCAATTAGTGGCGTGGTTCATTAGATTGGCACACTGTACACTAGGGTTCAATCATAGAATCGCATCTCAGTGAAAGTTCAAAATTTTTCTTTGGTTTTAACATTCGGTGGTCGTTAATGACTATACTTTTGCAGTTGAGACGATCTTAAATAATCAAAAAAAAAAAAAAAAAACAACAACAACAAAATTGAAACCTAAAATATTTAAAAAAGTAAGTTTTCTTTTCTGCGTTTAAAAAAAGGTGCCTGAAGTGGATCTTTGCGAAATCAATAATATTGCATTCTATCTGGAAAAGAGCTACAGGTTTCTCTCCTATAACACGATATCTTATAACACGGTTTTACTATATTCTAACACGAATTAAAAATTGCGGAAAATTTCTTATTACAGGGTATCTCACAACACGGTTTTACAATAATTAATTTTTTATTTAGGTTGAAATGATGCCCCCCCTTTTTTTGTGCTAGCTTCTAGTCTCCAATAGCACCATTTCCTACAACACGTCATTTTTCAGGAATCTATCCACCGTGTTATAGGAGGAAAACCTGTACTTGTAAGAATGCAATGGACCAAACGTGTAGGACTTTTTTGAAACATTGAAAATAATTTAAACTATCTCCAAAAACTAGATGTTCAACAAAATTTGATTTTTAAGTGCTTTCCCGAGGCGAAATTTTAGACCTATTTTAGACCTCAAAATCTGGGTTCATAAAAATTTCATGTAGGTTAAAATGAAGACGATGGAATCGTTTAGGTCTTTATGAGGCTCATTTTACTATTTGGAGGTCCAAAAGAGGGAAAAGTACCATTTTAGGGCCAAAAGAGGTCTGAAATTTCGACTCGGGTTGGTCAGAAATATCTAAGCACACGCAGACGATATCTGATGAGCTTTTTGAGTTAACTTATTTTTACAAGATATTGGCCCTTTTAATATCGGATTAGCTAATTTTGTTTTTCTTTCCGTTGAAGGCAAATTATAGTAATACAGTTGCTTGGAAGTCTAGCTCTTCAATCATTACCTATACAGTCCTTGAGTTTTCAACTCAATTTCAGTCATAGTCAATTAAGACCAAATAAACCATGATTTTCAAAATAGTATTATGGCATTATGGTTATGAAATAAAAAAGATCTAAACTTTCTAATACTTCATTAGAAAAATCACATAATATATCTAGTTATTTGGATACCCGTTCATGAGGCATTTCAATTTTGCTTTAGAGTTTAGATGGTAATTCTGTATATCTTCTAGTTTCTTTCTGATCTTCTTATGGCAATCGTCCGTCAAAAGTTTAGGTCTACAGTATCATTATTGACATTTTAATGAAAATACATTTAACACAATATCGCCTTCGAGTCTTTTCGAAAGTATGTCCAATCAATTTGAAGATAATATCTATCTGTTGACATGACTACAATTTTTCCAATTTTGGTAATTTTCTTTATGTATTCTTTTTGCATCGTATTTAATATATTTTTGTAAGTTTAATTAGGAACTAATTTGCACCTTTGATAAACTTCAGTTTGGCATATAATAATTAAAGTTCATTTCACAAAATTTTACATTATCTACAACTAAATAAATCAATTCAGCTGCTATAGTAAATAAAAAATGTAAGAGAATTTTATATTGCAAATAACTTACAATAAGCGTACAAGGTACGATTTTATTTTTATCTGGAAAAACTTAGAATCTTTTTTCCCTCATTAATAGAAAACCAGGTTAGGGCTTGTTCCCTCCGCACTGCAGGCATACGTTTATTGTACCTACTCCTGTTCTGCTCCTGTTGTACAAGGATTCTTGCTTATTCCATTTCTGCCTAGCAGTAGCAGTCCCTGTACTAAGCATTTTGCGCGATTTGTGCCTGTTTAGGCGTCATATATCCCAATACAGGTGTCGTCATTTTGTGAGGGCTTTGCAGTCAAAAATGACATTGGTCGCGTTTTCCTCCCCATCCCCACACAATCTGCAATTCAGGTCTTGTTGAGAAATCCCAATAGTCTGCAGATCAGTACTGAGTTGGTTTCTTCCCAGCCGTAATACCTCAGCGGTGAGCGAGGGGCAAATTCTCCCCATCATTCTCACCTGAAACCTTTAAAGCTAAAGCGATTTTAAACACAAAAAAATCTGTACTATAATGCATTTTTTATTTCGGGTTTCTTAAATTTGGCGAAACACTTCAGGAATTTCACGGCAGCCAAATGTGTCGCGACACAGGGGTTGAGAATCACTGGTTTAGTCAATTCTTTGGTTTATTCTTCAAATATTTTGATAAATATAAGGTATGAGGAATACCTAAATACTTCCACCCGTATAATACAAGGATTTCCAGACCTAAAATTTTAACCGTTTTACATACAAATTTTTTGAATTATCAAACTCTAAATACTTATAGAGAATCTATATATTAATACGTGAAGCAAAAATTTTAAACCCCTTTTACCGAATATTATACGAACGGAAGAGTATGAAATTTGGCACAATTGAAATTTATATGAGGAAGATGCGTTATGAGATAATATTTTTTTATAATAATGCTTCAAAATACCTTAAATTAATGAAAAAAGACGTCACACACACTACCACGCGTTTGACACACACAGACACACAATACACACAAATATGTAGATTTTTAAATCTCAGTTGTTCAGTTTGACCACAGACTTCAACCATATTCCAAAGGTGATTATTTAAACAAAATATTGTGAGAGGAATTTACAATTTGAAATTGTATTTATTGAAATTGAAGTAAACAAATTTAACCGATTATTTGATTATTGAGTAATATTATTAAAAATATATTTAAAAGATACGTATAACTTCAAATACACAACGTTTCAACCATTTTATTTGGTCTTCATCAGGTGTTTCTTGATTATTATATAACGTATAAATAATTCATACTATATTCTTTTGGCAAAATTATTCAATAAAATTACACAAAAAATTAATTTAGGTAGGTAGGTACTATTTGAAAAAAAAAGCTTAGCTTAATTCAAAGTTTTAAACAGGACTTATGCAGCCTATTTCCATTTTTTTATCTTTTAAATGAAAAAATCTAAACACTAAGGTACTTTTGTTTTACTTTTGAACGTAGGAAACTCACTTGAAATTACTTCTGATGTTTCATAGTCATATTTTTTTTTTGTTTGTCTAAAAAATATTTCAGAATACTGTAATTTCAATTGACATACAACATTATAAAAAAATAAATATCTGCTGCGTTGCGTCACAGTAATTTCTTTTACTTTCATTTATGAAACTCGCTGTTGGTTAAAAGAAATATATAAGCACCTTATAACTATACATAGCAGAACTATATGCATACAAGTATACAGGGCCGTAACTAGGCAGGGGCAATAGGGGCACTTGCCCAGGGCCCAGGAGGAGCTCAGAGGGGTCCAAGAAGACCCCGATAAAAAATTATCTCAATTATTTTCATTCGTATTTTAATGAATATTCCAAATCACATATAAAAGTAACACCACTTGTGGCTCAGATAGACGGGGCCCAAAAAGGCTAAAGAATATGCTATTAGAATTTTTATTTAAAAAAACATATTTATTTAATTTTTAATACTTAATATTCTTTTAATCTTTTAAAATGTGAAAGAACAGGAACTATAACCATGGTAAGTTTTTTCTCAATTTTTTTTAATGAGGGGGGCCCAATTTAAAGGTCTTGCCCAGGGCCCACAAAATCCACGTTACGGCTTTGCAAGTATACAACATATATATGTATTTATGAATTCCCAACCTTCACCCCAGAACCGTCCTTAATCGAATTTTCCCAAGAAAAAGTTTCAAATAAAAATTTTAGCCATTAATAAGTCTAAGAACTATCATAAGCTTAAAGAAAATCTTTGCAGCCGTTTTCGAAAAAATTTTAAAAGCTCAAAAACTCCGAGAATAAAGTGGAGCTTTTGGTTAACCGATTTCAACTAAAAGCTTCACGGCAAAACAAGATATAATATGAAGAAAAATTTCCAAGTTTGGTGAAATTCGGAAAAGCGTTCGTTACGATATGGCTGTCACACACAGGCACACACAGACATGTTTCTAAAAACTACTTTTTTGGACTCAGGGGACCTCAAAACATGTATGATATGAACGAATTGATATTTAGTTTTGAAATTTTTAGAGAATATTCTGAAATAATTTTGTAAAATAATTTATGGAAGAAAAAAAAAATATTTTGAAACCTCTACACCTATTTCCTTCCTTAACTTAAAATAAATATTTTCTATCATTGTATGATGCACTTTCTTTAAATGAACCTTGAAGAAAAAAATTAGTTAAGAAATTATTTTCCAAACATTCGCAAATGCATTTCATTATCAGCTGTAGTTAGCTTAGTAACTAAAGTTTTTGAGGCAGTTACAAGTGAAGTGTACCCTTAGGTATGTAAAAATTGTAACGAATTATGGTCGAATTTCGACCACTGGGCGACCTCTAGTTCTTTTGATTATTCATATTTAGAGTGCATAATAAATCGTAGTTAAACTATTCAAGTTAAAAAGTTAGTAATATACGATTTTGAGAAACATAAATGTTATGTAGGTATCTGAAAGTTAGGTGTAACGTATATAGTCGTATTTTGAATGTGTACCTATGTACATTATAGAGGCAATGGTTAAATAATTGAAAAATTCCAAGTGCAACTAGCGTATGTTTAAATAGATTTTCGTGCAATTATTTTTATGTGCATACGATTGGTGTGGAGATTCGGTCTAAAATTAGTGTCCATACAAATTTTTAGACAAAGAAAAAGTAGGAGCGTGAAAAATAGCTCTGGAGATAGCGAATTTAGCTCCGCGTTGCATTTAAGCAGACGACGGCGCAGTGATGCACGTGCGCGGGAGGCAGCGCCGGGGGCGGCTATTGCAAGGGTTTGGGACGGGGGCGGTTGTGACGCGGGTAGTGGGAATGTGAAGGGTGGTACGAGACGGCGGGCAGTGCACTAGACGACTTGGCAACCGTGCATCGATGCCACCACCGTCGTCGTTGTCGTCGTCGTCGTCATAGCCGTCGTCGGTATCGGCTGGTGTCCGCCGCTCTACCACTGTTACTATCACCGCCTCCGCCACTGTGGCCGTCGCCACCACCATCATCAGCATCAGCATCCTCGTGCTGCACATAGCGCCGCCGAGAGACAGACAGAGGACACCGATACACTGGCAGACACCCGTACTATAATATCGGTGGATAGACGCACACAGACGCGGATACGCGAGAGCATAGTCTGGCAAGTTTGGCATGGCGTGGATGCTACTACGCTAGTTCTGGCTGATGCTGCTGCCGCCCGCTCAAGTGCGACGCGACGCGCCTCACACATCGTCTCTCGCTTCCACTATCTTGGCGACGCAACCTCGCACCAACTTCTCTCTATGTTCTGTGTTCTCTGTGTTGTACTTCACCCTACCACAACATACCATGCGTCTTCTCCACGAAGCGACCAACCTCCACGGCCGACTCCAACATCAACTGCACATATTATAATAAATCAGTTTTGTAAACAAATGTGTGTGCCGCGGACAACAATCGAATTTGAATAATTGCGCGCTTCGACATTTCTAATCGCATTTTTATTAGGCTACCTACCACTGACGTTCGTCTCATCATAACCATTATCAAATTTAATATTAAGTGCACACATTTTACCAAAACGGACGACGAACCTGAGTTTTCAAAAAATAAAAAGTTTAATCAAATAAATTGTGCAACGACTGATTCACCCGCTCTCCAACTGGCCAACCAATAATAACAAACACTTACATTTAATTATTTTACCGGCTATCAAACTTCTCAAAACTACCAAACTTTTTTGTTTCTAAAATTAATCTAAGTGAGTGATTCCAACTGATAAAAAGAATTTGTGCGATGCGATTTATTTTTGAATTAAGTGATGTTTTTTGTTTTATTATTCTGTGATAATAAATAAGTACATAATAAGTTATAGTATTAATAATGGTTATCTGCATTCAATCATCAACGCTATCACTCTGGTAATTATCATACTTAAATCTCACATTTAGCGTTAAGTTGTAAGATCAAAATTTACTTAACATTAGTTAAACGACTTGTGTTTAATTCAAGATCTCAACAATGGCTTTCGAGTAGGTAACCCACTAGAAATTAAGCTCAAGAAATTGGCGCTGCTATGTTAACTCCTAATAGCCTAATCAAAACATTAGTAGAAATTCATAGACCACAAATTAGCTAAGGTAATATTATTGATGGCTTTATCTAGTATGTATTGAGTTAACCGACAAAGAAAATGTGACTTTAATAAATGTGTGTTTATTATTTTAAGTAAAAGATAAAATAAACTCAATAATTAACATGTAGCAAATGCTTACATCTTTTCGATATTTTATGTAATATAAAGTTATCTTTTAAATTTGTAAATGTAACTTGATGTCGGGGCTTCAAAAATATCTCAGTAATGTTAGGGGTTTTCTTTCTTAAGCTTAAATATTTTGTTCTTTAGTATAGCGAAAAAGGTCCATGAGTTTAGCAATTTTGGATGGATTTTTAATTATTTCCATTTTTTTTAATGCTTATGAAAATTTGAAGACGCCGATTTAAAATATTAGGCTTTAACAAACAATCAAACAAGTTGATTTCGGTAAATTTTCAACAATTTCAATGCTAAAATAAAAATGCTTGTAAGCGTTGTAACTTAGTTTTCATGAAAAAAATTAACTTTGTAAATGTGATTTAAACTTTTTAAATTGATTTTGAAAAACCACGTATTTTCCTAGGAAAGCATTAGCTTCGTATATCTGACTGAAACTTATGATGCAAAAATAAATTCAAAATTTTGAATGAGTCACTTGTAAATTTTACTTTTAGGTACTTTGTTGATTTATAAAGAAAAATCGAAAATTAAGGGGTATAACTTTGATTAAAGTTGTATTAAGATAGGATTATAAGATATTTAATTTTCCAAAAGATTGCTTCATAAATTGGAGTTTCAAAAGGAACTTAATATAAAATGTATTAAGTATGAATTTATTGTTAACGTATATGTTTTAAATAAAGACAGTGTCTTCCTTGGCAAATGTAAGATCTGATTTTTTTTAATTGAACTTCATACAAGAGCAAAACTAGCTTTGTTTTCGTGTCTTATGTTTTGTTCCTTAGATGAAAGCTTTATAGAAGGGCTAAATATGTTAAAGTTTTTATTTGTTTTTTTGGTCTGTTTAAATTCTTATTAGGTTTATTAATCCATTTTAATACAAAATACAATTTTTTTTTATTAACAGCAGAAAGTTAAAAACATTTTTAGCAATAATGTATACCAGACGAAAAAACTGTTTAAACGTTTCTTTGCTTTTACTTAAAAATATTTTATCTCAATTAAATTTTTACCTGTAAGTATTAAAGTTTTTATTATGAAAACTGAATGAAAATACAACACAACTTAAAACATTTTCAAAGGATTGTGTAATTGCGTATAGGTACTCTGCTACTACCCCAAAAATGATATTTTAAAGAAAGATGATGACTACCTTCTGAAATATCAAGGACAAATCAAGGAAGCTTAAACTGATCGAGAAGAGTCAGTGAAATTAAGAAGGTTACCTGGAAAACTAGCAAAAAACATAGTGACAAGGTTCTTTGATAAGGATATACGAGGTGCGGAAGGATGCAAACTATTTATTTTGTAAGCGCAAAATATATGGTTTGAGACCCTTTTTTTGTAACATAGTCTTTTACTGTGTAAAAAAGTGCGTTTCTTATTGAGCCAAAAAATGTCAATCCTAATAATTATACTTTATATCTACATATTTGGACAATTATTTAGCTTAATTTTTCAATTACTTACTCAAAATCGTCACTAAACATAATATACGCAATTCCGAGGTAGATTTTTCAAAACAAAAAGTTAAAGAAACCAAACCGTTAACCTTTAAAAGCTATGACAAAGCTAAAAAGTGTATCAATTATATTCTTATTAACTATTTTTCTGTAGGTCATTTTATCTTAAGTTTTAAATTTTACGCATTTGACGCATGAACCGGAGAGCAACTATATTTTAGCCGCTGCGCCAATTTGTGGACTAGTTGCATAATTAAAATTATAAGAACAAATTTTAGAAAAAAGAAGAAACAGCTTTCATATTCAAAATAAAATAAAAATATCATTTTTAAGCCCAATTCGAATATTTTTATGTTTATTGTAGAAGATAAATGTAGAAGATAAAATCAAAAATTTGCCTACCCAAAAGCTTCTAGTACAACTGATCACTCAGTTATACGATTCCCTACCGAATCGCAACTTAAAATTGACATAACAATAGCGCAAAAAATGATAACCAAACCGTTTTAAGGGGTTCTATATGTTACAGCCAGGTCCAAGGCTCGAAAAAAACGATTTTCAGAAATTTTTCTTGGGAAGACTTTTGAATTTATTAATATAAAAAAAATTGTACACATTTTATGATATTTTTACTATTTTTGTATTTGTAAAAATAATAATTTTCAAATCTGCAATATGCAGATGTCCTCCAAAAGCTCCTCTCAAAAAAGGAATCGTGCGGTGACCATGATATCTCTAGCCAAAATAATTTAAAATGAAAAAAAAAACAACGGAGTTTGTAAAAATAACATATTATATTGTAATTAGTCAAAGGATTCTCAGAAAAAAAAATTATTTTTCATCAAAATTTTGACCTTAAATTGCTTATAAAAAGAAAAACCTTCGATTAATTAGTAAAAAGTATACTTAAGGAACTTGTGTTAATATTTGAGACTGATATGTTCAGCCATTTAAAAAAAGCTTATTAAATCTAAAATTAAGTAGAAAAATGTTGTTAGTAGCTAATAATTCTTTATTTAAACTTATGAAGTTTTGTGCAAAATAAGAGAGGAATTTACATGAATAGATAAAATGTAATCTAAAACCTAATACCTTTTAAAAATTAGGTTACTTAAAAAATGTAAAAATTATTTTTTCCGGATCTTAAATATACTTGTTAAATTGCATTCCAATGAAAATTCCTATTAATTATTAGGTACGTACATTTTATTTCTGGAGAATTCTAAGATATAGTTAAGCTATTAAACATTCCTTTCAGTGACGTTTTCAAGTTTGAATTTTTGAAAAGTTGTTTGTTATTTATTTAGAAGACATTATAACTTAAAACTCAATCAATTTTTGGTCATTCAAGTAAACTAACTATAAGTACAAAAACAAATTAAATCAATTTAAAATACGAGGGAATATCAAATTTTGCTCGTGTATCACGCGCCCTTGTAAAACACGCACCTTATATAGTTGTTAAAAAATACTCTTTAAAACTTCTCACCATCAAATTATCTGACATAAGCTTTCAAGAAGCCACAACTCTGACGTTCTTTTGAACAATTTTTGGATCTTTTTTTTTGCTCATTTTACATGGTAAAAATAAGCGCGTGCAGGTACACGCGCACATACGGTTTTATTTTACTACTTGAATACTTAATTGAAAATTATTGTCCATTCAAAAAATTTCTCCATAAATCAATTACTAAATTATATCTAAAACTAAAAAAAAACTTACAATTTTTACAAAAAGATTTTTTAACCGAATGGGACAATTCAAAAAAATATGAGTGAGACATGGATACCTATAAATAAACAGGATGTTTACTCGTAACTGATTTTAAAACATGAAACTTTATTTTATAAAACTTCATTTAAAAGTCTTCAAACAACTACAACTCACTACTACACTCAAACATAATAACTTTTAATAATAATCACTTAAAGTTTTGTATATTATACAAATTTACCTTTTGTTTATTATCAAATCTAATCAAAAGTTTGCTTCTTTCATACTTCTTTCATTAGATTTCTTGTGCAGATTGGATTATATTAAAATCAGTTTAACGTCATTTATAATCGAGTAACCGCTTTGAACTGTGTCTGTATTAAGTTTTGAAACAAGAATAATAATAAGTAAGTGTATTTAATATAGATCAACAAAGTGTGTTCCATATAATTTCATTTATTACTCCATTGAAATTCTATCTGAAACCTAATCTTAACAGAATAATAAAATAACGCAGACTTAACGATACGTCAAATTTAAAATAATTATAACCCGCTCAGAAGACGTGGGCCAGAATTAAAAATATCGATTCTCTGGTTTAACGATCATTTATATATAGAATATATTGATTGTTCCCTAATTACTTTTCCATTGTTCTTATTGAGATTTGAAACGATTTTTATCAATATAAATACATAATTTAATTAAAAACAAATATTATTGCAATAGAAAAATACAACTTATTGATCTAGAAAATTATGATACACTTATAATTAATCTTAGTTGCGATATAGTTTGAGCTTGATCAAGCAATTTCACTTGGTTTGGTGTACAGTAAAACCCCGCTTAACGCTGGTCTGTTAGCGTTGTTTTGATTTGATCCTATTTTTATCAATATAATAGAATTCTCTGAAAATTGAACATAGCATTGCAAAAAGCAAGACGACGTCTCATAGAGGCTTTGTTCACAAACTAACAACTTCAGAATGCAAAAAGAAAATGCTTATGAGATTAGATATTTCCATGATAAAAAAGCAGATAATAGGAAATTCATAAGAATCGGAATGATCTAAAATATAAATTGTAACTTAAAGTTTTATGTATTAGTTTCTTTTACTACTTTATAGTAAGGGAAGTATTGTAATCGGGTCGAATTTTCAATTTCGCGTTGTAAGACGCTTTGTTTTTGAAACCCTGCTAAAAATTCGCGTAATGCTAGGTTTTATTGTATCTACTTCTTACTTATCTATTTTATACAATAAACACTTTTTCTAAGATACATTGCATGCTTTAATGCAATCAAAAACCAAAAATATCCATTTAGGTACCTTTTCTAATATTTGTATTTTTAAAATGATATAACTGGGTTCATCAAAGCAGAGGGACGTAAACATCATAATCTATATGCCTAATTTCTCTGCAATTTTCTCCCTACTTTAAAGACTTGCTGATTATATGGGTGGAGATTTCCTCCCGTTCAAAACTACGAAGACTTTCAAACCTCCTCTCAATATTACATTCAATAGATAATCTACCATTTCTCCTACAGCAATTAAAAATATCGTACAATTAATACGTTCTGCCCACTTTGCCTGTTTCTAATCTAATAATATTAACGCAATAACCTTTAACTTTTCGTGACAACCCACTGAAACATTAAAGATACAACTCGCAATTACAAAAACTAAAATAACCGGAATCTTTCGCTATTCTTAGATATTTCGGTTGCTATTCATTTAAAAAAATAGTTACTCAAAGATAAGATGGTATTGTTTTTATAAACGATAAAGTTATGTTGATTTCTTCGAAATATTGAATTTAAAAATTGCTATATATTTGATTCTGATATGAACTTAATGCAAACAAATAATTGTTATGTGTTATCGTTATTTATATATTTTTATCTGTTTAGCCGTATAAAGTACCTTTATATGTGGATGTATTTTAATTGAAATAATGCATAGTTGAGCGTTTATCTTGCGAAATACCGTTTAACACTCCATAAAAAGGAAAAGTAAAACATGCAAAGCATTTATAAACATTAAACAATAACATTGAGCATTTTTTACTGTTTCTATTTTGATTTCTTTCATAGAAATACTTGTGAGAAATTTTGGACTTAAGGATGAAATTGAAGTGCTATCAAATTTTATATTACGAAATCCTGAGCTTTTTTTGCTAGAAAAAAAAATAAATTAATTTTTAATTAATAGTAGGTCCCGATGTACATGCTATATTATTGGTAAACTTGGTTAAAACACAACTCTGGTATATTTTAATATAAGAATATTAATTGGAAGTTTTAAAAAATTTATTTTGCTTTCGTATCGAAATCTTACATAAAATATTATCAATTTCAATTACATTATTGCAATAAAAACTAAATGAGTACTACGTTGAAAGAGTCCAATTTAATGTGGAGAATATAAAGAAAAGAAAATTTTATAAAATGGCCCTGTTTTAAACAAGTAACTAAAAATAATCTGATTAACAAATTCTTAAATTAGGAGTAATTAAATTCAACCGGTTTTTCTTAACATAAACTATTTTACCTAGGCTTCTCTTTCAGCTTAAACTTTCAGCTTTAGGTACCAGTAACCATTATTTATAAGTATATAAGTCGTAGAACAATAAATCGAGTTATTTATTTAATTGCAAACTATTAACTGAATGGATACGCATATTACAATTAAAAATGATTTTGTTTAAGGTTTAACGCTTGCTCATGGAAAAAATACAATTAATTATTACTAGCATATTATAGGGATATAAATGGAACTTGAATATACGAATTAATATTTATTTATGTACGGAAAGGATGCCATTATCATTCTTAAGGTTTAAGAAAATAATGAATGCTTAAAGTAGGACATTCTTTACATTTTAATCTAAGTAGCAAAAATCTTTTAATAAAAGTTCTATTTTGTTAATAATAAATAAATATATTTGTATATAATTATATTCAAAAAATTAAGAGACAAATTAGTGCATTTTTTTTATTGCCGCGAAACAAACTTAACATAAAGCCATTTATTGGCGTAGTGGTTAGAGCAGTTGCTCTCTCCGCTTCATTTCTCAAGTGGTACTGGGTTCGATCCCCGTTGAATCATAGGTGTAAGATTTTAGACCCAAGATTAAAATGACCAACAGAACTTTTCTGTATGTAGACAGCCGTAAAATGGCATTAGAAGTTAAAGCGTTTAAAGCGAATTAAAACACCAAAAAGAAAGAACATAAATAAGTCAACTAAAAATTCACGTTTATATAAAAGAGTGAAGTTCAAGATTCGTTACAGTTCATTTCAACATTTTTAAACACTATTAAATGTCATAAACGTTTCTCTTAATTTTTTTTCTTTTAGTATGAAGTGCTTTGTACTCTATTTTAAAAAATACACAATCACAAGCTATCACAAACACAGCTACCCATACAAAGTTTGGCGACAGGGCCATTAATGGCCTATTGCTTAGCCAGAGATACTAGTTGTTGGCCCAACATCGGCAACTGTTAACGGACCAAGTACGGTTGCCGGCTGGATGATAACCCCGGGCCGCTAATGGCAGTCGACTATCGGCCGAATGCAGTAAAAGTTACCGGGCCGTTAATGGCAATTAATAATCGGCCGACTGAAGCAAAGGTTACAGGGCCGTTAATAGAAACCAACAATCGGCCGACTGCAGTAAAAATTACCGGACCGTTAATGGCAAATATTATAAATTAATAAAACTACTTAATAAATACTGAAAAAAAATGATATAAAATCAGATCAACGATTATTATTATTATATTATTTTATTTATTCACTTTATAATACATACAATCTTAGTAAAAAATCAGACAAAATCAATAATTAATACAAAAGTAGAATTTTAAACCTGGCGTACATAACACGCACTCTAAAATCAAAAGGGAATTTTGGTGGTTTATAATGAAGATCCTCTTTCTTATGGCCCATTCTCACGGTCCACCCAACCAGAAAGCCATCGGACTACTTTGCCAGCGAAATTTTTTGAATCCTCTGCATCCCCAAACTTTTCAGTTACAACATCTAGAATATGCAAAATCAATTATAAATAAACTTGTTTTTAAGACACAATATGTGTGAGTGAAGGAGTTAGAACTAAAATAGTATAAGAGGTGAAAAAGAAGATTTATTTTCATAAGGGTATGAAAAAAAAATTTTATTTGTAAAACCAATTTTAAGATGAGAAAAAATTATCTAGAAAAATAACTCACCTACATAATAGAGAATTTCGACTAGATATTTATCCCAATTTTCATTTGCATCGCTTAAGTCTGCAGCAAACTTATCAACTTTAGGATACTCATCAGCCGGTGGATATTTACAAAGTAATATGCCATTAAAATCCTTCCATCTGTAACATTAAATTTAACTATAATATTTTTTATTTGATTATTTCACACTATGAGAAAACTATTAGATTATCAGGTAAATAAATATAAATTATCTATAGTTTAATTCGAGAGAATGTATTATTATTATTCAATTATTAAATAGAACTACTTACTTTAGTCAGAGACTTGAATAGACTGGTTATCAACAAGCGATATAGACGAACTATTCTGAAATACAATAATACACTTTACCATGTGACTATTGTTTAACGACAATTTCTGTGTTAGCGAAACGAATCCTCTTGCCCCTGTTCTACTATTAAAAGTATAACAATTTACCACCAGATAGCACTTAAATGAAGAATATATTCATACTTTGCGTTCATTGGTTAATTTTGTAATACATTTGGAAAGTATTTATACGGTGCGAATATTTAAAAATAATTGACGCAGTTGCAGAGAAGAAAAATTCATTTGAAATGTATGTTTCAAATTAAAGATGTATCGCTTTGTCGCTGTTTACTATTTTCACTATCCACATTATTTATAAAATCTACACTACTTACAAGTTTTTTTAATTGTCGAAATTTTTTTACGCGTTTATTAGACATTGTAGGTACAATTATTCTGAACGTTGATGCTCAATAAATCTTAAAACACAAATCACCTTAAACATAAGTCAAATATAATAGACTCAAAGTGATGAATAACTCAGGGAACTCAGGGTGACTTAGGGCCCCCTCAAAGTATTTAAGGTTTATAGTAAGTCATCTGACTTTTAATTATTTGTGCGTGAGCAAAACATTATTTAGCCAGACTTTGGCCTATCGTTGGCCGATGAACGAATATTAAATCATGATCGAATAGACAGCGACCGGCAATTAACCAGATATGGCCCATTAACAAATTCCCATTAATAGGCCGAGCGTTGATAGCCAGACATGGGCCGATAAACGGGGCTTTTGTCATTAACGGCGACTTTGTATGGGTAGTATAATTAAGGACCAAAACATTAGTTATAAAATAATTGTTTATTGTTGAGATAAATTTTTTTTGGCTTAATTGCTCAAGTTTTTTCATATGTAAGGAAATCTTGAACCTTTTGCTCAAGCATACCTGTATAAGAACAGTAGCTAGTAAAATCACTTGGGCAATATGCTATATGTAGTATGTATAAATCTTAATATATCTAATATTTGTAGAATGCAGGTATATATAGAAGCGAATCGCTTTTATTGTCACGTTTAACTATCTAATTGTAAAACAAAGAAATTGACGACATTGTTACCAAATTTCAACTACGGGGTGAATATAATACTTCTTATAAACTAATGAAACTATAAACTATACATTTTAAAGCTAAATATAATTGTTACCATATCTGGTTATACAAAAACAGAAGCTTCCAAACTTTTGAAGTGAACACTGGATTTAGTGGATGTCATAGCAATAGTTAGCATTTTCTAAAATGTTTTACTTTTACTTATTCAAGTGCTATAAGTAGGACCAATTCTTTTAAAGCTTTAGCTATATAAATCTTTGTATAAAGCTGTAAAATCAACTAAAATTATCTATTAAAAAACTTATATAATAGATATGTTTGAGATGCAAGTGAAATCGTATAGTTACGATACAAGCTATGCACGGTATACAATTATAGCTAAGAAAATTATTATAGCTTCAGAATAACGACTGAACCGATCAATTTCAAATATTAACACAAGTTTCTTAAGTATAATTTTTAATTATTAATCGAAGGTTTTTATTATTTAGTAATTAATCAAAGGTTTTTTCCTACCCATAAATAATTCTCTTTTTATAAACAATTTAAAGTCAACATTTTGATCAAAAATATGTTTTTCTCAGAAGTCGCCATTTTGTCAAAAACATTTATTTTGTTTATTCTTTCGGCTAATTACAAGATTGTGTATTACCTACTTTAACGAAATCCATTTGTTATTTTTTCTTTTTAAATTATCAATCCGGAGATGTAATGGTCACCGCAAGATGCCTTTTTTGAGAGGAGCTTAGTAGATCAGTTACATTGCATTAAAGGAACTTTCAAAATTATCATTATACATTTTAAAATACCTATAGTTTAAAGTTACCATAATATGTGCAGTACAAATTTTTATCTTATTAAATACAAAAGTCTTGAAAAATCGGCTTTTGGACCTCCCGACTGTATATAACCCTTTAAATAGGCATTATACATATGTAGCTAGATATGACTGTAAAATTAGGTTTTATTATAAACAATAACGTTTTTATTGCCTTTTTAACATTTCCAAATAAGACCTATATATAAATATATATTATTATTATACTCAATTTGTATATGAAGCTCAGAATAGTCAATATTATAACAATAGTGATAAGTAATCGCATGTGATAGTACTCAACGATATAGACGAAAAAATTTCAACAATGTATACCTAAGAATTGAAAAGCATAATTAGTTAGTATTAGACATTTAATGAATAATTTAGCTTGGAAATCGATGCAATGTCATTACGTTCAAAATGGTCAAAAATATTTAAGTAAAATTTTAGTTGGGAAGAGATTCTCGAATTGTGTTTTCAACTCAACACTCATTCATTACTAACTTGACTCATTTTTTCATTTCACCAGCCAAAAATCGTTTCATTATTTCTTTGTCCTCGTATTTCAAGCAGTCATTTAAATATGTTCTTATAATTGGAATTTCCGATGTCTTACGACCAAAACGGTTCACCAACGATCAGTTGTTCAAAAGGAAAACAAACATTTCAAGTATTTACTTGCTCCCAATTAACTAATATCAGACACAAATTGAATATTTGGCAAAAACTAAATTAGTAAACCTGATAATTTCAATTTACCCTTGTTTTTTTTTCAAAGAACTAAGTGTGAACAATTCCCATTAAATTAGTAGTAATTTAATTAACATGCAATTATAAGTCGTTATTTGTAATAAAATTAATTGGTTAATTAAAAAAATGAATTTATATATTTTCAAAAAAATTGTTTCTGTTGGGTTTACGAATGTTCACGTATGTATAATGTGTATGCATTTGTATAAATGGTTTAAATAAAAATAGTCTTTCAAGGTCTCAGGCTCTTAAGACTTCTTCAAACCGTTTGCCTCCTTTCATCACTGAAACAATAATATGTTATAAGGAAATTCAAAGTTTAGCGTCCAAACTTATGTATATAAATCTCGAAATATAGTTTTGTTTAATTTATTTATCAATCGTAAATGTAAATTATTCAATTATTCACAGACGGAAAAAATTCGTCAATTCAAAGATAAAAAAAAATATATTAAGCTGTCATGTTAGTATAAATTTACTTATAGTTTGATCTTGAACTCTTTGATAATCTCTTCGTCATACGACTTATTTTTTTTTATTGAGACGTTTAAAAAAAAATTATCTTCATTTGGTGAATTATTGATTCGTTAATCGACCTTGTTCAAAACTCGATTCATTTGTGTTCATGGGATTTTTGTTGATAGAAACTGTAACGATTAAGAGAAATACACTTAACATTTCAGTTTGAATTAGTCGCGTTTTTCCAGTATGCATTTTGGCCACCCAATTATATTTCGTACGTTTGATTCTATGAAATTGTGTTAATAGAGTAGGATATTTGAAATGAAATCCATTTCAGATAACTCTAAACTAAGATATAAATAAAAGAAAATATTCCCCAGAAGTGAAATTTTAATGTGTTCTTATGAAAAACTGATAACTTTCGGCAGAAAAAAATTCACTGCGAAAAACAAACTTATACAAATTGACGACACTGTTTAAGAAAATTACAAAATTATTAAGAAATATAATAATATTTTTTTTTGCCCCAGCATATTGTAGTGTAGGTTTGTAAGTGAAATTCTTCAAATACTATATAGTTCACATAATTCGAGAGAAGAAAAGAGAAGAAAACAAGCGGGAGAAAGAAGGTGTGGACTCTGATCTAGTAACAATTAACATAAGAGGCATCGAAAATAAGATGTTTACGAGCGTACATGTCAACAGCTGATGAGAGAACAACCTTAAATACAATTGGATTAAATTGAAAAAAATTAACCCAAACGTTTTAATTACCAAATTCTAAATTTTATGTGGTTTTGTTTTGAAAATGTTATCAACCCTAAGAGTCAAAGCATTTTAATGCTAATTTTTTAGATAAATTAAGCAAAATTTTATCTCTCAAAACGTTTTGAAAAAAATGTGAAAAATAATTTTTGCAATTTTCATGGCACTGTAATGTTTTTAATCATGTTAAAAATATTTCAACAGGTTTGATGAACTAAATTAATGAATGAAGCAATTTTTAATTCCAGTTTTCAAGTATATACTGACTATCGATCTTTAACTTAAGTTTGATTGTTTATATCTATAAGTATATAGTAAAAATGGAAACACTTGAAAATGCAATAAAAGAGTTTTTCCGTATTTCGTATTTATTATATTGTTATATACGTATTTCCTCTACAATTTCTCTTAGTATCCTTAAAATATCCAAATTTTTCTCGTATAAGTTTTTGTATATCTTGCATAGAGAGTCTAATGGAAAAAAAAAACCTGTACCTATAAGGTCTTGTGTTATTCAATAACAATTTTTATCCGAGGCGAATATTCGTTTCGTCTGCAGCTTAAAGTTTATGTGTATGGATAGCCAAGTCCACCAACACATTTCCAACACACAGCCACATTGATATAATGATCTATTTGGTTGTATGAGAGTAGTGGTGTTCGGTTCATTCTTCAGGGTCTTTTGGTCCAGACATCTCTGAACGTATGATGCTGGTCAAGTTTGTGTGCATTGTGGTTGGCCGCGGGTCCACGGACCGCCGCGCCGCGACTAATAAAACATGTTTTTAGTGTCTGTGGATCTAGTCTTCGAATCCACCAATATTTCAGTGGCGTTCGAACATTTTTATACCCGTCAATCTTTTCACTTTTATTCACTCGTACCACCAATAAAATTACGTTAACTTAATAAGCCTCCAGTTTCACTTTCTTCTCGTTCTTTGTTCCATTAAACAACTTCAGTTATCGACAAAAACTTTAATCTTTTTCTCATTTAAAAGTTACAGCTTGTTTAAAAATTTTAAATTTTATTAAATTTAATGACTCATTTAACGTATAAAATTAACAAACATATCATGATAAAAATAATGTCCGATAAATTATTTTTTTACGTTGAATCTATATCGCAGTCATATTAAAAGTTCCTAGGCGTTATCTCATAAAAAGTACATGAAATTGATTTGTATAATGTGTGTATTTGTTATGAGCGTGTTTCCTAATGTATATACGTAACCTTCATTTTGGATCAACCGCCAAAAATTGAACCGACTAAAAATAGAATGTAATTGTAAATATGATAAAAATATATTGAACTTGACCGTCTAAACTATTATTAAATATATAATTTACTTACACATTTAAAAAAAACTTACTCAGGGTTATTTCTTTTAAGAATTAGTAGTATTTCCTATTGTAGCTATACGATTGTTCTGACAAGAATTTAGTTGGTGAACAATTCATTTAATTTTATTTTGTGGTTCAAATCATAAGTGGATCAGAAATATATTAATAGTTTATAACGTTGTTTATAGCTTGGAAATAAAACTAATGGTGTGGAAGTTTCTTGGTGCAACTTTTACGTAATGTTTATCTGATAAAGTTTTAAGGAAATGTTTTCAAAGTATACTATAAACTATGATTTAGGTGCATTGTTAGTTAAAAGTAGATATTTTTCTGAAAATCAATACATATGTATATAGTTTCGTAAAAGCAAGATTTGTCATACTATATAAAATTATTTAATGTCTCTAAAAGATAAAGTAGAAATTTTAAGGTCTTAACTTTAACTGAAGTATATATTTATAATTGGATTAAAATAATTACAAATATTTATGTTGATTAAGCTTAAAATTATTTTTAATTTATAGATTGAAACAGAAACTGTTACTTGTTCATTTTACTCTGCGTATAAATTGAATGTGTTAAGATTATTGTTTTTTATCTTTATCTTCAACTTTTTACAGTTTTTTTAACAAATTTCATGAAGACAAAACTAATCGAAATTCGCAGGAACGGAAATATAAAGTGTAGTTAAGATCGCGTTTTAGTTTATTGTTTCCATAATAATGAACTTATATAATTGGGGAAAAAATGTTCATTCCTCCTCTTAAACATTTATGATTTTCAGATTTTAATAGGTGTAAATCAGGAAAAATAAGGAACTTCGTAACCGTAATCGAAACTATCAGATAGCCAAAATAAAGATCTATCCGTAACCGTAACCAAATACGATATAAACATTTTAGGTAATTTCGGATAGGGGAAGTGTATCATAATTTTGTTACTATTGCATTTTAATTAAGTAAGACTTAAAATTGAGTAGCTATTAGGTACTTCTCTGACTGATTGTAGTAACATATGATAACTTTGAAATAAATTCAAGTTCTTATCTATTTTTGTTTTACTTTTACAATTTCTTCAAAATCTAATATCCGTAACCGTATTCGAAGTCGGTATAAATTTTTTTCTATATCCGTATCTGTATTCAGATTTTCTCCAGCAAATATTCGTTTAAACTTACTTTCCAAAATTGGAAGACTTATAATAGTTTTCATTTTTGTAACTGTATTTCTATACCTATAGTTTAACAGCACGCTTGAACATTAGGGAATTATGCACTGAAAAACAAGTTCTGGCGGGACCAGCGGGACATCGTCAAAAACAACCCATTTTCAATACATCTACTAATTCAACATAATAAACTAACACTTACTATAGCAACCTATAATAACCATAACCTAAAAAGATCTTTATATATTTGAAAAATAACACGCATTCCGTATAAAATAAACTCCAATTATAATTTAGGGGCCATCCATAAATTACGTCACACAAAACTTATTTGTTTTTTGACTCCCTTCATTCTTGTCACAGGTGAACACACTTGTGGAACCTCCTCCTCCTAGTGCGTCGTCACGTATTTTTCAATCTTATATTTTTCAACACTAACTTATACTAACTTTTGTGTATGAGTATTTTAAAACTTCAGAACTATATTATTGACTATTTTGACTCTTTTTATAAGACCATTGAGAGCCCAAAGTTCAACTTACTTATTTAATTCAAACTGAATTATGCCCCTCACCAAACTCGTAATCAATCTCATATCCTACTTTATACTATTTTAGGAGATACATTTTCAAAACTCTTATTGCAAATGTATGGTATGAAAAGCAGGCGCGTGCAAAATTTCAGCTACTGCTTTTGGCAAAAAATATAAAATTTTCAATAAATACCATTTAAAAATTTAAGGTGTTGAAAAATTACTAAAAAGTTGTTGTTTCAATTTTTTTTAAAGTTGTAATCAGTAGTTAGGTACCTATTAAAAATCATTGTTTGAAAAATTACATGTTTTATTAAATTTTCTTTCAAAAGTATTCTTAAAGTTTTGTTTGTCTTTTAGTTTTCGACTTCAGAAAGTCAATTATTTTTTCAACGTTTGTGATCACAAATGCATAACATTAAAAGTCTTGGTCAGTCTTTGCTAAGAAAGCAACTAGTGAACCAAAATGAAATTAGATGGAACACAAAGGACAATGAGAGAGTTGAAAATCATCAATGCTTTCAAGTATCCCTTTTTCATCCCGTCCTTACATTTGCTTGCATTTAATTACCAAACAATTACTTGACTGAAACAATTTTCTACGTGCATGTTTAAAAACATATACATCAACCATTTTCAATTTTATATTATCTTGAAACTTACATGTTTAAAAACATTTTTTAATCCGTGAATTTCTACGAGTCTCTTAAAGTCTCGCACCATTAGTAATTAAGCTAATAATTACGTCCATTTTTATTTATGGTTTGCGAGCTTTGATTACGAAATAACGATTCAATTTAAATAAGGGGATATTATGCAATAGCAATTAACGACAAAGAAAAAGAAAAGGAATACATTTTGAGTTGCTTAATAGATTCACTTACATATATTTTATACTATTGTATTCAATTTCTTTGTACCCATATTATTATAATACATATATATTATTGAGTATAGTTTAAAGTATATAGGTATTTAGGGAATTGTTAAAATTAGAAGAGCTTTAGTAAAAAAAAATAAAAACAATAAAAGCTTCAATTTTGAAGTACAATAAAAAATATTTATAACTCCAACGCTTAAAATGAAATTCAGTTAATATACAAATAATACAAGTAAATATGTGATATGTAGTAAAATTCCATAAATATTTTTTCTTTTAAGATATAGTTCATTTTGTACGAAAAAATATTCCAGTCCCTTCAGTTTTATTTTAACCGTATTCTACTGCATATTTATAGCCTATAAATATTTTATCTAAATACAATTGAAAAATGAAATCCACTACTTATGTTTGCGACTTATTTTTTCTTTAAAGTACCTATTTATTGTTATAATTTTTTGTAGACTTGTGCTTAAATTGCGGTTTACAGTAGTAGGATTTTTCCTAAGGGTTTGAATGAAAACTTAAAGGAATCATTAAATGATTTTATGTTTCTCCACTTTTATTAAGTTGTAAGATCCCGGCTTAGATCGATCTATCCTCGACAAATTGGCATATCAAAACAGCCTTTGTCGTTTGTGCAGCAAAATATTATTTTTCTAAAATGAGTTAAAATTTAAGCTGTATTAAGTATGATTTTTTTAAAGAAATTCTTGTGGAATTTTCTATTTTGTTTCATCTTGTAGAAATTTCTATACTAACGTCAAACGCTTTTAGGAAAAAATTTAAAATTTAGTAACATTAAAACCGTCGAAATTTCCATAAAGTCGTAATTATTTCTTTAAATTGATTGTTTGGTATTTCATTTTTAGAAATCGGTTAGTAACACAGTCTGAGAAAATACCTAAAATATTTAATGTATGCTTACTAAAATAGTTTGTGCTAGGCACTAACAAATATAAACCATATAGTATTATACTTAATTAGGGCCTGGATTCATATTATGTATTTGCATGTTTTTTCTGTAGTTAAATATCGTAATATGCATACGTTTAAATTACGTTTTAGAAAATTCTGAACAATCTATATATAGATACATTTTTATACCACATATTTTTACATATTTTACTTTAAGTGCATATTTTCACATATTGCTCGTGTATTTCACATATTTCGACGTGAAAATTTTTATTTTAAATAACTTTTATTAGCAATGTGTGTTTCACTAAACACTCACAACACTCGAAATGTTTTTCAACCATGGCAATGCCATGGGTAAGAGAACATTTCAAGCGTTGAAAGCGCTTAGTGGAACGTACTTTAGAATATTTTTAACCGACTTCAAGAAAGGAGGAAGTTCTTAGTTTTTATTTCATTCGACTTCAGGACCATTTTCCCAAAATATCAAAATATTTTGTTGTTAGTTCTACCTACACTAATTTAAAAAATGTCGTTTATGTATTCTAAAAAAAATTGCATTAATTTTTATCGCATGATATTTACCTTTATTTTAAGGTATACTTTCAATCAATAAAATGTTCAAATATTCGAATTCAAAAATCCCAGCTAATTTTCAAGAATTTTATCTATTTAATACATTTTAGGAAAAACTAATAAGTACCTATCCAAAATACCATATTGAAGCCAACCACAGGCAAAACTATTGTTTAAACTAATTTTAGTTTATCTTTCATAAACCTTCAAGTAACAAAACTCTGAAATAACATCCATAATAAATTCAACAGTCAATTTGTTGGAAAAATAATTTAACGCACGAAAGAAAACAGTTTGGGTTTTGAAAATGGTCTTTATTTTGAAAACTAGAAAAAAAATTATTAATTTGCTTTGAAATCAGAAAAGATTTGTAATAGCTACCTATATGCTTCCTAAAAAGTATACGTATAAGCATAGATGTATAAGTGTTTATTTAAACAATAATTTAACTAAATTTTAAATTAATACTTCTTAAAAGTTTATTACCGTGCTTCAATACTAAAAAAGGTCATATATATGTTTGACTTCCAATAAAAACTTAATCAAAGTTAATAATATTTATAAGTTTCCAATTCGATCACAAGAATAACATTTACGTTATATCCTCTATCCATATAGTGGAAAACTATATAATAAAAAGAATACGACCATCCACATTACGATCGCGTCAAACGCCATTCTCTACTGTAATAACTATTCTGCATTTTTCCAATCACCATTCTCAACAAGCTTTTTGTACTTCAATATTCATTCGTATGATTTTATTTTTATCGATTCTATGTCATCTGTGTTTTTATTCAATCGAAAATTGGAAAATTCACACGAAGATAACGCTTAAGCAAAGATTTTTCTCAACTAATTTCAAATAAAATTCATTCCGCATATGTCCAATTGCAATAATAACGTTTTTTTTTTTTAGAAACAAAACTTTTTTCTTTTATCTTTTATTATTTTACTTTAAAATCACTTAAACAAGTGTACAATTGCAAAATTTGCTCTGAATAAAGCATGGATTTCCCAAAAATTTAACCGATCTATGTAATTAGTTACGAGAAAATAAATAGTATGACCTCAACTAATTTTTTCGCTCAAATAATGGTTCGTTAACCTTTTCAAAACCATGAAAAGATCAAACTTTTCACCTCACCTATTAATCCATAATCATTATTTTATGGTTTACAAATAGATATTTAATAGTAACTATTTTAAAATAATTTTAATTCAAATGGTAGTTTTAATAACTATAACACGTTAGATTTATTGTTAAAAAATTAATAAAAAACACGTCCGTTGAGTTTGATTGAAGTTTCAGCCATTTGATTGCAAAAAGTCTCGGTAAACCAGTTTTGATTGTGCAAAAAGGTTTAAACAAATTATTATATTAACGCTTTTATTGTGGTAAAAAATAGAAATGTTTGAAACGAGATTTTCTTCATAGTTAACAATTAATACAATAATTAAATTGGTTCATTAAATCAAGAAAGGAATTTTTAATGTTTTCTTAGAGATAATCGACGTTTTATTGATTAGTTAATTTGTTTTTGTATACATAAAAAATGAATTGATATTTTAATGTTATTATCTAATTAATACTCTATTAATTTTTTTCAGGAAACGTCTGCTTATTTGTAGTTTCCTATTAGTTAAAAGCTTTGTTTTAAAAATGTTGTAATATGTAAACAATTTTATTTTATAAATCTATTGTTGTTAGTATGAAACAAATCATAAAAATTCAATTCTTCTCATAAACGTGTTATTGAGTTCAAAATTCAAAAGCCATTAACTCATAAGCATATTTACAAAACGGGAATGATAAAAATAATATAATTTTTCCTCATATTTCCCTATTTTATTCTTTTGGTATTAAAAATTAAACTTAAACAATTTTAATGCACAAACTTTTACAATTACGAAGCGTATATAATTATGGATTCACTACTTGATTTGATTGTCAAGCTACTTGGCATAAATTTGCTTTAAACTCAAGTCAAATTTTTAATATTTTCATGTCAAATCAAATCAGAAATTGACTTCTCAAGTATAATAATTCCTTTTACAAGTCAAAATATCAAGCAAACTCAAAACAAATTTCCAACTACCTACTTGATTTGGTGAATTCTTATATAATACTAATACATATAGAGTTTATATTTTGGAGTAAAAATTATGTTGTAGATCAGTGATGTCTAACTTTTTAAAAGCAAATATTCCGGAGACCAAAAAGGATAGGTAAATGAAAAGACAGTTAATTTCAATTCAAAAGTCATTTTATTAATAAGATAAATATAATCAATGATTCTGAAAAATTTGTTCCACAATGTTAGACGAAAATTTTGCTGTAAAATATACAGCTCTTGGGCAGCAAAAAAGACTGCCTGCAGTTGGACAGCGCTGATGTATGTAGAACATTACATATTATGAGGGTTTACTATTTATAATGATTTTGATAAGATACAATACATTTCTAAAATTATTCCAAAACGGTTATTTGTCTTCACTATGAACAATAGTTCTTTAGTGCTTCAGTTTCTATCCTAGTTTATTCTTATAGTATATCTGGACTAGTTGAAAACTAATTTAAAATACGCAGTCGACCAACACAGACCACAAGAAAGTAACAAAACAACAAAGTTATATTATTGTTAATTATTAATATTATATTATATTAAATATCACTTGAAATTCGAAGTCGTAGTTCAAAGTAGGTATAATTTTAATAAGATTCTATCATTAAATAAATGCAGGCATCTAAGAAATGTTTGAAAGATATTGAAAGTTTCAACTAGTAAATATTATTAAGCGTTTCAAAAGCTTCTAAGCGTACATTTTAATTAAGAAATGAAATCTGACTGAAAAGTTGACTATAAGCAGGGTAGGCCAAATGAGGGATGCAGTGGATTCCGTGGATGCTACACATCCGAGTTCTCCAAAAAAGTACACCAACTTCCTTTTAAGTGAAAGTGCAAACCACCTTGGAAGTTTTTGTATTAGGGATACTATTTAGGAGGGGGGAAGTCCAAAAATGCCTTTCGCATACAAAAGCGTCCACGTATTACTACTACGTAGTACGTACTACTACAATACAAACTATTAAGTGGTAGAAATAGCCTACCAGGTTGCAATACACCTTCTCTTTAAAGTATACAATTTTAATACTCAAAATTAATCAAAAGTAGTTAGATAAAATATCGTTGGACCACCTACCCCAAACCCTTAGTGTAAAGCAGAGACACTAATTTTTAAAAAGAAATAAATATAGAAATCAATTGAAAGTTACCTGAGGGTAAAGTTGGCATCTTTTTTTTTACATAAAAATTTGTATTTCTTGGTAGATGATATTTGAGCAACTTTATAATTCTGAGTTCTCATTAAAGTAGCCAATTAATATAGCCATTTAAAATATTTATTGTAATGCAATTTTTACATTTAAAAAAGTTAACGGCCTTGAAAAAATAAATGTTTTGTGTATTCTCTTTGAAAATTATTGAATATTAAAAAAATAAGTTGTTATATTTTTTGGATCATAAATAAGGCAGCGCAAAGTTTGCGTTATGGGCGTTAAGGACATAGACCCAAAGCGACAAAAATTTGAAGGTGGAAAAATTTGAGACATCAAATGAAAATTATCTTAACACTACAGAAAATCATAAATTTGTACTTTGTGAAACTGATGATGTAAGAATTTGCACATTCCAGCTTTATTTATCTACAGCCGGGGTTCCTAACCCCGTGCCCGCGGGCGCCATGACGCCCGCGAACCGATTTATGTGCGCCCGCCACTATTCGACCGCTACATAATTTTTCATGAACAATAATATAAAATATAATTTTTTGTTTGTTTGTTAATAATTTATTACTGTTCATGTAAATATGTTCAATTGTTAATATTCTTCGATAAAATAAACGGTGCCCGCCGCTCTACCAATATTTTAGAATGCGCTCCAGGGTACAAAAAGGTTGGAAATCCCTGATCTACAGATTCTTGAATTTTACACACACTTTTAGTACGTAGGTACTAATAATAATTACTATGTTTCAATTAATTTAATTTTCAAAAGTTGTTTACATAATCATTACTTTTTCAATATTCCTTGATCTCGCAAGGGTCTTGGTAAATTAAAATATTAGAGTAGGTAATAGGTGTATATACAGTTGATTTTAATTGAAAACAAGATAATTCAAAGAACCACAACACCTATTGGCGCAGTGGTTAGAGCAATTGCTCTCTCCGCTTCATGCGTCAAGTAGTACTGGGTTCGATCCTCGTTGAATCCTACCTAGAGCTAAGTAAAGGTTGACCAACAGAATTTCTCTGAGCTTATACAGTCGTGATATGACCTTAGATATAAAAGCGACTTAAAACACCCTAAAAAAGTAATTCAAAGTATTACCACATTTCTCAGTCCTTTAGCAGTTATATTATTTATCAACTTATAGCCTTTTCCACAAATAAAAATGCTGTAAATGCTCATTATCACATTACAAAATGTTTATGATTATTAATTTTTTTTTATAAATTATAATGTATTAATAATTAACAATAAATCTGAGGTAGTTCGAGGGGATGAACTCCAACAACCTATCTTATACTGCTGATTGATAAACACATTTTATTTTTACAGTTTTTAATCATTCTATGTAAGCTGTAAATAATAGCAGTTTTCAGGGTACCCCACGATACGCGGCGGTACTTATTAGGGTGAATTCGACCTTGTGAATGAAAAAAAAAATATTTAAATAAATAAAAAAATGTACTCCACTTAAGTAAATAAAGAATATTTTACAAAATAATAAAGTTTAGTAATTATTGGTGTTTTAAACAGTTACAACCACCATCATAGTTGAAATAAAAAATTAATAATTTAATGAAGTAATAATAATGCTTTTTCATTTTAGTAAAATTATGCAACAGACAGGTGAAAAACCCCTAAGAAAAAATATTTAGGAAACCCGGACTAGCTGAGTATTTCTTTTATAGAGTATTAATTGAAGGTGGTTTTTCTATATAGTATTATGACATTGTATCTCTTTGAATCTTCAGTACAAAAAGATATAGCCGAAACATGTACAAAGATATACACAGAGAGTCTCATTAAATTTAATATTTTGGGTTGAAACTATTCATGTATATTGAAATTAATTATCAATGGATATTTTATTTCAAATTTTTGTCGTAGATATTTTGTCTTTATATAAAATGTTTCGTGATACAAATATAAAAATGAGAGATTTGAGCTCAGTTTCAGCTGCATTTCATTTTCACTTATTGAAAAAAATCATTAAAGAATTTCTACAAAAACCGGTATTAAAGATTCATTTCTCGCGTGTGTTTTTTTCGATATAAAAAGCAATAATTCGCTTAATTATTCCAAACAGCATATGTAAGTACGCGTCCATGTATTGTACATCTATATTGGTTGTTAAGACCACATTACTCATGTCGAATAGTAATTTGACAATAATTTTATTTTTTATTATAATTTTCACGCTCACTTAACGATTTTACAGGCAATCAAATTCACATTATTTTTCAATGGTGATTTTTTGTATTTCTAATTACAGCTTAAATTATTTACTTCTTTTGCGATGTGTATTGAATTTATATGTCTAATTTGTTTAAGTACTATTTATTTTTAAACATATAGGTAACTGTAGTGTTTAAATCTGTTTAAGATTTCGGTTATCTATAAGTTAATTTGACAAGTCGCTATTTAAGATATTCTTATCATCAGGGATGTTATATGTACATTGTATCTACCTACTACTTATATAATTTCGGATCTAGATAGGAACACGGGTATAGAAATAATATACCTGTTTCGGATACGGTTACGGATATTAGATTATTAAAAAATTTTAAAAAATAAAGATTTTTAGGTTATTGTTTGACTTTTTATGTAAATTATTATTTGGGACAATACAATCAGTCGTAATTACTATAGCTATTCAATTTTAAGTATCATCTACTTAAGGCTGCGGTTGGGGAACCGGGGTAAATTACCCCAAATGAGGTAAAAATGAAATTTTTGTGAGTAATAAAGAAATTTCCTGCCATGGCTATTTTATAAGCGTATTAGTATGACCGAAGACGTTATTCAAATTGTTCTTACATCAAAAAACCCTATTTTTCAGCTACTCAAAGTTTTCAACTACCTACTTAATTTTTGTTTGTTCCAATATGAGAGTTTTATTTTGTGTATTTTATACTTACTGCTTTCATACAACTTTTTTTCGTGTCAATTAATTCAATAAATAAAGTGTAAAGGCCTTAGAGGTATAAGTATAGTGAATTTGCTCCCGGAAGATATTTAAACGATACTTGGAGGGTTTGTATAGGTATTAATGAAATAATAAGATCCTGAAAGTTTCAGATCCCTAACATTTTTAAGAATAAGCAAAATTTGTAAAAATTAAAAAAAATTAAATAAGTTCATTGATTGTCTCCTTTTTAAAATAAGGGGGTAATGTCGACTTATGCAAATTTATTTTGGGGTAATGGTTAAAAAAATTCCCCGACCACTGACTAAGGCCTATACAATCAGGAGGCTCGAAAAAAAAGAAAAGTGTTTACAAGAATTTTTATTGAGAAGACTTTAATTTATTAATATAAAAATCTGAATTTTTGTATGTGTAAAAATAAATATTGGTGTTGCTGCTATATGTAGCTGATCTCCCAAAGCTCCTTTCCAGAAAAGCAACTTGTGGTGACCATGATACCTCGGAACTAATAGATAATTTAAAACGAATAAACTAAACTGATTTCGTTTAATTAATATAATATAAGCTTGTAATTAATCGAACGCGGATAAGCAAAATAAATATTTTTGACAGAATGACAGTTTCTCAGAAAAAAAAATTTGATCAAAATTTTTACCATAAGTTGTTTATAAAAAGAAAAGCATTTATCGGTAATAATAAACCATCATTAATTACCGGTTAATTACTAAAAAATATATACTTAAGAATATATGCATCATGCACAGAAAAAAAAGCCTTAATATGAAATATAAATGATTAAACGACATTAAGGGTGTAGCAATCATACAACGGTCTCCTAGGCTATTAGGTATATTATTGGTTTTTCTCCGCCTACCCCATTCTTAACAGAATATTTGCTACGTCCTTGCTAGTACGTGTTTACAAAATGTTCTAACTATAGTTCTTAGTATACTAAGAAGCAGTATGTGGATAGAATCTTTCAAATACGTATCCTATTGTTTTCTTTACTCTCTGCTTAACGAAAACTCTGTATAACAGAATAAATTAGTCAATACTTCCAATTTCGATTTATAGAGTTTACACTGTAAATGTAACCAATAAAGAGGTATACTTAAATAATATTAGAAAATTTAAATACTCCTATGTAATAATTAGATATTTGAAGTTGGGTAATCATTTTTACATAGAAAAAAGGGCGGCATATATGATAGACCTTAGGGCGGCATCAAACCTAAATCCGCTACTGGTTACAGCTATGAAGCTTCTTAGCATCTCTGGTTACCATATTTTAATATGGTGTTATGATATCACATTTTTAAGTCATAAAATTTACTTTGTAGACAATTCTTGTGATAGCTGCATAAGGGATTATGTTTTTAAGGTAGTTGATTTTTTTACTTTCTCGTTAAAATATTTATACAGGTAATGCAGTATATTTGCTGTCTAACTAGAGTACTATATTAGGAATTACGATATGCAAGTATGCACATTTGAAAAGAATTTTGCTAGCAGGATTACTTTAGTGAACATGACGTATGCATGTACGTGTAAGGATGAGGGATGAAAACATCCATGGCCTTCGTCGCTCCCACATGGCATTTTTGTAGTTCTTATATTATGATTATACATATACATTTACGGAGATGTGTATAAATAGATTCCCTGAAATCTTTTTAGATGAAAGGGTTGAGCGGCGCATATGGTGATATCTTTTCTCATACACACAATGATAAATGTGTTTGTAAAATGATGCTGGTGGTGGTATATGTGAATGTGAATGGTTATGTGTGCAAGGTTGCGAGCGCGCGGCATCAAAGACCCTGTGTGGGTCCGTGTGTCTGTCCGCGAAGAGTCTAGACGAGTGGACCCGGGCAATTCAAGCACACAGTACAGAGATTTCAGCTCTTTTATATATATTAATACAGATACACATATACATATAATTCTTATATATCTACCTATTACATATATAATACATTTATGTATATGTATAGAGATATAATAACACACAGAGAAAACAGAACAGGCAAACAAAATAAACGTACTATATAGCTAGGTTACGAACAAGTAACCAGACAACACTTACCTATACCAAGTCCAATTTCTATACTTTAATAGAGCACCTCATTCCATATACTTTTACTTCAACATAATATAAATATATATCCACCTTATACTTTTCAATACATGAATACATGACTTAATTCATGTTTAATAAATCAAAGTTCTTGATTTCAAATTGTAGTTATTTATTTAACTATTACACTAAGTGAATAAATTTACTAACATTGTTTTTCCTTTCAAATATAGATATGTGATAATACTCTCATCAACAATTAATGTATCAATTTAAAGGGACAATCTTTTTAAATTATTTCTTTTTATAAACATGTGGCTACCCGTGGTTTCGATTATGTTAAATTTAACAAAATAAATAAACGCAAAGATCTGAGAAAACAAACGTCTTTGAAGAGAGAACTACAAAATTACCAAACTGCAGCAGAAAAATTTTCGAGAACTTCATTAAAAAAAATTAAACATATATATTACGTTAGATATAAAAATTAACCTTATTAAAGATTGTTGACTCGGATTATATTTTGTTAATTTTTTTCCAGCCTTAAAGGAACGAGTTAACGAAAGCAAATTCTTAATATTTTTATGTTGATTCATAATTGCAATAATATTAGAACTTGAAAATTTTATGTCAGTTAACCATTGTATTGGTATTGTTTTATAAATAGAGAAGAAACTGAGGTGCTGCTTTCGATTTTCAAACTAGAATTTTCACAAATTTATTGATAAGCAGATAAACAGTTCCTCAATATTATACACTATTGTGGTTTTGTTATTATTATCTTCTATATACATCAAGATGTATCTTCTACAGTTAGGCGAGCATTAAGATGGAAGGTTCATATAACCGAACATGTACAATGTACAAGAATTGTACTTTACAATAGTATAGTATTTTTCTCTCTAAGGATTTTAATTACCAAGGACAGAAAAAAGCTTAAAAATTCATAAAGTACTCCAAGAAGAGGACTTATGGCATATTATCACTTAGTAAAAGGGACGTAAGGCTCCTTATAAGCTTCTATACAGGCCATTGTACCTAAAAATTATCATCTTCATAAGATTAGCCAGGCCGACGTCAACATATATGCCGGCTCTCCTTGAAAGCAGCAGCAACGGCAGAGCGTATACTTATGAGGTAGCTTTCAAAAGAAAACTGCAGTTTCTCAAAAAGACGAACTGATGCTTGGCGAGATAGTAATGGCAGTCCTTAAGCGGGTACTGGCTTTCTTTAAAAACTTAATGCTTCCCTAGTTAGAACATAGGATCACATCATAATAGATCTCATTGGTCACGGTGATAAGGGGAAGGAAAATCCCTAGAACCGTAAAATAGAAACAACTAAATCGTTATGTCATTTGATAATCTAACCTTTAAGTCATAGTTATAGTTCTAGACTCTGAAATAGATCGACCTATCCAAGTCGAGTGTCCAAAACAAACCAGCCCCTGTCGTTATTCCAACCACTCATTAAGTGAATTAGAACTTAAATAATATACGAATATGGATGCAGCTAACGTAAAATCTTGAAAGTTGTTTAATGTTTTTTGAATTTTGTATTTGCCCAATATTTTTTGATGAAATTATATTCTTTCTATCCCCTTATTAATGGTTGATGATCAAAATATGCCCTAAATATAACGTTATGTGTCGTAATTATTATTTCCTTTAAATTGATAAGTACTTTATTTATAAAAATCGATTAAGTGAAAGGGCTTAAAAGATATTGAAACTGTTTATACTTACAATAATAATATGTTTATTGGTTGATTGCTTCGTTTTGCTAAATGCTACTTTGGATCTACAGCGAACCAAAAAAACATCTTATAAAAGTTGATCTTAAATTCAGGTGTGGTTTATGCACGCCAAAAAATGGAAAATACTAAAATTTAAAAAAAAACTCACAGGAGAAGAACATAATAGGGAAATAATTGAAAATAATGCAGTTTTAATTTAAAATCTTGAATGCAGTTGGGAAAAGAACATTTTGTTGTCTTTATTAAAATAGAACAACCAAAAATGATGCGATATAAATGTAAGTTCTTTAACAAGTCATGTTTAAAAATTTGGATACAATTAAGCGGGAAATGTTTTAAGTGGGTGTTTTTAGACCTTAAAGTTTGGAACTCTTCGTTGAACAATTGATTGTCGAGTTACCCGTTTTACAACTATATGTACATAGGAAATCGTTGTTGTTTCTTTAACACTAACGCAAAAATTGTTAAATTCCAAAGATAAAGAGCACTATTTGAAATTTAAAATGTTAATTTTATTTTTCACTCTTTGGTTTTGTTTTTTAATATGGGTTGAAGTATTTATAACAATTTTTAAGGGGCTTTTTTTTGTTGTAACAACTTAATGCTATATCGTTTATTTTTAACTCTTTAAGGAAGATATTTCTTTTTCAAATTATAATATAACTAAGATGATTAAGGATAAATCTTTTTTAATTTACATTTTCACACTTTATTAGGAGTTTTACGCAAATGTTAACCAACTCTATTTATCTATTTGATTCAATAAAGTCCAATTTCTAAAATATTAAAAGAGCTACCTTAAATATTTTGTGAACTCAAAACGCAGTTTCGTCTGCACAATTTATATTGCACAAATTCAAGAGGTTGAGTTAAAAATAACATAGCCCCAAGATTTTAATGTTTTTAGTGTATTATTGTATTTATTTTTAAAATAATTTAGCTTTATTGAATAAGTGTATTATATAGAGTAATGAAATCAGCATTGACATTAAAATAAAGGATTACAAAATTGTGAAACAACGTGCCTCAAATTTCTAATTTTCAGATTCACTCGGAACTCAGACATTTATATGTATCTTCTAAATACCTAACGACTTGTTTGAAAGTCATGGTCGCTTAAATTTATGCACATTCTAATTTTTTGTGACGTAAAAATTTATAAGCAAAAAATTTACAATACACAAAAGAAGCAGTGGCGGACCAAATCCTTTATATTTAATTTATATTTGTGCCCGCGATTGTTATATTTAAAAACTTTTCAGCTATACTTATTTAAAAAAATGTCGTGTAGGTATATCATAGCAAAAAAATTCCTTTACCTATAGTATTATCCAAACAAATCTGAGTAGGAAATTAACTTTTATTTATTACACATAGGTACTTATTTCATTTTGACTAATACCTACATATAGTTTTAAAAAAAATAAAAATATTTTTCAATCACAAATTCACTGAAGTAAGGTCTAATATCTAAATTATTAATTTCAATGAAAGACAAACTACATTATGGTTAAAAATGTCTTATCATAAATGTATTATAAAATATGTTAATTCTTATGTCGAATCAAGTAATTGCGATGTACCTAACATTAGCCATTGAAACGTCTTGAAAGCTTTTTCAATTATACAGCGAATCACATTTTGATTCTTTCCGGCTTGTTAAAAAAATTTGAAATAAACAATACTAATACTTTAAAGTTTATACACACTAAAACAAAAAATGAGATTTAGTTTATTTGAATTACTAATCTACCTAATATATGTATGAGTAACGTTTAGCTTCTTAAGAAAAAAATAATTATAAAAAATGTATCTAGCAATTTAAAATTAGAAAAATAATTATCTTGCTTAGTTATTTTAAGGTTTTATCTAAATTCTAGGATATAATGGGGCTCTTATTAAATGAGGTTTGTTTAAATAAATAAAGTAAAAGAACTATACCGAATAATTTAGTTTCATTTAAATTACTCAATTCATTATGAGCTTGTTATTATGTAAGCTTATTCTCAACCACAACCACTAAAAAGTAAAAAAGTATTCTAATTGTAAGAAGGTACTTAATACACGATATATGTATAGAAAATCATTATATGTAGTAAAGTATCAATTGTATAGGAATTGTAATTGGAATTTAACAACTGAAACTCTTACTGAGTTATTAAAGCCGGTAAATGAAATGGAAGTCATTCTTTAATAATTCATTTTTTTGGTACTAAAGGATGTATTGGAGCTATACATCAATCGTGAGAAAAAGAACTTAAAACTAATAGTTACGAATATCTGCTGTTTGTAGCTTGTCGCGAAGTAAATACATAACTTAAATACAAAAATAAAGTCATAAAAGTTATTAATCTTGATATAAATTAAAAAAGGCATAAAACGAAAAAAGGCTACTTGAAAGTTTATTGACAGTGAATATATCTCACTTTACACTAAGTAGGTATGTGTTAACCAATAAAATCAGGTTTTCGATTTTTTTAAAATTTTTTCCCACTTACCATATTGTAAGTGTTAATCAAATTTTGCAAAATTGTTTTGAATCAATTCATTTTAAAATTTAAATAGTAGATTTAGAATTAGCTAAGGAACATTTTAGTGAATTTTCGTTTGTTTGTCATAATTTTAATTTTCCTCCCAAACATCTTTAAGTATAGAAGGAAGTACTTATCATTAATAAGTACTTATTCTATAAAGCAGCGTCTATACTATAATGTTTTAAAGCAAGCCGACTACTAAGCGGCGTGGTGGCTAAAGTACTGTTCCACAGACCAGTGATCTTTGATTCGAATTTTAGTGTAAACTTGGAACTTTTTCTTGGGTTTTCGAATTCGACGATCGCTAATGATCTCAGTTGTTAAAGCTACTTTAAGTAAAAAAGAATAAAACCAAAAGCTAAAATTCTATCTGCTCGAATCGTCAATACCATTTTGTACCTTCAAAAATTTAGATACTATGAACACTAAAACTCGTTTACACTATATATTTTATATCTAATGTTATTGTAAATTAAAAAAATGTATTAACGATATTTTCTTTTATAGATTCATCAAATGTTGCATTCAAAATGATGGCAAAACTTTTAAAATCGTCAACATCATCATCTTCGTGGAGCAAAAAAAGTACGTTAAAAGGCACATTTTGGAAAATGTTACATAATAATCAAAAATAATTTCATGACTAACTAAACCCATTGGGTAAGGAAAATGTAAAAGAAAAATCTTCCAAATTTCTCTATTAAAAAATCAGTAACTAAACAAAATTCTAAAATCATTTCATAGTTTGATTATACAGTTTCGGAAAAGCCCTGTCATCGAAAACGAACAAAAATGCAGTGTATTTGCAAAAGCGAATAAATATTTGTTTGCGTTAAATCAAATTCTAAATACATAAGTAAATAATCGTTTCGAATTTGGCCAATTTCTTAATAAAATCTCGATAATAATGTGCAGTGCATTTTGTGAGAAATGTGAACGAATTGTGAAGTGGTTTTTTGCGTTTTACGTAATAAGTGGAAGCAAATGCAGTTAGGGCTTCTACATTTTCATCACTATTCAAAGCAATCCAGAAACAATGGCGATCAACTTCTCGGCGTCCTTCGCCGCCTGCCTGGCAGCCAACCTCAAGATGCCACGCCATGTCATGTACTGCATTTCACAAGGTTTGTAAAAAAAGTTATCGCTTTATTATTTTACCCCTTAAGTTAATGTTTCTCGTTTTATTTTCTCTGTTGATTTCCTTTTTACTTAAGCTCATACACCCTTTTAGTAACTATTAAACACTGTCGTATTACATGCCTACATATTATTAGGTCTATTAAACAGAGTTTATTACCGCCAACAGAAATTTGAATTGGGTCAATAAATAACAAATATTATTTCTTCGTTAACATTTTGTAATTATTACAACAACTAGTTGTTTTCCAATACGAAGGGCTTTGAATAGTGTGAATTATGAGGTCAAAAAGAAAAGAATAGCTACATATTATAAATGTTCTGTATCTTCAATTTTTCAATAACTTTCTTCTACTTGCGATACCTTATTTTATACCATATTTTAATCATTAAAGTATTAACATAATTAATTAAGTTAAACTACATTCTTCCTAGGAAGGAAAGTAAAGATTTACCATCCTGTTTTGTTATTCTATTGCCACGTATTATCGTAAAAATTAGGGGCTCTACAAGTCAATCTAGTCAAGTAGCTGGATATTTTTTGCAATAAATTGGATTCATATTTTAACTTTGAACTGAAACAAATTGCAAATTCAATGCTTAACTTGACTTGAAATTTAAATATTATCATTTGACTTGACTTTTATTTTATTTTAAGGCAAATTTAAGTTAAGTAGCTTAAAAATCAAGTCAAGTTGTTTAAAAATCGAGTAAAGTACAATAGTAAATCTTTAATCATAATACTAGTGTATTAAAAAGATAATGTTTTATTAATAATAGACTTTTCAAAAAATTATCAACTTAAACTACTTAAATATAAAATGCTAGATTTATCCACGTTTTCTAAACAACAAAACGCTAAAGCATCACAGAAAATCATCCCTTATCCCTAAAATTATCAGTCCTCGAATGTTACTCAGATTCGTGGACGTTTTGTTAAATCACCAATTTTGCTTGTAACGTACTGTATTTCAAAAATATATCAATTTCATTTACTAAGACACCTTATGAATGGTAATTCAACAATTAGCGATTGAAACAAAAATTCCCGAATAAAATGCAAAGTAAAATTTTTAGAGATTACAGAGAATTCATTGTTGACGTAAAATTAGGAAAACATATATGTATTGTATAAGTATTACAAATTGATTACTTAATATTTTTTAAATTACTTTTGAATTTGTGAGTCATTTTAAAATAGTTTCTTATACCATTGATTAAACTTATACCTATACCTATTCTTTTTTTAACGTTGCCTTTTGAAGTTCTTCGTTTTTACATTAATAGGAATAGAATCAATTCCGAATGAAGTTATCATTGTCCAATACTCAAATAGTAATGATCCTTAATTGGCGTAAGAAACGAATCATAACCGTTAATAGTTAATAGGTATAATTATTGATCTTTTTTTTAATTTATAAGTACAACAGAAATTTTAACAAGTATTTAAATGTTTAAATAATTATTCGCTATTTTTGTTGGAGAACTCGTGAGGGATCCATCTAACCAATTTCTACACTTTATGGAATTTTTGGAAACGATAAACGACCGTAGTTTGGTGAACGTTAAATTCTTAGGTAACATTCGAACTTTCATGCTGTTTCACTCATAATTCTTAAGAGCTTAGGTGTTGAAATCCGATGGTCATACTCTTCCTGGATTGTTCCACAAGCTGATAACACATGTTTTAAAACATGAAAACGCGTTTATCTTTCACTATTTGTTCTTGATAGCAATAAAACATAAGGCAAATGTGATATCATTTTCGAAACGAATTTTTAAATCAGGAAAATGAAAGATGGTTTTTGCAAAAAAATGAAATAAAAAATCAATTTTCAATAATGAAAAATGTTTCAACGAATACATCCAGCTATTTTGTACCTCGAGGTGCTACCTTCATATATTTTCTTAATTTCACTTGAAAAAATTTTATTTTGTTTTTTTTTTTTGGCTTTTTAACCAACGCCATTTCAAATGAATACCCAAAATGGTCTTAAAACGTGTCATCATTTAAACAATGTCTTCTTTTTCCTATACATTTTTGATGGTGTATTAGAGCAGTAAAAAACTTTTCTTTGACGAAAATACAATATTTCTAGTTCGTTGAAAAAAGAATTTTTTATCAATTTTTGGCCAACATCTCTTACAACAATTTGCCTTACTTTCAAACAACAGTTCCCTTAAAAAAGGCACCACCAAATTGCCACCAAATATGCGACTGTTTCATATTTTATAGGAAGATTCAAACAAATAAGTCTCGTTAAGAAAAATTATTTAAGTTTACATTTATATAAACTTAAATTTATCAAGTACATTTTAATAATAAAATTATTTGTAAATAATTTTATTTAATTTATTAGTAATAAGGTAGGTTAAGTATTTGATAATTAAATCTCTAACACCAAAGTTAAATAGGTACCTACAAAGAGGTACGCTCAAAGGGTCGTTCGTTACATATTAAGAGATTTAAGAAATGTTGTATTCAATCTAAAAATTATAAATAAATTGATGACATTTTGTAATTTGGTTTGAGTATGCCTACAAAGAATTTAAAGTAGGTACAACTTACGATACAAGTATTTGAGTGCAAAGTTAAAAAAATTTTAATATTCATTTGAAATGGTGTCCAATATACCCGAGTTATATTAGGTTGGTGGGGTTGGTGCATATGAAATGCCAGATTTGTAAATAAATATAAATAATGTGTGGAATCCACTTATCCATTTTTTCACCTTGCCAATTTAGGAAATATCTTTTAATATTGTTGTATGGTCAATTTGCATTATGGTAGCAAGTTCTCTTTTGGAAATGGGTCATCCATAAATTACCTCACACGTTAAAGGGTAGGTGGGTATCACCAAAATATGACATTTTTGACAAGGGGCAGGGGGACGAGCCAAAAGCTTTGTGACATCACATGTTAACATTTAAAATACTTAAACGTTTTGTATCTTTAATTAACGTAATTAGTCGTTTATGTTTCCTAACTAGTCGTTTGTTTCTTTTCCACCAATGCTTCCAGAGTATCATTTTTCACAAACATTTGGGTCTTCCACGCAGTACTTGTACTTGGAAAAATCACTAGGCCAAAATTTTTCAAAGCGACGCTGCACTTTTCAATTGTTCCCAGTATTCTTTCCAACTCGTTCTTGTTTATATTGCATCCAGATTTTGCAGCAATTTTGTCTAGTTTATACTTACTATACCTTTATCAGAAAATTACACGAATATCGGTTGAATGCATATCGGCGTAAGATTCAATGCAATACCAAAAAAGAACAGTTTTAAGAAAATCTGTTGCTAAACTGTAGGCTCTGGGAATGAACAGTTCGACAATAAACCAGGTTATACCAAAAATCAAAACGAAAATAGGGAGACAAACGTTCATATGTAAAGAAAATCTAACATTTCGTAGCATCAACCTAATAATACCGATATGCACCACATCCAACGACGCCAAAGCATTTTTTTGACCAACAATATCAATCTCTTCATTTTTTCTATAAAATTTAAAATTTGTTAAAATTACTATCCCTGTCTATGCCTGTAATGCTTATCATACAATTTTTGAAAACATGTTCCACAAAACCAAATTGTTAATATTTCTTGGAAATTTTAATGGGTTAGCTTTATATTTTTGATTATTTAATACAAAGGTCATGACTTGTACGATTTGAAATACACCTGGTACTTTTTAAGCGACTATCGGTTCCTTCACACGTCGCATACCTAAACAAAAAAACGCGTAAAAACCACGATCTTAATGGCCAATGATGTATTGGTGCCTGTGATTGAAATAATCGCGCAACTAAACCTTATGTTGACGTAAATACATTAAGCTTGTGCACATTTTAAATACATTGGTTCCGATAGTAATTTTTAAATATGTGAAAAGCACAAAAACCAAAATATCATGATAAAATAAAAATCATTCTTAAAAAAACCGTTTAAAAACAATCTAGAAATATAACTTCTTTCGCTATCTATGTATATGTGTATATAATTTTTTTTTTAATTTTTATTCATTGTTTTTAATATCGTGGTTACTGTAGTAGATTGAAAGACTGAAACAATAGGCTTATGATAAAAACAGCGTGCAATGAGAAAAAAAGAGAAAGAAAATGTACGGTCTTACTTGCTCCTACAGCGCATCCAGATCTATGTAAGCTCTCGACTCTCGACGTATATAAGAGTGGGGATACACGAAGATCCGCACAAAAGGGAATAGGAGAATAGGCCTACGTTGTGCATTGGATAATAATGTCTTCTATAATAAAAAGAGTCCGGAAAGAAAAATTGTTTCATTCTTAACAAAAAGATAAAATAAAAAATTTTCATTTTCTTCAAAAATGTATGCACCTATAAATATTCTTAAACATAAAATTCTAGAATTCGACAGAAAAATCGCGTTAAAGCTCGTTCGTTTTTCGACGTCGCGTAAAAGTGAATTCGCACAAAACAAAGTCGTGTAAAAAAAGAACCAGGTGTAGTTTAAAAGTAAATACTCTGCTAAAGTTATGTACACACCTTGATATGTGTAAAAAAATTAATTAAATTTATTTTTTCTTTCATTTCTTTGCTTCTCCAACAGACTTTAGAACAGTTTCTATACCATATGAAAGAACTTAAGACTTTAGGTATGATTCCCAATAATACCGATCATCATCTTCTAAATGCTCTCCCATGATAGCTGGTCTTACTTTTAAACATATTAGGTATTAAACATTTTAGGTATTTTACGTTTAGACTTAAATTTAATATTATTTTCTTTACAATGGATCTCTTGAGTTTCCGCATTGTTCTCTTATCTTAACATAAAACAATGTTTATTAGTATTTTATCATTTACAATATCTTAAAACTTTTTAACTACATTAAGTATTTTAGTTTATATTCTTCGTTTTTTATTTACTTAACAGTTTTTCACTCACATTTGTACATGCACTATTAAACATCAAAATAAAAATTAAACACTCATAATGATACCCTGCAGAAATAAATTTTACAGCTCTGGCAATAATTTCCTAAAACCAGCTACTTTTATGCGTATGAACGATTTTAATCCTGCAAATAGGTACTCTTTATATATATTATTATACATATTATTATTTATGAAGAATACCTACTAGCAACAAATATGCAATTAGAATATTATTTCAAGTCATCAATGAGAACATATTTACTTGTTTAGTAGTAAATTTGATTATTATAACTCTTAAATTATAGTTTTCTAATTTAAGTATATTATTTAAGAAGGGTTCCATCGTTAATCATAGTACATTTTTCAAACACTTCATTCATTATTTTACCGTCAAATACTTAAGTGTTGATTTAAAAATGTAAAAAAAAAATTCATGAATCTTGAATTAGACATAATATTTTATAAGATTTTAAATTGAAGGAAAGAGTACTTCGATTTATTTGTCGTAAGATTTTTTTTCTTTTTTGTTTGAGGCCGAAGTAGGTTCTACTTTATCCGTCTATTGTTGCAGATACTGGGGCGCCGTACGTTCTCTATAAAGATGGTATGGATCGCAGTCCTCAAACGCAATGGGGAGCTGGGTCACTTCCCGACTCCTCCAGTTACAGTCACGGTCTTCCTCCTCCCAATAGTCCTCAACAACAACAATCAACACCTTGTGGTTCCAGCAGCGCTCCAATTGACTCAGCTACGTCTGGAGGAAATGATCCTATCTCATCAGGACCGACTTTAGGTTCCCCCGTTCCTAGTCCCTATCCGGCTGCTGTTCCTGATTCTCAAACAACGACAAGCTCACACCCAACCAATTTAAGTCCCGACGACGATATCCATGATAATCAACAATCGCCGTCTGGTATATCAGCGACAGAAACACCCTCGTCGCAACAACCATGTTTCAATCCTCCCTCAGCACCGCTAAACACGTCGGGAACGAACAGTCATAACAATAATATCTCCAATTCGACGTCATCAAATAATCAACCTACTGATTTACAAGTTCAAAGTGGGCAACCAGCTTATCCTGGACAACAGCCTCATTACTATAAAGATTCACGGGGTAGTTCGTTAAATTCGAATCATAATAGTTCTTTGCAAAGTTCTCCAATGCCGCATCATATGTTGGGAAATATACCTGGAGGGTTTTCTTCGGCGGCCGCGTTACATTATTTGAAACAACCTGGAGTTATGTTAGGCTCGTTGGGAGGAATTGATGGTAGTGCGGCTAATGGACATCATTTGGTTGGTGGTGGTGATGGGCTGTATGGCAGTGGTATGCCCGATTTATTGTCACCCTCGCAACAAATGGGTGGTGGTCACCATCAGGGTCTTGGGGGGAAAATGAAAAACGGGAATGGAATCAATGGCGATTTACGATTGTTCAAATGTTTGACATGCGGCAAAGATTTCAAACAGAAAAGTACATTGTTGCAACACGAACGAATTCATACGGATTCGAGGCCGTACGGGTGTCCCGAGTGTGGAAAGCGATTTCGACAGCAGTCCCATCTAACGCAACATCTTCGAATTCACGCCAACGAAAAACCTTACGCATGTGTTTATTGTGAGCGAACATTTCGACAGCGCGCCATCCTAAACCAACATCTACGCATCCACTCGGGTGAGAAGCCGTACGAATGTAACGAATGCGGCAAGCATTTTCGTCAGAAGGCGATACTCAATCAGCATGTCCGGACTCACCAAGGCGAGCCTTAGAGTTTTAATTTTGCCGGAAATGTGAATTCAGTGTGTCTAACAACATCGAATTGTTATTTAATCAAAATTCACCTATTTTAATTTTTTTGATTTTTAATTAAATTCATTTGAAAAATAAACAAAACGTAATAAATTCTTTGACTAAAGCGTGTACGATGACAGTACGTGCTGAATTATTGCATTTGCCTGATATTTATGCGATATTCAAACCATGTAGGTACAGATGGTTACTTTACCACTTACGTCGTTTCGAAATTATAATTTGACATAATTACAACATTTTTTTAAAAAAATGTAAATAAACATTAGTTTATTTATTAAATTTAATAAAACGGGCTCATTTAAAAAACAGAAAAAAAAAATAAATTAAATACAATCACATAAAACTCGTTTTCTTTCTAAATTACATACAATTGGCATTTATTGAAATCAAAAAGTCTGTGCTTTGGTGACAGTCAGGACAAAATCGTTCATCAAAATTTAAAAATTGATCTTTTGTAATATAATTCACACTTTCATTTCTTAAGTTTACAAATTCATCAGTTTATTTATTTAAAAAAAAAAAAACAATTAAAAACCAATTCTTTTCTCTGTTCGATCGAAAAAAGTTCTGTGTCGCTAGACATTCTGATATTGAACGGCCGGAAAAAACAGGAAGTAAACATTTTGGACATAAAATGCAAAAAGTTTATCAAATATTAAAACTGCACCTTTCATCCAATTTTTTAAAACATGTTTTGTTTCCTTATTTTTCCGGTTTTTTCCGACCATTCAAAACTCTACGTGCTCTAAATAGCTTAAAGCCTTCCAGTCAGATCAGATTTTGTTTTTTATATTTTGACTTGTCAGTATTTCATACTCATGTCATTTCATTTCACTTGCAACTTGGCCTCGCTTTCGACCCATTTCGTTTACTTCATTTTAAGTAGAATTTTTATTTTTGCAGATGTCAGTCCACATTTAGTGTTCAAGAACGGCATGACACCAACGTTATGGCCGCAAGACATGCCATTTCCTGCTGATGAAGGCAAAGAAGAAGTGCAGTCGACGTATGGAGATGGAGATACCAACTCACAGCACCCTGATCAAAATCGTAACTCCTGTTTCAGTCCGTCAGATCCGATTCAATACCCCGCGTATTTCAAAGATGCCAAAGGCATGAATCATAGTGTCTTTGGCTCAGGAACTAATTTTGGGGCTTTACAGTATTTAAAAAATGGTGTGACTGGGAACAAGGGCTGTTTACCGGACGTTATTCAACACGGACGATCTGCAGGCATGCCGCTATACGTGCGATGTCCAATTTGTCAAAAAGAATTCAAACAAAAATCAACTTTACTACAACATGGATGTATTCATATAGAATCGCGACCATATCCATGCCCTGAATGTGGAAAACGTTTCAGACAACAGTCGCATTTGACTCAACATTTACGGATACACACCAACGAAAAACCGTACGGATGTGTTTATTGTGGGAGAAACTTTAGACAACGGACAATTCTGAATCAACACTTACGAATACATACCGGTGAAAAACCTTATAAGTGTCAACAATGTGGTAAAGACTTTAGACAAAAGGCTATTTTGGACCAACATACACGCACGCATCAGGGCGATCGACCGTTTTGTTGCCCGATGCCGAATTGCCGAAGGAGATTTGCCACTGAGCCAGAGGTTAAAAAACATATTGATAATCACATGAATCCGCACGCGGCGAAAAATCGTCGAAGCAGCACTGGAAGTCTAGATATGAAACATTTAGGTGGTCCTGGCGGTGGACCTTTAAATGGTTCCTTAGACCTAAAACATCTAAGCGGAGCCAACACGTTAAATGGCATGGATCGTAACACGGCTGCAGCCCTTCTACCAGGGGTTGTTAAACCTGAATTATATTTCCCACAATGTTACGCGCCCAATTTCAATGGCAGCGGCAGCTCTGCGTCATTTCCACCAAGTGGACAAACAACGCCTGTGTCTTCGGGAGTCCCCGGGGCATCTAATGATTACAAATCACCAAATTCAGCGATACAAGCACAGTGACTAATGCCTAATTGGCAGCTGAGCCATTGTATTGGGTGACGTTAATTTACCCCATCTTAACAGTACAGTCACTAATTAAGAAAAGAACCTTGCTGTCCTCTTCAAATATTGAATTATGTTCATTAAAATAGATCTATAATTCACTATGTGTAATATTCAAGAAGTAATAATTACATGATACGATTGAATCGATTTGAAATAACAAATCTGAAATGTGTAAAAAAAAAAAACTCTCACAAATGTGAAATTTTATTATGAACAAAGCAGAAAAAGACGATGTAAAATATTTTACCCCTTGTATTTTTAAAGAGTGATTTTCGCTACGGTGCTGAAAATATTGTAATCGATTATGGATTGTAGAATAAGAAAAAAAAAGTTATAATATAAGTTAATTAATATATTATACTGAATTTTAGCTCAAATGAGTATTTTTAAATAAAATAAAATTTCCAACAATGGGATTATTCGTTGTCACCACAAATTTATCGTTTCGTTATTAAGGATAGTCTTAATTTATTTTTCCCTATTAGCAATTCATGACAATCAATACAAGTTATATATCACAAAACGGATTAAGATCTAAGATATTTTTCGTTTTTCCTTCGTTTTGTTTGTTGCGACACGGCAAAGAATAATCCCGTCGACGGAAATGAGGTACACTATATCGATTTTAACTTTTAAATGTCCTCGTTAACCTTTTAAAAACTTAGCGGCAATACTTTAAACTCAAAGTACTATAATAATTATTACTGATAAAAATAAAATATTGATATTTACTATATATTTACTTGTTGTAGAAACATAAGTAGGTCTATTTACTAAACTAAATATTGTGTGATCTCTTAAATTAATGTTAAACAATTATTTGTGAGTTAAAAAATATAATGAATAGGAGGTGGGTTCATGATTGTCCCAGGTGGATTTTACATTTTTTATAATTAAGTTGATAGTTGAAGCGATTTTATATATGAAATATTTATCGTCCAATGGAATGAATGAAGATATTGGTGAGGTGAAATGACTGAATTTTAAGCTAAAGTGTAAGTATTTTGAATAGATTGACCAACATTTTGAGGACCACATTGAAATAGTTTCAACAGTTAAGGCAATATTCCACAGTTTTAATTAATAATAATTAATATTGGACCAAGCGTTATAAATGTTAAATCCATTTTTTTGATAATTAGGTTCATTATTGCCATCCCAATAAAAACTCGTTCAAAAAACATTTAACAATGTCTTGATTTTTCGATTTATGATATTTAAAATATCAACTACTTAATTAAATCACAAAACGTAGTCAGTCTTAATATTCTATTTCACGATAACTTTTACTTTAATGATTTTTTTAAGAAAATATTTTACCAAAAAAATATCATTCATTTTAACAAAGGCAGAAACAGTTTGAAAAGCTTAAGAGCTGTGATTCTCAATTTTTATTTTGATGATACACTTAAAAATTTCAAAATTTGGCGGCACACTAACATTAAATTTACAAGAATTTTTACTTATTTATAATGTCTATAATACAGTGTGTATAAAATAGTAATTTTTAATATAAAATACAAAATATGTAACCCATGTAAAGGCGTAGCGGTTAGATCTCCGTTTCATGTGTCAGTAATGTTCGGTTCGATTCCCAATGGTATTTACATGTTCTTAGAATCATAAATCTACAGATATCTTATGAGTTTTCTGTATTTAGACAACTGTGATATAAGGTGCATTTAAAAGTGCCACGGTACTATAGCTAAAAAGTACTACCTTCAAGTATAAAAGAATTTAAGTGTGTGACATGAAAAAAGAGTCAAAGAGCTCAAAAATGGGTTAGTTTAGGTCTGTTCCAAATGAAAATAAAATTATACAGTTACGATAGCAGATCTGCACTTTGTACAATTATGATAACTTTTGGTACATTACGCATCAATTTTACCGCAAATGTACGGTTTCGTTTTCATCTGGAACAGATTTTCAATATGAAGTATTTTTTTTAATCTTGAAAGGTGCTAATTAAAAGTCCATACATTTTTTTAGATTGTAACTTGTTGCCTAGTTTAAATCATTAGTTCTTAGTTTCTTGATAATATACCACATTTAATTTTTGTTTCATGAGACACTGACTCTATGAACGAGCCAGCCGCCCTTATTGATATGTTATACAATTTCAAAAATTGAACAATTTAACGAACTAGGTAATTATTTTTCATATCATACAAGTTATATTTATCATTTTTTTCATTGTCAGATTGATACAGTAGCTCATGAAAAATCTTTTGGATAGACAAAATTTTTGGAGGGGGTAAGAGTTAAAAAGTTCTTCAAAGTCCACCAACGAAATTTAATATAACCCCTTAATTAATTACAACTTAACGTGGCTTTAGTTTTGTATGAGGAGACACTGCCTCCCTTGCTTCCATAGATAAACAACTATTAAATTGGTAAATGCTGCTGGGAGAGGTTCTGTATTAGTCGATGATAGTTATTTTACTTATTTTCAATAACTATAATTTTGCTTTAGTATCAAAAAAGAAGGGAAACGAGGTTCGAAACCCCCGATAAAATGAATTAAAAACCAATATTAACTTAAAAAAATTCTTTAAAAAGGTTTTTGTTCAAAAACATTAGAAGCATTATCATATTCTTGAACTATAATATCTTAGGTAATTTATACTAAAATGAATCAAGTTTACTTGAAACCATTTACTTTTACCTTTTTTAGTACATTAAACGAGAACATAATGAAGCTAATTATACAAAAAATATAATTGGAAAATGTTTAATACGCTTGTGCCAATTGGTTCGTATATTCTTCCTGAATTAGTTGAAGACTTCATACGTGATCGTATGCCTAGTATTTTAATCAAACGCGCATAAACTGTTAATTCTGAACTGATTCAGAACGTTTGTACGAACAAATCGAATTCTTAGTTAAATCCAGTTTCAATAACAATGTTTCGTGTTTTTATAATAAGTACATAAATGCTTTAAACTGCCGTAAAAATATTTTTACGGACATTATTTAAAATGTGATCATTTTTTGCAAAATTTAATTTTAGTGTACTGTTGAGCTTTAAAAATTGAAAACCAAAAATGAATGAAGTAAATCATTCATTCATTTTTGTTAAACAGATACATTTTTAGGGAAATTTATTGTTGTTAAAATGAAAATCGGAAGAGAATAAGGAAATGAGGGATATTGAATAAATGTAAAATCCACCGTTTTTGCAGTGCCTAGAGATTGCTCTCATGTAATGAAAGTAATGAGTATCGACTGAACTTAATATTTACATAAATTTAATAAGAAATTCATATACATATACGTAACTAATCCAACGTCTGTCGTCTAATATTTTAATTTATAATAAAATTATAATGCATAAAATAAAAAGGCGACCGTGTGATCTTGTTCATATATACATATTATATATACATGCGGTTTTCCTTGTGTTTCAATTCATTTTTTAATTTGTTTGAGTAATTTGTCTATTAGAAATTAAGAAAGAAGTCTTTAAATACTAATTAATAATTGTTACCAGAAAAAGTTACATTTTTCTCACATGTAAAATATTGAGGTTCTACGAAAAACATAATACAGTAATTTTTTTTCTTGTTAACTATTCCAAACAATAATTTAATATAATTATTTAATTTTTTTTATACATTTAAATAGGGCCATGGTATGAAAAGTTCGAAAAAAAAATCTAACACAGGGTTATCGCAATGAATTTTCTTGCCAATGTAATATATAAATGTTTTTAAATTTCAACTATATTCATATCTGTTTTATCATACGTTAACGTTGAGGTTCATATCATGTTAACTGGCACATTTTTTTTTTTTCAAATCATGTCTTCCCAAATTTTATTTTTAATCCATATCTATTCCATAGGAAATAAAACACAATATTTACCGTGCAATTTTACAATTATCGATTTTTATTCGCTGTGCGGATAATCGTTAGTGATGGTTAAAATTTTTTTCATCTACCTCAAATTTCAATTGTTGTAAATTTCAAATTGGGTCTTTTTCCGATTGGTGTGTTCAAATGACTTTTGGAAAGCCATATTTCGATTGGCTGCGGCAATAGCATTACGTTTTGTCGGCCAATCAAAGTACGACAGAATGTTTTACAAACTCATAGATGTGAACATAGCTGAATTTAACTTTTTTTCTTGAAGTAAATATCATCTCAGAAGACGCACATTAACTTTAAAACGACACAAAGTTATCGTTTTTTAGTCAATTGTGTTGTCTATTTATTATTATTTATAATTTTTATATTCGAGCTAAGTGCATTTGATATGTACAGACTTTAATTTTTGTTCATTGCAAAATTAAATTTATAATATTATTATCGATGAGAGTTGTTTTATATGTAAGATTTTATACGTTTTTGCTGAAGATATACGATTACTTTTAAGTTATTATTATTAATTATCTTTTTAGTTTGTCTTTTATTGATTTTATATATAAAATATGTTAATTTTGCTATGTTATAGTATTATGGACAAAATATGATTTTAATGAACTGAAGCAAAAAAAAAAAAGAAAAAAATGTGATTATCAGTGCAATTCCATAAAATTAAAAGTATGCACTGTATTCAGTGCAGCACTTGGTGCTTGTATGTTAATAATAACATGTTTGGTTGCTTATTTTCTTTTGAAGTCTTGTACTTATTTTCTAAATGTTTGCCAGTTTTTTTTCACTTTGTTATGCTTTTTATATTTTCTTTTTAAAGTTTAAAGATGTACAAGTTCGATAACAAAGGGGGGCTATGAATATATTTATAATGGACCTATGCGATAAAAAGCCTTTTGCTAAAAACTGCTAATTTCAGCTAAAATATTCAAATTACTCGACACAAAATAAGAACCAATAGGGCCACATAGAAATTGAAGTAACGAGTCTTAAACTATGCCTGTGTTTCATTAGTATTTATTTGTTAATTATAAATTTTTGAATGAGTAATTCAACTGTTAGTTATACTTTTATTGCAATAGCATATAATGTAAAGTTCCAAAATTTGCAAAATAAAGTAGGCGATCAAAAGTAATATGAAGAAGGTTTGAAAGGTTTGATCCTTCAAGTCGGCAACAAAGGTACCTACTCGCCAGTGTTAATGGCAATATTTTTACTTTACTGATTTACTAAATGCCTATGCTTCATTTTTTTTTACATTTAAATGAGCTTAAAAAATCTTCACACGTGAAATAATAACTTCAAAAAGCTTTTTTTTCGAAAACATAAAAGTTCTAATAAAAAGATATTTTTCTAACTACCTCCTTTTTGATTATTTTTCCATTTTAAATTATATTCTGGTCGCGTAGACTGCCATAGTTGTTTTTTTTTATTTACTTAGAATGTAAAATTAAGCCTACGTTTCGTTAAGCTGTATCAGTGTTAAGAAGTCAGTTTAGAAACATCAGATCAGAGCGATAAACGTCGCTTCAATGTTAGTGGAATGGGCAAAAAACGACAAAGAGTAATCGTTATAAACGCGTTATGGAACGTAGTCTTAAGTGGGCAAATTTTTAAGACTAAAAGCACATCTAATTTTTTTCACGACTAGGAGTAGGTAACTTGGTCAGGGAATCGGTTTAGAGTTCTCTTGATCTAAGAATCAAAAATGTTATTGATATGAAATTTCGGATCTGGGTACAGTGACGGATATAGAAATAATATTATACTGATTTCGCACATGGTTACGGATATGAATATATTTCGGATTATCCATTCGTTTTGGCTATTTATTTTTAAGAAATTGTAAAAGTGAAACATAAATTGGTAATCATTTGATTTTATTTCTAAGTGACCATTTGATACTACAGTCACTTATATAAGTAATGCTTTAAGTTATTCAATTTTTATATCGAAACTTTTATATCGAATTCGGTTACGATTACGGATAGATTTTTTTTTCAAATATCCGACAGTTTCGGTTACGATTACCGAGTTCCCTGCTAGAAGTAACGATAGATTCAATAATCAAAATCATCTCCCTAACATTGTTGTGACGTGTTACAGTTTGAAATCAGATTAAGCACAAAATAAAATGCATTTATCACGTTTGACGTGTACTTAAAGATAAATTTCTGTTGTGTTTGAGAAATAGTTTGTTTTTTGCTATAACCCATATACCAATGGGTGGTGTGATACTAAAAAGCTTCAAAATAATTACACTAGACTCCTTTGTTGATTTTTTTTTTGTGAATACCTTCGCAGTATTGTTGCAGTAACAAGCATTTATTTATCACTATTACAATTTATTATAACATATCTACTCTAATTGCTGACTTGTAGAATTAACAACAAACTTAGATAGTACTATAAAAAGAAAGTTTTTGCCGACTTTTAGTCAACAAGCGCTGCTTGTAAATCGACTGTTAAAAAGGGATTGCAATATTTTTAAAAGTGCAATCAGACATTTTAAAAAGTATAATGTTATTAAAATATATATTAAATCAATTTTGTATGAACAGAAAAATCATATTTTGTCCATGGATATTATTTGGAGACCAAAATATCTTCTTATTTTTAAAAATGCATGGCTTTATAATTTTTATACCTATACGAACTAAGACTAAACTGTAAGAGATGAAAATATTGTTTTTATATTTTACTTAACTTGCATTATTTTTACGAAATTTATATAATTTTTTTTAAATATAAATGTTTTATTCGTTTTTTTTTTAATTTTTTTATTTAAATGACATTTAGAGATATTATTTTGGAGAGAATAAGTGTTAAAGAGTTGTTGAGCGGGAAGATTGCGAAAGGTTGCGCGTTTGTATTTTTTAAAATGTGCAAATTTAATTCAAAAAATTAATTTTTATATTTCATTGTATAAATTACATTCAAAAGAATATGCGTTAGAATAAATCGGGAAAGTTAGGGTTTTAAACAGGAAATCAAATAAGTATATTACCTAACGAAAATATTAATTCAATGCAATAATTCATTGAAAACAATTAGACGTATACGAATTTCAAATGATACATCATCACTTTGACAGTGCCATAGTCTCATTAATTAAAACATGTTCATTATAATATTGTCAATTTGGGAGGGAAATTTCATGCTTTCATAGCCGAATTTTTAAAAAAACTTTTATTTATCATTACACATTGATTGAACCTCGTCAATGTAGCAAATTTTAAAAACCGTATAATAATATTCATAGTAAGATAATTCACAAAAACGCGACGTTTGTTGTTATTTTATTAAGCAAATCGGATCTTTTAACTGAAGAAAATAATCAAATATGTTCAAATATAATGTTTTAAACTGAAATTTTATCTTATTCTCGTAAGAAAAAAATATTTTACAATTAATTAACATCGCAATATACCTATAGGTTTTACTTAAACGAACCATCAACAGTATATTAAAATATTAGTGATATGCTGATATTTTTTCTTATCAAGAGAATATGTAGAAATTTCTCATAATTCCAAGAAAAGGAAACAATATTTATCAATAGAAAAAAAAATGTTTGAAATGAAATTGGTGTTCTATATTATTAGAATTAATAAAACAAGATAATTTTAAATATTTTTTTATAAAAATCCATAGCTCAATAATATTAAATGAAACATTGCAATAGTATCCTGAGAATATTTTAATTTTATAAACGTGCGTGAAATAATCTGAGGTGAATCTAATGATTCGTATACAAACACAGAAATGCCTACAATTGTTAATATTTTATAATTTTAATGCCATAGACTTTCCAATTGAAATACAATACAATAAATGTTAAAATAGTATAGTTAAATGCCAGATGAAACATATAAATACAGTACTTATATATATTTACATACATACATATATTTATTATAATAAATAATTTTAGATTCAACTTAGATTATTTTTCGCATATAATTTGCTCAATAGTACAAATATAACAAAACAATAGTTAATAACACAGGACTGGATTTTTTATTAACTAACTACAAAGATTTATATTTCAATAAAGTAAATGAACAAATATAAAAAAACAATAATGTGATTTTTATAATCTTTAAATGAATTAAATACAACTCATGCAATATTCAATTTTACATAAAATAATAAATAATATAAAATAAAGATTTTATTGAACTATTTTTAACTTGAAACTCTTCACATAAACTAATAATTAACGAATCAGTTTTTTATCAGTTCTATGTGAAGGGTTAATCTCAAATATTAGTGTATCAGAATGAGAATCCCTATGGAAATGTTTGACTTGAACATTTATCTCAAAAAAATTTTAAAAACGAGGATGAGCAAACTACAAACTTATTTAAGTATTAATATTTGTTTCTCTATCATTTATCAGTAAAAATGGCCGATGCTCATCCCCTATTAAAAACATATCTTTGATTTTATCGAATTCATGATTTTAATGTGATGGGGGTTTTCATACAACGATACATTTGAATTTTTACGTTTGAGAAATGTGTGCCAATTTTCATTTTAAAAAATAATTAAAATAAAAGTAATAGTTTTAAAATATAAAAAATGACAACAAAACGAACTACGATACGTCCATTTGACATACTTTTTAAAATGTAAATGTCAATATTGTAATTCTAGTAATAAAAAAAAAATAATCACTCTGTATGTAAAATTTTAAATAAAATCCTAAAAGTAATCAATTACTTAAAACGAAAAGTATGTGGTTATTTGAGTATCTAAATTTTTTCAAGAAATAAAATATAAAGGTTCTCAAGCTTTTTCTAATGTTGAATTGCATGTCTAAGACAATTTCGTTAATATAAAAATTATTTTGTGATTTCTTTCTAAATCAAAAACCCAATTTTTCAAAATCTGTAGTCAATCAGTTTTCGCATATGCACAAAATTAATTATTGTATTAAAATAAAAATTATTATATTCCATTGAATTGCATTTAAAAATTAAATTTTCGGTTCAATATCATTGTTACATTTAGTTTTAACACTCACAATCAGATTACATAATTATGATCTCAATCGAAGGATTATTCCACAAATTTAATTCTTACGCACATCTGAACTATTATTAAAATTAACGATTAATTTTTTTTTAAATTAACAATGCTATTGGCTTCTTTTAAATTTATAATCAATTGTAATGGATTTTAGTCTGATTTTTTTACATTTATATTCCTACTTTTTTTGTTTAGTTAAGACTAGTATTATTATTGTAAATTATATCATATGTTATCAATTCAATGATAATATTTTCATTATTTTGTAAGATGTATTTGGGTGAAATGTCTCAAATAAGATTTGGCTCTCAAAAATATTGTACGAAGTTTTAAAGAAATATTATAAATTGAATCTATTTGATTCAAACTAAGGATTATTTTATATTTCATTGAAGACTTTTAATTTGTAAATAAATGTATTTTCTTGTTATAATACTTCTTATTTGAATTTTATTTTCTATCAATTTCTTACAGAACTAAATATGATACAACTTGGTGCTAACAACAATTATAGTTTTTCAATCGCATGTTTCGTTTGAAGTAAAAACCCTGTACCTATATTATTTGAAATCTAGCATGAACTTTTAGTTCATTTTATTAAGATCTATTTAATATGAAGAAGTAACAGTTTTCCTACAAATACCAAATATTATTCTGGAATAAAAAATATTTCTTATGATATTTTAGGATCAAATATATATTCTATTCTAAGGTCCCGACGTATGCTCACTTTCCCTCATGCCTTTTCTTTAACAAATATAGCTTTTAACCAATTTAATGCACAGATATGTCGCAGTCGATAATTAGGATCTACTAGTAATTAGGTAGTAGGTATATAATCTACTAGCAAAGCTGATCCGGCTGATCCAAACATAATATGAACCATATGAATTATGAGCTATCTTATCTTATTATTATATTTAAAAAGTGAGTGTGCTTGTGAACCACACACTAGAAGTATAACTTTTTTTGCTATCTATGTTTATGTGTTTTTGTAGCATGGGTTTTCATATATTAATCGATAATTCAGATTGTTTATTTATTTATTGTTTTTGTTAGCGGTTACATCAGTAATTACTGTAGTAAATTGTAAGACTGAAACAATAAGCTTATGATAAGAAAAATATATGTTTCTAAATGTATATTGGAAAGATACATCTGGAGAAAACTGCGTCGATTGTTGTTCCATATTTTGTGGTATTATGAAACTTTTAATTATGGGGCAATATTATTATGCATTTATGTATAAATAATTGCCTACCCATAAACATTACTGAGATGACTGAATGTTTTGAAGAAACGTGGGTTGCATAAATGCACCATCAACTATTGTTGATTTTGACTGGGCTAGTATTATTTCAAGTAGCTTTAAAACTGAGATCATTAGCAACCTTTGAATCTGAAAAACCAAGGAAACAATTCTAGGCTTTTTTGAATGATCAGTGATTTGATTTTCAATGTCTAGTCGGTCTAGTTCTTTAAACACGTTTAAAAAATCTTTTACGAGCATTTGACATTCAAACTACATGTTGAGGATGCTAAGCATTTTTTTAATAAAAAGTTCTTTAATTATATTTTTTTTTGTAATTAGCAATGTAATTCGTTTTTCGGAAAAAATGAGTATAAGTAATAGATGATAATAATTAAACATGCTAGCCATTAAGCATTTACCATACGTTGGTTGCCTACCTATTTCATGGTAAGATAACAGGTTGCCACCTGCCAATTGTTAAAAGGTAAATGATTTTTTTTGCAATCTACGTTCACTGTTTTTCCACAACAACCTTTATTTAAAATTTGGAAAATCTTATCGAGAAAATATTGGAATCGAGGATTATTATTATGGGTAAGTTTGATCCTGAAATGTATCAATTCTAGCTCCACCATCCTGGAAAATATTTTCCAGTTTGAAATGTTTTTTTTTTCCAATGTTACTACATTTAGCTGTAACTACTATAAAATGCTATTTTTTATTTATTTTAAGTCACTTTAACAACTGAGGTCCTATCCTACCTTATCCTATCCTATAAGAACCGTTTGCGATATTGTAAAGAATTATCTACGAACAACAAAACATTGTTAAAAAAAGGAGTTACCTCTTAAAGCTCATAAATTTTGGAATATAGCTATATGAACCATTTATTTTGAAAATAGTGTAAGCCCATTTTCATGAATAAATCATAAATATCACTTACCATTTATATTCACCTTATATTGCATTTTAAAACTGTAACATTTTGAAACAATTAATAATTAATGATTTTTAATGTTGATAAAGAAGTATCTTAGCTTTAAAAGCATACAACTTTTCAAAATTAACAAAATTATGATATAATCATATATGTAGAACTGGATATAACATATAAACTACAAAAGCTTAATTGTGAAGTACTACTCATTTTCGGTTGAAAACCTTACTCGTAGCGTTTCAATTCAACTATACTATTGTATATTAAATTTATCTATAAAGATCAGAAAAAGGTAATAAAACAAATAAAGTAGATAATTTTTAATAAATATTTCATTTATTGATTATTAAAAAATAATTTCACTATAATTATACTTATAAAAAAATCATCCATTTTTCTTAACTCCTGGGCTAATAGCTTTCAAGCTTTTTATGTTTTGATAGACGCAAAGATTCATAAACGATAATATTAACATTAAAGCTTGACCCAAAATTTCTTTTTCTACCGCAGGACTATTTTCATACAGCAATTTAAATTTTTCCGGAACAGTCACTGGGCCGCAAAACTCTTCATTAGCTCCAGAAATAATTTTTGAAATAGTTGCTTCAGCTGAAACATTTTCATTGCCAACTAAAGTTCGGAAAAGTCTACAAATTCAATTTTAATAATAAAATAATCAGGTTTTCTGTTGCCATAAATAAAATGTTATGATAAAATCACCTTGCTGGAACTCTTGACCGTAAAAAATGAACATTCGATACATCATGTGAATTTTCTGATTTCAAATTGTGAAATATAGATGTCTTATTGTGAGATGGGCTAGTACTTAAAAGTGTTACTAAAATGCAGTTTAGTTGCATCACTTTTTGTTTTGCTAATAAAGATAATAATTGTTGTTGAGATGATGGAGTCGCTAATGGAAAAGATTCAAATATATATAAATCGGCTGCAGGAATTTTTTTCAAAACTTCAAGTGACTAAAAGATAAGAAGTCTTATAACTTTAAAATATCGTTAATTTTTTTAATTGTTAATCCTTTCTCTTACCATTAATAAAATATCATTTAACGTAATCTTTTTTGAATTTATATCCTCTAAAGAAAACATGTTCCAATCGCAAAGCAACGTACTGTCGTTTTCTAATTGAGCCCAACTAACTGAATTTGCTCCAATATGAATACCAACAGCTGTATTTATTTTCTGTGAACACGATATAACTAACTTAAGTAAACTATAGGAACGTATAAATTCATTTTTATGAAAAAAAAATAATTTTTCAAATATTTTTTTTGGTATATTGCCGTAAATGGAGAACCGTTACTTTGGTTTTTCGCTGTTTTTCTATAGATCTCTCAAAATTCTCGTACTTATTTGCATTGAATATCACAAACTTTATGTTTACATGTAACGTAATATTATTTACGACTTATTAGAGACTTTTCCGTGTTGTCGACCACTGTTTTAGGTAACGCAAATAATTACATTTTTGAAAAGAGATGCTAGATCAAATAAGTTTGAAAACCACTGTTGTAGAAGTAAAATAAAAATAAAATAAAATAAAGTATCATCAATGTACATTCTGGTTTGTACGGTTTTATTTCCATCTGGAACAAACCTAATTTTTACATAGTATAAAACAAAGTCGCTTCCGCTGTCTGTTCCCTTAGATCTTTTAAACTACAAAACGGATTTTAATGCAGTTTTCAGCAATTGATAGAGTGATACAAGAGAAAGGTTTGCAGGTATAATACATGCATTTTATAGTCGAGAAAAATCAGTACATTCAAATATTTGTAATGTGATGTCATAACAAACATATTTTTGTGCGCTTACATTGCAAACGCTGGCTAAACCTTACAAGATAGATCAAACTAATATGCGGCGAAATTGTGTATCTTAAAAAGTTTGATAAAAAAGTCCGCGACGGTATATGTCTATCTTCTAAGGATAACCCCCAGGAACCATTTTATCTTTTACATATTACAAATAAATTATTGGTTATTTACCAAGCTATTTTAAACAATACAGTATTATTCCCTACCTAATTAAATAGATTAGATACGTTGTGTATTTCATATAGATCAAAATTGCTCTTTACAGCATATCATCAAAATGAATATCTTAAAAGATATCAGAGATTTAAAAAGCGTTGGCAGAACGGCTGGCTATTTTGTACGGCATCCGTAGTGGCTGTTTTATTGATATCTTCTTCTTTTATATGTAAAAATATTATATTGGTCCTTTTCTAGGACAAAACTAAAAAAATACTACACAAATTGAGCTCAAATTGTGAAACAATCTCCGCGTCCATGTGATAGTTAACGAGGCAGAGAATGATATAGATTGCTTCTTATGCCGGAATAATCGACAGTTCCCATAGGATAGCATAACAATTGAATCCTACAGGAACCGTGTATTTAAAAGAAGTTTTGTTAAAGTTCTTGAAATAGCATTTTAACCCATTTTCCACAAGAAAAAAATATCTACAAATTTTAAATTAAAAAATTGACAAATTTTTTGGAAAAAAATTATGAATTTCAATATAACACCGGATAAAATTAATAATGAAATTTTTGAAATATTTGAATTTCTTTATTGTTCATTGTCGAAGATACTAATTTGAAATAAACGTATTATAAAATAATAACTAAATTATTTTTAAATAATTAACAATTACCTAACGGAACGAATTTTATTGACGTTTTGTTAAAGATACATCAGATTGAATACCATTTATCCTAAAAAAGGTACGATTTCTGTAGGAAAGCTCCTAATATTTTCTACTAAAATAGCTGAACGGTTTTAAGTGACATTTGGTATGAAAGATTTTCAGATTTTCCTAAAGGACCTTTTTATACTTAAAATCGAATAGAACCTGTGAGATAGCTAATATCTCTTCCTAGAAAAGTAGTTTTAATGATTTTGATGAACTTACTTTTGATCTCAAGTCTGGAAGTATCTATTATCTTTTTCTGTCAAGATAGATTAATTTTTATATTTCGCTATGAAGGTAGGGAATCTATAATTCAATCAATTAAATTTAGATACTCTCAGCAAAGCGAGCGGGTATCAGCTAGTTATATATAATAACAAAAGACAGAGACAACGTACAGCAATGGAAAAATTGAGAAATTCGAGTGTTCGATTGTCAATAATATTAATTTAAATTCCCATTATCGACAATTCAACGGCTGTGGAAGTTTTTAGAAAATTCGGCAATCGAAGATTTTGAACTGTTCGAGAGCACATGATTTGCCTAGATAAGGACGCACGTTTATTCAAAGGATTCATTCTTTGAATTCAAATGATTGAAGTAAAGTGATTTTTGGGATAAATTGTAGGTATACCAAATTGTATATCAACGAATTAAAATAAATAAAATCCATCGAATAAAAGAATCCTTAACGAAAAGCTCAATAGAGGTATGAGAAATCACGTTACATTTATTGTTTGGTATACTTTTAATTCAAAAGATATTTAGCGGATTTTAATGTTATTCTTTTGAAATATTCTTATTTCCTAATACGGCCAGAAAATCGTTAATACAATTAATATCAAACATAATTTAGATGTTTTTTTTATAAACAAAATAAAATTTTTTAAGAACATTTTCAGCGGTGTTAAATTTTTAACACGTCTAACTTTCGTTCTTTTCTGGCTTTTAAATAAAAATAGTTTTCTGCTCCGTTTCAAAATTGTCACTTGCCCCCGCGGACAACTATGACTCGACATACTAGAAATATATTTCATGAAAGGAGTGAAATACTATTCAAATAATGTTTATACGCATAATATTCATTTATCATTAGTTTCTTCTTCTAAGAGATGAATTGATAGAGATTAATTATCAATAATTACTTCTGCATTTTGTAACGCCGGTGATAATAACTGCCGTTGTATTTTCAATAATTTCGATTGATCTACGTTTTCATTCTTCACAATTTTATTACATAGTTTAGTCAGTGACGTTATATCAAAACCATCAACACTTAAGACATCGTCTATTTTATCAAAATATCCATTTTTTAATCGGTAAGATAATATGTTAGCACTACGTGCTCGGGACAGCTTAAATCTATATTTAAAATAAAATTATTATTCAATTATGTGTTGTTCTAAGCCATAGATACCTCGTCAAATCTTCAATTCCACCACTATTTAGAACTTCTAAAATTTTCGTCAAATTTTCTTCATTATATTTCTTACTGAAAACACTTTCAGAAAAGTGCTTGGTTTGCAATTTAGATATTGGACTAACCATGTGCCAGTGCATCTAAAAAATTGGGCTTTGTTTAAGTTATTATCAACATATTAAATCAATAATAGAGATTAATCTAATAATAAATAATCTAAATAATATGTAAAACATCGATTTTTAAGGTTATAGTTCTTAAATCTAATTACCAATTTATTGTGACAACATTTTAATAAAAATTCGTTAGTTATAAGTTTTCTTCCATTAAGCCACATTGTTTAAAAATTTCAGGATACTTTTTAGTATTTTTTAGTTTAAAATTGAATGAAAATTCTACTTTTACGAGCTTTAAGGCCTTTAAGATTTTAAATTTCCTTGGTTTTGTTAATATGGTTTGAAATATGGATAATAAAATGCTTTGGTTCAATTCAATGGTTTCAGTTGTGTCCGACTACTAATGCCATCTTACGAAGAAAAATAAATCTAGATATTTTTCTACTGTTTTCGCTGTTTTCTTCCAATCTTTACTGCGGTTACTGCGTTTCTACCGGCTTCTACTACTACTGGGCATTACTCGATATACTTGTGCAAGTTGTTCAAGTATGCCGAGTATGCAGTATCGTATATGTACTTAATAAGTCTAATAATGTCGCACTTGATTCTATAAAATACAAATAGAATGAGTTACGCGTTTAGTTATGAGAGTTTAATAGGTTTAATATAAAAGATCGGAAATAACAGTTGATAAACTCCTTTACTTCAAATTGGGTTTCCTGGGTACTCTCCCAGTTTCTCATTTTTAATCCATTCGATGGCAATTCTTCAAAACCCAACTTATTTTCAATTTATAAAATCCATTTTAATGAAAATATTAATTGGTAAAACTTATGTAAATCTTACGTAATCATGTTAATACAGGGTGACACACGTTATTCGTTCTGCCGCCATTTTCTTTTACTACTATATAGTAAAGGAAGTACTGTGATCGGATAGAAATTTCGATTTCGAGTTTTCACCGGAAATTTACGTTTTCACACTCATATTCTCCCCCTGAATCCGAAAAAGTGCTATTTAGAAAAATGCATAACAATGGCATCGAATCGAAAGTTTTATCCGAAATTCCATAAAATTGGAATTTTGCTTTCATATTTCAACGCGTTGTGCCCAAACCTTTTGGTTGAAATCAAAAGCTACACTTTGTTTTATAAGTTTTTGGGTTTTTTAATTTTTTTTCGAAAACGGCTCTAACGATTTTCTTTAAACATGCTATGGTTATTAGGCTCATCAAACCCTATAACTTTTATTTATAACTCGTTCCTGAGAAAATTCAAATAAAGGGGGTTATGGAACAGAGGAAGGCTGTATACTTACAGTTCTCTTTGTATAGATATTTATTATTTATGTTACTCAATTTATAACTTTTTAACCAATAGTGAGGCTTTATTTATGTTGTCTTAACCATCAGCGAGTTCCACATAAAAGAAAATGCTGTGACGCGTCGCAGCAGATATTTTCTTAATAACAGAAAATTTTTAAAAAATGACAGACACATTCTTAATAATTTGGAGTTTATTTTATTCATTAGTGGAAAAACATTTAAAAGGACCGATGTTCTGTTTTTAGCATTTTTAAGAAGCGTTGGGCTTCTATTAAAAACATTTTTTTTTTAATCGGCTAAGTTTTTTTAAAATATTCAAACTAACTAGATTTAATACAAATATATCTTATTTTTTAGAAATAAAATGTAAATAAAGGGGTTCACTCATGGTCAGAGAAACTATGGCTCTGAATTCCCAGACTATGTGTTCAGCTTGACGTCAAGGGACTATAAGTAGATTTTATTATCATGACATCAGTAGGTGACTTGGAACGTCAAATTACTTTTACTTATGCTGAGCTTGACGAGGCCGCTGTAAGTTGTGCTACTAACCAAGCTTGGGAATCCTGACCAATGGTTTTCTTGACCTTGGCCGAACTACCTCCTCTTTCTCACAAACCCCTTTATTTGAATTTTTCCAGGAAAAAGTTTCAAATAAAAGTTGTAGAGTTTGATGAGTCTAATAACCATAGCAAGTTTAAAAAAAATCGTTAGAGCCGTTTTCGAAAAAAAATTAAAAAACCAAAAAAAACATAGCATAAAGTAAGGCTTCCTCTCGACCGATTTCAATCAAACGCTTTATGGCACAACTATATGAAATACTAAAGTAAAATTCCAAGTTTGGTGAAATTCGGATCAAGCTTTCGATACGATATCGCTGTCACACACAAACACGCAGACATTTTTTAAAACCACTTTTTCGGATTCAGGGGACTTCAAAACGTGTATTTCCAGTGAAAAATCAAAATGGAAAGTTAAACCGATTACAATATCTATTTCCTTTACTGTAGTAAAAGAAAGTAAAAAAGGAGGTTGAGCTTTTATAACTTGTGACACTCTGTATAATCATAATCAGATTTCTCTTATATTATAAAAAAGTATATATACTCACTCTTATTACTTTCGACTTTAGAGAACCATAGCTATGAAAACCATACCAACTATACTATCGTATTTTTAGTAACTAATAATGAGTTATGGAATTATGTTTATATATAGAAAGTCTACATTCAGTTATGTATATAGGAACTAATTTTTAATTTAGTCTATCTGATCAACGATTTTCATCACTTGTAGGTCAAATGTTAGTTTAGTAAAAAGAAAATATAAAAATTAGTATTATTGGTATATTTTGAATAAATAAAAAAGAAAGATCATCAACTATACCTAACAATTTATGATTTGGAATTGACGCAGCAGATTTATATAATATTGATTTATAATCTCAGATTATTTTCATACAAAGCAGAGTTGCCAAATATAGTGACACATACGCAAGTGCATAAAGCGCATAAAGTAATTACATGTGGATTCCAGAATTTATATTTTAGTAAGTTATCAAAACATAAAACAAAGAAATAGATCTCCTTATACAGGGCTGGCTTTTTTAAGAAAATTATTGATATCTCTTGTCAGGTTTTCAGATTGAACGTCTGTAATAACGAAAAATAATTTATCAATTGAAAACATGAACTTAGCAACATTACTTGGTTGTGAGGATTTTATTAAATTGCATTATGCTATTTTAATATTTAATACTAATAAATTTGTTGCGACCTATAATTATGGCTATTATCGCTATTATGAACAAAGTAGACCATGCATTTATTCTGTTGAAAATTTGACAACGTTGTCGTCTATATTATCAACATGTGTTTCTGCCTGCTGCCACGACCAGCTACGACTAAACTGAACTTTCTATGCTTGACCTTGGCTTGCCCAGATTTTTTAGATAAAAGAAAACTGGGAACAAATTAAAATATAATATATCCTAAGATTTTCTCAAACTAATAAAATCTGCATTTAGTTCATTATTTTTATTTTATTATATTTTTAATTTTGATAAAGTATAAATTTATTTAATGCTTTCCATATAGAACTTCTTTTTAGCAAGTTTTTTTTTTCAATTTGATAAAAGCTCAAAAGAAAAGTTATAATTGTCATAATATTTCCTACAAAGTATCCTCAAGTATTTTGAACCCGTTAGGAAAACTGTTTATCCCCACCACCCATGGACAGTCACGGTGCTGCGGCTAGAATGTTCACCATCCAATCGAAATTTTTGATTACTCGAATTCAGCTAGTACAGCTCTGTGGACGGTTTAATATTTCAGTTCTCTTTTAGCATTTTTTTTATTACTTGTGAATCAATTAATTACAATTAGTTAATAGTTTCGTACTCGGTAATAACTAGGAGACGGATTGGTAAGATTTTTTTGTACATTTTTTAAAACTTGAAATGTTATAACCTAACTTTTTGTTTGTTTATATGATCAATATTCTCGGTTTAATCCATTGGATGATATTTTAGTAGAAGTAAAAACAAGGTCTAAGTGATTCTGGGTAGTTCTAAGTATTACGAAAATCTTTTCTTTCTTCATGAATGTCATGAAAGCTTTTAGATATTAAATGTTTTTCTATTTACCAATAAAATACTTACTCTAATTTTAAATACCAAATGGAATACTTAATTCTCTGACAACACAAGGTTACCATTTCCCTCCATTTTGTGTAAGCAAGTGATCGAAATGGAACTTGGAAGTCAGTCATTTTTGAAGAATAAGACTTAAACAAATAAGTATATTTTCTTATGAGCACTATCAGAAAACAGAACTATGAGACAAAATGGCAGCCATATTACGACCGTATAAGAAGGTTATCAGGCATCTTGTTGTTTTTCTAGCTGATCATCCATTCTCTACGTTTAAATGAATGTGTTGAATAAGCATATTTGATTTCAATCATCTGACCCATACCATTTTATTATGTACTACTGGTTATCAAATGAGCCTACAGTCAAGATGTTTTGGTCTTCAAACAACAATTATTTTAAGCATTTTAATCGGTCATCCAGAAATGTTATAGTTATTAACACAAATTTCCCCTCCCCCCACTTCTTTTGGTAATATCTGGTAACACCCCCACCCCCTTCATCGCAAACCCATTTCTTTTTATTTTCATTTTAAATTAAAAATGGCTTAGATTCAATTCTAACCTAAAAATCAATATAACGGATATAATATGAACTAATTTGCTCTCCAAAATAATTACCCTTAGATAATTTTTATAAATCATTTGTTTCAAATAGACCGTCTGTAGGTCACTTTAATACATTTGTCTAAATCTTCATTTCATTGGGTGACCGATTGTTAGATCACTTGAAATTATGTTGTCTGTTGATGTGACTCAATATAATTATTTGAAATAATAAAGACAAAAATTAGGTATTATTAAGAAACATAAAGTACAGGATCATCTCAAAAGGCCCAAAAGGTATAACACGGAACTGTTTTGCTACCATAGAGACCTGTAACATGTACATTGTACCCGTATATGAAACCTCCTTTCTCTATAACGATGTTATTGATTTTACCAACAAAATTGATAAGCAAAAATATTCTCCTAGGACCTCTATTTGAAACTCACCCCATCCCTCTACTCATTTCTAGATTTTTTTTTTAATTAGGTGTCTTTTCATTTGAAAGTTTTTCAAAATTAATATCTACTTATTAAACATAACCTAAATTCATTTTGATCAAATGATTAGTTGAACGTCAAGACTGACAGAGATGGTTTAAAAATTTAATTGAATAGACTTTATATAAGCTGGATGAAATAATTCGTTACTCTAATATCCTTGTTATTATTTGGTAAAATCCTATTGTATCGGAATCAAGGAAAAGATACGAAGCTAAAAAATAATATAAAACAGTATACGCCATATTGTTACTGCGGGTCAAAATGAATTATTCTTTTGTGCTAGATCTCAAATACGACCTAAAGGATGAGAATTTTAGATCCTCGCTATCTAAGACTTTCAGTACGGGTCTTTAAGATCTAATTATAAGTGGTAACTCATCGGTCATACTACTTTTTTCGTCAAGGGATCTATTTCTGATAGATTACTAGTTGGGCGTCTTAAGAAAAAAATATTGTGCATCACTATCGATCGAACATCACACAACTTTCATGATTTCTGTTGCATTGCCCGCTTTCGTCTCTATCCGCTCCCACAGCCCACTACTTGTTACAAGTAGTGTGACGTAGACTGCTGACTGAACTCATGGAAGTTTCCCCCTTCTTAACACGATGCCATTGATTTTTACAACCTTAAATTGGTGAACAAAAAACTTCGAAGACCTTTTCTAAATTGCAATTTTGTACAATAGCTCATCACCCATTTCATTTTTATCGTTTTTATTATGACCTTTTTGTTACAGCAAAAAAAAATTTTTTTCTAATAATTTAGCATTGATTTTACTCAGTTTTTATTTTGGCGATAAAGATTATTGTAAGAAATTGTATATTAAATTTAATGAATAGCTCGATATTAGTCGATATTTGGGTGTATCAGGCTTCCACGGTGATATTATACCTACTTTTTATTGATTACAACCAAAAACAATATGCGCATGAGCATATAATGACTGACAACAAAGCTTCTACTCAACAATCGTTTTGGAGTCTCATGACTGATAAATCTTAACTACCTGATGAACATGGCTTATTTTTTATAGCCCTATAAAGAATAATTTGCTAACTAATTGTTTTTTGCTCAGTTATGCAAATAAGTCAATTTAATTGGGAAAAAAACTAGGAGTATATAATATCAATGATAATATTAACCGAACTAGTAAACAAAAGAAAAATGCACCGTGATTTCCATATGGTATTTTTTTAGAGGAGCCAATACCCTACGACTCTTGGCGCCTTTTTGTTCAAAACATTGAACTGGTATTATCATTGCCATGTGGGGGGCAATTTATGAATGACCTGAAAAGTCTTAAATGGGTCTACTATCACTGCATCTTTTTCAAATGAGGGTTTTAGTATAAAAAATTTCGTATTTCATTTTGTAGCTAAATAATATTTAACGCTTATGAATTGTAAAGGGCTAAAGGCATAATAAAATTCAAGTTGATTTAAATTTCACTTAAATATTTAAACTTATTTGAAACATTGGAAATTTGAATGTGGAACTTGAATTAGAAGTTTGATCATCAAATTACTGAGAAATAAGTTATTTTCAAGTAAATCAAATCCAAGTCACTTCATGCATCTCTTATTATGATGATATAAGATGTATGAGTCATTTTTATTTTGTGGTCTATAATATCGATTCGTTATATTTTTCACATCCCGAACTTAACAATCAAAGCCTTCTTAAAGTCTTGGTTTAAAACCAATAGATTTGAACATTTGTTTATTTTGCTTTTTTTTTTTGTTTTGTTTAATAAATCTAAAAATATATAAAGTTGGAGTGTTTATTTTTTTGTATCAAAAAAAAAAGTCCAAGATTTCTGTCATTTTTTGTTTTTGCGTAAGTGATTTCATTTTAAATATTTTATTTTGACTTGACTACAACTTTGCAGTATAGCATCGCGGTGACAGATACGGAATGTGTTCTTTAAAACGACAGATTGACGCCATGTTATTCGACGCTTTATGTACTCCTTTTGATTAAACAATTTTCAGCAAACAATAGCCGTCTTTTAGAACTGAACATTTGTCTTAAAAAAATTATAGATCCTATAATTTTAAGTAGTTAAAAAATATTTTTCCTAATGGCAGAATTAATGTTTAGGATATTTTCAGTTGTAAATAGTTAGCTGCGCATATTCCAATTGATTTAAGTGACGGCTGAAGGTGAATGACCTAGTTGAAATCTTGATCTCGTTTCGAAAAAAAAAATTATTTGCTTTTATTTTAAGAACTGCAACTATTTGACTAATACTGGATATTAGATTTTGGAAACCCCATTTTAAGTGTTGGAAAGTTAAAAAAGTTGCTATTATTTTGCCATGTTTTTTTGGATGTTTAAAAAATCTTATGGTTTTGTACTAGGAGCGATGAGAATTTTGATTATGGTCTAATATTTTTGTGAGTTTCGAAGAACTGGTTGTTTTCGGATAGCTGCATCTTGCATACCTCTAGCGTCCATGTTACAACTTGCGCAAGCAAGTGCGACCTCACCCGATCTATAAATGAACTCGTCAGGCCTTGGTGAAACTGACGTATTCACTGGTCTCATGTTCCTCTCGAGTTCGTGCACACCGCTAATTCTCTATCTCTATTGTATCAGGGGCATGAATTACATTGCACCTTCGTGTATTGCCGCTATAGTAAAACATGCCAAATGTATAGTTATGGTTTTACTGTAATTTTTCATAATTTTCTCACACCTCAACTAATTTTTTATTACCAACAAATACTAATTTATCAAATTGTAGTGATTTATTTTTATAAAAAATAAAAATTTTCACTTTTTAAAAATTTTATTTCTTAGGATACCTCCCTTGGAAAAATTGAAAATTAAAAAAAAAATAACCAAAATAAAAATGGCGACTTCGTTTTTAAACAGAAAACCAAAATTTGAAAATATTTTATGTAGACTTGCGCAACATGATTTTTGTAGAGAGTGGGGGAATTGTTGCCGCCGTTGCCGCTATGTGTAGTATTACAGATACTAATGCCATACGTTCAAGTTGGTGTTACAGTACGTCTGCCACAAATATCTATAAGCGGTGTAGAAATTTTTTAAAAAACTTCAACTTTTTTCTGGGTAAGCAACTTTTTCTGGTAATTTTAAAAACTTTTTGAAGACTTTCGAAAATGAGTCATAGAGTGATCCAAAAGTCACTTGATAGTTAAGTGTAAACAAAATGGCTGAATATAGCTCAAGGAAAATGGCGCCGAAAATTTTATACCATAAACATTTTTTAGTTTTTCTATTTTATCATTTAGGGCTAATAAATTCTTTGAAAGGCAAATTACTTATTTTGCCATTTAGTCATCATTGACTAACTTAGAGAATAACCAGTAGGTAGTCATACTAAAACACTTATTTAAAAGTTAGTATAGTATATTACTTTTCCTTAAAATTTTACTAAACTTAGTATTTAACTTTTAAAGAAATTTTAGTATTCAAGGAAGCTATTAGTCTTATTGGTCAAATATCTAACCGTTCCTCGTCTTACACAAAATGAACTCGTCCAACCTAGACAACCTACTGTCATGATGATATGCAGGGACTTGATTCTCAACTTATACCATATAATATACGTGTCTCAGTCTGTACACACTATATCATATAGCCATGTCTTTTTCATTGTACTCTTTCAAGACATTCTATGGTCTAATAATAATTTAGTTAAAATTTTGGATTGATAACTTTCGACGTCAAATTTACTTTATAACTTATTTCAATCTTGTGTTAAGATCTTACCTTTTTCTCTATTATTTTGTTAGATTTCAAAGATTTTTTTTTAGTAGCATGATATCCAAACCGATTCTAACCTGACATTTAAGATAAATAAAAAAATATGTCAAAGATTGCAAACAAACAATAAAAGATAGTTTAAACCGTTTAAACTTTATTGCAGATAAGAAACAATGAATTATTATTTGTTGTTTATTGTTTAAAATATGAACAACTCAAGATCTAAAATTATTAATCGATCCGGTTAATGTGAATCATGTGTACCTATATAAGTAGTCATACGTATAAATAATATCTTTGTTGACTATAGATTGAAAAAAATAAATATTAATAAGCCTATACTGCTTCGGAAGACGAGTATTGAAAAAAAAATATATTTTAAGAAAATTTTTATCAGTATTGGCCATTTTAGGAACGTCACGTCACGTGACACGTATATTATATTATGTGCTGTTGCGCATTGTGGATATTGAATACGAAAAATATGATCTATATTTTTGACGCTATGCTAATACACATATAATTATATATGTAATAGCAATAATATAATATATCTTTGATGTGTTAAATGAAAGGATATAGTGAGCACTTTAAAAGTGATGCAAGTCCATTTAATAAATACACGAAGATATTTGAGATTTTGTATTTAATTATATTAACTACGTAAATTACTATATTGATGGCAAAATGCTGAAAATTTTGAAAAAGGTTTTAGAAATACTACAAGTAATAGTTTTTCGGCGGAAAAATAAAGAATATTTCACATGAAAATTAGTCCTTATTACTCACTTTTAGTTAAAATTAGTTAAAAACATCATGAATATTTTTAGAAATAGTTTATAAAAAAGAAGCTCATAACAAACTGCATTAATATTATTTTTTTTTTCAAAAAAATCTACTTATACCATTTTCAAAAAGAATAACTAAAATATAAGTAATAAGTTAAATGAAGAAAGAGAAAGATAATCTTTAAATAATATAATTTTAGCTTGAATAAGAAATTATTTTTATAAAATAAGTGGAGGAACTTTGCTTGAACTGAGCTTTGAATTTTTCTGATACTTGTAAGAATAGTCCCAGGCTAAAAGCAGGCACAAATAACATTTAGTGTCGATTCAAAAGAAAATAAGACCAAGGAAAACAAAGTTTTGTTTATACAATTAAAAGCTTAAATCATTGAAGACATCAACTGGGTGATTTTTTTTACACCCACACTTTGCTATACGGCCGCTCTATTTACAGCTTTTTGCTATAATGGCCTTTTTTAATTTCAACACGTTATGCGGACTAACATGTTGGTAAAAATGTATGGAAAAACTTTTTGTGTTAATTTTTTTGATTCTTTCGTTTTATGGTTTTTCGCTTTACGGCTAACTTTCTTGAAACGTATCTATGCGGTAAAGCGAAGTATTAGGCTAATATCTATTAAATGTTTAACATATAAATAGTTAAAGTTAAAAATAGTTAAATAGTTTATATAAATTAACAATACAAATTTTGTCGTAGATATGTCACAGAGCTTCAGATAGCCAAATATAAAGGGAATGCCTTGTAAAGTAGATATGGTTATTCAAATGGAAAACAACAATTCCTCAGATATGACAATCAAGGAACCAAAAAGTCAGGACCTGGAATTCAAACTTCTCAACAGCAAAAAGAATGACGAGTTGAGTTTGCCCGAAAATGACGATACTGAGCTGTTTTCTTTACGCTTATCGGACGAAGAGGACGACTCTGACAACACTAAGAAAGGTACACATTTATTCTTTATTTTTGATTTTTAAAACTAATAATGTTTATATTACAGACTCAGGTTGTAAAGCAAAAGAGACTGAAACTAAGGACACAATTGTAAACACAAACGGCAACACTAAAGATTTATCTGATGAAACAACTCCAGAGTTTGATTTAAATAATACAAATCCTAAAGAGACTGTTGAAAACAATGATAATTTATCGCCCGACAACGATGTCACAGTAAACGAAATTAAAGAACAAAAAAATGAAGAAAAAAAGATCGATACTGAATGTAAACTTGGCGATACAGATAAGAATGGTACAGACGTTGAGGTCGAAACAAATGAAACCAAAACTTTAGAAAATAACGAGGCCGATATCAAATGTGAAGTTGAGGATACTGAAAAAATAAAGGAAATTGAAAGCGCTGAGATTGAAACAAACAAAAATGTAACGCCAAATGGTAACAATGAAGTCGTAATTGATGAAGATATAAGTACAACGCTCTTGCAAGATAACAATGATGAAGTAGAACTAACATGCGATCAATCAAGTGCACAATCGAATAGTGAAGAAACTTTATTAGATATAACATCAGAAAAGGATATTGAAAAGGATGAATCGGTACCCAAGGAAACAATTACAATCGAGCCTGAGCCGAGTAAAAATGATAACGTGAAAACAGGTACTTTTTATTTTACGAGTTAAGGTTGAGCTTGCTACTTAAAAGATTACATGAGTTCCGAAGGTTAAAAAAAACATTTTTATTCTGTAGATTTTAAATACCAAAACCATTATTTTCATATTATAGTTTATATTGAACATTTTAAGAAATTCTTCCGTTGAAGAGACCCTTTAGAAAAAAGTATCTTCGCGGTGGTTAAGATAACTAACTGTCTTGTCCCAGAAATCTAAATTTAAATTGAACCATGAAGAATAATTATAGGAATCATAAGAAAGTTAGTGTGTTAGTGAAATTGCCGCTGGTTGGTGCCGTGGACATGGGTTCAGAACATTAAGTAGTGCTCTGCATTAAATGACCACCAACAGCGCTACGGCGACTATTTTACAACTGTTTTCTTGATCTCAATAATTAACCAATTTTCTTCTTTAAGAGATATACATTCTTATCTTCGATCAATAGATTGAAAATTGCATTTTAACAGAGTTAAGATAGTTACATACGCAGCTACTTTATAACTATAACAACTACGACACAACAAATATAGCAGTATATAGTTTTAAGGAATCTGCTATTACAATAAATAGGAACAATATTGTAACAGTTTTTGCAGTCGCAACACAAACTGTGACGCGTCGCTATAATAAAGGTTTCTTAAATTGTTATACCTTTTGAACGGTTTAGTCAGTTATTTTAAAAGTTTATCAGCGGATTAAAGATTTTTATGAATTGTCGTTCGTTTCTCATATTTTTGATTTATGTTCTAAAAAACCTAATGCTTGAGTCAAACTCGACGTCCACGACGGTGACGCTCACGACACTGATGCTTCAAAATGTCAAAAAAAAGTTAAACATATAGAATTCCATAGGAATGGCTAAACTCGACGGCGACGCGACGGACGGTACGCTCACGACGCATCAAAGTAGAATGTATTTCAACTTTTAACGCGCTTGACGCTACCAAATGTCAAATGTGTATCTGTCATTTTAAAAATGTGTACTACACAAATTAATAACTGAAAAAAATTTGATAATTTAAAATGGATTTTGAAGAAAAATTAATTGAATTGCTAAAATATAATAAGATATTATGAGATAAAACCTCAAGAGGATATAAAAATATAAGGCAAATAGAAAATTAAAAGCAGAAAAATGAAAGAATATTGCGGAAATTTTAAATTAAACTTCAGTTTATAAAATTTTTAAATTATACCCTATAATTTTTATTAATTTATAAAAATTTTGAAATGTCAGAAACCAGCGACGTTTTGAGATTTCCTACCCAGCAAATTTTTAAAGCGTTCTGAGCGTTTTTGACATACTGACGCGAAAGCGTCATGAGCGTCGTAGGCGTTAACGTCAAGATTGCCTAAGCCCTAACGGGTTAAGTTTTGGAAGTAAAACTTTGGTTTCTAAGGAAAGCGGTGCCGCTATATGACGACCGACAAATAGCGGTGGATGACGTCATTGAAACGTAGTTTGTGCAAATCAAAACGGCCAAAAGAGTTGGTTTCCTAGGAAACGTTGAAATACGTTGGAACGTCAACAAGAGGTACCGCTATTTTATATGACAACTGTCATGATGGTGTTACACAAGTATCCAACGGTTTTGTACGGTAGCGGTGACCGTCATCTGTGCATGCCGGCTATGGCTTTTGCAACGTAAAAAACATTGCATTTGGTGTTAAAAACTTACCCTAGCTACTAATAATTAATTGGTAGAAATATGAAAGCTCGGGGTCCCAATTGACTCAAAAAATCACCGGGAAAAATCCCCGAAATCCCGACTTCTGAGAGGACCAACATCTGTATTTATGTGTGAAAGTTTTGTTCTATCATAATTTTGACTGATGAAAAGAATGAGCTTTTAATCGATTTCGTAAGAAATCATGAGGCTTGACATAATATATTAAAAAGCAGGGACTATAGGAAATTTGAAAAGTACTCCCTATAGTCTTTATCACTTTTTTTAATATCATTTTTAAACATCTCACTTCCTTCCGAATGATAAATTTTTCTCTTCCGATGATTCCTCATCTTCCAAATATACTATCAGTGCTAGTATGTTTAAATCATCCATTCTACACCGCAGTTGAGGACTAAATAGGCACTTTGCTTTAGTAGATCACCTTAATAGTCAGTTGTGTAAACTAACAACTATCCGCATTGCTAAGGGACGGTTGTCTCGGTGACGTCATCCACCGCTATTTGTTGGCCGTCATAAAGCGGCACCGTTTTCCTTAAAAACCATAGCTTAAGCGATGTTTTTTCTTATCTAACGTTTTACTCGGATTGATCTGAAAATTGGAAAAAATATCATCGATATGTTGTGTTATTAGGTTTCTTACAAATGAAAATAAAACCGTATATCGTACCATTACAAATCGTACGCAATATGAAATTATGGTAATTTTTTATACTGCGCATGACTTGTACGTTTTTATTTTCATCTGTAACAAAACTATTATGTACAAAAATAGATTTTTTGACATTTTTATATCCATGTATAAACCATGAAACTCTTTTGTTTAACAACTAAAAACTGTAAAAGCCAACTAATGGTGCGTTCGGGTTGGTCACTTTCGCGCTCGAAGCGTTCGGCTTGGAGCTGTGAGCGCGTTTGCAGAGCGCTCATGACCGAGTTCCGGGAAACTCCGGTGCGCTCTCAGACGCTCTCGTAACAGAGGTAGGGCAGCAAAAGCGTGAACGCTCATCTGTCAAATTCAAATTTAAAACGAATACAACGTAAATGTAAAGTAACCTAAAAATTTTTATTTATTTCTAAAATATTAATGTCATTAATGTTAAAGTAAATATTAACTGAATCTTTAGGAAATATATATTAATTTAATAAAGTAAAATCAACAAATATTAATAATAAATTTATAAATAAAATATTCATTTCAAAAATTAAAGTAAATATAGTAAATATTAATTGTGAAATTATTCATTTATCAGCAGATTTAGATTCTAATAAATTATTTACTATTTGATAAATATTTCCCACATTCTCCATGTTGATGTTAACAATGTTAACCAATGCTAAAGATGTTAAGTGCTAACTGACAGCTAGACGCTCACAAAGTCCAACCCGAACGGTAGTTTGAGAGCGCCGCCAAGCGCTTTGAAGCCAAGACAAACGCTAAAAATTTGTACTTACGAGCATGAACGCTCAGAGCGCGAAAGCGTCCAACCCGAACGCGCCCTAAGTCAGCCCCCTATAACTCCATGTTAAAAATATGTGACCATTTTAACTGGATTTGCAGTCACTAGTTGCGATTTAGTTGCTAACGAGTTGAACGAAGAAGACCACAAAGACTGACGAAGACCGGAGAATTTATGGAAGTCGGAGGTTAGAAATAATTTTTTTAAACGTCAGGCAAGTTATTAAAATGAAACTTTTTTAAATGTTTTCATTATTATTGTTATTATATGAGAATAATTATGATAAGTATTTTTATATAATAATTATAATAACTCTGATAAGTTTAAGTGGTAGGGGGCTGTTTGAGACGTATGACTCTTATAACAACACCGATTTCCGTAGAAATCGGTCACGTTTTTTTAGCATTTCTCGTATCTAAGTGACAGGGGGCTGCCCTAAGTCAGAGAGAAGACTGAGAGAGCCAGATCGCATGAATACACTTACTGCCATCAGCCATCTACTCCGAGTAAAGGTGTTTGGAACTATTCCATAGTCAGTTCGTGTTCCTTTCTCCACCGTTCTACACTCGGAACGCTTTTCTTCTCTCTCATGAGCATAGATAAGTCGTAAGCTATCGCTATTTCAGTTGAGAATTATAGCTCTATTTATTTTGCGATAGATTACGACTTAAATATGCTCATGAGAGAGAAGAAAAGCGTTCCGAGTGTAGAACGGTGGAGAAAGGAACACAAACTGACTAAGGAATAGTTCCAAACACCTTTACTCGGAGTAGATGGCAGCAAGTGTATTCATGCGATCTGGCTCTCTCAGTCTTCTCTCTGCCTAAGTATTAAGGAACAGAGCAGTGTTGACTAGTGATTCTTACGACGCGCCATTTTATATAACCTTCAGACCATTATATTTCTTGAAGTGGGTCAGAGAAAAAGAAACACTAGAAATGGTGTGAAGATAATTCAAAGTAGGTCGCAGTTATATTCTTTGTTATTATACTATACTTAACAAATAGTAACTACATAATATAGCACAATGCTGATGTCAAGACGACATCGACAAATATCATATTTTCATAAAAACGAAAATATAAAACAAGAAATTAATAGGTATAATAGTATAAAGGTACTGCTGATACACATGCTCATTACTAGCACGAAAGTATGCCATTAATAAGTAATTATTGCATAGTAGCATGCGTGTAGAAATATTCCTAGCAATGAACAAGCCTCATAAATAAGTAGCCGTTTCATTTTGAAGTATGTTATCTGCGACGCGGGTAGTGAAAAGGGGCTCTGAACGCATCTAAACAAGTAAACTTTTAAGCATGCTATTGTCATAATTGGTTAACGTTTTGAAAAAAGGAAAAAAAATGTGCTTGTTTATTTTTATCAAATGTGAACAATTGTGGAGTTAGTAAAAATACTGACACACATGTCATTAAAGCGACATATTTATAAATTCCATTATCATGCTTAAAAGCAAACCTGTTGAGACGTGCTTGAAGCACAGTTATGCTTCCCGCCCCATAAGTAGCATAGTTGAAAATCAAAACCTCTGATGTTATTGTTCATTACTAGTAATTTTTGGCTAATAGACTAAGTAGCGGTTGCTCATTTATGGTATGCTTTTGTGCTAGTAATGAATGGTTGTTTCCCAAGTAAAAAGCATTATGCAGAATAATGCTGATGTTTGAAGTTATATTCGCAAACAACAGCCGGGAGCAACGCTATTTCGTATGCTGTAAAATGCGAAGTTTGTGCGATGTGCATTTGTTTGTGTAATGAAAACACTCGATGCTAAGCATAACGCCGTATTATATGCTCTTATGGTTGTTCTCACTTCATAGGGCAGAAGTAAGGAATACCATCTCTGTGTGTGCAAAAGTGTCCGTCAAAAACGTTAAGTTAGAGTAGCGGTACAGTAGCAGGGGGGTTTATTTTATAGGCAATGCAAAAAGTTACTAAAGCAGATAAGAGTCTACGTATAGTCTACGGATAGACTTCATCAATAACTGCTAAATTAATAGGTTCGTTCGCGGATGGGATACTGAATCTATAACGGATCAGTTCAAGACCGATTCAGGATCATCGCCAAGCGCATGCAAGTTTATGAGCCGAGTTATGGTCCGATATTCGCGGTTTACACGAAATGCGTTCGTTACCGATTCATAATTGGTTCTAGCGATCCTCAGATTTTTGTTAGGATGTAAAATCGATTCTCTTACTCATGTGCAGTTTGCTAAATTGTGGCTAATTCCAAATCCAGTTTCACTGTCATGCTGCGTTCACACGAGTCAACTTTAGTAGCCCGTTTTTAGTTGATCAAAAAAAGTTGAATAAAAAACCTCGTGTGAGAACCGTAATTAACTTTTTAGTGGATCAAAAAAAGTTTGAACGAGTCATAAGACTAGGTTTTTCATTCCACTTTTGATCGATTAACTAAAATCGGTCAACTAAAGTTGACTCGTGTGAACGAGGCATCAACGTCTGTCAACGTTCAATTAAATTCAATCAACAATTTTTGTGGGTTAATCCTCGTCTTACTTCCGAACATTTTCAAAATCGTTCACGGGAAAATAACCCTTAATCAGTTCAAAAGCGTGTATTTGTTTGGCGATTATCCTATCCACTTGGATTGATTCAGTTCCGAATAACCACCGCGAACAAACCCAATATCACACGCTTTTGCTACTGAAACGCCACTCTGGAGGGATTCGAAACTGTTATTTACAGCTTTAAACTGGATTTTTTTGCAATTGTTCCCTCATAAGAAAGTTCTCCTTACCTCTACCCTCCGTACCTCATCAGCTGTTGACATATCCACTCAAATATATCTTACTTTCCACGTCGCTTATGTTTATTGACACTAGATTATTTTTTCCTTTTCCTGTACAGTTTCGTTGATTTCTATAAATTTGTTGTTTCACAGTGACTTTTTTTCGGATATATCCATTTTACCAGAAGAACCATGTTAAAATGTTTAATCCTAGGGAATAATTTCTTTTAGTTTTATTTTGGTTCAGAATTATTTTCAACCTTAAAAAAATCAGGATTATATTTTTAACGATACTATTAATAATTCTGTTAATTTTTATTAAAATCTTTAAATATTCAGGTACTTTATTTATAAAACAAAGAAGTGCAAATCAGTTAGTTGCAACCCCCGAACTTGAGTTTTATATTATATTATATTTTATATAATGTATATCCCAGAGTTAAACCCGGATTTTATAAATGTTAAGAATTTTATTTTGTTTTGTTTAAGGAGGACGTGGAAAACGGAGTATTGATCCCGAAGCTGAAATGGAAACAGAAGTAACGAAAAAACGTAAAATTACACTCGATGATGAATCCACTGAACAAAAAGACCCACCCGTTATTGAAAAAATAGAAATCGATGAAGAAGATATTAAGAGCACAGATAAAATTATGGAAACAAATAATGTTAAAGAGGAGGATGTAACAGTAAAATTTAACAAAAAGAAATTAGCAAAACTCTTGCCGATACTAAAAAATGATTCATTCTCTAGTCTGGAACTAGAGGAATTAATATTGACAAAAATATGCGAGGCATTGTCGTCCAGAATGGAAATATCAACACTGCGTGAAAAAGTACAGAGTCAGGATATATTGAATGACCAGTATCGTAGAAGGATCGCTTCGCTTAGCAAACAGTTTGATGATATTAACATCGTTTTTAATAGATTGTCAGTCGATTTACGAAGCAGAACACCGAATCCAACCCCAATTAAAATAACTCGAAGTGTGGGATTGCAAGTTGTAATGCCAACAGCAGTGAAACGTGGGGTGACTGATGGTCCAGTCAACCATTCTGATAATAGTACCACAGCATCTCCCACGGATCAAACTAAGTTCAACCAATCGAAAGTCAATCCCAAACCTACTAAGAATATTTCTTCTACTCCCAAGACACCCGTTACGCCTGTATCGAAATCGCCTGCCACTACGAACGCACTTGTTTTAAACAACTCCATGGTAGTCACGTCCACACCTAATAATAATTCTACCACAAATAAAGCGAATAACCAAAAAACGGTAACTCAACCGACGAAGAAACGATCTATCATGGACGTTAGAAACCAAACTAAGGAAAATGAAAAAAAAGTTGACGACAAGCCAATAATCGATTTGACCGATGAAGATCCCCCTACTAATAACTCGAAAAACCCTCCTCCAATGGTTCACAAAAATTTCCGACTGGTACAAAATGGAAATCCAGCTACTTTATTGATGACTCCAGGAAATCAACCGATTTTAATACGAACTGACAACAATACTGTGTCAAATGGTTACATTAATGGAACAACTGCAAATATTGTAATTCAAAATAACACTCCAGGTACGAAAGGTAAGACAATACAAATTAATAACAACTTCTACAAGCCACTTTTAATTATTCTTATACTCGATTCATTTTATTTTATGTTTGTCTATTTAAAATTATATTGAGTTATATTTACTTTGCATTTTTGCCCTAGTATACACGTTTTGCTAACATTAGTTGGAACGGACGTACTCAAATAATGTTTTCAACATGATACCCTCGAATCAAATAAAAATTTTATTTCAAATCGTTAGACCGAGTTTTTTTATGGATCAGCCAATTTGTAAAATATTAACATTCTTTCCTTTATATAGGATCAACAGCTTTACTAGCAAAACGAGTTCCACTAACCAGAGCACCACGACCTACAGCAACAAATACACGACGTCTTATTCCAATCGCTCCATCATCCTCACAACCACAAGGACTAACTCATCCAGCTCCACTGCCCATATTTCATAATTCAGTCGGACATGGTAAAACAGTGCCTCCGAAACCCCTTCTAAAGTTAACAAAAGCTAAAGACGGTGGAGGTATTCAGTTGTCGTGGACTATGCCGAATTGGGATTCCCAGGTTCATGAGGACATCTCCAGTTACCAACTGTTTGCATATCAGGAAACAAGTGCGCCGCCTAGTTCTGATATATGGCGAAAAATTGGTGATATTAAAGCGCTACCCTTACCAATGGCGTGTACATTAACTAGTTTTCAACGAGGACATAAATATTACTTTGCAGTGTGTGCCATTGATATTCAAGATCGATTTGGTCAGTTTAGTGTTGCCCAGCCAATCACATTAACTAATTAAATAGAAACTGTTAAGTTCAAATACTGTATATATATTATAATACTATATCCGTTTTTATTTATGGTTCTAGAATTTTCTATTATAAATTACAAACTTAGTTTTTTAGTTTTGTAATTTTCTTGCATAAACTTTTTTATGTTTATCAGCGTTCTTATCATTACTTTAAGTTTAATTATTGTTATTAAGACTACACTTAGCCAAAACATTTAAAATTAAGCCGGTTTTACTCTATGTCACATGGAATATAATTATGTATTGGGTGTGATAAATTAATTTATCATTCATTGTACTTTTAAAAAGAATTGTTTACACTGAAGTATAACATATTGGGGATCCGGAGAATTGGGCGGGCGCAGGTTGACCTAGGTTATTCATTTTTGTCCATTCATTCATAAAATTGTTTTCATCACATTTTGTGAGTTTCATCGTCGTTGAAATTTCTTACAAAATTAAATTGCTTGTTGTTTGCCTTCTTATGGCGCGTTTTTTGGAAACTGAGCGCGGTGGCTGAAAACTCCAGCAACAGTTCTTTGCCGACGAATAAATCTTTGCAACGTCGACTGTGTAGGCATTTGAGCTGCAGCAGCAGGAGACACTGAATTGAACGCGACAGTGACAATTTCACTGAATGCTTCACGCCCGCCCAATTGTCACCCGCCCAGTTGTCACCCGCCCAGTTGTCACCCGCTCAATTGTCACCCGCCCAATTGTCCTATTAGCCTATTGTGGTAAATAACTTAAATTAACGGAATATTTATTAAATACCATAGGGGGTAACGTTCCACTAGGTATTCATAACGCACAAAATATTTTTTCAGCCATCAACTTGCGATTGCTGAAAGAACATTACATTATATTCAACCATGGTAAAATAACAGCTGAAACAACATTACGAGCTTTGTGAGCACCTTGTGGAATGCACCCAGGGTGAAACCGGCTTTAGACTATTAAATTGTAATGGAAGTTTTTTTTTTATTATTTAAATGATATGTTTTACAATACAGACCGTTGGTTATATATAGACTTCGGTATAATTGTGGATAAACAATTTCCGAACGTTTATTTTTAATGTAGATAAAAAATTGTGTATAAAGTGTAAACGTGAAATTGTGCTGTAAATATTTTCTTCAAGTTCGTATTAAATAAAATGACTGAATTATGAAAAATTCAATTTAAACGTTATAGTGAATATTACGTTTTTTAAACTAAATGCGACAAATTAAAACTTGTTTTTGTAAAAAAAAATAAAAAAAATAAATCTTTGTTTGGGAAGTTTAAAGAACGTTTTAATTTCGAATTTTAACTCCTTTAAATGCGATTATTATTTTAGAGTACAGATTATAAAGTAGACTAATTTATATTTTCGTATATAAGGCAGTAGAATAAAGTATTGGTATTAACAAAAAAATTTATAAAATCCTTGCGGAATCAAATGGAATAGACACATGGCAATATATGGAACAAAAGTATGATTAATTGCCGTCCTTTCAAATTGATTAGTAGAAGTTACGTTGCCAATATCATTGGCTTTTCAATATACATATGTCTATGGATTTTATATCAACTCGAGCATTTATGTAATTTTTATTAATACTATACACTGTATTTTTTCATAGTTTAAGTTTTATTATTCTAGCAAATATGTGTTCGGCTAAGTAAATTGCAATGTACATAAAAATAAAAATTTTATATTTCATAGTTCAAGCAAGAATTCATTAATTTAATTCTAATTTTGTACATACAAGAATGATGTCAATAAATACCGATTAAAATTTTTTTTTCACGCTTGTTCAAATGATTTACCCTTACAAAAACATACCTAATCTAAGATCCCGATATATATCCACCACGGTAGTGCAGCGGTTCTGAGCAAAGGGGGTGACGGTGCCAGGCGACACAAATGTAGGAGCAGCAAAAAAAGGTTTAGTTTACACTAATTCTGTCTACAAAATCTGGTAATGACAAATAATTTAAAATGAGGAAAATCCTTAAGGGAAGTTTTAAAAGTACCTACGTTCAAAAATTGCGTTAAAAACTAGGAATATCTTTTGAATCTTCAAGACAAACGATGAGGCATATTTTTGACCATGAGAGTACAAATGTCGACTAATCCCACCTAAACAATTAAATTTTTTTATTAACTGCGGAAGTATGAGAGAGGTTCAAATATCTCCATATCTATTTTAATATTCGAATAAGTGGTAGATTCTAGAATCTAGACGAATACATTTAAAAAAGAAGTAAAAAAAACACCAAAGATAAAATATTATTGGAACGAAGTTCCTTTATTGGGCTTAGAGTGCAATCGTGGAGACGATAACGTAACATAAAAGGGACAATACGACTTTTTCTTTAATTCTGATTTATCTTGCTCTTTCTATCTTTTTATGTTCACTGCTCGCTTCATTTAAACGAATTTTCAAACCCTTATATAATAGTTATTAAATCTAAATAATTCGCTTTTTATTATTCATTATTATTATTCAATATTTCTTACAGAAACCATTCAATTAGTATGCATATTATCTTCAGAGAAAGAAATTACAAAAGCTATAGATATTGGTCTCAGGCTAGTAGGGTTAAACGTTCTACAGCCAAAAATTAATTTTATTATATTATAGTGCATAGTTATAATATATTTATTATGTAGTAATACAAGTTATGTATCAATTAAGAATAATTATAATTTTGATCAATACAAGTAATAATTTTCAAAATGATTGGACTTGTTTTATTTTTTTAAATAGAGCTAAATATTATTGAAGACCTATTGAAATTCCCAATAATTTATTATATACATATAAATATACATCTATACCAATAATAAAATGAAGTTTTCTGCTTTTTTTTTGTTTTTAATTTTTATTTAAGGTCGCATTAACTACTATGGTCATTAGCGACCGTCGAATCCGAAAGCCCATGAAAAAAATCTTGGGCTTTCATTGGGATTCGAACCCAGGACCACTGGGTTTATTTGTAAAATAAAAACGTCACATTTTACCTGCGCGAGCGAACAAAAACGTATTTATTTTTCTTAGCTGAGATTTTTATCTAATCTAAAAAATGTACGGTGTTTTGATGAATACTCTTTATTACCTACATTTTCATATATTTAATACAAAAAAATACATAAATGCCAGTTACATTGTAATTTTCCCCAAATTGTTTCTCAAAGGTAAACTTGAAAACGGCTAGATCGATTTCAATATCATATAGTCTGTCTGCTTGTTTATTCTTGGTAAACTTGAAAACGGCTGGTCCGATTTGGACGAAATTTTCACATACAGGTAGTAAACATTACAAAAAGTGCTATAAAATACTTGTTATTACAAAAAAAAATTCTGAGCAAAAAAATTAAAACCATAAAAACTGTTCAACGAAAAACATACATCGCCAAACTTGAAAACGCTAAGCTAAGCGGGCGGGTCCACCTATATATATATATATATATATATTTTCTACTATATTATTGCTGCAATGGCTGCAATGTTGCTTCAATGTTGCGAGTAACATAAAAAAGCGGACATAGGAATATTGCAACAATGTTGCAGGAATATTGCCTGCAATATTACAATGATTACAATGTTGCAAAGTAATATTCCTGCAACATTGCAGCAATATTGTGTGCTCTATGCGCAAAGTAATAAGTAAATTATCATAACGGTTATAATCAGTAAATAACTAATGTAAGAATGGTTCTCCAAATTTCAATAAAAAATCAAAGCTTTCACCAATTCAACAAACAGAAGAAATATTTATACAAGCCAAAAAGAAAAAAAAATCGAAGTAAAATTTTAGAATATTTACTACCGCAAAAAAAAAATTTATTTAACAATGATTGTATGTATCTGTATTTTATATCCGTTTTCGTAATGTTTGAGTGGTTTGTGCTTGTTTTAAACAGAGAGAAGACTGAGAGAGCCAGATCGCATGAATACACTTGCTGCCATCTACTCCGAGTAAAGGTGTTTGGAACTATTTCTTAGTTAGTTTGTGTTCCTTTTTCCACCGTTCTACACTCGGAACGTCTGCCATAGAGAAGGTTTTCTCTGTCGAAACATACTCGGAACGCTTTTTTTTCTCTCTCATGAGCATAGATAAGTCGTTAGCTATCGCTATTTCAGTTGAGAATTATAGCTTTACTTATTTTGCGATAGCTTACGACTTATTTATGCTCATGAGAGAAAAGAAAAGCGCTCCGAGTATGTTTCGACAGAGAAAACCTTCTCTATGGCTTTAGACGTTCCGAGTGTAGAACGGTGGAGAAAGAAACACAAACTGACTAAGGAATAGTTCCAAACACCTTTACTCGGAGTAGATGGCAGCAAGTGTATTCATGCGATCTGGCTCTCTCAGTCTTCTCTCTGTTTTAAATAAACTCCAATATCGCATACACCGCATAATTCCTCTGCCGCATACTTTCAAAGCTTTTCGTAAGTTTTTGCATGCTGGTAACAAAGAAACGAAAGAAACACAACAAAATCTATATCTATCTTTTACATTGAATAATCGCACTTCGCTGCAAAGTTGTTTCATATGGTTTTTTCAGGAAAATATTAAGTAAAAAATTTAAATCTACCCCAAATTAAATTTCTATCACAAAATTATGTAAAAAATCTTTGTAATATTTGTTAATTGTTATATGTTATATATCATCCATTTCTCTTCGTTAAAAATCAAAAAATAAAACATAGACTGCTGCAATAAAACATAACATGTATACGGTCATCAGATATAGTGAGTAAAAGAGATCACGAATGCAGCCAGTTATATTAGAACCGTATCGCTCCATCTCATTTTTACACGATTCAAATAAGGTGAATAAGAAGATTCGAAAATAGACGCCTTAATTTCATATTGAATGTTTGGATTTCTCACCAAATATTAGTTAAACAGTTTCAATTATAATTTAATAAAATTAATATTGTTTACGGAATTATTATTGATGATGTGATTAATAAAAACTTTACATTAATAGTTTGAAACAAATGTAAATGAAAAGGAAAAATCGATTACGTGCAATATATAAATAAGGGAGATTCATAAAAAAATAAATTAAATAAAAATTATTTAAACAATCTCAAAAGCACCGCGAATCTATAACTCTAACAATGAGTGAATTAATCACGGTTGTTACAAATCGTGTTTGTCGAATTTGTTTAATTCCTAATGGTGAATTTTCTGATATTTACGTATTTTCTGCAGCGATTATGGAATGTGCTCCCGTTAATGTAAATCTTGATAACGTAATTAATTATTTTTACAAAATTATTCCAATTGTTTCGTTTGTTGTAGATTGCTCCTGGAGACGGTTTGCCGTCTTTCATATGCGAGTCATGTCTCAATCGATTACAAGCAGCTCAACAATTTCGGGTACTTTGTATACAATCAGATGTAACATTACGGCGAAACGGTGGCCAAGTTACTACTAATTATCCGGTTGCAAATTCGCCAAATCAAACTTGTAAGAATTTGAAAATATTTACAAATATAAAGCTATTTTAATTATAAAATGAATAAGAGTTTCGAAAAGCTTTTAAAAAAATACATCATACAATTTTCTATTTCTAATAATATTTTGTTAAATTTTTTAATGTTTAAAACATCTTAAAGTCTACAGCAAGAGTCGGCAACACGCGGCCCGCCAAACAAGAAAATGTTTCTTTATAATTCTGCGCAATTATTAACGAAAAATTATAATTAACATAATATTTTTTAATTCTATTTTTTTGCATTTAAAAAAAATAGTAGCTTTCTTTAATTTTTATTTTGCAGTTCTTAAAAATTTATCATTAATTTAAATTTTACTTTATTATATTGTAGGCTATTAAGTAAAAATGTATAATACGTTACTAGTTACAATGGTTACTACCGTTACAATAATCAAATTACAATTCAACGCCTTTATTATTGTATTTTTTCAAGATACAAAATGGCGGCGCCAAAACGTCCTGCTTCGATGTTTTGTTTATTTGATGCTACTAGTTTTCAATGATATGTCTATAAAAATAAAATAAATTATGTTCTTATGTACTTTCAGTTGAACTGAATGGTATCTGTATAGTTATATTATTTTATTTAATATCGTTTTTGTTTATATTAGCTTTTAATTATATTTTATTTTTATTTTAAAAATCTGTTAAAACTATATACTAGTAACATTACCTAAATGAAAAAAACATCGAAGCAGGACGTTTTGGCGCCACTGAATCACTAAAGTTTTAATTGGGAAACTTAAAGTTGATACAAAAAACCACCCCGCATAGACTTAGGACCCGTGTACAATGCAATGAAACCCTTCACGGAAAAACATCCTACATCAAAACGTCCGGCGCCAAAACGTCACGTACCGACAAAACATATGATGTGGCCCGCTTATAATTATTATTTTTTATTAAAATGGCCCGCCATCCACAAAAGGTTGCCGACCCCTGGTCTACAGTGATTATTATTATTTTCTGACGAATTAAGCTCAACTGTAAGCGCTTAGACGTAGTCTTGATTCCAATTAAGTCATAATATCACGATTTTAGGCATTTAAACAATTATTAATATAAAATATATTATGATAATAATTTATAATTGTCTATTATTAGGAAGTTTTAAATGCAACTACGCTATCTAGTGTAAACTCCAACTATAACTCACGTGACATTATAATGATGAAGAAATTATTTTTGAAAATATCCTAAGAGCTAAATTATTGAGAAAATTGAATTTTGTTTATGAAATCTGACGAACACACGGTAGTTAAATCTTTGTGACAATTTTTATTTAATTTTTTAAATTTCTTGTTCTTTGAAGCTATATTAATAATAATTAAATATTTTCTTTATTTTTCGTTGGGAAGTAAGAATACAATTAATTTCTAAATTCGTTATAGAATATCTCGAAGAAAATTATATTGAAAATTTAGCCACTCGCCTAAAAGTTTCATAGGAACATTTCGTTGATTGGATTAGTAGCTATGACTTAGTTATTGTTGTAGTTCAAAATTGTACAATTATACAATTGGCATACAGCAATTTTTGTTAATATTTTGTCATAAGCTTATTGAGATTAGGTACACACTGAAGCAACGAATACCAACGAATGTCAACGAATCGCTTAGTTGGTCGAGATTCGGTTAGTGTACAAGAGCAAAGTTAAATGTTAACTATGTTATGTCAGACCAGAGTTAAATCTGTAGGGGTTCATAGAGTCAAGTAGCTGAACATTTTTTAAAATGGACTGTACTTGGTATTTTGACTTTTAAATGAAATAACTTACAAAGTCACTGCTTGACTTGATTTTTCAATATTAGTTATAATTATAAAAATAGCCAAGTCTTTTGGCTTGAGTTTGACTTGATTTTACACTAAATTTTACGTGAAATTAATATAAATAAATTTTACGGGCCTATTACGTAAGACGTGTCACTGGCCAGGTGAGACGATATTTACTATTTCACGAGAAATCTCGTAAATTTTTCGTTTCAAGCGATAGTTCCCGATTTATACTATGTTAAATAATACCATATATAAACAAGCATCATCACACACGCGAGATTTGTCCAGAAGTGAAGGTTTACAGAATACGAATTTGAACTGTCGTCTCACTTGACAAGTGACGTCTTACGGAATAGGCCCATAATTCCTTTAATAACTCAGATGAGTACACTTTGTTCATTCAGCAATCCTAGATTACTTAGTTTTGATTTAACTGTTCTGGTTTAACAGTTCTTAACTAATTCAGGATTGATGTACGGACAAAATAAAATTGATATAAAAAGGAATTAACTTTATTCTGATTTTTTTGCAATTTATTATATCACAATTAATATTCATTACAGGTGAAAATACAACAATCAATAATTATTCTGAGCAACAATGCAACGAAACACTAGAAAAAGTTGACAATAATGAATATATTCAAATTGCCGAAAAAGAAACCTCCACACAAGAACCACCTCCACCTGTGAATCCGACAACGAAACTGGTGAACTATCGCCCTTCAAACGCAAAACGCTCCTTCATTTGCAATTTTTGTTACAAAAGTTTCGCCCGAGTCTACGATTTGATAATACATAAACGAATACACACAGGTGCCAAACCGTACATATGCAACTTTTGTATGAAAAAATTCGGAAAAGAAGGCGACTTAAAGAAACACATTCGTCGAATGCATATGGGTGATCGGCCCCATAAATGTGGAGTCTGTAATAAGAGCTTTTTGAAACTATGCCAGTTAACGGTGCATATGCGAAAGCATACAGGAGAGAAACCGTTCGTTTGTGATATTTGCAATAAACGTTTCATTCATAAATTCAGTTTAAAAACGCACATGTATTCACACACGGGAACGTATCCTTACGTTTGTGATGTGTGCAGTAAAGGATTCAATCACACATACGCCTTAAGTTTACACATGAGAATTCATACGGGAGAAAAGCCTTTTGGATGTGATCTATGTTCGAAGAAATTCGCAACTGTTCACAACCTAGCTACACATAAAAGAGTCCACTCGGGAGTCAAACCATTCAAATGCGACATTTGTGACAAACTTTTCAGCCAAAAACCAAATTTAACGACACATTTACGTGTCCACACAGGAGAAAAGCCGTTTAATTGTCGGTTATGTTTGAAAGGATTTACATCACGTGCCATATTAACTCAACACATGAGAACACATACGGGAGAACGTCCTTATTCCTGTAACATATGCCAAAAGGCGTTTAACGATCGGGGAAGTTTAAGAAAGCATACTAGAAATCATAGTGGAGAGCGGCCATATCAATGTGAACTATGTAACAAACGATTTGTTAGTAGTAATAATCTATCAAAACATAAAAAGACTCATCAAAAGCAACAGAAACAACAAGAACTTGAAGAACAGAAAAACGCAGAAGCAGCATTATTAGCGACACAGACGATTCAAGCGGTTCAATCGGTTCAGATTCCGCAAGCGCAAGTCACGCACGCGCCTCAGATTCAAGTTCAAGTTTTATCCACCATTTATTCCTGCGACATTTGTTACATGAAGTTTACCGATGAAAATAGTTACATGAAGCATAAATATGAACATAAAGAGTATTTTAAATATTAGAACAGCATAGTTCCATTGATTTAAATTGTGACCCGACAAAAACGCGCTGTCAAAATCGTGCCGACAAAATCGCGATAGCAAGTAAAATTAAAATCACATAATCTTTACTTAACATTATAAATACGAATGTGAGTTTGTTACACTTTCACGTCAGAACGATTAAACGGATCTGGATGAAATTTTGCACAGAGATAGATTCAGTGGATTCTTCGAAAATCATTTTAGGTCAATTTTTTCGAAATCGGAGATTATGTTGAATTTTAAATCTCCATTCAATCCTTTATCAACTGTTACAAGAATTCCTGTTTCAGCCTTATTTATTAGAAATCAAAATATGAAAACACAACCTAAGTCTATTTCCAAATGTCTCTATAGAATCGCGATAAACCACAGGATTATGGTCTGCGATGGCATATAGGCCGCTATTTATTTCAGAAAATATCTATGGTTGGATAGATTTGTTTTTTTACATAGTGGTAGTTTAGGGGTCAAAGAATAACATCCAGGTTTCTTTGTATCTTAGAAAAATAGACGGTTCCTATGGGATATCATAACATATAACAAATGTGAAGGTTGTGGAAACGTTTGTTACTCTCTCATTTAAAATATTATTTTTACAAAAAGCGAACAATGGAGTTTTTTTGGAATATTTTAAATTTTTCATTTAATTTGATATCATGTTTGTTATCAGGGGTGGTTGCTTCAACATTAAATATACTAAAAAATTGTTATCAGGGATCCCAAAATTCGGCTTTGAAGATTCTCGAAAAAAGATTTAGGTCAATTTCCTGATATATTTTTAATTTAAGCAACTTTCAACTTATAAAATTGTCAATTTAAATTTTCCATTAATATTTAAATAAATAATGGAAACAAATAAAAGCACACCTTAATCTTAATCTTTAAGAATTTTGGAGCTGTAAAAAATTGGTTTATTTGAAATTGTTTCAAAAAATGTTGCCCTCTCTTGGTAATTTGATACGATTGAATTGCGTAAATGGTAGAAACATCGCGATTTTATCCTCGCTCATTTATTATTCGCGATTTTGTTGGCGTGCATATGGCTATCGCGTTTTGGTCAGTTGACTGATTTAAATATACTTACTTTTAATTAAGTTATAAAAACTTTATTTTCAGTTTGTGGAAATTGTTTTTAAAATATTTAACATACAAAATTTGAAGATCAAAATACTACAAAACATGAACAAGAAAATTTGTTAGCATAGAAATACCTAATATATTTCTGGCGGGTATGATTTGAAACTTTGATATTTATTTTAACGAATCAATTCAAATTCATTACTGATGATTTACTGATAACTCGAATTTTTTTTCTTAATGCGTCGATCAATGGATAGGTTGAACTCCATAAACTATAGATAAGTCATACAGTTTTTTATGGTCTTTGAGACTTTGACTTTTCGGGGGTTTATGGAATTTATTTTCGGGTACATAATGTTTAGCTATTGCAATTGTTTAAGTTTATACAAATATTTGGCTCTATTCCGTAAGACATGTAACTTGGCAAGTGTGACGATACAGTTCAAATTCATATTCTTTAAGCTTTCGCCTCATGACAAATGTGTGGGCCTGCAATCGATGATGCTCGTTTGTTTTGGTTGTTCAATGATCGTTTGAAACGATAAATTCACAAGATTTGTCGTGAAGTGCCAACTTTCCTTTCACTGGACAATTGACACCTCTTACGAAATAGGCCCGATTAGTTAGTGCCATTTTTGTGTTTTTCGTTTAGTGTTAAAGTACCGTTTTTATTGAGGCAATACGCGATATATCACCTTAACTAGTGCTTAAAGCGATCTGTTGCGTAAGTGTGAACCGATTTTTATCCCCTCCATTCAAATTTCAGGTATTTGTCTGACCTAGCAATGACTGTATTGCATGTCGTATATTGCATGCGATATATCACTTATCGCCTCAATGTGAACGCCTTCTTAGAATCAATAGAATTAAAGCATTTCATTTAGCAATATGTGCAATTCAAATCAAGAAAAAAAATCATTGCCTTCAATTAAGTTTGTATGGATATTTCCTCTTTTAATTTTTGAAAGAAACAATTTTATGCTTAGATGTTACTTAGTACGAATAAATGTAAGAAGTATTGCGTTTTTTATGAAAGCTCTTTAAAAATTGAATTCGAAGTCATCAAATTAAATTACATAATTCATTTCATTACTTAAAAGAAGTGATCATTAACACCTTGAGATGGAATTCGGTTTAAACATACTGGAACAGGAGTCAATTTTCAGTAATTCTTATAGCCTTCATATGAAACCTCCCTAAGTTAAAATCAAAAATTTTATTTTAATTTTTCAGAAGACCAACGATATACGAATCTAATAAGACAAACACTGAAAATATATTTTGATAATATAAAAATTTATTTATCAAAACACCAATGTTATATAAAAAATATTCTTTATAAAGTTTATACAGCGAATAGTTTCCTAACGGACTTCATTCATTAATATAGAAATTATTTCAATCAATTTGGATTCTTCCACAAAAAAAAAACTTTAAAAAAGATTGAATCTTATATTCAAAAGCGATACTTGTAAATGTAACAAAAGCCTAGTTCTCAATTTCTTCCAGGAAAACCTTAACTATAATTTCTTATTTATATATTATTGTTCTATAATATACTTGTGATTTTTTATATTATTGATAGTGGTCAAAACTTCTAGCATAGCTATTTCAAGTTATACTGTATGTATTATCTATATTCGTTTTTTTTTCTAGTCAAAAATTTGATGGTTGTAACATTCAATTTTCTCAATTTATTAATATTATTTTAATATCTATATTATTTTTAATTTTTTAAATATATTTTAATTAAAAACATGAAGTCTTTGTATTGTAAAAGTCAGTATTTTATAATGACTATATTAAAATATGAGTTTATTTTATGTTTTGGATAATTTAGGATAATTTCAACTGAAAAATATCTGGTGCGAGGCGTCACACTACTTTCTTTTACTTTCATTTATGAAAATACTCGCTGTTAGTTAAAAGAAATATAAGCACTTTGTAACAATACATATAAACAGTACTATATGCATACAACCTATAGGGCTATATGTATATATACACGAATTCCACACCTTCATCCCAGAACCGCCCTTATTCGAATTTTTCCAGGAAAAAGTTTCAAATAAAAGTTGTAGCCACTAATGAGTCTAAAAACTATAGAAAGTTTAAAGAAAATCGTTGGAGCCGTTTTCGAAAAAAATTGAAAAAGCTCAAAAACGCCAAGAGTAAAGTAGAGCTTTCAGTAACCCGATTTCAACCAAAAGCTTCGCGGCACAACTAGGTATAATATGGAGGTCAAATTCCAAGTTTGGTGAAATTCGGATGAAGCTTTTAAAACGATATGGCTGTCACACACAGACATGCTACTAAAAACCCCTTTTTTGGACTCAGTGGACCGCAAAACATGTATTTCCGGTGAAAGCCCAAATTCGAAAATTCGATCCGATTACAATACTACCTTTACTAGTAAGTAGTAAAAGAAAGTAATATTTATACACTATATAGCTTAAATATGTACATTGTACATACATACATATAAGTATACGGATTTCCAACCTTAACCCCAGAACCGTCCTTATTCGAATTTTCCCAGGAAAAAGTTTCAAATAAAAGTTGTAGCCACTGATGAGTCTAAAAACTGTAGAAAGTTTAAAGAAAATCGTTGGAGCCATTTTCAAAAAAACTTGCAAAAGCTCAAAAACGCCAAGAATAAAGTGGAGCTTTCGGTTAACCGATTTCAACCAAAAGCTTCGCGGCACAACTAGACATAATATCAAAGCAAATTTCCAAGTTTGGTGAAATTCGGGTAAAGCTTTCAATACGATATGGCTGTCACACACAGACACACACACACACACACAGACACACACACACACACACAGACACACACACACACACAGACACACACACAGACATGTTTCTAAAAACCACTTTTTTGGACTCAGGGGACCTCAAAACATGTATTTCCGGTGAAAGCTCGAATTCGAAAATTCGACCCGATTACAATACTTCCTTTACTATCTATATAGTAGTAAAAGAAAGTAAAAAGTTATAGCCATATCAATTGTTTGCATATCTGACGTTATACAAAAGATACAATATTAATTTATCTTAAAAAAAAAAAAACAAAAACAAACAAACAAAATATTTAGAACGCTAAATGTTTCTGAAGCAATATGTAAATATAATTTAGCTTTGAAAATACGCTAGCTTTAAATATTGAAGGAAGTATGTAAAAATAAATTTTGTACCTATTTAAATTTAAAATGAATAATATTTATATAATTAGTCAATCGAGTCAATCAGCGCTTATGACATGAAAAGAAAAATAAAAATAACTAAACAAACAATGTGTGAAATATAATTGTTTAAATCGTTTCTCTCCAGTTTATATTTCTGTTCCTTTTGAAGACTGAATTATTACTGAAAATAAAATTGTCACCTTGGTTTTATTAATTACGTAGTCAGAATCTGCTTTCAAAAAATGTCGATCTGAAAGAAAGCCTATCCTGTTCTCGCGAAAAGCATTGTTACAGTGTGAGTTATATCTTAGTCCTGTGGTAGAATTCTCCACTTAAGAACTTACCTTATTTTCGTATATTTCCTATCCTTGTATAAAGATTTAGAAGTTAAGAAAGGTGTGTTGTTGTCTCTTATTATACCTTTTAAACACTAAAATAACTTTGAAAAAAAATGTTGTAAAAGTCTGTTCCAGATAAAAATAAAACTGTAGGTACATTGTATAACTCATACTCAATTTAAAAAAAGTATAGAAAGCTTTTTTTTGAAGTATAATTACTTTACGCGCGCTGGACGTGGCTAGTAAGCTAGTGAATGCGTTACGAAAAGTGTGATCGTGAGAGGGGAGATATACGTTGGTAAAGACAGTAAGAGAGAGTTGCGTTCGTATATCTAATACACAGTTCAGGCCTATTCTCCGATTACCTTTTGTGCGGATCTTTGTGTGTCCCCAATCTTTCATTGTGTTTAACGTCTAGAATCGAGAGTTTACATAGAGCTAGATTCACTATAGGAGTGAGCCCATACATTTTCTTTCTCTCATTGTCCATTGCATTATATGTATCCATATATAACTCATATGGCGTAGAAATATGAGACTCGTTAGCCTGCGTTACACGGCTTAGAAGAGTAAGGAGAAAATTGTCATACGTTGCCACTTATTTTGGCAGGAGATTTTAATGTTAATTTTGTGTAGAAATGCCAGTTAATATCCAGTTAGTGCTTGCGATGTGGCTCGCTGAGCTGATGTTAGAGACATAAGGGTTGACGGTTGATTTAGAGAGGTGCCAGAATTAGCGAGGACGTCTGCTTTTTCTTTTCCCAATAATACAAAAATGACTGGGAAACCTTTGTAGTGACAGATGCCAATCTGCTTTAACAAAACTGTCCAAGGCGGCTCGACACAATTGGTGGAATAATTAGAGGATAGTGCTGCTATCGCGGCTTGAAAATCAATAACCATTTAACCAAAAACCTTGTGAAGCCTAGATGTATCTAGTAAAAATGCCTCTACTTCTCCATCAAAATAGCTGAGAGGTTCGCTCCAACTGCGGCGCATCCTTCAAATATATCGCTGTAGTAACCAGCACCAGTTTTTCCGGATCCTGGGATGGATAAACCATCTGTATAGATGTGCAGAAATTCTAACTTTGGGTACATGGAGTAGATGGTTTTTGCTAGAGAGGCTTTCCGTAGCTCGATATCCATATATATGATGATTTTATAAGTTTGTGAAGTACCTACCTTTATAGTTTTTTTTAAATAATATTTGTTCATAAAGTGTTTCTTAAAAATCAAATTAAAAGTTTAGAGATGTTCAAAGTGATTAAAAAATATACCTACTACTATATTTTATAATGGACACTTAAAAGAGGTGCTCAATTTACTTTACTAAGTAATCTATAGAATAGACTATTTTTATTTTTATAGTGAAAACAAAAAAAAAAAATACTTTGAAAATTATTTTGCAATTTTATTATTTGTTTAAATTTTCAAAATAAACAATACAAAATAAAGGATACAAAATTATTTCCGTAAGTGAAAGAATGTATTAACTTGTAACGTTTGAATTTATAATTACCGCCCGCTGAAAAATAATATTTTATTCTTTCACTCGTGGCGTTACAATCGTTAAGTCTGGTAAAGTCAATTTTAAAAACGTTTCAATAATTTAAGAAAACTGTTTTCTACAATTAAAATTAAACTATTATAAATTATTTTGTAACCTTAATTTATATGGTAGCTAATCAGTAACCATTTCATCTAATCATGGATGATAAATTACGAAGGTACGAAAAAATTGAATTCTTAGGAGAAGGACAGGTTAGTGTTTTCAATCAAAACCAATAATTTTACATAAAAACACAAAATTTAAATGACATTAAAATATTTATAGTTTGCCACTGTATATAAAGCCCGTGATTCGGTCACCGATCAAATAGTTGCCGTGAAAAAAATCAAAATCGGAAGCTGGGCTGAAGCCAACGATGGAATCAATCGAACTGCATTGAGAGAAATCAAGATTTTACGAGAACTTGAACATATTAATTTAATCGGATTACTTGGTATACAATCTCTTGGATTTTCTTTAGTAGTGCTTGCATCTTATTCAGTTTGTTTTTACAGATGTATTTGGTCATAGATCTAATGTTTCTCTAGTATTCGACTTTATGGACACAGATCTTGAGGTTTTAATTCGTGATACAAGTATAGTTCTTACACCAGCCAATATTAAGTCGTACATATTGATGACTTTACAAGGCTTAGAATACTTACATCTTAATTGGATATTGCATCGAGATTTAAAACCGAATAATTTATTAATTGACTGTAAAGGAGTGCTGAAAATTGGCGATTTCGGTTTGGCGAAATTATTTGGATCCCCCAACAGAGTAAATACACATCAAGTTGTAACGCGTTGGTACAGGTAAAAATTACACTATTTAACCGGCTTCATAGTGTGAGATATGTGGCTAAAAATTAAGTGAACCAAATCCAATCTTGAAAAATGTGCGTGTAACTTTGAAAATAATCGCTGGATTGACTTGAAATTATTTGGGTGTATACTTAATTAGAGGTAGGGATTCAAATGATACATCGATTTTTGCAAACATTGATATATCGTTCATAAACATCGATGTTGAAACCCAAAACATCGATGATATATCGTTCTTCATGAGCGATGTTTTATCGTACTGCCAACTTCCAAAAATATTATAAATATATTCATGTTTGATCATTTTACTAATTTGTTTCATTTCTGTTAATAATTACTTCTAATATTTTTTTATGTATATACTATATACTGCTATATATCACCGTAAAGTTCTGAACTTTGTCAGTGAGATTACGCATGAGATTATAAACTAACGGTAGGCTAGGTACGGTGGATTGTAATCTAAATACATTAGATTATAAACTAATGGAGATCACAATTTTAAGGTATACAGTAGAAATCGTTTATAACGAACTTCAGGGGGCCATCAAATTTCGTTCGTTATAAGAGACATTCACTATAACCGATATGTATCGCTTAAAGTGAACAATTCGTTATAACTGAGCATAAGCCATAACGTTCAATGCATGTTAATTATTATTATTTGGACATTTGAAAATTTTTATTATTGTTTTTTGAACGTTTTTAATTTTAATTATTATAAGTTTATACTTTATAAACGGTTGTATAATATATAGTATAATATAAACGGTTTTCTATGTATTTTTTCTAAGACATATCACGGGGCCCGAAGGTTTTGTACGTTACAACCGGTTGTTCATTATATCCGGTGTCGTTATAAACAATTTATACTGTATTTTATTTGTTTTAAGTTTTAACCATCATTTAAATATATAAATATGTATAATGTATATATATATATATATATATATATATATATATATATATATATATATACCAGTGGCGTGCGGTGTCTCTGGAAACAGGGCATGCGGTTATAAGTGGGGAGGGGGTTATAAGAGCTACATTTTTTAAATTTATTTTTTTATTTGATCAACGTGGTGTTATAAGTATTTTGTTTTAAATTAGCCTTATTCGACGTTTCTTCTTACAAAAATCATCAACAACCGCATCATATAATGTATTTAAAAACTACGAAAATAGTTCTTATCCTAAAGAACAGAACATTTGTATGGCCTTTGGGTCAATAATTCAAAATAACTCACGAAAAGTATCAGTAACAATTAAATTCACTGTTTAGATTCAAAACGGGAAAACGCATCTGCTGACCGTTAATTGGCTATGTGAAATGCCGAGAGAGATAGTATTCGACCGTACTAGTGCGCATGCGCGACCAATTCAAAGCAAAGAATCGCATGCTTCTGTCGCCAACGCATTAATTCGGCTTTTGTCGTTCATTTGATTTGGTAAACTATGCCAATTTTATGAGTGATATCTTTCATTACTACGTAAATTAAAAATTTTATAAATGATAAAAATATATCATTTTTAGAATGATTTTTAGAATAAATCATAAAAAATATTCAATTTTTAAAATCGTCTTACAATCCAAAGGCATGCGCCGCATCTACAGCATGTATGGACCGCACGCCTCTGATATATACATTATACATATTATATCGAAAAAAATCGATTTATCGTTCATAAACTTTGATGTTTTTAACATCGATGTTTCACTTTTAAAAATATCGATGTGTTTTATGAGCGATGTTGCATCCCTAATTACACACATTTTTTGACCCCTTCCCCCGTCCTAGTCACAGCTGGTCACACTTGTGAGACCCTCCCCCACCGTAGTGTGACGTCACATATTTTACATCTACAAATAATTATTGAATAGTATCGGCGAGTAACACTACACTGAGAAAAAATTCTCTTCGGGCAATTAAATCGAAATATTAAATATTTGATTGGCAATGGGGTTTTAAATCATTTTACTGGCGCGTAAATGAAATTCAGTTGACAGAAGAGAATTTTTTTTTTTCTCAAGGTAGTAGAGCTAGTGGCCGACCGACAAAACAATTTGATCCTTATGTTTCTACAGATAGTGTCGCAAATGTTTTTGAGTTTTTCGTTAATAGTTCAAAGTTCGTGTTTTACTTAACACTTAGATTAAAATAGATTTTGAAATGTGACATCACGAAATTTAGGACCCGTTCTACCCCCTTGTTACACAATGTCACACTTCGTCCACCCTCTCTCTCCCCCTTAACGTGTGACGTAATTTAATAATGGCCCCTTATATGTTCATTACAAAAAGTTGATTTTAAAAAAATTATAACTATATATCTCTGCTATATATTACCCCTTAATGCAGCTTTAGGTTTATGAGTGCCACATAAGGTTCGTTCCAAGCGATATACAAGCCCACCATTTCCGTGTGCGAACGCTTAAATTCCATTCAACGCTGCCTGGCAGTGCTTATGCACGTGCCTTGAGCAGGCGAGTCTGTAACACTTGTGTTACAGATTCACTGCTATAAAGTTATAAAGTGACACTCTGTAACCGATTCTAGTTTTTGATGCGACATCGTTTTGGTCGACCCAATGGCTAACCTGATGGTAGACTTACGCACAAAGTAATTGCAGCCAGTTCTCTTCGGTTCTTTCACACGCTTTCGTCAATGCACCATCAAGCCATGACGATTGGAACAAACCTATAATTTCAATTGTCAACTAAATTAATATTTTGCCTAAAATTAAGGTCTTAATTTGCGTATCACATCGAAATTGATCGGAAGCAATCGGAATGATATTTATAGATCTAAAGCGATATTAAAACAGTATATATATTTTTTGTTTGTTTAGATACATAGCTTCAAATGCTATAAACTTTACATTTATTATTACTTTTTTTAGAGCACCTGAATTATTATTTGGAAGCCAACAGTATGGAGTGGGAGTTGACATGTGGGCAGTTGGTTGTATCCTAGCAGAATTATTATTACGAGTACCATTTTTACCCGGTGAAAGTGACTTGGATCAATTAACTAGAATATTTCAAACCCTTGGAACTCCATCAGTAGATGATTGGCCGGTTTGTTATTACACTAGCTTTCGTTTTATATTTTTAACCATGTTTTTACTAAAATTTTAGGGTTCTAATTCTTTTCCACATTACGTGCAGTTCAAAGTCTTTCCACCCGTTCCGTTCAAACACATATTTACAGCCGCGGCTGATGATTTGCTCAGTGTGATAGCGTCATTACTTAGCTTAAATCCTTTGAAGCGAGGAACTTGTTCAGATACTTTACAAATGCCATATTTTAGGTGGGCGATTAAATGTTTTTAAGCTTTTTATTGAAATTATTTTTTTTTTAATTTTTAGTAATAAACCGGCGCCAACGATTAGTAACAAATTACCTTTACCGTCAACTGTAAAAACTCGAAATATCGAAAAACCTTCATTGAAACGGAAAATATTGGAGGCTGCAGAAGGTGGAAGTTTATCAAAAAAATTAATGTTTTAATATTTCACTTAAATAAAATATATTTAATTTTTATTTTGGGTTTATTTTTTCTAGTTAAAAAATGTGCCCTTTCTGCTTGACCCAATCCAAAACACAACATTTTTTCAGTCTATAAGTTTATACTAAATAAAAAAAGCTTTTTGGTGTAAAGTGGCGTATAGTGCCCCCAAATTGGAAGTGTAGTGGGTGTTGTTGAATAGGTTTAACAGTGCTGTTCCACAAAAACAAGATCTCGTTTAAAACGAGAAGGTGCATTACCCACCCTACGGAATATCTAGAAGAAGCCACAGCTATTTGTTGAAGAAATGAATACAAAATGAGGATTAAAATGCCGACAGTTTGCGCTGTTCTAGTTCCCGTTATCATACATTTCATAGGAAATCATGGGTTTCCAACTAGAACCAGTGAATGAAATAGTACTATACACATTTTGATGCATGGAGAGAGAAAGGTTCTCTGGAATATCGTCTTTCTTTTTTTATGCATCAAAATGTGTATAGCACTATTTCATTCGTTGGTTCTAGTGGGAAACCCATCTTACCTGATAGTCCATGGTACCTGATCTAATCGTGCATATGTAATGCCGCAAAACTGTAATATAGGCAGTACAGTAATGTCGTACTGCAGTATACTGTCAATGCTGTCAATCACCCTCTTCAGATGCGACAATACGCAAACTTTTTTTTCCCATTATTTTTTTAAATTTTTATTTGTAGTATAAATTCTAGTTAAATATATTCATTTAAAAATAAAAATGTAAAATGGGTTATTGGTTCTCATTTTAATTAAAAAAAAAAAATTTGTCAAGATAGAATTTTATATTATCTAAAGGTAAGGTGACCTTACGTACCGGATTTCCACCTTGCATCCCGAATTTTTCTAGAAGCAATATTTATCCCGGATTCAGGTTTTTTGTCCCGAATTTTTGAAAAGGTTCTTATTTTCAATATTTATTTTAAATATATTTTAGCTAGAATTGTTTTTACAAAATTTGAACCGAAAAAATTGTGCATATACGCGGCACGCTTTAAACCATTTGAAGCATACAGGTGAACTCTAGATTCTGCAAAGCACTGATGTTTATTATATCCTAAAAAAGTATTTGTTATGTATAATTTTTATTAAAAAATTATTTAAAAAATCATATTTAAGTTATTTTACTTAACTACCCCCCTCCCCCACAACGCTACAAGTTACCGTCCCGGATTTGAAATAAAAAATATGGTCACCTTATCTAAAGGACATTTTTGGTCATACAGGTGCGTACTCTACGCTGAGTATTTTAAATTAATAATATATTTTTTTATCTGATTTTATAGCTGTTTTTTTAACTTAAGTGGAAACGTACTAAGTAGGAAGTAGGTACATAATTGTCGTACAAATTATTGTAATCTATCTTTGTTAAGACTGAGAATTAAATAATAAATAGTCACATTATAGAAATTTTAAATATGTGTAAGTTTCGGTTTTGGCCGAAATTTGTTTGTTTCGGTTAGCTTCGTTTTGTTTGTTTTTTATTAGATTTTGAAATCCTCGTCCATCGATACTAAGTATCGATAGTCCTTCACTGAGAGTGGTTTACTATCTAAAAAAGCTTCGTTTTCTAAATTGTCCACTATTTTGTTACCGTAGATATTTTTGTGTCCAGGTAGGTAATATAGGTACCCATAGAAATCTCATAAAGTTTTGTTTTTTTAAAGATTTTTGTAGATTTTCTTTATTATGTACATATATTATTTCGCTGGATGCGTTCTTCGTCTCAACTCCTTCAAGTGATTTGAGGGCACTCATGGAGTCCGTTTTTATATTATCTTTTTACAGCGTTCGTTTTGGAGTGTATCTAGAGCTATTTTTAGGGCCATGCTTTCTGTCATCCAACTGGATCGAGTTCTATCTATTTGGGATTTTATGGTTTTTCTTGATGTTTGGTTAAATATGCCTATACCATGTCGGTCTATATTCTTTTGTACAGACCCGTCTGTGTAAATTACAGTATCCTAGTCTTTTTGAAGTATATTATCATAAATTTTGTTTTTTATATAATTTATGAAAAAGTTTATAAAGTGAAAATGAGAATTGGGTAGGTTTCCATAAATCAAAAGAAAACTTAAAGTTTATTGAAATTATTTATTCAGCAATATACAAAATAGCGTAGACCATATAAAATTTTTGGCGACTTGCATTCATTTAATGTTTTTTTTTCCTTCATAGAAAAATATTTTTCAATTTTCACTTTTTGAATCGTGTAGAATGTAGATCAATCAATTACATAAAAAAATAATAACGAGAAAAAACCATTTCTTTAAGTAATCGTTTCGAAACATTTAAGTACAAAGTAAAAGAAACAATTAAATTATTTTTTTTATACTGATTGTCCAAAATTGTGTGAACTCCTTGAACATTTTGATCTACATATATAAAACTCAGACTTTTTGTTTGTTAATTTTCATAAGTTTAATGTTTACAATTAGTTTTCCGATTTCTTTTGAGAGAATATACAATAATTTACTCGATTATGAGTGAACTCAACAAGAGAAAAAAACTAACAACTCTATAAATGTTTATGTAATTTGTTAAATAATTAAATAATTTTCAAAGATTAGAGTGAACGAATAATTTATAATTGAATTAAAAACGATCATATTTCAGACTTAAAACAAATCAGATGAAAATTAAGTACATAATGATTTGGAAGATTAGCAACTTTTTTATAAAAGGAAGCAGTAAAAAAGTAAATATAAAAAAAATAATAAAAATTAATTTAGTATTTTATTGGTAAGTTTTAGATTTATTGACTAGTTGAAGTTATATTTGATTTATATAATTTCTTTAGTATCAAATATCGATAATTAAATAATGTGATGAATTTTTGCCTAAAATTCAATTAAATTGAATATTTATGCATGTTTTAATGTTCTTTAAATATTATTATTAATTATTCATAGAACACAATTTGATGGTTAAAAGAGTATAGTTAAAAAATTACAATTATTTTTTATCATATCACGATCTTTTGATAAATTTGTATAATAATATTTTATTGTAATCCGTTATAGTTACAACTGTAAAACATGATCTGTTATAGGTTACCCATTTTATTTCATTTGAAGAAATCAACACAGCAAATATCCTTTAACAACCTCCAAAAGTAATGCCAAGGTCAGAAGAGACCCAAATTTTTCTTTAATGTCGTTTGTTTCCATACGGGCATTTCAGCAAATTCCTCTTTTGTAAGGCCGTTGAAAAGTTCGCTGAAGTGACTCGGACTAAGGTAATCTTCCAAGCGGGTCGGATCGACCCCCTCTGGCAACGGACGCTGCAGAAGTACGTCTGGAGGATATGTGCAACAAGTCAATCGAGCCAATTCTGAGCTGACCGATATTTTTTCTTCCGGGATTCGTCCGTCCTGAAAATATTTTTTAAACATAAATAAATTACCAAACAACAAATGGAAAGCCAGAAAATATAAAAAGGAAAATAAAGAAATATATCACATTAACTTAGTTAAGTTTCGGTAAGCGTCAATTGCCACCACGCCACAAATATCAAATGAGAGCATATGTTGGGAAATTTCAAAAATACCGAAACTGAGTAAAATTTCTACTTTATTCATTCGAGAGTTCGAATCCCGGAATGGGGATCACCAAATTTGCTCTAAAAAGAGCGATGAGAAATTAGCTGGGACAAAATCAGAACAAATGATGATGAGAAATTCTTGGTAAAAAACTTTGCAAAAAAATGGTAGAGGATGGTCGCTCACTGTGGAAGTGCTGTGACAAGAAAGGAATCAATGCAGGATTTCGATTGTTTTGGTAACCAAATATTGACTGAGAAAGCATCTGCAAATCATTTGGATATCACAAGAGAATCAACAAAATATATGGAGATGGGAACGAAAATGTAATCCGCCTGATATTTGATTGCGAAGCCCTCATAAAGTGACGATATTTGTATAGAATCGATGACGAAAAGCATACAGGGATTGTTTTTGCAAGGCAGAATGTTAGAGTTGGATAAAAAAAAAAGTTCTTGTCTAATGCCAAAAATTTATAATAAGAAACATAAGAAGGGGGGAGAACCCTAACCTATTTTCTGCTAATTAGAAAAACTATCCGATCTTGAAAGCTTTGAAATAAATAACTTAGTAGTATGGTTGACTAGAATCTAGATTAACGCTTTATATGTCTGTGGTCTTAGGATCGAATTTCAAATAAATTCCACAAGTTTTTTTGGGTTTTCGGATTCGATGCTCGCTAAGATCATAGCAGTTAAAAAGCGATTAAAAAAATTGGTTGCCTGTAAAGTCGGTTTACGGTCGATAGTTTTACGTGATAACATCATAAAGAAACATTGATAAAAAATTGCAACTAAGAATTGAATTATTATCACTAAATTGTCATTACCTATTTTGTATAATACAAAGAAAGAGTTAATTGAAAATTAACAATTTTTTCAAAATGAAATCAGACTGAAAATTATGAAGAAAATCAATTTTAAATCTTAGTAAGAAAATTGTAGAAAAACACAAAACACGTTGTCTAGAATTCAACAATTGCCTCTCTAACGCTAGCATCGAGTTCTCGCTTGTACGCAAAGGCTCAAATGGAACGTGACACTTTTTCATACTGGCTGCAGTGGTTCATCAATTTATAAGACGTTATCACGTCAAAAAAAAAAACTAAAATATTCTGTCTTTTTTCTATACCTGAATGTTAATTCTCGCAATGTCGTCTCGAGCAGTCCACGTTGGGAATAAATTTGTGAATTCCAAAGGTTCTAAGCCAGCCCAAACCATGTAAACGGGATATTTCTCATTTTCTAAAAAACCAAAATAAAAATTAAAACTGCGTTAAACATAAAAAGTAAAACATTTTTTACCTTCGTCTTCTTCGTTAATAGCACTTGGTCGATTTTTGGTTTTCAATTTCCAATAACTGATAGCAGTTTGCATTGCTGCACGACGCTCCTCTTGCCATCGAATCGCACCCGAACCAGTTTGGTCGGAAAGATTTTCCAGAGAAGTTTCTTGATCGGAATCACACGTTCTTTCGGGCCACCAGCCTTGCCACAACCATAAAGAATCTTTGTTGTCAAAAAGAAATAAGGCTAGAAAAAAAAAATTATAAATACTTTCAAAAAATTTACCATTTAAAATTTCACTTACATGGCTGGCTGGCGGTATAAAGTTCAGATTGTAAAAATGGGTATGGCGTTACAATACTTGAAGCATCGCTTTGATGAGAACATAGAATTTCATTGGCTTCAAACACACCAGAAGTTGCGGTGAAAAAGAAAAGTCGCGGAGTTTCATCGTAAGATTTTCCATCTGTCAACAATGAATTGTACAATGGCCGTCCATTTTTGATATGCAATGCTTTTAATAGCTCAGATTTTTCTTCTCCCTCGTCCACTTCCGTTATTTTTGGAGGCTTTTCAAATGAAAATTCATCAGACTTCGACTCTTTTATTTTTCTGGCCGCAGCTAAAGCGATTTTTCGTGAATTTTCTAGAGATTTCGTTCCGTGCCACACAACGATCTCGTTTAATTGTAAATTGACTAAAACTAACGATGCTCGACTTCGTAAATAAGCGGAATTGCAGGGAACTTCTGTTAAAACAGCCTCATTTTCATGGTCCCCTCGACAAAAATACAATCTCCAACTTTTATTGATAGGATCTTCCCGTTTACCCATGTGAATGACCATTTTTCCATTGAAAATGTTCAAGAAAGCGGCCGGTTCGAAGCCTTCGGTTACTCGGACTTGAGGTCCTCTTTCATGGTCTAATTCAATGGTTAAAAGGGCCGCAGCCCCCTTTTCGTTTAGTGACGCCTCACTTCCTTGCCAGCAAAAGTAAGCACATCGTTCTCGGCCAGTCATCAAATGTCGACTTGGTTTTCCACTCAATTCCCTTCCGCTTACAGTAATTTTATATTGCCACCGTATGACATAGCTATCACTTGAGTAAAATTGTCCCAAAGATTTAGTATCCATTTCAACATGTTCGTACTCTTGTACATGCCACGTTTTAATGTTCAACGTTGAAATTTCAAAAAATCTATTTGTTTCTTCGTCAAAGTATTCTCGACCACGTCCCAGATGACTACCTTCCAAAATCAGATCAGGAAATATTTGATTTGGACTTAACATCGCAGAGACATCTATTGGTTGAATCACCAAGCTCATTGTTTTATTATTAAAATCGTCTTCTTTAACACGAATGACTCGAGCATAATCGGGCCAATCTAAGAACTTTTCGCGGAACAAGACCGGTTCCATGTTTTGAGTGATTTTTGCTAAAAGGGCCCAACTGGGACGTTTGCTCGACTTTTTATTAGTTTCACGTGAAGTTGCATTAGCACCAAGCATTTCAATAGCGTTAATGGGACAAACGTCGCAGTCACTATAATCATATCCCTCTAACCATAATTCTTTTGCCAGAGCAACCGCAACTTTTCTTCGATCTAATGATGCATTTTTACCGTTCCAAACATACATTTCAGTGCCAAAATCAAAGACGAGAATCTTGGACGGGTCTAATATTTCGATTTTTGCTATTGACCCCCAATTGTTTGGCGAGGGTACGAGTTCGTCTTCTTCTAATTCGTACACCATGTTGGTTTCAAGAATTTTCGTTTCGTAAAGCTCATCTTCATCGGGATGTCCTGCATCTCGAACTGGTGGAGGTCCAGTTTTCATGTCATGACCTAGTAGTTTCCAAAATGCATTTACTTGTTTTGGGGTACATGTTGGTTTATCCTCCGAAATTGTTATCACCGATCCATTATGAGCACTTGCGGCTGCAATTTCGGTGGCTCTATTCTGTTCGATTATGTTTGAGTATTTTCCTTGGTAGTTATAAACTTGGTTTCTTGTGATTAAAATGTAGTTGTCTCCACGATTAATGGACGATGCAACTGGTTCGACAAGTCGAACTTGAACATGTCTAATTAAAAAAATAATTACATTTTATTTTACTTAGTACATTTTCGGCTTACAAATGTTTGCTTCACTTTCCCTGTATCAACAAGAGAATTCTATAATCTAAACCAGGAGTCGGCAACCTATGACCCGCGGGTCACCAAGTGACCCGTTTGATAATTATAAGTGACCCACTTTAGATCCAAAATTAAATTATAATAAACTAGGTGGTCCCCGCCCGCTTCGCTGAGGGTATCTAAATTATACTGATTGAATAATGGAAACTTTCATTCCATCAACAAAAAAAGACATAGATATTTCTAGATCTTTGATTCATAGAAAGTTCATCAAAATCAGATAAACTACGTTTCCAGGAAGATATTCTATATAGCTATTTAGAAGAGCTATCTTATTGGTTCTATACGTTTTTATGAATATTATAAAATACTTATACTTGTGTTCTTTAAATAGCAATACAATTCGAAAATGTTGAATATATTATATATTAAACTGAGTTTTTCACCAAGTTCAAATTTTTCAATAGTAATTTAACACGTTTATTTTTAAATATTATAGACATTCAAAAATTAACAACAAAAGAAGTTTCAATGTTTCAAAAATTTTCATTATTAATTTACCGATGTTATCGGATGTTAAATTAAAAATCATATTTTGCTGTAGAAATTGTAATTTTTATTTAAACTTTTTTGGAATGATTGTGTTAAAACGCTATTTTATGAACTTTAGGGATAGCTTTTTTAATAACACGTTTCCTGCAGGAGGATAAGTACAATTGTTATGCTATCTTTTGAGAATCGTGCATTATTCTAACATACGAATTAATAATCTATATTTTTCTCTGACCTTTCAACTACCCTATTGCAAAAAATCATGTCAATCTTTTGCTCTATGACAAACAAAAACATATCTATCCCACGGGAGTAGTACATTTTTCCTGAATAAAAAAGAGATCAGGCCTTCTTGAGGATAATGTGCTAGAACTCTATTTCACGTACTTTAACAAAACTTCTATTAAATACACGATTCCTGTAAGATACAATTGTCTTGTTATCCCACGGGAAGAGTACAATTATGTCGATTTTTTGCACTATGAAACTCTCATTGCTTGTCAAGCAATGTATCACGCACCGGCGCTATCTACTTAAAATAATTGGTTTGTAGTACATGCTATGTATCATCAGAGATGGCGCTGTATGTGAAAAAAGATTTTCCCGCTTTTCTGTTTAAATTTTTCCTGAATTTTCTTTGCTATAAACCTCACACAGCCCGAGTTCTTTCCAACGAATGCAAAGCCGTGGAAATCGGTTTGTGCGTTCTGGAGTTATAGCGTCAGGAAGGAAAACCCGACTTATTTTTATATAATAGATAAAAGAGAATAAAAAAAATCGTTTAAAAGCGTATTGTAATTATTTTCTTGATATAAATTATAATGTATCTTTTATTCACTGAAAGACTCTTTTAAAATGAAAATACCACGGACCCAAAAGTCTATTTAATACTTACATATTAGTTGATTTTGACCCACAGTCAAAAAAGGTTGCCGACTCCTGATCTAAACCAATATTATTCGCGCTCACGCTCTATTTTCCGAGTGAGGCCAAAATGTTAATTGGGAAATGTATTTTATCTCTATACATTATATCAATTTGTATTGAAAGATCGTGTAAAAATGTAACTCTTAAGATACCGAATTAATTTTTTTTTAAATTGACTTATACCTTTTTCAAAATAAACGGTTTAATTGATCGTTTATTGCTAGTTGAATTATGTATTGCCGTTGAGAATAAATGGGTGTTCAAAATAACACAGATATATATTATATAGATAAACGAGTGAAGTTAATACAAGCGTTGTAAGAATAAGGAAGCAATTTTTTTAAATACCTTCGTCCTTTGACAAGAACCAACATCAAATCGTTATAGGGCAGCATGGAAAACGAATTGTTGACACTCGAATTATCTGCTTTTTTCAATGAAACAGCCGTGAAGTCTTCCTTGCTGGCCAAACCAGCTAAGGCTTCCGCTGCTAAACTTGAATTTTGGGAGACTAAACAAAATTAAAAAAATAAAAATATATACAATTAAGTAATTAATTAGAAAATTGATACTTACGTTGCTCCACTTTCAGTCTTCTTAATTCTTTTTCTGCAATACCAGTTGTGATTTCCGTGTACCCCGATTGTATGTCGGTTCGAGCACTTAGGTTTCTCAAGGGATTTCGTGATGTTCCATGTTTTCTTTGAACGTGGATATTCCGCTTTTGTCCCAACAAAGATTGTTGTGCGTCTCTGGTGATTATGTCTAGGTCTTCATAGGTTACATCTATTGCAGTGGTTTCTTGAGATACTTTTTCGGTTATGCTTGAGAAGAAAGATGTGAATGTCTCATCGTCGATTCGGGGAACTAAGACTCGCGATGTTTTTATAACATTTTTTTCAACTAAAAATTTTCAAATTCAGAATTCGTTTTATGTATGAACAAATGTGAAAGGAATTTTACCTTCACCGTTTCCTGGAGCTGAAATGCTTCGTTTGAGTGACACAGAAACTTCTTTTTCTGATGAAATGGACAAAGTATCACCTGAAATAATTTTACATGTTCATTGCAATGTCAACGACTAAGCCATAAAAAATAAAGAGAGGGACGTATTCCATGTCAACAGGGTTGAAGACTACAAGTTATTCGTTTTCGATTATATATGATGTATTGGTAAATATAAGTGTTATAAAAACACGCTTAAAATTTCGCATCGATATCTACAAATGGGGTGGGGGACAATTGGGCGGGTGAAAACTGGGCGGGTACAAATGTGCGGGTGACATTTGGGCGGGCGCAGGTTGACCTAGGTCATTCATTTTTGTCCATTCATTCATAAAATTGTTTTCATCACATTTTGTGAGTTTCATAGTCGTTGAAATTTCTTACAAAGCTGCTTGTTGTTTGCCTTCTTATGACGCGTTTTTTGGAAACTGAGCGCGGTGGCCGAAAACTCCAGCAACAGTTCTTTGCCGACAAATAAATCTTTGCAACGTCGACTGTGAAGGCATTTGAGCTGCAGCAGCAGGAGACACTGAATTGAACGCGACAGTGACAATTTCACTGGTTGCTTCACGCGTTGTACGTGCTCGATTTTTGGCGACATTAACGACGCTAATTACCTCATACAAAGTCGGATCAGGAGGATGAGTATGTTCTGAACGTATTTCTACATCAGCACCGGGCATCGGATTCAAAATTGTATGCAAGCGAGCTTTGCAAATTCGTTTCTTTTCACATTTCCAGTGTGTGTTTAATGTATTCTCTGCTTCTTTTACATAAGCATAATCATCGTAAAGCAGTTTTCGGCCACCGCGCTCAGTTTCCAAAAAACACGCCATAAAAAGGCAAACAACAAGCAATTTAATTTTGTAAGAAATTTCAACGACGATGTAACTCACAAAATGTGATGAAAACAATTTTATGAATGAATGGACAAAAATGAATGACCTAGGTCAATCTGCGCCAGCCCAGTTGTCACCCGCCCAAATGTCACCCGCCCTGTTGTACCCGCCCAATTGTCACCCACCCAGTTGTCACCTGCCCAATTGTCCGGATCCCCTACAAATGTTTGGTAAATATACTCGCACCATCTCAAAGTTCGTAAACTTTCGAAAAGTTTGGTTTTTTATCACTAAGTCGTCGACAACTTTAGTTATATTCATTAAAAAGGGTTATACTTTAACACGTTTTTAAGTTAATGATTGCAATGAATACTGTTTTACAACAATGAGTACAAAATATTAAAGATTTAGTGATATAAAATTGCCATTAAGATCGCTTAGTAGTGTAATTTACTAGATTATCGCCCATATGAGACAAAAGAAAATTGTTTGAGTCGTTTTCGAATAAAATTGAAAAAACTCAAAAACCCATAGAATAAAGTGGGGCTTCCTGTCAGTCAATTTCAATCAAAAGATACGCGGCAAAACTTAGACGAAATTGGAAGGCAAAATTCCAAGTTTGGGGAAATTCGGATAAAGCTTTCCATACGATATCGCTGGCATACAGACATTTATTTTAAATTACTTTTTCGTATTCAGGGGACCCCAAAATGTGTACTTCCGGTGAAAACTCAAAATCAAAAAATTGACACGATTACAATACTTGCGTACTATATAATAGTAAAAGAAAGTAAAAATTTAATTAATTAATATTGTCAATAGTAATTTCTATATACATATATTAACTCTTATTAAATTCCATTGTGAATTATATTATCAGTCTATTTTTTTATAAATTTAAAATATTTTTCACCAAATGTCTTTAAGAAAATAGTTTAAAGTATTGTCTAAAAGTAAAAAAAAAAAAAAACAATTGTTCATAAGGTGACGCAGCTAATCCTCAAAACGTCTTAGACTTCATTAAAAAAAAAAAAACTAAGACGTCCAAATCAATAAATGTTGACTGGGTTTGCGCTTTTGTAGTTTTTTCAATTCGTTCATTTAAAAGTTAATAAATGTTTTCAAATTATTTTAAGAGCACTATCTTTAATTAAGTTAATATTTTATTCAACATATTAATGAAATTCTTGGAAAACCTGCACTGTGTTTATTCATTTGTTAAATTTTAAATGGACGAAGTCACGGGTTGCCATTAATTCTTTTATAAGAAATATACATCATAATCAAGTACAATCTATAAACTACGTTTTATAAAGAAATTTTTATCTATCGACATACCATTTTTGCTTTTGAAGCGAAGTTGTTTAGGAGTACGTTTTTTCTTGTCGCCAAATGATGGTATGTTCGGTAAAGACGGCGAGACGGAAATTCCTTCATCTTTCACTCCCATTCTTCCAGCCACCGTGAATTTCACGGCGTCTGTTTGTTCCACCCGTTTTTTCCATCCTTGCGACGCTGTTTCAAGCTTTCCAACTCGATCGGCCAGCACTGAAGGAACGGTTATAATCTCAGATTTCTTCTCCTTGTGATTGTTCTCATCCGATTCCTATAACAAAATTTAAACAAAAATTACCCATAATTCAATTTGAAAAATACGATAATTATATAAATATAAAATCTTTGCCCAACGTTAAGATACACACCTTCTTACGTTCTTGATTCCACGAAAGAATGAAATATAATACGATAAAACTCCCGAAAAATAACTCCAGTAAATAAAACATTTTCGTTTAGGTTCAATACGAAAATTTCATTTAAATAACTGTTATCAATTTTCCAATTTTTTATTAGAACATAATCTTGTCATTATTAATCGATCGTGATAATAAAAACACAGCTACTCATAAATGGAAAAACCGTTTTTAACACAACCGATATAATGTAAATAGATAAACAATTACAAACACCAACTGTTGCTAATAAAAAACTATAAATGGAATAATTCGATTTAGTTCATGGACGCAAAATTTGTTACAAGCAAATGTTGAAAACGACACAAAAGAACTGATGGGAGCGGATTCAATGAACAAAATTCAATAATGAAAAATGCCTCCAACAAAGATACTAAAATAGATCCACGTTAATATTCCGCTTACGATTAGTATCCACTGATCGTGTGAGAATCCAACATATTTTTTTAACTTGAAAAAATTCAATCTCTCTAATCGTTTCAAATGCGTCAAGTTTTTTTCTTTAGTTCAAATATGGTAATAAATAATTAATTCTAGCGTTGACATAAATGATTCAATGATATATTGAGATGTTTTACTCAATTTAGTCTTATGCTATTAAGTTTTACTAGAAATGTATTTTTTCAATTTTTTAATATTGATGATATCAAATCAAAAAATTTCCTGTGATAATAGCAGGTGTATCTGGGTATTTTATTTTCAAGGCGTGTCTCATTAAATTTGTTTAATATCTTTTTTGTAAACGTGTTATGATTTAACAAACATTAAGGCTCATTTACACTTTGATTAGTGCGAGTGATTAGCGATTGTTGTTTAACGAATTTTATTAGCAAAATTCGTTAATCTAGGAAATATTTGCGGCATTTGCGACCGGTAAATTTGCAACCCTTGGAAAAAGCATTTTGTGGCCTTCATTGGGATTCGATCTTAGGATCACTAGCGATAAAGACAATATAGATATTACGCCAATAAGGTTGTTCCCAATACAAATAAACGACCTATCTAGAGATTTCAATGAAAATTAACAGAAAAGTCAATAATATAATTAACAAAATAATCCTGAATTTTTGAGAGTTTAGGATAATTGAGCCGTTCAGTGCACACATCGATTAACTCCGTAATGCAAAAAGTTGAGTAAATTGATAAAAAAGACTTCTGAAATGCATTGTCTCTTATGGAAAAGGTAAAAAGCAAATTGTGTGCAAGTGTTTTGACATGAAAATTTGTAAAAGTTGAAAACGTGGAGTTAATCGATGTGTGCACTGAGCGGCTCAATTGTGAACCGACATATAACTGAAAGAAATTATTTCTAAAATATAAAATTTTAACACGGGTTCTTATGGAAAAAGGGAAGTTTTTTTCAGCCAGATCATACTGAAACAACTTTTATTTGGTTGGTATTTTTAAGGGTGCGCCGACGTATTGTCTACAGACGTTTCGTCTACTGAATAGTTTGGTCTACTCCTATATTTCGTCTACATCATAATTTTGTCTACTGGACCTTTTCGTCTAAAGACATTTCGTCTATTAAATTCTTGTGTCTACTGACAATATGTCTACTAATGAATTTAGTCTACAGTCATTTTTTTAAAACTATGTATTTAGATGCAAGTAATAATGACAAGCAGTAATAATAACAGTGAGCCTGTAATATATATGGAATGCTAAATGAATGGAATAAATAATCAAAGTTTTTAGAATAGTAAATTTTGTATTTATTTCGTTGTAATACAAATTTGAGGTCTAAACATTTTAATCGCCGTCTCTTCTTTCTTCATTTGATTCTTCTTCCGGCACATCTTCCCTTCCTAATCTTTTAAAGCTTACAGCTTTTAAAAATGTTGTTACTTCATTGCTGACTTTGTAAGTCTCATTATTTTGAATTAAATTCTCAATTCTTTTCTGATACGCTTTATAATTTCCTTTTACAAGTCTTACCGTAACATTCCCTCCGCCCAGTTGAACTACCATAATTAAAACCATAATCTTAGGGCTACTGCGCGCCTTCGGCCGCGTGCCGGACGACCTCTTACATAGGTAACCTCGACGTAGGTGCCTAGATCTTGTACAATCAATAGCGAAGTAATACATTAAAAATATGCCATTCAACAAGTAAAACGAAATTGATTGTTGAACAAATGTGGGTGTAGTTACAAATCGGGTGAAATGTCTGAGTAGACGAAATGTCAGTGTAGACAAAATATGGTTGTAGACGAAATATCAGTTTAGACAAAATGTCGGTAGACGAAATATCTGTAGACCTAATGTCTATAGGCGTAAAGTCAGTAGACAAAATGTCTGTAGACCAAAAAAAGTAGAGCAACAGTCTTGGCACGTTTTTAAGATCCTTTAACATCTAAGGTCATATCACGCCTGTCAAAACGCAGAAAATTTCTCTAGGACATAAATATTGAAATATCTAGGATTCAACGGGAATCAAACCCAGTACCACTGACGCAAAGAACGGAAATCAACTGATCTAACCGCTGCGCCACTAGACATTCACTTTACAACTTTATGATCAGATATTTTTTAATTTTAGGTATTTTTAACATGTTTCACGCTTTACTTAGAATTTAGTTTTAGTTAATGACCTTCAGAATATATAATAAATAATTACAAATAGTACGTTTTGTCCCTTAGTTTGAAGTAATTATCTAATGTTTTGGAGGGTGAAACCACCCTATTACTTAATTTCCTCCAGGATACCAACATCAAAACAAGCTTTTTCTGAACTATTCGTTAATAACAAAATAACATTCGGTACAAAGATGTAATTTTCCTATACAAATAAAACCATAATGAAATTTTGAAATAAAAAATCTCATATAATAGTTTTTTTAAATTTTCTATTTATATGTAGGTAATCAAAATACAATATGATTTTTTAATTATCTTGAACTCAAAATATAAAAATTCAAATTGAATTGCGAATATGATCGCACAGGTGTTCCCATGTAAAAAATGTAGTAATTATAATTTAACTTAACCAAAGGTTATCTATACGAAGACTGGACATCAATAACGGGCTAAGTGCCAAAAACAAAAAAAATCGAGTAAGACCCGAAAAAGCAAGCTAAGTGCCATGATCATTAATAGTAACTATTAATGTATTAGGTTAAATGTATGCATTATTACATATGCGTTATTGATGTTCAGTCTTCATATATAAAGCAGTATCGTGACTGACTGACTGACTTATTGGAGGTTAAATCACTAAAAATCACAACATGAAATTTAAAAATATTAGCTTCGTTCGCGTGTCTCTTTCTGAACCGATTACGAACCAGTTTCAAGACAGATTTAGGATTATCGCCAAGCGCATGCACGGTTATAAACCGATTCAGGATTTTTTTTCCTCAAACAACTTTAGAATTCTTCCCAACTAGACAGGGATTAATGAGAACCCCCAAAAATTGTTAATTAAATTGAATTTACGTTGACAGCGAAACTGGACTTTGAACTAGACACTATTTATAAAACTGGCATGAGTAAGAGAATCTCATTTTTTGTCCTAAAAAAAATCCGAGAATCGCTAGAGTCAATTCTGAATCGATAACGAACACATTTCGTGTGCACCGCGAACATCGGACCGTTACTAAAAACTCAGAATTCACTGACCCGCGAACGCTTTTTTTAAGAATGCGCATGCAAATAGTCCCTGAACTGGTTCAGAATCGGACCTGCGAACGAAGCTATTATTTCTGGGAGAACTGTGAATTCCAGCAAGAAAAAATTGTTCGAAACGTCATTTCTAATTGGCTCAAAGAGAGAGTTCAAAGTTTTGCATTCCAGTATTACTCCTGAATTTTTAACATTCTCAAAACTTATTTTGCATTTATGAATCTACATATAAATGTTAAGAACTTATATGAAATCTTTATGAAATCAGTAACTGTACTATTTTCAGAAGTTCATTAATCTCCATAAAAAGGGATAGTTTTAAAAATGAAACAATTTTTATTTTATTTAAATATCCCACTGTAAATGTTAGTGGCATTAATGTTGTAATTTTGTAAAAAATTAACATGGAAAAAAGTTTTTTTTAACTAAGTTTATGTTTTTAGCATTCTAAAATTTCCATAAGTAGTAATTTGATATTAATTTCCAAGTTACGTTGAAATTTATGGAACTGTAAAGGGATTCCGTGTCTTAAAATAGTTTGAAGATCAATGATTTAGTGATCGAAAAAATTATTAATAAGTTCCTTATATGTAATTGAGTTAATCTTGTTACCTAATTTATTTTATATGTTTAACTTTTATAATGAAATTCTCGAATTCGTTTTCGAATGCAACGGTTTTTTTACAATTATATTTTTACTTAATTTGTTAAATTTTTTATAAACGAAGTCACAGGTAGCCACAAGTGAAAAATGAATTTTGAAGATGGTCAAAACATAACTAACAATAAGTAACGGACTCAAGAATATAATTGATTGTTATCTCTTACACATATTCGAATAATTCTGTTACCAATTTTTAATTTAGATTGACACAGATTAATTAATCTCACAATTCACAATAAAACCAAAGAAATCACATTTTTAGACATCCTATTCTTTAATCGACTCCTCAAAAACTTAAAATCGAAAAAAGTCAAATCATTATAATAGCATCACACAAAATAAGAACCAAACGAATTAAATAAGAAAGAAACGGAAGTGTTTCTTATCACGAATGATAAATTTACTTAGTGGTGAGGAAATACACAATACACAGCTCGGTTTAGCAACAATTTCATACTGAATTACAAAAGCAATGTAAACGTCAACGATAAGTCCATATAATAATTATATTAAATTAGCGAAACGCAGAGAAGCGCAATGACGAAAAAGTTGTGGCACGAAAGGTTCACTTCTTCCAACACATTTCACATAATATGAAATTTTTCAAATTGATATTTTATTTATGAGATCTGTACAAATTCACCAATCTAATAGGCGCAAAATTAACTTTTAAAAAAATTTTAAAGAAAATATGTTGCTTGCTCCATTCGAGTGGAAATCGTTTTGAATGAAGAGTCGCGAAACTAAACACCTTACTGCCTCTCCAAATTATATTTTACATAATTTTTATGCTGTTTCTCTAAATGTTTCCTATTTTTACTTATTAAAATACAAAAATATATTTAATTGCTCACTTAATTATATTAATTAAAACTCCATGTTTATGCAAACACTGCAATTACATAAAATAGTGAAATTATATTTTACATTTTAATATGCATATCACTTTTACAGAATATGAAATTAACAAAATATATAATCTGAATTCTGATTTCAATACCTATATTGTTAAGGGAGTAAATAAATTCAGTGTGTATCAACTGGAAATTATTTAAAACTTCAAGTTCTTATAAGAAAACTATAGTGGTTACCTTTTATTTTGTTTACGTAAAATTTATGATTGCGTTAAGTCAAGTAAATTGAGTAAATTTTATGAAATGAACTAAGCTTGGAATTTCGGCTTGAGTATTAAATAACTTGTGAAGTCAATACTTAACTTAATTTGATATCTTAAATACTAATTTTTGTCTTGAGTTTAACTTGACTTATTTTAAATTTTAGACTAAATAGCTTGAAAATCAAGTTAAGTATCGTAATATTCAAATCAAGAAGTGAAATTTCTTTAGTAAAATTTAACAAAAAAAAAAAGAGCACTGTTATCTGACTTAAGGTAATAAACCTCTGTTTATGAAGAGTGAAAGTACAAATACAACTTACTGCAAGGAACAGGATAAATTTTGAGAATTTCAATACAAAAATTGACCATTAGAATACTTTAGGTATTAATTCAATTAAATATAGGTACCTACTGGGCTTATTACCGCATAAGCCCGAATATTACACGACCCCGAATTTAACACGATTCCGAAATTGTCATTACGATATTAAAAAAATAATAATACTCATAAAAGAATTCTAAGAAAGTAAAATTCAAGTAGATGATAACAGTATGTTTAGGTAATAACACAGGTTACATTAATGCCAATAAATTTAACAAAATTGAACAAAAAAAAAAGTCGCGTTTCAACCTCCTGTAGGAGAATGTCCTTGTTTATACATATTACATTCCATTAGTTAAACTCCGAATATAGCGCGAGTCGATTTTTTAACGGGTAATAAATGATCGAAAAATATCGCGTTACCTATGTATATTCGGGTTAATACGGTAATATTTTTGAATTTTTATCACCCTCTCTTCTCCAACTACTTTAATAAATCAATTTTGACAGAGTATATAAAAAGTAAGTTTTTGAGACTTTCTTGATATTTTAATGATTTCTTTCGCCCCTTCAATGAATTAATTAATAAACTACAAACGCTGAGGTTTTTTACGTTTGCATAATATCTGTTGTTCCTTTGCTAATATGTACATATATTGTTAATAAAGTAACACCACCAAGTCCATTTTAACATTTTTTGAAAAAATTCTACAGATACAAAAGTGGGCAAAGGTTGTTTATTCTGGTTTCTGACAAATAAGGCTGACTCAGGAATTCTTCTTGTGACAGTTGTTGGAGGGTTGAATGGAGAATGAAAATCAACCATAATCTCCTTTAAAAAATGGACTTAGGTGATTTTACTTTGGAGCCACTGATATAAAATAAATTCATAATTACATGTTAGAATTTGAAAAAAATAATATATATGAGCCGCTCAGTGCACACATCGATTAATTCCGTAATGCAAAAAGTTGAGTAAATTGATAAAACAGACTTCTGAAAGACATTGTTTGTTATGCAAAAGCTAAAAATCAAATTGTCATTTAGGGCTGTTATTACTTATTATTAGAAACATTTTTTTTGGATATATAAAGTTAGGAGTCAACTAAGTGTTTTAACATGAAAATTTGTAAAAGTTGAAAAAGTGGAGTTCATCGATGTGTGCACCGACCGGCTCATATGTAGTCCAAGAGCCCATGACTCCTATTTCATGAAGTGTTTGATTTGTATTGAAATTTTGCACAATGATATCTATAGGTAAATGATGATGATGTGTGTAGGTTAAAGCAGTGATCCTCAACTTTTTTTTTTTTGTTGGGGTACACTTTTAAAAAATTTCAAAATTTGGCGGCACACTGACCATAATATCAACATTAATCATGTTATCGTTTCTAAAATTTGGCGGCATACTTCATGAATTTCGCGGTACTCAAAAGTGCCGCGGTAAAGTGGTTGAGAATCACTGGGTTAAAGCGTATTAGGCTGACCTACCTAAGTGCATTAGTTACTGCGGATATAAGAAAGGTGTAAAAAAATATGTGCAAAAAAGCGGGCGTGTGATTCGGAGGCCAACAAGTACTATTCGAAAGTTACGCTTGTTTTGAGTAAAAAAATAAATAAGGCCGCTACTTTTGGAGGGGCTTACATTAAACAAAAACACCCCAAAGTTACCAGGACCGCGATGCACCAAAAAATTTCCAATTTTGGTGCCCCCCTCTTACTTAACATTTTTCCTATACATATTGTACTTATACGAAAAAGTATTTCCTACGAAAAAAAAAACGAACTCATAATTTCGGAAAATGATTCCCAATTTTTTGAGAAAAGGATCGAATTGACCTTTTTAAAAACCTGAGGATCGGATGAAAAATAAATCATATTATGATTCTTTTTAAAAATTCTTATAAATGCATGATCTATATACATAAACCGAAAACTTTTGAAGTCCATAGAAAAATATTTGGCGGATCGGATCCGACTCGCAGACTCTATGTTCGTCACCACAGTTTAGGAAATACTGAAGTAGTGGATTGTATCTATTTACACGAGTATGAAAGTCTATGGGCTATAATTACAACCATTTTTGTCAACAATGAACTTTCTTTTAGCACTTTCAAAGGCAATAGGTTAATTGTTGATATAACAAAATAAAAGTAAATTGCGGCATAAATAAGTTAAGGTATTGGGGCGCAGGAATCTGTTATTTTCAATAAGTAATTTTATTTCCAACCTTAGTTTTTCTGTGCTCCAGCATAACCAGGATTTTTCTCAAACAAAATTCATAAGAAATATTGAGACAATCTCTAATTCAGCCACTAAAAAATGTATCGTCTCTTTGTAAGTGTTTTTCCAGAAAAAGACAAAAAGAGTAATGTACAAAAGGCTGGAAATGTCTCTTATAAACGTTGAAACAAATTTGATTGTAACATGGTTGTCCACGTTAGCTAAACCTATGTTAACATGAATTTTTAAAGACAATTGTATGTAATTATTACATAGCTTTAACATTACGAGGGTAAAGATAAGAAACAACTTATGAGTGGAAAATTGAAGAAACAAAGTAAAGTATGTTGGTGTTAAATAATATATAATATGGATGTAATGATAGATCAGAATAATAACCACAAAAACCACAAAGTAACGTTCGTGTGGCGTCAAATTAAAGGCATTATAAGAAAATGTACACACCCAGAAAAAGTTATATGACACTATTTTTTTTCGTTGCGTTACGAATGTACGAACGGAACAACATAAAATATTTTAAAGAACTCAAAAAGGGATACTTACATTAATAAAGTTATTTGTGACGATATTCTTCAATTCATTCTCGGTTATTTTATTAACAGGTGCCAACCGTCGTCGCCAATCATTATTCCCGGCGCTTTGAAGGGCGGCTCGACGATCTGCAATTGAGACGGGATTCGAATCGGCCCGTTCATTCTCTGCAGGCATTTCGCCCACGGTGTGCGACCGTCTCAGGTCGTTCAACGCTAAAATCCCTTTCTCGGCATTTGATATCATCCCATTCTGGGGTCGAGTCGAGGAGCCGCTCTTCTTAGGACTGTCACTGGGACTGTCGCTGTTTGAATCAGTTTCACTGCTCTGGTTTTCTTTGTGCGATTTATCCCCGACGTGGCGTCTTCGTGATAAAAATTCCTCGTTTAATTGGTTGATGTACGAGTGACTTTTACTTTTCAATACATTTTCTCTGAAACAAAGAAAGATTAATTGATTCATTTCTTACGTAGAATTTATCCTTGATTTGTTATAGATTGAATTACAAATGAAGATAGCTAATAACTAATAAATAACATTAAATAATTAAGATTCGATTTCATTCAAAACGAATCGTTTAAAAAATGGAAAGTTGAGCTGATAATTTAAAATAAAAATTAATTTCAGTCATAATTAAATTAAAACTGTGTTCAAATTAACTATAAATTATTTAAAAAAATATTTTCACGGCTTTTAGATTGCAAATTATTCGATTAACTGAAAACATTTTATTGAAATATTTAATGGATTGTTTATACAAAAAGTATACAGTGTTGTATAGTGTATTGCCTACACGTCTGAAAAATACAAGTTTAGAATTTTTTTTAAGTCTTCTTTTATGCAAGTCTCAGCGGGTTTCTTTTATTTTTTTTTTGTAATTGTTAAAATTTCTACTTAAAGCTAGACGAGAATCCAGGAAGTAAAAAGTATTGTTGATGTAAAGAATGAAATAAGTTCAGCGATGGTTACATACATTGAAAGGGCGTACAAACTAGCAGAGCGAGTGTTGTCGTGTACAGCTACGCTAATAAGCCCCGGAGGGTTGCATCCCTTTAAACTGTATTCAGAGTGCATGTATAAGAGGGTTTGTTAAATTCTATGGCTTCTCCCATCCCGATATATGCACACTACACACTCTGTTATGCATTTGCTAAATAATAGTCAATTTTGAGAGGAGCTGAGCTCACACAGACTCTGTGTGTTTACAACATGCTTGTCATTTGCACCTTTGCTTTCAAATCAAGAAGGGCTTGTTTTAAATGAGTGAAGATTGTAATGCCCTCTTTATAAAACATTCACATGTGACACGGATTATTCATTTAATTAAATCCTTTTTTGTTTCTCATTCTAAAGAATTAAACTGTTAAATGAATTAATCTTTTATGTTTTACTGTGACAGTACCAGTAATATACCTTGCGATTTATGATATCATTAGTCAAATTAAAAAAAAACGCAATAGAAGTAACATTACGTAGTATAAATTTAAATCCAAACATATTGTAAATATTTCGTCTTGAAAATGTATATAGAAAATGGCAATTTTTTTTTTAATATTTGTTTATCAGCTGGTAACTTCTAAAGAAAAGTAACATTCTATTTTGGAATTGAAGGCCATTCAAGTTGAAGATGATGATAATATGTAGATGAGCCAAGGCAGAAGATTTTAAAAAGTACAGCTGTAATTACATCTCTTAATCACACAATGTTATAAGCTGAAATTAAACACAAAAAGGGGCAATGGGTTGAGTAACATCATGACTCAATAAAAACAATAATTAAAATAATAGATTGACAAGAAAGTATTTTTGACGTTCACACATGTAAAAATTTTGATCTCTTTGGCTCGTGATGTTTAATTTTTTTGATATTTCAAAATAATCATAATTTAATTAATTTATAAAACGAATTGCGCGTAGTAATTTGTGTGTAAGTTTTGAAAATATAAAGCTGCTGTTACGAATGCATAAGACTGAAATTCATTATGTTTTTAATTTTCAAAACTATCAAGTCAAAGTTACAATGAATATAATTACTTTTAATTGTTTTATTATTGCGTTGAAAATTGTAAAGAAACTTTAAAAAATCGTTAGTAAAGAAAAACAACAAAAATTGAAAAATCGTAAAAAAATTGTTTTTGAAAGAAATTTTTACTATAAAAATAAATTTATTTTGCACATTAAATTTGGTACATCTTAGAGAAATTATACATTTCTAATCATCCTAATAATAATATATAGGCTAATATTTGTATATCGACATTTAGAGACGGTTTGTAGTAATAATGTTTTGTTATTGATTTCAATGTTATTTTTGTGACCGAGCGATTAAAGGGACGGTCTCACATGCGATAAGTCTACGGGACGAATTCCACATTCATTTTTTTTTAAATTGTACATTCGGTATTTTAAACTTTCAGTCGTGGATATTTTACGGGAAGCTGCTACTAGTACTAAATATTCAGTAAATACATTATAAATGAAAAGAAACAAAACAACTTCTGCTAGAAAAATATGAGCCACAGCAGTGGTGTAAGTTGGATGTATTTCACTCGAGGAAAACGAAGAATTTGCCGCCCTTTACTTTAAACAAACACTTAGCCGCCGTTGCAAATAAACACCTCTAATAAAACTCGGTATTTGTATCCCCGTTATTGAAATGTGCTTCCTACTAATTTGTTTTAGAGACTTAAATGATAAACCAGTTAGCGTTATAGGCTAAGTATAAGGTTATGTTTAAGCATAATTTAAAGTCTCGTCTATCAATTTTTAACTAACTGCTATCGCTTGATTTTGCAGATAGCATTAGTAAACTTAACTGCTTCTTGCTGCTCTCTAATTTTTGCCACCCGAGACTACGCCCCCCCCCCTTGGCCTATCCTACGCTACGTCACTAAGTCGTAGGTGATTTTCAATTAAGCTCACGGCTTCAAATTCACTTATACAACATAGTACATAATTAACGTAAATGCAATGTTAATATTATATTACTGTTATATGCAGGTTATACGTTTTGTGATGGATCTGTTACATAAACGAAACATCACACTTATGTAACAGAGATGTTAATAAAATAATATGTTTTACTTAAAAATTGATAACAATAAACTCAAAATCAATTTTTCCATAATTAAAAAAACGTCTAAATCAATACATAATAAATATGTCAAATAGCGGTTACCCGTGACTTCGTTCACGTAAAATTGGAAAATTCTTGAAAAATATGAAAATTATTTTTAACCTTTAATGAACGTTTTAAGAAACTATAAAATCAGAAGTTCCTTATATATTTACATGCAGATTGATAATTGTAAGAATAGAATTTGCGAAAATTGACATTTAAGAGAAAGACTTAAAAAATTAGACTTTCAATCCCTTTTTTGAAGTACTTGGGGTGGAATTTCGAAGAAATATTTTTTAGTGGATACCGCCGTCTGCTCAGGAATAACACTTTAAAATCATGTTTTATCGTAACCATTTTACTCTTTTATATATTAAGATTGCAACTTATAATAAACAATTTTAGGAAGCCAAATTTTTTGCATTGTAGTTTTATGGTCATAAGAAGACTAAATATCATAAAAAAGTTAAATTTGTTTGTATTGAAATCTTCTATGGTAAAAATTAAAATAATAAACATAGTTCTATGACTCAATTTTTATGAGAGGAGACACTGCCTCCCTTGCCTCCTTAGAAGAGTCGTCATTAATATGTACCAAAAATACGATCCATTAGAAGTTAAAACCTTACCAACAATTTTATTTTAAAACCATAAAAACGGAGTTTATTGCATTTTTTAAAATTCACATACCTCACATAAAAAAATTAGTAAAGAAAAATATTTATGACATAAAAATAAGTGGAAACAGCATTTTGATAACTTTATGTTTTATAAAAGGTAGCCGTTGCTAATTAATGTATATTTTTTTTTAACAACATAAACTATAAATGTGGAGGAAGTATGCAAATATGTAAAATAAGCGGCCGTTTATTTTTAAAAGTACAAAACGTTTCTTCCGCGTAACTTGGAAGTACATTTGCTTTAATTATTTTAAATTAATCAGATACAAATACTATACGACACCATAGTAGCAATGCAAAAAAATCTAAAATGTTTTTTTGATTGTTCGTTTTTATCCATATTCATTCCAAAAGAATTATGCTTCTAGATGATTTATTATTACAATTGTTTGATTAAATTATTTTTTGAATGCCATTCGAAAATATCATAATAGTAGATAGGAGTATAAATTATAAAGAATTATTAAGATAAGCACGCTACGCCTCAAACTGATAACTTATAAACTATTACGACAATAAGTATGCTTTAAACTAATTAATATTGTTTAGTAAACCAAACAAGTTTTTTCCGTAGACTAGGATTATTATTTATGGTTTTCTTTGTGATATGAAGTTAAACAAAAAATTATGAATAAGTACTTGCTACTTATTTATTTTTATTGTAAGTCACCATCTAATTTTAACTAATGCAAATATTAAATTACTTACTTTTCTGTGAAATTAATTTTACACACTTTTCATGATTTGGAGATTTTTGCATACAATTTGAATTATATCAATATTAATTATAATTTAACAAATCATTCAATCAGATATTTTTTTAATTAACGTTTCTCGTTCAATACTTAATAATAATTAATCAAAATTTAAATTATAATAAAATATTTAATTTGATTAGTATTTATATAGTACAAAAGTATAGAATTTAAACCGCATAATTTATAATAATTTATTGCCATTTCTAGTCTTTGGGTGTTAATTGGCAATTAGTGAGCATTTATTTTGATAAGGCGATTTTCAAAATCAAAATTTAAAATATACTTTAAATAATAAATGTATCACGTGGGCACATTGTACACAGAAAAAATTATTGTACAGTGAAATATTAGAGTAGATAATGACACTATGATTTATAACTCAAAAAATATGTAAATATCTTTCGATTTAATTGATCTAATGACGAAAAAATAAAAAGTAAAAATTATGGCGTGTGCCAAAAATTAACTGTACAGTGTACAGCAAACATTCGTCATGATTGTGACTTATGGGTTTTTCATGTTAATATCGTAGACATAGACATTTGCACCGAAGGTTTGCGTTATCCTTTGTCATTGTGACATACGACAAAAATTATGTATAAAGATCAAAACCTTTTTATTTGAAAAATTCATATATTTTGTAGTTTCTAACGTTTTGAAGCATGGTCAAACGCTGCTCAATATCGCGTCTATCAGTAACACAAAACGTATTAACTAAAATTTAAGCTGAACAGTATTAGCTTAAGATCCCGCCATAATTAAATGCTATATTTTTTCAATATTTTAATTTTAATCTTGTACGTCATAAGATTTCTTCTTTTTAACTTTTGAAAGTTCTTCAGTATCTTCAACATCTTCAACGTTTTCTACCTAATGGACCGGCAATCAAGAATTTTTTGTTGGGCTATATTTTAGAATCAACATTAACAAAAAACACTACAGGTTTTTAGTAGAAATTATAAGGTGTGTTCAAAACAATTTTTTTCTTTTAGTTAAAAACCTAGACCTCCAAGTGCGTGAATATTCGAACTTGATTTACCGTATCAATCGACATATTCATTTTTTATGTTGTATTTCGAAACGAATTAGTATTCAAGTTTTTTTTTTTTAATTTTCCAAAAAAACTCATTGATTTTTTCGAAATTGGTTTAAAAAGTGAGTCGGGTTGGATGAAAAACCTTGATTTTTATAGAGGTCAATAAATGGAAAAGTAAGAGAAATGGAGATGCTTACTTTCGTTTGTATAATGAGAAAGTTTTGATATATTAGGACATATTATGGCTTATTTAAAAAAAATAAATATTGAAAGACAACTGGAGTACAAAACTCGTTTTTCATTTACATTTCTAACATTACACCTTGTAATCAACTGATTGATTAAAGGATTGTATAAAGTTTTTTTTTTTTTTGTTTTGAAATCGAAACTTAACGACTTTTTTCAAACATGCCACGAAATGATAGAAAGGTCACGTTCTCTAGTGATCTCTCCGATTTATTATTAGCTCATGAACTTTTGGTGCATGTCGAAAACATTATTGAACGCTTTCGTCGTCGACACAACTACGTTGTCTGCAACATGAACGACAAGTGCCATAGTCTGATATCGTTTATTCATTCTTTCAAAGGGTCGAAATTAAATCAATCTCTTATTCCATTCATTTCAATCTGATTTTTCATATGAGTCAACCAACCACAATAGTGTCTAACACATAGAATTCAATATGCCATGTCTTTTATCTTTAACATGCTTCAAATTTTTTTAATTAAAATCAATCAAAACATTAAAAGACATGTAATTATTATTTTTTAATTTGAATTTATGTTTTCATTTCTAAGATTAATGTCAAAATGTCTAATATTGTTAACTTAATTATCAACTACATATTTTAAAACCAGAAAACTAAACGTAACAAATACAAAACGTTTGTAATTATGTAAATTAATTATTTAAGAGTTACCTACATTAAATTGATAATTGTTATAAAAATAAAAACAAGCAACTTATTAACATAAATTAACTACTTCAGTTTTCATCTTTCAACACCCATTGTTCCAATGAATTACATAAAACATCAAAATTTGCATCTAAGATCTTATGAATTAAATAAATATATGAAATTTTTAATGTTTCTTGTTTATTATTTTTTGCTAAAAATTCAAATAAAGAAAAGGTTAAAACGTTAAATTTCGAATTACCGTATTTGCCGGACGTTAAGACGAACCCCAAAATTTATTTATAAATTTTTAGAAAAAAAAGTATGGTTTGGACTTTAAAATGCATCGGACCATAAGACGCACCCTGATTTTAAGTCAAATTTTCAGAGTAAAAAACTGCGTCTTATCGTCCGGCAAATACGGTTAGTCTAAATGAATTAGTCACTTTTTGGATTTTTTTTAACTTTGAAAAATGTTTCTTTTACAAAAATATATATAAATTGTTCTATTCTATTGTCTGTGTTGAGGGAACCTTACAATCGATATTTGAGCCGCTCAGTGTACACATCGAGTAACTCCGTAATGCAAAAAGTTGAGTAAATTGATAAAATAGACTACTATAATATATTGTCTCTTATGGGAAATCTAAAAAGCAAATTGTCATTTAGAGCTGTTATTACTTATTATTAGAAATTTTTTTTCGGGTATATAAAATTAGGAGTCAACCAAGTGTTTTGATATGAAAATTTGTAAAAGTTGAAAAAGTGGAGTTAATCGATGTGTGCACTGACCGGCTCATTTTACCTAGTTTCCGATAATTCATTGTGCTAAAATGTTGCACTTCCACATGTTTTTGATAACAATTTATGAATTAATTATTTGCTAATTTGATTCTTTAATCGATTATGGAATTAAATAAAGCTTAGGTTACTTAATGATATTGTGACTGGTTTTTCTCGCCCAAAGAAAGTTAAACATTTTTTCCTGAGTTTTCGGATTTGCTGGTTGTTAATGACTAAAGCTTTATATAAAAAAGAACCTGCTTAACGTGGTGCTAGTTTTATATTGAATGTACTGTGGACAGGGGCGAATACATTTCTATAATATTTAACGGACAAACATAGAAAAGGGTAGAACATTCCAGATTGTTCGATCGAAATTTCAATGATAGACATTCAAACCAATTCATTATTTAACGGTCAACGGTGTTTGGAATAATCGTATTGAACAATCCAGAATATTCCGGCTCATTCTAGTCATTGGTTGCATATACAAACACAAGAAGCCCGCCCGGCTGAGGCAGTCTGTAAAATAGTGTGGAAAGTAATTCCGAGCAATGAATTGTAATTTGTTGAAGAAAAAGCCACAATTCTGCCTCTTACTATGACGCAAAATTTTAAGCTCCAAATCTAACATTAAGATAATATAACACAATTTCTTCCGTGAACTTTTTCCTTTAATCATTAATGAAAATTTAAAATCAACTGCGAACGTGATAAAAAGTAGCATTAGTATTTTCTATAAAAATACGAAGGGTATATTATTTTAAAATATAGTAAGTACTTATGTCTTGATTATTCATTAAACATATTTACAATAGCTTTGTTCGCGGGTGCGATTCTGAACCAATTCAAGACTAGTTGCATGTGCGTTTTAAAAAAGAGCGTTCGTGGGTCAGTAAATTCTGAATTTTTAGTAACAGTCCGAACTTGATTCTGAAATAATTCTAGCGATCCCCGGATTTTTGTTAAGACGAAAAATTCGATTCTCTTACTCATGCACAGTTTGATAAATCATGTCCAGTTCTGAGTTCAGTTTCACTGTCAATGTGTCATGTTCAATTCAATCAACAATTTTCGTGGGTTCCTCGTTTAATTCGAAAAAATACTAAAGTGGTTCGCGGGAAAAAAATTCTGAACTTGTTCATAACTGAGCCTGCGCTCTACGATAATTCTAAATCTATCTTGAACTGATTCGTAATCGCTTCAGAGTGAGACATGCGAACGAAACTTATATTGAGATAAAAAAATAATTAATTTTAAAACCATCATATAAAAAATTTTCAAGGTTTAAATGATGGATATATTATTAAATGAATGAAACTGCAATTTTTTAATAGAAAAAAATTAGAAAAAATATAAATAATATTTATTTACAATAGATTAAGTTACTTTTATATAATAAAAAGCCGATGACTATCTATTTGCAAATTGTGATGAAAGTAAAATTTGAAAAGTGAACATTTTTCTATAATTGCATTAATAAATTGAAGCACAAGCAACGCAATAAGATAAATTTATATTATTTATTTTGCAATTACATCATTCAATATACACATTATCTCTTTTCATTCAAGGCTTTCCATCACTCAACAATTCATAATATTTCTCTCGTTACCATTTGTTAACACGGCTTGTAAGAATTAATAATTTATTGTTCATTGACGAATTACAACATAAAAATTAGCATGATACATAAATAAACAATTAACTGATTGAAGTTAAAGAATTTCACATCAATATAGAGATTTTATTTTCAAATCAATAATTCTGTTCTTTTGATTGTGAAGTTACTGAGAAAAATAACTCAAATATAAATTTTTCTAAGAAATTGTTACTTTAAAAGGAAAAAAGAATGTGAATATCACATTGTACTCATTCTGATCCTTGAATTTAGGAACTGTGTTTAAACTGGTTTAGCTAGTTTATAAATTTTATTTTCATTGGCTTTTTTAATTTGAAAAAAAATAAATACATGGACGATCCTCTTCACAAACCACATAAAATTTTATATATAGTAAAACTAAATTAACTAACCCAATAACGCGAGTAAAACCTAAACGAAACAAAGAATAAAATTTTAAAAAATAACAAATGACTTCAACAAAGGAGTGGTAATTACATCTCTCTAAAGGTCGACGTAGTAAAATACCAATTTAAAAAAATAAGCATGGAATCGAGTACCTACGTAACGGTACAAAGATAATATTTTCAAATCTGTAATTTGCCACAGAATCTTTTGTTGGCCAAAAACAAAGAAAATTTTTTCTATACCTATGAAATGTTCGTTTTATGTATATTTTTTTTAATTTTCGTTTTTCATTTCAAACTGATTTAAATAACTGTTTATCGTCAATGCTACACGATTGAATGCTCATTCTATACGAGGGGAATAATAAAGTCTGCTTAATTTAATCGAAAATTTTCATTTGCATTTTTCATCGCCAAATAAACATAGTCTGACTTTACCCCAATATTCTACTAATTTATTAAGATTAATATTCAATTTTTTCGTGTTTTGATAGAATTTTGTAGACGAAGTGAAAACAAGTGGATTTACATCTACATCCTAAATCGTTCGGTTGGTTGATTTTAATGTAATACAATAAATTATCAATGGACTAAATAAGGGAAGTCTAAAAAATTGTAACAGATGGCTTATAAAATTTTCAATGCAGCTAATGCTAAAAACTTTAGGTGAGTTGTATTTTGCAAATGTTAACTACGTGCATTTAAAGTATTTATAGAATTTTTGCTAGTTTTTACAATTACTTTAACACGAAGAAGATTTTATTTGATAACCGTGAAATTTTAACAAAATAAAAAACCCACTTCCAATTAGAACATCATCAATGTAGTCAAAGTCAATAAAATAGGCATTATGAAAAATAACTCTAACACTAATCTGGGCAGATCTTGGTCGAATTTATATGGAAACACAGGAGAAGCACCAGATTTAAAATTAAAAAAAAATATCTGCTGCGAGGCGTCACAGTACTACCTTTTACTTTCATTTATGAAACTCACTGTTGGTTAAAAGAACTTTAAGTACTTTATAACTATACATAAAAACAGAACTATTGTATATGCATATCTACAGCCTATATACAAATGGATATACGAATTCCCAACCTTCACCCCAGAACCGCCCTTATTCGAATTTATCCAGAAAAAAGTTTCAATTAAAAGTTGTAGACATCAATGAGTCTAAGAACTGTAGAAAGTTTAAAAAAATTGAAAAAACTCAAAAACTCCTAGAATAAAGTGGAGCTTTTGGTGAACTGATTTCAACCAAAAGCTTCGCAGTACAACTAGGTATCAAATGGAGGTAAAATTCAAAGTTTGGTGAAATTCAGATAAAGCTTTCGATACGATATGGCTGTCACACACACACACACACAGGCATGTTTCTAAAAACCACTTTTTTGGACTCAGGGGACCTCAAAACATGTATTTCCGGTGAAAGCTCGAATTCGAAAATTCGAACCGATTACAATACTTCCTTTACTATTTATGTACCTAGTAGTAAAAGAAAATAAAAATAAAAATTTTTGAAGTCGCTTGACAAAATACACGAAAAATAAAATGTTCAAGTTCATTGTTTTGATCGTTAAAAAGTGATTCTACTTTGTAATTTAACGTTTTATGACTACTCTATTTACCACATTACGATAGTTAAATTATTCAAACTTCGTATTTGCCTAACTATCCGAATGCATGAATTTAAATTTTTTGAAACCCCGAAATTTAAAAATTTAATTAAATTCATTTAAAGATATTAATATTTTTGTCAGTGTGATTTTTTTGATCAGAAGTCCCTTTAGCTTATAATGCATAAAATGCCGAAAAAGCTACTTCTGCAAAATAAGAGATCTATAAGCAAATTTGTAAAGTAAAAATAAAAAATGCACCTAAAATCTACAAATCTAATTATTATAAAATATTTTTTTGCATCACGTTTACTTTGTTTCTTCCTATTAGTCATCTCTTATCACACGTTTAGTAAATTCTTTACTTCTCTTATTTGCTGTAAGTAAATATTGTATATGTTATACTATGAACCGCACAAAAGGACGTACATCCTTTATGAAAGAATAATTGAAAATCTGATTAAATGTAGATAATGAACAAATAGTTCTAGAATAATCGCCACGACGCTGTTGGTTTTAGACGTACTGAATAATTTCAATATCCACACCTCTAATTTTATAATACAAGGGCCTTCAACCTTCATCCCGGGGAAATTTTGAGTCTTTAAGGCAAATTTTTTGATCAACTATGTTATCTGCTACTTAAACTAGAAGAAAAAACTCAAAGGTTTCTTAAAAGTATATAGTTACGGTTGAAAATTTCTGCTGTAACAAATACAAGTCTAACAGCACCAACTTGCGGTATATGAACTCCTATTAGTATTCGACTCATTTCTTCAACATAGATATGTCTCCTTTCTATAATCTTTATGATATCTATTTTAAAGATATACATTTTTCAGCTCTCTCATCGATATGAGATGGGAAGTTAAATGTGATTGTCAAAGATTTTAAAAACTGTTTTTTCCGAAAATAGATTCATATCCCTAGTAACATATGTATGCCTTTTTTTCTCATAGCAAAGTTGATAAAAAAGTTTCAAGTAGAAACAAGAGGCGTTCTTCATACGCTTTTATAAATAAAAAAAATAACAAAACTATCCTCACCACAGTCTTTAAACTAAAATGGGAAAGAAACTGTAAGAATAAGGTGAAACTAGGATTTAGCTGTTAAACAACATCCTAATATACAAGGAATTGTAATGTTTTCTTTTTTTCAATAACTTTGTCTGATTTAAATGTAACCATATTTTAAATAGGTTTTAGATGCATCATTTGATCATATTTTACCATTGATACAACAAAGGATGTCTAAGGCTTTCGAACCAGTTGTAAACACTGTGATTAGGCGTTATGCAAATTTAAATATTTCTGAGTTCTTAAGCCTTTGTAGTGGTCCTATATTATATATTCGACGAGCAGATGATAAAATTATTTGTATAACATAAGTAAATACCTGTAAGATAATAACTTTGTTCTTGGTGAAAATAAAGCCATACATTGTACGGTACAAGCCATGCGCTAAAGATTTGTTTCAGATGGAAATAAAACCATACATTGTACCCTACAAGTTATGTGCAATATAAAATTATTTAAAACTCGTTGGGTTTGAAACTCCGTTTGTTTGCAACAAAGGTAGGGGCATTGATAAAGACAGTCACAGAGATTAAAAGACAAAGAGTTCAGGGTTTTATTATTATATAGATTTAGAGGAAAATTTTGTTAAACTAAAAGTATCCGGGTTTTATCAGAGAATATTTAGGAGGAACCCTAAAATTTTGGAACTTTTACATTATGAACATAATATTGAAACCTTTTTTCACATATAGAAGAAAGGCAAAAATAGTTATGGATTAATTACTAAACACGTTTCAGTTATTAATTTTTTAAAATAGCTCTGTTCTTTTTATTATCATATTTCAATTTATTTTGATTGACTTTTTTGAGTCGTACTTCGAATTATTGATTTGTGACGAAATGATATTAAATTTCAATATTTATCATCTACTCTTGAGTTTAAGAAAAGAGCTTACATGTTTGAGCTTACAAATTTTGCTATACGAAGCAATATTAAGAAATTATTGTATTACTTGTGTTAGTATAATGTATATATTATTGTATGTCTAGTTTTTATATTAATTCAAAAATTATGACTTATGAGATACAAAGATGACTTTCCTCATACATAGTAAAAGATATGACTAGAGAGAAATGATTTATTTTCCAAAACATTTTAACATGAACCCTTTTAAAATACGATTCTTCACACTTACTTTTAATGAACAGTTCCAACTTCCACAGTCAATTTTAAAAGGCTAAATAAAAGGTACGCTTTCTCCATTAATTTAGCACGCATTTGAAAAAAAAATTATTATTAACTTCCACCATAAGCATGAAATGATATTTTAAAGAAAACATTTCAAATTAGATTTGTTTTAACAAATAGATTTTTTAGATTCAATTTTATGAGGCCAATTTTTAAAGAGTTGAGGCCTAAGAAATGTTTTTATATTTCCTTTAGAAAAAAATTATATTCTATATAACACTGATTTCAAGGAGGTTTCTTTTCAATTAAAGGTCGCTTCTATGAACAAATCTGAACAACGTTTTCACTTTAAATTACATTTGCTCCTTTTTCCCTTTTTTATATTACTAAATTTTAATTTGCTTTTTAGATTATTAAGCTTATCAAATATCGTACTGAGAATATTACCGTCCATATATTATGGCCATCTTTGGTACAATTATCAACAATTTCAAATCAATAGATCTTATTAATATAGCTTAAATACAACAAGAAAAAAATGGTTCTTTTCCTTATCTTACTAACAATTTTACTGCTAAATCAATTATTTTTATCTCAATTTTTAATTACTAATTGTTAATTTTTCTAAACAAATCAACCATAAATAATACCTTTCAATGAACAAGTGCAATGATAATCTTATCGCATAAACGATTTTCTGTGAAAATGAGTCACTCTCATAATTAAATTTTTCCTAGTTAATAAGATATTCTAGTGTTCTTTATATTTTACTTATCAATTATTACACTTGTTGTGCCATTTGATTTTATTAAATCTTAAAAGTTAATGTAATATTAAAGAAAAAGGTTTTACCTTAAAGTGTTGTTAATTATAATCCTTTCGAACAATTAAACTAAATGCACTTAATAATTTTTATTTAGATGAATAAATTAAGTTTAAGTGTACTTTGGTAGTTTGAAAGTGTCAATAATAAACATAAACTATTGAGTCTCGGATTTGTTTATGGTAAATGTTCGTACCAAAAGTTGATTGAAACTGCACAGACCTTCGCCTGTGTACAGTCAAACACTGACTGAATCGAAGTAAAGCTAAATGAACGATGGGCCACGCGAGCGGCGAGTCACACCAACAACAACATACACCGACCGTTCTTCCGTCTCATAATCTCTACTACATACACTCAGCTGATATTGCCGCCAGTACACAGCCCCACATACACATACATACACACATGTATATACATACAAATTATTCACTAGCTGATAAAAAGATCCACACACACACACACACACACATACACAGAACCACATTTAGAGCCAGAGGTGAACGAAAAGGGGACAACTTACAATAAACGTTTATAAATGTATCGGACGAAATAAAACAAAAATGGTATTTATGGAAACTAAAAAAGAAAATCATTTTGTCGCATACAAAAAGAGTTAAGCTGTACTTAATACGGAAATGGTCTTCGTTCAATGGCTTATCTAACGATTATAAAAAGCACAGTCGGCAAATAACAATCTTAGATTATGAACCGTTAGACAGGAACAGTGCTATTTACTACAATCATTGGATTGCATTTATTTATTATTTTTTAATAAAAAATAGTCAATTGCACTAAAGGTATTGCAACTGTTAAAATAAAATATTACAAAGAACTAGAGGTCGCCCAGTGGTCGAAATTCGACCATAATTCGTTACAATTTTTACATACCTAAGGGTACACTTCACTTGTAACTGCCTCAAAAACTTTAGTTACTAAGCTAACTACAGCAGATAATGAATTACATTTGCGAATGTTTGGAAAATAATTTCTTGACTAATTTTTTCTTCAAGGTTCATTTAAAGAAAGTGCATCATATAATGATTGAAAATATTTATTTTAAGTTAAGGAAGGAAATAGGTGTAGAGGTTTCAAAATATTTATTTTTTTTCTTCCATAAATCTTTTACAAAATTATTTCAGAATATTCTCTAAAAATTTCAAAACTAAATATCAATTCGTTCATATCATACATGTTTTGACGTCCCCTGAGTCCAAAAAAGTAGTTTTTAGAAACATGTCGGTGTGTGCCTGTGTGTGACAGCCATATCGTATCAAACGCTTTTCCGAATTTCACCAAACTTGGAAATTGTCCTTCATATTATATCTTGTTTTGCCGCGAAGCTTTTGGTTGAAATCGGTTAACCGAAAGCTTCACTTTATTCTCGGAGTTTTGAAGCTTTTTCAATTTTTTTCGAAAACAGCTCCAACGATTTTCTTTAAACTTATGATAGTTCTTAGACTTATTAATGGCTAAAACTTTTATTTGAAACTTTTTCTTGGGAAAATTCAATTAAGGACGGTTCTAGGGTGAAGGTTGGGAATTCATAAATACATATATGTTGTATACTTGTATGCATATAGTTCTGCTATGTATAGTTATAAGGTGCTTATATATTTCTTTTAACCAACAGCGAGTTTCATAAATGAAAGTAAAAGAAAGTACTGTGACGCCACGCAGCAGATATTTTTCTTTTTATAATGTTGTATGTCAATTCAAATTACAGTATTCTGAAATATTTTTTAGACAAACAAAAAAAATATGACTATGAAACATCAGAAGTAATTTCAAGTGAGTTTCCTACGTTCAAAAGTAAAACAAAAGTACCTTTATGTTTAGATTTTTTCATTTAAAAGCCAAAGATAAAAAAATGGAAATAGCCTGCATAAGTCCTGTTTAAAACTTTGAATTAAGCTAAGCTTTTTTTTCAAATAGTACCTACCTACCTACCTAAATTATTATTTGTGTAATTTATTTGAATGATTTTGCCAAAAGAATATAGTATGAATTATGATTATTACGTATATAATAATCAAGAAACACCTGATGAAGACCAAATAAAATGGTTGAAACGTTGTGTATTTGAAGTTATACGTATCTTTTAAATATATTTTTAATAATATTACTCAATAATCAAATAATCGGTTAAATTTGTTTCCTTTAATTTCAATAATTACAATTTCAAAATTTAAATTCCTCTCACAATATGTTGTTTAAATAATGACGTTTGGAATATGGTTGAAGTCTGTGGTCAAACTGAACAACTGAGATTTAAAAATCTACATATTTGTGTGTATTGTGTGTCTGTGTGTGTCAAACGCGTGGTAGTGTGTGTGACGTCTTTTTTCATTAATTTAAGGTATTTTGAAGCATTACTATAAAAAAATATTATCTCATAACGCAACTTAACTTCCCCATATAAACTTCAATTGTGCCAAATTTCATACACCTCCGTTCGTATAATATTTGGTAAAAGGGGTTTAAAATTTTTGCTTCACGTATTAATATATATGTAGATGATTAACCAAGGTAAATCAAATCATATCGATTATACTTTTTTCATTTTGTAAAGCTAAGAAAATTATTTAAACTGTCGGTATTCAAGTATTTGAAAAATCTTTAATCAAAAGTGTTGGTGGTATCAAAATTAATTTTTATGCGCTAATTTTTACAATTTCACTACTACTTTAAACAACTACTACGACTAACTCTCGATAAATTAGCTTAAATTAAAAGACTATAGGTAATATTATCGGGTTTACCCCAATCGTCAGAACATTTCATTTTCGGGAAGTCTGTTAACGTACTTTACCTGAGAAATAAAATGTGAATATATGTACAGGTAGCCCTCCTATAACAAGGTATCTTATAACACGGTTACGCTATAACGTGATAAGAAAACTGCAAACTACAACACTGAATGTACTTCTAAAAACATCAACCTTAAATGCGTATTTGTAGAAGATATGGCCCTCTTCAGTTGAAACAGAAACCATGCGTGAAACATCAGAAAATGAAATTGGTGCCATATTAGAAGTCGCTAAATCAATCGGAGGCGAAGGTTTTGTAGATATGGCTACCAAAGACAATCAAGATTTATTAGTGGAAGAAAATGGCGAAGCGGATTTGATGGAAATAATATCCCTAGATGCAAATCAAATCTATTTTGAGGACGCTAGCTCTGATGAAGATTGTGCAGTTAAGAATTTAACATTTGAAAAATACAAGGAAGCCTATGCTTAGCAGAAAATCTCAACTCATTTTTCTTGAATGCAGACCCTTCCACGGAAAGAAGTCGAAAATTCAAAAGGAAGCTGCAAAACTGTATAGCTCCATACCGCGAAATTCACAATGACCTAGTAAGAACCAGCAAGCAAAGTTCGATTACAGATTTTTTTAAGAAGGGAAAACATACAAAAACTTTAAACAGAGAAAAAAGTTCCGATAGTGAAGGCGATATCGTTCCACCGAAAAAACGTTCTCAGTTGATTATATTGAGCAGTGACGACGAATAAATTCATTAAATTATGGTTGCGTTAGATTAAAATATAAGGCATTTTCTAAAAACCTAACTACCGTGTTATAGGAAGGTTACCTGTACTTGAAAAATGTTGAACTAAAAGTGTTGGTTATATCAAAATTAATTTTAATGCGCTAATTTTTAAAATTTCACTACTACTTTAAACAACTACTACTACTTACTTTCGATAAATTAGCCTAAATTAAAACACTATAATATTATCGAGGTTATCCCAAAATCTCGTTATAATATAGCATTTTCGGGGTTTTAGTCTTTTAGCATACTTTATACCTCAGAAATAAAATGTGAATATATGTACCTATTCTTAATATTTTTTTTAAAGTTTAATTGGTTAATCGTAACTTATTTTACCGAACAAATTATATTACACTGTCACACAAAAATAATATCTGCCTAAAGATACGATATATGGTTTTCGATGTAGCTTTTCACGTTGAGCACAAATCCTTGGTCACTTTTTTTCCAGCACCCTTCAGAAAATGGTTTGAAAACTTTACTGCCCCACAGAAAAAGGTACTGGAGAAAAACTAATCACTTGTTTTGTGCTCAGCGCCGACAAATCCTACATCAAAAACTATATATCGCATGTGAATTACAAGCAATGTGGCATTTCATTAATTTTTTTGAAAGTGGTTCAGTGATTTTCTAAAAACTCAAGGGTACTGAAGAAAAATTGATTACGTATTTGTTTTTAGCATGAAAATTACACCGCAAACCAAATATCACATTTTTGGGTCAGGTACTTTTATGTGTGATAGGGTTATTAATATATATAGATTTAAGATTATAGATTTAACTATTAATTATCTAATGATATCAGAAGTTTGAGTGCCATTCAATATTACCTAAATTATATGTTCTGTATCCAGTGCCACAGAAAAGATTTTTCGGACCCGTGACAAATTCATGATGCGACTCCCCTATATTCTTTGTTAAAAAAAGTTTTTGAAATCATATATTTAACAAAACAAAAATATATATAAGGATCGAGGTCCGAGTCCAAGATAAACGTCATGGGCCTCATCTCTTCTCAACGGTACTATCTATATATCTATACTAATGGTCACCAAAATCAGAATCTCGAACTCATAAAGAATATATTAATTTTACAAAATTGTGTTTTTGTGCTTGGATTATTTGTTTTAAAACCTAGTGTTTTCTCAACATTAAGAACGGTTTTCTTCCTCCGTTTAAAATTTTAAAGTCAGACAGATGTAGTTTCCGTCTCTATCGTTTTAATAAGTAGCGAATTATTACTTATGATGTATGCCGAGATGTACCATTTTTTTTTTTATTTTGACTATTGAATGATTGCTCTATGCTTTAAAGATACTTTAGGACAATGTAGATTGTAGCGTAAAAACAAATTACGCCAGTTGAAATTTTTTACCCAAGTAGCTCGCAAAGTGAGTGCTTTAAGAACATCCCAAAATAACCAAAACATATTTCAATATTTAAACTTTATTATATTTGATATTAATCTTTTCTGTATCTTGAAATATATTAGCTTATGCATATCACCAAGGTTTGTAATCTTCTCTACTAACCTTGAATGGTAAGCACTGGACACTGGCCGATATCTTAAATACAATTTTCACTGTATTCTGTGTGGTTGGATTAAATCAAAAACTTAGTTTTTCAGCTAAGCATATTGTGTTATTCTTCACAAACATAATATTGCCTTCTAGGTGATTTAAAAGTTTTTTTTTTTCAATTGTTCAAGCTTTTAGTATAATCTTCCCCACTTTTCTTAGTTATACGTAAAATGCAAAAAAAAACATATACCTACGTTTGGTGAATTTTAGGCAACTACTGTAGATAATAATAACATTTTTCAGTTGTTCTATAAAATACCGATATGAAAAATGAATTAATCATAGTCTGTTTAAAACTGTTGGGAAAAACATGTGATTTCAGTTATTGGCTTCAACGCATTATAATCAGAAAATATATGCTGCGACGGGTCACAGTATTTTCTTTTACATGAAATTCACTGTAGGTTAAAAGAATATAAAAAAACCCATGATTGGATAAAAAAATTAAAAATTTAAATATCTATATAAACAGAACTATTTACCTACAGTTTCTACGTATATACGAACTCCCACCATTAACCCTAGAACTGTCCTTATTAAATTTTCACAAGGAAAAGTTCCAATTAAAGTTATAGGTATTAATGAGTTTAAGAACTATATAAGAAGTTTTTAAAAAATCGCCGTTTTTGAAAAATTTGAAAAACTTAAAAACTCATAGCATAAAGTGAGACTTCTTGTCAACCGATTTCAAACAAAAGCTTCGCGACATAATTAGATGTATAATATGAAGACAACATTCCAAGTTTGGAGAAATTCGGATAAAGCTTTCGGTACGATATCGCTGTTATACACAGACATTTTTCTAAAATTCACATTTTTGGATACAGGGAACCTCAAGACGTGTATTTCCGGTGAAAACCCGAAATCAAAAATTTAGCCCGATTATAATACTTCCTTTACTTATACTATATAATAATAACAAAAAATAATAAGCAGTAGGTATTAATCAGTTTTTTCTAAAACAAATAGATGAAACTGTATAAAACGTATAAAAAATGTGCTATACATTTTTTATTGTCATTTGTCACTTAGTCAAAAAATTGATTGTATATAATTTGTTCATAAGGAAATCAATAGTAAAGTATGTCAAGTGGATTTTTAAGTAAGTATGATCTTGAAATAAATTGCATTCTGAGCACATTTTTTGTTCATGAAATGTTTCAAGTCATTAAATTCATATCTAAATTTCCTTTTCTAAATTTCATTACTTTTGAGAAAATGAGTAACGAGTTTCAATTATTAACGCAATCTTATTATTAAAGGAGTACATAGGTCACCGATAGCTTAAATACATAATAGATTTATACTAAGTATATTTTCTTTCATTTTGTACGAGTGATTAGATTTTCTTAAATTTAGTTCCAACCATTAATTTGCCATAGGTTAGTTCAAGGCCGTCTTTAATCTATTAGAGGCCCTGGGCACATTAAGATAGCGGGGCTCCTATGATTTTTGGCATTACGAACATTTTGTTATGATAGACAAAGAAAGTACCTATATAAACATAGTTTGTTTTTATTTATTTAGTCAAATTATATGAATAGATAACAATAAATTTTAATATATATATACACAAGATTAACTCTTTGGGAGTTTAATTTTATTTATTGCTTGGACAGAAAAAGAAGGAAAAATCTACGATGATTGAAAAGGTACCTTTCTAGATTTGAGATGGGCAAAATTGTCAATTATTTTTTCGAAATCTATGTTTTTTAGGATATCGCAGTTAATGACCATCAGCGACAAACTATTTAATCTCTCTTGGCGCATTATACTTGTCAAACATTCGAAATTAAAATGTTTGTGGTAATAATATCGGTTATCGTCTGGAAATTTGGCAGGAACTATAGAGAACTGGGAGCCCCTCCTATCGATTGTGGGTCAGTTTCCCAGTGTTTGAGACTTGGAATGAGGTTTTAACTAGGTACCTGACACTCTGACCTCTCATCATAGGCTTATTTGATGTGAAAAGCTTCCAAGCTGCCAACAAAAGCAACGGGAAGTAACATTTTTTCTATTATTTAGGTACCATTTCGGTTTGGAAACTTCATCTATTTACTGGATTTAAGACATTGAAACATGAAGCAATTTTTTAAGTTTTGTTGATGCTAGTTACCACGATAGCAAGATGCTGTACAAAGGTGTTTTATGAATTTATCAAATAGTTGGTCAATGCTTGATTTGATTGGACATTTAAATATTAATCTTTGAGTTGATTCAAAGTTAGATTTAGGTCAAGTTGCTTGAAAATCAAGTCTAGTAACTTTGAAATTAAGTCAAGTATCAAAGCAAATCTCTACGTTGGTCGCTCGATTCTCTTCTCACAGCCAATACGAGGATATTGCAAATGTGTGCAATGTCAGACCACTGATTTTGATTTCACACTAGTTTCATTGATAAATATGCAGTTCTTTATTGTAACATTGTTTATTTCTTTGATCCAAAAGTGTTTTGTTTTTTTTTTTTCGTTTTCAAAAAAATAAATTATTTTTACAGATTTTTGGAAATTACAGAAAAGTTGTTACAGATCAATCTGAGTTGGTTTTCTATGTGAATCAAAAAGTTTGAGAAACAATGATCTAATTCATAACAATGCTACTCCGTGGGTAGTACATAGAGGTATAAGACTTTGGTCAAGATAAGCTATAATACAAAATTATTTTTATCGAAACTTTGAAACGACAAATTCTTATAAAAAACGACTTTTTTATTCTTAGTTCTAGTATTACAGATCATAATTGCATTGATAACAATGCCAGTGCAACAAACTGGATTTCATTCTCGAAGAAAAATTTCAGTAATTAAGTTAGATTAATTACAATTAATTGAGGTGACTTCATTTAACGAAGATGTGTAATCTGTTTCTAACCAGAATGTGACATAAAACGTTTAAGATTATCTGATCTTGTTTGTAATTTTTTATGAAATGCAAAAATATAAGTGCATATATTTTATGATAGGTACAAGTTTATTCATAGTGAAAATTGATAGCATAAAGAAAAAAAATACAAACCATATAAGGCAGTTGATGAAAATTTAAGATAAGATTATAAGAGTATAAGTCTATGTAATTTATACGCTTGATGAATTTCACATAAATACCTACTATAAAATTAATTTCACTTTTAGAGATGGAAAGATTTATGTGCCTACTATTAAATCTATGTTAGATCTTAAGTGCATTGAAAATCGTTGTTTTATTTTATTTTATTTACAACTTATAGTAATTTCTTGAAAGCAAAAGCAACTCTTATAACCATTCTCAAATCATTATTACACATAAGCCTAAAACTCGCTACGATATGTAAACTGTAAGTAAGTATACTATATAAAAATTGGGTCAGTTGACATGAAATTTTTGAATTACGTGAAAACTAAAAATTTTCATAATACTAACGAAATCATTACCTAATTTAAAATCACATAATAAATGAAGAAATTTTCATGAATGTGCATTTGCGGAACACGAATATTCATACATCTCAAGAAAATTATAAATTTTTAAAATTCCCAATTATAATTTCTGAACTTATGTAGGCATGTGGCAGTTAAGTAACTGCATTTTTGATACGGCTCTTATCATTTCACTTTCAAATATCAATAATTAATTTTTCTTACATATAATTCTGCCACTTCTAAAAATGTTTAAACTGACCCATATTATATTTTTCATCACATGCTACATTTGAAAGTAAGCAATTAGATTCACCAAAACAAAAATTGTTTTTTCTTATATAAGATTCTATCAAATATTGCACTATGAAAAAAATTCGTACGTAGATACTTTCATAGAACATAATTTTATTACATTTTTTTTACAAAGTTACGTTAAACAATTAATTTTTTATATTAATTTTTAAATTTAATATTTTTTTTTATAATGTTACCGCCTCAAATGATTAGTTTAAAAAACCAATAAAAACACCAGCAAAACTCACACTCATTATACATCTACAGTCTTAAAAAATTTGACAAAAAATTCGATATTGCAATCGATCCCAACAAACACCATCCAATCCTGCAAAAAAGTATTTTCGTAAAAATCACGTTTGCAACATAATATACAATCCGTTATATTTAGATTGAAGAAAAGTAGGTAGATTCATTATTTGAGTTAAAAATTTTTCACGATCTCACCAACTAACTGTTGATTTATATTGAAATCAAAGGAAAAAAAAGATCAATGTTAGTATAAACTTGTGAGCATGAAAAATTTATGAAAACCGCAAATAAACAAAAAAGATGCGAATGAAAAAGTCTATACAAAATATATTTACTATAAAGAAGTTATAAAAATCAAATTGAATGAATCTGATAGCTCCACCTGTTACTATCCACCTACTTATAATATGAATGTCATGATATCGAACGATTGCCCTAAATAAATCCAACACTTGATATTGATTGGGTCTACTTGTCCCGCGTTTTTCTCTCACTATAAATAACTAATTTTTTTATATTTTAAGCCATAAGCAAATAATGGGGTACTCACAAACATTCAGAGAATTCACGCAAAATCAATTTTAATTGTATATTCCACACTCCATTACAAATAGATTGTGATAGGTAATTCACTTAATTTAATTTTTAAGAGAATGTTCAATTTACTTGCTTTACTTTTGTACGCATCATAAAATTATAACTAAGCATCTTTTATAAATATTAAATGGTATGTATAAATTATTATAGTTATAATAAATGCAATATTCTAATAGATTCTTCTTTCAAATGCGTAAGAAATTAAGAAAATTAAAATATATACTTTCATTACAATCATCAATAAATGAAATGGTATAAGTATACAATGTGTCTAGAGAAAATTCTGGAGTAAGAACATAAATTAGTAACAATAATTAGGAATATCAAACCATCCAATTGTCTGCATGATTTTCGTAGAGCTATGTAACGTGGATGTAACGGTCGTAGAGAAAAAAAAAACTAAAACTTGACTACGGCAAAAATCAAGTTGTAAATTATTAAAAACAAGAAAAATTCTATAGATTTCAATTTAAGATATACTTAGAAATAGTAATGTTCAGAGGATAGCCGTGGCCACTGGCTACCCACATTTTGAATTTACTAACTTAATAGATTTTCGGGGCTTTATTATTTTTAAGCAAACTCTTGACTTAAATTTTCTTTACGAAAACTGAGCACCGTGCGTCGAAAGTCTAATGCGGATTTATGCATATGCAATTTAATGCATTGAACCTTTGATAATCGGAAAATGTGGTGGTATGCGACCACCACTGTTCTCTATATATTATTATTTTATGGGTTAAATTGAAATATATGTTATATACAAACTAAAACACAAATTTTGTTGTTTAGTTGAGTTTTAGTTTTTAATTTATGCTTTTATTTTTAACCGACTTCAAAAAAAGGAGGAGGTTCTCAATTCGACTGTATTTATTTATTTTTTTTTTTTTATGTTTGTTACCTCAGTTATTCCGACTGGGTGAAGCGATTTTGATGATTCTTTTTTTATTTGAAAGCTAGTGTTTCTCGTGTATTCCCATTTTAATTTTAGGAAAATCCTTCACTTCTAAAGGGTTAAAAACTAAGGGATGAAATATAAACTTCTTATTGGATAGCTCGATTTTGATAATTCTTTTTTTATTTGAAAGCTGGTGCTTTCCGTGGGGTCCAGTTTTGATTTGAGGGAAATCTTCCACTTCTAAGGGGTTGAAAACTAAAGGATGAAATACTAACTTCTTATTGGATAGCTCGATTTTGATAATTTTGTTTCTATTACGTACAACGTACCTTTAAATTGTTCACATTTCAATTTGAAGAAAAAAATCCACCCCTTAAGGATGAAAATAGGGGATAAAATAGTGACATTTAACCGAATTTTGATAAATTTTTTTTCTGTTGGAAAGAGTAATCCACTTAGTTTTGTTTTTACATTTAAAAGAAAAAAATTGCAACCCTTAAGAACAAAAAGGGATGATGTAGTAACTTTTAATATTAAACGGCGCTGCCTCATATGAGCAGCGCGTTTAGAAGGTTTAACCATTTTCAAGAAAATAAAATCAGTTATCAAACTTCAGATCACTAAAACGCGAGAAATAAAAAATATTATAAAAAAATGAAAACCCGACTTCAAAATATATAAAAATTCTTAAACAAGAAATGTACTAAAAAGTAACAAAATAATGGCGTATCCTTGCAGTATCTACAACTTACAAATTATTAGGATGATACAATGTACAACTATTGTTATTTTTGGAGTTGGTGTCAGTCAAAAAAATAAATATTAATGGTAATTCGTAAAAATTGTAAAAAGGTTTAGTTGGTAATTGGTATTTAGTAGTTTAAAGGTCGCTAAATATTGTTACAGTACGAGTATATTGTTTAAAAGTTCATTTGAAAACTAATTTTCATAAGGTATTCTCGTTTTTTGCTAAGTACCAATATAGTCGTATTTCCTTGGCTGACACCAACTCCAAAAATAACAATAGTTGTACATTGTATCATCCTAATAATTTGTAAGTTGTAGATACTGCAAGGATACGCCATTATTTTGTTACTTTTTAGTACATTTCTTGTTTAAGAATTTTTATATATTTTGAAGTCGGTTTTTCATTTTTTTATAATATTTTTTTAATACTAAAAAGTCTTATTGTTATTACATTATTGTTATGCAAGGCATTAAATTGTGCCCTATACATTATGAGGGCACTACAGTAGAGTCTCACTAATCCGCCACAGTTTTTTAAGCCTTAAGGGGGTATTCTAGTCTAGGATTTTGAAAAAATCGAAAAATTTTTTCTTTCATAATCCGATAGTTTATATATTTAAAAATATCCCCCTAAAAGGATTTTTCAAAATTCAAATTATTTCCGAAGTTATGGCCGTTTTAGTGTCGTGGCAACTAGACCGGTTGAGGCTTAACGTAAAACTTTAAACGCGTTTTTCTCGAAACTACTTTTTTCGATGCGGTCGCCATAATATCTCAAGTTCTAATCAGCCGATTTACTTGAAATTTGGCATGAATATTCTTTGAATATCTCTCTATCGCATGAACCAACAAAAAATGAAAATTTTTAATTTTTAATATTTTTAAAAAATTCGACAAAGTTAAAAAATGAGTGAAAAAATCGACCTTTATTTTTGAGTAGCCGCCATTTTATGAAAACACATTTTTTTTTTGTTTTGGAGGTTCATGCGATAGCGACATTTGTACTTATCAAGAATCCATCATTGTTTTTTTTTTCAAATGACCACAAGGGTAGAAATTATGGCGACGAGGACACGGTCTTTTTTTTCCCCCTCTACTTCAAAGACGCATAACTCAATGAAAAATAAAAAAAAAAAAATTTGAAATTAATTTTGTGTACTCTCTGAATATAAATAAACAAATGATAAAAAAATGGATGGTAAAAATATCAAATGCTTTTTCTTTATCAATTGCCAAAAAACGCTCGAAATTCGGGCCTCTAGACTAGAATACCCCCTTAAGTACCTACGCGTTGGTTTCTTTGATCGTAGAATAAAGATCACCAATTTGTGGATCAAAAGTGAAGTAGACTTCACCCGTCCCTGTACTTAAACACTTTTTGTAGCCTAGTCAAAGTTAAATTCTATTACTAACTCAGAAAGTCCAATATTTAAGATGTGCCCTCTATTCTACAACAGGCGCGATTCAATGGACGACAATGTAGGTATGTCAACGTCAATGTTTTTGTTTTGAGTCGGAAAATTTGTAGATTTATTCCGGTGGATAAACCCATGATTTACAGATTACTCTTATAATATTAAAACAATCCTTGGGAGTTACAACATTCCAGTCAATAACAATTTCCAGTTCTTTTTACCCGCCAATAGACTTCAAGGCAATCATTACGTTCTGAGATATTAAAATTTAAACTCTTCGATATATCTACTCGCATAATCAATAGTTAATATTTCAGTAAAATAAGAATTTCCTTATTTTGTGTCACATAGAACCTGTGATTTGGAAACATCTGTATATTCCGTAATATCATATGTTTACGCGCATGTTATTATTTAAGCATGTCTTTAAAATCAAATTAAAATTATCATTTGCTCTTGTTAATTTTTTACACGTGGAAAATTTGTTTGGATTACATATAGTTTAGAGCTCACTAAACACTAAGACACTAAAATTTTCAACACCTACTGAAATGACAGTAATTGGTTTAGAAGTTCTTTGATATTTTTACATTGAGTTTGAAAAAAAAATATTAGTAATATAATTTGATAAAATCAGGAATCGACACAAATTTTGTAGTTCATGTTCAATACGAAGTTCATAAAATAAAAATTCCTTTTACAGATCAATTTTCAAATTTTTAAGGGAAGAGAAGACTTTAGAGCTTATAATTAGCTAACGTTATAATAACACAGGTCATGTTTTCATTTTTTTTTTTGCATTGTGAGAACTACGACGCGAATCGTTGAACACAACATGTTTTACAACATCAAGATACACTTTCTAGTTTTGTCGACAGTAAATTTTCCTATTGAAATAATTTTTACGTAAAAACGTAATGTCCATTTACGCGATATCGCATCTTTCAACACTGAATATAGTAACACTAATTAATAATTACTATTTAACGATGTACGATAAAAATATAATAGAACAGAGCAAAAAAAAATCTTCTTCAAAATAAAACATTTGTTGAGGTCATGAACGTTTATAAATACACACTCAAAAATGAAATAAATATTTAGCTTAATAAATTAGATATAATATATTGTATGTATTTTGAAACATTTTCTTTTCTTTCTTAATGCAGTTTAAAAATAAGTTTCTTGTTTCTTAATTTTCATGTCATAATGACGCCCATTCATATAATATTTTATATCTAGTTGAAGGCTTTTTAAAAATGTATTAAACATTAAAGTTTTGTTGCGAATAGAATGTATTGAAGTAGTTTTAAGTGACAAAATGTAGATCTTTTTGTATGTATTCACTCACAATATATATTTAATAATTAAAAAAATAAACATTATTTTTTATTATAGTTAAGTAATAAAGAGAGAATCGATTAAGGAAACGCACGCTGTTTTATAAATCAAGGTATAGATGCTCTTGGTTTAATTATACATATATTTAATACATATTTTTATCCCATCGTCGGTTTTGTAAGGAACCAACAGTTTCACTCACTTTATATATTTTTTTCAATTTTGTGTTAGTAAATATAAAATTTATAAACAAAAAATATAAATAATCTTTAATTTGAACCACAAATCTTCCAAATAACATTTGACAATCCATTCCTCATTCCTTGAAGTAAAAATATTACCTTCCTCACTCTGTACTGGAGTTTAGGCCTTAGGAATAATTAGAAATTAATCAATTCAAGAAGTTGGACATTTTTTGAAAGCAAATGTGATTGACATTTTGACTTGTAAGTGGAATAATTTACAAAATTAATGATTGACTTAAATTGATATTTAAATATTAGTAATCGACTCGACTTACTTGATTTTGAGTCTTATTTAGGCCAAGTAGCCTGGAAATTGAGTCAAGTAACTTTAAAATCAAGTCAAGTAGGGAATACCTAGGCATAATTGCTCGCATTATTCCCAATAGTGCATTTGCTAGTTCTAGAAAAATATTTCATCGTCCTGTGTCACACTTCTGTGACTCAGATATTTCGTTTCTTTTGAAAATGATCTAACAATAAGTCTATGTCAATAACAATATAAAACTATAAAATTATCTTTTACATTTTATTTTACTATACATAGATATTATAGTAAGAGTATTGTGATTGAAACGTGGGAAACTGTCGGTTATAGTTTTACATTAAACTTCGCTTTCCGCAACACTTTTTTAGTATTAATCATCATATTATCTTACATAATACAAACTTAATAATCGAAATTAAAATAAGATGAGTTGATCTAAAGATAATAATTGTAAACCAAATCTTTCATTTTAAAAACCATTGGAATTGTGAGATTCTCGTATAAATAAAACGTGTAGGTACCTTAGGATGTCCCCTGGCTTTAAAAAGTTTACCGTCCATTTTTTTTTTCAATTTGGGTTAAATACTTATAAATAACATTTTGTAACTAAAGAGTAAAAGGATGCCGTACAGACTTACTATCAAAGTTTACCACGGTAAAAGCAAAAGTAAATGTTCTAATAGATAAGATAAATAAGAATTTTATCCTCAAATGAAAGATAATAAGTTATAATTTAAGAAAGATCTTTATTTTGATTTTTTATAAGCTAAATTAAAAATTTCGTAAGATTTAAGTGCAAGTTCAAATATTTAAACTCAACCGTTATAAAAATATTTGAAGGGCTCAAATTCAATTCCCAATTCCACTTGATTTGCCCATATATAAACCATTAAACTTTCATTGAGCTTTCTCATTTTCTTAGTTTTCATTGATATTTTGAGTGGGTACCTAGTAGAAAAGTTGCAGAACATAACATTATCTTCAAATTTTATCCTAAGCAAATGTTTATACGATCAAGCTTCTCGAGATAAAAAAAAAGTAAGGGATAAACTCAGTCAGTGATTAATTGATTGAGTATATTATTATGTTAGCCCTAGGTTAACTGTGGAGTTTAGTTAGTAGCTTAAGTAAAATAAAATCTCTAAAAGGTGATGATCACCTGTATTTACTATTTTTAATGTAAAGACAGTTAAATAAAACGTTTTCTATATAATTCAATTCAATCAAATAGGTTTACTAATAAAAGTATATTTTTGCATAATATAATATGGCACAGAGTACATATTTATTGACACAAGCCAGCACAGATTCTCGTGATTCAAAATTCACAAAATTTAACTTCCAAATATTTCTACAGAAAAGAAAAAATTATACATATAAATTAAATAATAAATTATACATATAAACAGAACTATATGCATACAAGTATACAACCTATATGCTTATACGAATTCCCAACCTTCACCCCAGAATCGTCCTTATTCGAATTTTCCCAGGAAAAAGCTTCAAATAAAAGTTGTAGCCATTAATGAGTCTAAGAACTATAGTAAGTTTAAAGAAAATCTTTGGAGCCGTTTTCAAAAAAAATTGAAAAAGCTCAAAAACTCCTAGAATAAAGTGGAGCTTTCGGTTAACCGATTTCAACCAAAAGCTTCGCGGTACAACTAGGTATATGGTATAGGTATAGGTAATATGGAGGCCAAATTCCAAGTTTGGTGAAATTCGGATAAAGCTTTCGATACGATATGGCTGTCACACACAGTCACAGACATGTTTCTAAAAACGACTTTTTTGGACTCAGGGGACCTCAAAACATTTATTTCCGGTGAAAGCTTGATTTCGAAAATTCGACCCGATTACAATACTTCCTTTACTATAGGTATAGTAGTAAAAGAAAGTAAAAATAGGAAAGTGTTATGAAAAAGACACATTTAATTTTTTTGGGCTATCCCAGTAAATAATATAGTTTTACGACAAAGGAGGGTTGAAGGAGTTGCACCAAATATATCACAGATTCGAGAATTTCTCTCGGCAACATTATTTATAGATGTCTATTTTATATTGTAATTTTTCATTAATCATACTTTAGAATCTAGATTGCCTTCTACCAGCGATAACAAATCTATTTCTAATGAAAATGAAAATCGAATTTTCTTATGGCTAAATACTCATGGTAATTTCACATAGGATTACAAAATAAATCTTCATTCATTACTTCATTAAACTAAGTCATCACGTATTACGTGGGTCAGTGGCTGATTCACGTGTGATATATTCCATAAGTGATTCATTTATAAATATTACCATCTTAAGATGCTCTTTCAAAATGGTGATAAAAAAGTTCCGTAACTACAGAATATTACGGTAGTATACCCACTATATAATGTAAATTAATTTAACCCTATTCCATGGTACGATAACAGCTATAGTAATTTATTTACATCATAGAAGCCACTATATATTTAGGTTCACGTTCTGGAGGTGTTTATTATCATATAGAAAATACACTTTTTGCAAAAGCAGTCATAAACAGAGGATGTTTAGACGAGTAAATTACAAGTAATTTATAAAACATTTGCGTTTACTTATCAGAAACCAATTCGTGTGTATTTAAGTTGAACGATAAATTCAAAAGTGTATTGAAATAATTCATTTGGTTGTGACATAAAATTAATAATTTCATAAAATAGTTGCAGCATATTTTTTAAACTAAACCCAAATATTTTGATTTTTTATAAATAAAACCACGTTCAGATTTATCTATGTATAAATACAATGAAAGGTTGTTGACTTAAAGCGTGGGAGTAAATCCTCACCTGTACTTACACTCTATGTACAAAATATGTAAATTTACACACCTGTTCAATATAGCGACAATTTAACACAATATATGTGTGAGTGTATGTTTTTAAATTGTTTTTAACACACGTGGGATTGTAACAATAGCACACGTGTTTTGATTTTTTTCAAAATATAGTTTTGCCTATTCAAAATTCAATAGATGAAAAATTAGACCAATCACATTTAACTAGATCTAAAAAAAATCTTTTTAAATATAAAAATCAAATATCGTTTGTGGTATAAATGGCCTCAATACTATGGCGGTAAAAACGAATAAAAACTTAAAGAGATAGCTAAAAGATCGGAATAGCTAACTTCAGATTGTAAATAACTCAAAAATGCAGAAAGGGAAGTAATTTTTCCATAGAGATATTTTATGGGTTTATGGGTGTAATTGGCTACTTTATATCCCGAGAAAATTCACGGTTGATGTAGAAAATTTATAAACAGGTCCAATCAAAATGTTGGATCAAAACAAAAATTAGTGTAAAGATGTGTTAGGTTTCCAAAGGCTACTCGGGTGAAGGGTATACTAGAAGGGCTAGAAGCTTTTTATCTCGAAAACATGCTCAATACATGTGGAATAAGTAGAACTTATTTCAACTAAAAATTGTATGAAGATATCAAAGATATTAAAATAACACACTGAAGATTTAAAAAGGTTCGATCTATTCGGAAGCGCCAACTTTACCTTTTTAATTTCAAATTATGATTTCTCCAAGACTATTCAAAATAATTTGTGACGATGTTTTAGTTTTTTCAGAAGGCTTTTATTGATAATTCTAAATATAGTTTGAGAGATTTATTCCCATTTGTAAAAGATTTATCTCCGAAAAAATGGTCTTGAAAAAGGTCTATTTTTAACCGACTTCAAAAAAAAAGTTCCCAATTCGACTGATTTTTTTATGTTTGTTACCTCAGAACTTTTGACTGGGGATCCGATTTTGATGATTCTTTTTTTATTTAAAAGCTGGTGCTTTTTATAAGTCTTTTCTCTGTTTCTCTTTTCTCTATTCATTTTTTTAATGTGTATTAATGTATCAACTTATACCCACGACTTCTTTCACATAAAATTTTACAAAATAAGTAAACACAGTTTAGGCGTAAGAAAAGAAACCTCTGCACATGATGAGTAAAACTATTAATTATAACAACTTAATATTTACTACTTGACTTGTTCATAAGTTATTTGACTTGATTTTTAGGCTACTTAATTTAAATTTGATTTAAAACCAAGTCAAATGTTAATATTTAAATATAAAGTTAATTCAAGCGCTGAATTCCCAAGTAATTTCATTTTAAAGTTAAAATGTTAAGCTCAATTTATCGCACAAAATGACCATTTACTTAACTTGTAAATTCCCAATTTAAACGTATAAAATAATTAAGAAGTCAATTAAAGATTTTTAAATAAAGAATTTAAAATAATTTTTAAAAAATGTTTGCATTTTATTGGACGAAATAAAAAAACATAAAAGCAGGAGATTTCTATATTTCCATGTAGAATCATAAATGCAAAAGTTGATAAATGAGGAGCAGAAGTCAAAAAACTCAAGTTTGTCAATCTCCTCTTTGAGTCACTTAGGAGTGGAATTTCGAAAAAAAAACTTGCTTTTGCGGAAGCCACAGTCTTCTCAGGAATCACACTTTCAGATTTGGCCTTTTTATCTTTTGTGGTTTAGTTTCACGATACTGTTTTATATATGTAGATTATAAAAATTATATGGAGCCGTTATTTCGATATTTTATTATAGCCTAAGATCACGCAGCATGATTGCTACATTCATAATGTAGCTTAATCATTTAGATATCAAATTAAAGCTTTTTTTTTATATGTATGATGATATAAGGGTGCCCACAAATAAGCGAAAATAGCTGTTAAAGATGCTGTAAATTAAAGAAAAATTGAGAGAGCACGCGAAGATATTTTTTTGCCTAGGAAGGCGAAAACTAGTCTGAAGAGTTTTTAAACTCTTTGCGTGTCTCAATAGATCGAGACACGCATCGAGATAAAACTTGTAGCGCAAACACTTGCTGTTCTCGTCTGACAAATGTCGCACCGCGTTAACTCTCTCTCACTTTATCTCATCTTTAACAGCGATTTTTGCTTATTTGCGGGCATTTTTAAATTGGTACCCTTATATCATCATGCACAGAAAAAAAGAGCTTTAATTTGATATATAAATGATTAAGCTACATTATTAGTGTATTATTTTTCATTATTCATTATTTTTTTATTGAAGATCTGAAATTTTGAAAAAAAAAAGTTGACCTTTTTTTTGGGCCTTCAAATGCAGTTTTTTCGACACATTATTCATTTGAATGCATTTGTTGCATAGAAAATAAACCTGATATTATGAGTAGATTCCGAGAAAACAATCTTGTAAGTCAAAAACACCAATTTTTAGAATATATGTTTTTCTGGAAATTTCTTTAATGAATCCCACTATCGGTACTTACATCTTATAAGCAGTTTGAGATCTTTTTACCTTCATGAACCGTTATTTCAAGCTTTTTCAGTATACACAGCAAACTTTTTCCTATTTTGTTTTCTTGTATTTTGTTACTTCGTTACGAATTTCCGCCAGAATAGTTAAAATTTTATAAAACTCTAACATCAAAAAATTATTTATATTTATTTAGCATAATTCTACTGCTCAAAATTTCAATGAATTTTTAACCGACTCCAAAAAAAGGAGGAGATTCTCAATTTAATTTAATTTGAACGAAATCGTTCACTTCTAAGGGGTTGAAAACTAAGGGATGAAATACTAACTTCTTATTGGATAGCTCGATTTCGATAATTCTTTTTTATTTGAAAGCTAGTGCTTCTCGTGTGTTCCCATTTTAATTTGAGGAACATCTTTCACTTCTAAAGGGTTGAAAACTAAGGGATGAAATATTAACTTCTTATTGGATAGCTCGATTTTGATAATTCTTTTTTTATTTGAAAGCTGGTGCTTTTCGTGGGGTCCAGTTTTAATTTGAGGGAAATCTTCCACTTCTAAGGAGTTAAAAACTAAGGGATGAAATATTAACTTCTTACTGGATAGCTCGATAATTCTTTTTTTATTTGTAGAACACAACCTTAAATTAATCTCCTATCCATTTTTAAAAAAAAAACTTCACTCATAAAGGGTTAAAAATTAGAGATGAAATAATATTATAATTTTTTTCTGGCTAACCCGATTTTGATAATTTTGTTTCTATTACGTACAACCTACCTTTAAATTGTTCACATTTCAATTTGAAGAAAAAAATTCACCCCTTAAGGATGAAAATAGGGGATGAAATAGTGACATTTAACCGAATTTTGATAATTTTTTTTCTATTGGAAAGAATAATCCATTTAGTTTTGTTATTACATTTAAAAGCAAAAAATTTCAACCCTTAAGGGCAAAAAGGAATGATGTAGTAACTTTTAATATTAAACGGCGCTGCCTCATATGAGCAGCGCGTTTGGAAGGTTAACCATTTTCAAGAAAACAAAATCAGTTATCAAACTTCAGATCACTAAAACGCGAGAAATAAACAAATATTATAAAAAAATGAAAACCTGACTTCAAAATATATAAAAATTCTTAAACAAAAAATGCACTAAAAAGTAACAAAATAATGGCGTATCCTTGCAGTATCTACAACTTACAAATTATTAGGATGATACAATGTACAACTATTGTTATTTTTGTAGTTGGTGTCAGTCATGAAAATAAATATTAATAGTAATTTGTAAAAATTTTAAAAAGGTTTAGTTGGTATTGGTATTTTGTAGTTTAAAGGTCGCTAGATATTGTTACAGTTCGAGTATATTGTTTAAAAGTTCATTTGAAAAATAATTTTCATAAGGTATTCTTGTTTTTTGCTAAGTACCAATATAGTCGTATTTCCTTGGCTGAAACCAACTCCAAAAATAACAAAAGTTGTACATTGTATCATCCTAATAATTTATAAGTTGTAGATACTGCAAGGATACGCCATTATTTTGTTACTTTTTAGTGCATTTTTTGTTTAAGAATTTTTATATATTTTGAAGTCGGTTTTTCATTTTTTTATAATATTTATACACCAAATGGTCAAGAAAAACGTATACGTACTAAAATTAAATTTTAAAACAATTTATATTTTAACCCTTTATGAAACTTATAAGGTATGAAATAAAATCATTACTAAGGTTCTAAAGCGTAAGAGTTATCTATGATATTTAATATTATCGAAAAATGTTTGGTTCTTGAAGGATAAATATTAACATTTTTTTTTCAAAACGATTGAATGGAATTTATTGAAATTTGTTCTAAAAATATTATTCAGTTTAATTTAGGTGCTTAATGAAGCGGGTGGGTATCATTTAGTATTATATAATTATATACATATTCTTGGTATCAGTAAAAAATGAGCTCAATTCCCAATCAAAAATACACTTTAAGAAATAAAATTTATTACTTACTTGTCAAGAAATTGGCGTTTCCTGCTTATTGCATCATTTCTAATAATATGCTTCACTTCGCGACTACCAGACGATTCACTTTCGGATGACGAATTTTGTAACATTTCCTCTACTTTCCGACGCGATTCTTTGAAATTAATTGAATTTTCATCTTTGTCGACAACAACCTTTGGAACAATATGTTTCGCGTCTTCATGTTGTGTCTTTTCACTAACACCACGCAACACACGACACAGATCAACACGATTTTTTTGCATTGCATTAGCACGATTTTTATTTTCATTATTAATAGCAACGTCTTTATCTACATTTTCATCACCCGTTGCCAAATCAAACGAATCATTTTTCAAAATTGACTTCAAATGAGGCACATTTGTTGCAACATCTTCACTATGGTCTTGCGATTTTTTCCGTTGCATCGGTTTAAAACTGGTGGACATTTGCGGATCGGATTCATACGTCGCGTTTAAACTAAGCTTTTCATCGTCTTCGCCACCCGATGAAATGAACGATTTGGACTTTAATATACCTTTAACTTCACTCGTTAATATTTTCAGCGCGTTTTGATGAAACTTATCTTTAGTTGCATTTATCGACAGGTTTTCTAGAAATAACAATTTCAGATAATTTCTTAAGTATTTAATTTTTAAATAAAATATGCTATACCTAGCTCTTTACTATCTGGTGGTTTTATCAGACTCGCGATTAACGGGTTGATTGCTTCATGAGCTGTTTGAACTTCATCGGTTGTAATAGGTTGTGTTTTGAATCGAGAATGCCGTTTTCTAATTGATGGTTGTGCGATTGGTGGTTTGATTTGATTTTTATCGGTTATTTTTTGATTGAACAGTTTAACACGTTCGGCTAATGATAGCTTCGATGGATCATAGTCTTCATTTTCTAAAAAATATAAAAAAATCAAAGTTATACGACATTGGTTAAATTATTATTTAAATAGATAAAAAAAAAAACGTAAAAACTGTAAGAACCAAAATCAAAAATAGATCTACAAATAGAATAAAATTCGTCTATAGTTTCAACTATTTCTTGGTAAATTTCCATTTTAATAAGTTTTACATAAACAGTTTTATCGGGTAATAACAATTTCGATGAGAAACAAAAAAACAACCATAATCACCATAAGATATTACAATGTCAGAAATTCCGTTAAATTTAGCTTTGTTTGCAGATGAGATTCTGGGCCAATTCAGATTCTATTCATATGCGCATTTATAAAAAGAGCATTCGCGAATTAGTAAATTCTAAACTTTTAGTAATAGTTCATAGTTTACATTAAGTTTGTTCGTAATTGATTCAGAATTGATTATAGCGCTCCTCAGAGTTTTGTTCGAGGGACCAATTCAATTGTCAACGTTGTTTAACGTTAGTTCTCTTTTACTACTATTTTATAGTCGGTCACGAAAAAAAATCTAAACCTCTTTACAATTGGATATTTGCTCTAAGATAATCCTGAAGCTGTCTTAAACTGATTCGAAATTGGTTCAAAATAAGACCAGCGAACAAAGCAATTAAGGTCGAGCCATACTAAACAAGTAAGCAATTTTTTTAATTGCCTTTCCTAAAGCTGCATGTTTCGTTCACGGGTTTAAATAAGCGTGTAACTAAGCAGTAACTGCAAAGCAGTTTTTTAGCATTGCAACAGCTGCAAAAAAAGTTGTAGTACAGTTAAAAATTGAAGGGTGTATAAAAAAAAGGATATATATAAATCCATATTTTTCAAATTTTGAAACATTGGATTTTTTTTTTTGGAGTTTTAAATCTTAACATCTAAGGTCATATCACGACTGTCTAGAATCTTAAGTCTAGGATCAAACGGGGATCGAACCCAGAACCACTTGACGCATGAAGCGGAGAGCGCAATTGCTCTAACCACAGCGCCAGTAGTTGGTTCATTGGATATTTCTTGAAAACAAATTATAAACTTTGAATGGCTTAGAATGAATCTTAATCTAAATATGTAGCCTTAAAAATTTTTGAAACAACGTTCTTTTATGGAAAATAAAACAGCATAAAACCGTGGAGACCACAGCATAACGAAAAAGCAACCAGGGGACTTTCTCTCTTTTTCCATCTCCTTTTGTTTAACGCTTGCCAACAGTGATTGGTGAAATGAAATAGGCCAAGTGAGAGATGAAATAAAGAGAGAGAGAGAGAGAGAGAGAGAGAGAGAGAGAGAGAGAGAGAGCTGATTCTACTGACAACTAGGTAGCACAGTTCCCTTCATTCACTGTGCTACTTTTGTAAAAATGCCACCCACATTAAGTGACACCATAATATAGGATGCAATAGTGTTTAGTTGTCATGCAACTTAAGTAGCGCCGTTTTTCTTTTAATTTGACTCATAGTAAAAGCTGTTATGTGTACTCCTACCTTTAGAGAATATATTGAACAATGCAGTAACCAGTTTTGTTTCTTTACCGATAAAGCTGCCTTTGCCTTTATGAGCAAATTTCAGACAAAGTGGACATAGCCGAGACCGCTGAGAGATGCTTTAAGCAAACACGATTGAGATATTTCGGGGCTTTATTATTAGAATAGAGTTTCAGTGTTTATTTTTTTTTTTTTTTAGGACAAAAAATACAAATTTTTCTAGACCAGGGTGGTCAACCTGCAGCTCGCGGATCGTATTTTTCCGGTCCACGAGATTCCTCACACTTTATGATTATATTATTATTATTATATTATCATTGTTTTCATGTACGAATAATAGTTTATAATAATAATAACACATTTTGTTTCAATTATTTACTCAAAATAAAAATGCCCAAAAAGTGAAAATATGGAGGAATCTAATTTTATTTACGACCCTCGAGATCATTTGGATTGGTCATCCCTGTTTTAGACAAAGATGAATAAGAAGATAATCTTACATTCTAGCTGTTTTCATTATACAATGCATATTATCAATCAATGGCTAAGCTAAATTTTGAGTTTTTTTTTTTAATCTGGGTCATTTGGATCGGTGAAAAATTTTGACTTCCCCTGACATACACTAGATCAAATCCGATTTGGAAGTACAGTATAAATCGTTTATAACGACACCGGATATAATGAACAACCGGTTGTAACGTACAAAACCTTCGGGCCCCGTGATATGTTTTAGATAAGACGATACATGCGATACATACCGGTTATAGTGAATATTGCTTATAACGAACTAAATTTGACGGTCCCCTAAAGTTCGTTATAAATAATTTCTACTATATATCTTTTCCATTTGCCTAAAACGATTCAACAACATTCTTTGTTTAAGAAATCTGACAAAGTAAAAAAAAAGTCTTTCGCTTAAATATATTACTTAAATAGGTTTCGGTAAAGTTGAATTGGTCTGAAATTTGCTTAGACAAAGTCGGTCTTTAGTTAGTCATTAATAAAATAATCAGTTCACACATTTAGGTGGTTAATTTCTTAAAAATTTGTTAATGTGACATCGAAATAAATTTAAGCTTATCAAATTTACCGTCTTGATTTTGAGCACGATTTTGTTTGGCAGCTTCCTGTACTTCGCCTAAAGTCACTGGCTGAGTCGAAAAACGATTCGAATCACTTGAATTGCGACTCGTTTTTCTCGTCTTGTATCGTTCCACGCCATAATTGACAGCACCAGCTTAAAAAAATAAACATTATTACAGCCTGCCAAATGATTTTCAATTGATTGATTTACTTTTCTTCAACTTGATGCCCACAGCCTCTGCAGCGATACTTTTCATCTGATTTTGGATATGATTTTTGGGTGACAAATGCGACAATGCACTTGTCTCTTTATTTTCAGACGATGTGACAGTGTCATCGTCGTTTTCTTGTGAAAAGTCTTCATTTTCGTCGGACATTTTTGAACGACTCGATGCTACGATTATACCACTGTCGGCACTGTATTCGGTTAAATTAGACAAGCTATTATCGCTAATTATTGACGAGCTGATCGTTAAGTCTAGAGAAACAGACTGAGAGGTAGACAGTGTGTCGTGATCGGTGGCTACTGGATGATCGTAGCCATTTCGCGAACCAACTTGGCTCAACTCCAAAGTGCTAAAATGTTTGAAGAAAATGACATAAAAACGAGATCATTTATTTATAGACTGAATGTGTTGGGTTTAAATATAAATTAAATGAAAAAACTGGAAAATATAAAAAAGGAGAAAATTAGACGCGGTGGTTTTTAAAAATATACATCTTAAGAAACATTTTTTAAAACTATCTTTGTATTGTAACAAATAAAAGAAATTTGAAAATTGCTATTTTTAAATAAGAATGGTAACCTGTTAGATGATGTTTGTGAAGCTTTGATTTCTTTAGCCGTGATGGGTTGTGTTTTGTATCGGTTTGTATGGGCTGTGGAGTCCCGAAATTTGGTGGTTCGCTTGGGAACGGCGCCGTTGATTTCATTTTTGCACCCGCTTTCTTCAGCTAAAAATGATTCCATTTTTTGAATACGTTCCGCTACAGACATGGGACGACATAAAGCACGCAATTCATTTTCATTTAGAGATTGACGACTGGGACGCATTTCTGAATTAAAATTGATATTATTACGATGTGACTCCGAAAACGATGCAAAAACTATTCATTGTGACGAAACATTTTTTAATGAGAAATTTAGTAACTTATTTATTAATTAAAATTAAATAATTTATTTAAATTTTTCACATTATTTTAGATAATATAACGGAAGAAAAAAATATTAATATATGTGATTAGTGACAAAAATTTAGTTAATAATTTAGAATTTTATTTATTTTTTTTAACCATATTATCGCTAAGGTGATATTTAAAAAAATCAACTTGATATACATAGACAGAATGTATCGTGTTTACTCGTGTATATTCCAAGTTCCAATGAATTTTTTTATCAGTACGATTATAATTTTTTTATTTCCCCGCTATAAAAATATTATGAATACTAAGTTATTGACTACAGAAAGTTAGTGTGACATGCAAAATAAAACTCATTACCAAATGGCAGATATATGTGAAAAAATGAATCCTTGGAAAATACCAGTAATGCAACTAAAGATTTTCTGGTATTGGGCTCGAGTATGGCTACTTTGGCGCTTTGAGTATTTGAAATTTCCTAACTTTATGTTTTTGTATAGTCTAAAGTAAGACTATTAGAAGCTTGATTTCGTGTCGATTATCCAAAAACATTCACACGGTCGAAATTCTAAGCGAAAGCAATAAATTTTTGCTTTAGCATAAGACCTAAGCAAGCCGCTTAAGTTATTAAGAAACTGATAAATTAATCTAAATCATTTTCCATGAGAAACAGCATAGCATAATTTTGTCTTTAAATCCGATTTTTATCGAAAACAAAGCAAAAACTTGCAAATTACCACTATTCGTTTTCGTTTTCATTTAACTTGTTTTATCGACCGTCGTCAATTTTTAGCGCCTAATAAACCATACTCTCGCCCGATATTGTAGTGTCGTTTTAAAATTTGTTTCATAAATCAAAGCCCATTCTATCGCTAGTATCTTTAGGATGAACTAGTTTTTTTTTTTTATTTAAGGTCGCATCAATTACCATGGTCAGTAGTGACCAGTGAAATTAAAACCCTATGAAAAAAATCTTAGGCTGTCATTGAAATTCGATCTCAGAACCACAAGCGTATGGGGCAACAATCTAGTCAACCACGCCACTAAATGGCCTAAACTTATTTAACTCTAAATATTAAAACACATAAAGGATACTCGTATGTGAATATTGGTAACCAGGCAGTTAGGGTTACATGACTTCCAAAACCCTTCCAAAACTTGGCCCATTGTCAACTTAGGCCAATGATAACCGGGACCATTCGCTGGTTTTTAGTCGTGTTGTTATTTCTAAGAAAATTTGAATTCAGGAAAAATAGGTAGTTTGCTTTTATTGCAGATATATAATAGAAAAGCTATTGTCCTAAAAATTATAATTTGATCTGAATTAAGAGCAAAAGCTATCCCTTTGTGTATGCCAATGCATTGATGTTAATGTTTCATAGATTTCAAAATTTATCACAGGTACGGAACTATTAAATTTAAATTTTAAAGTCACTGTTGCTGTTTAAAACTATCTAAATGAACCATATAAATTGAAATATTTAAGAATAATAGCAAGTTTGAAATTAAAATCCCAAATATTAGTAATTGTATTGTTTAATTTTTAACAACCTTTTGCATACTACACAATTTGTGGCCTCAGTCGTAGATGTGTTGAATTGTATAAGGCCTCAGTTGTGAATAACCTGAATTGCCGTGTGACCCCTGATGTCAGGAGCCGTAAATGTTATGTGAAAGTTTTAAGGTTAGGCAAACCGTCGTACACAGCTGATATTTGTATAGCCTATAATATATTAGCATTTTAATATTATATTGGTATTAATAATTAAAGTAACTTATTTTGTTCGTGGGTCTCATTTTGAACTTATTAACCAGACCAAACACGATAAGAGGCTATCTCCAAGAAACGACAGTGGAATTCACGGACATATAGACTCATTTTGTTTCGGGTATAGGAACTTCTATGTGATTTTAATGTTTTTTTTTTTGTAATTAATGTTAAGTAATGTTCATCTATTTCAGACTAGATAAAAATCAGAATCCATGTTTTTTTGGTTCCGGAGCTATTTATTAAGTCAACGGTTTATCTTTGCCACAAGAGCACTAATTTTTTTATCTTTTTTATCTATTATTCCGAACGCTAATATAGGACCTAAAACGAAGTTAAAATAATAAGTGATCCTACCACGAAAATTTACTTCTACAATACACAAAACAAGAGAATATAATGAATACTAAATGTGATGCAACTAATTTTGCCAAATTGCAATTTCGATATTTACGGAACTATAAGGTGCCGTTCACATTGGGATGATAGGCGGTAAGCGATATATCGCCTAAGCAACCGACAATTAGTGACACTTGGGACGACATTTCGCGCAAGAGTGAACCTTTTTTTTACACTCTTAATACTTATACAATATAATATTATACTGGCATTAGTTAAAACATTTTAAAGACAATATTATATTTGAAAAAAGTTTTCCAATTTATTAAACAATAATTAATTTTTCTTAAATATAGAAGCCAAACACCTTTACGAGTTATTGTTAAAGTTAAAAAGTTAAACAAATTTTATACCTGGTTCTCTATTCTCCAAATGAAGCGAATTTCTTTTCCAGATCGAAAAATCAAAATCCGAACTCTTAGACCTAGATTTACCGACAGTTGCAGATTTAGGACGTCGCAATGTTACATATTCCGCCACAGAACTCGATTGGTCACTATTTGCATGTCCATCATCGATATTATTAACCATATCCTCACAAAACGATAATCGAGGCCGGGGTGAACTTTCCCTCGAATGTGACTGTTTCAAAATTGGACGAAATCCATCATTTCCCGTCTCATGACCCTGATTTCCAAGCGCAGAACGGACCGGAGATCGATTTCCATCGTAGTTTGAATCGAACGACCGATTTTTTAACACCCGCCTAATCGGCGATTCATTTTCACTATCCTGATAGTCATAAGTTCTGGATGTCTTAAGAATTGGTTTTTTCGGTTGTTTGTCTTCGTAATCGTCCGTATCCGTACTGTATTTCTTCTTTAAAATTGGCTTGGGAGTCGTTTCTAGGTTATCGATTGTATAAGAATTTTCTTCAGAGGAAAAACTTTTTTTCTTTAAAATCGGTTTTACATTTTCATTGTTGTCGTAGACGATTTCAGCTCCGCCAGCAGCTGCTAGGATAACAGCCGTTGCGATTGAAACGTGATGAGATGTGTTCGAACCGGAAGAACTACTTCCGGATTTTCGTTTTAAAATTGAATGTGGTTCGGGAGATTCGATCATAGAACGATCATCATAAGTAAGATCTTCTTCGTTACGACTAGTTTTACGTTTGAGAATTCCATGTGGTTCGGGAGAGGCGAAACGAATTTCTTCGAGGGACGAGCGGCGGTGACCTTTTAAAATTGGACGAAAGTCGGACGTAATGCCTTCTTTGACAGCAACGTCGGGGCTGCAACTTCGTCGCCGAAGAACTTCAGACTCGTCGAGACTACGACGCTTTTTTAGTATCCCCTGTTTTCGGCGAGTAGAGCTGGGCGGGTCGATGACTGACGGAGAAAATGTGACGGGTTGTTGAGTCGGCTGAGGGTTAATCGATGACGTCGATGGAATATTAGAGATAGACGATGGACCGCTTTCGTCTTGTGACGTTTTACGTTTTAAAATCGAAATAGGATTTGTAATATGGTTTTGTGATATAATGTCCTTAGGCTTAGTGGTGATTTTGAGTAATAAATCGTCACTTTCATGATTTTCATTTTCTACAGAGTTGGATTTAGAAGTCGAGGGCCGGTTAATTGCTTCTTGAGTTTTTTCATTTGTTTCTGGTAGGCTCACCGTGAGCGTAGCAGTAGATGGAATGTTGGTATGAAGTTGGCTATTTATCACAATTTGCGACGTTTGCATTATTTCTACATTAAGAGAATCTTCACTATTTACTAAGTCAGTCGTTTGATTCTCATCGACTACATTTTCTAAGTTAAAATCTTTCGAGTTAGCACCATTTTTCTGAACATTTGTTATTTTAGTCGAGGGTTTCACGTTTTTCCTATTGGCTAACCGTTCTACGCGAGCTAAAGTATTACGAGTTAATTGAGTTAACGTTTCCATTCGACGTGAAATTTCACTTGTTTTCGATGTGTTCGTTTTAATATCAATCTTGGAAATTTCACTCGACGGTGAATGAATTTTCGATGTCTTTTGAGCTATGTCACGAGTTTTTCTATCACTTTTTGTTAAACGGTTATCTATATATAAAGCGTTGGTTTCACTAAATTTTTTGTCATTTTTTAAATCTTTTCGTTTTAAATTAACACTGATTAATTGATTTCCACTTTCTTTAAATTTTTGTTTGGTAGAATTAGACGGCAATGATGTATCATTGGGTAAACTTTTTGTCGAGTTTACTTTGTTGGCTATTAACACGGTATTGTTGGAAGAGTTTCGTCGGCTTGTATGGACTTTTGTGGAACGAGGACTAGAAGATAAGGAATATTTTCGTTTGAGCAATTCTTGCGGGGCTTGGTTTTGAATGTCCGATTGGCAATGTCGATTGGCCACTTCATGGTCTGATGTTGTCGAGGATAAATCTTCACTTGATTTTTTGTCGTTTTTCATTCGAGAACTTGTGTCGCTTGAAAGTCTTCTATTGGCATTGTTACTGTTTTTCGGGCCATTTCGCACTGCTTTCCTTGCGTTTTCCATGTGAACACTTAACTGAGACAATCGGCGATTGGCTGATTTAAGGGTTGGCGTTGTCGAAGACACAGTGTGATTTTGAGTAACTAACGTAGGTAATTGATTCGATGAAACTTGATTTCCTGAATAATATGGCAAGTGAACATTCGGCAATTGGTTTAAATAACGGCGACGTCTTTGACCAGCTATCACACTATCTAGAAGAAAAAAAAACAAAAAAAAACATTGTTAAAAGTTTTATCTTTTGAATTAAGTTATTTTTTTAACTTAAAAAATTAAATTGTTATAAATATGATTTTCATTCAAAAATCAAATCAGCAAACAAATGGCTAGTTAAAATAATATTTACTATATATAAACACTAATTGGTGGTGAATATTCATATTTCTTGGTATAAATGGTTTAGCAAAGAGGAAATGATTCACAAAAATAATTAAATATTATGCACCTCGAATAAAAAGAAAATTCATTTTAACCCTAAACCGGTCTGATTAATATGTTATAAATAATTAAAAAGAACTTGTAACTAAGAAACGAAAAATAATCACATAAACAGTTTTTGATAACGTTGATGATAGAAACATCCTTTGTTGCGATTGGGAAGGAAATCGTGAAGCACAGCGGAGTCGATGTTCACTGTGCCAAGGATGCTGTCCGATTAACGCAACCACGTGGGTAAAAGCATTGTGGAATCACCAAGAAGTGCGCGACATGTGGGTGCTTCTTATCGAATATTTCCATGTTGAAACTTGGTCTATGTGTGTATTGCTCTCCTATTCCTCTATATACTAACTGTTTTCATTGTTTTTAAGGATTGACGTCCCGGTTAATGAACTTGTTTTCAATCTGAGTCTTTGTCAAATACGTAATCAGAAAGTCAATATAATATTTATAATAATTACGATACAACAAAAAAAAAACAATTTTTTTTGTTATTTTTTTTTTTTTTTGTAAAGGAAGAAATATCGGAAATTAAAAACAAGAAATTGTTTACAGAACAAAATTAAAAAAAAATAAATAAATTGCGTTGAAACGTATATCAAACAGCGATTTAAAAAGAAAACGCTTATGTAACGCCCGTGACTTGGTTCAATGGTAACTTGGTAAAATTTAACAAAATATTTAAACACATTTCAGGCTAAAGAAAATAAATCTTTGTATATGAACATAGAAACTACTAAATCATCTAACTGCAAGAAACACAATTTCCGAGAATGTCATTATAAAAAGTTATATAGAAAACGTTTGGTAATAGTCCAGTAAAATAACCTTTTTAACCGACATTCGTCCAGGAGGGCTGATTTTTTGATACAACATAAACATGGTCATTCCTAAGAAACGAATTTTCCGAAAAAATTGGGGGGCTGATTTTTTAGCAGTTTCTTGGGAATGACCATCTTTATGTTCTGTCAAAAAATCAGCCCTCCCGCACGAATGTCAATTTAAAAGCTTCTTTAACTGAAATATAAAAACTAAAAAGATTAGGGCCCCATAGACGGGCATTCTTTCCGGCAGGAATGTTGATTCCGCCCGGAAAGAACGTTCGTGTGTGGAACACGAGAGGAAAGCGTGCCGTACGGGGTTTGCCGAAAATTAGCCTTAAAATTGAGCTTCACCTTTCCTCTCAGCTCTTACCCATTAAAGTGGAAAGCGTGTCGTTCTTTCGATTGTAATTTATAACAAGTGATTTTTAAAAGTTTTTTAATTCCGATTTTTGAAGTGCTACTTTTTAATATGAAGTCACAAGAACAATAAGATAAAAGTGACGTTAGTATCGTTTGCTTGTTGATTCATAATTGTAAAGTTTGAATTCGAGAAAGCTGATGATTTAAAGAAGTAGAACCAAAGGCGGATTTACGAATTTACCGTCTCTAGGTTGGTAATATTTTACCGCCCTTCATTTACAATAATTTTCGTTGTTTGTTTTCGTTTCTACTACCGGGAAACAATCTTTACTGTACCCACAATCCAAAATGAATTTATCTTTAATTTCTTGTTAACTTGAATTGATGAACTAAAATCTAAATAGTAAATACAAAGTAGTACATCGGGTACGCTGTATGAAGTTAGCAGCTCTAATGTTTGATAGCTCTCATCCGTTGTTAATGAGGTTTTTAAAAATAAATCGAAATACTGAAGAACAACGTCTTGTTATTGTTAAAACACATTACAAAATTGGCGAAAATTATGTCGATACAGTTCGAAAAGTGCGTGAAGTTTTTGGTTCATATTTCTATTAATGAGTTCACCATTCGAAGATTAACTAAAAATTTTGAGAAAACTAATTCACTTCTAGATAAAAAAAAACATTCCACCGCGTCTTAGTCCTGTGCGGTCGGCCGAAAACAATGCAAATGCCATTGAGAGTATTGATGAAAATTCAAGAATATCAACACGTTGTTGTTCTCAACAACTAAGCATTAGCAGAAAAAGTTAGGGACAATATTAATCGATTTTTAAATAATCGATTATATAAATTACGCGTTTAAATCGATTTTCATAAATAGCGCAAATTTAAACGCGAACTAGCTGTAACGGTTTTTTTCATTCTTGTCATTCAAATATAATAGACATTCATTCAAATATTTGATTGTTAAATTTAAAATTCATTATTCAAAGAATTGAAATCGAAAATAGTTTTTGAGGCAATATAAGGTTGTAATTTTGTTAGGATCCTCATCATTTCATTTTTATTAGAATAAAACGTTTAATGCAAAGTAGTTTAAAGCAAGTAGAATTTTAAATAATAAAAAAAATCGATTTTTTTGCATAAATCGATTTGTGACAAATCGATTAATATTGAATAAAGAAAAATCGATTTTTATTTAATCGATTCTTTTCCATTAATCTCACATCCCTAGAAAAAGTTTGCTACGAATTCTGTAATTCTTCTGAACTTTTTGTGGAAAGTATTGGACGACATGGACTTCGAAAAAAAGTGGTTTCAAGAGAAAAGTGGCACATGCCATACAGTAGGAGTACTTATCCATCGATTTCTTAAGAGAACCTACATACGATATACCTACCTAGTACCTACTTAATTGAATTATTTTATTTAAACAATTTTGAAAAAGCTTACTTTTTTAGCCACTTTACCGATTATGTTGTCGATCTAAATTCATTAAATGTTTTTTTTTCCTGAAAAGTAATTCAAGGCTCAAAAAAATTCTCTAATTTTTCGTTAGTGATTTTGCGAGAAGTTTTTTAAATAAATAAATAAAAGTTTTATTTGTGGTCCATGATTACATTGGTTTGTTTTTATAAGTTTTTACATGTACTATAACTAAGACTACCAGAAGTATTATTCTTTACCTCTTAAAACTATTCCTAATAAATAAATAAAATTCTTCTAAATAAAATTCTTTTTGTAAAGGTCGTCTGGGAAAATGGACCGTAAAAACCCAGTTTCTTTTTTTTTTAAATTATTTATTAATTGGCTTACTTACTACTAATTATAAACTAATTATCCTTATTGTTATTTACATTAATATGTGCTTCAGTCTTTTATGTTTTATCGACTCATTATCACTATATGTAGCTATTTCTACATTCTCATTGCACTGACAGTCTTCAAGAAATTTCCTTGATTTTGGAGAGCGATGTCTCTAAAACGCTCTGCATACTACTTTTGGGTCCCAGTCCGAGTCTTTGGTTTGGTTTTAACGAAATAATTTTGTGGTTCTAAGTAATACTACTATGGATTAATACGTATATGCTCTTGATTAATAATGAAACAAAAATCGCTTCTCGGATGAACAAAATATTCTCGTTTTCTGAAATTAAATTCCAAAATTGTACAATGGCCGCTACCTTGTTGCAAGCTAGATTACTAACAAATTACCTTTATTGTACACATAATTCTATTACGTGTTTATTATTTTATTATGAAAATTGTTTATAGCGAAAAAATATTTTGGTCTCTTCAGTTTCGTTTTATATTAGTTTTCTTGTGTATTTTACTTAAAGATAATTACATATTTGATGGGAGAAACTGAGACAATGTCATTGGATATTTTTTAAAGGATTTTATAAGAAATATTTTAATTTGGTAAACCGAGTATATACCTAAGTGTCAGAAGCAATTTGTAGTAACAGTGGTAACTTGAGTGCTTTCTTGCTAAATTGATGAAGCGAGAAGTATTATACGTAGCATAGCGTTTGATGACTTGACTAGTTAATAATTGAATAATGCCAATTAAAAAACAATTGCGTTTTTGTTGCATCGACATATTTATCTACTTAATTGTTTAATTTATTTTTAAAAAATATTTTTTTCTCCAGTGTTAGGCTGATACCATTTAGTATACCTACAGCAATTTATTATAGACACTATGTGTAAATTAAAACCATTCGAATGAAAAAATAACTTGATTCTTTCTTATTTTTTAATTGCGGAGTTGTAGAAACTCAATTTTTTATATTTTTTTTTTTACTAAAAAGTAAAACATCTCAGAAAATATTTTCCAAAATTTCAAGTGAAATGAAGTAAAACTCTTGGAGGAAGAGTCATATTGGACATTTCTTAAACTAAGTGCATATTATTTCAGCTTAAAACTTTAATTGTTTTTTTCTCAAAACTTTAGTTTTGCAGCCATGTCTCAAAAACTAATCAACCAACTATTTTAGTATTCTGTATACTTCTACCAAATACGATCTCTCATTAACTGAACGAATTTTTTTAATACAATTACTTATTTTATAATACAATACCAAGATAACATGTGGTATAGATTTGACCAAAAATGCACTTATTTTAAATATAACTACACCGAAAATTCAAATTTAATTTTTTACAAACCCTTCGTTCATTGATCATATTTTTTTAAAAATGTTTAAATTCTGTTCTCAAATATAGTTCAAATTATAAATGAAAAAAGTGTTATTATATTAAAGAAAAATTAGAGAAGCTTTGTTGAGCCTTCGTAATTCATGTAAGAGTGAATTGAAAAGTTTAATTTTATAATCCGAGATCGGTCGAAATATAGGTATGCAATGCTGCTGATGCAAACCCAGACAAAAATAATTTGTTTCATAATTTTTGGGTGGGTTTTTGCGATATCGATCTTTGCTTCCCGGGTGTTAAAAAAGCACTAGAGTATGCGTTTGAAGGAATGCAACCAGAAAAACTTGCAGAACCGGTTCCCATATTTTTGCAACTCCCGGTACGGTGACGATAAAGCGGCTGGAAAACATTATTATACACCTTCTTTTATTAAACAGTGTAATTATACGGAATTTCAGATAATAAGTGCAGACCCAAAAATAGACGCACAGTGTAGGGATGTGAGATTAATGGAAAAGAATCGATTTTAAAAAAATCGATTTTTCTTTATTCAATATTAATCGATTTCTCAAAAATCGATTTATGCTACAAAATTGATTTTTTCTATTATTTAAAATTCTACTTGCTTTTCATATTCCAATAATGATGAAACCTAAGAGATTCATACTAACAATTTATCAGATTAAAAATAAAAATAAAATGATATGAATAAAAAAATAACCAATTCAAAACTAAAAATTAAAGCGAATCTTCCATTAAATTTTCAAGGTAAGGAATAAGGCAAATATGATTATTGATACACAATTTCAGTACCATTAAACGTTTTATTATAATAAAAATGAAATGATGAGCATCCTAACAAAATTATACAACCTTATTGCCTCAAAAACTATTTTCGATTTCAATCTTTTAATAATGAATTTTAAATTTAACAATCAAATATTTGAATAAATGTCTATTATATTTGAATGACAAGAATGAAAAAAACCGTTACAGCTAGTTTGCATTTAAGTTTGCGCTTTTTATGAAAATCCATTTAAACGCATAATTTATATAATCGATTATTTAAAAATCGATTAATATTACTATGAAAATCGATTATAAAAAATCGATTATTTTTTAACATCCCTAGCACAGTGCAGACACAAATTTTCAGCCAAGAAGTTCCTATGAAAGCCTAGTTCTCGGCCTAGTTTTAAATAATAGCGATTTTTTCTTAATTAATAATTTTTTGTTCTAAAAACGACTTTTTCCCGTTAGCAGAATACCAGGTTAGGGCTCGTCCCCCCCCCCCCCGCACTACAGCCTTAGGCTTATTGCACCTACTCCTGTTCTGCTCATGTATCCCTGTTGTGCAAGGATTTATGCTTAGTCCAGGCTCAGCATTCTGCCTAGCACAAGCAGTCCTTGTACTAAGCTTTTTGCGCGATTTGTGCCTGTTTGGGCGTCATTTCAAATAATAGCAATTTTTGTAATTTTTCTCTTAATTAATATTATTTTGTTCTAAAAAACGACTTAGAGCATTTGAACAAAAAGAGCTAGGTAAAATTTTTTTGCAATTGAAAAGAGCACAAAATTCCTTTATATTTTTTTATATTATATTCATGATAGTGTTATCAGAGTATATTTTTAAAAAAGTCTAGAGAAATAGATTTTGGCAATGTTATAAATAAGGATTTAAAATGAACTTACGTGAAGAACAACCTAAAAATCGTTTCATATAAATCCAAGAGTAGCGTAACGTAACTGATTGAAATCACAAAATCAAACTTTATTTTGTTATTAAACTTTTATTATTACTTTACTCCTATTGCTAGTAAATCACAATTATATTTATATAACAAGAAATCCATAAGACAACTAACTCCACAATTTCATGTCAGTAAATAATATTGAAAATGATAAATAATTTTGTCAAAACTTGAAGTCTTTGTTTATGTCAACATATTAATTGATCTCATCAAATATTGAAGCATATAATATAAAAATTAAATAAGTTAGTCAAAGATAATTTCTATAAACAAACTCGTATTGTATTATCTCTGGTTATTTTATTTATAAACATAATATTAATAATTATGATACACAACTTATATTTATATCTTTTTGGCTATGTATTATTTATTCCTAATATAATACAAACACGAAAACTAAAACCACTTTTTTATCTACATAGCAATTATATTTTCTGTTTTAATTATTTAAAGTTAATCGTTAAAAAAACAACATATAAAGATGTGGATATTGTTATGAAAAATTCTTGTAATAATTTGTTAGATAAAACGAAGAATAAAATATATTAAATTTTTATTTAATACAAAATATTGTTATGCTTGTCTACATTTAAGATATACGATGTAGTATGTATTTCTTTGATTGTGATTCGCACGTTGAAAACTTTTCGTCTTATTTGAAAGATTCATTACAACAAAAACAATAAGAATAAGAATACCCTTGAAATTATTGATTTGTAATTTGAAATGAAAACCTAATAAAGCGAATTATGTTTGTTTTGTTTTTTGAAAATAATAGTACTTCGCGGAAATAGCGAAGATAGATTTAATATTTATCTAGGTACATATTATACTCTTCGTTTTTATTTTCAAAGTTCTTTATGAAAACAAAAGCTTCGATGTTTGAATCAAAGCTATAAAGAGCTTATTTTTGCCTATAAAAATACTTCCCTTTTATTCTACGTAAGTCATCTGATTGTACGATACATTGCAAAGAAAATATTTTCATTATAAAAGAATGTAATGATGATAATAAAGCTTATTATCAAAATAATATATATAGGTATAAAATGTACAGTCAATTTTTTAATAATATACACTTTTATGCAGTCTGTAATCCATAGCTTCTATGGAAATGGGTATGTATAACTTACATTTTTTACTTCCATTATTTCATACGATATGTAACCCCTTAGTATCAGATTAATTAACTTATAGTAGAAAAAATTACATTTCAGAATAATTACATTTATAGAAAATATTTTTTTTAAATATTTCACTAAAAATGTACGGAATCCCATGCTTACCGCCGATGGAGAGTGTTTAATGATAAGTTCATTAATATGATTATAGATATCATAGAGATTCACTACTTGACTTGATTTTCAAACTTCTAGACTTAAATTTAGCTTTAAATCAAGTCAAATGTTAATATTTAAATAGCATTCAAATCTTGGGAATTCTTTGAACGGGCAAAGTGACTAATGAGAGAGTGTTCCAGAGAATGAACAAAGGAAAAGAAATATTAAAGATCATTAACAGAACGCTTGAGTGCTTCGGCCATTTTATGAGAAATGTTTACAAATACCACCTTCTCAAATCGATACTCCAAGAGAAAGTTTATAGCAGAAGAGGACCTTGGAGGAAAAGAGTTTCTTGGCTCAGAAATCTAAGAATATGGTTCTCTAAAACGTCTATAAAGCTAATCAAAGCAGCTATTAACAAGGAAATAATAGCCAGAATGATCGCCGATATTCGAATCGAATAGGTACAAGAATAAAAATCCAAGTCAAGCATTTTGCAAGTTATTTCATTTGAAAGCTAAAATGTCCAATTACCTGTCTTGATGAATCTCGGTATAATAAGCAATAATAAGTAAATCATATCAATATTTCAGGCTATTTTCAATTTTAGATTTTTGCTCTTGTTAACGATGAAAATTTAACTTTAAATGCTTAAAATAGACGTTGATGTAAGTATTAGGTTCAAAACTGTAGGGATCAAGTACAGAATTACAGTTGAGAGTTTACACCACGGTTTAAATTGTCTTTACAGAAGGACTTACACTTGAGAATAGGCATGATGACGAATTTTTAAAAATTACCCAATAATGTCCAGAAACATATTTTATTTACAATGAATTACATATTTCTTCAGTTAATAAAGGTTAAGTCGGAAAACATTGCATTTTAGTTTTTAGATTTTAAATTCGTATCAAAACGCCTTTGAACGCTGGTTGAATAAACGCAACATAAACACCAATACTAGACGTGCTAGTAACCAGAAGTTCAATTTGGAACTAGTCGTTTGCTAGTCGTCAGCTAGGCCGGCTTGGCTTGTTTATCAACATTCAACTGCTACTACATTCCCTGCATTCAACATTGACGTCATTCGCTCTGATTGGTGTTTAACAAAACATGGCGGACTTTCAAATTTTGCAGTTTTATTTTTTCAAAATAATAATCAATCTTGCTTTAAATAAGAGAATAAATACGTGTTTCGTATTCCATAATTCAAGTTTCATTAAATAAAATACATAATATCAGTGATTTTTAATTACTGGCATCTTGCCTATTACCTGTTGGATCTCTAATTACAAGATGCATAACGATCAGTGCAGGATTTACAGAAAACAGAAAAAGATCGATAATGATCTAACCTATAGTTACCTATAGAATATATACATATATATACAGGGTGCGCCATCTAGACAGGGCCTATTGAAATGTTGAATAACTCCGCCATTTTTCAGCCGATTTTGACAAATCAGCCAGATTCTGAAACGTCAGTCTATGCCATTATAGTCATGGATCGGTTTACGCCAAAAAAACGGGCTGAAATTGTAGCGCTGTACATTGAAAACAATCGTTCAACTGTGAAAACTGTGCGTGCGTATCGTAAGAAATATGGGAGACATTCGGCGCCTTCCGCCAAGACAATTCGTACTTTGGCGAAAAATTTCTTTGAACACGGGTCTGTAGCTACTCGCCCGCGACCCATTCGACCGCGACCGCGACGCTCCAATGAAGTTGTTGAAGCGGTGAGAGAGAGTGTTGCCGAAAATCCAAGTGTGTCGTATCGGCGTCGTTCTCAGGCGCTGAATGTGAGTGGAACCACTTTAAGAAGAATTTTGAAGGATGATCTCCATCTTTTTCCATACAAAGTGCAACTAACCCAAAGATTGTTGGAAACGGACAAGCCGCGTCGCCTCGAATATGGGAATACGATCGCAAGAAAGATCGATGCCGAGCCTGATTTTTGGGACCGAATTTTGATGACGGACGAAGCTCATTTTACGCTCTCTGGCGGGGTCAATAAACAAAACTGTCGAATTTGGGGAACAGAAAACCCACACATCATTCACGAAACACCATTGCACGACCAAAGAGTTACTGTTTGGGCCGGAGTGTGCTCGAAAACGATTATTGGACCATTTTTTTTCAAAGTTGGAGAAACCGTCGACGGTGCACGCTATCGTTGGATGTTGGCGCACTTTGTTTGTCCGGAAATGCGGAAACACCGTCTAACAAACTTCTATTTTCAACAAGACGGCGCACCTTGTCACACCGCAGTTGCTACTATGAAGTTTTTGCAGAGCAAGTTCCCGGGACGCGTTGTGTCAAAAAAGGGTGATTTGGAGTGGCGTCCTCGTTCGCCGGATTTGACGGCGCCAGACTTTTTCCTGTGGGGCTATTTGAAGAGTAAGGTGTATGCCAGCAAACCAAAGACTATTGAAGAACTAAAAGCTAATATTAAAGCGGAAATTGCTGTTATTACGCCCGAAATGTTGTCAAATACAATGAAAAATGCCCAAAAAAGGGCCGCTTTTTGTGTGTCTAATGGAGGCGGTCATTTGATCGATATTGTATTCTGAGTGAATTGTCAATAAATGGCATTGTATACCCTAAATGAATCTTGTTCATTTTCCAAAATCGGCTGAAAAATGGCGGAGTTATTCAACATTTCAATAAGTCCTGTCTAGATGGCGCACCCTGTATATAATAAACAATCAATTTTTTGAGTAAGTTAAATGGTTATTAGCAATCATCAATCGAAAACTCCAGGATAAGTACCCTGGGCTTTCATTAAGACTTCTTCCTAGGACCGAGAAGGAGTTGTATAAGGCAGAAATTTAGTCAATACGCCATTAAATAGGTTACTATCATTTTATTTATATAAATAATGTTATCATAATCTGCCAATAAAATAATTTTTATCAAATTCAGGTCCAAAATTCCAAGACTATTCTACTTTAATATAAGTAAAATCTCATGAATATTCTAATCAATTTTTTTCCTCATAATAAAGTTGTTTCGATAGTTATGTACCTAAATTCTATATTCAATCACTAAGAAACGATTTCAATTAGTTTTTATTTTCATTAATATTATTTTATAAGAAAGTAGTGTTGAGGTAACTATAATCCAATAAATCAGAGCTTTCACGAGCGACGTGAACGTCACGCCAATTTCGATTTAACTGTTTAGAAACTTGACAACTTTCAACGGAAAACTTACCGCTTGAAAGTGCTTAGTTTATATACCTTGAAAGTTTCAATTTAAATCAATAAAATTACCTAATGTGAAAAACTTTGACAGTATTTCAACAATAATGAAATTATCAATCTAAAACTAAGACACCCACATGTCGTCATAGTAACGGCCGCCAGTCAACGTGATGCAGCAGCTTCAATGAATATATACATGTGGAAGTACGGAGAGCGTCTAGACACAAAGCGTCCCAGTACATTTGCTTACACCACCCCCTTTATGAGTACAACAAACGCTACGGTGGTTTTTTTCATCCCTCGAAAATTGAACCAAGTAAGCGCATTCGCCTTCATCTGCTTGGACTTTGAACTCAACCTCGAACTAACCATTGTATGTGTGTATCTATATTTATATTTAAACTCACAGATCGTATCATTACCTTCATCATGAAATGTTCAAATCAGAGAGGTGTACCTTAAACCAGAAACTTAACAGACAGTGTCAATGGACGAACGAAATATTCATATCACATGTCAAATTATAAATATCATATCATATTCCCTGAGAATCGATCAAACCTATATTTAGCTTTGTATTCAAGCATTTCAATTGCAGGTATTTGAGATTTTGTCGTCAAATGACGCAAATTGTCTGATATTGGCTAATGATATTTTATGAGAACTTTATAGTATTACAGCTTCAACGACTTTGAAGAAAATGTCTAAGTATCCCCATCGACTATATGAAATCTAATTAGGTGGAAAGTATTACGCTTTAATACAATTTCATGTTCAGGCATTCAACGAACATTTTTCACTTGAATTAGTTATTTAATAAATACTTTTCTGCTTTTTTATTTATGTTATGATACTCTTTCAATAGCTTTATTTATAGACTATAAAAACATGATAGATCAGCACGTACAAGTAGAACAGTAAAATCCTCTTAACACAAGTAGATAAAGCATGAAATATGATGGACTTGAATGGCCTAGAAACATATCGTAATAATATATCATAAGACAAGTTGGATTTTTACAAGAGCTTGAATAAAATAAAAATAAAAAAAAACAAAATTGGATATTTAAAACTACAGATTTATGAATTGATACACGAAAATTTGTCTACTAGAAAAACACTAAGAATAATACCATTAACGTAGCGTGTGAGGGGCAAATAGGGACATAGCCCAACTGTAGAGGCGAAAAAAAGCAGTTAACTTATATCTGTTGTTGAAAGTCAGACAATGGCAATTAGTTAATAATGAGAAAAAGCCGTAAACAAGGTTTTGAGAGCTACGTTCCACTACGTGGTAACAACGTTAGAAATGTAGTAATTCAAATTTTTTTTCCAACTACTTGACTTAAATTTAAAATAAAAACTTAAAAGTCTTACAAAGTAAAATATTAATGTTTAAATATCAATTCAAGAACTGAATCTGCAAGTTGTTTCATTTTAAAGTTTGAATAAAATATTGAGTTAAATCCATTGCATAAAATGTTCAGTTAACTATACTTGACTTGACGAATCCTTCCTAAAATCTTAAATATAGTACAAAATCAATTATCAATTACTGAAATCTGTCCAATTACTGTAGCTAGGTTTTATATAGATTAGTCTTAGAGGAGACACTAAATAATATGCAAGCCTTAAAGTTTTTCTCAACATAACGTATTTTACTTATTGTAAAAATTAACAACAAAATAATAGGTTCTTACATAATTTTAACATTAAATTATTTTTAGATCTGTATCTATATATTTATTTCTGAATGAAGATTTTAATTAACGCAGTAAAAGATCATTTTGCATTAATATTTTCTGTTTGATTGAAGTCCTCCAGCAATTAACAAAAAGGTAATAAATTATTAATAAAGATTAATATTTCCTAATCATTTTATGGTTCTTAGATAGAAAAAAAAAACTTTGGTTGTTTGTACAAATAATAGCTACTATCTGATTAAGGTATCTTAGTGACGTGGTTGAATATATAGTTGACCTATACGCCAGTGATCCTGGGTTCGAATCCCAAGATTTTTTCCTGAGTTTTTGGATTCGGCGGTCGTTAATGACCATAGTAGTTGGTGCGACCTTAAATAAACCAAAAAAAAAAATCTGATTTAAATACCATTCGTGGTAACTCGCTACATTAAATGAGTGTTATTATAATTGGATCTAATGAATATTTTTAGCGAACGGTTAATTTGCACGGTATTATACGTTAATTAATGTACGTTACAAATAAGCAAATTAGAAACATTTTTTTCTGCCAATAGACTATTAATTAGGGCAGAAATGTGTACTGTTAATTGGCTACATAACTGTTTTCTGGAAATGTTAATGTTCGCATATTCAAAATTTTCATGTTTCTAATTGAATTAAATATGGTAAACTTTGAAATATTTTTTAAGGTTGAAATCGATTGGTAGATTTAAGTGTATTACTAAGCTAATTCTTTTCTGAATGTATGGATGGCATATGTATAGAAGGAGGACAATCGTCGTATTAAAAACTTGGATCCATTTCTGTTTCAGAACCAGGGGTCACTTACGTGCGACCTGTTCACCCTAGCGTTGTTCATTAGTTAATTTCGTTTATTTTGTTGCAATTGATTGCAGACTGCAGTACTTGAACAGTATATATGGCGCGAATATTTAAAAATTATTCACGTGATTGCAGAGAACGAAAATGTTAACCATTTTGTAACTCCTGTTTTAAATTTAAGTAAAATATATGTACTAGTTGACAGTTGTAGAAGTTATGGCAATAAAGAGTCGCTTTTTTAAACTTTCTAACATTGTAGCTTTATTGCACTTGCACTCAATAAATTACTCATAAGTGCACAAATCACACAAGTCTGAAGGTAATGCCATAGCACAGGTAGTATTAGGCAGTATTGCTGTGTAGTGCTACAATAGAAATACGTAGCCAACTTCAGACGACACTGGTTGCCCTTCAGTGCCAACGGACAATCATCGTTTTTTTTTTGAATCTTGAATTTATCATTCACTAATGACTATCCTCATTAAATTAGCTCTATATCTCAATAAAACTGTACTTTTTAAGTAAAATGTAGAAAATTTACTATAATCTTCATACAATGTCATTTTTCATGGGTCTGTTTATTGTAAAATACATAATGTTTCACTAACATGTACATCAAAACAATTTAAATAGGCTCTGAAGATTATTATTGTCTGATTTGATGATAATATCATCTTTATATTATAAGGTAGTGATTCTCAAAGTAGAGGTCTCCAAAAGGACCGCAAAAATATTTCAAGGAGTGCTTACACTCAGCGAAGCGGACTGGTAACAACTAGTTTTATCAATAATTAATAAATGTAGTTAACGTAATGCAAATACAATTTTTTAATTATCTGCATACCGAAAACGGTTGAAAATAATACAACAAAAAGCATTAAGTTTTATTGTAATATATTTGTTGGCTTATATCATGAAAATTTAGCGAGGGTGATTTAATTTCAACAAACAATCTGCAAACAAAACAATAGAACAATGCTTTTATTTAGTTTTACCTTTGTTGCATTTGGATGTGTACAATGTATACATACGAGTATATTGGATATACGATCTAATCCTTTACAAATATAGGACTTTAATATGCACGCTTCGTTCGACCTCAACAGTTGTAAAAATTTTTTTATTAAATACAGTCTAGACTTGAAATAGACAAAAACGAGTAAGCATAGTTTTTATAATAACGATAGATAGCTTACGTTACGTTTAAAATTGACGAATAAAGGATGAAATAGCAAAAATTCTCTCAAAAAAAATTCAACATTTTATAAAACTGTTTTAAAGAATTAAGTAGTTCATTGTATTTCATTGATAAAAAACGTATACCTATATTATGAGTAAGAAGTAAAAGAGATAAATGACTTTATATTTTGTAAGGACTTGACATTTTTTTTCTCATTAAAAGTTGTTGAGTTTTGTTTGGGATGTTTTTTATAATGATAGACAAAAAACGATTTAAAAAGCGCACCACCAAAGGATATATTAAGGTAAAACCAAAGTTGAACGAACGAATGCAGGAACATGTAACCTTACCAATGATGCACTTCAGAGGCCAGTCAACCAATGGCTTTTTTATATGGCGATACGTCTGAATCCGGTTCTGTATACCATACTTTTTGATGTAATAAAAGCGTCTCTCTTAGGTTATTCATAACATACTTTCCATTAAAAAAGCAGGAAATTTTGCTTTTTAATTCCGTAATAAAAAACTTACCAAGGAAAACACTTTATAAAATTTATAATATATATATTAAATCGTGTTTTTCTCGAAAATTCAATAAAAACCGTCAAATTTGTAAGCAGTACAAAGGGTAGTAAAACTTGAACCGTTTCGAGTATCTAAACTAGGCTCATTTCCATGAGAATAAAAAATGATTCATTTCAAATTCATAAAAAGGTAGAATTCTAAAGCACTTAATCAAATTAAAATCTAGAGATGCTATAGTTTCAAAAACGTTTTTTTCATCATTCTTCATCGAAATTAAGCCCGTGTATAATTTTGAGAAAACGTATGTAACGGAAGGGATTCAAAATGTGGGTAATATATTAGCGATTAAACATAGGAAGTGAGTGAAAAGAAGCACTTTAAAAATATCAAAAGTTGTACAAAATAATTATAATTTAAAATCAAAATTCCTGCAAGCTTTATGAAAATATTCTTGATTCTTGTTTGTCTTTTCTGTAGTAGATTTTCATTGAAATTTTTTACTTAGAAAGCTTGATATATAACTAGGTGAACGTATTGAACGTGCGGTATACCAAAATAAACCGTACTTTTGTAGTCCAATTTCTGTTTTTATTTCCAATTTCGTTTCAATTTCAACTCGAAACTTTAATCTTGGCTTAGAATGGTTTAGTTGCAGTATTTCGACAAGCTTTACTGTCATGTTATTTGTGCATAATTGAAAAATTTCAGATGATACAAATTCTTAAGGCAAATGTAAAAGAAGATTAAATACAGCTTAAATAAACAAAGATATAAAAAAACATTTTGAGGATATTAAATCATTAATTTTTGAAAAAACCTACGAATTCTTTACGAAACATTTGTAAAATAAAAAGTACGACTATTAAGTAATGAGACTAAATTATAAGGCTTTTATTTTTAAATTTGGGCATTTACATATTATTCGCTCCAATATCACTCATCCTTTTCCCATTTCGCACTTACTTTGTAATTACTATAAGGCTTTTATGCAATTTGATTGTTCAAAACAGTATGGGAACTGAAGGTCTTCTACTGTAGGTCCCTTTAAATTGCGTACTCTTTTTCCACGTTCAAAAATGTCTATTTAAAATAATTACATAATGATTCATTGCGACTGAAACATAATTGTTTTTATAAAGAATGAAAAAAATAAAACATTAAAATATGTATCAGCTAATTTCAGCTAAGGTAGCAGAAGTAAGTAGCAGTATAACATCGATATTAACCGGACGGGGTTTTATAAACGTCAGTTTTAATACATTTGCAATTATGATCCGATTTTAATAATTGTTTTCCTGTTATGTACAGTATACATTAAAGTTGATCACATTACAATTTGAAAAAATATCCACCTTTCGGGGGTAAAATAGGGGATGAAACAGTAACTTTGAACTGCATTATCGAATTTTGTCCTTTTTTTCTATTAAAAGAATATCCATTAAAATATACGAATATTTAGCACGAATATTAATAATTATTTTAAAAAGGTATCCCCTTATTTGAAGAAATTAATATCATTAATTTTTCTTTTGAAGGTATTCATTATCCAATTAAAAATAATAATAAAGAAATATGATGCAAAGCATTAGGTAATAATAATATTTTAAGTTACTAAATAACTCAAAAACTATATGAACCACTCAAATGACTTGCAAAAACCTTGTCTTAGATTTTATTTATGGAGACATTTATATTCTAAAAACTGCATACAGGGATCTGTCTGTGTTAATGCTAAAGTCTAAATAAATCCATAGTTAATGATCTTCCTAACGTCTCACTATAGATAAACATTCTTTATTTCATGCATATAAAGGTTATTTGAATAATAATATTATATTTAAGTACAAGGAAAGAAAACATTTGTGAAAAAAATTCTATTGATTGCACTTTTTTTTAAACTTGATAGACTATTTATCTTCCCTTAGCTATTTATTTTTATATTCGTGGCTTTAAATTATTTAAATTACAATAGGAAATGCAATTGTAGTAAATAATCAACCTTATTTTCTATCTGTTATATGCAATGCTACAATGTCATGGATGTAAATTTACTTCCTTTCCGGCAACTTCCATGAAACGTTTAACATTGCATATTTGTTGTGTTGTATCATACCAGATTGTAGTTAAAATATGAATCAGAAAATGAAATGACTAAATGCTTTACACTTACCGGGAGACAAAGGAACTTCTTCACGGCTAAGAGCTCGATTTAAGTTACTTTTTCGTTTGGAACTTTTGTCTTTTTCGTTCGAAACTTTACGAAGATCTGTATTTCCAATGTTCGATAGCCGAGGACCGGCTATGATTTCATTGGAAAGCCTTGCTCCTATCGATTGATTTTTCTGTAAGAAAACAATAATTCTTAAAAAATATAAATAGTAAACGTCATCCAAACAAGTTTTCTTTTAGCGTAAAATAATGTATGACTAAAAATGTATTTTTAATAGCTTCAATAATACAAAAATACATTTGAAATCGTTTGTAACCATGGACGTGTTCGGCTTTTGGTGTAGGAGGGTAAATCATGAACGTTTTATTTGGTGTGTACAAAATTATAATTTCAGTCTTTTTGTTTCAAAGTTATGATGGACATGCCTTCATACTTTCAAAAAAAAGTATAAATTTTCTAACTTCAAAATATCTGCTGCGAGGCGTCTCACTACTTTCTTTTATGAAACTCGCTGTTGGTTAAAAGAAAATAAATTAACCCCACGATTGGATAAAATATTATTAATGTAATAATATTTAAGTATCTATATAAACAAAACTATATGCACAAACCCTTTAAGTATAAACAAACCTCCACTCTTAACCCCAGAATCGTCCTTATTCTAATTTTCCTAAAAAAAGGTTTCAAATAAAAGTTGTAGGCATTATTGCGTCTAAGAACTATAGCAAGTTTAAAGAAAATCGTTGGAGCCGTTTCCCAAAAAATTTGAAAAAAACTCAAAAACCTGTAGAATAAAGTTGAATTTTTGGTCAACCGTTTTCTACCAAAAGTACCAACTAGATGTAGTATAAAAGCAAAATTCCAACTTTCTTAAAATTCGGATAAAGCTTTCAATACGATATATCGCTGTCACACACAGACATGTTTCCAAAAACCACTTTTGGACTCAGTGGACCTGAAACATGTAGTTCCGGTGAAAGCTCGGAAAATTCAACCCGATTACAATACTTCCTTTACTATACAGTAGTAAAAAAAAGTTAAAATGGTCAGCTTTAGGAGCCAAATATCTTTAATTATGTTATAGAATGAAAAACACAAAAGAAATCTTAAAACAATTTTTCCTCAAAATCTGAGTTGGTTGTGTACCTATTCCCTATTTTTAGTTTTTTAAAAAATGTTTTCCGATCAATCGGTTACGAGGTTCGCAAATCAATCGTTTTTTGCCATTTCATGGGTCAAAAACAAAAAAAAAGTATATTTTCAAATTTTTTTTTGAAATAGCTTCATTTTCTTATTTCAAAATTTTCCAGGTTTCGTAGCCGATCTAAATTATCTATGAATATGAATGCTTTACATAATTTTTTTTATTATTTCGATTTTATGAAGATACCCAAAAACGAGTATCGCATAAGTATTCACTACTTGACTTAATTTTCAAGCTACTTGAAAATTAAACTCAAGTAAAATGTTAATCTTTAAAACCAAATCAAGCCAAGCATTGAATTTGTAACTTATTTCATGTTAAAGTTCAAATATTAAACTTTATGCATTGCACAAAACATTCAGTAATTTGTAGTGTCCGACCGAAAGTTTAGTTTCGGTTTCGGCTAAAATTGACCGAAACTTTTGCCGAAACCGAAACTGATTTCGGAAGTTATCGTGCACGCTCGCCTAGCTTCGTTTCTCGCGGCAACGCTTTGACGGACGCTGGCGGCCCTGTTCGGGAATTGTCAATATAAGACTTTTTAATTATGAATATTAATAATACGAAAAACTAAAAAAGTAACCCTAAATATAAGATATTTAGAAGATTTTTTTAAATTTGATTTTATAACTGTTTTCAATTTAAATGTTTACTGTAATTTAACAGTGAGTTACTTAATTCTAAATGTAAGTATGACTGTCCTACTAATTGTGATCTTGGTATCTTTGTTAATTCTAAATGTATGATTTGATTATCTTTGTTGAAACTGGAAAGTCTAAGAGTGTAGATAATAGTAATTTTAGTAATTATTATTTTTATATAAGAGGTACCTAAAAGAGATTGATGATTCTTCTAAGTACAAATACAAACCAAAGTATTAATTAATAAGATTTCAAAATACCAATACTTAGTATTTAATGAAACAGTAACAATTAGTGATTTGATTATTGATAACTGATAAACATTTTGCTATGGGAACCTAATTTGAAAAAGTAATAAAAATATTATTAATATTTTATTAATATTGATATTACATTAAATACATGATTACAACAAAAATTAATATACTATGTTTCCATTTCATGTCTGAATTAATGCAGAATAATGGGTAAAATTCACCAAATTTTAGTATTTGAAGGAATTTTATACTTGACCACGTGAGTTTCGGTTTCGGTCGAAACTGAAGCCACGGCCGAATATTCGGTTTCGGTTTCCGCCGGAAAACCAGTTTCGGTCGGACTCTAGTAATTCGACTTAATGAATCCCTATAGTACCACATAGGCAACAAAATTTTTAACTTGAATTTGCTGACCTCTGGCGGGACTACAACAGTTTTGAAATGAAAAAAACATTTCAATAAGCTATTGATAAATATTAAACTTTTCAAAAATGTTATATAAGATAATAATTCAAGTGTGATTTTTAGATAGTAAATTTTCGATAAAATCGAATTTATTATCGATTTCGATAAATATTTTTTCCTGTTTGACCATAGAAGTCCTTCTTAAAAGACTCATTGTCATTATTGAATTCTCGCTCTAACTATAGACTAACTATTCTATAGCTCTGTCTATAATTCATAAAAATTTGGAAATAGGAATTTAAATTTATTTCATTTATAATTTTATAAATATACAACAGTAATAAGGCATGGACACATCTTATTAATTAATAACTGTTTAGCTAAATAAATTATTGATAGTTGTAGCCCAAGGGAGGTAAGAGCTGCCCCATTTTGCCCCCTTCTCGTTACATCCATCCCTTATAACGAAATGGCTCAAAATAAAGTTCGATTAATATGAAATAATACTGTGGTATTAGTGGTAATACGGTTCCCTTTTTTTCTTTTAAAACTAAATTTGCTTACGTTCTCCATTGCATTAAAATGATGTTTAAGAAATACGTAATGATTAAAAATGTGCATCTAATTTTTGAACGTTACGACTATTGACTGTTTAATTAATGTTATCCAAATATGATTTAAATAGCTCCAAAAATGCTATGACAACAAATCCCACTCTTTCTCCTAAATAAGGAAATTGAAAGAAAATAATAAATCGTTTTAAGAAATGCAAATTGATAGAGTCGATTTGTAATCGAGACAATAATATAACTTTTATGTGAATGCTGACCTAAATATTCTAAGTACCCTTTTATGGACTTGATCTTGAAGTCTGATCTTGCGATGATATTTTTTATTGAACATCTATAGTCCAATATCATATTCAAATGAGAAATCAAAATATAAAAAATAAATATATGTAGTTTATTTGATTTTCACTTACATCACTACATTCTGGTGAAGAAATCACTCGGTTTCCTGATAAATTCAGTTTGGTCATTTCTAACGTGGCTGCAGTTCGCAATCTGGACGTCCTTGTCGTTCGAATTGGATCCCCCGATCCGTTCAGTCTTTCTTTTGATTCAGTGCTATCAGAATTTTCAGATATAAATGCATCCTTATTTCTATGAAACAAAAAAAAATACATTTTTATTTTTTTTATTTTATTGAAAGTTTTGGGAAGTACCTACAGTCAAACCTATTTTTGTGCGGTAGTAAGGGACCGTATAAAAGAAATCGCAAAAATAAGTAGTTCAAAATTTTATAGACACTTAAGTAAAACAAATACATTGTTACAACGTAATATTAGAGAGAGAGAAAAAATACCATGGAGGCGAACTGTATAAAAAATCGCATGTAACAAATACGTCATCGATTTACGAAATAATGAAAAAATGCTTTTAAACAAAATAAATAAGTACATTAAACATAGGAAGGTTTTGAATGAAAAGGCTGACCAACTGCCCAAAGAAGAGGCCCTCAATAGGTCTCAGGGTATCAAAATATTTTTATAGATTAATAAAAATGACAAATGTCATTCAAGCTTAGAAAGTTAAAGCCAATGCCTTTTACTGAAAGAATGGGCATAACTAAAAAGCTGAAAAATTCATTAAGAACTCCAAGAAGAGGACACATGACATATTATTACTCGACAAAAAGAACGCAAGGCTCCTGGTAAACCTCTTCACGAGTCATTATACCTTAAATTACCGTCTATACAAGATAGGTGAAGCTGGTACCAGTATATGTCGCCCGAAAACGGCATAGACGGTGGAGCATAATATACTATGCCCATGTGAGGCAACTTTCAAAAGAAGACTCCAGCATCTTACTCTCTTTAATCGAAATAGTGACTATAGTGACTATTCACTATTTTTGCAGTGCAGAGTATACCACTAAATTCAAATAGTGGTATACTTTTCACTACTAAATAGTGAATAGTCACTATTTGATAGCCGAAAGTCACTATTTCGATTTAAGAGAGTGGGAAAATAGATGTAACCTCTAATGAGATACCAAGTGCAACCCCTAGGCCAGTGTTTCCCAAACTTTTGACACATGTGTATTTCTTCTTTAATATTCGTAAAGGCTGAGTTCCCTAATTGACTATATTAGACTATATTAATACATAACAATACTGTAATAATGAGAACGCCGTTGGTACTCATATGCCGTACAAAAAGAAAAGCGTATAAAAAAGACCGTACAAAAACAGGTCTGACTGTATTTTTACCATGCATACCTGCTGATGTATCGTCGACGAGTATTGGCAATGTCATTTTTAACTCCGTTGGCGTCTTTAAGTGCGAACTGCGAAGCCAGTTGACGACGTCGTTCTTCCTTGTATTTTGCAACGCGCCTGGCTCGGTCTACATCTGTCGACTAGGTCAGAAAATCAAAAATAAAAGATTATTAAACAAAAAACAAAAAAAGTAAGACAATATGCCCAAAGCCCAAAGTTAAAGATATAAAAAGTAAAAAAAAACTGATTCATAACAAAACTTCCAGTAATGACCAATCCATTTTAAATAAGTCGTCATTTTCATTGACATATTCCTATATATTCCAAATATCAAAAAATTTGACAAAATTTTAGTAAAAAATTCAAGTTCATTGTTGACCAATTCAAACGGATTATTAACAAAAAAGAAAAATAATAGAATTTTTGGACTTAATTAGTTTTGGATTTATTTATGGACTTCTTTCCAGATACCAAATAATTATTAAAAAATATATATATTTTTCAAACCTGTGTCACAGTAATTTCAACAGAGCTGAACATTTTGGGTAATGCACAAGACATTTATTTTTTGTCAACTGTATACAGATGATGCAGCACAATTCGTCATGACGATTCTGTAACAAAAAGAAAATGAATTAAGGATAGAGGATCTAGTATAAATTATATGAATATATGATTAAAATAAAGTGAATTTGATATAAAAAGGAATGATAAATGCGCGAAGTGCGGAAATAAAAGCGAAAATTTAGCAATCCTACTTGCGGATGTTCCACAGTATGTCACTTATTTACTGTACAACGTCATTACTCAACAATCATGAATTTTACATAGGCAATTGCAAGATGTAACTAGTTTAGTATCATTGTCGAGCTTTCAAAATTGACCTAGGGAATGGTGATACAATCAATATTAATATAGTGGATTAAGTGCAAAATTCAAAATTTCAAATACGTATCTGACAAATCGTGATTTATAATTCATGACATTGTTGCACCAGATGAGTGAAAAATATAATATGTTAAAGTTTAGGTTTGGTTGGCTAATCCTAGACCTAAAAAATATGACAAACTATTCATTTTATTTATTTTTTTCAATTACTTACAAAACTAAGCATTTTTCAATCTGATTCATTTGTGCTGGACTTTGTTTAGTTTTTCAATGGGACTCTTAATTATACTGTGCCCAAAGGCTGTGGTAAGCTCTAGGACGGCCGTGTCTATCTGTAAAGGGCTGAATTTTATAATGTTGCTGAATTATGGTGTAGTTGACCACATATTGGTATACTATAGTTGTAAAGTATAATTATTGTTAAGTATTGTACCTATTCTTTATTTTATAAAAATAAAAAATGGGGGTGTGGTTTATAAGAAAGATATTTTTAATTAATTTGAAGAAAATGCTTTCATTGTAATTTCCTAGCAATTTTATCTTCATAAAATTCTAAAAAATTTCAACATTTATAGAATTATTAAAGTTATTTTAATAATGAAAAATAAGTTATTATCAATAGATTTTAATTTATGCTCAACGAAGCGGGCGAGAAATAACTAGTAGGTATAGAATAAAACGATTAGTGTAAGAAGCACACACCTGTAACACCGTTAAACTATTATTCTAAATAAATCGCATTTAATTTTTAATGCCATTTTTAAGATGTTAAATTGCATACTTGAATTCGAGCCCAAACACTCAAATCATTGGCATACTTTTAATGCATAATAATTATTACTTTAGAAATTAAATTTGTACCTTTTTATTTTCGTGAATGGATTGATTGTCTCACATACTACTCAAAAAAAATGTAGGTCAACAAGCCAAGGTTGGGTGTAACAGGTATTGGGTTTTTTTTAACGTCTCAATATTGCAGACGTTATAAATTTGGATAAATTATTTTCATTTACTGCGTGAATTTTCATGGGAATACGAACAATTATGAAGCTTCAATAAAAAAAGTGATTCTCGGTATTTTTAATCTGCAGAATTTTCTTGATTCAATAAATAAAGTTCTTAAATAAATTAATTATTGAAGTTCAATCTTGATCAATTTCAGTGATTGAAACCAAAGTTTCACAAACTGAAACGTCTATTTAATGAAAAACTTTGGTACACGGAAAATACATTTAATTTAATATTCTTAAGTAATAATTTATTAGAATGCTACTGTTTGATGTTATAAAAAAATTCTTTAAAATTTGTGTTTAAGATATTTTCAATTGCGTTGTTAGGTGCATTCACATGCATTCTTTAACACCACACTTTAGTGATTAATAATAGCTTCTCTATATAAACTGCATCCGAAGTACTCGATTCGAAAATAAATTGATAAAATACAAATGTATGCAGTTTTTGTCCAACAAAATAAAACTACTAAGTGAAAAATTTGATAATAAATAATGGGTACAATATGAGATATTTTAGATAAGATTTCTCCTTGTACATATGTATAGTACAAGTTTTTGAGTATAACCTACCTATGTAAATTTTTATGTAATTAATGAAGAAAATTCATTTTTTGCAAAAAATGCAAACTATTCGCGTTTTTTCCATCTACTTAAACATACGTAATTAAAATCTAAGAATTCGATAAAAAATTAATTAAATATTGAAATATTATATATTATATATTATGATATCAATTTGTAATCCATGTTTATTATAGCAAAATTTAAATGTGATTATTACTTTCAAAATTTGCATTGACTTTAATTTGCTACATAATTTCTATGCATTTGCTTTTCAAAATTTTTCAGACAAGCGATGTTTTGTACAGGTAAAATATAAAAAAAAATTACCTCTTTTTACGTTTCACGGGATGTTGCAATTGAATTTCAACGTTGCTCTTCCTATGAATATTACTTCATAAAGAAAATCGTGGAAAACGTGAAAACTTTCAACCGTTTTTGCCAAAAAGTCGTAAAATACATAGCCATTCTACATAAAAATAAAGTAGATATACTACAATTACAATAAAAACACCTCTTATAAGTATTTTCTTCGTTTGGCCGTTAGATCGCGCTGGATAAAATGCTGAAAATTTTCACGTTCTTCGTGATTACCTTTGTGAAATCATATCCGTATTAATTAGAAAAGTAGAAATTTAAATTCATCACCCGGAAAAACATAGAACGATTAAAAAAAGCTTTTATATATTTTTGACGTAATAACGTCTTATAAATTGATGAACTACGGCAGCCTGTACAAAAAAGTGTCACGTTCCGTTTGAACCTGTGTGTGTGTAAACGAGAACGCGATACAAACGATAGAGAGGCACAATAAAGTTCTGTTAATGGAACGCCGCCTCGCGAGCTTCTTCGAGAACTTCTACAATAAGCTATGCCTCGTATTCAATAATAATTGTTGAATCTTAGACAACGTGTTTTGTGTTTTTTTTCTACAATTTACTTAATAAAATTTAATTGATTTCCTTCATAATTTTCAGTCTGATTTCATTTTGAAAAAAACTGTTAATTTTCAATTAACCCTTCTTTGTCTTATACAAAATAATGATAATTCAGCGATAATAATTCAATTCAATTCATAAAAGTATGCAATTTTTCATCAATGTTTCTTTATGACGTTATGACGTAAAACTATCGCCTTTAAACCAACTTTACAGACAACCAATTTTTTCCTGGATCAGGCACTTCAGTACACTTTTTTGTGTATATCTACCCAATGTAAATAACAATATAAAAGATAAAGTTCAACTAAAATTTTTCTGTAAAGAAGTGACTTTCAAACTTTTTTTTATCGCGGTTCACGTTGAACAATTTCAAAATTTGGCGGCACGTTAACTTTAAGATACGTTTAAAAGAGTAAATTTCAGAAAAATTGTAAACTCGTATAAACATTGAATCAACAAAAGATTATTCATTCAGTAATGATTGCAACATAACTCATTACCTTTTTCACGTCGCGTTCCGGTAAAAATAAACTGCTGAATGAAGCTGATACTCTCTAAACATGAACCAGTGATTTTTCACTAATAACAATTCACTAACTAAAAGTTAGTGAAATGTCACTAATTCATGTTTATAAGAAACGAAAAATTGTTATTGTATGCATTTATAAGATTTGGCGACACACTTCTTGACACACCAAAGTCCCGCGGCACAAGGGTTGAGTATCACTGCTCTAAAGCAAAATATCTTTTTAGACAGTTTAATTGTACAGAAAAGAAAGACATTGTACTTTGAAAAAAATAGAGGAAAGCTGGATTGTTGCATGAACATGTGTGGCTGTTAACTAAATCCCAAAAGTTTCCATCGATGTATGTACCGCTAAAAGTTTTACGTGAAAGCAAAGGTCACGATAAACTGCATTTCAACGGTCGCCCACATCAAAAGAAACAATAACGTTTCCCTATCAATAACTAATTAAGCTGTCAATGAATACGCCTGTCGCCACTTGTAGCGGCACCGTCGTTTCTCTTATCCCCTCTTCCAATAGATGTTTGAATCACATTTTCGGAAATGTTTACATTATTTAATTTGTCTTTTTTTAAGCACTCCAAATTGGCACCAAAATTAAAACATTTCTAAAAATGAAGTTTTACGGTTTAAAGCACCCCCACCCCTCCACAGTCATTATTTTTTTTACATTTTAGCATTTATTTGTTTACTTGAACAACCAAAACTTCATCCTCAAACAATATCAGAACATAGTACATACGCTACTAATTTTTAAATAAATAATTAAAATAAAACTTAAAAGACTTTTTCTTTGTCTTTAAAATATAGAAGTAGGCATAAAAAAGATATAAAAAACTACAAGTAAAAACCTTTTGTTACTATGCTAAATATTAATTGCTTTAATGTACTTTGTAATCTTCGCATAAATCTAGTTATACCTACCTACAATAAAATTAATGATAAAATCCTAATAAAATCATGTTCGCAATATTTAAAACTAAGATAACCTAAGTAACTTAAAACGATATTAGAAAGATATAGGTAGTGGGTTTGAGAATGTGATTAACCTCTTAAATAGCTCACTCAATCCATAATTAAATTTCGTTCCCTTAGGTCTATCAAAATTTAAATTTATATCAGTCAAACACGCAAAGTAAATGTTCCTATCATAAATTAAGGAAAATTTTCTACGTCAATGTCACAAGGCACATGATATCAACTTTTTTTTTCAAAGAAAAAAAAACTATTAGTTTGATAAATTGAAAAACTCACAAATTCCAAGAATCAATGCTCAAGTTAACGTTGACAAAGTTGTTGGAAATATTTTCAGAGTGAATATCGAAGAAATTTCAATCGATATTTTAATTTTTTTAGTCCCAATTTCTTTCATTTAGTTAAATGTTTATATGTTTATTATAAAATAAATAAAATGATTCCGAGTTCGAGGACACAATTTTTTAACCTACATTCACACATTCTTTAACTGCTTCCTCATCCATAAATTTAGTGTTTTAACATTAGGTTTCTCGAACGCGATTAACTCAAACGCTCTTACTGTACTTTTCAAAAGCATAAAAAAATTTACATTATATTTTTGAAATGTAAAAGTTATTAGCAGTTATTAGGATAACTCACTGATATTTGTTTTGTTAATTCTGTATATTTTCATTTAAGTATAATATTTTCACGTTAGGAGCAGTAAAAATATTGCGAAAGCTGACGTTAACTATATAATTAAGGATGAGTAATTTCACTTGTACGATATTTTGATCTTTAAATGATTCATCAAGCACGTATACGTAAATCGACTAACTTAACTTATTCTAGAAATCATTATTATCGTTTTTAAATAGCTCTCAAAACAAGAACGCATGAATATAATATGCAAATAAATTGGTTAAACCATCTTAAAAATAGAAATTCTTAAAACAAAACCTTTAAAAATTTCCAAATATAAAAGGTTAAAATAATAAGAATCAACAATTCTATTAGTTGAATTAAAATGTTTCCATGTTTCAAAGATTGGACCGATTTTTTTACTTTTATTTGTACGAGTATATTAAATTACGCCTTAAAAGTTTCAATTTTAAATAATAATGAAAGGTCGTTTTCGCATTGTACAATTAATTATCATAATATATTTCAAAAAACGTATTCTGTTTTATTTAAGGTAGTTTTTTAATTACTGAGGTCATTAGCGACCATCGAATATTGGGTAAACGTATATAAATAAAGCCCACGATTGGTTAAAAAATTATAAATAGAATCCTTACTAATATTATAAATGCGAAAGTGAGTTTGTTTGTTACCCTTTTACGCCAGAACGGCTGAATAGATCTGGATGAAATTTGGAATAGATATAGATTGTAGTCTGGTGTAACACACAGTATAGTTATCCAGGAAAAATGAACGATTCCCGTGGGATATATATGTTTTTGTTTTTAACTCATAAATCTACCGAAAGCAATCACTTTGCATTTTATCTTGCGTATTTGGTCTTGCATAATCGGGCTTGATTTTGGTCTTGGTCTTGTGAAAAATACTAATTTTGCTCATATATAGCAAACAACAATATTAAAAAATAGAATAGGATTTGATTTGTATGCTAAAACTAACTGATTACCACCCGTTTCGCTGAGTGCTTCATAATCTCTAAACAAAATAGTACCGTAATAGCTGGAGCCTAACCGCTGAATATTTAAACATGTTATTTGAAATTTTTATTCCTGAGAGAACTGTAACTTCCATAAAAGAATTTTTTTTAGAAATTGCACCCCTAAACGACTCAAAGAGAAGGTAAAAAGGTTTGCATTTTACTCCTACAATGTTAACGTTTTCAAATTCTTATTTTTCATTTTTAATCTATATCCAAATGTATAAAGAACCCTTGCATTTGCAGTTTTTCAATTCGTTCATTCAATGACCAAAAAGTTATTAAAAATTATTCTAATGTCAATATCTTTGATTAAGTTAATCTTTATCATATTTTAAACATTTAATTTTGTAAATGAAATTCTCGGAAATATTAGTGATGCCTGCGGATTTTGTAGTTTTTTCTCTTCATAGGCCAAGATTAATTGTTTTAAGACTAACTTATGTTTGACTGACTTCTTAAGTTTTACATGAACAAAGTCACGGGTAGCCATTAGTTACTAATATATCTACTCACTCATACGTTAGCACTAGATAATTGTAGATAATTGTAACAGTTTAGCTATTAAATAAACGACAATTCATGTGTAATGTTGTTCAAAAAGGGGTTACATTGTGTATCACGATATGCATTTAATTTATTTCTTTCTGCATCTATAACAAATATTCATATTTCTAATTGATAAAAACCATGTATCATAAATAATTGAACCATAAAGACTCATTTACAATTTGATTAGTGCGGGTGCAAGTGATTAGCGATGAGCAATTTTTGCTGCGTTTAGTTTAATTGTTAGGTGTGTTGCAAGTTGCATGTGAAAGATGTACGGGACGTAGTAACTAGCAAAAAAATAAAAAACGCTTCTATTCACTGATTACTTATCACTCACACTAATCAATTATTGCGGTCCACACGTGTTTTGTCCTATAATTACTAAGCATCTGCACTAATCAGTCACACTTACACTAATCAAGGTGTAAATAGAACTTTAGTCTTGAAAAAGTGAAAATAGCAGTGATTAAAAGAACTGGACCCTAACTTTGCCGGTTCAAACTTTTTTTATTGCACAACCTGGTTCTGGTTCAACAAACAATCGTAGCCCCGACATTCATAATAAAGGCGTTACCCTGTCGCTGTTTATATTCAATAAACAATTCGGACAACGCCGGGTATTTCAGCTAGTTCTAATATAAAACCTAGTTTTTAATACCTATTTCTCTAAAGCTCTGGATTTAAGAATAATCAATATATTATAAAATAATTTTTTGCTCTCATTTATAAAATAAATTCCTCGATAAATTTCGTACTTCGAGTAAAATACGATAAAATCTACGATGTCTCTAAGTTTCAACTTTAAAAATATGAAATTTCAAATGCTAACTCGAGTCGAAATTTCAGACCTCTTTTGGGCCTAAAATGGTACTTTTATCCTCTTTTGGAACTCCAAAGAGTAAAATGAGCCTCATATAGACCTAAACGATTCCATCGTCTTCATTTTAACCTACATACATGAAATTTTTATTATATTTTGTGAACATATCGTCTCGTCCTAAAAAAGGTTTATGATCATAAAACATAAAATATGGTTGTAAATTTCCTTTTTTTACAATACCTAATGCAAATAGTATTTACTAATAACCCAAATTTTTAATCTCTCTATTTCCTATACTTAGATGCTTAGAATAATTTTGTGTATTCTTGTATCCATTACTGGTTTGAACCTTAATCCTGTTCACTCTGGTTCATTTTTACTCAGCTTTAGTCTCTTGTTAACCGTTCGAGTGCTACATGAGTTATTATACAACATTTCAATAAACTTATTTCACTATTTGATTATTTTTCAATATTGTCTATATCAAAAGGCCTAAAAATGTATATAAAAAATTTAAAGGTAAAAAAACCGAGTTTAAAAGGAAAAGTGTGAAGAAACTTGCTTTAATGAATTATCTTGAAAGTAATCAGAGAGATGTTATACAATTAAATAAAATTTCTAAAGAAATCCACATGATTGGGTATATTGTGGATTATAATAAAAGGATATCCTGGAAAAAAATGATGGCAGTGGCGACAATAAAGGAGCTGGTAAACAAGGACAAGAAAATTAAGAACTAAGAACTGATATTTGTAATATTCTTATTACTTTTAAATTTATCGCTTATATTAATGAAACTTGTATATTTAATGAATAAAAAAAAAACAAAATATTAAAATAAAAATCTTATTCTTTTTGAAAAAAACCCTATCAATGAAACAATAAAAGAGAGTGACAAAGAAAGAGCGGAGAAAAGAGAGAGAGAGGTCCATTTGAAGTTTTTGCGTCAACCTCTTTTGGGCCTAAACATGGTATTTTGTCCGATAAATGCCACGTGTAGGTTCAAAAGAGGTCTAAAATTCAAATGCAAATGATCATGTTTCAATCTACTTGAATGCTAATATTATTGTACTGATTTCCTGTAGCTCTTCAACATTTTTATTTTTTACTAATTCATAATCTACTAATATACTAAATTTAAATAAATTGCCAGCAATAATTTAAAAATCAAGAGTATTAAAAAAAATATGTAAATCTCAACATTTTTCTTCCAAGAAATTATTAGTATGACTAATATATTATATATGTACAATTCACAAATATGCAATGACTCATAATAATAATATACATACATAGTTTCTACTTTTTTATAATTCAATTCTAACACAGCAAATTATCGATTTTGTACAAGCCTTTACGAAACTTAAGCAAATAAAGGATATTACAATTAATTTCACTGAAACTAGCGCAATATCCTACATACTATGATACATTAATATATAAATTATACTCGTAAATATCATCGAATAAACTTATACTTGATTGTATACATACTCGTAAATACATAAACATACAAATACATAAATTCAAACGAAGAAAATCCGGAACATTTCTACTTGCCATATGCCTTAAAAACACTAGATACTATTAAAACGTTCCAATGGGAATAGATATTTGAAAATATTTATACAGTTTAAATTTAAATAAATGTCCATAATTTCAACAAGTTTGTGATCGAGTGGATGTTAAAAATAATAGCTAAGAGAATATTTGCGAATGTAACTAATAATTTATTGGAGAAGAATTGCAGCACATTGTTTCGAGTTCCAAAAACTTGCCGGAAAATAAAATTATTGCTCGCATAATAAGGAAACAAAGACGACACTCAGTCTAGACAAACTTACTGGGATAGTTATTCATATTTTTAATGCAAATTATGTATTATCAATACATTTTATATTTAATTTTCAATTCTTGAAGAAAATAAATTAAATTAAAAAGAATATCAAATCTTACATTTTTTATTTCTTTAATATGTTTCTTATTTTCAAATATTTGTTTAGCATATATTTGAAGAGAAATGTAATTATAATTCATTACTATTGAGTTGTGAAGTTGTTAAATTAATAATGTATTTTTAGAACAGTTTTCAGGTTTTATTTTTAAAATTTGCACAAAAAAGGTATAATTAGCAGGAATTTAGTCGAGCAAATACGACTATAATAATAAATATTTATTATATTATAACAAGTGTATTGTTGCAATAGTAAACTTCTGAATAACAGTCATACATACAAAATAATGCATTTTACTTAAAGTTTAGTGGGTATACCAGAAACACCATTACATAAAATTTTATTCATTTTTGAATACATAGTTTAATTTTTCTTAACTACTTATTAAAATTAATTCCGCAAATATTGATTTTCCTATATATAAAGCTCACGGTTCACAAATTCAGACCTCAAGTGTTAAGAAAAAGCGAAACAGTTGTGTTCTTTTTCATCTTTGTTAGTTATATATAATATTTTAATTATATATAATTAACACAACAAAATAAGGCGAAACGTTTTTCTGCACTATGCTCCCAACAGGAGTAAACGATTGCCTATTATTAAGTTTGGGTTCTCGTGGGTTTGATAGAAAACAGGTTGCAAAGGTATATGAAATCGCTACCCAAAATATAAAGCTTAATTTATTTTTAAAGTATAAATACTTTACGCGTGCTGGACTTGGGGAGTAAATTGGTGAATGTGTTACAATTTGCAAAAGCGTTACGAAAAGTGTGATCGAAGTTGAGAGGGAAGATATACATTGGTAAAAACAGAGAAAGAGAGAGGGAGAGAGAAACGTTCGTTTATCTATTTAATACACAGTGCAGGCCTAATCCCCGATTCTCTTTTGTGCGGACCTTCGTGTGTTTCCACTCTTCGTTGAATTTAAAGTATAGAGTCGAGAGTTTATATAGATCTAGATGTACTGTATGAGCCCGTAGAGAACCCGTACCTTTTCTTTCTCTCTTTCTCCCATTGTCCGTTGTTATTATCATAAGCTTATTGTTTCAGTCTTACAATCTACTACAGTAATTACTTATGTAACCACGATAGTGAAAACAATGAATAAAAATAAAATTAAAATATTTATTAATAAGCGAAAACCAATTCTACATATACATATTGTCACATTCTAAGATCTTAAAGATGGACGGATGTCGCCATTTTGAGAGTCTGGAAGTACCCCCTGCCCAATTAGCCAAGCCAATGAGGGAACGGCGTTGTTGTGGGATGGGGGTGGCCAAAAAGGGTTTGATCAAAAGGATTACTTGGTGAATTAGGAAGGGGTGAAACTTCTAGCACAATCTATTTTTCTTGGAACCATAAAAAGTTTCGGCAATGAAATATTCCAAGAAAAATAAGTCCAGTGATAATAGAATCCAATGTACTAAAAGAATTCCAAAATTCTATATAAGCCCCGGACAAACATAGGCGAGTAAGTCTGGAATAAATCTTCGACAAGTCTTAAATAAATCGTGAAAGTGATCAGTCTTAAAATATATAGTGTAAATGAACAGTTTTAAATAAATTATGAACATTGTTTAATAAAGTGTAATAGTGCAATAGTGACTGACAATTAGTGAATAAGTAACTGTGAAAACTGACTAGTTAAACAGTGAACTAACTTATTGTTAACGTGTAGTTTATAAGTGAAAATAGTGTAAGATAAATAAATAAACAATTGTTATAAATAAATTTGTCGTCATTAAACACTAACCTAAGAACCCGTAAAAACGTTACAGTATATACATAGATAGCGAAAAGTTATACTTTTAGTGTGTACAAGTACACTCATTTTTTATATTTTTTTAAGGTAATACTGTATTATATTATAATAGCTGTATTAGGAAAAAAAAAAACAAATTTTTAATGAAATCATAGTTTTTCACATTTTTATCGTACTTAATTTGTTTTGAAATCATTTTACATAAGATGAGTATGCAACAACGATGTTTAAACAAGTATGAGTAACAATATTATCATAAATCAGTGTGGTTTTGGTTCCGTGATTTTGAGGTAAAAATTTTGGTAATGCCAAACAATTATTATTCGTTAAAAGGAAATCAAATTAGTATTTTAGGTTTCAGTACATAAAAATCGTTTTTTCAGGAAACAATAATGCGTTTACAATTAATTCGCTTTTTAATGGCTATTAGGTAGATCTAGATCTATTCAGTAGATTTTTCATAATTTATAAAGAAAAGTGATTTTTTTTTCTAACTCTCAATTAAATGTACTGTACAATAATAAATTTTTTATCCTTTTCCGATTCAATTTTTTTATAAAGTATTATATATTTTATAAAGTAGGAAAATGAACTCTATAATAAATTGTCACAATATCTTGTAGAATTCAATTTTAAAAAATACTGAAATTTATTTGATTTCAAAAATCTTTGATTGTGTAGTTTTCTGTAAGTAATTGATGTTGCAAAACAGCCAGCTAGTTAAAACGCAAGGAAATGTTTCCTTTCGGAAAATTGCCAGAAGAAAGAAACTTTCCTTTGAAAGAGTTCACAAGAATCAAAATATATCTACCCACAGATGCTAGAATTGGCGAGAATAAGAAAAACAACGCCTAGAATAGACAAAAGAAAACTAAACAAGAAACCATAAGCCATGGGCGCCAGGGGTCTTCATTTGGAACTCGAAGGTTCTTAGGAATGTTGATTCGAAAGAAAATTCGCAAGTGATTACCAAATGCTGTATCTACTTTTAACTATTTTCCTATTAAATGGGAATTGGGATAAACTATTTTGTCTACTACTTAAACATTAGGTTTCTTCAATAAACCTATTAATTTTCTTCCTAAATTTTTGAATTTTTTAGGGTGGAAAAAATTATTCAATTGTTTAAATCTAGTGCAAAAATTGAATGTGCTTCAGTAATTTTTAGGCAATTTTCCGGCAAAGACTTTGCTGGAACCATTAATTTTCATTGAAGCAACTTCAAAGTGAACCATTAATTTCTAGAAAGTTTTTTTTTTGTCTTTTCCTTAGAAAGGCTTCTGTATAGCATTCTAATATAATTTGTTTATTATCGATTTATGTTTTCATGAATTTAATTTAGTACGTTATCTAATCCAAACAATTAATAGTTTATCTATATAAGGTGACATTATTTAATTAGTTTGAAAATTTGGATTAAAAATGTCATTTTCCAATTAAAAAAAAGACTATAAATCAGAGCAACCAAAGCTATTTACTTTAAGTCATTTAAAGCAATTTAAAACGCATAATTTCTTAATGAATAACAAAAGGAGGTTTTTTCCTAATAAATAGAGCTGTCAGAATAATGATCACACGTATGAATATAACGTCAGAATGAAATGTCACTATTATTAAAATTCCGTAAACTGTCATCTCGTGAACCAACTATTTAATATACATTGTTTATGAAGTAACCTATACAAAATCAAAATGTTTAAATAATTAACTCACCTCGTTAAGATTGGAAAATATAACTCGATTTACAAACCATATAATTGGGATGATAATTTTTCAGATGCACAAATCACTCAATTTCAACGCTTTGCTACCAATGTGGAAAAAACGTGGATCAATGTTTTGATTATGAACTGGATGAAATTTTTATAACCATTTTTTTTAAAACGATATATTTTAAGATGTACATAATACGAGTGAATCTTAAAATATAATTACAACATTAAAAATAATTATAAAAGAGTTTAACAATTATATTTTGGCACATAAACAGCACATTTTTGTTTTAAGTTTGATTTTTTGAATCACTATAGATAATGACGTCAGATTTGTTTGATATTTTTTTTTAATTTTATTTGAGGATTTCTAGATTGATAAATGTTATTTACACGTACGTTATATTAGTTGTTAAGTCCGTAAATTCCACACCTTTCGGAACCAACTGAATGATGCACTGAAGTGATAGGAACGATTCAACGTCGCTGTGAGATTGAGCCGATTGAACCATTTGTCTACCACAGACCGTGTACTGCCGTGTACACTGTACATTGGGATCCGGTGAAACGTTACAAGTCTCATAAAGTTCTACTGACACACTCAACTACAAATTCGAATTTTTCAAAACTCTTTTAGTTATCATCGCAAAAATTATGATAACTATGTTAAATCAATTTATTTTTTAACTAATTTACAATTTACCATTTTTAATAGAGTACATCAACTCAATAAATTAATGTGAAATAATTTCAGTATACACAAACCTGTTGCATTGTTGAATATAGCCAAGGGTAACAATACAATACATGTTTTAACAATTGGGACACAATATACAATTTAAATTTTTTAAGAGTTTTTACGCCCTCTAAAAAGAACTCATCAAGTTAAGATAGAGTAGGTAATTGAAAATTATTGAATTAGCCTTTTTCTTGAGAAGATTTAAAAAAGATCCGCTAGGGGCAGCACCGGTGGGGGGGTACATAAGTTTTGAATTCTCTATTGACAACGTCAAACGTATAGAATTATAATGGAATTAACGGAAGATGATGTACCTAGAGCGAAATTGAAATTTGCAAAACTGAAAGATCATCTTGTCCTGGATTTAAAAAGATGGCTTGTATGTATAATAAAAGTTGTAATAAAAATGTCCTGGTTGAAAGGTTAGTTGGTTCATAAATTTTCTCATATATGTCATTGTGTTGTTGAAAATTTTACTATTTCACATAAAATAAGTTGATTTTTTTTTGTATATTTGAGAATTGAAAAATGCATTGCAAACGGTAATGATAAAAAAAATTTTTGTTGGAATTGATGGTGGTAAATGTCTAGCGGATAAACAGCAACGCATTAAATTACTCAACCCAACTCTACCAAGTTCAACATCATGCAGTTTACTTACTACAAACTGGGCAAATTTTCCATCCCAATTTTATCCTCATTCTTTCTGCTATGCTATAATATTATGTAGTAAATTAAGTAACTATGCTTAATTTTACACCATCCTGCTTGTATCAACTATCAGACGTACAATTAGCGAATGCACAATGTTTTATAGGTATGACAATTTTTTTTTTTACCACAATATATATTTATTCTAATAAATTATAAATATTAATATTTATTCTAATATTAATAAGACGTACGTTTGACGTTGTTGTCAATAGAGAATTCAAAACATATGTACCTCCCCACCGGTGCTGCCCCTAGCGGATCTTTTTTAAATCTTCCCAGGAAAAAGGCTAATTGAATTGTACCTACTTAATATTTTGATTTGTAGATAGAAATTAGAGATGCAACGAATTGTGATTTAGCCGAATACCGGATATTCGGCCACACTCTCGTCCAAATAGCTGAATATTCGGCCGTTTCATTTCTAAGTAAATCGTATCACGAGACGCATTATTTTTTTATTAAAAAAAAGACAAATTTAACGGCAACCGAAATTTATTTTTATTTACAAAGTATTCACTTAGTTCGGACACTAGATCCATATAAGTAAAGGTTTCTAAACTCAGAGCAGGTTCCTACTCGAAAAAACTTTACTCAAATGCAGAAAAAATTCTTTTAATTCATCATAATTAATTCTCCCTAATTGATTTTCAATTTTAATTTGTAATTTAAATATATACCTATAATTTCGAATTTAACATTTATTTTGTTATGATTTAGTATTCAGTATTCGGCTGAATAGTACACAATATTCGGCCGAATAGTACACAATATTCGGCCAAATAGTACACAATATTCGGCCGAATACCGAATATTAAAAAATGCAGCCGAATACCGAATAGTAGCCGAATATTCGTTGCATCTCTAATAGAAATAACATATCTGCTGCGAGGCGTCACAGTACTTTCTTTTACTTTCATTTATGAAACTCGCTGTTGATTAAAAGAAATCTAATTACTTTTTAACTATACATATAAATAGAACTATGCATACAAAGTATACAACCTAAATGTTTATACGAATTCCCAACCTTCACCCCAGAATCGTCCTTATTCGAATTTTCCCAGGAAAAAGTTTCAAATAAAAGTTGTAGCCATTAATGATTCTAAGAACTATAGTAAGTTTAAAGAAAATCGTTGTCGTCGTTTTCAAAAAAAATTGAAAAAGCTCAAAAACTCGTAGAATAAAGCGGAGCTTTCGGTTAACCGATTTCAACCAAAAAAAGCTTCGCGGTACAACTAGGTATAATATGGAGGCCAAAATCCAAGTTTGGTGAAATTCGGATAAAGCTTTCGATACGATATGGCTGTCACACACAGGCACACACACACATAGACATGTTTCTAAAAACGACTTTTTTGGACTCAAGGGATCTCATAACATGTATTTCCGGTGAATGCTCGATTTTGAAAATTCGACTCGATTACAATACTTTTTTTACTATATGGTACTAAAAGAAATTAAAAAGTCACAAATTCAATGTTTGTTTTGATTTGACAATTAACTTTTAATACATTTAGCTATAGTTTAGCTTGATTATAAGCCAAATTTATTGTACTTTTAAATAGCTTCAAATTTAAGTTAATAGCTTTAAAATCCAGTCAATTAGTTGATCTCTAGGAAAAGTTATCAGCGCCTTATTAGTTGGGAAAAACTTTATGCACTTTTAGAGAATTGTATGAAGACCTAAAAATGTTAAATTCCCTATAAATGTTAATTGTTAAATGTTAATTTATTAAAGGAATAAAGGATTAAGTCTATAAACTGTGAACCTAAGATTGAACGGTCTAAGTCAGTGATTCCCAAACTTTTTTGACACAGTAAAAAAAATTAAGAATTTTCACGACTCACCTGCTTACACCAATGTATGCATTTCTAAGAAATTACGAAAAAATTGAATCAGAATTCAAATTTACTTTTCAAAATTGCTCTTATTATCAATATATTGTGTGTCGCGACACATAGTTTGGGAATCACTGATGACCATTAAGTTTTTTATAATGATCAAGGAAATCTGTCTTTTACATACTTTCTATTTAGCATTTGTTATACATATATATTGTATATAAGCATTGATATTACATTGATCATATCAATCAACATCTTAAAACTCTTATTTTTAGGAAAAACATTGTAAACATTGTACATACCTATAGAAAAGTAACTAAAATATTAATATTCCAATAAAAAAATGAACGTAGTGTCCTTTGTTTCGTATTTACGATTGCATCAACTGCAATGGTTATTAGTAAAGATGCCACGAATATTAGGCTATTATTTGGTATTCGGCTTCATTTTATAATATTCGGTATTCGGCCGAATATCGTGTACTATTCGGCCGAATACCGATTACTAAATTATAGAAAAAATAAATTTTTAAATTTAAAATTAAAATTGAAAATCAATTAGTAGGAATAAATTATGATGAATCAAAACATTTTTTCTGAATTTTTGTAGCAGATGGTTGCATTTTTCCTCGTACATCATTATACGTATATGTATTATTGTTTGGACCCATTAGGGCTATATATTCTCAAGTTTGCAAATCTCAAAAATTGTGGAAAAAATTTTATACAGGAAATACAATGAAAATTTTCAAACTTGTTTCAGATTCTGCTTGGTACTTCCTAATCCATACATTTTACTTCAAAAGCTATTCTGTACGTTTTTTAAGAGCATTAAATTTGTTACAAATTAAGCCCAATTGGAGCTCAGCACGTCAATGGGTTACCGAGTTACGGCACTTTGAAAATAGGTCAGTTTTTCGCCTCGTTTGTGATCACTCAAACTCTTAAAAGAACCCGTATGAGGTAAAATCAAGTTTTTCTAGAAATGCACCCACACATTTTTTTATTGCATGAAGTGATTTTTAAACATGTATGACTTCGGCTGGACTCATCCACTTTGCTAGTCGGCAGGCTTCTGCGCCTGCAGAGCTCCTAAACATCCACTGTTGTCAGAAGAAGTGCAGAGGTGGCTGCACTTGCCTGAAAGAAGGGCTTAGATGTTCTTTGATGTGCGTTACCCTTATCATCAGGACGACGGTGACGAGCCTCAAGGCAACCCTGACGATCCACCAATACTGGAAGTACCCACCCAAATTTGATATTACCTTATATGGTTCTCTAAGATTTTAAAGTGAACTACGAGGCTTACAGATCTCGCTCTGCACTTAACTTAAAGCTAATTAAATTGCCTACAAATGATATTCAACAAGTTCTACTCGTAAGATCAATGGTTTCGACGCAACTTCGATCCAAAAAAGGTCTAAAACTAAAATTTTTGATAAAACTGTCCTATTTTCAAAATGTCGTAACTCGGTAACTAATTGACGTGCAGAGCTTCGGTTGGGCCTAATTTGTAACAAATATAATGCTCTTAAAAAACGTACTGAATAGCTTTCGAATAAAATTGCATGAATTAGGAGATACCGAGTAGAATCAGAAACAATTCAAAAATGTCACGGTTTTTCCTGCATAAACATTTTTCCGCTAAACTTTTTTAGAGTTGCAGCCTTGAGTAAACATAGCCCTACATGGTCCAAATAACATACCTACTCAAACACCAGAGATACATCATGTTTTGCGAATTTAATGTTGATTTTGACTGGCCTATTGATTTAAAGAATCCTAAGAACCGTAAGAACCGAAACAAATATTGTTTTGTTCGTATATGGTTCGTATTGTTGAAAAATCTCAGATACAAACCTTGAATAGTTTTCAATTCTGGATACAAGAGTTCTCTAGTGCAACATAATGACAATAATGTAGCACAATAATGACCTCAAACATTTTAGATTGAATTTCCACATATAACAGAACGAAAATTTTGAACAGAATTTTTATATTGCGAATTGGCCACCATGATGTATTCCAAACGCATTGTTTATCACAATTATGTTAAAAATATCTTTATTGGGGAAAATTAATTTTTGCTTTCTATTATGGGTGAGGTCAACTACGCCCCCTTTATCTACCCTGTCCGATAAAGTCAAAGAGGGTCTTGGGAGGGAGTTCTTAGCCCACACAATCATATGCCCAAACCCTTGGTTCATCTAGCGGTGTCAATATCAATAGTTATAATCGATATAATAAAAAACAATTGGTATAATCTACTCAAGAGACTGAACCGGTTTAAACCAATAGATATGATGTACAGCAAATTATTACATAAAGAAACCTATGTAAATCACACCTTATTTCGTTATATTTATATATACTTCATTTGCCGTTTACTGCACAGAATTTAGAAGTTCCACCCGCGTTTTTTAATATCAATCTTTATACTTGCAGCAAAGTTCAGAAATCTATGTTAGGGCAATCGTAAATAATTATCGTGACTTTTTGTTTGTAGGTTGGTTTTGACAAAATAGAAATCCTAACATTTTAATGCTTACGATAGTAATATCATTGGTAATATTATCAATTGTTCAGATAAAAACATACAGTCATATTGAGAACCTTCTACTTTTTTTGAAGTTGGTTAAAATAAATAGATCAATAAAATATATTCTTCGGGTTCCCTTCAACTAGAAACGCAGTCACGTAGTATTTACAAGCAATATTATCAATTGCCCACTCACAAAACAATGTTGAATGGAGAAGAAATTAAGTTCTTCCTTATCTTGTTACATCTCATAATACGTGGATTTTAAAGCTTGAACGTGATGTTCTGAAGCTAACATGAACAAGATCGTGGGCTAAAGTAGTTTACCTTATATACTGTAACTCTGATCTAGTATATAATATTGAATTTTTTAACTTATAGATTTCATTAATATAAAACTGTACGAGTATAAGTACGCTTTGACTTTAAGTCAATATGGGTTAGAAGAAAAGTGCATATAGTTTTAATGAATTGAACTCTTTAGTGACATTTGTGCGGTCCTTTGCAGGACCTAAAGATTATCGTTGATGAAATGGCTGAATCTACTTGGAGCTGGTGTATTTGGTGACGGCTTTGGTACCTTCACTGACAGCGTGCTTGGCCAATTCACCAGGCAACAACAGACGAACAGCAGTTTGAATTTCCCGACTGGTGATTGTTGACCGCTTGTTGTAGTGGGCCAAACGGGATGATTCAGCGGCGATACGTTCGAAGATATCGTTGACAAAGCTGTTCATGATTGACATAGCCTTGCTCGAGATACCAGTATCGGGATGGACTTGTTTCAAGACTTTGTAGATGTAGATAGCGTAGCTCTCCTTGCGCTTACGCTTCTTCTTCTTATCGGTCTTGGAGATGTTTTTTTGGGCCTTTCCAGCCTTCTTTGCAGCTTTTCCACTTGCCTTGGGTGGCATTGTTGAAATATCTTTGATAACGATATACGAGATCACTGACAACGGACACAATTATATCCCTCGCTTATAAGGCCAAAATGAGAGTCGAAGTAAGAAATCGTTGAATTAACCGTTACGCGATTGGTTGATTGACTAACGAAAGAGGGTAACGCTGGTGTGAATGCAAAGTAGTAGGGCGCCCCAAGGTCAAACTTACTAGGCAGCTGCACTGAACCATTTGCCGCCTAGCTAATGCTCGACTGTGATTCGTTGGTGAGAATTGTATTTTGGAAACAACCTAGGTTATATATATCTTCGTCGATGCCAAGTCTACATCATTCGTGGTTCAGTGTTCTTTGAAAATTGTAACATTTAATTCTTGATTCGAAATGTCTGGACGCGGTAAAGGAGGAAAAGTCAAGTCGAAGGCAAAGTCCCGTTCCAACAGGGCTGGACTTCAATTTCCCGTTGGTCGTATTCATCGTTTGTTGCGTAAAGGAAATTACGCAGAACGTGTCGGAGCTGGCGCTCCAGTTTATTTGGCTGCCGTCATGGAATACTTGGCCGCTGAAGTTCTTGAGTTAGCTGGAAACGCAGCTCGTGACAACAAAAAGACACGTATCATTCCTCGCCATTTACAACTTGCCATCCGTAATGACGAAGAATTGAACAAACTTCTCTCGGGTGTCACCATTGCTCAAGGTGGTGTGCTACCCAACATTCAAGCTGTCTTATTGCCAAAGAAAACCGAAAAGAAAGCTTAATTAACCTCTCTCATTACTTCTATCAGGTCCCTCACGGGACCGCATATGTATCTCTAGAGAATTATTTCACTAAGACATTGTAGGGATGAGCACCAACTATCGATATTTTTTTAGAAAATAATCTATAAATATCGGCGATATTTTTAATTTTGAAATATTTATATCCGAATATCAAATTTGATATTTTTTTAAGAGCTTTATTATATTTTATAATAATTCTTATTTATTCCACTTATAATTGTAATACTTGTGTTCGTTTCATGTAAGTATAAATTAATGTAAACTAAAGCGCGTGAGTTTTGGTATAAGTGATGCCTCTATTTTCAAATTGATTCCTTCTGAACGTATGTATATGCGTAGTAGTTCGAATATTTTGACAATTTTTCAAATAATTGCGTTTTGAGATGAAAATATCGATACTTTTTACTCTGCACGTATATAGCACGATATTGCTTGTAAATATCGATACGATATATTTTCATACATTTGCCCATCCCTAAGACATTGTATTTCTGGGTATTTACTATAGAAAAAAGACACTAATTAATTATTTAAAGTAGCTTTGTATGAGACCACAATTGATATTTAAATTAGATCATTAATAAAGTCATATCGCTATAAAATTATCATTATATACTATATTTGAATAGGTATTTGTAATTCATCAATACCTATATACAATTTACATCTTTTATTTGAAATTTTGTTGTAAATGCCAATATGGCTTATAACTCATTCAAGTATTTAGTTCTTTACTCATAAAATATTTTTGAATGTGTGTTGAAAGTATCATAATCTGCATTGCTTATCATTCTTAACGTTTTATTTTCTATTGGCTTTATTTTGTTTAAGTTCGTTTTGGAGCTATGGCACTATATTGAGGCTTCATAGAACACGACTGGTTTCATTAGCATCTTGTACAGAATCAATTTACTTACTTAACTTATTGAAGAGAATAATGGATTAAGGGAGGTGTGTAAACTCGGCTCTTTTAATCCTTAATCCTACAAACAAACACAGTGCAAATCATCATCACGACGGGGGTAGTGGTCAGTTTTTGAAAAATTCATTTTACCCTCACTTTGTTTCGAATGTTCTTGCCTTCAATGAGTAGAATTTTTGACGATTTCCTCTTCGATGGTTTACGGCTACATAGGTAGGTATATGAAAATATATTCCCTAGTATATATGCTCTCTTTCTCCCTCTCAATTTTTCAAATTGTGACGTCAGAGAATATAACTATATAGTTAATCTTATAGTTTTATAGTAGGAAATAGAGGAAAGATTATATTCTTACCCAACAACTAGGTTTTGCTTTAATTACTTGAAAAAGGTTTTACTACTGAACTGCGAAAAAGCACCAAGGCGGCAACATTAATCATTACAAAATTAGTACAAAAATGTAGCTTTGTAAGAGACTACAATTGATATTTAGATTAAATCATTAATAAAGTTTTCTAGTTATATCGCTGTCATCAAACAATATAATTACGACTGTCAAGGTCGTTTACAGTACAAATTTTACTATCTTAATGTGGAGGAATTATGTCACGAATTTTAAATCATATGCGATTTTATTTGTGCTCACTGGTCAGTAGCAGTCAACGGGCAAAGAGTGCTCACTTTGACTTGCTCTGACGTCGCAGATATGTTCTTTCTGACACTTGACAGAAGTCATTAGCTATGTTGGTTCTTATATATAGTTCTTATTATTTGCAAAACAGTAAGTTGTATATCAATATCTTATTTAACCAATTTATTCCTGATTTTTTACTTTAAATATATTTTTATCAATTATTTTAGTCATTAATGATGCCAAATAGGAAAAAAGGGATACGATGTGCTGTTGGTATATTATGATGATTGCACAACACAATTATTATTATATACAAAGCAGAAAGGTAAAAAGATTCCAATTTATCGTATCTTTAATCGACAATCGAACAAATATTTAATCAAATAAATTTCTTTTGATAATTATATTCAATTTTGTGTTCAGTTTAGATACAATTAAATTGTTTTATTATACCTACTTAATATTGAAAATTGAAAACATTAATGATTAGATACACATTAGTAAGAACCGTATAGAACCTATTACTGATACAATCTTTATTAGCACGTTTAGGCAGCTGCCTACTGCAGCTATCAATGTCTTTTTTTGTTTCGATTCGAGTGTCGTTATTATATCGACAATACCAGTTTAAAATATTAGTCTCTCTTGAACATAGAAGAAAGATTTAAAAATGTAATTTTAATTTGGTTCTGGATTTTCAGTTTTGTATGCATTTTTTTACCCATTTTTCCCAGAAAAGAATATTTCAAATGAATCGATTCAGTCCAGGAGAAATCTGATGTACACAAACTGAATAGTTAAATTGTTTTAATTTTAAACCAAAAACGGATACAAATTCTTAATAGTGTCTACCATCAACCTTGATCGAATTAAAATCTGAATGTCATCAAACACCAGAATGGATTCAGTTGATATGTAATTAGTATCTGTTTAAATAAAATATAAACCAGGTAGGTAAACGTATATTAAAATATATTACAATAAATAGCGAATATCTAAGGGTCAAGCTCCGTGAAGGTTCCATCAAAATTATATTTGACATTATATTTTCCTGTTCAATTGTTATAAATGATAATGTAAATAATTGTATAGTATAATACCAAATGGGTTCCTAATACTGGAATTAAATCAAAAAAGTATTATATATTATCAAAGACCTTTCATCTTTTGAGCTCGCCGTGTCAAAATTTTGAAAAACTCTAACATTACCTCTGGTGCCGTGTCACATAGATAATAATATAGGTACCTACCTACATAATTTTTTGATATTTTCGACCAAAAAATATGCAAATTGCAAAAAATGGAAAATTATAGGATGTAAAAATTAACTAGGTATATATTTAGGTGGTCCATAAAAATTTCTAAGTATTACAATTATGCTTACGTGTACCTACGTCGATAATATATAGCAAAATCTAGTTTATGAATTTAAATTACGAACTAGGGAAGGGAATGAAATATTGAAATTACCACCTTATGCTTGCTATATTTTTGATTTTAAAATCAACCAAGGATCAAAGCTATGAAAGACAATTGTTAATTGGTTGATTAATTATAAAGCTGACTAAAGTTGATTTATAATAGTCGATAATGAACTACACATTCTGCTCGCCTAAATAAAATTTCGAGCAATTTAAGTAGAAGCAATAATTTTGTATTGTAACATAATATATCTACTTATAGTAAGTAGTTATAATTAATATATTTTAATATAATAAAGCAAACATTAAATAATGTGAATTTGCACAAACTTGCAAGAAATATTTTTACATTGTCTTCAGACGATAGCTCTTTAGTGAATTATTTGCGATCCCCGAAGGGATCTATAAAATTGAAGGCGTTGGGAATGTTTAACCACCGAAACCGTACAAAGTACGACCTTGGCGTTTCAAAGCATAGACAACATCCATAGCTGTGACAGTTTTTCGCTTAGCATGTTCGGTGTATGTAACTGCATCCCGGATAACGTTTTCCAAGAACACCTTGAGTACTCCACGAGTTTCCTCGTAGATTAACCCAGAAATACGTTTTACTCCTCCACGACGAGCCAGACGACGAATGGCAGGCTTGGTGATACCTTGGATGTTATCACGAAGAACTTTACGATGACGTTTCGCACCTCCTTTTCCAAGACCTTTGCCTCCTTTACCACGTCCAGTCATTGTTACGATTTATTCAAAAGTTAACTTAATTCGATAAACTTCAGAAACTGATAGATTCCCTGACTTGGACCGTAGTATTTATACAAAACTTAAGCTCCGCCTAGAACAAGGGAGCGCCAACCAATAATAATGAAGCGTACCTCAACATTATATATTAGTCAGCGGAAGAGTATAAATATAGACACCTAAACTTTTCAAACCATATTGTTCTGTAACACTTGACAAGTTCACGTTACGCTCTTTACAACAATGGCCCGTACCAAGCAAACTGCCCGTAAATCGACTGGAGGAAAAGCCCCTCGTAAACAGTTGGCTACAAAAGCTGCACGTAAAAGTGCCCCTGCTACTGGTGGTGTGAAAAAACCTCATCGTTATCGGCCAGGAACAGTCGCTCTTCGTGAAATTCGTCGTTATCAGAAGAGTACCGAATTGTTGATCCGTAAATTGCCGTTCCAACGCCTCGTTCGTGAAATCGCTCAAGATTTCAAGACTGATCTTCGTTTCCAAAGTTCGGCGGTTATGGCCCTTCAGGAAGCCAGTGAGGCTTACTTGGTTGGTCTCTTTGAAGATACCAACTTGTGTGCTATTCACGCCAAGCGAGTTACCATCATGCCAAAGGACATCCAACTTGCCCGTCGTATCCGTGGTGAACGAGCTTAATTCAAAATCACTAATTTTGGCCCCGTTGGGGCCTCAACTCTTTCATGGAAGAGTTAATCATATGACGTTTATCTACCCTCAATAGATCTTTGAAATAAATTAATTGCATTTTAATTTCACACATACCCTAATGTAACACCCAAGTTTATTAAGAGTAACTGCGATAAAAACTGAACGAAGAAATTGTTTTCATTATAGGATTTAATTTACCATATACCTATTTTGATTCCAATTCGGCGCTGATTCCTTTCAAATCTATTGATAAAGGCATTGTGTGCTTAAAGTGTTTCAATTTTCGAAATGAATCACGTTAGGTAAATTAAACTCGATTGAATCATTCAAAAAACATATTTTGTTTAGGACAAATATTTAAATTGAAAAAGCAATTCAGAAAACACTGGTACAATCTAGAAAAAGATATATAGCATATATTCATAAGATTGGAAAACATTTTTAACAAACTTTTTTTTTCTGTAATTGCCGTAAGATAGGAGCTGTGTAAACGTTTTTTTTAAGTTAAAATCTTTTTTATTTCAAATGTGGCATTCCATAAATCAAAGATGGCAATTTCAATTTGATTTTTATTAAAATCGGGATAGCGATTGAATTATACAATAATTAGTGTCCTGAATTAAAAGAATCCAACTATTGACATCAAATATTAATATAAGTTTTATAAAATTAAAAGAGAAATTCTATATTTGATTCAAAAACGGACTCTTACCTTTTGACCAATCAGATTCGTCAAATTTAATCTTACAAAATACAATAATTTAAAAAATGGATTCAGCAACTAAAGAGGTATTATCCAGAAATATAAAGATAAGAAGAAGTGATAGCCGTAAATCGAAATAAAGAAGATATTGAAAAAAAACTAACTAGGTAAATACCTATTTATGATAAATATATAGGTAAGTACCTACTTAAATTTGTAACGGTTGCATTATTAACTTTTGAACAATTAAAATAAAATTGATTTGCCCTGGGGCCATAACACATGCATACCGAGGGGGCCATATTAAAATGTCGTTAACGTAATAATCGTCCTAAAGTAAAAAACAAATTAAAATACATTTTTATAATTACTTCACTGTCTTGTATTGTCTCCTCGTTCGACAATCCGTGCATTTTTGAATTAAAAACTAACCGATAAAGTTTCGCTGCCACGTTTTCAAAGAGTTTGCTTCATAGACAGAGTAAGTGCTTTCTGATGAAAAGCCCAGCTTTTAAATTGTTCAACCCGCTAAGGCTGTTGATTGACTGCAAAAAGTTATAGATTGCATTATAGAAAGATAGAAAAATCGATGGGGGCCAATATAGCCGCAGGAGCCATATTGCCACCTTTGAACAATGTTGGATGGCGAAAAAATTAAGTTCTTCCCTATCTTGTTATATCTCATAATTCGTGGATTTAGCTTTAACGTAATGTTCTGAAGCTCACATGAACAAGATCGTGTGCTGAAGTAGTTTACCTTATATACTGTAACTCTGATGTAGTATATAATATTATTTTTTTTAACTTATAGATTCCATTAATATAAAACTGTACGAGTATAGGTACGCTTTGACTTTAAGTCACTATGGGTTAGAAGAAAAGTGCATATAGTTTTAATGAATTGAACTCTTTAGTGACATTTGTGCGGTCCTTTGCAGGACCTAAGGATTATCGATGACGAAATGACTGAATCTACTTGGAGCTGGTGTATTTGGTGACGGCTTTGGTACCTTCACTGACAGCGTGCTTGGCCAATTCACCAGGCAACAACAGACGAACAGCAGTTTGAATTTCCCGACTGGTGATTGTTGACCGCTTGTTGTAGTGGGCCAAACGGGATGATTCAGCGGCGATACGTTCGAAGATATCGTTGACAAAGCTGTTCATGATTGACATAGCCTTGCTCGAGATACCAGTATCGGGATGGACTTGTTTCAAGACTTTGTAGATGTAGATAGCGTAGCTCTCCTTGCGCTTACGCTTCTTCTTCTTATCGGTCTTGGAGATGTTTTTTTGGGCCTTTCCAGCCTTCTTTGCAGCTTTTCCACTTGCCTTAGGTGGCATTGTTGAAATATCTTTGATAACGATATACGAGATCACTGACAACGGACACAATTATATCCCTCGCTTATAATGCCAAAATGAGAGTCGAAGTAAGAAATCGTTGAATTAACCGTTACGCGATTGGTTGATTGAGTAACGAAAGAGGGTAACGCTGATATGAATGCAAAGTAGTAGGGCGAGCCAAGGTCAAACTTACTAAGCGGCTCCACTGAACCATTTGCCGCCTTCCTAATGCTCGACTGTGATTGGTTGGTGAGAATTTTATTTTGGAAACAACCTGGACTATATATATCTTCGTCGAATCATTCGTGGTTCAGTCATTTCTCCTAGATCCAACGACCTACCGCCTCACATCCAACTTCTTATCAAAAGGAAAAACAAAATGCGCAAGAAGTGGCAAACAACCCGGGACCCACAACACCGCCGATCATTAAACTCCATCCAAAGGAACATTAAGACGGCCCTTCTGGCTGTCAGCATGACTAACTTTGAAAATTTTATTTCAGAAGCTGAACAACATCCCAAAAGCTGCTGGAAAGTCATCAGAGCTCTTCGCAATAGGAAACCCCACCTGCCTGCCCTCATAAAGGACAACGTCAGGTACTCTCTGGATGACGATAAAGCCAGTATCTTCGCAAACTCTCTCCAACATCAGTGTTCGCCTTTTCCAAGTGTGAACAAACACATCCACTTCCACGACACCGTGTCCAACACTGTCAACAACTTCTCCGTCACCAACAACGACTTCCACCCGACCACTCCCAAGGAAATCGCGGGAGTGATCAGGACTCTCAAAAATAGGAAGGCACCCGGAGACGACAGGATCGGCAACGGAGTCCTCAAAATTTTACCCAGAAAGCACATAGTGGCTATTTGCAACATCGTCAACGCGATGTTACGTCTTCACTATTTCCCCACCAGATGGAAAACAGCCACCGTCATTTTTCTCCCAAAACCTGGGAAACCACTCAGCGATCCCGCTAATCACCGCCCCATCAGCCTTCTCTGCACTCTAAGCAAAATAGCTGAAAGTGTCATTCTCACTCGTCTTGACAGGTTCGTCGTCGATAACAACATCATACCAGACTTTCAACATGGCTTCCGCCCGAGACACGGCACGGCACACCAGCTTCTGCGGGTCTCGGAATACTTGGCGGACAACCTCAACAAAAGTAGACACACCTCCATGCTGCTACTTGATTGCAAACAAGCATTCGACCGGGTCTGGCATGATGGACTTATCTTCAAACTCATCAGACTCAACTTTCCACAATACCTCATCGGCATAGTCAAGTCATACCTCACCGATAGAAGTATCGTCACCAGGGTGGGCAAATCACTTTCCGATTCTCATCCAATCCGTTCGGGGGTTCCACAGGGCTCCAAACTTTCACCTTCTCTCTTCAACATATATTGTCATGACATTCCTTCTGATGACAATATCCTCACAGTTCAATACGCGGACGACATTGGATTTCTGCAAACCTCTAGGGTCATCTCCTCTACCAGGCTCAACAAGTTCATTCCTTTGGTACTGGACTGGTACTGGAAATGGAGATTCGATATCAATTCCACCAAATCAGAAGCCGTTTTCTTCTCTCGCCGAATGCGCAAACCACCCAAGCTCATCGTGAATGGTCACCCCATCAACTGGAGCAACTCTGCCAAATACCTCGGAGTCATCTTCGACAAACGCCTCACCTGGACTAAACAAATAACCGCCACCCGCAACAAGACTATTGGAGCCTTCGTCAGTTTGAAGCCCTTCTTCAACAACCCAAAGGTGTCCCCGTCCACCAAGAAGCGAGCCTTCAATGCCATCATCAGGAGCATCTGCACCTATGCCATCCCAATTTGGGGCTCCGCCGCCCCCCACAGGATCCGAAAGCTGAACGGCACATACATGCGGCTACTGCGCTCCGCCCTCAACTTTCCTTGGTTTGTTCGCAACGAACAAATCCTCCGGGAAACCAAACTCCCCTCTATTCCCGAGGCGGCCCGAATCTACGCAGCAAATTTGCGGCGGTCCGTTTCTGGCCACCAAAATCCTACCATCAGCGCTCTTGCATCCTTCAGGTGCAAGAAAACCGACCGTTTCAGAAGGCCCAGCCTTCTGGTCTCCTAAGGTACTTCAAATCTCCTAGCTTCGCCACTGGCGTCCGTGTCCTGCATCTTCTGCTCGACCTCTCTCATCACTTGGTTTAGAACCCAAACGGTTGGTAACCAGTAAGGTGGGGGTTTTAGTCGGTAGGCGCTATACGCGAATCCGACACTACCCTTTTTCCTGGGTGTCTTTGGAAGATTTCCCCCACCTTACTTCTGTCAAAAAAAAAAAAAAAAAATTCGTGGTTCAGTGTTCTTTGAAAATTGTAACATTTAATTTTTGATTCGATATGTCTGGACGCGGTAAAGGAGGAAAAGTCAAGTCGAAGGCAAAGTCCCGTTCCAACAGGGCTGGACTTCAATTTCCCGTTGGTCGTATTCATCGTTTGTTGCGTAAAGGAAATTACGCAGAACGTGTCGGAGCTGGTGCTCCAGTTTATTTGGCTGCCGTCATGGAATACTTGGCCGCTGAAGTTCTTGAGTTAGCTGGAAACGCAGCTCGTGACAACAAAAAGACTCGTATCATTCCTCGCCATTTACAACTTGCCATCCGTAATGACGAAGAATTGAACAAACTTCTCTCGGGTGTCACCATTGCTCAAGGTGGTGTGCTACCCAACATTCAAGCTGTCTTATTGCCAAAGAAAACCGAAAAGAAAGCTTAATTAACCTCTCTCATTACTTCTATCAGGTCCCTCACGGGACCGCATATGTATCTCTAGAGAATTATTTCACTAAGACATTTTATTTCCACGTATTTATTATAAAAAAAGACTAATTTTATTTATTTAGATTAGATCATTAATAAAGTTTTCAATTTATATCGCTATAAACTTATTATTATATCGAAGTATAGGTATTTGTAACTCACCAATACCTACAATCTACATCTTTTATTTGAAACTAAGTATATATTTAATCTTTCATAATAGGAAACAAGAAAGATTATATTCTTACCCAACAAGTAGGTTTTGCTTTAAATACTTGATAAAGTTTTGACAAGTTGAAAAAGTGAGAGAGAGAATAAAAACTTATATTATAGGGAATATATTTCCATATACCTATACCTATGTAGTCGTAAAAGTGGCCACTACTCCCGTCGTGAAGATGATTTGTGCTGTGTTTGGTTGTAGGATTAAGGATTAGAGATTAAAAGTGCCCAGTTTACACACGTCCCTTAATCCATTAATCTCTTCAATAAGTTAAGTAAGTAGGTATTAAAAATTAATTGATTCTGTACAAGATGCTAATAAAAAGAGTCGTGTTCTATGAAGCCTCAATATAGTGCCATAGCTCCAAAACGAACTAAAACAAAATAAAGCCTTAAATAAAATAATGATAATAAATCTTGAAGAATTATATTATAGGGAATATATTTCCATATATATATACCTGTGTAGCCGTAAAAGTGGCCACTACTCCCGTCGTGAGGATGATTTGTGCTGTGTTTGTTAGTAGGATTAAGGATTAAAAGTGCCGAGTTAATGAAAATTCAAAATAACTTGCTATTATCTTAATATTTTTTACTACCCTGCCGAAATTCAAATTAAATCTAAAACTAGCTGTACCTGGACTTCGTTCACGTAAACTCTGTAATACTACTCATAAAACTTTTCAATGTGTGATTTTTAAAGATCCGCCATGGATATTAACAAATAGATTTTAATGAAGCCTATAGAGGCTTCTTTTTATTCATAAAATATATCATCTATGCAGCAAAATAAAAACTTTTGAAATTTGGCAACGAAATTCGAAATTATTGTTTTTGGTAGCGTTTCTGTTGATTTAATATTTCGAATTGATCATACGCCTTTGTTTAGCCCCTAATTTAAAAGTTCTTTACGTAATAAACAAAATCAGTAATTTACGACTTTAATTTTTGTTTATTATGATTTTTTTATAATTTTGATTGTTACTTTAACTGTAAAACTGTGAACGATTTACCTTAAACGAAAAACATAATCACTATACGAAATCAGTTTAAGAAAAAACATTAAGAATCTTTTTTATCAACTTTTTTGAATCAAATCTTTCTATTCTATTAATTTCTATTAAGGTTTCTATTAATCAACTAGTCTAATTTAATTATGTCCAGTGAAACTTGCGGGTATCAGCTAGTTAGCGATAAATTTAAAAGTAATAATAATATTACAAATATCAGTTCTTAATTCTTAATTTCCTTGTCCTCGTTTAGCAGCCCTTTTATTGTCGCCATTTCCATAATTTTTTTTCCAGGATTTCCTCTTATTATAATCCATAATATCCCCCACCATGCGCATTTCTTTAAAAATTTTCTTTAATTGTATATAACATCTCTGTGATTACTTTCAAGGTAATACATTAAAGCAAACTTCGCATTTTTTTCTTTTAAACTCGGTTTTTTCACCTTTAAATTTATTTCATTTACAATTTTAGGCCTTTTGATATAGACAATATTGAAAAATAAATCAAATAGGTAGTGAAATAAGTTTATTCAATTGTTGTATAATGACTAACGTAGGTTGTAGTCCTTCGTACGGTTAACAACAACAGACTAAAGCTGAGTAAAAAAAATGAACAAGACTAAGGTCTTCGAATGTAAAATGAAAGGCAAAGCAGTAGTGGATCATATCCATATACACAATAAATTCTATGCTAGTACAGGCTAAACAGCCGATATTACTCCCGAAATTAACTAATACCTAAGTCTCTATATACCTATTCATCTGATTTGCTTATTGTCCAGGGACAGATTGCAAATACATAATGCAAAAAAAAAGTACAGGCTATAGTAAAGAAATTATTGTAATCGGGTCGAATTTTCAAATTCGAGCTTTCACCGGAAATACATGTTTTGAGGTCCCCTGAGTCTAAAAAAGTGATTTTTAGAAACATGTCTGTGTGTGTGTCTGTGCGTGTGTGACAGCCATATCGTATCAAAAGCTTTATCTGAAATTCACCAAACTTGAATTTGACCTCCATATTAAACCTAGTTGTACCGTGAAGCTTTTAGTTGAAATCGGTTAAGCGAATGCTCCACTTTATTCTAGCAGTTTTTGAGCTTGTTCAAGTTTTTTCGAAAACAGCTTCAACGATTTTCTTTCAACTTACTATAGTTCTAAGACTCGTTAGTGGCTACAACTTTTATTTGAAACTTTTTCCTAGGAAAATGCGAATAAGAACGTTTCTGGGGTGAAGGTTGAGAATTTGTATATGTTATATGTTTTAAGTTGTATGCATATAATTCTGTTTATATGTATAGTTGTAAAGTGCTTATATTTCATATATTTTATACAACTTATAGGGAAAAGTGGGGTATTTGAGAGCAATAAACTTAAAATTATCCTAATTAATAATATAAAATAACAATTTTAGTAAACTTTTGCTATAACATAAACTTATCTACTTTAATAATTTGATTACAAAACTTTTTTAAATTAACATTAGAATAACAAAAATATAGAATATAAAAACTATTGCCATTCCTGTTTCCCCGGTAGTGTGTGGGGTAATTGAAATCAATCCACGGGGGAAATAGAAACTGCATTGGGTAATGATAATATATATAATATAAATTTTAATGATTAACTATGTTTCACACAAATCACAGACGTAATTATTACACATGTATTGACGTTCGTACATGCGTCATGGGCCCATTTTTTACATTTGGTACACACAATCTAGTCTTCTTTAGAGGGCGATTCATATTTTTCCGTACAGAATATGCAATTATAGTCCACGCCGTCACTTTCCTCAAACACCGTTTTTAAATTTCTAACGACCGCTGTATTGTTGACTGATGGTGGGTTCGTTGTACTTCTTTGTTGTTGAATATTTTTATTTTTCTTTGCAGTTTGCCGTTTTTGTTTTTCCTCTAATTGATGTCTTATGGGAGTGCTGGATAAAATTTGAGAATGTTTTCTTTTTCTTCGTTGTGAAGTTTCTATTTTAGGAATGATCGACACGTTGGCTATGTCAGAGAGGAGCACAGGATTTAACGGAGCAAGAAAAGTGTGTATGGTTAAATCGGTTTGATGTTCATGATTATGGTTGTGTGATGTTGTCGGTTGATTGTTCACAGGAATTGTTTTCTCAGCTGTTGTAGTAGTAGTTGTAGTTTTTTTTTATGAGAGGTTTAAAAATCTTCGAAAAGACACCGACAGGGTGGTATTTGTCGGTAGTGCCAGATTTTTACTGGCTAAAAACATTCCTCTTCCCGCCCCTCCTGTTAGGGAGGGGGGTCATGCTGGAAACCGCTTTAGCATTACTTCAGCACGGCCTGGGGTGCGCCACTAGGCGTTCACGGTGGTTGGGTGCTCTCGCTTTTTAGCTTTCAGCACGTCTTCTGCGTTCTCCGGGCAGTACTCACACCTAGGGCTATCCACTATCCCCATGCGCTGCAGATAGGCGTTGAAGAGGCCGTGGCCCGTGAGCAGTTGCGTGGCGTAGTAGTTGAGCTCTACGTGTTTGCAGTCGACCCATGGTTCGAACGTTGGGATTAGTTTGGCCGTCCATCTCTCTGTGTCAGCCACCTGTGTGTTCA